>OX387241.1:29365326-31765326 GCA_947561735.1 Cenchrus americanus | reverse complement strand
GTTCGAGGACCGGTGGATGGTCGCTTCCTTGTGTGATGAGTGATTGACAACGTTGTGTGGACTGATTCTTGGCTAAGTATTGCAGGTGCAGGTTTCGGCTTGACTCGTGTTGGTGCAGGTGAAGAACAAGCGCGAAAGGTCGTCGCCGGAGAGGTCTCCGGGTGTGGAGAAGACAAGTAGGCTTCGTTCGAGGGACCCGGTGGCCGGCGGGGGTCAAGTGCGGGCCGCATGGTGGCATGAACAAGAAGATGAAGTCGTGGACGGTTTCTTGGTTGAGCCTCAAAACCAAGGTCGAGCCGGGACTACGTGGGAGCCAAGTCATGAGTGGAGATTGGCGGAGGCTACACCGAGTTCGCGGGGTTTCCGGTGGTTCACCGGAAAACCACCGGGTTCCTTGGTTGATCCACAAAGCCAAGACCGGAGAACCGAAGACGGAGGTGCAAAGCAGCACCGCACGGTCCGACCGGTGGGTCCGACCGGCCCGACCGTGGGGACCGGTCGACCGGTGTGCGACGACGCGGTCCGAATCTTCGAAGCGGAGGACACGCGTCGGGATCGCATGGCTTGCGTCGAGGCTACGCAGGGTGCGGTCGCCGGGCATCCGTCCGATGGTGAAGACATCAAGAATTCCAAATCCGCCCTTGAGGGGCTTGTATCCCTAGTTAGTAGAGAGGGGCATTTTAGACATTCGGTTGCCGCCTATATAACCCAAGAGGTGAGAGGTTGGCAGCCAACTCTTGGAACCCTAGCTCATTAGTTTTCCTATTTTCTACCTATTTTCTCTAGGTTTTCCTTAGGACTAGCAAGAGAGCTTCACGGAGAGATCTTGTAGAGAGGGATGGATGATCGGGCGGCTTGCTAGATCTTGTACGAATCCTTGTTTCATGTATAGATGATTCGGCGTGATTCCTCAAGGTTTGGATGTGTTTTCCCGGTTGTTTTTGGTGGTGATTTTCGGAGCCCTCTTCGGTGATTTCTTTGGAGTGTTTTTGGGGCTTTTCTATTGGTGTTTCAGTGGGGGAAATTTGTGTGAACCCTTCGTGGTTCTTTGGGCCGTGATCCCCCCTCCCAAATCCGTGAGAAAAGTTGCTCGAATTTGGGGTTTCTTGAGTTCTTGGGTTGGAAGTGCTTTCGGCGGGATTTCTTCGATTCCTCCTTTTTGGACGAGATTTGGTGGGATTAAACTTGGCTATGGACTCCTCATGAGGTGCTCCTGATATCCCCAAAGTCTTGTTCAAGTCCGTGGAGCGATTCGGGAGATCGAGATTTGGATTTGGGGGAGTTGACCCGCGGGTCGTTGTTCATCCCGAGCCGCCGAGCTACACCGGTCTGACCGGTGCTCTTGACCGGTCTGACCGGTGCAAGCCCTTGTGGGTTTTCGCTCGGGTGAGTGTCTTGGTGTGTTCTTTGTTGTCCCGTGGTGCCGCCGTTTCGAGTTTGGGTCCGTTTGGTGGTCGGTTGGCCGTTTGGTGCCTTGAGGGCTTTCTGGCTGCCATCGGTCTGACCGGTGCGTCTCACCGGTCTGACCGGTGTAGAGCCACTTAGTGGAAGTTGCTCGGTGTTCACCGGCGAGGGACCGGCTCGACCGGTGGTGCTCACCGGTCGACCGGTGTGAGTCCGTAGACTCGGGGTTTGTTGTTCCGCCGCGTTCTCGAGTCGGAAGACCGTGTGTGTTGGTTCCTAGGTCCAGGTGGCACTCCGGTGGCTACGTGGGCTTGGCCAACTTGGGTAGTGAGTCGGAGACGTGTGTTGGAAGTCGTGTTCGTCTTGTTGGAGTTCGATCTCCATCGAGAAGAATTTTTATCGGCTCCCATTCACTCCCCCCCCCCTCTCGGTTCGCCGTATCGGTCCTTCAAGTGGTATCGAGCCGGTTCGGGTCTTTGTTGACTCTAACCAGTCTAAGATCCAAGGATGGCGTACCGAGAACGGGGTTCGGGTCCTCCACACTTCGATGGCAAGAACTACCGGATGTGGAGCAAGCGGATGGGTGCGTTCCTCCGCGGAAAGGGTCGCCTGCTTTGGGATGTCACGGTGGACACAGAGCTATGTCCGGCCGATGGATTTCCTTGCTCCGGGGTCGAGGGACGGATTCGACGCCAACAATAAGGCGGTCGACTACTTGTTTCGTGCTTTGTGTCGCCGAGTTCGATCGGGTGCACACCGAGCACTTGGCTTGTAGGATTTGGGCGGTGTTGAAGGAGGCTCATGTTGGGAACGCCCGTGTTCGAGGCACGGTTGTATGCGACCTACGGAGAGAGTACGAGAACTTCACTCATCTCCCCGGTGAGTCCATCGATGCCTTGTTTCAGAGGTTCACGGTGGTGGTGAACAACATGAGGGCCAATGTGGACGTGCTCCCGTACGATGATCATGATAGAGCGGTCAAGCTCTTACACTCTTTGGATCGTACGATATGGGGCGGAAAGTTCGAGGCCATAGTTGAGTCGGAGAGGTATGATACTCGACGATGAAGGAACGAGCCGTTCTCGAAGCTCAAGTCGGGCCGAGGTGGATAGGGGCATGACCGCCAAGCTCGAGGGACCGACCGACTCCCATAGTCTTGCCCTCGTTGGTGGTTCCAAAGGAAAGACTAACTCTAACCCATCCACCGGGATGTTCTCGTTTTCCTCTTTGATGTCTATGCCGGATGAGGAGTTTGATGACCTTGGAGAGGACGAGCCGGCGCCGTTGACGAGGCGGTTCGAGAGGCCGCACGAGAACCGCGTGAACATGAGGAGGAACACGAGGACTCGCTTCCGGTGCGGCAAGCCGGGACACTTCGTCGCCGACCGCCCGAGAAGGCCGAGAGCAAGGACGGCTACAAGCACAAGCCGAGGATGAACGATGGCAAGTACCGTTCGAGGCGTGACCACAAGAGCAAGCACAAGAACAAGTACAAGGACGAGCGACGGTCGAGGAAGAAGGGAGGGCCGAGGCAAGGCCGGGCGATGGTTGGAGCGAGCGACGTCGACTCCAGTTCCGCGTACTCCACCTCGAGCTCGAGCGGCTAGCTGAAGACGAGGGAGATCGCCGCAAGAACAAGAAGTCGTCCAAGAACCTGAGCGGGCTGAGCTGCTTTGCGAGAGATGGCTTCTGCACCATGGCGCTGAGCTCCGGCAGCAAGAAGAGCACACAGAGCGACTCGGACTCTGAGTCCGACGACGAGGTGCGTGATGAACTTCCCTTCTTGCGCCAGGAGAATGAGAGGCTTGGCTCTTTTCTTGATAACCGTGATGATATGCTTAGAGAGGCCAAGAAAATGAGGAAAGAGCTTAGGGCTTCACTCGAGGATGCTAGGACTAGAGTGGCTGAGCTAGAGACACGGGTGCTTGATAGCAAGCTTGAGATTGATTCGCTTAAGGCTAGCCCTGTTGTTTCTGATGAGAATGATTGTGCTGATTGCTCCATATTCCTTGCTGATCTTGCTTTGTTTAAGGAGAAGCATGCCTCCAAGTGTGAGGAACTAGATGTGCTTAGGGTTGAGGTGGTCGAGCTTAAGTCTAGACCTCGCTTTGCTAGGTGCTTGCACTTCATGCCCCGTTTTGCATGCTAAGATTGATGAGATGCATGCTTACACTAGTTCGCTCGAGGCTAAATTGAAGGAACCCATGCCTACATCTTGCTCTACCTGTGAAATGCATGCATTGAAAAATTTGGAGCTTGCACATTATGTTGACCGTTTGCAGGATGAGAATGATGATTTGAGGAAGTTGATGGGGTGGTTGTCCGGTCACGAGCCTCAGTTGAGGATGATGATCGAGGCCTTTAAGAGGCAAGATGGTGAGGGGCTTGGAGCAAACAAGGTTGGTGAGGGAAGTGGAGAGAATATCCCGGAGCCACCAAAAACCCACCACAAGAATGAGTTCCCACCAAAACCTAACCATCTAAGGAACCGACTAGACACAACCCCAGCTCCACCCGTGTTTCCTACACCCACAAATGATCTACAAAAGCCTATCAAGTTTGTGAGCACTTCGGGGAAAGTGTTCTTTGGGAAGGAGAGTGAGAAGGCAAGTGGTGAGAAACCGGTGGAGGGTTTGAGTGGAGAGAAACCGAGTGAGCGACCACATCCCAAGCCAAAGCCTAAGCTTGTGAGGTTCCATTGTGGCTATTGTGGGAGAGATGGCCATAAGGAGGAGTTTTGCTTCAAGAGGAAGCGAGAGGAGAGAATGGAGAAGGAGTGGGCTAACAAGGACAAGTACCACCCTTCCAATGGTGTACTTGAGCCTCGTGTGCAGATGCCCAGGGGCAAGGCGATTGTGAGGAAAGTTCGGGCTTGGGGAGAGAAGAAGGTCAGAGGCGGTGCTTCGTTGTCCGGAGCACACCGGTCGGACCGGTGTGGGGCACCTCGGCCGGCGTGCAGCCCGGGACAGACGGACTGTTCGGGTTTCGAGCTCGTACAGGTGCGAGGGTTGTTTCTGGTGGTCGTGGTTCTGGTGGTTGGGCTGGAAAGAGTGCAGGTGGTCAGTTTGCTAGGCGTTCTCCACCTCGTGCTCAATACGGGGATTGGAGGAGTCGTGGCGGTGAATTGGAAAAAAAGGACGTTCCACGGGCTTTCTTGCGTGGTTTTGGTCCTCCTCCAGGCAGAGAGGGGTGGTTCCCTCAGGGTGGTTACCGTGGTGGTGTTCATGGAGGTAGTTTTGGTCGGAGAGATGCTTTGGTTGGTGCTAACCCCACTTTCGAGCAAATGGCTCCGGATCGGTTTTCCTCTTTTGGTACTAACCCCGGTCTTTGCCGAGTCGTTTGTTCGCTCACGTGCCTATTTTTGAGTTTCGGGTGGGAGACTTGAAGAACATTTGGTTGATTGACTCCGGTTGCTCGAGGCATATGACTGGGAGACGGGGGGTGGTTCTCAAGTCTCGTCCCGTGGTGACGAAGAGGTACATCACTTTTGGGGACAATGGGCGTGGGCGTGTGCTTTCGAAGGTGAGATAAAAGTGAGTGACAAGATCACTCGAGGCGTGTTGCTCTTGTTCAATCGCTGGGGTACAATTTGCTTTCTGTGTCTCAGTTGTTGGATGAGGGTTTTGAGGTGTTGTTTCGTCCTGGTGGTTCTCGGATTGTGGACTCTCGAGGGGACCTTGTTTGTATGGTCGTTCCTGAGGGTCAAGTGTTTCGTGCTGATTTTTCTCAGTCTTCAGGTGTTGAGCGTTGTTTCCTGGCTGGTTCTTCGAGTGAGTTGTGGAAGTGGCATAGGAAGTTGGGTCACTTGAGCTTTGACCTTCTGTCTCGCTTGAGTAAACTCAATTTGGTCCGAGGATTGCCACGTTTGAGGCTTGAGAAAGAGTTGGTTTGTGCTCCGTGTAGGCATGCCAAGATGGTGGCCTCTTCTCACCCGCCTCTCACCGATGTGATGACCGAGCGTCCATGCGAGCCGCTCCATATGGACCTTGTTGGCCCGGCTCGTGTGCGATCTCGCGGGTGGGAAGTGGTATGTCCTTGTTGTGGTGGATGACTATTCTCGGTATGCGTGGGTGTTCTTTCTGGAGGATAAGGGGGAGACGTTTGGTTTTGTTCGAGATCTAGTCTTGAGGTTGAGGAACGAGAGGCACGGAGATGCCATACGAGCTATCCGCAGTGATAATGGCTCGGAATTTAGGAACTCTCGTTTTGAAACCTTTTGTCATGACTTGGGTCTTGAGCACCAGTTTTCGAGTCCGTATACGCCTCCCCGAATGGTGTTGTGGAAAGGAAGAACGAGACCTTGTGCGAGATGGCTCGGACGATGCTTGATGAGCATAGGACTCCGAGGAGGTATTGGGCCGAGGCGGTGAATACCGCATGCTATGTGTCGAACGAGGATATACCTCGAGTGCACAAGAAAAAGACATGCTATGAGTTGATGCATGGTCGCACACCCAAGGTGAGTCACTTCCATGTCTTTGGTTGCAAGTGTTTCATTCGAAGAAAGGCGGGAAGTTGGACAAGTTTGAGGCTAGGTCCGTCGATGGCATTTTCTTTGGTTATGCATCTCATTCTAGAGCATATCGTGTGCTCAATCTTGAAACTAACCAAATCGTGGAGACTTGCGAGGTAACCTTCGACGAGACAGAGCCACGTAGTCGCCTTGTCTTTGAGTGTGCAGGTGATGATGAGCTTGGCGAGGAGATTTTTCGAGAGGAGGAGCATGAACATGGTGATGATGAGGATGGTGGTGCGGTGCCCCCGCCGAACATGTACCCACTACTTCGACTACGATGATGGATGGACCCTCTGCTACACCTACGACGACAAATCAAGAACGAGGAGAAGCCGATGTTGAGGGGGAGGTAGCTTCGAGGCGAGAACCTCCCCGGCGAGTTCAAGTGGATCACCCGGCTTCGAGGATCATCGGCGACATGAATGAACGCACTACACGGTCGAGGGTTCGAAACAATTCCCATTTTGCTCATGCTGCATTTGTTGCTTCTTTCGAGCCCAAAGACATTGGACACGCACTATCCGATCATAATTGGGTTAACTCGATGCATGAGGAGTTGGAGAACTTTGAGAGGAATCGGGTGTGGGAGTTGGTTGACCCTCCCCCGGGGTGTAAGCCGATTGGTACAAAGTGGGTGTGGAAAAACAAAGAGGGAGAGAAAGGTGAGGTTGTGAGGAACAAGTCGAGACTTGTTGCTCGGGGGTTCGCCGAAGGAGGGGATCGACTACGAGGAGACCTTTGCTCCCGTAGCCCGTTTGGAGGCGATTAGGATCCTTCTAGCCTTTTCTGTGGCTAAAGGGTTCAAGTTGCACCAAATGGATGTGAAGAGTGCTTTTCTGAATGGTGTGCTGGAGGAAGAAGTGTATGTGAGACAGCCTCCGGGGTTTGAGAGTGAGAGGTACCCCCACCGGGTGTACAAGTTGAGGAAGGCGCTGTATGGGTTGAAGCAGGCGCCTAGAGCTTGGTATGGCAGGTTGAGGGGGTTCTTGTTTGCGAGAGGCTTTGAGATGGGGAAGGTCGATCAGACCTTGTTTTTGCCGAGGCGGGCGAGAGATATCCCGATTGTGCGGGTGTACGTGGATGATATTGTCTTTGGTGGCTCGTCTAACTCTCTTGTTGCAAGGTTTGCGGATGATATGAGCAGGGAGTTCGAGATGAGCATGATGGGTGAGTTGCGGTTCTTCCTCGGGCTACAAATCAAGCAATCAAAGGAAGGAACATTTGTGCACCGTGCTAAGTACACCAAGGACATTGTGAGGAAGTTCAAGATGGAGGACTCCAAGGCTATGACGACGCCGATGAGTACGACTACAGCTCTTGATGCGGACGAGGAAGGTGAACACGTGGACCAGAAGGAGTACCGGAGCATGATCGGGTCACTCCTCTACTTGACGGCGACGAGGCCGACATACGCTTCTCGGTGTGTCCGTGCGCTCGTTTTCAAGCGTCTCCGAGAACTTCGCATCGGCAAGCAAGTGAAGAGAATTTTCGTGTACTTGCGTCACACTCCCGACTTCGGCCTTTGGTACTCCGCGTCCTCTTCTTTGGCGCTTCATGGGTTTTCGTACGCGGATTTTGCCGGTGTCGGTTGGATAGGAAGTCCACTTCCGGGACTTGCCGCTTTTTGGGTTCTTCGTTGGTGTCTTGGTCTTCTCGTAAGCGGTCGAGTGTTGCTCAATCCACGACCGAAGCCGAGTATGTTGCCGCCGCTAGTTGTTGCTCTCGGCTCCTTTGGATCACCTACACCATGAGTGACTTTGGTGAGGAGTATACCCATGTCCCACTTCAATGTGATAGCACCGGTGCCATAAGCGTTGCAAAGAACCCGGTGCTCCATTCCAAAACCAAGCACATAGAAGTGAGGTACCATTTTCTCGAGAGACAATGTCGAGAAAGGAAAGATAGCTTTGATCCATGTACCCACACATGACCAACTAGCCGATATTTTCACCAAACCCCTAGATCAAGCAACTTTCACTCGTTTGCGGGGGGAACTTGGTGTGTGTTTGATTTCCTGAGTTGGGTGTGTGGGAGCTTTCTTTTGCCGGTGGTGTCGAGCCCGTTTTGCCTCCCCTCGAGGAGCCGGTTTGTAGCATATGTATAGCTTTTCTTTGTGTTTTTCTTGCATTTGGCATGGCATATGTAGCATGATGTATAGGCATCCTTGTATCTTAGATTGCATGCATTTTGTATCATATGCATTGTTTAGGAAAAGCTTCTCTTATATACATTGTTCACCATGGAATGAGATATATGTCTTTGTGAGCTTGTTTGGTATGCTACGGTTAGTTTGACTTAGCTCTTGATGATCTTGATGAATAATCCATGGTTGATAGCTATGTTTTTGTAAAATGTCACATGTATGCTCTCTCATGTGTAAATGCCTTTACATGCTCTTGACATGTTTTTGTGGCCTTGCTATGCTTAATTTGTGGTTGGATAGCTGGTTTATTGATCATATGGGGCCAAAGGCTCATTTGCCATCATGAATGTTTAGCCCTCTTGACTTATCTTGTGGAGGAACATAAGTTCCTTTTTGTCGCAAAGACATTTCATGTACCATTTACAAATCTGAAAATGAAATGAAAAATGCTTGGAAAATATGCTCCCATGTCATATGTGCTGAATTTAATTTGCTTTGGGTGCTAAACCGTTGCATGATGCCTACCAATGAGAAGTCTCATAAATAGAAGTAGGCACATGGCTCGGTGGCTTTGACATGACATGAGGTGCTTGTGGGTGTTTGTGATGGTCTTATGGTTAGAATAGCTGTCCTAGCATGAAGTTTGTGTGGCTTTGCCATTTTGATATGCTTTGCTCATGTTTAGGACTTTGCTCATGAGAGGCAAGTTTTTCGCAAAATTGCCAAAATCCATTTTAGCTTCGTCCAATGGTTGTGAAACTTGGTGATCATGTAGTTGAGATCGATACGAAGCCATAGAGTACCTAACTTGCTCATTTGGACATGTGTAGCATTCTTTGTTGAATTTTGTCTATTTGAGAAGCTCTAGGTTGCATTTTTTGCATTTTTGGCTTGATTCATGCATTGCCAACAAGGGGGAGAAGTTTGAGCTTGAAATGGCTTGTCGGACGCATTTGGAAGGTTTTCAGGTGGTTTCGAGCCATTTACGGTTTCGTTGTACACCGGTCCGACCGGTGAAGAGCACCGTCCGACCGGTGTGAGTGCTGGTCCCGTACATATGTTGGGCACCGGTCCGACCGGTGGTGATGACCGTCGGTCGGCGGTGTAAGCCGAAAGTGATGCGGCGTCCTCGTTTTCAAGTGTTTTGCATGCATTCGTCCGGGGGAGCTTGCATGTGTGCGGGGGGGAGCTCTTTGAGAGTTTTCGAGCTTTGTTTCGGTGGTTTGTGCTCTTTGCTTGAGCTTTGCTTTGTCTCGGATGTGTCGAGCCGTTGCCCTTGCCTAAGGGGTCCGAGACTTGTCTTCTTCAAGTGATCTTGCTCTTTGCCTTTGTTTGGCTTTCGATCGCTTGTTGGAGTTTCTTTTTGTTCGTTTCTTTTTCTTTTCTTTTCTCTCTTGTTACTTTCGTGTGGGTGTTGTCAATGCACTCATCATGGGGGAGATTGAGGACCATGTGTGGTTCGAGGACCGGTGGATGGTCGCTTCCTTGTGTGATGAGTGATTGACAACGTTGTGTGGACTGATTCTTGGCTAAGTATTGCAGGTGCAGGTTTCGGCTTGACTCGTGTTGGTGCAGGTGAAGAACAAGCGCGAAAGGTCGTCGCCGGAGAGGTCTCCAGGTGTGGAGAAGACAAGTAGGCTTCGTTCGAGGGACCCGGTGGCCAGCGGGGTCAAGTGCGGGCCGCATGGTGGCATGAACAGCAAGATGAAGTCGTGGACGGTTTCTTGGTTGAGCCTCAAAACCAAGGTCGAGCCGGGACTACGTGGGAGCCAAGTCATGAGTGGAGATTGGCGGAGGCTACACCGAGTTCGCGGGGTTTCCGGTGGTTCACCGAGAAAACCACCGGGTTCCTTGGTTGATCCACAAAGCCAAGACCGGAGAACCGAAGACGGAGGTGCGGTAGCACCGCACCGGTCCGACCGGTGGGTCCGGCCGGTCGACGGGGTGGGGACCGGTCCGGCCGGTGAGGAGCACCGGTCCGACCGGTGTGCGACGACGCGAGTCCGAATCTTCGAAGCGGAGGACACGCGTTGGGATCGCATGGCTTGCGTCGAGGCTACGCAGGTGCGGTCGCCGGCATCCGTCCGATGGTGAAGACATCAAGAATTCCAAATCCTCCCTTGAGGGGCTTGTATCCCTAGTTAGTAGAGAGGGGCATTTTAGACATTCGGTTGCCGCCTATATAACCCAAGAGGTGAGAGGTTGGCAGCCAACTCTTGGAACCCTAGCTCATTAGTTTTCCTATTTTCTACCTATTTTCTCTAGGTTTTCCTTAGGACTAGCAAGAGAGCTTCACGGAGAGATCTTGTAGAGAGGGATGGATGATCGGGCGGCTTGCTAGACCTTGTACGAATCCTTGTTTCATGTATAGATGATTCGGCGTGATTCCTCAAGGTTTGGATGTGTTTTCCCCGGTTGTTTTTGGTGGTGATTTTCGGAGCCCTCTTCCGGTGATTTCTTTGGAGTGTTTTTGGGGCTTTTCTATTGGTGTTTCAGTGGGGGAAATTTGTGTGAACCCTTCGTGGTTCTTTGGGCTGTGATCCCCCTCCCAAATCCGTGAGAAAAGTTGCTCGAATTTGGGGTTTCTTGAGTTCTTGGGTTGGAAGTGCATTCGGCGGGATTTCTTCGATTCCTCTTTTTTGGACGAGATTTGGTGGGATTAAACTTGGCTATGGACTCCTCATGAGGTGCTCCTGATATCCCCAAAGTCTTGTTCAAGTCCGTGGAGCGATTCGGGAGATCGAGATTTGGATTTGGGGGAGTTGACCCGCGGGTCGTTGTTCATCCCGAGTCGCCTGAGCTACACCGGTCGACCGGTGCTCTTGACCGGTCTGACCGGTGCAAGCCCTTGTGGGTTTTCGCTCGGGTGAGTGTTTTGGTGTGTTCTTTGTTGGCACGTGGTGCTGTTGTTTCGAGTTTGGGTCCGTTTGGTGGTCGGTTGGCCTGTTTGGTGCCTTGAGGGCTTTCTGGCTGCCATCGGTCTGACCGGTGCGTCTCACCAGTCTGACCGGTGTAGAGCCACTTAGTGGAAGTTGCTCAGGTTCACCAGCAGGGACCGGTCTGACCGGTGGTGCTCACCGGTCTGACCGGTGTGGGTCTGTAGACTCGGGGTTTGTTGTTCCACCGCGTTCTCGAGTCCAAGACCGTGTGTGTTGGTTCCTAGGTCCAGTGGCACTCCAGTGGCTACGTGGGCTTGGCCAACTTGGGTAGTGAGTCGGAGACGTGTGTTGGAAGTCGTGTTCGTCTTGTTGGAGTTCTCATCTCCATCGAGAAGAATTTTTATCGGCTCCCATTCACTCCCCCCCTCTCTGGTTCGCCGTATCGGTCCTTCACTCCCAACCTTTATGCCCCAAAGTCCTTAACCGTTAAGATGACTTTGATAAGCAAACCAACACTTATGCGTGTAAGTATCCGATACAAACCCGTCTAGTCAAGGAAAACTAGTGGCACCCTAATTTCATAGACCCACCACCAATTGTACGAGACGTGGGACGGTGGCAAGTGTTGGGAGGGCATGTTAACTTAAAATTCCAAAGGGATCGTTCTACTCGTAACATCACACGCAAGAAAATAACATTGTCACATGTAAAAGTAGAACGGTACGAACGGCATTCACACAGTTGTATCACGGTATGGCCTATTGTCACATGGTGATCTCCATCTCCATTGACCTGTACATCATGTTGATCTCCATCTCCATGATCTGTGTGTGCCATCCTCCATGTGATGAGTCCTCCAAGAACTATCTAACGTGTGCTAGTAATGAAAGTTACACAATCGCGTATTAGATCATCACAAATTGGTACGTAGACCACTACATTAATTTTGACAATACATGTGGCTCCACCCGTATTGCCGTACGCGTGACACGCAGGTCACGAAAAATTACACACATGAATCACATACACATATAGGCCATACCGATCACAAAACCTGCAAAATAGATTATCGCAATTCCAACGTCCAAACTTAAAACGCCCGAAAACCCATCTTGCAAGCCAAATTTGGCAAAACTAATTTCGCCGAGACCAGCATAGTTGGTTTATCACATGTGTAAAATTTTCTGTAGATCAATTTTCGTATAGAAAACGTCTTCATACGAGTTAACCACGAAAAGTTATGACTGTTTTACCGAACAACATGTTTTCTGGTTTTCCCGGACCGGTAGCAGATCCAATCTGCCGCCGCCACGCATCCCATGCGCCTGGCACTAGACCTAGCTTCGATTCGACCAATCCAATTGATCTCCTTCTCGTTGTGACTGGGTTTACGTGTATCACTTAACTCCGATGGCGGAATTCCGACCGGTAGGAGTAATTGTTACACGACCATCACGGCAAGAACACGAAGCCGATCAAAACTTTGATCTACATCTGCATATCTCCATATGCACACATCCCGAATCTAAAACTTAGCAGCTACGACTCTGGTACCACTGAAGGGATACGGGGTGGCTACGCTAGCGCAAAACAAAAATTTTTCCCCGCAAAACAGAAACTGCTGCTGTCAGAAATCATGGGATTACCACTAGACGCGCAGATGCAGCGAAACCGTCTCGATGTAGACGAATGCATCGAGGGTAGCAGGCAGTGCAGTTGCTCATGTACTTCTTGACTTGCACGTGTGGCTCGTCCCATCCAAGTGCTCCAGATGCAGCACCTCCAAGGTATCCACACGTACGGAGAAGGAAGCGACGCATGCCGGACTGCTAGGTCCGCGAGTGCGACGAGGAGAGAGCGTTGGTGGCGCGACTGCTACTTGAAAAAGTCGTGCCTTTTCTGGAGGGGTGTGGTCCATATTTATTGAAAGGAAAACCCCCCACACCATCGTCCATTAGCAATACGGGACTAAAAGATGATGTACCCCTTCCAACGCTAATGGGCTTTACAACATTTGTGGCCCATTAGGACTTTTACACCATAATGGATCGAATCCATCTGAGCCCACTAGTGGATCAAATCCAGTTGGCTCTAGGTCATATTTGCAACACTCGCGTCAGCGCCTTGCTTGCTCCCGTCGTCCTTTCCCAAAGCTGCCCCGCCCTGCACCGCGGAGGGGGGGGCTCCCTGCCCTTCACCACGCACACGGGCCGCTGACGGGCATGCCGCGGGGGCCTCCCCGCCCTTCGCCCCGGCCGCGCGGGTCACCCACCGCGCCACCGTGGGGCCTCCCCTCGCCCTCTCGCCGCACCCGCGCGGACCGCCGGCTGCGCCGCCGCAGGCGATGGGGATCCGCCGCCCTCATCCTCTGCGCCCGTGCCGTCTGAGGCCAGAGAGCCGCCCGACATCACCATCTCCTCGATCTAGGGTTACAATCTTTTTTTATAGCGCAATGTTTACCGCGGCTCCCGCTAGGGCAATGTTTACCGGGAGGAACACCATGGACATTTTGGTCCTTTCTCTTAGCGCAAAATGGATATTTGACGGATGTAATGCCAGGAATCGACGGAAGTGTCAAATTGGTAAAGCAAAACGAAAAGGGGAACATATAGGAAAGAAATCAAGTTTGCATGTCAAATAGGTAAGAGCTATTTTTCCGGTGTCAACCTAGTAATTCTCTCGACATATTATCATGTAATCATCTTATTATTTTAACTTTCAAATACTACTTTAAAATTTTGTTTGAAAAAATTCACGACAACCCGTGAAGTATCACCTTTTATAATTTGGTGTTTAGACCAACCGCAAACGAAATGAGCTCTGAGATAGGCTTCAGTGCTCCACTTTGTACGAACGTGGGCTGGACTGTAACGGTTTCTTATGGGTTAACATTACTATATAGTTATTAACTGGTGGCTGGTGACTGATGCTGATTTGTTCCGAGAGAAAAGTATTGTTGTTGGTTACTATTGACGGTTAATATTTGTATCAAAGTTCGTTTGTGACTTGCAAGCGTACAAGTCTCCCGTCGTAGTCAAGGGACCCTTCTTCCCTCAAGTGGTGAACCCAAGGTATCGAATCCGTGGAACAAATGTGTGACGCAAAACTTAATCTAATAAAGCCAAGTAACTTCAATCTTCGATAAAAGAAACCCTAATGCATCTAGGTAAAAGACACGAAACGAATCTAATCTACTAAAGACCGGAGAAAACAAAGTAAGATTGGGTAGATAAACCGATCTAGAGGGATCGGGGTAAGCCTTTTGTTGAAGTTCCAAGCAAGAGAAGAAGTAGCAAATCGAATCTTAATAGAAGCCTCTTTAAAACGTGGTTTCCCATCCAAATCCGAAAACATCCGCCTTTCGGAACCCCCGTTCTGTCACAACGTATCCCTATTCATGCGGGGAGCTTAGGGCGAGTCAAAAGACAAGTCGATATTCTTTCGAAAGATCCGGCGTGTACCTCTAGCCACCGCGGCTACAAGAACACCCTAAGTAATCTATCTCGAGAATAGAATTAGAATAAGCAAAGCCGATCGAAAAACGAAATCTTCGAGGAAACACTTGATCGCTAAGAAAAGATTCAACTTGATAATTCAACTATAACAATGATACATACACAAGATCACCACCGGGATCCTTCCTTGATCTTGCTTCTAGCTCCGGGAACTCCGACGTGGTCTTCCGTGCAAGGTTCCCATGTCGGCTAGGGAAACCCTAGTCAACTAGCTCGACCCTCTCCTCTCCGAGATGGTGTCCCTCTCTTATCTGCTCCTCGGCGGCCGATGACGAATTGTATGATGCGTGGCTCTCAGTCAGGGGGCTATAAATAGCCCGATTGGCGGCTAGGGCAAAGGAGAGGGCAAATGCGCCCTGGATGGGCCTGGGCCGACCGGACTAGGCCGGCCAGCCTGGGCCCATTCGGGCCCCGGCCCCGAGGCCTCCTTTGCTCTACGTCGGTTCCCTTGCTTCCCGGATGCTTCCCCCTTCGCACGTAGGTCCATGTCGTCGTTTCTCTCCGAATTGGACTCAACTCCTTGTCTTGCAAGATTCAAGACTTTTTTGGTCGTGTCCTCGGAGTCCGTCGTCTTCTCGGATCAAGTCCCCGGCTTCTTGGAGTTAAGTTTGCTTCATTGCATGACTTGTACGGGGCTTCAAGGTCTTGTCATGAGGTGCTTGATGAACTTATCCCGAAAGTCTTGCATTCAACACTAAAACCCTGCATAAACATTAAACTCCAAAACCGACATGCACACGTGAACTTGTTATACCACGGGGGTTAGTACCAATGGATAAGGTATAAAACTCATGCCAACACCGAAGGTAAACTCATGGCTAGGTTGACGGATTTTCACCGTCAACATCTCCCCCATGCTTAAACCTTGCTCGTCCTCGAGTAAGCCTTTGATGGATAACATCATTGCCAAACAGTGTTTAAATCTTGCACTTGATCATACATGAGAAAACATAATGCTCTCAAAATTTTAATTCATTAAAGTTCCATAATGTACTATCCTTCATCTCTATGGAGGGTAGATTCTTATTAAGCTTATCCCACAAGTGTTAACATGCTCACAAAGTTTAAGTAGATCTCAGAATTTTTGAAATAAAGAACGAGATAAAGAAAAGCTAAACCAAGTTCAAAAATTTAAATCATCTTGCATATTGCTCATGAACTCTCATCTTGCTTGTCTCTTAAGCCTATATATTCTACTCCTTTCCCTCTCATAACATATATGTGTGGTAGGCTTTATATGGAGCTTTGGGAAAGTTTAGTCCTAACAAGATTTTATAAATGAGGTGTTGTCAAAACAAGACAAGCTTCTCATGGTCTTACCGAGACTCGTCAAAATGGTCATTGGAAAATAATGTTAAATCAAGGAGGGGAAAGAGAAAAATACACACACTTTAGATAAGTGGACATGTGCAAATGGCAAAGAGTGATCCCGAGGCACAAAGGCAGTCCTCGTTATCGGATTGCACATGTTTGGAAAATGAGAATGGATCTTCTAAACTTGAAGCCTTGAATGCACTCTTAGAGAACCGGGGAGTTCACTTTACGCATATATTTTTTTTTCTCTTTCTCATATTTCTTATTCTTTTCTTTCTTTCTTTCTTTCTTTCATTCATTATATATATATTTTTTTCATTCTTCTTGTGAGACCTTCACCTTGGAAGTCACGTATATCGCCGAATTTTTTTGCTTTCATTCATCATTTCATTTTTTTAAAAAAATACTCCCTTTTTGAACTCTAAAACTGCACCGTACCTACCTCCTCCCCCATGCTTAGACGTTGCTCGTCCTCGAGCAAAGAGGCAAAAAATAAGGTAGGTACCAGAAATATTTTTCCTTGGAGAGATACTTGAAATCTTCAATGTTGGCACCGTCTTGCGATCTTCCTTGAATTGATGATCCATTCTCAACAATAGGTTGTGGTCAAGGAGGTAATCACAAAAGATGATATTTGGTTTAAGGGTGGATATCCGGCGAAGTTTGTGAGATCTCCAATGCGGGAATACACAATACACGGATAAAAGGCTAGCAAAAAGATAGATACGCAAAAACGGAATGACCAGCTTCTTAGTCTCGGGCCAGAGAAATCATGGCCTACAATAACTCACTCAAAAATAAATCTTGTACACTAAGGTTTATGCACTCAAATATATATTAGGCTTTGGATAGGTTGAGCAACACACAAGTGATATTTGTGACAAGGTTAGCGATATTTTTGAGCATAAAAGACATCTTTAATCTATTCATAACTTGAGAGCACATAAAACACTATGGGTCTTTATTTTAATCATAACCTCCGCTGAAAATTAAGCTAGCATTTAAATAAATTCAGATTTGTAATTTTTAAAAGAGCACTAGCTTAAACATGCATAGATCAATTACAAAGATGAACAAAGCTGCAATTTTAATCATATATCATTATGGCACAAATTTTTGTAACTTTTCCAATGATATAATCAAGGTGATGTCTTTATTAATGATGATATCAAGTTTAGATACAAACTGAAAATAAACAAACATGCTTGCTGAAATTTAAATAAAAACAGAAAATACTACGCAAACACACATAAGCAAAAGCTGAAAATTACAGAGAAAAAGAAAAGAAAAGAAAACTAAAGTTCCTAAATCTTCTAGTCCTCCGTCGGTGGTTGATGTTGATGATCTTGATAGTAATACCCTTGCTCATAATATGATTGGACATTCCCTCCGACGAATTGATTTGGCTCCACAAGGTGAAGGCGTCCGAGCTCAAAGGCAATATTTGCATTTCCTTCACCAAAGTTGAGCTGCGTTAGCTTGGATGGCTGCGATGTTTTGGGCGTTTCTTGCAGCATACCCTCCAATTATGGCCATGCTTTGTTGTGGTTGGGGATGATGTGCGTAGGACTCCGCGAAGTTAGCGTTGGGCACCACATAATTTGGTGGGGGTACCGGTGCACCACCCCCCCATGCTTGCTCTTGTGGCCCTCCGTAATAACTTGGCGGAGGAGGGATCCCGCCGAATGGTTGCACATTGGGTTGTGCTCCACTCGCTCGTGCGGAGGATGTTCCCTCCTCTACGATTCTTCCTCTTTTGTTCTTCCTTGCAGGGACAAGGAGTCCCTCTTCCAACCAATCTTCTCTCCCTTCGATGAAAAGCCTAAGCCTCTCATTGGGAAGGGGTAGGTTTACTATGGCCAAACGATAACCTCCTCTCTCATCTCCACTAATGTATTTGCCTTTCCGCAAATACTCAATACCGAGAGAGGTACCACGCAAAAGATGGGCGGGGTTTCTTCCGATCCCCGGCCGTAAGGAGAAGGCCAACATGGAGAGGTAGCACCCCGAACCAATATTACCCGCCCCCGATGTTGCTTCACAACACCAACGGTTGATCATGAGGTAAGAGGGGTCTATTGGCTGCCTGGCAATTAAAGTCGAGTATAGCCAATTCAACTCCGTGTCGGTCACCTTCGTTTCCTTCATCCTCCCCAATACCCTCTTGCACATCCAAGAGTGAAATATCCGGATAATGGGGTTGCGGATGCAATTGCGTTGTTGATGGGCTTCCCCGGAGATCATATTCCAAAATCCCGCTAACATGCCGGGTGGCACGTCAACTTTCTCCGGAGCTCCCTTGTGGAATCCAAGCAGCTCCCTAACGTGCTCATAGGGAACCACTTGTTGGACTCCCTCCAAACGGAATGACAAGCTTTGCACCCCATCATCATCAAGGATAGGTGCAATAGTCATTAAAATTTCCAAGGGGAACCCCAAGTGGGTGTCCACCGATACTCCGTTGGAGAACTGCACCCATCCAAGGTGCCCCAACATATAGTATATGTCGGTGCCAAAACCCAAGGTGTAGAGTGCTTGGTCGTCGAACTCGACGTTGGGCACAAGCCTCTTCTCAAGATTAGAGAGCCTCTCCTCCTCCTCCGACGACAAGATGATGAAGCCGTACGAAGAGTATGTCAGAGTGTAAGGAGGTGGCGCGGTTGAGCGGGTCGATCGTCGTGGTGGCGCGGGCTGCTCCTCCGTGTGCCCACGAGGTTCAGTAAACCTCATGGACGTGCTTCTTGCAACCCTCATACCACCAAGGAGGAGAGCATCGTTCCTCCTCGGTGGTGCCGTATCCGTCTCCATGCTCCGGGGAGACTCGGAAACCGAGTGCCTCCTCGAAGACGTGGTTGATGACGGCTTGGACGACGACGAACTCTTCTTCTTGGAGAAGAGACTTGTGGTTTTCTTCCACATGGTTGCTGCACTCTTTTCTTCAACTAAAACTCCGGGTTGCAACCGGTAACTAGGTACTTAAACTCTTTGCTTCGGATGTGGACTTTGAGTGGATTAAGGTGTGGATTTTTTCTTGAGCTATCAAGCTTGGGAAGGTTGGCTATGTCTACGGAGGTTTTGAGCACACAAACTTGAACACACAAACAAAGGAAGGAGAGGGAAGCTTGCGTGCAGAAAACGGGAGCCGGGGGGCTCCTTATGTAGGTGAGGCCGGCCGGCCTGGGCCGGCCGGCCTGGGGTCCTCGGTGCTCCTCCCCGCCTCGGCTTTCTTCCAGCACGATCATTTCGCCTCTGCAACTTTCCTGCCCGCGTGCTCCATGAGTTGCACCGCCCAAACGCTCTCGTCCACTCCTTTACTTGCATTATTGGTCCTTCCACTTGATGCTCCATGCTTTGGGTCATATCCATGCTCCCTAGCTCCACTTGCTTCACATGCCACCATGAAATTCCTGCAAAGTTAATGCTTGCTGCCCACCATGCTTGTCCTTTGCATGTGGAATTGGTGAAAGTTGATAAAAGGGAATCCAATGGTGCATGCATGATTAATTCAAACTAGATTGCCTCCATTAAGGTGTGTTTAAGGTTAAGCACTCCTCTAATTCGAAATTTAAAATATTTTTCAGAGCCATGCAAGAGCTCAAACATAATTTTAGAGAAGTTTTTAAACCATTAGAAACAAATGTAAGTCGAAAATATTTTTCGACTACGTTGATTTCGGTCTCATCGGTATAGTTTGCCTTCATCGGTTGAGAGCAGACTTTTTTCCGGCTTGATCATGGGGGCATAGGTTTAGGTTCTAATTATGGCTAAATAAGAAAGATTTTGAATAAAACAAAATTAGAATAGGCTTAGAAAAATTCTAATCCTAGAGAAACCAAGGATATAGATTTTAAAACCAACCAAAAGTTTTGATTTCTAGGTTCACGCGAGTCCTACCACGTGCTGAATTTTTATTAACACATAGATATAAATCGTGGCTCTACTCGTGTGGTTTTAGCATGAAAAATAATTCAACCTCAGCACCATAATGAGGGTGAAAGGTTGAGTTAGGTTCTGAAATTATTTGGTTGAGGTTTCTCGAAAAGAAAAGAACAAACAAGCACATAGGAGGGTTCATGCAAAGGGTTTATGATAAAGCAACATTCAATCAAGAATTATGTCTCTAATATTGTTCAACCACTTCTAAGTCTAATGTCTTTGCGTAATAAAACTCGAAAACTAAATTATTAAAAAGACTCGAAAAACCTGGAATCGGGTTGTCCTCCCGGTAGCTTATTCTTGACTCGACGAAACGGGTTGCCTCCCGCCTAGCGCTTCGTTTATAGTCTATAGCTAGACTTCTTCACTTGATTACTCCGGATCAACGCTCTTTGCGGACGTTGCAATCTTGGGTACCCACTTCGGCACCATCTTGGGCGCGGGCTTGTCTTCCGGCTTAGTCATTTTTTTGGTCTTCACAGGCCGCTTCTCTTCCTTTGTCTTGACGGATGCAACACCTTCTTTGATTTTCTTTACGTTCATTTTTTTCGGCTCCTTCTTCTTTTTCAGCCCCTCCGTTTGTTTTGGTTCTCCCTTCACTCCAATCATGTTGCATGCCTCGATTCTTGGACGGAACTTGAAGAAACTCCTTTCTCCGTTGATATCGAACATGATCTCCCCCTTGCCAACATCAATAGTAGCTCCCACGGTCTTGAGGAAAGGCCTCCCTAGGATGAGTGGCGGCTTCTCCCTCTCTCCCGTCTCGAGCACAACGAAGTCGACGGGGATGAAGTGGTGTCCAACCTTCACGGGTACATCTTCAGCAATGCCCAAGGGATAACGAATGGAGTTGTCACCCAACTCCAAACATATACCCGTAGGCTCCATTGGTAGGCGTAGCTTCTCGAACACATCCCTCGGCATGACGCTCACACTAGCTCCAAGGTCGCATAACGCCTTCTCGAAGTTGAAAGAACCAACCGAACATGGAATTGTAGGGCACCCGGGGTCTTTTTGCTTCTCTATCCCATTAGCAATAGCGGCACTACACTCCTCGGACATCTTGACATGATCTACCCCGAGTGTTGCTATCTTATATTTATTTGCAAGTATATCTTTAAAGTAACGAGAATATGTAGGTACTTGTAGGGCATCTAGTAATGGCATGTTGATGCTAAGTCTACGCACAACTTCCACAAACTTCTCAAAGTGGTTGTCAAGTTTACCTCGGAAGAAGCGTGGCTTGAGTTGCGGTATTCTCGTGTCTTCCTCCGGCATCTCAAATTCGGGGTTCCTCGGTGACGATCCCCGTAACCTTCTCTTTAGCAACTCCTTCCACCTCGGTGGATGGTTTAAGCTTCCTTGCTCCCGTGGAACGTTCCGGATCTTCAGTGTCCTTCCCCGAACGTGTTTGAATGGCCTTCGCCGATTCGGGACTTTTGGGTTGTCCCGGAAGCTTCCCTTCATCATTAGTGAGGCGCCCCGCAAGTTGTCCAACTTGCGCCTCGAGCATCTTCATCATGTTGAGCACTTGATGATTGGAACTTCCGACCTCCGTCAATTTGCTATCGATGTTCTCTAACACCTTGTCTATGGTCTTGAACTTGGTGACGGTGTCCTTGTTGATCTTAGCTTGCTCATCCATGAACTCCTTCAATTGTATACGAAGCGGAACCGCGTTAGGAATAGATGAGCTTGCATTAAATTGAGGCCTACCTTGCCCGTAGCGGAAGTTCGGCAATTCTCCCTTCCTCATGTAGTCGAGCACTTTGGCTTCCTCGGGACAATCTTTGCGGACATGGCCATACTCTCCACATTCTTCGCATGTGGACCTTGCTTCGGCGGCCTTCAAGTCTTGAGCCTCTTTCTTTTCCATCTCTATCTTCTCCAACCTCCTCATGAGCGAGTCGATCTTGCCTTCAAGTATGTTCTCCTTCTCCACTTGCAAGACCCCTTTGACGTTCCCCGTAGGTTGAACCGGATGTAGGCGCCCGGACGACGCCCATGTGTCATTATCCGCGACCTTCTTGAATAGCGTGAAAGCTTCCGTCGGTGTAAGTTTGATGATGGATCCTCCCGCCGATGCATCGATGATCGTCCTTGACGCCATGGTGAGTCCTTGGTAGAACTTTTGCACGAGGTCTTCCTTCGGGAACTTGTGATGTGGAACCGCCCGGGTGTACTCGTTGAAGCGCTCGAATGCCTCCGAGATAGTTTCCGTAGGATATTGAACAAAGGTGGCAATCTTATTACGCAAGCTTTGAGTTTTACCCGGTGAGTAGTATTCCTTCATGAAAGCCTTCATCAACGTGTTCCAATTTTGCACCGTCTCCGCCGATTGAGAGTGGAACCATTGCAAAGCCTTCCCGAGAAGTGAGAACGGAAAAAGCCTTGCCCTCATTTGATCTTGATTCACCCCATCCATATTGAAAGTCTGACATAGTTGAATGAATGCTTGGAGGTGAAGGTTCGAATCCTCTTTACCGGTGAAGGGTGAATGTTGCACCATGCGGATTGTTGAGGTCTTGATCTCGAACGGTCTTCCGATCTCCTCAAGGTTCAAGATTGGTAGGTCGATGATGTCTGGGGTGAATAGCTCCCCACTCTTGCGTTCTTGCGGTGGTTGGTCACCCATTGGTGGAAGTCGATTCTCCCGAGGACTTTGAGGTGGTGAATTCTTCGGAGATTCCTGCGATCCTTTGTCTTCCGACTCCGAATCTACAAAATCCAGCTTTTTAGCTTGATGTGCTTCGCGTCTCCTTAGCCTGTAAAGTTTTTCTGGATCATCCACAAAATGATCATCCACAAAATTATTGGGTTTGTTGGAGAGGTAGCCATCCATCTCCTGTTAGGGTTAGCAATAAAAAAAGTATGCAAAACTAGAAAGTAAAAACAAATCTATAAAAACTATGGTTAGACAACTAGATTAGATGTATTTTGAGGATGATCAAAATTTAGTAGATGCAAAAATAAAAACAAAGAGAAAACTGAAAATTACAAAAAGGCAATAAAAAATCAAATCTTGATCACTTGTTCCCCGGCAACGGCGCCAGAAAAAGGGGCTTGTTGACGGTTAATAATTGTATCAAAGTTCGTTTGTGACTTGCAAGCGTACAAGTCTCCCGTCGTAGTCAAGGGACCCTTCTTCCCTCGAGTGGTGAACCCAAGGTATCGAATCCGTGGAACAAATGTGTGACGCAAAACTTAATCTAATAAAGCCAAGTAACTTCAATCTTCGATAAAAGAAACCCTAATGCATCTAGGTAAAAGACACGAATCTAATCTACTAAAGACCGGAGAAAACAAAGTAAGATTGGGTAGATAAACCGATCTAGAGGGATCGGGGTAAGCCTTTTGTTGAAGTTCCAAGCAAGAGAAGAAGTAGCAAATCGAATCTTAATAGAAGCCTCTTTAAATCGTGGTTTCCCGTCCAAATCCGAAAACATCCGCCTTTCGGAACCCCCGTTCTGTCACAACGTATCCCTATTCATGCGGGGAGCTTAGGGCGAGTCAAAAGACAAGTCGAGATTCTTTCGGAAGATCCGGCGTGTACCTCTAGCCACCGCGGCTACAAGAACACCCTAATTAATCTATCTCGAGAATAGAATTGGAATAAGCAAAGCCGATCAAAAAACGAAATCTTCGAGGAAACACTTGATCGCTAAGAAAAGATTCAACTTGATAATTCAACTATAACAATGATACATACACAAGATCACCACGGGGATCCTTCCTTGATCTTGCTTCTAGCTCCGGGAACTCCGACGTGGTCTTCCGTGCAAGGTTCCCACGTCGGCTAGGGAAACCCTAGTCAACTAGCTCGACCCTCTCCTCTCCGAGATGGTGTCCCTCTCTTCTCTCGCTCCTCGGCGGCCGATGACGAATTGTATGATGCGTGGCTCTCGGTCGGGGGCTATAAATAGCCCGATTGGCGGCTAGGGCAAAGGAGGGGGCAAATGGGCCCGGATGGGCCGGGGCCGACCGGACCGGGCCGACCGGCCCGGGCCCATTCGGGCCCGGCCCGAGGCCTCCTTTGCTCTACGTTGGTTCCCTTGCTTCCCGGATGTTTCCCCCTTCGCACGTAGGTCCATGTCGTCGGTTCTCTCCGAATTGGACTCAACTCCTTGTCTTGCAAGATTCAAGACTTTTCTCGGTGAGGTCCTCGGAGTCCGTCGTCTTCTCGGATCAAGTCCCCGGCTTCTTGGAGTTAAGTTTGCTTCATTGCATGACTTGTACGGGGCTTCAAGGTCTTGTCATGAGGTGCTTGATGAACTTATCCCGAAAGTCTTGCATTCAACACTAAAACCCTGCATAAACATTAAACTCCAAAACCGACATGCACACGTGAACTTGTTATACCACGGGGGTTAGTACCAATGGATAAGGTATAAAACTCATGCCAACACCGAAGGTAAACTCATGGCTAGGTTGACGGATTTTCACCGTCAACAGTTACTGATGGCTAGTTTGTTCTTAGACAAATGTATTATTGACGGGTGGGCTGATGGCTAATGAGTCGAGGGAATAAAGCATGTGTTGGGCGATTCGTCGAGCTTATTTTCCATCCCTACTGCAATCACGTACGTACTCCTACTTCCTGCCTGCTTTCCTGACCGAGTAGTACGTGTTTAGACCACCCGCAGCGCTGAACAACATCGTTCACAGTAAGCTACATGCCGTAAAAGTTAGAGTAACACGTGCCGCAGCGGGCAACGGAAAAACTTTACACCACAGAAAGCGGCGTATTCGTGACATTTAAAACCATCCACACTCAGCCATCATTTACGTTCTTTTCCAAAAGACGGAATAGCCAATTTAGTCTCCGAACTATCACTCAAAGCTCAATTTCGTCCCTGAACTACGAAAACGGTCGTTTTGGTTCTCAAACTTTCGCATTTGGCCCAGTTTCATCTCTAAACTACGAAAATGGTCAATTTGACCCTTAAACTTTCGCATCCGACTCAAATTCGTCCATGTCTGATAGCCAAATACCCTTTTATCATTCTCCTACCCCTACGTGTTGCTCACTGCTAGCTGCTGGGGAACCCGCTGTTCGCTCTGCTCCTCACTGTCGCTGTCGTCTCCGCGAAGGTCGGCCCCTCCAGTCTGACGACCTGCTACCCGCCAAATCCACCACGCCGGCACCTCCTCCTATGTTGGCGGGCGCACATCTTAGGCGCGGCCGCGATGGAGGCAGGCCATAGATGGGGCGTGGGCGCGCTCCACCAAGGAGGCGCGAGGCCCCTACTCCATCTCAGGTGAGGACGACCTACAACTCTGATTCGCCAACAACGAGCGGCGCGTAGGGATAGGAGAAGGCTAAAAAGGGTATTTGACTATCGGTCAGGGACAGATTTGAGTCGGATATGAAAGTTTGAGGACCAAATCAACCATTTTCGTAGTTCAGGGATCGAACTGAGCCAAATGTGAAAGTTTGAGGACCAAAACAACCATTTTCGTAGTTCAGGGACGAAATTAAACTTTGAGTGATAGTTCGGGGATTGAATTGGCTATTCCACCCGAAAAAACAGAGCAAAATGAGATGCAACGCATTGCGCTACTACCTACGTTATGAGAGCGTAAGAGCGTAAGCTCCCATTCACGAAAAAACCTAAAAACCCAGCGTAAATCAAATCCTTGCGAAGGAGGCGCTACACTCCTTCATGGCCCTGGGCTCGCCACCCCATCCACCTCATATTATCTCACTACCATATTCGATTACACTACACCTCTAATCCAATATGGTAGTTGGAGGTGGATGAATAAAATAAATGGTTGTTAGTATAGAGTAAGTGAGTAATAAGAGTGCGGGAGAAGCTAATGTAGAGTAAAGATCCTTGTTGACGTGGCTAGAATATTTCTTTTAGAGTAAATATATCTTGGCTAGAATATTTCTTTTAGAGTAAATCTATAGAGCAACACTTAGTTGTATGGTGTGTATTTTTTTAGGTGGAATAGCCAATTCAATCCCCGAACTATCACTCAAAGTTTAATTTCGTCCCTGAACTACGAAAATGGTCGTTTTGGTCCTCAAACTTTCACATTTGGCTCAGTTTCATCCCTGAACTACGAAAACGGTCGATTTGGTCCTCAAACTTTCACATCCGACTCAAATCTGTCCCTGACCGATAGTCAAATACCCTTCTTAGCCTTCTCCTATCCCTACGCGCCGCTCGTTGTTGGCGAATCAGAGTTGTAGGTCGTCCTCTCCTGAGATGGAGTAGGGGCCTCGCGCCTCCTTGGTGGAGCGCGCCCACGCCCCATCTATGGCTTGCCTCCGCCGCGTCCGCGCCTAAGATGTGCGCCCGCCAACGTAGGAGGAGGTGCCGGCGTGGTGGATTTGGCGGGTAGCAGGTCGTCAGACTGGAGGGGCCGACCTTCGCGGAGACGACAAAGAATAGCGGGGAGGAGGAGCAGAGCGAACAGCGGGTTCCCCAGCAGCTAGTAGTGAGCAACACGTAGGGGTAGGAGAATGATAAAAGGGTATTTGGCTATTAGACATGGACGAATTTGAGTCGGATGCAAAAGTTTAAGGGTCAAATTGACCGTTTTCGTAGTTTAGAGATGAAACTGGGCCAAATGCGAAAGTTTGAGAACCAAAACGACCGTTTTCGTAGTTCAGGGACGAAGTTGAGCTTTGAGTGATAGTTCGGAGACTAAATTGGCTATTCCGCCTTTTTTGCGCTATGCGGGTTTACCACAACGGCTGTTGCAAGGCTATCCGCACTCGTTACTTTGCACATTTACTGTAAAAGGAATATTCTAGTCACGTCAATAGGAATTTTTACTCTACACCAACTTTTCGGCACTCGTGTTACTCCCTCTATCCATGAATTCTTACAATTGTAGCATTTGAAATCTGTCCAAGAAAAAAGCAAGTCTAAGAGCACAAAACTAGCGTGGGACCCACCAACGCCTTGGCCTTTTTTAGTCACCGCATGCCGCAGACCAGGAACCATCGAGACCACGCCTTGTGTGTTGTTGGTTGTAGAGTCTTCTATTGATTTTTTCTTCTCATTTGGAGAGAACACGTTTGGAGGAGAGTAATACTAAATTAGCTATAGCAAGGGCACTTTCATCATTTCATCTTCACCTTGGTCTGTGTGGAAATAGCTAAAGATGCAAGTTTTTTGGACAGAGGGAGTACTCTATATATTTACTCTACGTCCAACATATATTTTATTCACCCATCTTCAACTACATTCTTCTTTTAAAATTTTATTTGTTACCTCTTCAAGGACAAAAATGTAAGTAATGAAAGTTTTAGGGATTAAACTACCAGAAAATAGAAGTTTTAAGGACTAAAAAATGAATATTAGTAATGAGAAGGGTTCAAATGAAAAAAGTAAACCTTATCCTGTTCCCTCGCGACCCTCTCTCATATCTCTACTCTAGCACTCTCGTCTCTCCCCTTCGCCTGCTGTCGTCGTCGTCGTCGTTGCGTACGCTACTCCGCCTGGCCCGTCGTCGCCCTGGCCCATCCCTCGTCGACTGCTCTCTCCTCCTCCCTCCCTCCCTCCCCCGGTCGGCGCGCAAGGAGCTGCGGCGGTGGAGGTCGGCTAGGTGATCCGGTCGCGCACGCCTCTCCCTCTTGGCCGACAGTTGCAGAAGGCCGCCCGCCGGCCACCATGAGCATCTGTTTTCCCACTTTACAGGGCCACGATGGGTCCTTGCGTCGTTGGCCATCATTCTTTGTTCTCTGTCCCGCACCATGTCTACACCCGACATGCTCTGCCCCGCCATCCTATGCCATTGCCGCTGCTTTGCGCTTCTCCTCTGCCTCCGCCACCATCACTGCCACGAAGAGCAGTCGACATGCTCCGCATCGCCCTCCTGTTCCTCTGTCGTCGTGTTGCAATCCTCCTCTGCCTTCGCCACCATCGCTGCCGTGAAGAGCATGCCGCATCTTCAGTCCATGCCCGTGAGGAAAGTGGTAGTTGGCACTGTAGAAGTTGTGGTGTAAGACCATCTGCACCGGCACCACTATCCCTCTCCTCCAAGAGAGGGGTAGCATTTTTGCGTCTACATCAGGGTCGGGATTACTGTGACAACCAGTCTAGGAAAATCCCGTACTATCACCTAAACCAATCCACTTTGGCCATTAAGTGACAATAAAGTATCATCTCATCGTTAGTTGTCAGGTTAACGCTTGGTAAATCACTTGGAAATCACACAGAGGATCGAACATATGCATTAAAACTCACACGAAGGCGAGTCCAGAGTACAAACACAAATTAAATCCAAATTGCCCCTAAGGGTTTAATTATTACAGACCATTGTTCGTGACATGATAAGTAAAGATTCAGAGTTCGAAAACAGCGGAATAAGTAAACTAGCAAAACGATAAACATCACAGGAGGCCATCTGTGATGCCATCATTCGTCATCATCCACCCATTCCAGCTCCCAGCCGGGTGGAATCTCACCAGGCCAAACCACCTACAACAACATTTACAAAGCAAGGCTGAGTATACTAATACTCAGGAAGACTTAACCGTCAGGTGATAACTACATCACCAAACTCTAGACATGAGAGGCTTTATGGCCGGTGGAGTTCTTTTGCTGAAAAGCAACAAAGAGTATGCCCTTACTTTCAATATTTTAGCTCAAATTCTAGTTGATTACCATTACTAAGTGAGCCAACTACTACAATCAAGAATTGTACAATACAATTGATTCACACAGAAATATTCACAATGTTCCATCATTAAGGGATACCATGGCCAGTTGATTAAGCAGTCTCAGATAACGGTGAGAGGCTGACAATCGATTGATTTATAACCTTGCAAGGTAGACCTAAACACATAGTAGGGTGCCCTCACACTAGACAACCACCAGGTAGTTCCCAAAAGTCCTCGGCTTGGAATCGAATCTTACAGTCCCGGGTACACGGCTATCTGGCGTACCCCGCAAGGCACCCAGCTTCACACATGTACCCACCTCCCGGTAGCTAGTCGAGTAGGTGAATACTCAAGATTAGTAATAGTAAGATCCCGCACTATCTCATTAAAGTACCAGGCTTACCGGTCCCATTCCCGACAAGTGATTAGTACGTTCAAAAGCTTAGTTCACGAAAGCCACTAGACCGGAGCCCAAATCCAATGCTCTTACCACATGAGCAATCCATTTATAAAAATCTTATAATACCAACATAAGAACATATTCTTGCGAGTGACGAACATCACTCGACATCTACCAGGTCCTATAGCATAGAAGCTATCGACCTAGAATACTAGTAAAAGAGCATAGGTACCTAGGGATCATGCATCTAGGGTTTCAATTCAACTTCTGAAACGCAAATGCACAAACATAGGAAAGGTAATTGCATATTTTAAAAAGAAGGGTTAATGATCAGGGGCTTTCCTTCACTGGCAAGGTTGCCTTTTGTCACACCTGTTTTCTGAAGAGAAACCAAGTGCATCTCATATGTGCGTCACGATCAGTTTACACACATATGTAGACGAAATGAGTGAAATATCATTAACAATATTTAAATGTATTTCAGAGTTTAACCACTTATTACACTCATGCGGGAGACTCGAAGGTCTCTAACAACGAAAAATGATAACTACTTGTCGAGTCCTCGCCTTCCGCTCCCACAGGCACTTGACTGGGGGTCCGCACGCCTCAGAACTTATCGTAGTCGTCGTAGAATTCTCCTCCAAAGTTCTCCTCTGAACAGTGATAAGCAAGGCTGAGCACACTTATGGTTGGAGCTCAGCAAGTGGGGGAAGATGCAAGGCTATCAAGGTAGGCTATGGTTTTGCAGCGGTTAGCATTTTAATGTTGGTCAAGTTTTAAATAAAGAACGCTTAATTACTAAGTGTAAGTTCATACCAACCCACTTAAGAAAAACCTTAATACAAAACAACTCCTAGCTCATCGAGCTTCACCAAACCACGATTTATCTCATCTTTAAGTTTATTAATCATGTGAGGGTCCAAGCCGCTCATGACCGTGAGCACGGCTGATCGATCAGTTTTACACTCTGCAGAGGTTTGCACACTGTACCCACAGTTCGCGTAAAAGCTCCGAAGAACTTTAAACCCAACCATGTGATGCTGGCCAAGCACCATACCACACTTCCGAGGTGTGATTGCATAGGGACGCTACGAAGCCTTTACAAAGGCATGGAAAAGACTAACGACCCACATAGTTACAGATCAGGGCGGACCATGACCCTCCCTAATGGTCAGCACCTTAGCAAAGGCTGCTACCCCAAAAGGACCGGGCTATACCCCTGCAACCAGGATCCCCCTCTGCTCCTTACGGAAAAGGGCCACTAGTACAATCACACACCTAATTATTCGGCTAAGGTCAGAGCCATGTGACACTGTGGTTGTGCATGTTTTCTTGGGTGGTTCTCCATGTTCCAATTAATTCAAGTGTTCTTGCATTACCCAAAACATTGAACATTAAACATAGAGCATTTCCTTTTTAAAAGATTATTTTATCCAACCCATGTTGAGCAACTAGCAATTTCTACCCAAAACATTTATTTAAACGGGCTAGGTCAAGGATCAGGGTAAAAAGGTCTAGGTAAGTCCTTAAAAAGGTATTCTCGTCAAATTAATGCAATAACATCATAAAAGTAAACTTAATTGTAATGCAGTTATATAGGACAAAAATAGAACATGCAGGGGGAGAAGACCACTTGTCTTCTTCAACTATAGCAAAATCTTCCTCTTCCTCAAACAACTGCTCCTGATCGTCTTCGAGAGGTGGCTCAGTTGAAACAGGCACGATATCTACGATTTCACACATAAAGCATACAATAAATAAAACAGATCACCAATCTCTACCTAATATTAAAGCAAGGATTGCTTCTGCCACTTTTTTCGTCCGTCGTCATGCAATAGTTTCGGAATCGGTAATTAGCCCAGAAACCACGAAGAACCGGTCAAAACCGCAGAAAGAACGGAACGAGTCCGGAGTCAACCAGCCAAGGGGGGAAGCAACGCTCCAGGGGTCACGGGTTTGAGGCTTCAAGCATGTTATCCCAACCTTCTTGAGGAGGCTCTCCACCATGCATGCTAACTTTACCTCAAGTTGCAGGCCGTGGTGGCCGTGATCTGCTGGTTGTGGCATTGTGCCTGTGGCCTCCACAGCCCGCAGGTACCACGTGCCTTGCTTGCTCATCTCCGCAAAATCCGGTGTGCGCCATGAGAAATTGAGAGAAACTCAGAGATAGAGGAGACTAGAGAGATGGCAGAGACGAGAGGTCGAGAGAGCAGAGCACCCGTGAAGAGATAAGGATATAAGGGCAATTTGGTCTTGTTATCTTCTTTTTCTATTTTCCTTTTCCTAGACCACTACGCCTCCCTACGCTTGCACAATTCAGTTCAATTAATCAGTTCACTAGCTTGTTATGAATATTGAGAGGCTGTTTACAACGACCAATTTCACCTTCCAATTCTCTATCACACTAAGTCACATTTTCTCTCGCAACACACGAGACAATGCAGTTTCAGCATTTTTCTGGTACTCCATTTGACAATCTAAACACAACTCCTGATTCATATTTTCTCCATGTATATTTTAATGGGGGTAGAAAAATATGATTAATTCTTTTGTAAAGATAATTAGTTCATATAATAATATGTGAACTCAAAAATATAAACTAATAGTTCTTTATTCTTCTCTTGTGGCATTCATTAGTCATTGATTGTAGGTGGACCCTTAAGCAACAATTTAATTAACTTGTAATGTGCCATATGTTATTGATAGATAGAGTTATCTCAATCCACTTATGCTTGGGAGGCATGTGGGTGGTGGGATGACTACTTGGCCACGTAATGCGAGGTTGGAGTGGACGACGATTGGCGAGATCGGGATGGCATAGGTTTCATTATGAGGTCAGAAGGTGACAGGTTGACGAGGATGACTATGTGATTGGGGAAGACAAGGTCGGGTTGATGCTAACGAGGTCAGACGATGGTGAGGTTGGAAAGGCACCAATGACAACAGATGTGGTAAGGTTGGTCCGGTCACTACAGGGATGACGGTGAGACAGGAGGTATGGGGAAGCGAGCATGATAGTGTGCTAGAGGATGGTGTCACAAGAAGGACGGGTCGTGTATGAGTAATGTTTTCTCCCTTTGCAACACATGAGCATAGTTGCTAGTCAAGCCTAAAGACTAAAAACACGCTACCAAAGCAACGGGCTCGCAGAGGACCATGTGTGGTTCGAGGACCGGTGGATGGCCGCTTCCTTGTGTGATGAGTGATTGACAACGTTGTGTGGACTGATTCTTGGCTAAGTATGGCAGGTGCAGGTTGCAGCTTGACTGGTGTTGGTGCGGGTGAAGAACAAGCGCGAAAGGTCATCACCGGTGAGGCCTCCAGGTGTGGAGAACACAAGTAGGCTTCGTTCGAGGGACCCGAGGCCATCGGAGTCAAGTGCGGGCCGCATGGTGGCATGAACAACAAGATGAAGTCATGGATGGTTTATTGGTTGAGCCACAAAACCAAGGTCGAGCCGGGACTACGTGGAAGCCGAGTCATGAGTGGCGATTGGCGGAGGCTACACCGAGTTCGCGAGGTTTCCAGTGGTTCACTAGAAAATCACTGGGTTCCTTGGTTGATCCACAAAGCCAAGACCGAAGAACCGAAGACGGAGATCCAGCAGCTCCAGACCGGTCTGACCGGTGAGGAGCACCGTTCTGACCGGTGTGCGACGACGCAGTCCAGAATCTTTGAGGCAGAGGACACGCGTCGGGATCGCATGGCTTGCGTCGAGGCTAACCAGAGTGCGGTCGCCGGGCATCCGTCTGATGGAGAAAATCTGAAGACTTCCAAAACCGCCCTTGAGGGGCTTGTATCCCTAGTTATTAAGTAAGGGTATTTTAGACTTTCGGTTGCCTCCATATAACCCATGAGGTGAGAGGATGGCAGCAATCTCTTGGAACCCTAGTTCATTTGCTTTCCTATTTTCCCTTCCTATTTTTCTTAGGATTTCCATAGGACTAGCTTGAGAGCTTCATGGTGAGATTTTGTGAGAGGGTTGGATGATCGGGCGGCAAGCTAGACCTTGTATGAACCTCCTTGGCATGTATAGATGATTCGGCGTGGTTCCTCAAGGCTTTGTTGTGTTGTTCCCGGTTGTTCTTGGTGGTGATTTTCGGAGCCCTCTCTTGTTGATTTTCTTGGTGTGTTTTCGAGACCTTGCTCTTGGGGATTTGTTGACGGTGAATTTCCGTCAACCTAGACATACTAATGATGTAACAACCTAGACATACTTATACATTGGTTTTGATTATGATTTGCAACTAACCCGCCACTAGGCATACTAATGATGTAACAAGTTCACACTTTCATGTCGATTTTGGAGTTTGTTGTTTACGCAGGAAATTAGCGTTAAAGAGGAGACTTTCGGGATAAGTTCATCAAGCACTTCAAGAGAAGATCATGAAGCCCGTCACAAGTCAAGACACGAAGTGAACAAGACTCCAAACAACCCAAGTACCGAAGCATCAACACGCAAAACTCCGGGGACTTAGATGTTTACCAACGAGATCAACTCAGCCCGAGAGATATTCTCGCAACTCAGGACAGTATGATCTTTCGGTACAGATTCGAAGACTTAAACGGTCTTTAATGGCAAAAGTTTGAGTACCACAGTTGTGGGCGTTGACGATACCTTCGATTTGGACATGTGGAAGGTTTAATTCGGATAAGGGAGCTAGGAGATATAGCCCCGGAAATCCCTGCTGCGCAGTCAGTCCGAAATCAGAATAGATTATCTTCCAAGGCTGATTTGGAGATCTTATCTTCGTTTTTAAGGAAAGAAATTAATACCAAAGTTGAAGATAATTTCGTGGCACACAACCTGGACACCAAATTTGAATTATTTGGAGTCCGGACGTGGGAGATATGGCGCTGGCAAGGAAGGACTGCGAATCAGAAAAATCTGGCTGATTTTATGAAAACCAAATTTGCTTCTCTCCCAAGGAGCATCTCGTGAAGGTAAGGTGGAGCACGCCCAAAGGCACCCCAAGGACATAAATACAACCCCCTAGGCGCCCCAAGATGGTGACCCATTGACATCCATTCATCGGAGAGCCGCTGCAAGATGAGGGAGAGAGTTAGATGAGCTCGTCGCAAGGATCAACACCGGTGGAGAGAAGGAAGCAAGAGGAGGACTCCAAGCCGCTGGCCTAGGGGTGTTCCCAAGCTCCATCGCCTCCATCTTCATCGACGACGTTCTCTGGAGTCTCCATCACCCCTGTGTGCTTCAATCCGTGTAAGATGATGGGGTAATGTCTCCGTTCATCCCTAGGGTTAGATGGATGCATGCTATGTGATCGCTACTTGATTCGTGGCTTCAATCTATTGCTTTCATGTTGATGATGCTTTGATGATTAAGGTTAGCTACCGTGTTTTTCGGGCGTATGATATCTGCTACTCCCATAGATTCCGTCAACATACCGTGTCCATCATAGGTCTTGTCACGATTACCTTCGCGTAGTGACAGTACGAGGGGAGGGAAAGGGCGAAACCGTGGTCACAACCCCCGGTAGATTGGTTTACCACTCTCGTGCAGTAGATGCATATCTATGTTATCCTAGATCCTACGGAGGGAAAGCTTATCTTTCTTAATCACTCTCTTGTGTCCACCCTTTACCATCTAGTTTAGATTTGTTTGATCAACTTAGATCAACTTAGGTTAGATTGTCTTTACCTTTAGATTAATACTCTCTTTAAAGGTTTTCCATTCAACTAGATTAGTACTTGGTTAAGCGCTAGCAATCCCCTTGCTCCGCGGATTGACAAGAACCTTGGGAATCCCGTGGTGAAAAAGGTGTAGGTCCGTACGCTTGGGATCGTAGGTGGATACGAGTTTTATCCGTCAACAAGCCCCTTTTTCTGGCGTCGTTGCCGGGGAGCAAGCCTGTTTGCTACGTTTAATCTAGTAATAATTTTGTTGATTACTAACATCTAACCCTTATTTTCTAGAAAAAAAATCTTTTTTGTTTTTCTTTCTACTTTTGTTGTGCCTAGATGGATTTGTTCACCTCACCATTGGAAGACGAAGAGATGTCGCTAAGGGAGCTAGCAATGTCGTCAATGGAAGACATTGAGGTGCAAAAATCAGATTTGGCGCTTGCTACAACTCACTATGAAGTGAAGCCTAGTATCATCAAGGTAGTGGAGACAAAACCATTTAGAGGATTGAAGGATGACAACCAATATAGACACATTAAGGAATTCACATGATATGCAACACGGTGCAACAAGAAGGAGTTCCGACCGCTTGGTTCAAGTGGAATCTTTTTCCATTCTCTCTCGAAGATGAAGCGCGAAGATGGTACACACTTGCGTCTGTTGAAGCAAAAGGAAATTGGGATGAACTAGTGAAGAAGTTTCTTTTGAAGTTCTTTCCCATAAGCAAGGTCCAAGACTTAAGGAGGCAAGTTCTCACTTTCAAGCAAGGAGATGATGAAGGAATTGATGAAGCATGGGACCGTTTTAATGAACTACTTGAGCGAGGCCCGAACTTGGGATTTTCCGGTGACTTGATGTTGCATACCTTTTATTTTTCACTAACCCCTAACTTGTCTCATTTTGTAAGCATGTGTGCAGGCAGTGATATAATGGATAAAACAATTAGTGAAGCCGCACAAATCTTACAAAGGATAAGCAATGGACAAAGAACGCAACGAGATTGGCAAAGACGTTGTCGAGAGGAGCAAAACGACAAAAGCAAGCCCAAGGTGCTTGCTGAAATTTCTGAAAAAGATGAACCGGAGGTCAAGGAAGATGAACTGACCATACAAGAAATCGAAGATCCACTTCCCAAGGTAATAGAAGTCATTTCGGATGTTAAAAATGTTAAACTAACATGAATCTAGGCCGAAGTATGTGGAATGCTAGACCATTGGCGGAGTTCAATCAATCCGTATGGATTCAAGTTGATTTTGCCCCACTAATCAACTACCGAAGGAAGGAGGAATGCCGACACGTTGCCAAACTAGTTGAAGATATATTTGATCAAGAGATGAGTGGAGAGTCGATCCAAAAGATGTTTGAAGAAGAAAGAGAAGAAGGAGATGAAGGATGGATCGGCCGGTTTGACAACTCAAGGATCTATGGTGAAGAAAGAGAAGAGTACAACCGTGACGAGCCTAGTGACTCAAAGGATAAATGGGAGGAGAAAGGACTCAAGTTAGAAGGTTATAGCTTATGTTCTATTGAAGCCCACACAATAGCAAGGCAAGACATGGAAGTACTCAAGGATGAAGAAAAGAGTGAATCAACGATGAGGGATCTTGACGACATGTGGTACACGGGAGATAAAGAAAGTAACATACAAGACTTTGAAGACAAAGATTGGGATGACAATGAAGACTTCAAAGAAGAGACAAATGCAAATGAAGTTGATGGATTACACATTCCACATGATGAGATGGAGGGGGTGCAAAAAGGTAACAAAGAGACACCTTCACTCGTTGAGATTGATTCGCCTTCAACACCGCTAGATGAACCAAACATCACTCTTGGTGAAAAATCTCTAAGGCAAAGGTACGTGCTGAAATCACGGGATATTATTGGTATTGAGTTGATAAATTCAAATACTCATGTTGAACCAATAGTATGAATGATAGTTTAAATACTATGCCTTGTTCGAATAATGATCATGTTGATAGGCTAGATTTTCTTGAGAATGAAAAAGAGGAAACATTTATGTTTGATCCAATTAATCTCACACCTAAAAAACCTTTGCCTAATGATGAGATAAGTGCTATACATGAAACATATGCTTCTTTTATTTACACCTTGACTTGTTGCTACAATTCACATGTGGTGTTAATTATGGACGCGTATGTTTACAATAAGTTTTGTAAATCTCAATCATGCTTTGCGCTTGGTCAAGCTAATGACCTTAAAGAAGCACATGTCGGGAAAAGGCCCGATTTTCACTAACCATGTAGACAAGGCTTGAATAATGAAGAAGTCATGCTTAAAGAGTTGCAAGATAAATCATCAACCTCTCCAAATCCCGCAATGGATGCTGCTGTCTTCATCAATTTGAGAGCTTGTTCAGAGGTGTACAAATGAGATATCCAGAAGCTCCATCAAGTTACCGTCCCAACGCATCAAGAACCAACAAGTTTTAAGACCCATGCAAGTAGTTATGGAGAAAACATTGAGTGTTGCGCATTCTGAAATTTCAGGACAGATTTCATCGCCGAAGTGAAACGGACGTAACTCTCTTGTCCGGAGTCCGATTTGGGCAAATAAAGACTCATTGGAAAGGAAAATTTTGTGCACTGTGCAGTGGAGTAGAGCTTGGGTATACTTTCTGTTTTGGACATTAAAGAAAAAATTCATGGAGTGAAGGCAGCACCGAAGGATGATAAAGAAGGAGATAACGATGAAACAAAAGGATGCTTTGGGCAAGTCTTCTATAAGTGATCAAGCACAACATGGGAAGTAAATTAAAGCTGCATTGGTACCTTTTCTTCATGCATGAAGGGACATGGCTATGCGACAAAAATAAGGTATGTGAGAAAGTCGAGCTCTGTGACTTTAAATGAAGCGCTTTTCGAGAGGCAACCCATTTCTTTATATTTCTACTACTTTCTTAGAGAAAACAAAGAATGGCACTATAATATGATGATCAACTTGTGGTTATTAATCTAAGTTTAGTTTTCCTTTTTAGAACCACCATCATATTCATGATCATATTTATTTATTTGCATGCATTGCATTTTGTTATCAATGTGATGTTTCTTTGTGTATACATGTTTTGTACATAGTTGGCTTGGTTGTTTTATATACTTAATGATGTATGCTTCATTTTTCATGTTAATACTTCATAAGGACTTATGAGTATTTTCTTTTGTGATCTTGTGTAAATGTGGTGTATAAACATGATCGCGGACCATCATCATTAAGTTCGATAGACCTTGCTAGCTTTTCATATGTTTTCATGTTGCATTGGTTAGTTTATAAGCTTTGAATGTGCTTATTTTTTCTTGTGCTATAAGAGTTATTGATTTAGGGATAGACATGGTGTTTTACCCTTGATAAATAAACCTTTATGGCTATGGAGAAATTCGACAACCTAGTTGTAAACATGGTGTTTAGAACTAGGTGAAAACATTGTCTTTGTTTATATGCTCTCCTCTCATGTGCATACACACCGTGCACCACGTACACTCATTAGGTTTTTATTCCTCATTAGACTAATTATGCCACAAGTTAAGAATCTTAGGAGGTATTGTTGGATTGTTGGCAATTCTATCTACTCCCAACCGTCACCTTGGGGGTAGAATGTGCGTTTAAAATGTCTTGCATGCAAGCAAGATAAAGACTCTCACTATAAGGAAATTGAAGGATGGCTAAGATAAAAATGCTTTATCTTCTTCTTCCATGACTAGCAAAATGCTAAGCATGGGGGAGACCCTGAATCTTCAACACGGAAGTGCAACATGACGCTCTAAAAGATAAAAATGACCAAGATCATCAACGTCTCCAGATCAATGCGCAAGAAGCCACCGATCTCATCAAAATTCTGCATGGTCTTGAAGGGAAAAAACTGGATATTTTTGGATATTTAAAAGCCCCATGAAGTTACGATTCCAACAAATCAAGAATCAAGACAATCAGAGGTTCCTACAAGCGGTTATGCCCGAATCACCGAGTGCAACACGTCCTGAAATCAGTTTTGGACAGCACACAACGCTGAAGTAAAACGGACATAGCTCCCTTGTTTGAACTCTGTTTTCGATGAATGACGACACATTGGAAAGGTAATTTCATAAACTTTTCAATAGAGCTATATTTTGATATATGTTCTATTATGGACAGAGGGGGAAATCCATGAAAAAGAGACAGCAAGGAGATGATGAGAACAAGAAAGAGGAGATGGTGATGACAACATTGAAGAGAAGGGCGACCACTGACTCCATTAAGCATACAAGATTAAATTCAGAAGTTTAGGAGTGTTGATAAATCAAGACAAAAGCAAAAGCCACATCGATATATGGAGATGTCGGAAGAAGGCAACGGAGAACTACAAAGGATGGTAACACCTCCATAAACCTTCTCTTTTCCAAACACAAATGCTAGTAAGTTTGCCTTCAACTTTAACTAGGTGCAACCTTTTGTTTTTCTCTTCCAACAATAACATGGCTTCTAGGAGTACAACCTAGGTTTCTTTTTACTTTCAATAGATAGACATGACCATGTGTTCACCTCGATGTTTTATATTGCCTATGCTACGGAAAGATGATGAAAGTTGCCGCTTTGTTTTACCTACATGAAGTTATACATGTCTTGGTTAGTTGCTCTCGATAATATGATCTAAAATTAATTTAAATACCGGCTCTTTTATTTGTGGAGGTGAAATGACTATGCTCTAGACCCACATACATATCTTTGCTCTTTGACTTAAGTTTATGGATAGCCGGATAACTTGTTGTTTTTATGAAAACTTAACTTTTATGCTATCTACACATTTGTGATGCTCTTGCAAAGTTCTACCTACCAAAGCCGCATACATATATGTTTTATGATAACAAAACCCGTAGATTGCAAACATATGTTTTGATGAGTTGGATTAGGATTGATTTCTATGGTTCGAGACTAAGAAGCTGGTCATTCCTTTGTGTAACTTTTTCATGCTAGCCTTTTTGTCCATGCATTGTGGGTTTTCACATCGAAAATTCCACAAACTTCGCTGGACATCCACCCTAAACCAAAAACATCTTTTTGTGATCACCTCCTTGTCCACAACCCAATTTGAGTATGGAGTAAAATTCTCGATGGAGATTCAAATATTTCGCAAGATTATAGAATTTATACTTACTTTAGCAGTCATTTCCCCTCTCTTTTATGCTTGAGGACGAGCATCGTTCAAGCATGGGGGAGGAGTCATCACATCATCTCTGATAAATGCTATGTAAGTATTATGTTGCAAAAGTTCTGAGGAGCAGAATAAAAAATGAAAATGAAAAAAAAATAAGATGAGAAGAAAAGAAAAGTAAGAAAAATAGGAAGAATAAAAGTGAAAAAAAGAAAGAGAGAAAAATGAGAAGGAAATAAAATAAAAGTAAAAAATAATAAAGATGCTCCTCAGATCTTTTTGCTTCATAAGTTCTCAAGTGCCTTGATGACAAATCCATACTTAAATCTTCCAACCATGTGCAATCCGATAACAAGGACTTCACTCGTGCCTCGGGATCATCCATTTGCCACTTGCACATGTCCACTTATCTAAATGTGTGTGTTTCATTCCTCTCTCTTCCCCACATTTATTTTCCATGGCCTTTTTGACGAGTCTTGGTAATTCCAATAGACCTCTCTCTTAAATTGACAATATTTCGGATGTATGTTTTGTTAGGATTGTTTTTAACCTTCCAAGCTCCAATAAGACTTCCACTATCACATATGAGTAGAGTAGGTTGAAAATAATCTTGTATAGGCTTGAGTGACTTGATGAGATGAGTGTTTCCATGAGCTTTTTCAAGAGAATTTCACTTATGTTGGATATGCATCTTTTTGAAAATCTTCCATGTGACAAGGTAATGGTTTGAAGTTCACTTAAGTTTGAGAGCATCGTGTTAAATGTGGCTTGTTCTTTATTGTTAGTCTATCTTCCATAATGAAAAAGAAGCCGGTCACAACTTGAACTTTAAAAATAAATTCTTAAGAGAGAGCAATTTGTCTCGTCATGAATGACTAAGTGCAGGGATAACATTGGAAGGCAACGCTGGTTTCCCTTTTAAGCGAGGATCACTTACTCGTGGACGAGCAAGGTTTAAGCATGGGGGAGATGTTGACGATGAATTTCCGTCAACCTAGAGTACTTGTTATACATTGGTTCGATTATGATTTGCAACTAACCCGCCACTAGGCATACTAATGATGTAACAAGTTCACACTTGCATGTCGATTTTGGAGTTTGTTGTTTACGCAGGAAATTAACGTTAAAGAGAACACTTTCGGGACAAGTTCATCAAGCACTTCAAGAGAAGATCATGAAGCCCGTCACAAGTCAAGACACAAATTGAACAAGACTCCAAACAACCCAAGGACCGAAGCATCAACACGCAAAAACTCCGGGGACTTGAATGTTTACCAACGAGATCAACTCAGCCCGAGAGATATTCTCGCAGCTCAGGACAACATGATCTTTCAGTACAGATTCGGAGATTTAAACGGTCTTTAATGACAAAAGTTTGACTACTAAAGTTGTGGGCCTCGACGACAACTTCGATTTGGACATGTGGAAGGCCCAATTAGGATAAGGGAGCTAGGAGATATAGCCCCCAAAATCCCAGCTGCGCAGTCAGTCCGAAATCAGAACAGATTATCTTCTAAGGTCGATTTGGAGATCTTATATTCGTTTTTAAGGAAAGAAATGAGTACCAAAGTTGAAGATAATTTCGTGGCACACAACCTGGACACCGAATTTGCATTATTTGGACTCCGGACGTGGGAGATATGGCGCTGGCAAGGAAGGACTGCAAATCAGGAAAATCTGGCTGATTTTATGGAAACCAAGTTTGCTTCTCTCCCAAGGAGGATCTTGTGCAAGGCAAGGTGGAGCACGCCCAAAGGCACCCCAAGGACATAAATACAACCCCTTAGGAACCCCAATATGGTGACCCATTGACATCCATTCATCAGAGAGTCGCCGCAAGATGAGGGAGAGAGTTAGATGAGCTCGTCGCAAGGATCAACACCGGCAGAGAGAAGGAAGCAAGAGCAGGACTCCAAGCCGCTGGCCTAGGGGTGTTCCCAAGCTCCATCGCCGCCATCTTCATCGACGACGTTCTCCGGAGTCTCCATCACCCCTATGTGCTTCAATCCGTGTAAGATGATGGGGTAATGTCTCTGTTCATCCCTAGGGTTAGATGGATGCATGCTATGTGATCGCTACTTGATTCGTGGTTTCAATATATTGCTTTCATGTTGATGATGCTTTGATGATTAAGGTTAGCTACCGTGTTTTTCGGGCGTATGATATCTGCTACTCCCATAGATTCCATCAACATACCGTGTCCATGATAGGTCTAGTCATGATTACCTTCGCGTAGTGACAGTACGAGGGGAGGGAAAGGGCGAAACCATGGTCACAACCCCCGGTAGATTGGTTTACCACTCTCGTGCAGTAGATGCATATCCATGTTATCCTAGATCCTAGGGAGGGAACGCTTGTCTTTCTTAATCACTCTCTTGTGTCCACCCTTTACCATCTAGTTTAACCCTAGATTTGTTTGATCAACTTAGATTAACTTAGGTTAGATTGTCTTTACCTTTAGATTAATACTCTCTTTAAAGGTTTTCCATTCAACTAGATTAGTACTTGGTTAAGCGCTAGCAATCCCCTTGCTCCGCGGATTGACAAGAACCTTGGGAATCCCATAGTGAAGAAGGTGTAGGTCCGTACGCTTGCGGATCGTAGGTGGATACGAGTTTTATCCGTCAATAGGATTTGATGGGGGAAATTCATGTGAACCCTTCGTGGTTCTTTTGCCTTTGATTCCCCTCCCAAATCCATGAGTTAAGGGGCTCGATTTTGGGGTTTTCGGTGTTCTAGGGTTAGAGGAGTTCTTGGTGGGATTTCTTCCATTCCTCTTGATTTGGTAAGTTTTGGTGGACAAAATCTTGGCTATGGACTCCTCATGAGGTGTTCCTAGTATCCCCAAAGTCTTGTTCAAGTCCGTGGAGCGATTCAGGAGATCGAAGTTTGAATTTGGAGGAGTTGACCCGCGGGTGCTGTTCATCCCGAGCTGCCCAGGTTACACCAGTCTAACCGGTGCTCTTGACCGGTCTGACCGGTGCGAGCCACTTGTGGGATTTGCCTCGGGTGAACTGCTTGACTAGTGTGTCTTTGGGTCTTGGTGCTGCTGATCAGTTCTTGGTCTGTTTGGAGTTGGTTTGTTATGTTTTGTGTAGGGTTTTCCTTCCGTGCAGGTTGTGTTTTGGGGGTGTTTTTTGTTCCAGGGCCTAGAGAAGTCGCCGAGGCTCTCTGTAACACTTGTTGTGCGTGCTTTCGTAGCCACCGCTTTGCCACCTTGTCCACCGGCCCCGACCGGTGTCACCGGTCCGACCGGCGCAGGCCATCGGTCTGACCGGTGCAACACAGGCAACAAGCCGTGCAAGTTTCCGCTGTGTGTGTTGGTGTGTTTTGGCTCGGAAGGTTGTTTGTTGGTTCCTAGGTCCAGTAGCACTTCAGTTGCTGCATGGGCTTGGCCAACTTGGGTAGCGAGTCAGAGACGTGTGTTGGAAGTCGTGTTCGTCTTGTTGGAGTCTCCATCTCCTTCGAGAAGAATTTTTATCGGCTCCCATTCACTCCCCCCTCTCTGGTTCACCGTATCGGTCCTTTACTCGCTGAGACGATCGCACAGACAGCTAGAATGCTAAAATCAGAGCTATAACGGTAAAGATACGCTAAAAACAAGGTATAGGGACTAATCTGTGAAAAACTAAACTTTCCAGGGGCTTAACAGCAAGAAAACAGGTGCTAAAACGTAATTATGCTTAAAAATAGAAGGTCTAAATCATAAAAAGGATGTTCTGGACCTCGGGTATGAAATTCTAATAGAATAGGGGTTTAAACATGAAATTTATGACTGAATTGAAAGAGTCTTTCAAGGTGGAAGGACCGGCATGTGAAATTAAGGAAGCTGGGGGGCTCTTTAACATTTATGCCCCGGTTGACCGGTATATGACCGGTTGACCCGCAGGCTGGTTGGATCTGGGCCATTCGCGCTCGACCCAACGGTTGCCCGCGCGTGCGAGCGGCCCGACGGCGGCGGCGGCGGGGGTCGGCTCGGGAGAAACAAAAGGGAGGCGGGGAGAAGTTTTTTTACCACACGATGGAGCTTGGACGACCGATAGAGCGACGGGGAAGACGGTGGCGGTGGAGATCGACACCGGCGGCCGGGCTTCAACGGGCGGCAGCGGCGAGCTCGATTAGCAAAGGAGACAGCGAGGAGGGTTGTGGAGCTTGGTGTGGGTGAAGGAGGGACCGAGGGAGGCCCTGGGGTGCTTAAATAGGCACGGGAAGGGAAGGGAGACGGCTTCCCGACGACCATGGCCATCAATGGTCGCGACCTTGATTGGAATTAAGGGGGGAGAGGTTAAGGAGGGGTAACGACCGATTGATGAGGGGGAATGAAGGGGGGAGCTTCACTGCAGCTTTTAAGCGCGGTTTAAAGGAGGGGCGCGCGGGAGAGGGCTGGTAATGGCCGGCGGCGTTGGGGGGGGGGGGGGCGGCTGACCCGCGGCCGGAGGTTGGGGACGACCTTGACCTCCGGGCCCCACCTGTCAGCGGCTGGCCGAAAAAGAAAAGGAGGGAGGGGTGCGTTGGGCCGGCGGGGAAGGCGGACTGGGCCGGCTGGGCCACAAGCGCGCGCAAGCGCGGGAGAGAAGGCTGGCAGCCCAGGGAGTTCGCGGGCTGCGGAGAGGAGGAGGGGAAGGGAGTTGGGCCGGCGGGAGGAAAAGGGAGAGAGGAGAGGGAAAAGGGATTTCTTTTTTTAACTCTTTTCAAATCCATTTTTTTCAAACTCTCAAACTTCAATCAAACAAGAAACCATGCATTCGAATCATGATGCGCAATCACTTATTATTTTAATTTTATTTAAGTGATATTTAAATATTTTAAAAGTCAATTTACTTGATAATTTAATTATGTCATTAGAAAAATTAAATCTAGACACTTGTTGCCTAAATTAATTTAGTGATGGAATTGTTAGGGTGTTACAGCCTTGGGCCCTTCTAGACTTTGGTCCAGATCTTGAGCTACGTCCACGTACTGCAGCTCTCCGTCAACACCTTCGTCTCCTCCTTCTGGCACGAGCGTATAGCTACCGTCGGGAAGATCTACATGAGGATGCAAATGCAAGAATTCATTGACGGTTTTGACTTAATTATTTACAAACAACACACGACAACCATGGGGTGCATGCTTGATGTTGTGCTATGCCAAAGCTTTAACACAAATAATGAAGAGAACGACTCAAATTGAAGACACGCACAGTCCAATTCTCAAAAGCCAATCCCCTTTACAAGTCCCAGTCGACCTTCTTTTATAGGGAGATGAGCGGACTTTTACATTCCAAAAATGGCCTTGTGTAAAACAAATTATTCCAGAATGTACTAGGCTAAACTAGAGATTTCGCCTCTCGGTCTTCACGCAATCCACACCTTCCTGATTACGCGTCGCAAATTACGACACATTGTTCAGCGAAAGCACGTGCGTTTGTTTGGTGAAGACTTCCTTTTCGAGGCGACCCTTCGTCCAGTCAATCTGTTACCTAAAAACACATGTCCAATTGATGCGAAGAATGAAGGGTTAGAAACTTCGCGAAATCGAAGTGATGGCATGGCAAAGACTTCTTTTGGTGCAAAGATTCACCCATGGGGTTTCGTCCTAAAAAAGTGAATGGGAAGGCTCCAGATTGGAAAAGCTTCTTAGTGTTGTGCACTTTCAGGCGATGAAGGCTGGCTCACAAAAACATGCGTACTTTCAGGCGACGAAGGCTGACTGACGAAAGCATACGTACTTTCAGGCGACGAAGGCTGACTGGCGAAAGCTTGCATACTTTCAGGCAACGAAGGCTGACTGGGGAAAGCATGCGCATTTTCAAGCGACCAAGGCTGGCTAGCGAAAGCATAGACACCGGAAAAACAAAATAGAAGGAGCGTGTCGCGAGCTTCATCCGCATTAAAAACTCGAACTGTGCTGCACAACATTTTCTCAAGAGAAAAAATGAAAAACCTCCAGTGATCGATTCTGAATCCTCCAACAGTTGACCACATTCACCAAGATTACTCTTCCAATAAAGGAACAATATGTGGTCCTTCATTACTTATTCTTTTTGATAGTGACTGTGTACATATTTATGTTAATAAATTAATTTAATTTCAAGAACAGCAAGGGGTGGTGATACTTATCCTTTAGCATGATTTACATCACATAAATAGGGTCATTAGGTGTGTGTTGGTGATTTTTCAATTTAATTCCATATTAAACTTTAAATGGCTTCCCTAGCTTTTATTCATAAAATAATTCCATATAATTTCAGTAGGTGACATATTGTTAGCCCTTTATCCATATACAAAGCCACTAAACACATATGCACACTTATAAGAGCTATAAATTTAGTTATATCATAAAAGACAAATCTAGCTAACAAAACATGAGAAATGCATAGAAAAATAAATACACAACAAATAGATTTCAACTTTCTCTCACTGATTCTATGACTCAAACTAATCTAGGAAATCAACAAACACATCAAGAGGTACTCTAGATCTTGAGCTATGCATTTACATTGAAAATTAGACATAAAACAAGATTAAATATTTCTGGTAGATATAAAATCATAATTAATTCACCAGAGGTGTATTTAGGCATAAAAAGATCACATGCAGAAGTTAAGCACAAGAATCTATTTATTTGTAGCTACAAAAATCATTTAGGCAGATTCCTCATAAATACAAAACAATTCATAATAAAAGATCTACATAGTAACTGTGTGCTATTTTTGGTGTGGACCCTAGGCATGATATTACAACTATGACTCAAAAGTATGGTCATGCTTTATAAAAGTTGTAGGTTTATTCATACCCTAGTTCATAGAAAAGACCCTAAACGTTTTGGAATCCTTGCAATGTTGCCCTTGGCCATGGGGAAGCGGCAGGTGTTGACGGTGAAAATCCGTCAACCTAGCCATGAGTTTACCTTCGGTGTTGGCATGAATTTTATACCTTATCCTTTGGTACTAACCCCCGTGGTATAACAAGTTCACATGTGCATGTCGTTTTTGGAGTTTAATGTTTATGCGGGGATTTAGTGTTGAATGCAAGACTTTTGGGATAAGTTCATCAAGCACCTCATGACAAGACCTTGAAGTCCCGAACAAGTCATGCAATGAAGTGATATTAACTCCAAGAAGCCGGGGACTCGATCCGAGAAGACAACAAACTCCGGGGACCCGACCGGAGAAAAGTCTTCGAAGCTTGCAAGACAAGGAGTTGAGTCCAATTCGGAGAGAAACCGACGACATGGACCTACATGCGAAGGGGGAAGCATCCGAGAAGCAAGGGAACCGACCTCGGGCAAAGGAGCCCGCGGGCCGGGCCTAAATGGGCCCGGGCCGGCCGGCCCGGTCCGGTCGGCCCGCCTGTGCCCATTTTGGGCCCAAACGTGCTCTCCTTTGCCCTAGCCGCCAATCGGGCTATTTATAGCCCCCCGACCGAGAGCCACGGGGAGAAGATTTCGTCTTCGGCCGCCGAGGAGCGAGAGAAGAGAGGGACACCATGTCGGAGAGGAGAGGGTCGAGCTAGTTGACTAGGGTTTCCCTAGGCCGACGTGGGAACCTTGCATGGAAGACCACGTCGGAGTTCCCGAGCTAGAAGCAAGATCAAGGAAGGATCCCGGTGGTGATCTTGTGTATGTATCATTGTCATAGTTGAATTATCAAGTTGAATCTTTTCTTAGCGATCAAGTGTTTCCTCGAAGATTTCGTTTTTCGATCGGCTTTGCTTATTCCAATTCTATTCGCGCGATAGATTACATAGGGTGTTCTTGTAGCCGCGGTGGCTAGAGGTACACGCCGGATCTTCCGAAAGAATCTCGACTTGTCTTTTGACTCGCCCTAAGCTCCCCGCATGAATAGGGATACGTTGTGACGAACGGGGGTCTCGAAAGGCGGATGTTTTCGGATTTGGACGGGAAACCACGATTTAAAGAGGCTTCTATTAAGATTCGATTTGCTACTTCTTCTCTTGCTTGGAACTTCAACAAAAGGCTTACCCCGATCCCTCTAGATCGGTTTATCTACCCAATCTTACTTTGTTTTCTCCGGTCTTTAGTAGATTAGATTTGTTTCATGTCTTTTACTTAGATGCATTAGGTCTTTTATCGAAGATTGAAGTTACTTGGCTTTAATAGATTAAGTCTTGCGTCACACATTTGTTCCACGGATTCGATACCTTGGGTTCACCACTCGAGGGAAGAAGGGTCCCTTGACTACGACGGGAGACTTGTACGCTTGCGAGTCACGAACGAACTTTGATACAAACATTAACCGTCAACAAGCCCCTTTTTCTGGCGCCGTTGCCGGGGAACAAGTGATCAAGATTTGATTTTTTTATTGCTTTTTTTGTAATTTTCAGTACTGATTTTGTTTTATTTTTGCATCTACTAAATTTCGATCATCCTCAAAATACATCTAATCTAGTTTGTCTAACTCTAGTCTTTATAGATTTGTTTTGTTTTCTAGTTTTTTTTTGCATACTTTGTTTATTGCTAACCCTAACAGGAGATGGTTGGCTACCTCTCCAAGAAACCCAAACCTTTTTGTGGATGATCCAGGAAAACCTTACAGGCAAGGGTGACATGCAACACAAGCTAAAGGGGTGGAAACCCTAGATTCAAAAGTTGAAGTCGAAGGACCGTCGAAATCTCCAAGGGAATCACCACCTCCAAGTCCAAAGGAAGATCAACCTCAACCACCGGAGCGCTGCGCACCCCGGACATCGTTGATCCACCTATCATAAACGTTCAAGACGCCGGGAGGCCGTTCAAGATCAAAGTCTCAACTATCCGCATGACGATTGCGAGAGCCGAATGCATACGAGTCGGATTCCTTGAGTGGCATATCGGTTTACTTAAGAGGAGGATGGAGAAGATGGAGATGGAGAAAGAAGCTCAACACTTAAAGGCCGCCGGAGCAAGATCCTCATGCAAGGAGTGTGTGGAGTATGACCATGTCCAAGGTAACCCCGATTTAATGCAAGTTCGTCGATTCAAGTTTTGGGTTCTCTTTGTGCACAATTCAAGGACTTGATGGACGAGCAAGCTAAGATCAACAAGGACGCCGTCACTAAGTTCGAGGCTATGGAGAAAGTATTGAAGAATTTAGATGGCAAGGTGACGGAGGTCGGAAGCTCTATACGTGAAGTGTTCATCGTGATGAAGATGCTAGACGCAAGTGGGACAACTTGCGGGCGCCCGATGGGTAACAAAGAAGAATATCCGAGACAACTCCAAGGTCCCAAGACGACGAAGGCTACTCAAGCTCGTTCGGGAGAGATGAAGGATCACATTAGAGACCATGAAGATCACAACCGAAGGACCGGAGTTCGAGATGCCGAGCCACAAGGAAGTTGTTGCATCCGTCAAGACCAAAGGACAAAGCCGACTGTGAAGACCAAAAAAATTGACTAAGCCAAAGTGGGTACCCAAGATTGCAACGCCCGCAAAGAGCGTTGATCCGGAGTAATCAAGTGAAGAAGTCTAGCCATGGACTATAAACGAAGCGCTAGGCGGGGAGGCAACCCGTTTCGTCAAGTCAAGAATAAGCTACGGGAGGACAACCCGATTCCGGGTTTTTCGAGTCTTTTTAATAATTTAGTTTTTGAGTTTTATTACGCAAAGACATTAGACTTAGAAGTGGTTGAACAATATTAGAGACATAATTCTTGATTGAATGTTTGCTTTATCATAAACCCTTTGCATGAACCCTCCTATGTGCTTGTTTGATTCTTTTCTTTTCGAGAAACCTCAACCAAATAATTTCAGAACCTTAACTCAACCTTTCACCCTCATTATGGTGCTGAGGTTGACTTATTTTTCATGCTAAAACCACACGAGTAGAGCCACGATTTATGTTTAAGTGTTAATAAAATTCAGCACGTGGTAGGACTCGCGTGAACCTAGAAATCAAAGCTTTTGGTTGGTTTTAAAAATCCTTATCCTTGGTTTCTCTAGGATTAGAATTTTTCTAAGCCTATTCTAATTTTGTTTTATTCAAAATCTTTCTTATTTATCCAAAATTAGAACCTAAACCTATGCCCCCATGATCAAGCCGGGAAAATGTCTGCTCTCAACCAATGAAGGCAAACTATACCGGTGAGACCAAAATCGACGTAAAAAGAAAATATTTTCGACTTGCATTTGTTTTTAATGGTTTAAAAACTTCTCTAAAATTATGTTCGAGCTCTTGCATGGCTCTGAAAAATATTTTAAATTTCGAATTAGAGGAGTGATTAACCTTAAACACACCTTAATGGAGGCGATCTAGTAATCATGCATGCACCATTGGATTCCCTTTCATCAACTTTCACTAATTCCACATGCAAAGGACAAGCATGGTGGGCAGCAAGCATCAACTTTGTAGGAATTTCATGGTGGCATGTGAAGCAAATGGAGCTAGGGAGCATGGACATAACCCAAAACATGAAGCATCAAGTGGAAGGACCAAGGAGTGGACGAGAGCGTTTGGGCGGTGCAACTCGTAGAGCACGCGAGCGGGGAAAGTTGCGGAGGTGAAATGATCGTCTTTGGAAGAAAGACGAGGCGGGGAGGAGCACCGAGGCCGGCCTCACCTACATAAGGAGCCCCCCGGCTCCCGTTTTTCACGAGTGGCAAGCTTCCCTCTCCTTCCTTTGTTTGTGTGTTCAAGTTTGTGTGCTCAAAACCTCCGTAGACATAGCCAACCTTCCCAAGCTTGATAGCTCAAGGAAAAAAAAAAATCCACATCCTTAATCCACTCAAAGTCCAGACTCCAAAATAATATTTGTGTACCTTGTTACCGGGTGAAAACCCCGGATATTTATTTGTGAGGGAGGGTGCTGCAATCATGGAAGAAAACTACAAGCCTTTGCACCAAAGAAGAAGGGATCATCGTCGTCTAAGCCATCATCGACAACCTTTTCGAGGAGGCACTCGTTTCCGAGCTTCCTCGGGGTATGGAGGAGGACACGGCACCGCCAAGGAGGAATCGCACTCTTTTCCTTGGTGGCATGAGGGCTACACGAAACTCGTTTATTAGGTTTTCCAAACCTCAATAACATATGGAGGAGCCGCCTGTCCAACCTCGCCACTAGACACGATCATCCGCTCCACCTCCATATGCTCCGCGGTATTCCGAGGGGTATGTCATCATGACGGAGGAGGAGAAGAAGCTCGCTCGCCTTAAGTAGAGGTTTGTAGCGAACGCCGACATCGACGACCAAGCTCTCCACATATTGGGTTTCACACGGGACACCGGTGCAATTCTCTAGCGGAGTGTCGGCAAACACCCACAAGGAATTCGCCTAGGAAATTTTCATGACCATGGCGTATACCCTTGATGAAGGAGTGTTGAGTCTCTCATTCCGTTGGAGGGAGCCCACAAGTGGAGAAGAAGGAAGACACCGTCGGAAGGGTAACCTTGATCAACGATGCTATTTCTAGCACTTGATGGGGTAATCTCCTTTCATCCATGGGTTGCATTCGGTCTTGAGATGTAATCGAACTTTGTTGGATTATCTATCTATCATCTTGTGCTGAAAATACTTTAATGCTTAAGGCTAGCAACCATGCCATAAAGGGAGTAGGGCTCCAATGCTTCCTTGGATCCATTCAACACAAACCCCGATAGACCGGATTGGTTTTCATGTTCGAAACGATTGCATGTCTAGTATCGTAGACCCATGGGCGAGTGTCTCCTATTTTCAAAAGGGAGCTCCGGAACAAGTATGTGCATTAAGGCACATGGGAAGGTTTTTGGAGTATGATCACGGGAAGAGACCATCAACGAAGAAATACTATCCGGAACCCCATCATCCAAGTGTGTCACTTTTGTGCAAGTGGATTTTTGGGGAGAATAAGAGAGACATAGATAACCAACACGGAGTTGAATTGGATTTACTCGCAGCCAATCAACCCTACTCACCTATGATCAACCGGTGGTGTTGTGGCAACATCGGATTCGGGAGATCGGGTTGTTACCTCTCCATGTTGACTATCTCTTTAAAACCGGGTATTACAAGGAACCCAAATCATCTCCTACCCGGGACTTCCCTAGGAATATATGAAGAAAGGAAAATATAAGAGTGAAGATGAGAGAGGAGGCTTCCAAGTGGCCTAGGTAAATTTGCCCCTTCCGGATTGAAGATTAAGACTTTTCTTAAGGGGAAGAAGATCGGTTAGAGGAAGGACTTCTTGTGCCGGCGAAGAAAAAAAAAATAATAAAAGAAAAGAATTATAGGAGAAGGATCTTCTATGGCCCAAGAAGGAGGTGCACAACAAAATTATGTTCCACCATTCGGAGAAATTCCGGCATCGCCAAATCACTACGGTGGTGTACCAATGCAAGCATGGGGGAGTGGTGCAGCCATACCCCCACCATTTTTGCGGTGCCCAACGTAGTCTTTGCGGAGCCATATGCACACCTTCCTCAACCACAACAAAATGTGGCCACCATTGGAGGATACGCTGCAAGGATCATGCAAATTATTGCAGCCATCCAAACCAATGCAAACCAAATGGGTGAAGGAAATGCAAACGTCGCTTATGTGCTTGGACACCTTCACCTAGCACCATCGGACAATTCATAGGAGGAGTGGTGCATTCCTATTACAAGTAAGGGTACAACAACCAAGACTTTCAATATCAACCACCGGCGGAAGATTAGAGAGAGGAGGAGCTTTAGTTATCTTTCCTTTACCCCCTTTTCTTTAATTTTCAGCTTGTATGCGCCTATGTTTGCGTAGTATTTTCAGTTTTGCTTTAATTTTCAGTTTTTAGTTTAATTTTCAGCATGTATCTTAGTTTTTATTTTCATCATGAATAATGTCACCACCTTGATTTTTATCATTGGAAAAGTTACAAAATTTGTGCCATGTTGATATATGATTAAAATTGCCGCTTTGTTTATCTTTGTAATTGATTTATGCATGTTTAACCTAGTGCTCTCTTAAAAATACAGATCTGAATTTATTTAAATACTAGCTTAATTTTCAGCGGAGGTTATGATTAAAACAAAGACCCATAGTGTTTTATGTGCTCTCAAGTTATGAATAGATTGAAGATGTCTTTTATGCTCAAAAATATTGCTAACCTTGTCACAAATATCACTTGTGTGTTGCTCTACCTATCCAAAGCCTTATATATATTTGAGTGCATAAACCTTAGTGTACAAGATTTATTTTTGAGTGAGTTATTGCAGGCCATGATTTCTCTGGCCCGAGACTAAGAAGCTGGTCATTCCGTTTTTGCGTATCTATCTTTTTGCTAGCCTTTTATCCGTGCATTGTGTACCCCCACATCGGTGGTCTCACAACCTTCGCCGGATATCCATCCTTAAACCAAATATCATTTTTTGTGATTACCTCCTTGACCACAACCTATCATTGAGAATGGATCATCAATTCAAGGAAGATCGCAAGACGGTGCCAACGTTGAAGATTTCAAGTATCTCTCCAAGGAAAATATCTCCGGTACCTACCTTATTTTTCGCCTCTTTGCTCGAGGACGAGCAACGTCTAAGCATGGGGGAGGAGGTAGGTACGGTGCTGCCTTAGAGTTCAAAAGGGAGTATTTTAAAAAAAAATATATATATATAATGATGAAAGAAAAAATTCGGCGATGTACATGACTTCCAAGGTGAAGAAAGAAAAAAAATATATATATACAAGAAAGAAAGAAAAGAATGAGAAATATAAGAAAGAGAAGAAAAAAAATATATTGGTGCGTAAAATGAACTCCCCGGTTCTCTAAGAGTGCATTCAAGGCTTCAAGATAAAAAGATCCATTCTCATTTTCCAACCATGTGCAATCCGATAACGAGGACTTCTTTTGTGCCTCGGGATCACTCTCCGCCATTTGCACATGTCCACCTATCTAAAAGTGTGTGTATTTTTCTCTTTCCCCTCCTTGATTTAACATTATTTTCCAATGACCTTTTTGACGAGTCTCGGTAAGACCATGAGAAGCTTGTCTTGTTATGACAACACCTCATTTATAAATTCTTGTTAGGACTAAACTTTCCCAAAAGCTCCATATAAAGCCTACCACATATATATGAGAGGGAAAGGAGTAGAATATATAGGCTTGAGAGACAAGTGAGATGAGAGTTTATGAGCAATACATGAGATGATTTAAATTTGTGAATTTGGTTTAGCTTTTCTTATCTCGGTCTTCATTTCAAAAATTCTCGAGATCCATTTAAAACTTTGTGAGCATGTTAATACTTGTGGGATAAGCTTAATAAGAATCCACCCTCCGTGGAGATGAAGGCTAGTACATTATGGAACTTTAATGAATTAATATTTTGAGAGCATTATGTTTTCTCATGTATGGTCAAATGCAAAGTTTAAACATTGTTTAGCAATGATGATATCCATCGAAGGCTTACTCGAGGACGAGCAAGGTTTAAGCATGGGGGAGATGTTGACGGTGAAAATCCGTCAACCTAGCCATGAGTTTACCTTCGGTGTTGGCATGAATTTTATACCTTATCCTTTGGTACTAACCCCCGTGGTATAACAAGTTCACATGTGCATGTCGTTTTTGGAGTTTAATGTTTATGCAGGGATTTAGTGTTGAATGCAAGACTTTTGGGATAAGTTCATCAAGCACCTCATGACAAGACCTTGAAGTCCTGAACAAGTCATGCAATGAAGTGATATTAACTCCAAGAAGCCGGGGACTCGATCCGAGAAGACAACAAACTCCAGGGACCGACCGGAAAAGTCTTTCGAAGCTTGCAAGACAAGGAGTTGAGTCCAATTCGGAGAGAAACCGACGACATGGACCTACATGCGAAGGGGGAAGCATCCGGGAAGCAAGGGAACCGACCTCGGGCAAAGGAGCCCGCGGGGCGGGCCTAAATGGGCCCGGGCCGGCCGGCCCGATCCGGTCGGCCCGAGCCCATTTTGGGCCCAAACGTGCTCTCCTTTGCCCTAGCCGCCAATCGGGCTATTTATAGCCCCCCGACCGAGAGCCACGGGGAGAAGATTTCGTCTTCGGCCGCCGAGGAGCAAGAGAAGAGAGGGACACCATGTCGGAGAGGAGAGGGTCGAGCTAGTTGACTAGGGTTTCCCTAGCCGACGTGGGAACCTTGCATGGAAGACCACGTCGGAGTTCCGGAGCTAGAAGCAAGATCAAGGAAGGATCCCGGTGGTGATCTTGTGTATGTATCATTGTCATAGTTGAATTATCAAGTTGAATCTTTTCTTAGCGATCAAGTGTTTCCTCGAAGATTTCGTTTTTCGATCGGCTTTGCTTATTCCAATTCTATTCGCGCGATAGATTACATAGGGTGTTCTTGTAGCCGCGGTGGCTAGAGGTACACGCCGGATCTTCCGAAAGAATCTCGACTTGTCTTTTGACTCGCCCTAAGCTCCCCGCATGAATAGGGATACGTTGTGACGAACGGGGGGTCTCGAAAGGCGGATGTTTTCGGATTTGGACGGGAAACCACGATTTAAAGAGGCTTCTATTAAGATTCGATTTGCTACTTCTTCTCTTGCTTGGAACTTCAACAAAAGGCTTACCCCGATCCCTCTAGATCGGTTTATCTACCCAATCTTACTTTGTTTTCTCCGGTCTTTAGTAGATTAGATTTGTTTCATGTCTTTTACTTAGATGCATTAGGTCTTTTATCGAAGATTGAAGTTACTTGGCTTTAATAGATTAAGTCTTGCGTCACACATTTGTTCCACGGATTCGATACCTTGGGTTCACCACTCGAGGGAAGAAGGGTCCCTTGACTACGACGGGAGACTTGTACGCTTGCGAGTCACGAACGAACTTTGATACAAACATTAACCGTCAACGGCAGGCTTGCCGGATCCGCAGCGGTTCCGACGGTGCTCTTAGCCGTGGAAGAGGTGGGGAAGACTAGGGCTCACCTAAGGTTCGTATTATGGCCGGAGTTGGGGTCGGGGGTGCGCCGGCGTGCTTCGGCGGTGAGGCAGTGGTCGGGCGGTCGCCGCGGCCCGAATTCCGGCGAATGGCACGACGGAGTTGGTCAAGGCGCGAGTGCCAGAACTCGATTGGGTCCTTGGGAAGGTGCTATGGTAGTTGAGTGGCCGAGGGATCGAGTGCAGGGCTCGCTCGGCAACAGCGGCGACAATTGTGGGCGGCGACACGACGTGCACGCATGAGGAAGAGTGTCGGCTTCTTTTATAGAGCGAGGAGGAGGAAGGAGGGGTGTCCTTCACTTCGCCCTGGAGGCACAGTGCGAGGGGGGTTCGGAACGGGTGACGTGTTGGAAGGCGGGCCGGCACAGTGACAGGGAGGGGGCCGGAGCGCTCGCGGCGCGTGGCGTCACGGCAGGCCAGGGGGCTACGAGGGGGGCCAGACAAGGACAGGGTGTGATGAAGTCTTGCCTCGGGCGCTTTGGGTCAAGGCCCCGGACGCTGAGGGCCGGTTGGCCAGGGCGTGGTCATGCGCACGGACGCGCACACGGTGTCGCGCGAAGGCTCGCACTCCAGAGCGAGGGATGGGGCAAAACCGTCCGGTCAACGCATGTTTGACTACCATTTTCCAAAAATTTGACTTGGACGATATTTCCTCCAAATATGAAAGTTGTAGTGTGAAGTGCCCTCTACAACTTTTAGAAAGGGCGATAGGGTGGTTAGTGTCGTATGGACCTCCCTGGGCCCACTACCTCGGTGGGTACCAGGACTGACTACTCGGTGGGCCCCTGGGACTACCCGACTTGTGCCACACGGTACCTGATGGCGTGAGGCGCAAGGACTATGGTGGAGAAGTACTCGGATAGGAAGCTATACATACCATGTATTGTGTAGAGGACTCCAAGACGTACACGACTAGTACTCTCTCCCTAAACCAACCTGTAACCCTGCCCCCCGGACTATATAAGGCGAGGCAGGGACCCTTCTCTCTCAGATTACGCATCATCTTGTAGTCACACCCAATCAATCCAGAGCTACGCAGCATACAGGACATAGGGTATTACGCACCTCGCGTCCCGAACCTGTCTAAATTGTGTGCCACGTGTCTCTTTCTTCGAGTTACCGATCTCGGTGAGGCCACATTCATCTACCTCGGGTACTCCCCTTTGTAGGTTGCCGGTATAAAACACCGACAGCTGGCGCGCCAGGTAGGGGATCTCGCCGAAGATCATATGGTGAACTCGACGGCTACAATCTTCATCAAGCCAACTGTCGCCTTCAACCGCAGCGACACCTTCGTCTTCGGCTCTTGGGTCTGCACTGCTGACGGCGCCGGATCCTTCCAGCACCGCCTCACCATGCCGCCCAACCCGAAGACTGGCCTCGTGATGCTTCCCGAAGTAGTCATGGGCGATCTCGCCGGAAAATTCGACGAAATTTCGCTCTACAACAAGCATGCGGACTTCGATCTTGGATCCGACTCCAACTCGAACCCGATGTCGCCGTGGGCCATCGCATGCGAGCCGGCTATCGATCCATCGTGTGCGGACTTCGCACTCCATGAGCACTTCCTATACGGCCTCTGCATCGCTAGCAAGGCCCACGTGAAGGCTCTCTCCGCACGCCGGGCTGGGAAAGACATTGCCTCCGAGTACGACTCGGACTCCAACCCCATCTCCGGCTACTACTCGAACTCCTCTTACAAGTTCTACTTCAGAGCGGACCCGGACGAGCTCGAGTTCGAGACCTACACGATGGAGCAACCGCTATCAGGACCTGCATCCGGACTGGTTATAACATCTACACCCGCCGGCAGATTCGTCCACTGGCCAGACCGCAAGCCCGCAGACCTGACAGACGAGAACTCACGCTGCGTCGCCTACCTCAACTCACTGCCGTTCCAAGAGGGAACACCGCTAGCTCCAACTGAGGAGCACACTCCGACAGAGGTGGCAACCAGTGACTCCAGCCTCGGCTCTCCTGATCGGCAAGTCTTCATGACTACCAACGAGACGCCGGGGCCCTCGGGGCGGGTCCCTGACCGATATCTCGAGGATATCTCAGCGGACGAGTTGTCCGCCAACGCACCCGCCGACGAGACCGACGCCAACAGGGACGCTCGACGTGAACACAACAGGAAGCAGAACGAACGGCGCCGACGTCTCCGCGAGTCCCTTCCCATCCGGAACCTCACGGAAGCACTCGACCAAGTCAAGAGCCGGGTGCACACTACCCTAGAGCAATGCCTCATGTCTATCACTATGATAGCACGTCAGGCTCAGGGGATGCGCGCGGGAGAAGTCATCGCCAAGCTCGCGGAGGATGCCTATTTCATGCGAGTTGACAACAGGGTCACTCAAGTGCCCCCCCCCCCGTCGTCAGGAACCGCCAGCAAGACAACGAAGCCACTAGTCGCAGTGCGGACATCGGTCGCAACCGTACTCGAGGGGAGCTACCGACCAACCCCAACCGTACCCAGGCATCGGCCGGTGGACCGTCTCACGGTGCCAACAGCGTCGGCGGCGCCGCCGGCAACCGTGAGATCATCCCTCACCGTGATCCTGGCGGTGGAGGCAGTGACGGCGGGAGCTCCAACCATGGGGCTGGCAGGAGAGCCGGGGGTGGAGGCGACCGCGGCGGCCGAGGCCACGCGAACAGCCACGCCTCTGGCGCTTCACGTGGCGGCTTCGACGCCCGCCAGAAGATCGAATAACTTCGGTGCAAGAAGTCCTCCACGGCGGGCGACAGCGATGGCTTCCCCGCCTTCTCGCACGGCTTCGCAATCTACTTCTCCCGGAGAAATTCAAACCTCTGGGGATCACCAAGTACGACGTGAAGCAGGATCCAGTGCAGTGGCTCAGATGCTATGCCTCTCCATCGAGAACGCTGGCGGCAATAACGACACGAAGTGCCTCTACTTTCCCTTCTGTTTGGATCAAGCCCCGCTTACATGGCTCGAGTCACTCGAGAAGTACTCGATTGACAAGTGGGACCAGCTTGAGGAACAGTTCACCAGCAACTTCGCGGGATTTATGGGTCGCTCGGGTACTCACATGGACCTAGCAATGGTGAAGCAGGAACAGGGCGAGACCCTTCGCAAGTACATGCGGTGCTTCTTCGACAAGCGCACCACCGTAGTCGACGTCTCTGACAAGGATGTCATCAACCTCTTCCAAGACGGTCTCTATCACCGTCGCACCTTCGAAGACTTCGGTCGTCGCCGCCCGAGCTCCATCACCCACCTCAAGGACATGATCACCTCCTAGGTTGATGAAGAAGACAAGAATAACGCCAAGTACGATGCCATCCGCGGCAACAGCAAGCAGAACACGGGCGGCAACAGCAACAATAACGGGAACCAAGGCGGTCGCAGCAACAACTACTCGGGTCCCAATCGCAAGCGCAAGCCAGACAACACTGTCGCGGCTATCCAGCGCCCTGCGAAAGACAACTTGAAGAAGACCTCTGGCGGCTTCAAAGACTTGTTGAAAGAGAAGTGCCCGTGGCATCTGGACGACAACCACACCACCGAGCAGTGCTACCAACTTCGGCGAGCACTCAAGGATACTCCAGAGCCACGGCACCCTCACGACAAGAAAGGCAAGAAGAAGACCGACGAGGGAAACGGCGTCTTCCAGGAACCCGACAAGACGGTGAACGTCCTCTTCGGTGGACTACCCAACCGACGGGCTCAGAAAGCCACTCGACGAGAAGTCATAGCATTGAACCAGCGGTTCCGACCCCTCTCCGGTGGTCGGAGGTACACATTACCTTCTCCCGCGCGGATCAATGGACAAGCTTCTTTGAACTAGGATGGTTCCCACTCATCCTGAAGCCGGTGGTCGCGGGCTCCAAACTCAACAAGGTCCTTATCGGTGGTGGAAGCGGGCTCAATGTCCTTTTCACTAAGACCTTGAAGAAGATGAAGCTCGACATCACCCACATGCTCACCAAGAGCACCTCGCCTTTCTACGGCATCGTCCCCGAGAACACGGCTATCCCACTGGGCTCAGTGGTCCTGCCAGTTACCTTCGGTGAAACAAGGGACAACTACCGTACCGAGTACGTCAAGTTCGAAGTCGCGGACTTCGAGACGTCCTACCATGCCATCCTCGGCAGACCAGCTATTGCCAAGTTCATGGCGGTACCCCACTACACCTACTTAGTACTCAAGATGCCAAGTCCGGCCGGTGTACTTTCACTGCAAGGGGACTTGAAGATATCCTTCGACTGCGACACAGAAGCTGTGGAACTCACAGCCACGAATCAAGTACCCAACACAATGATGGAGATCTACACTGCATCCAAGAAGCTTGCCCCCAAGTGAACTCGACATCCTAGAGAACTCGGACAAAGCCAGCAAGCCTCAGCCAGCCGAGGAGGTTCAAGTCAAGACAATTGACCTCGGGACAGGCGACAACAGCAAGACCACCACCATCGGGGCGGGCCTCGACCCGAAATAGGAAGACACGCTCATCAGCTTCCTCCGGGCTAACCGAGACATCTTCGCGTGGAAACCAGCGTACATGCCAGGGGTGCCCAGGAATCTGATCGAGCATTCACTCAACGTCGACCCTAAAGCCACCCCGAAGCGATAACACCTCTGCCGCTTCACCGACGACAGACGGGATGCCATCAAGAAAGAACTCACCAAACTACTCGCGGCTGGCTTCATCAGAGAAGTCTTCCATCCATAGTGGCTCGCCTACCCCGTCCTCATCTGCAAGAAGAACTCGAACGAGTGGAGGATGTGCGTCGACTAAACCGACCTCAACAAGCACTGCCCCAAGGACCCCTTCGGGTTGCTGCGGATAGACTAAGTCATTGACTCCAAGGCGGGCTGCGATCTACTTTGCTTCCTCGACTGCTACTCCGGGTACCACCAGATCGCAATCAAGGAAGAAGACCAGGAGAAGACCGCGTTCATCACCCTATTTGGCACGTACTGCTACACAATCATGTCCTTCGGGTTGAAGAACACCGACGCTACCTACCAGCGAGCTATCCAAGCCTGTTTCAAGAGGCAGCTCAACAAGAACGTCGAAGCCTACATGGATGACGTGGTCGTCAAGACCAGAAACTACGACACGCTCATCGCCGATCTTGATGAGACTTTCGCATCCTTACGAGAGTACCGTTGGAAGCTCAACCCAAACAAGTGCGTCTTCGGCATACCGTCGGGCAAACTACTCGGCTTCATCATCAACCATCGCGGCATCGAAGCCAATCCCGAGAAGATCTCCGCCATCACTAGCATGAAAGCTCTGACGTGCATCAAAGACATGCAGAAGCTAACCGGGTGCATGGCGGCTCTGAACAGATTCATCTCGAAGCTTGGAGAACGGGGGCTCCCCTTCTTCAAACTACTCAAGCATCAAGAAGAAGTTCGCGTGGACTCTAGAGGCAGACCAAGCCCTTGCTCAGCTCAAGGACTTCTTATCCAAGCCACCAGTCCTCACGGCTCCTCGCAAAAAGGAGCGGCCATGCGCTCTACCTCACTGCGACTACTCACGTGGTCGATGCGCCATCGTCGTCGAGCGGCAGGAAGACGGCCACGCCTACCCAGTCCAGCGACCAGTCTACTTCATCAGCGAGGTCCTGCCAGAATCCAAGGCACGCTATCAACCCGTACAAAAGCTATTGTACGCAGTGCTCATCACCTCACGGAAGCTACGACACTACTTCCAGCAGTACTCGATCTCCGACATCACCGACTACCCGCTCGGCGACATCTTGCGGAACCAAGATGCTACTGGAAGGATCTCCAAGTGGGCAGTTGAACTCGGCACCCTCAGCATCGACTTTAAGCCACGGATAGCCATCAAGTTGCAGCACTAGTCGACTTCATGGCAGAGTGGCGGGAGAATCAGCTACCTACTCCAACTGAGCGCCCAGAACACTGGGTGATGTACTTCGACGGCTCGCTCAAGCTCGAAGGCGCAGGTGCAGGGGTACTCTTGATCTCTCCAACGGGCGAACAACTCAAGTACGTCTTGCAGATCTTTTGGAAGGTCTCAAACAACGAAGCCGAGTACGAAGCTCTTCTACACGGGCTCCGCCTAGCGGCTTCACTGGGCATCAAGCGGCTACTAGTCTACGGCGACTCCGCAGTGGTCATTAACCAAGTCAACAAATCCTGGGACCGCAACAAGGAGAACATGGACGCCTATTGCCTAGAAGTCTGCAAGGTCGAGAACAAGTTCTATGGTCTCGAGTTCCACCACGTCGTCCGCGACAACAACATTGCAGCGGACGTCCTGTCAAAGCTTGGTTCTACTCGCGCTCAAGTACCAGCGGGTGTCTTCGTCCACGAGCTTCACGCGCCATCCATCTCGGAGATGGCACCACCGACCACTGATCCAGCACATCCCTCGGCTGGCCAGGAGGTCATGATGATAGACGTGGACTGGAGGCAACCCTTCATCGACTACCTCCGCGAGCAGAAAGTTCCCTCGGACAAGAACTTGGCCGAGCAACTCATTCGCCGTGTCCTAGTCGGAGACAAGATCTACAGGAGGGGCGCATCTTCCGGAGTACTCATGAAGTGCGTTCCCTGAGAAGAAGGCAAGGGCATCTTGGAGGAGATCCACAAAGGCGTCTGCGACAACCACGCATCTTCACACACGCTGGTCAGCAAGGCCTTCCAACGATCTTTTTATTGGCCCACAGCTCTGGGCGACGCCGAAGAACTCGTTAGAAGGTGCCAAGGGTGCCAATACTTCGCCAAGCAACAACATGTCCCGGCCTACAAGCTAGTCACCATACCGCCAACCTGGCCCTTCGCCTGCTGGGGGCTCGACATGATTGGGCCTCTCCCAACTGCGTCAGATGGATTCAACAGAGTACTAGTGGCCATCGACAAGTTCACCAAGTGGATCGAGGTCAAGCCAGTCACATGCCCGAAGGCCGACAGAGTACTCGACTTCTTGGACGAACTCGTGCATCGCTACGGACTACCCCACCGCATCATCACATACCTGGGCTCCAACTTCAACAATCACCAGTTCTGGGAGTACTGCGAGAACAGCGGGATCGACGTCCGATATATCTCAGTTGCCCATCCTCGGGCCAATGGACAAGTCAAGCGTGCCAATGGGATGGTACTCGACGCTCTCAAGAAGCGACTGCACGATGCTGCTAATTCAAAAGGAGGCAAGTGGATCAAGGAACTACCCAATGCGCTCTAGGGGCTACGTACTCAACCCTCCAATCCAACGGGACAATCGCCATACTTCTTGGTCTATGGCTCCGAAGCAATTCTCCCCGCCGATGTCATGTGGGATTCACCAGCAGTACGACGAAGGCATATTTGAAGACAGCAGACGAGTGGATATCGATGGACTCGAAGAAGCTCGCTGCGCTGCCCTCGTCCAATCAGCAAGGTACCTTGAGGGTATCCGACGCTACCATGATCGCAATGTCAAGGAACGCTCCTTCAACGTTGGTGATCTTGTCCTCCGCCGCATCCAGAACACGGAAGGACTACACAAGCTCATCTTGCCCTAGGAAGGTCCCTTCACAGTTGCAAAGGTGACCAGACTACAGACGCTCGAAGGCAAAGACGTCAACAACTCGTGGAATATCGACCAGCTCTGTCGATTCTACGCCTAGTCTATCGACTACCCTAGGGGCTCAAGTCTACACGACTACTCCAAAACCCCTTCGCTGTAAGCGGCCTCCGGGTCTAGGCACTAGTCTCCGGACTACTCTACTCCAAGATCCAGCGTTAACGGCTACTAACGGATCTTGGGCTGCTCCGAGCGACAAAGGACTCCAGCAGCGGTCTATTAAGAGACCATGTACTCCTAGATCTAGCCTATATGGCTACTAACGGATCTACTGCTGTAAGCGGCTATACGCCCTAACACCACTTAGCCGTAGGCGACCTCCAGGTCCTGGCTACTACTCTTGTAAAACGGCCCTGGCCATCCAGGTGTATCTCTCTCAGTAATAAAGTTTGATCATCTATCAACTGATTTACTGCTTTTCCCCTCAACGGGTCTACTGGCGAGTACCACTACTCGTGACAAATCCACAATGAGAACTCCACATACACATCTTGCGACAATGAGTACTCATTTATGAGAAGCTTTCTCATTTCATAATTAAATAAGTTTAGTACAACTTTGTTTATACAATTACTGCTACAAGCTAACCCTACAGGAATATTGAAGGTTCAGCTTTTCGGCGACCTGCTCAGCAATTGGCGCCATCTGCTCCAGGAGCTCCGCATACCGCTCATCAGTGCAATTGGCGGCTAGTCCACCGGCGACTACATCCACTGGAGCCTCCGGGAAGTACGACTTCATGTACGCCAAGATCTGATTGGGGATCGACTTCGCCAAATGCTTGACGTACGTCGCCAGACGAGTGGGAGCTTCTCTCAGCTGGTCCACCAGTGGAGCTATCCTCGGCCCGCCCGGATGAGGCACCCGTAGCCTCGCAATGGGAAGTGCGGCTTCTTCAAGTTCTTTCAGTTGGGCCCACAACTTCTCGCAGTCTTCGTTCAACTTCTGCAGGGATTTGTTGCAGTTGAAGAGGTCATGATCCGAGGCAATTCGAAGCTCCATGTGCTTATCGCACTCGTAAGCCAACTGCTTATAATCATATTCAAGTACCTCGCGGGCCTGTTTCTCCTGGTAGAAGAGGTTCTTCATGTCGACTTCTGAAGCTCTTAGCTGCTCGACATGGGTCTCAAGCTCTGCAATCCATAAGGCGGGGTTAGACCACTGCAAGACACCTCCAATGGGTGCTCGACAAGATAGCACCGTACCTTTGTTCTTGTTGCGGAGTGACCTGTTCTTTCGCACCAGCTCGTCGCTCTTCGCCTGCATGTCCTGGACTTCGTTATGATACTGGGCAAAGGCGCCGTCAAGCTTCGACTGGAGCATGGCGGAGTGCTTCAGGGCCTTTACAAGTTGCTCCTCCAAGGCCTCCACCCGGAGCACTGTGTCACCGTATCCCTGGAGCATGTCAGATTTTTGTCGGGATCTCTCCACAACATCCTACAAGAGATAACAACTGTCACTTGGGTACTCAGCATCTATGGCAGATTGACTACTCAAGGGTACCGACCACTTACCTTCATCCACTGCTCGGCCTGGCGCATCGCCTCCAAGTGACGCGCTACTGCCGCCGGGTCGACGAGGTTGTCTACTAGGAGTCCAATCCCACCACGACTACTCGTGGCGGCTCCATACATCGGTGCCGAACAGATCGGCTCCACATCTTGAATCTCCTGCGAGCGGACGACTACTTCCAGGGTTGACTCTGGCAGTACATCGTCGCACTCCTCTCTGGCCATTGCGGGGGCTCCTCCGCTGGCTACCTCCGCCGGCTCGGGGGCTGCTCCGGCAGCTCCTTGGGTCTCCGGTGCCAAGGCTTCAACGGGCACCACCTCGGGGATTGTTGACGGATAAAAGACGTATCCCTCTACGATCCGCAAGCGTACGGACCCCACACCTTTTTCACCACGGGATTCCCAAGGTTCTTGTCAATCCGCGGAGCAAGGGGATTACAAGCGTTCGATCAACAACGACACACTAGCTACTAAAACCCTAACTACTATTATACTAGAAAACAACTAAACTACACTAGAGAGAATGATTAAGATATCAAGGTAGAAGACACTCGCCCACGGGTCTACGATACTAGAGCATGCAATCGCTTAAAGACATGAAAAACCAATCTAATCTATCGGGGTTGTGACCACGGTTTCGCCCTTTCCCTCCTCTCGTACTGTCACTACGCGAAGGTATTCATGACTAGACCTTTGATGGACACGGCGTATTGAATGGATCCAAGGAAGCATTGAGGCCTATACTCCCTTTACGGCATGGCAGCAAACCTTAAGCATGAAAGTATATTCAACACAAGATGATAGATAGATAATCCGACAAAGTGCGATTACATCTCAAGATCGATTACAACCCGGGGACGAATGAGAAGATTACCCCATCAAGGTGCTGATCATGGCACCGTTGATCATGGTTTCCCTTCCACCGGTGTCTTCCTTCTTCTCCACGAGAGGGTGCTTCCTTCGAGGTGGTTGATCTCCCGCCGGAGATCCTCCTCCTCTCTCTCTAGCTTGTGGATGGCCTTCTGGTGCGAATGAATCCCCCTCCCGGTGTTGGCGGCGCCTCGGGGGTTTTAGGGTTGAAGATCCTTCGAGGGCAAGGAAAACGGGACCGAACCGGTGCCGGAAGTGGGCTGGGCCGGCCGGCTGGGCCGGCCGCCTGTGCCCAATTCGGCCCGGTTCGGTCGCCCCTTTTGCTCCGTGGGTCCTCGTGCACTTATGTACTTTGCCCCCTCCACTTGCATGATTTTGATGTTGTTATCCTCGCGTCCAAGATGGAGGCTCTCTTTGCATGAAGTTTGATCTTTTACGCTTCAATCCCCGGGGGTGTTCCTCGTAGCACTTCGGTCCTCGCCACCATTGGAAGTGATTTCAGCAAGCTCATGAACACGAACAAGACTCCATGAATGCTCCTTTGAACTTGTTGCGAATCCGTCCTTTATGTCCATGTTTTCCTACATAAACACAACACTTCCAAATGCATGCACAAAGATGAACTTGTTATATGATTAGTGTGCCTAGTGGAGGGTTAGTTCCATAATCAAATCCAAACCAAAGTGTAATGAACATGCTAGGTGCACCAAAATACACCGTCAACATCTCCCCCACACTTAGCTCTTGCTCGTCCTCGAGCAAGTACTCGTAAAAGAATTTCGTCCAAGGTGTGTAATCGTGTACCATTAATCCTCCTTCACAAGTTAGTCAATCTTTTCATCTTTAATACATAAACACAAAGTAATGATAATCAAACATAAACATGGGCGTTTAGAACTTTTACGACGTCAAGTTTTACCCCACAACTCAAACTCTTCACTTGAAGTCTTCAATTTCAGCCATGCTTACTCCTTTGCTTCCATCGGAGGGTTTTTATGATTTTCAAAACAAAAATTCCTGCAACAAGTATTAGACAAAAACCTTTCTCCAAGCTCTCTCAAGTCACTCATATGAAGTGGCTATCCTAACCAAATTTTATAAAACTCTCACCTCCCATTAATCTCTCATATATCACGTAAAGTGGAGCTATAGGTAGGGCTAGCGCAATCAACACAAGTATTGTCAAACTAAGAACTTCCTCTAATGGTTGTCTACCTTTCAAAGTCAATGATCATGAGAATTAACCATATGTAGGGATATCAAGGATGAGAAGATTTAGAATGGTGGACATGTGCAAGGGCAAAAGAAAATTGTGACTTCAAGGCACCAATGATGTCCTCGTTGTCGGATTGCACATGGTTGGAAATAGAGTAAAAGTTTTGTCTCACAATCAACGTGACATCCTTCCTTACACTTTATTTTTTTCTTTTCTTTCACTTGATCCATCCCTCTCATATCTTCATTGCTAACTCATCTTTTTCTTTTTTTTCTTCTTTCATTCACATATGATTTTTTCTTTCTTTCTTTCTTTATTTCTTTTCCATACACATACTTTTTCTCTTTATTTTTCTCTCTCTTGACAACTTTTTAAAGCTTTCAATTCTCTCTTTCCTCACATGCATACAATCTGAAATTTTAAATAAATCATGCTAGAGACGAGACGAAACTTTGAAAATAGGTTGTGTTCTAGGAATACGATGTACAAAAGAGATGTATAGGGTTGGGTATGGAATTCGGCGATATACGTGACTTTCGTTGTGAAGGTCACGTTACCGAATATATGACGAGGCTAGCAACAAAAGATAAGCACAAGAACATGATCATTGCTCGAAATTAAAACTCACCAAGAGAGAAGGGTCCTAGCCTAACTCATCGTGCTAATCACACTTATGGTGGAGCGAAAAAAATAAACTTGGCTTTGGATAGGAATTTTTTTCTTACTCTCAACTTGGAAAAAGAGGTTTTGCTAACCTTTATTACAAGGGTTTTAAGATAATTTTCAGAACTGAAATCCTCCAATTTTTAGCATCGAACATAGCACAACTAACATGTGAAGCTCAAGATCGAAGTGCGGTATGGGTACTTTAAGTAGTAGCGATTCCACTAAGCACCACGGTAAACGTTTTTCAAACCACATACTTGTGTTCATATATCAAGAATCGAAGATTAAACAAACAAGTAAATAAAGATAAACAATACATAAAACACAAAGATATATATAAAGACTCTTTTTATTTGGTTTTCTTGACTCAACACTAATTTAAGACACTTGCAAAAATTTTAAAACACACTCAAAAACTAAAGACTCATTAAAACACTAAGACTCTCACACGAAGATTAAACCGAACCTAAATTTGAAGTTCAAAAGCTAAGGCTAGCGAGCTAGCTCTCCCCCACACTTAAAACATACGACGTCCTCGTCGTATCTTACAAAATCCTAAGGGGAAAACTAGATCTAGTGGTACTTCAAGCAAGTTTTGCACCACTTGCCTCTCATGTTTCCAACCATGCCGAGAAGTTTGCGCACGTTGCGGTTAAGGAACTTGTAGTCATCTTCAACTACGCGCTCCAAGTCCTCCATACGCTGCTTCATCGCTTCCATGGCTTGGAGACATTCGTCGGCCGACGTGTAGAGATCCGCGATGGATTGACGGCAAACTCGACAACACACGGATGCAATCCGAAGGGGTCGTCGTCGCCATAATCTCCACCGTTGTCACCACCGTCGTTGCCACCTCCATTGTCGTTGCCTTCGCCGCCGTCGTTGCCGTCGCCGTTGGGGCCTTCGGGAGTCCTTTCCTTGGGCTGCTCATCCCAATCATCATCATCTCTATCGGCGGCCGCCCACGAGCTCGGGCTACGATCGTCGGAGTAGTCGCTATCCCCATAATCCTTAGGCTCTGGCGACACCTCCTTGTAATCTTTGCGCTTGATGCCTTGGAGGCGTGCCGACCTTCGGACGGGTGTAGGGACCTTCTCTCCTTCGACGGGGTTGCGAGATGCAAGAGCTCCGGTTGGGACACGTCCTCCGCAACGGATGCGTGCGGTCCTCTTGACGGGTAGCTTGAGCTCGGATCGCATCGCCTCCTCCATCGATGGCTTCTTGGCTTCTAGCTTCAACTCTAAGCTTCTTGGAGGCACAATGGCTGCTACAAGGGTGCAACACATTGCTTGAAAGGTTTGATCCTCGAGCTCCCAATTCGGCCAAATAAATAGTCCTGAGAGAAAAGCCCTGGGAACCTTATTTTCCTTTTTTACACTTCCCTTAAAATTTTCCGACCAAACAAGGAAGTCAAAAAGGAGCAATTCGGGCGAAATTCGGCGTCATCGGGCGTCGGGCCCCTCTAGGCCGGCCGGCCCACCCTGCCTCGGGGGCCGCGTTGGTCCGGGTTTTTGCACACCGCCCTATTTTTTCTTCCTTAGCCCATGGGAAAAAGTTGGCCCAGTAAATCTTCGCGAAAAACTCCGGAAAACTAAAAGAAAAATTATTTACGGAAGTTGATGCCTTGTTTTTCGTCCTAGGCGGGACGTTCGGGCTCTTCCTCCATGGTGAAGACGTCAACATGGTGAAGGGGCACGACATCGGGTTCGTAGTAAACCTTAAGCCGCTGTCCATTCACCACAAATTGATCGCCGTTTATATCCATAATGGTTACCGCTCCGTTGGAGAACACCGAATGCACAACATAAGGTCCGTCCCACTTGCTTTGCAATTTCCCCTTTCCGAAGGTTTTAAACCTCGAATTGTAGAGGAGGACCTTATCTCCTTCTTTAAATTCTTTTTTCTTCAATCTTTTATCATACCACCTTTTGATTCTCTCCTTGTATATGCTTGCGTTTTCATAAGCTTTCAACCTCAACTCCTCTAGCTCGTTTATTTGAATTCTTCGTTTCACCACCGCGGCATCGAGATCAAGGTTCATCTCTTTAATCGCCCAATAGGCTTTATGTTCCAACTCAACAGGAAGGTGGCAAGCTTTTCCATAGACGAATTGATAAGGGGTCATACCTATCGGTGTTTTAAACGCCGTTCGATAAGCCCATAAAGATCCGTCTAATTTCTTTGACCAATCCTTGCCTCCCTTCTCTATGGTCTTGTTGAGTATGCTTTTTAATTGCCTATTTGACGTCTCCGCTTGTCCGTTGGTTTGTGGGTGATAGGCCGTGGAGACCCTATGCTCAATTCCCAACTTGAACAAGCACTTTTTGAAGTTCTTCCCGGTGAAATGAGTTCCTCCATCACTTATCAAGATTCTCGGTGTACCGAAACGGGGAAAAATCACGTTCTTGATCATAGTGATGGACTCCTCCGTGGAAGCTTTACGACATGGTATAGCCTCTACCCACTTGGATACATAATCAACCATGACTAGGATGTACTCGAATCCAAATGAGTTTTTAAAAGGCCCCATGAAGTCTATGCCCCATACATCGAATATGTCGATTTGCAAGTTATATTTCAAAGGCATAGAATTTCTTTGAGAGATGTTTCCGGTTCTTTGGCATTCGGGGCATGACGCAACATATCTTTTAGTATCTTCATGCATCTCCGGCCAATAGAATCCGCTCGACCGTACTTTTGCTTCGGTTCGAAAATGGCTATAGTGTCCACCGTACTCTGCCGAGTGGCACTTCCTTAGAATCTCAACCCTCTGTTCCCTTGGCACACATCTTCTCATCACTCCATCATTGCCAAGTTTGAAGAGGTATGGTGCATCCCAAAAATATTTCTTACTTTCGGAGATTATCTTCCTTTGAGTGTTTTTATCTAGATGATCGAGGGGCATCTTTCGAATTGCTCGAATGATGTCGATCATCCAAGTATCTTTATCAAGCACTCTATAGAGGTGGTCATCTCTCATCTTATCTTCTATGGGCTCTTTATCATCTTGTCCACGATTCATCCTAGACAAATGATTGGCCACAACATTCTCCACCCCCTTTTTTATCACGAATTTCTACATCAAACTCTTGGAGAAGAAGGATCCAACGAATCAAACGTGGTTTAGCTTCCTTCTTAGCCAAAAGATACTTGATAGCTGCGTGATCGGTGTAAACAATGACTTTCGAGTTCACGATGTAAGATCTGAATTTTTCGAAAGCGAATACCACCGCTAGCAACTCTTTTTCCGTAGTGGCGTAATTTAATTGTGCCCCACTAAGAGTTTTGCTAGCGTAGTAAACGGCGTGAACTCGGCCTTCCTTTCTTTGACCCAAGACCGCGCCTACGGCGTAGTCACTTGTGTCACACATGATCTCGAAAGGTTGGCTCTAATCTGGAGGTTGGATGATGGGAGCACTCACCAACGCATTTTTCAAGGTCCGGAATGCCGCTAGACACTTCTCATCAAAGTCGAAAGCCACATCCTTTTGAAGAAGGTGCGTTAAAGGCTTAGTGATCTTCGAGAAGTCCTTTATAAATCTTCTATAGAATCCGGCATGGCCTAGAAAGCTCCTTAAGGACTTAACATCCGTAGGAGGTGGGAGTTGCTCAACCGTTTCTACCTTAGCCTTGTCCACTTCAATTCCTCTCTCGGATATAACATGTCCGAGCACTATGCCTTGCTTAACCATAAAGTGGCACTTTTCCCAATTTAAAACCAAATCTACCTCCGCACACCTTGTAAGGACCTTTTCTAAATTTGCTAAGCAATCCATGAACGTCTTCCCGTAAACGGAAAAATCATCCATAAACACTTCAACAATTTCTTCGATGAATTCCGAAAACACGGCCATCATGCAACGTTGAAAAGAGGCCGGAGCGTTGCATAGGCCGAAGGGCATCCTCCTATATGCAAACGTTCCGTAAGGACACGTAAACGTTGTCTTATGTTGATCTTCCGGTGAATAGGAATTTGCATGAACCCCGAGTATCCATCGAGAAAGCAAAAATAAGCGTGGTTTGCTAACCTCTCGAGCATCTCGTCTATGAACGGTAGGGGGAAGTGATCTTTCTTCGTCGCTTTGTTAAGCTTACGGTAATCGATACACATCCGCCACCCGGTCACGGTTCTTTGCGGTATCAACTCGTTCTTCTCATTCTTCACCACGGTCAAACCTCCTTTCTTCGGTACACAATGTACCGGGCTCACCCATTCGCTATGCGGAACCGGGTAGATGATTCCGGCATCAAGTAACTTGATAACCTCTTTCTTTACTACCTCTCGCATGGCATGGGTTAGCCTCCTTTGATGGTCCACTACAGGCTTACATTGGTCTTCCATTGGTATACGATGAGTGCAAAAGGCTGGGCTAATACCTTTGAGATCATTAATTGAATATCCAATCACCTTCCTATGTTTTTTAATAAAATCAGCAACGCTTCATTTTCTTCGGGACTCAACTCGTCACTCACAATGACTGGATAAGTTTTGTCTGGGCCCAAAAATTCATATTTTAATCCCTTGGGCAAAGGTTTAAGGTCTACCTCGGGCACTTGTGGCTCCTCGGGTTTGATTTCTCCTATGTCTTCGAATTTCTCTTCCTCCACACTACCATCATGCGGCTCTAAGCCTTTTGTTGCTTCCTGTAGTTCTTCATCTTGTTGATTACTAATTTGATTTTCCATCGCTCTTTGCAGCGGGCCTCTAAGGGTTTCAACAAAACAAAGACTATCTATCTCTTCTACTTCTTTATCTTCGGGAGGAAAAGGTGTAAGGTGTTTAGAAGCACGAAGAAAGTTATATGTGTACTTTGTTCCATTAAGGTTCATTGTTACTTTGCCTTCTCCGGCATCTAACACGGCATCAACCAACTTAAGAAAAGGCCTACCTAAGATTATATGATCGAATTACTATGGTAAGCATCAATAACAAAGAAATCGGTTGGTATATAGTTTCTAGAGATTTTTACTTTCATGTTGCAAGCAATACCTAGAGGTTTGATAGTTCTACCATCTCCCATAATTAATTTCGTTGATGTTGGAGCTAAGTCTAGGTTGTGGTATTGAACTTTATCATAAATTTTAGAAGATAGAACACTTACTTGGGCTCCGATGTCGCATAAAGCTTTGCATTGAACTCCGTTGATCTCGCAACTCAAGTGCGGCGTCATCTTCTCTTCTTCTTCGGATCCTATCGAGTAAATTTCAGCGAGGCGAGCGTATGGTGATGCTTCGAGCTTGATCCCCATGATTCTCTTCACCTCGGCAATATGTTCCGGATCCACCACGTCATCTCCAAAGAGCTTTTCAAAAATCTCACCGGTGGTTTCGAGGTCGTATGAATTTTCAGCTTTCTTCTCCGGTGGGAAATCCACTTCCAATGCTCTTGCCATTCCCTTTTGATTAGGGAACGGTCTTCTCTTGTCGAATACTTCTTTGTAATCAATAGGAACCCAATCCATTGGTTCGAACTCCCTTAGTGGCTTCACGCTTGACATGCTTCTTTTGTTCGTCTCATTAGGTGTGGCGAAGTCGACGCTTGGTGTAGTTCTTGACTTGATGTGTTCTTGTTCAAGCTTTTCCATGATTGGCTCCTCTTTTGTGACTTCCGGGGTTGCCTCTTTAGAAAAATCAGCAAGCTTCTTCTTCCTTGAATTGAATTCCGGCTCTTCCGCAAGTCTTGTTTCCCAATCTCTTCGCATGGCAGCCGCTTTACTAACTTTTTGTAGAAGTTGGGCGGCTTCCATGAGTGTTTTCTCCATGAGATCCCCACCTGCACACATTTCGATGTGTCGCATGCAATTAGGGGTTAGGGAAAAGAAAAATGTATGCAAGAGTACGTCACCGGTGAAGCCGAGTTTTGGTCCTTGTTCGATTAATTCATTAAACCTATCCCAGGCTTGGTATATCCCTTCCTCTTCTCCTTGCATGAAAGTGATCACTTGCCTCCTTAGATGTTGAACCTTGCTAATTGGAAAGAACTTCTCGCAAAACTTCTTTGTCAACTTGTTCCAATTGCCTTCAACTTGAAAGGACGCAACCGAATACCATGTCTTTGCTTTGCCGGCAAGTGAGTAGGGAAAGAGATTCCATTTGAACCATTCATCGGGAACTCCTTCTTGACGCACCGTGTTGCATATTGTCGTGAAATCCCTTATATGTCTATATGGGTTCTCCGTAACCATCCCTTCAAATGGGTTTTCCGCCACCATCTTGATGATCTTGGATTTAATTTCATACTTGGTCGCTTCGAGCTTCGAATCCGACTCTTGTACTTTTATGTCTTCACATCGAGGGCTAGCGTAATCCCTTAGTGATTTCTCCGGTTCTTCCACGGGTTGATTAACGAACTCCATCTAGACAATAAGATAAAACCAAAAACAAAAACGAAACAAGTGTTTTTCTAGATAATATATGTTAAATATAGCAAATAAAAGATAAACTAAATATAAAACTAAGTTAGATGCAAATCAAACGATGTAAACTAACTTGCTCCCCGGCAACGGCGCCAGAAAAAAGAGCTTGTTGACGGATAAAAGACGTATCCCTCTACGATCCGCAAGCGTACGGACCCCACACCTTTTTCACCACGGGATTCCCAAGGTTCTTGTCAATCCGCGGAGCAAGGGGATTACAAGCGTTCGATCAACAACGACACACTAGCCACTAAAACCCTAACTACTATTATACTAGAAAACAACTAAACTACACTAGAGAGAATGATTAAGATATCAAGGTAGAAGACACTCGCCCACGGGTCTACGATACTAGAGCATGCAATCGCTTAAAGACATGAAAAACCAATCTAATCTATCGGGGTTGTGACCACGGTTTCGCCCTTTCCCTCCTCTCGTACTGTCACTACGCGAAGGTATTCATGACTAGACCTTTGATGGACACGGCGTATTGAATGGATCCAAGGAAGCATTGAGGCCTATACTCCCTTTACGGCATGGCAAGCAAACCTTAAGCATGAAAGTATATTCAACACAAGATGATAGATAGATAATCCGACAAAGTGCGATTACATCTCAAGATCGATTACAACCCATGGACGAATGAGAAGATTACCCCATCAAGGTGCTGATCATGGCACCGTTGATCATGGTTTCCCTTCCACCGGTGTCTTCCTTCTTCTCCACGAGAGGGTGCTTCCTTCGAGGTGGTTGATCTCCCGCCGGAGATCCTCCTCCTCTCTTTCTAGCTTGTGGATGGCCTTCTGGTGCGAATGAATCCCCCTCCCGGTGTTGGCGGCGCCTCGGGGGTTTTAGGGTTGAAGATCCTTCGAGGGCAAGGAAAACGGGACCGAACCGGTGCCGGAAGTGGGCTGGGCCGGCCGGCCCGGGCCGGCCGGCCCGAGCCCAATTCGGCCCGGTTTGGTCGCCCCTTTTGCTCCGTGGGTCCTCGTGCACTTATGTACTTTGCCCCCTCCACTTGCATGATTTTGATGCGTCGTTATCCTCGCGTCCAAGATGGAGGCTCTCTTTGCATGAAGTTTGATCTTTTACGCTTCAATCCCCGGGGTGTTCCTCGTAGCACTTCGGTCCTCGCCACCATTGGAAGTGATTTCAGCAAGCTCATGAACACGAACAAGACTCCATGAATGCTCCTTTGAACTTGTTGCGAATCCGTCCTTTATGTCCATGTTTTCCTACATAAACACAACACTTCCAAATGCATGCACAAAGATGAACTTGTTATATGATTAGTGTGCCTAGTGGCGGGTTAGTTCCATAATCAAATCCAAACCAAAGTGTAATGAACATGCTAGGTGCACCAAAATACACCGTCAACAGGGATGGTACTTCCCTCGGCCTCGGCCACTGTCAACAGAAGACATCCGGATTAGTCTCCCTTGGCGGCTACGACTACTCCTTGAGGACAATTGCGTTCGTGCAGAGTACTCACCTTCTACAATGCTGGCCTCCGGCAGCGTAGCTTCCACTGACGGTGCCTCGGTTTCTGCTTGGGGGCGGGAGCGGACTCCTCAGCGGCTGGCACAGAATCCTCTTCAGCCATTGCCGCGCTGGGTTCATCCTCGTCCCAGGTCAAGTCCGTGGATTTCCTTCATAGTACACAACTGGTTGTCAACCAAGTACGACTACCAAACACATGTACTACTTGGGAAAGATCTTCACTTACAGGCTCGATCGGACTACTGTCACGGTTGGGGCGCCAAGTATGCTGGTGATGTCGATTAGTCCGGCTTCAGCAGGCGCCTCCTCTTCAGCCTCAGTAGCCGCTGGCTCTTCAGCAGCAGCAGCTGCGGCTGGCTCAGTCCTACCCTCAGCAACCGGCGCCTGCGGCACGGCTTCCGTCATGGCGGGGGTTGGGCTGCGGCTTCTCTCAGCCGGCTCCCCCACAGTCTCCCAGTCGCCTTCGTCCCCTTGGTCTACGGGGTCGGAAGGCGGGATCTTTGCGAGCAATGGATTTTTTTCGTCAGCATATACAACATCGAGAAACAAGTACTCGACTACCCTACTCAAGGAGCTTACCTCTTGGGATGTGGTCTCAGTGACCTTGAGCTTCTTGGCCACGTGCTTGCGTGCCACATTGTGCGGCCTCCTCGGTGTCGCAGGCAAACTAGCCTCCAAGCTAGTCGGAGGATCTTGGATGAGAGGGACGTTGGGCAGTCCAGGGCGGCTGAATCTCGACTGCAGCTGGAATCACTCTTGAAGCGTTTCCTCGTCATCTTCATCCGATGTGTCTTCGACGACAATAGTGTCGTCCCCTTCGCTGACTTCGCGACGCTCTTTGGCTTTGCTCTTCCCTTCCTCTGGGATTTCAACAAGACGAGGAGGTGAAGCCGGCTCGGAGACAAACTTCCTTATGTCATCCTGCAAGAAGAACATTGGGTGAGCAGGACTACTACTACATAATCAGTACTCGACACTGAGTACGGCTACTGACCTCGTTCGGTGGGCGCGCGGCGGAGTATTCTGGGACTGGACAGGGTGTGTACGCCAGCATGTCCTTGAAGATCCTGCCCAATCTCTCGACGATATCGTCATCATCAATTTCACCACCGGGCATCCGTGATGAGTCGCCGTCGCCGATGTACTGGTAGCCTAGGGTGTCGCGAGCCATCAACGGCTGCACCCTCCTCTTCATGAAGCTGAAGGCCACATGCTCGGCCCTCAGCCCGGCTTCCCTCAAAGCCCTGATCTTCGCCAGCAGTTCGGGTAGCTGGATACCCTCCTACATCGTTGGCTCGGTGTTCCACCAGGGTCGGTGCTTTGGCTGCTTCTCGCTGGGCTTCGGCAGCTCCGGGTGGTGGTTGGTGATGTAGAACCACTTCGATTTCCAATCTTGATTGGAGTCGATCAACTTGTATGCAAGGTACTGCTCTGCGGCGTCCTCGCGCATCTGGATGCTGGCTCCTCTGACTACTCGGGGGTCGTTGGCGCTCGGCTGAGGCTTCACGCGGAAGAACTTCCGGAAGAGTACCCAGTGGGGTTTGATCCCGAGGAAAGCTTTGCAAAAATGGACGAAGACGGAGGTGTGGAAGATACCATTGGGGTTGAGATTGAGGTACTCGATACCGTAGTACTCCAAGAGCCCCTTGAAGAAGTTGCTCGCTGGGAGAGCCAACCCACGCTCCACGAACCGCGTGAACATCGGGATCTCATCCGGATTCTTCTCCATCGGGTACGGATCTCCCGCGGCGGCACGCCACATGTCGACCTCCTTCTCTCGGAAAAATCCATTGTTCAGCAGCGCCAACAGGTCCTCAGTCTTGGCTTTTGACTTGTTCCATTCCTTGTTGGAATTTGGACGCGGGGGAGACACCGGTGGCGTGGACCCTGCGGCGGATCCAGTGGCTTCCTCTCGGGATCTCTTCTTCCCTCCGACGGTCTTCAAGCTCTTGGATGGTGAGGGCTTCACTCTCCAAGTGCACCGGGTGTTCACTCCCATTCGCTCGAGGGTTGCGGTGGTGGCTATCCGCGGCGGCACACCTGGATCTATGATCTACACTGAGGTGGCAGTGTGCACTGGCGACGAATTCTAGGCGAGATTTGCTCCGAATGGCTGCAAGTGTGTGGGGTGAAAAACCCTAAGGGTTTCGGCTTTTATTTATAAGTCAACAGGCAGCTCCTCAACGGCCGGATGGATAAGTCTCAACACGTCTGACTCAGCGGCAGCGCGTGACCCTTCAACTTCCAGTAGTCGGTACGCCTCATCTCGGGGGCTCAACTACATCTAATTAATTCCCTGGGTAGCGACAAGATTCAAACGCAACTCAGGACACATTCTACATATAAGATGACCCTTCAATTCGAGATGAAGTACTCGACTCAAGGCTCGGGGGCTCCGTGCCACGTGTCCTTTGGTTTTTTCTCCGGATTTTGGGGGATAATCTTGTCAGAACTTCAGATTGACCCTCAGCCAGAGTCTACGACTCAACCTAAGGCCCGGGGGCTACTCCATATGGAGTGCGATTTTGCAATCGCACTTCCATATCAACTTCGGCTTCAAGACAACACGGGTATTGTTGAAGACCTTCAAGAGCAGAACTCGAGGACGCTTGGGAACTACTCGAGAAGACTTCAGGATTACTCAGAGATTAGCTGGAGTACCTTCCAGCATCGGATGCTTCAAGTGTTCTTGAGGACTTTTGACTTGTAGTACTCAAGGACGCTTGAGGACTACTCGTCAAGACCGTCAAGATTACTCGAAGCTATCCTGCTCGACTACAAAGTACCAGGGGGCTTGTCGTATGGACCTCCCTGGGCCCACTACCTCGGTGGGTACCAGGACCGACTACTCGGTGGGCCCCTGGGACTACCCGACTTGTGCCGCACAGTACCTGATGGCGTGAGGCGCAAGGACTACGGTGGAGAAGTACTCGGATACGAAGCTATACATACCATGTATTGTGTAGAGGACTCCTAGACGTACACGACTAGTACTCTCTCCCTAAACCGACCTGTAACCCTGCCTCCCGGACTATATAAGGCGAGGCAGGGACCCTTCTCTCTCAGATTATGCATCATCTTGTAATCACACCCAATCAATCTAGAGCTACGCAACATAGAGGACGTAGGATATTACGCACCTCGCGGCCCGAACCTGTCTAAATTCTGTGCCACGTGTCTCTTCCTTCGAGTTACCGATCTCGGCGAGGCCACATTCATCTACCTCAGGTACTCCCCTTGGTAGGTTGCCGGTATAAAACACCGACAGTTAGTGAAGGGTTTAGCTGGGAACGTGCGTTGAAAAACGGGATTTGCTCGGCTCCAATTACTATTCAAAACGCCTTTGACCAAGTTTTTGAGCCATCTCCACTCAAAATCTTGAATGCCGCCAATAATGAAAATATATTGTGTCTCTCGAAAAGACGTACAACTTTTAAATTAGCCGATTTTGAAGTGTTTAAGTGAAACTTGGAGAACGCGGTAAAAGTTTTGGGAGGGCTCAAAGACAACAGGGGTTTTGACCAACATTTGACTAGGATTTGACCAAGGTTTGACCACAAGGGTGTGTTGGCTTGATTAAGAGGGTCATTAGTGATTGTTGACTAGGTTTTCAAGGTGATGACCTAGGTTGACCAAGGTATGACTAGAGTCAACAGTTTTGACTCGGTCATTAGAACTAATGAGGCTAATTGAAAACCTGGGGCGTCACAGCCTACCCCCCTTAATAAGAATCTCGTCCCGAGATTCGAAAATCCAAGTACAAGATAGGGAAATATGGTTTTCTAAGATTTCTAAATTACCTTGGGAAGCAACCGCAATGTGATTATAGTTAAAGAGTATAACCATCATTGGTTCAAGGTTAGCCCAATAGAGTAGTCAAAGGTGACAAGTCAAGGAGATCTTTTGCAGGGAGTTTACTTGCAGATGCAAGCAGAAAGTATGATAAGATGAGTTGGTTTAGGAATTTCAGAAAATATTGCTCACCTGTTAATTAGTTTGAGACCTTTGGTGATATGACCTTGTTACATCAACAGTGCAATGATTTTAAAAGTTGGGGTGTGATGCACATGTTTGTGAATGCATGATGCACATGCTCATGCAGTATGGTGTTCATGATGCATGTTAGCATGACTCAGTTACCCATGGAGTGAGGTAGTGATTGAGATGCCAATCATAGAGTTTAGTCGGAGTATATGTGCTGCGAGTTGCATTCTTACAACCAAGATACCTAGCGCGCTCCTAGTGGTAATCATATGGCTGCAACGCACATGATGCCCTAGGTTTCGTCGCGGCACCTTTAGTTATGGGACAACAACATCACCAATCATAAGAAGGATAGAGTAGGAATGCTGAAATTTTCCATGCACATGCATGTTAGTTCAACCAAAGTTCCCAAATGCACGTGCTATGCAAATGCATTCCCAAAAAGCTTGACACATTTTTTAATTCAAAATGTTGTGAGCAAGATCAAGAAGAATAAGTCCAAGGTTGAGAGATTGAATTAATCAAGACATGGATATCAATACAAGGAATCGCTTAGTGCTTCAACATGTATAAATACAAGGGGGGTGGAAGGGATACATGTCGATGGCGATAACATGTTGACAGGAGAAGATTACCACTAAAGATTGAACTCTAAGATCAAGATATTACCCAACCAACATGGTAGAACAGAAAAAGTTCTTTTCTCATTCTAGGTAAAAACTGGGGTAGTCATGTGTATGAAAAGGTACAATTGTATATTAGAACTCGAAGCGAGCAAACATACATAATGACATAAAGTTCTGGCAGTTGTGAACAAAAATTCATAACTTAAAAAACAGAGCTCCAAAAATTCCTAAATTTCTGTAGCAACTCAGCAAGGTTTTGAGGCATAATATTGGTATACAAAGGTTGATATAGAAAGGTTAGGAAGATGCTCAACTAAGGTTCCTGAGGGGATTTCCAGAAAAAACAACAGGACAGAGGTTCACTAAACTGAGCATAACTTGAGATATACAAAAGCTATGACCGTGGACTTTTGCAGGCAAAAACTAGGTTAGATATGGAGCAACTTTGGTAGAGACCACATAGCAAAATGATTCTTGAACAAGGTGCAAAAATCAAGCAACAACCTTATCAGATTTTTGGACAGCAACACATCTACACATGAGAGGCTATGCAAGGACAATGCACACTAGCAAAAATTCACCTTAGAGAGCACATAAACATGCATGGGTTCAGTTTTAAGTTTTCCAGATTTTTAACATGATGCACGACGTCCTATTCATCCTCACAAGGCGACCAAGCCAAAAATCGAAGTTAGTGCCTGTGTCAAGGAATATACGTTCCTCCCTATAATAACTAGTCGAGAACTAGTCGATGCTCACTTAGCGACTTACGAATTTTTGTTAGTGTACCTGCAGGAGATGTAGGAGATCACAGAACACATCGAACCTTTCATGCCATCACTCACGAAAGCATCCACATACATTATCGTTCACTATAAAAATGGTATCCATGTGTTTATCGCTGCATGGACGGCGTCCAACCTCAAACACTCTCTGTTCCAATGGAGTGCATCCTTGACTCGCATATTCACAATGTAGAACGTCCATGTATGGCAAAACTTGGTGAGACACAGACGCGACGGTGGGTTTGTGACCACGCCCAGGAAAATACCGTACTACCGCCTAAATCAATCCACTTTGGTCATTAAGCAGTAATAAAGTATCATCCTGTCATTAGTCGTCGGGTTAACGCCCGGTAAATCACTTATATGGCAACAAGGATTGACATATATGCATTAAAACTCACGCGAAGGCGAGTCCAGAGATACCACATAATTAACAATAGAAAATCACCCCGAAGGGTTTAATTATTTCAGGACCATGTGTGGTTCGAGGACCGGTGGATGGTCGCTTCCTTGTGTGATGAGTGATTGACAATGTTGTGTGGATTGATTCTTGGCTAAGTATTTTAGGTGCAGGTTGCAGCTTGACTGGTGTTGGTGCAGGTGAAGAACAAGAACGAAAGGTGGTCGCTGGTGAGGCCTCCAGGTGTGGAGAAGACAAGAAGGCTTCGTTCGAGGGACCCGGTGGCCAGCGGGCTCAAGTGCGGGCCGCATGGGGGCATGAACAGCAAGATGAAGTCATGGACGGTTTCTTGGTTTAGCCTCAAAACAAAGGTCGAGCCAGGACTACGTGGGAGCCGAGTCATGAGTGGCGCGATTGACGGAGGTTACACCGAGTTCGCGGGGTTTCCAGTGGTTCACTAGAAAATCACTGGGTTCCTTGGTTGATCCACAAAGCCAAGACCGAAGAACCGAAGACGGTCTTTGCGGCGGCTCCAAACCGGCCCGACCGGGTGGGTCCGGCGGTCCGACCGGTGGGTACCGGTCTGACCGGTGAGGAGCACCGGTCTGACTGGTGTGCAACGACGCAGTCCGGAGACTTCGAAGCGGAGGAAACGCGTCGGGATCGCATGGCTTGCGTCGAGGCTAAGCAGGGTGCGGTCACCGGGCATCCGTCCGATGGAGAAAATCTGAAGACTTCCAAAACCACCCTTGAGGGGATTGTATCCCTAGTTATTAAGTAAGGGTATTTTAGACTTTCGGTTTACTCCATATAACCCATGAGGTTGGAGGATGGCAGCCATCTCTTGGAACCCTAGTTCATTTGCTTTCCAATTTTCCCTTCTTATTTTCTTAGGATATCCATAGGACTAGCTTGAGAGCTTCATGGTGAGATTTTGTGAGAGGGTTGGATGATCGGGCGGCAAGCTAGACCTTGTATGAACCTCCTTGTTATGTATAGATGATTCGGTGTGGTTCCTCAAGGCTTTGTTGTGTTGTTCTCGGTTGTACTTGATGGTGATTTTCGGAGCCCTCTCTTGGTGGTTTTCTCAGTGTGTTTTCGGGACCTTGATCTTGGGGATTTGACGGGGGAAATATGTGGGAAACCTTCGTGGTTCTTTTGCATTTGATTCCGCTCCCAAATCCGCGAGTTAAGGGGCTCGATTTTGGGGTTTTCGGTGTTCTAGGGTTAGAGGAGTTCTTGGAGGGATTTCTTCGATTCCTCTTGATTTGACAAGTTTTGATGGGATTAAACTTGGCTATGGACTCCTCATGAGGTGTTCCTAAAATCCCCAAAGTCTTGTTCAAGTCCGTGGAGCGATTCGGGAGATCGAGGCTTGGATTTGGGGGTGTTGACCCGCGGGTGCTGTTCATCCCGAGAAGCCCAGATCACCCCAGTCTGACCGGTGCCTCTCACCGGTCTGACCGGTGCAACCCTTGTTGGGTTTTTGCTTGGGTGAACGTTTGGGTGTGTTCGCTGTTGTCCTGTGTTGCTGCTGTTTGGAGTTTGGGTCTGTTTGGAGCTCGGTTGGCCTGTTTTGTGTTTTGGGGCTTTCTGGCTGAGACCGGTTTGACCGGTGTGGAGCCATTCTATGGAAGTCACCAGGTTTCACTAGCAGGGACCGGTCTGACCGGTGGTGCTCACCGGTCTGACCGGTGTTGGTCAGTGGACTCGAGTTTTGGTGTTTCGCTGCATTCTCGGGTCTGTGAGGTTGGGAGTTGGTTCCTAGGTTCAGTAGCACTTCAGTGGCTGCGTGGACTTGGCCAACTTAGGTAGTGAGTCAGAGACGTGTGTTGGAAGCCGAGTTCGTCTTGTTGGAGTCTCCACCTCCTTCGAGAAGAATTTTTATCGGCTCCCATTCACTCCCCCCTTTCTGGTTCGCCGTATTGGTCACTCAAGTGGTATCAGAGCCGGTTCGGGTCTTTATTGACTCTAACCAGTCTAAGATCCAAGGATGGCGTACCACGAATGGGGTTCTGGTCCTCCACACTTCGATGGCAAGAACTACCAGATGTGGAGTAAGCGGATGGCGGCGTTCCTCCACGGAAATGGTCAGATTCTTTGGGATGTCACGGTGGACACAGGCTATGTCCAACCGACGGACTTCCTTGCTCCAGGATTGAGGGACATGTTCGATGCCAACAATAAGGCGGTCGACTACTTGGAGCCTGAGTTCGATCGGGTGCACAGCGAGCACTTGGCTTGTAGAATCTCGTCGGTGTTGAAGGAAGCTCATGTTGGGAATGCCCAGGTTCAAGCTCGGATGTATGTGACCTACCGGAGAGAGTACGAGAACTTCACTCATCTCCCCGGTGAGTCCATCGATGCCTTGTTTCAGAGGTTCACAGTGGTTGTGAACAACATGAGGGCCAATGTGGATGTGCTCCCGTATGATGATCATGATAGAGCTGTCAAGCTCTTACACTCTTTGGATCGTACGATTTGGGGCGGAAAGTTCAAGGCCATTGTGGAGTCAGAGAAGTATGACATTCTGATGGTGAACGATCTGTTCTCGAAGCTCAAGTCGGTTGAGGTGGATAGGGGTATGATAGCCAAGCTCGAGGGTCCAACTGATTCTCATAGTCTTGCCCTCGTTGGTGGTTCGAAAGGAAAGGCTAACCCTAACCCATCCACCAGGATGTTCTCTTTGTCCTCTTTGATGTCTATGCCAGATGAGGAGTTCGACGTGTTTGGAGAGGACGAGCAGGCGTTGCTGACAAGGAGGTTCGAGAGGCTGCACGAGAACCGGATGAACATGAGGAGGAATACGAGGACATGCTTCCAGTGCGGCAAGCCGGGACACTTCGTCGCCGACTGCCCGGAGAAGGTCGAGAACAAGGATGGCTACAAGCACAAGTCAAGGACGAATGGCAAGTACCGGTCGAGGCGTGACCACAAGAGCAAGCACAAGAACAAGCACAAGGACGAGCGACGATCGTGGAAGAAAGAGAGCCGAGGCAAGGCCCGAGCGATGGTTGGAGCGAGCGACGTCGACTCCAGTTTCGCGTACTCCACCTTGAGCTCAAGCAGCAGTGAAGATGAAGGTGATCGTCGCAAGAGCGGGAAGTCGTCCAAGAACCTGAGCGGGCTGAGCTGCTTCACTAGAGACGAGTTCTGCACCATGGCGCTGAGCTCCGGCAGCAAGAAGAGCACACAGAGCGACTCGGACTCTGATTCTGACGACGAGGTGCGTGATGAACTTCCCTTCTTGCGTCAGGAGAATGAACAGCTTGGCTTGTTGCTTGTTAATCGTGATGACATGCTTAGAGAGGCTAAGAAAATGAGGAAAGAGCTTAGGGCTTCACTCGAGGATGCTAGGACTAGAGTAGCTGAGCTAGAAACTCAGAATTTGGATGCTAAGCTTGAAATTGACTCTCTGAAAGCTTCACCTGTTGTTTCTAATGATGTTGAATGTGCTGATTGCTCTATTTTCCTTGCTGATCTTGCCTTGTTTAAGGAAAAGCATGCCTCCAAGTGTGAGGAACTAGATGTGCTTAGGGTTGAAGTGGCTGAGCTTAAGTCTAGATCTGCTTTGCTAGGTGCTTGTAATTCTTGCCCTGTCTTGCATGCTAAAGTTGATGAGATGCATGCTTACATTGTTTCCCTTGAGGCTAAGCTAAAAGAACAAATTCCTACATCTTGCTCTACTTGTGAAATGCATGCTTTTAAGAATTTGGAACTTGCACACTATGTTGATCGTTTGTAGGATGAGAATGATGAGCTGAGAAAGTTGATGGGTTGGTGTTAACACCAAAATTTGGTAAGGAGTCTGACTTGTGGGTCCGGTTCGATAAAGAGTCCGTCTGGTGGAAGGAAGGATTTTTCAGGGATATTCGGCAAAGGGATCTGCGGTCGGCTATCTGCTCCGGTTCGGTAAAGGAACAGTAGAGCTGGTTTTGCGGGATTGGATGGCGACGTGGCTCAATCAGGGGGGACGAATGGATGGATAGGCGATCAAGCTTAGAGATAAGTTAGGCAATGAATCCATTCGAGGTTGTACTCGACAGGGTATAAATATGACCCCTGAATGTATGTAACAAAAGAACAATCATTCTTCAATACACACCGGCCTTACGCCAAACCCTAGAGTCCCTTGTCGTGTCGTCAAGTTCTTCGAGAGGGCTAATCGATCCGTCGACCTCCGTGAGTATCGACAACCTTGTATCATGTCTAGTATCATGCGGTGGATTTAGATCTGATGCAAGTAGTCTTGTTACCATGCTTCGTGTCATGTGGTAGATTCAAGCTTGGTTCAAGAAGGTTTCTTGTTAGATCATGAGCCATGCGGTGGGCTAAGATCTAGCTTGAAGCTAGTTATCGGCTCTATTGGATCTTGGCAAGATCTGATAATTCATTAAGTTACCCCGTGTTATCTTGAGTTTTTACTTTATGTTTTAATTCATGTAACACACCTTTGCCCAATCTAGATGGTTTTGGATCGGCTTTATCTCTTTTATGATCCTTGTTTGAGTAGATTTCATGTTTTAACATGTGGATCTTGTGTTTTCTGATAGCCGAAACCGAATCGATCTAGGTTGTTACGTGTTGCGGGTTCAAGCTTGCTAATGTTAGTTTAAATATTGAAAGAGCCGGTATCATGCGGTGGATGCAGGTTTTTGGGTTGCTTTGGAGCTAGTCATCCGGTGGATTAGATTCCCAAATCAATCTGATAGATTTATTCACTTGGTAATGTTCGTTCCTTCTTCATGGACCCCGAATCGGCTGTTCAGCCGTATTCGGTTATGTTTCTCCACGAGTAGAACACGTGCGTTATCCATGCTTTAAATGATGTATGCTTTTAGCTTTTCATATTTAGATTGTATCATGCGGTGGATAGATCTATTTGTGGAAAGTGGTACGGTTTTTCATGCAAGTTGTATCATGCGGTGGATAGATTTGTTTGACATCGTATCTGACGGGTTTTAAAGTAACTAGACATGCGGTAGACTAGTGCTTTGGATCTATGCATACTTGTTTAATACATGATCATGTCCGTGCTTTACTTTATTCACTTATTTAATGTTAATCTTCATGGGGATCGGTCATAACTTCGTGTACGTGCGTCCTTGTTCAAACAAAGACCGATCGCCGTCATGCTCACGTCATCCATTCGACAGTGCTACTTTTTCCCCTTTGCGGTTTCCCGAATGGTTGTAGTTCGTTGGCAGATAGCTTTCACATAGCTATGTGTCATCTCGTATGGCTTCTTGGCCGCAAATATGGAACTGTCTGATACCACCCGACAAGTTCCAAGCTTTGGTATTTAACTGCTTTGTCTTTTGTTAATTTTCAGTGCAAAATTGGATCGGCACGTCTATCGCTCTGCGCGTGTGAAGCCAGCTTTGTTCGGCTTCCTGTGTGTTTGGCGTTGAGTGCACTTTTCGCGTCAACACACTTTTTGGCACGCCCAGTGGGACCACAGCCGAATAAATTCAAGATGCCCGAAATCGGAGACCTCATGGATGTCAACCTTGAAGATCTCTCTCCTGAGCAGCGGCAGCAACTCCAGGATGTCATGGACCGGTTTCGGCGAAATGTCCGTCGTCGTTCAAGAAAAACAGAAGCGGCGTCCCGTATTTGAAGAACGAGATGCCCAGGGTGTTGCTACCAGGGGAGAGCGATACCACAACTCAGCAGGAGAAAGAGGAGTGCATGCGGGTGTTCCAGGAATCCGCGGATTACATGCTGAGCAAGCACAACAAGGCTTTCCTCGGCGCCCTCTAGCAGATGATGGTGGTCGTCTTCGGCCCTGGCATGGAACAAGCGTTCGCCAAAGCGCCCGTCCAGGGGGGCACTGTGGAACTGGGCGAATCGAGCTCGCAGCCTCCACTTCGGAGCCCGCCAGTGCAGCCTCCTCCCCAAAGCGCTGGAAGTCAAGCTTTCCGACCACCGCCACGGAGCCGCCGGGAAACGGCGGTTCGGCCTCCCATTGCGGGCCTCGGGACGCCCAATCCGGCCACCACCGCGGGCGGCACGGGTCAACCCGTGCAAGCCCGAATCCGTACCGGCCCACGTACGGAGACTTAGCATTCGGCTCGCCCGGCGCCCCGCTCACTTCCGGTCAGAGGATTGCTCCGGCGACCAACTGGCTGCAGAGAAACTTGTACGGCGGGGGCTACCATGAGGTGGGAAACTACGGGGCATTTGATGCTTTCCCACATCCAGGATACGCGCCGGCTGCGCGGGCGCGCAGAGGACGACGCCCTGGCGCGGAAGATGGCCGAATTGATGCAAAATCAGTTCGGCCTCAAGCCAAAAATGCAAGGACCCGCCTATAAGCCGCCGTTCCCAGAATGGTACTACAATGTGCTCTTGCCGCCAAGGGTGAAGCCGCCAACGGAGTTCACAAAATTTTTGGGGCAAGACGACACGAGCACGGTCGAGCACATCGCTCGTTACCTCATGCAGCTCGGAGAGTGCTCGGCTGAGGAGACATTCAGGGTCCGCTACTTCGCCGCATCACTGACAGGTCCAGCGTTCCAGTGGTTTTCGTCCCTGCCCCCTGAATCGGTTGCCAGGTGGAAGGACCTAGAGCGGAAATTTCACGCTCACTATTTTAGCGGCAGCTCGGAGAAGAAGCTGATTGACCTTGCGACCATGAAGCAGAGGCACAGCGAAATGCCTCTGGAATTTCTTAGAAGATTCAGGGAAGTCAAAGGCATGTGCTTCTCGCTGAACTTGCCAAACGACCAGTTGGCTGATATGGCCGTCGCCGGGATGTTGCCGGCCGTGCGCGAGAAGTTGTTCGGGATGGAATTTGAGAATCTAGGCCAGCTATCGCAGAAGCTATCACTGATGAGTAATCAGGCATATGGCTTTAAGAAGGACGCCAAATTTGGCAAGCAGCACGACGTCGCTGACGTCTACAACCAGTTCTTGGACAAGGCTGATCTGTTCGAGGATTCTGATGACGAATTGGATGTAGCCGCAGCAGAGATCATGTGGGGGAAGGAGCCTTTGACAATGAATCAGCGCTGGGTCAAGCAGACCAAGGGTACTTATGATTTTGACATCACGAAGGCTGATAAATTGTTCGAGCTCCTAGTGAAAGAAGGCCGAATCAAGCTGCCTGAGGGGCATTCCATGCTTCGGCCCGATGGAATTAAAGCAAAACGTTACTGTGGCTTCCATGACAGGGATTCACACTCCATCAATGATTGCAGGGTCTTCAGGATGAGGATCCAGAAGGCCATCCAGGAAGGTCACCTTAAGTTCGACAACAAAATGAAGCTGGATGGCCACCCCTTTCCTCAGAACATGGTGGGCTTTTCTGTTAATGTGATAACAGCCGAGAAGAAGGGGAAAGTCAAGGTCTTGACCTCAGCTAGGTCTAGACAAGGTGGAGCAGTGGACCCAGAGCGCCAAGTGACTCTAGAACAGGTGCAAGGTGACGCCCCCCGCATTCTTAAGAGTCACATCGAAATTGGGGAATCATCCAGAGCTAAGCCCAGGATAACATCGCGCATCCTCCTCAACAAATGGCAGCGCCAGATAGAGAAAGAGCGCTACCAGAAGTGGCGCTACGAGGAGGAGCAACGCAGAGCCGAAGAAGAGGCGCGCAGAAGAGACCAAGAGCAGTACACGCGCGAGCAGGAACGCGCACACTGGGGATGTGCCTTCTTCAGGCATTGCTGGAATGAGGGTTTGAAGCTACCCACGTTGAAGAACTGTCCTGAATGCAGTGACAGGTATTTTGAGTATAGGCAGGAGACTGCCAATCGCCGATCCGTCCACGAGAGAATTGGAAGGATCCAACCTGATGGGGATCGGCGCCAAAAAATTGAAGTCATTGACCATCCTAGGAAGCGGCATGCCGATCTCAGGTGGGCCGATCAAGAGGATGATGAGGATGACTACGTCTGGCAGAAGGGGCAATGGTGCCCGCCCGGCCTGAGGAGAAGCCAGAAGAGACGGGTCCAGCGCTTGAGGAACCGCGAGTTGAGGCAGGCCGGAATCCAGACGCGCCAAGTGTGGCGCCCCAAAGATCAACCTGAAGGATCGAAGCGTTCGGCTCCAACGTGCATGGTATACTTCCTGCCGAACGAATTCATGGCTCCTGCTAACCAGGTTGTGCAGGAGGAAGCGGCCATAGATGATGAGCAGGCCGAGGGGATGCTGGCACAACTGGTGCTGGCCAAGCAGGCCATCTTCGACAAGCCGGCCAAGAATCGTCATATGAGGCCGCTGTACTTGAGGGGATACGTCAATGGCAAGCCATTGACCAAGATGTTCGTCGACGGTGGGGCGGCAGTCAACGTAATGCCGTACACCACCTTCAGGAAGCTTGGCATGGGCCCGAGCGATTTGACGCCTACAAGCATCATCTTGAACGATTTCGCCGGGAACCCCTCCAACACCAAGGGATGCGCTCACGTGGACTTGATGATCGGGTCCAAGACGCTGCTCACCACCTTCTTTGTCATCGAAGGCAAAGGAGCCTACGACCTTCGCTTGGGCGGGACTGGATTCATGCTAACTGTTGCGTCCCATCCACCATGCATCAACAGCTTATCCAGTGGGTGGACGATGAGATCAAGGTCGTCCAAGCAGATGACTCCGTGAGCGTGGCCAACATGGAACCAGCTTTCTGGGAGTACCAGGGAATTGATTGCTTCTCAGGCAAAGATTGGGGGAAGGTCCTGTTGAACCTGTCAGCAGTGATCAACAGCCGATTCAAGCAGTCGGCTCTTATAGCAATTTTTAATGGAGAACCCCGTGGATGGCACTGATGGAAAATTAGGGCGAGGATTCATGTCAGCTGATAAACTGGAAGAAGTTGACATTGGAAGCGGTGATAAGCCAAGGCCGACGTTCATCAGTGCAAATTTGCAACCAGACTTCAGGGAGAATTTGATTGAGCTTCTCAAAGAATACAAGGATTGCTTGGCCTGGGATTATTCGGAGATGCCTGGATTGGATCATTCCATCGTCGAGCATCAGTTGCCAATCAAGCCTGGTTTCAAACCATATAAGCAACCACCCCGGAAAATCTACAAGGATGAGGTATTGGCCGATGTGAAAAAGGAAGTTGAAAGATTACTTGATGCAAACTTCGTTCGGCCATGCAGATATGCGGAGTGGATATCTAACATCGTCCCTATGTACAAGAAGAATGGAAAAATGAGGGTTTGCATAGATTTCAGGGACCTGAACAGAGCTACTCCGATGGATGGATACCCGATGCCTATTGCCGATTTGTTGATTGACGCCGCCGCTGGACACAAGGTGATTAGTTTCATGGATGGCAATGCGGGATACAATCAGATCTTCATGGCAATAGAAGACATATCAAAGACGGCCTTTAGATGTCCTGGTCATATAGGCCTGTTCGAGTGGATAGTCATGACTTTTGGGTTGAAACATGCCGGTGCAACCTATCAACGGGCCATGAATTACATTTTTCATGAGTTGATCGGCAAGATTGTGGAGATCTACATTGATGACGTGGTGATCAAATCCCTAAGTCATGACACCCATTTGGAAGACGTGAAGAAGACCTTGGAGTGCACCGGAAACACGGTTTGAAGATGAATCCAAACAAGTGCGCTTTTGGGGTATCAGCTGGAGAATTCTTGGGGTTTTTGGTCCACGAAGGGGGAATTGAAGTTGGCAAGAAGAGCATGAAGGCCGTTGATGAAGTAGTTCCTCCAACTAACCTCAAGGAGTTGCAATCGCTGCTCGGCAAAATCAACTTCGTGAGAAGATTCATTTCAAATTTATCACAGAAGGTGTTGCCATTTTCTCCATTACTAAAGCTGAAGAAAGATCAGAAGTTCACATGGGGCGACGAACAACAAAAGGCTTTTGATGAGATCAAGCAGTACATGAAGGAGCCGCCGGTGTTGGTTCCTCCTCAGCTAAACAAGCCTTTCAAGTTGTACGTGGCGGCCGATACCCAAACCATTGGATCGGCCCTTATTCAAGAATTTGAGGGAAAGGAGCGGGTAGTAGCTTATCTTAGCCGAAAACTACTTGATCCTGAAACCAGGTATTCGGCTGTAGAGAAACTGTGCCTTTGCGTGTACTACTCGTGTACAAAGTTTCGGCACTACCTGTTGAATGCCGAATGCACTGTATATTCCAAGTTGGACGTGATAAAACATATGTTATCTATGCCAATTTTGAACGGCAGGATTGGCAAATGGATTTTGGCTTTATCAGAGTTTGAGTTGAAGTTCGAATCGGCAAAAGCCATCAAAGGTCAGGTCATTGCCGATTTTATAACTGAACATCGTGATCCGTCAATTGATCTGCTTGAAATTACCCCTTGGGCTTTATTTTTTGATGGATCATCGTGTGGTAAAGGTGGGGGAGTAGGGATCCTACTGATTTCGCCCAGAGGTGAGATGTTTGAATTTGCCATTCCTATACTACCCACTGTCACAAATAACCAGGCTGAGTACGAGGCATTACTTCGAGGGCTTCAATATTTGAGAGAAGCTGGGGCTGTTTCAGTTGAAGTCTATGGGGATTCAGAGTTGGTAATCAAGCAATTGAACGGCCAATACGAGTGCAAAAGTGAAGCGCTGAGGAGTTACTACGAAGAATGCAGGGAAATCTTGAAGAGCTTCCCATTGGTAACTCTACAACATATTCCTAGAGAACATAACGAAGAAGCAAACAGGCTAGCTCAGAGCGCCTCTGGCTACAAAGAGAGTCAAGAAGCGTTTGCTGCAGAGATGTGTGCGCTAGGGGCGGATCTTGCAGAAGATGATTGGAGGAAAGAGATCGTTGATTACTTGAAGGATCCATCCCGGAAGGTCTCTAGGAAACTTAGGTACAAGGCAATTAAGTTCGTTCTTCTGGATGATAATTTATTCTATAAATCATTAGATGGGGTATTACTACGATGCTTGGGTCCAGAAGAGGCCAAGAACATGATGAGCGAAGTACACGATGGATTTGCAGAGCATCCCCGCAGGCTATTTTATTGACCGAAGGGGCGCATTGGGAGTGATGACTGGCCAGTACACACTGTTGGAATACCAAACGGCAGGGTTTTCTCCCAAGTGCGAAGGGTTTTTTCTTGAACAGTGTTTATGGATTGCCGAATCGGGATCCTCTGTGGATTTTGTGCCAAGGGGCAGTTGTTCTCGCGCGTTCGGCTCAAGATAGCTCCCGAATGCATTCAAAGAAAACAAAATTCGCAGATGCAAAATGCAAAGGGAGTCATCACAAAGCAAGCACAAAATTCAAAAGTTCTTCATCTATTGCCGATATTTACACATCCCTAGTACAATCTAGTCGAAAAGCCTATTCAACACAGATTGGGGATGAGTAATTTCGGCAATGGCGTCGCCATGGCCATCAAGGCGCTCTAGGATGAGCTCGATCTCCTCAATGTCCTCTGGCGCGCCGCCCCGGAAGCTGCGCGGCCTGGTGGAGTAATCGACGTCCGTGTGCGTCGCCATGGCAGCGAGGCCCAAGGTAGTGCCCAGACGGACGCCATGGGTGGCCACCTCATCGACGCGGTGCTCCACCGCGGCAAGGCGCTCCACCGGCGTGTCGCCGCGGGCGTTCACCTTCTCGGCCAGTTGCTCTACCAACGCCATCAGCTGGTTCAGCTCAGCATCGCGGGCTGCAAGAAGCAAGAAGAAAAAGATTAGCGTCAAAAGCCGGGTTGGATTAAGAATTAATCTCAGAACCGTACCGTCGATGGCTTCCAGCAGCTGTTTGCGCTGGTCCTCCCATTCCAGCTCGGCTATGCCCGCCTTCTTGGAGACGTCCTCTAGCTCACGCCGGGACGCCTCCAGCTCCTCCCTAAAGCGGAGAGCGTCTTCTTCCCCGTACGGCACCGGGGAGTGGCCGTCGGACTCCGAGGAGTCGTCTAGGAGGGGTTGATGGGCCGGCGCAGGAGACGGATTCCACTGAATCAATCTGAAAAAAGGGATGATCGTCAAGGCAAGAAGAAGATCAAAAGTCAAATCAAAGAAGAGGAATTGACGATCATTGCCTCCGGCGCGCGTTGGCGCTGCTCCCCTCTGCCTCGTCGGAGGCGTGGCGGCGGTTGAGGCGGCGCACCATAATGGTTTGGGATGTGCACTGTTTGCAGAAGGGCTAAGATTGGCAAAGATTCGAGAGCTAGAAGGCCTGGTGGAGAGCTAGGGCACCTATGGTTGCATTTATAGGCCTGGCAGGATGAATCGTGGCTTCGAGTCGTGGCTTTGGATCGTGGCGCATATCCCAAGAAAATCGGAAGGTGGAAAGGTTTCCTTGGCCAGCCCGCCGACGGGTCGCCTGGAGTTCTAGGCTGAGCCGCATTCAGTTGATTGGTTCGGCTGAAGAAAATCAAAGTGCCATACGGGAGTTGGCGTTTCTTTGCCGAATGGGTCGTTCAGCATTATATTTGAAGGTGCGCAGAAGAAAGAAAACAAATTGCAAGAAAATATTACAAGAACGACCAATTCGGTTATACATCAATAGGGGCATTCAAATGTTCAGATGTTTCGCAATCACACCACGAGCATTGGATGTTGTTAGACGGAAATTGTCCAGCAGCTCCTGGCAATCTTTTTGAGTACCAGACAAGTCGGTGAGTTCTGCATCGCATTGCTCTATCTTGGTGATAGCCGATTTTGCTTCCGCTTGGGTCTTTTCTATCAATCCAGGGAGCTCGGCTATTTTCTCTTTGTCAGCCTCTATCTCCGCTGACAGGCTTCTCGTCCGCTTCTAGAGCAGCTTTCCTGGCAATTTTCAGATCATAAGAAGCCTGCAGGTTGGCCAATGTATCCTTGTGGCTCTCTGCTTGGGATTGTGCCCCGTTCATGGCGTGTTCAGCATCGGCTTTCCTCTTTTCAATAGCCGGGTGGGAGCGCAATTTCCTCAAAGCATGCTTTATGGGTGCATAAAGGGTATCTAAGCTATAGACAGATGATAGAGAAGCTCTGATGCCTTCAGGAAGTTCTTGGCTGATGGATTCAAGCATCTCCTCGAAGTAATCAAGATCTTTAAATTGATCTTGTGCATCCCTTTCTATCCAGGCAACAATTTCTCTAAGCCTTGAGAACACTTCATCTGACAGGGGTTGATATGCCCTTTCCATCGCCTCGGCAGCTGGATTGCTATCTGATGGCAGGCTTGATGATAATGGAGCCTGATCCTGAGAAGCAGTATTGCCGAGTTAAGAGTGCTAAACGTGGAGGTAGCAGAGTTAAGTGCAGATGGATACCTCATGGCTGGTTTCTTGAGCAGGGGCAATCACAGGTGAAGGAGGTAATCCAGGTAGAGCTGAAGCTTCCGAGCTGGGAGGTGTTGATGCAGCTGCTGGTAGCTCGTGGGCTTCTGGCTGATGAGGAGTCGGGTCTACCTCTGTTGGGATTGTTGTCTCTGCATGACCAACAGACGATTGTGCCCTTGGAGGACTTGATGGCTCCGGCTGGATGGGGAGATTCATCTCTGGAGAATTTATTGCTTCTGCAGAAGGTGATGAAGATGAGATCTCCACTGGAATAGGTAATTCAACCCTGGGTGGACTTGCTTGTTGAATCACTGGGACATCTACAAGCTGTTCTTCCATTGTTTCTCCTGCAAATGTCAAATTGAAAGGGTAAATGCCAGTGTTCATCCTTAAGAAAGGACAGTAGAGGTCATACCAGTGGATGGGGCATTGGCAGGTGCTAGTTCTGAAGGCTGCTGGGCTCTGGTCTGAAAATGCACAATGAAATGATTCATCAAGAACAGAGTAATCTTGTAATCAAGAGGGTAAAGGATTTTACCTCAACAAGCACTTTCTTGACAGTTCTTCTCCTCTTGGCATTTGGAGGAGCAATCAGATGCAGACCTTGCCTCCTGTCAGCAGCAAGGCTAGAAAGGCTGGGATCTGTTGTAGCATACCTGGACATTAGTTGAGCCAGAGTTGTGGATTTGAATCCCAGTGCTGAGATTGGGCCTTCAGCATTGTAAGCAATATCCCTGGCTCGAGGGGCAGGCACTGTGTTCTGTAGACAGGAAGATGAAGGTGTGACAACCCGCCCAGGACAGTACCGTACTATCGCCTAAGACCGATCCACTTTGATCATTAAGCAATAATAAAGTACCATCCTGTCGTAAGTCGCCGGGTTAACGCCCAGTAAATCACTTGAGAGCACAAGGATCGAATATATGCATTAAAACTCACTCGAAGGCGAGTCCAGAGATACAACATCATTCAAATTCAAATGTGTACCGCGAAGGGTTTAATTATTACAAACCATAGTTTTTGTCATGACAGAATAGTTCAGAGTTTTGAAAAGACACAGTGGAAATTAACTAGCGGAAGCAAAGTCACCACGGGAGGCCATCCATGATGCTTCAGTAGTCGTCCTCCACCCACTCCAGCTCCCAGCCGGGCGGGATCTCACCGGGCCACACATCACTGAAGGCATTACCTGGATCAACACATTATAGCAAGGCTGAGTATACTAATACTCAGCAAGTCTTACCCGTCGGTGATAACTACTTCACCAAATCTAGACCATGAAATGCTTTTTGGCTACTGGGTTGCTTTGCTAGAAAGTAACAAAGAGTAGGTCCTTACTTTCAAGATTTTAGCACAAGTTCTAGTAGTTTAGTCATTACTACATTAGCCATCTAGTACAAACAAGTTGTACAATACAATTATTCAAACATCATCTTCATCAACTTCCATCATTAGGGATCACATGACTAGTGGAGTAAGTAGTCTCGGGTAACGGTGAGAGGCCGACAATCGATTGATTAAAAACCTTGCAAGGGAGACCCAAACACACGGTCGGCTGCCCCCGTGAGGACAACTCCCCAGGCCGTCCCCAGAAATCCTCGGGTCGGGATCGAATCTTACGATCTTTGGTGCAAAGCTATCCGGCATGTCCCACTCAAAGACACCCGCAGTCACCATACACCACCGGTGGCGAGCCGTGAGAGCGAATCCCAAGAGTAGTAATAGTAAGATCCCTCGCCGCCTCATTATGGTACTAGGCTTACCGGTCCCATACCCAGGCATATGCTTGGTACGTTCAAAAACTTAACCCACATAACCACCGGACCGGAGCCCGCATCCCATGCTCTTACCACGTGAGCAATCCATTTAAGGATATAGTATGATTCCTATCTAGGAACCTATTCTCGCGAGTGAGGTCATCACCCGACTTGTAACGGTCCTATAGCTTAGCAGCTATCGACCTATCATACTAGTAAGGACAAAAGGTACCTAGGGATCATGCATCTAGGGTTTCATTCAACTTCTGAACGTAAATGCACAATCATTCATAGATAATTGAATAAAGAATTTTAAAACTGGGTTAGATGCACCGGAGCTTGCCTTCGTCGACTAGGTTAGCTTGGGCACCCTCGGTGTCGAGTACGTCCACGTACTGCAGAGAACCTTCTGCTCCGCCTTCCTCGGTTTCCGGGACCAGGGAGTAGTCTCCGTCCGGAAGATCTACACGGAATGCAATGCACTTTAGGTGATGTGACAGTTTGTTGTCCTATCCAACTCTAGTTGGTCATATTCACTTAACAAGCATCTATCTAAGGTTTCTCTTTTAGGAAGGTTATTGGTTGTACATGGATTACTCTTTTATTCCTTATTTGAATAAAGGTTTTTATTTAAGATTATCATTTCATGTGAAAGCTTCATTTCCTTTTTATCTTTATCAACAAAGGTGTACTTAATATCTTTTATTTATGAATTAAATTTCTTATCAGTAATGTTAATTAAATTTCTTTTATTTGTATTAAGTACTATTACCAAAAAGAAAAAGGATTTAATTAAGGATTTCTTTTTATTTTAATCTCCCTTTAATATAAAAAGGGCATTTAAGCCATTATTTAAACAATTAAATTACCAAAAATCAAATGAGTGCTTCTTAGGCCTAACAGTACCTATCCTGGTCCATTGGACCCACATGTAAGTGTTGGATGCTAGGAAATTAAATATTATGGAAAATAACAAAGGTTATCTAGTGATTCAACTTAAATGCATATAAAAATAAATAAGCATCAAAATGATCCAAACTTTCTTGTGCATGCTCTCTGGTCCTAAACAAGCCTAGAGAACCAGCATGTTCACATGGAATCTCTACTGAACTTGGTTTATTAATTTACAAAGGAAAACATGCATAAATCAAAAAGAATTATTTATGTTAATCCAAAATTCATGATTAATTCACAGGATGTGTATTTTGGTATTACAAGACAGTGTGCACAAGTTGGGCTCAAGAACATAAATACTTTTAACAAGAAAAATCATTTATGCAGATCTTCCAGAGATAGAAAAATCATTTATGGAGAGCGCCGGCGAGGGGCGGCGCGGCGGTCAGGCTCGGTGGCCGCCGCGACGACCGTTCCCGGGAGGCTGCGGCTCGGTTTGTTGGGGAAGAGGGACGGCGAGCTATGGTAGAGGCAAGGGAGGGTGGAGGGAGCGTTGCTCGGCTTGAAGAGGGCCCGCAACCGGAGCTCGTCGCGGCCGGGCGCAAGGATGCCGCGGCGCGACGCGGTGCGACGGGGAGGGGAGCTGTGCGGCGCGGGAACAGGCAGCGGCGCCTTTAAGGGGACGCGCGAGCGGAGCACGGGGAGAAGGGGCAGCACGGGCGGAGGCACGTACCACGGCCGGTACGGCGGCGGGCGGGCGGGCGGGGGCAAGGCATACGGCGGCGCGGCTTTCGGGGCACCGACAACGAGGACTTCGGGGCGTTCCCGTCGTTCGAGACGCATTGGGGCACGGGCGACCCGGGGAACATGCGAGGCGGGTCGGGGAACGTGCGGCGCGTGGCCCGACGCCGAGGCGCGGGTGGCCCGGCGCGGGCGCGGGGCGGCCGGCGCGGGCGCGAGGCGCGGCCCGGCGCTCTGGCGCTCTGGTGCTTGAAGTACTCGGACTGCCCTGTTCAAATGGAGTTTTCTCCAAAAACTTGAATAAAAGTGCACAAGGCAATGAATAGGAAAGTTGTAGATCTAACTGCCCTCTACAACTTTCAAAAAGGCTATATAGTGTTTTTCTCAACGGATTTTGCAGGAACGTCGTGCCAATATTGAATGTCGGCCTGTTCTGGAAAACAGGGGGTACTGTCAATCGATCAAGTTTTTCACCAATTTCCACTCAAAATTTGAAATGCCAATCTACATGAAAGTTGTGTCCCTCAACAAGATGTACAACTTTCATAAAGGTAGATTTTGAAGTGTTTAGGTGAAATTTGGGGAACGCGGCAAAAGTTCCGGACGACATTCGCTGACGTCAACGGTTAAGCCGGTTTTGACCGTGTCTTTGACCAAGGGTCGACTACGGGTGTGTGCAAACTTGGTCAAGGGGTTCATTAGGGTTCATTTGGCGAGGTTTTCGGGTGACGGCCCAGGTTGACCTAGGTTTGACCGGTGTTTGGCCGGGGTTTGACCGGCTGATCCGGTCATTAGCGTTAATGACGGTAATTAAAAACCTGGGGCGTCACAGTCTACCCCCCTTAAACAGAATCTCGTCCCGAGATTCGAAAGTAAAAGACAAAGTAGGGAGGGTTCCCGAGTAGAGAGGTTACTTATGAAATTCGGCTGGCTTTGCTTCACTTGAAAGCTTGGCTTCTTGTTGCGGTTGCCCTTAGCGGATCCGGGGTTCTGCTTCTGCTGTCTGGGGTTCGGGCACTCATTGGCAAAATGCCCGGGCTGTCTACAATTGTAGCATATGCGGGGCGGGAGTTCCTTAAGCTTGGGCACATGCTGTGGATTCGTTTGGTACTGGAGATTTCCCGAAGGCTTGTCCTGGAGTGGGGTCATTCTCCGCTGACCAGATGGCGAAGATTGCGAAGACCCATGAGTACGCTTCTTGACAAAGCGGAACTGCTTGCTCGATTCACTGCCGGAAGTGAAATCAGCTTGTCGCTTCCTATCTTCCTGTGCCTTCTTCATAGCATCCTCTTGAGAGATAGCTTTGTTTACTAACTCGTGATAACTATTGGGTTCCAACAGTATTAGCCGTTCATACAAGTCGCCATCGAGACCGTCACGGAAACGTTCCATCTTCTTGACATCAGTGTCCACGTGATGTCCTCCGTACTGGCAGAGACTATTGAACTTCTGTGCATACTGGTACACGGTGTTAGCTCCTTGCTTCAGAGCCAACAGCTCTCTCATTTTTCTGTCCGTAAGTCCTTTAGGAATATGGTGGTCCTTGAAAGCTTGCTTGAATTCAACCCAAGTGACTTCATGTCCAGCAGGTTGCATAGACTTGAAATGTTCCCACCACATCAGTGCTTCGCCCCGAAGTTGTAAGGTTGCAAAGGTTGCCTTGCTCTCCTCGGAGCAAGGAAGGGTAAAAGCAGAAAACTTGGCCTCTATGGCCCTGACCCATGCGTCAGCTTCAAGCGGTTCTTCAGCCTTAGTGAATGTTGGGGGCTTCATCCCAATAAACTGGGTGTAGGTAGTGACCGCATGTGGTCCCTCATGATTGGCCCCGTGCGGAGGCCTCTGTTCCAGCAGCTGCACGCGCTGGTCTGTCTGTTGTTGCATCTGCAGGAGCTGGCGCAATAAGTCGGTTTGTGTGGTCAGAAGTGCCTCTGTCGGTGTCAGGGACGGTGGCGGGGGTGGGTCATTACTACTTGAGACACCAAAACCATTGGGAGTGTTGCGTGTCGGTTCGACCATCTGAAAAATTGAGTTTTCATTAAACACACATTCATAAGCTTGTTCATAATATTGACAAGTAGAATATGTACGACGAAAGCTCATTTATGGTAAGTTTTACGGAACCGAACAACACAGTGGCCATAAGCATCAATTTCGGGAATCGATGCTCATGCACCGAAAATCCTCATTCAAGGTCCGTAGACGTACTTCAAGTTGGTATTCCACCCGGGATCAAGAATGAACACACGATGGATGACTTCTCCACATTGACTATTCGAGAACCTTGACTGCTCAAGAGAGTTTCTATGTCTAAGGCTTCAACATGTTTAAGGATAAAAGGGGTTGGAGGGAAAATTCAAGTCGATGAAGATAACAAGTTGGTAGGTGAAATCACCATTGAAGATTGAGTTCTATGATCAAGACATTCCCTCTGACATAGTAGAATACCATAAGTTCTTTTCTCCGGTTGAGCATTGCTGGGTATTCATGTGCACAAGGCACAACTGTATGTTAGAGCTTGAAGCGAGCACACATACATAATGACATGAGGTTCTGGCAGTTGTGAACAAAAATTCATAACCAAAAATCCAGATACCGCAAATCTTTCCCAAGTTTTCCCGGTTCAAAATAAATCCTTTAACAATTAACTAAATTTTAAGGTTGAGCATGAACAAGAAAACAAGGTGGATGGTCAGAACCTAGATGTGCCTAGGGAAGTGTGAACCAACCCAAACGGAACTAGGATTGAGACTTGCTAGTACCAGATAACTAGTTAAGGGGCAATTGTTGTTAACAATTTGGTTTAATTAACCTAGCACATGGTAAACAAGGTTTTTCACAAAATTTCGGCAGCATGACGGCTAGCTATGGGAGGTATTCTAGTTTATAAAAAGCACACACTAGCATAAACTTCCTTAGAGAACACATGGAATTCAATTTCTGGGTCCATTTTAGTTGTTTCGATTTTTAACATGCATGCAAGACGTCCTATTCGACCTCACATGGCAATCAAGCCAAAATCGAAGTTAGTGCCGGTGGCAAGGCTTATATTCGTCTCTCCCTATAATATCTAGTCGAGAGCTATACGGTACTTGCTTAACAACTAACGAAGCGCTGTTATGTACCTGCAGAAAACGAACCTTTCGTGCCAGCACGTCACGAAAGTGTCCACATACATTACCGTTCACTATAGAAATGGTATCCATGCGTTAAGCCGCTGCATGGACAGCGTCCAACCTCGGACACCCTCCGTTTGAATGGAGTGTATCCTTGCCTCGCATGAGCGACATGCGGAATGCTCACGTATGAAACACGTGGCGACACACAACTCATAAACAGACGCGAAGATGGGATCCGTGGAATGGATCACTCCATCAACCCTCGCAATTCCCGTGATGCGGAACAGCACACGTATAAAACACGTGGCTCCTAGTTTGGTTGTGCATGAAAGTAAGTCCGACATAAAGTAAGTGTCGGAAGTTAGCAAAATAAACCATAAGTTATTTAAGCCACCCGAAAGAACCCAAAATTCCCTCTAGGGCCTCTCGGTCTAGTTTATCCTTAGCGGACCAACGTATTTTTGGAAAATCGAAAATCTTGGCATATTTTATTCAAAAATCGGTGATTAAGGTTTATTAATTAATCTCCGGTGCATATAAGCTCGATGCCAATCTGTGACAACCCGCCCGAGACGATGCACCGTACTATCGCCTAAGACCGATCCACTTTGGTCATTAAGCAATAATAAAGTACCATCCTGTCGTAAGTCGCCGGTTAACGCCCGTAAATCACTTGAGAGCACAAGGATCGAATATATGCATTAAAACTCACTCGAAGGCGAGTCCGGAGATACAACATCATTCAAATTCAAATGTGTACCCCGAAGGGTTTAATTATTACAAACCATAGTTTTTGTCATGACAGAATAGTTCGTAGTTTTGAAAAGACACAGGCGGAAATTAACTAGCGGAAGCAAAGTCACCACGGGAGGCCATCCATGATGCTTCGGGAGTCGTCCTCCACCCACTCCGGCTCCCGGCCGGCGGGATCTCACCAGGCCACACATCACTGAAGGCATTACCTGGATCAACACATTATAGCAAGGCTGAGTATACTAATACTCAGCAAGTCTTACCCGTCGGTGATAACTACTTCACCAAATCTAGACCATGAAAGGCTTTTTGGCTACTAGGTTGCTTTGCTAGAAAGTAACAAAGAGTAGGTCCTTACTTTCAAGATTTTAGCACAAGTTCTAGTAGTTTAGTCATTACTACATTAGCCATCTAGTACAAACAAGTTGTACAATACAATTATTCAAACATCATCTTCATCAACTTCCATCATTAGGGATCACATGACTAGTGGAGTAAGTAGTCTCGGGTAACGGTGAGAGGCCGACAATCGATTGATTAAAAACCTTGCAAGGGAGACCCAAACACACGGTCGGCTGCCCCCGCGAGGACAACTCCCCAGGCCGTCCCCAGAAATCCTCGGGTCGGGATCGAATCTTACAGTCTTTGGTGTAGGCTATCTGGCATGTCCCACTCAGCACACCCAGAGTCACCATACACCACCGGTGGCGAGCCGTGAGAGCGAATCCCAAGAGTAGTAATAGTAAGATCCCTCGCCGCCTCATTATGGTACTAGGCTTACCGGTCCCATACCCGGCATATGCTTGGTACGTTCAAAAACTTAACCCACATAACCACTGGACCGGAGCCCAGATCCCATGCTCTTACCACGTGAGCAATCCATTTAAGGATATAGTATGATTCCTATCTAGGAACCTATTCTCGCGAGTGAGGTCATCACCCGACTTGTAATGGTCCTATAGCTTAGCAGCTATCGACCTATCATACTAGTAAGGACAAAAGGTACCTAGGGATCATGCATCTAGGGTTTCATTCAACTCCTGAACGTAAATGCACAATCATTCATAGATAATTGAATAAAGAATTTTAAAACTGGGTTAGATGCACCGGAGCTTGCCTTCGTCGACTAGGTTAGCTTGGGCACCCTCGGTGTCGAGTACGTCCACGTACTGCAGAGAACCTTCTGCTCCGCCTTCCTCGGTTTTCGGGACCGGGGGAGTAGTCTCCGTCCCGAAGATCTACACGGAATGCAATGCACTTTAGGTGATGTGACAGTTTGTTGTCCTATCCAACTCTAGTTGGTCATATTCACTTAACAAGCATCTATCTAAGGTTTCTCTTTTAGGAAGGTTATTGGTTGTACATGGATTACTCTTTTATTCCTTATTTGAATAAAGGTTTTTATTTAAGATTATCATGTCATGTGAAAGCTTCATTTCCTTTTTATCTTTATCAACAAAGGTGTACTTAATATCTTTTATTTATGAATTAAATTTCTTATCAGTAATGTTAATTAAATTTCTTTTATTTGTATTAAGTACTATTACCAAAAAGAAAAAGGATTTAATTAAGGATTTCTTTTTATTTTAATCTCCCTTTAATATTAAAAGGGCATTTAAGCCATTATTTAAACAATTAAATTACCAAAAATCAAATGAGTGCTTCTTAGGCCTAACAGTACCTATCCTGGTCCATTGGACCCACATGTAAGTGTTGGATGCTAGGAAATTAAATATTATGGAAAATAACAAAGGTTATCTAGTGATTCAACTTAAATGCATATAAAAATAAATAAGCATCAAAATGATCCAAACTTTCTTGTGCAAGCTCTCTGGTCCTAAACAAGCCTAGAGAACCAGCATGTTCACATGGAATCTCTACTGAACTTGGTTTATTAATTTACAAAGGAAAACATGCATAAATCAAAAAGAATTATTCCTGTTAATCCAAAATTCATGATTAATTCACAGGATGTGTATTTTGCTATTACAAGACAGTGTGCACAAGTTGGGCTCAAGAACATAAATACTTTGAACAAGAAAAATCATTTATGCAGATCTGCCAGAGATAGAAAAACATTTTTTAAAAAAATTTACATCATAACTTTGTGCAATTTTTGGAATAGGAGCTAGTCATGACCTAACACATAACATATCCAAAAATTAGTTACATAGGAGTTATGGTTTTTGAGATATTACAGATCTAGGGTTTTCACATTTGTATTTTTCATGCAAAAACTATAATGAATTAGCTCAGGCCAGAATAACCAAAGTTTTAGAATAATTCACCACGAATCCAAAAAAATTGGCCTTACATTTTTATGATTTTTCTATGATTTTCTACGCAATTTACAAGAATCAGCCAACTATCAAGTACTATTTAAGTTATACCTTTCACTGAGGCCCCTGGAAAGATCTGGCCGTTTGCAATGTGGTCCCTGGGAGGCCGGGCAGCGGCGGTCCGGCCAAATTCCGGCCAACCGCCGCCGGGCTTGGCCGGGGAAGGGCACGGGGGTGACCTAGGAGCACTAGGGGTTCGATTTTTGGGGTCGCAGCTGGGTGGGAGAGCGCCGGCGAGGGGCGCGCGCCGCGGTCGAGCTCGGTGGCCGCCGCGACGACCGTTCCCGGGAGGCCGCGGCTCGGTTTGTTGGGGAAGAGGGACGGCGAGCTATGGTAGAGGCAAGGGGGGGTGGAGGGAGCGTTGCTCGGCTTGAAGAGGGCCCGCAACCGGAGCTCGTCGCGGCCGGTGCAAGGATGCGCGGCGCGGCGCGCGGTGCGACGGGGGAGGGGGAGTTGTGTGGCGCGGGAACAGGGCGGGCGGCGCCTTTAAGGGGACGCGCGAGCGGAGCATGGGAGAAGGGGCGGCGCGGGCGAGGCACGTACCACGGCCGGTACGGCGGCGGGCGAGCGGGCGGGGGCAAGGCGTACGGCGGCGCGGCGTTCGGGGCACCGACAACACGGACTTCGGGGCGTTCCCGTCGTTCGAGACGCATTGGGGCACGGGCGACCCGGGGAACATGCGAGGCGGGTCGGGGAACGTGCGGCGCGTGGCCCGGACGCCGAGGCGCGGGTGGCCGGCGCGGGCACGGGGCGGCCGGCGCGGGCGCGAGGCGCGGCCTGGCGCTCTGGCGCTCTGGCGCCTGAAGTACTCGGACTGGCCCTGTTCAAATGGAGTTTTCTCCAAAAACTTGAATAAAAGTGCACAAGGCAATGAATAGGAAAGTTGTAGATCTAACTACCCTCTACAACTTTCAAAAAGGCCATATAGTGTTTTTCTCAACGGATTTTGCAGGAACGTCGTGCCAATATTGAATGTCGGCCTGTTCTGGAAAACAGGGGGTACTGTCAATCGATCAAGTTTTTCACCAATTTCCACTCAAAATTTGAAATGCCAATCTACATGAAAGTTGTGTCCCTCAACAAGATGGACAACTTTCATAAAGGTAGATTTTGAAGTGTTTAGGTGAAATTTGGGGAACGCGGCAAAAGTTCCGGACGACATTCGCTGACGTCAACGGTTAAGCCGGTTTTGACCGTGTCTTTGACCAAGGGTCGACTACGGGTGTGTGCAAACTTGGTCAAGGGGTTCATTAGGGTTCATTTGGCGAGGTTTTCGGGTGACGGCCCAGGTTGACCTAGGTTTGACCGGTGTTTGGCCGGGGTTTGACCGGCTGATCCGATCATTATCGTTAATGACGGTAATTAAAAACCTGGGGTGTCACAGAAGGTCAGCATCATGAATAAAGAGGACATGTCTGACCCGAAGGTTCATTGTATTACCTCTGAAGTTGGCAGGAAATCAGGCATCAACTCTGCACAGAACACGTGGACAGGCTCACTGAAGATGTGATCATGGAATTCTTGCCACCAGGAGTTAAAGGTGGGATGAGCTATGGTTGTGGGCATGAAAGGACAGGTGTAGATAGTAGGACTACACACATACTGGAAGACCCTGCTGCTGTGCATACTCTCTTTGATTTCCTCCCTAGGCTTAAGGAATTCATGCAGAAATAGCCTTGGGGGCATCTGTCCACATCCAAGTTGCCTGGCCATTACATTGGGCTAATAATATTCATAAGTGCTAGCATTCGACCTTCCTCCATTGAACTCGGCCCGGCGGTATGCATGGGCGGATTATGATGTTGAGAATCTCTAAGAATCTCCCATCTTGACGGCGGCTCAAAGGAAAATTCAACAGGGAAAGTCAAGGTGTCATTGTCCAGATAAGGAAGCCAGAGAGGATTGGGGAAACCTTTGAAGAATAACTCGAAGAGCTGGCTGATGTCCTGCTAAACAAGAACAGTTGAAGCCGCTTCTCCATAATTCTGGCATCCTCTGGTAGCTTGGGGCTCTCCTTCAGGGTGATTGGATAAGGGGAAGGACCTGGAGTTCAAATCGACACCAATGATCTGATGCATATGGAGCTGCAGCCACATTTGAACAAACCACCAAGGGCCGTTGACACATGCTATCCTTTGGTTGGTATACATCTGGGTGACAGTCTGGTGAAGCATATGGTATACGCTGCCCAAGAAGAATTTTCCTAGGGGGAGGCGGTTGCCACTGGCCAAATGAGACGCCATTGCGATGTGGTTCAGGGTAGGCTCATTGGCTTTACCACGAAGACAAATCTGCACGACCCACATATTCGAAATGCCCCGTATTCAACAGGCACCAAGGGGATTGTCTTTCATGTGTTTCAAGATGTAATTCTTGTATCCGTTCCCCGGCTTCACCCCCGTTTGCCGTGAGGAATTTTTGAAGTTCCAAGGCCGAACGACCCTGTGATGTCAAGGCCGGTGATCATATATACATCGGCCAATGTTGGAGACATTGGGCCATGGCCAAAAAGGAAGGCGTTGACGCCGTTTGACCAGAAGTGACAGGCTGCTATCAGGAGGTCTTCGTTCTTGGGGGTCTCAGCCACGGATAACTCCAAGCACTGGGCGATACGGAGGGTATCTAGGTTGGTCAATCCACTCTTGTCTGCAAGGATCCTCCGATACCAAGTCTTCCAGCCTGCAATTTGAGGTAAAGGCCAGTTCTTGAAGGCGTCTTGCCACTGAGGCGATGGAGACAGAGCTGCTTTGAAGGGGATTCTTTGAGATTCAGCTGCGATGAAATCTCGAGGGTCGGAGTTCCCCACAGGACCAAGATAATAAGATCTCGAATTGGCCTCGGTACGAATCAAAAGCTCGAGAGAGGGCTCCCGGAAGAAAAGCGGAAAAGGAAATCTCGGGTAAAATTGAAAACCTAAATGCCGAACGAGGCTTACGGGGGATGAATTTACCTGAGCATCTTGGTTCTGAGCTGCCATTAGAGGTTTGAGCTCGGAACGAGGGGATCTAGGGTTGGATCTGGATGAAGATTCCGGCGGATTGCGAAGAACAGGTGTTGACAGATTTGATTTGAAGTATTCGTGGCTGGAGTCAATTGCGGAACAAAATTACTTTTATCCCACAATTGAAGGGGCATGTGTTAACACCAAAATTTGGTAAGGAGTCTGACTTGTGGGTCCGGTTCGATAAAGAGTCCGTCTGGTGGAAGGAAGGATTTTTCAGGGATATTCGGCAAAGGGATCTGCGGTCGGCTATCTGCTCCGGTTCGGCAAAGGAACAGTAGAGCTGATTTTGCGGGATTGGATGGCAACGTGGCTCAATCAGGAGGGACGAATGGATGGATAGGCGATCAAGCTTAGAGATAAGTTAGGCAATGAATCCATTCGAGGTTGTACTCGACAGGGTATAAATATGACCCCTGAATGTATGTAAAAAAAGACAATCATTCTTCAATACACACCGGCCTTACGCCAAACCCTAGAGTCTCTTGTCGTGTCGTCGAGTTCTTCGAGAGGGCTAATCGATCCGTCGACCTCCGTGAGTATCGGCAACCTTGTATCATGTCTAGTATCATGCGGTGGATTTAGATCTGATGCAAGTAGTCTTGTTACCATGCTTCGTGTCATGCGGTAGATTCAAGCTTGGTTCAAGAAGGTTTCTTGTTAGATCATGAGCCATGCGGTGGGCTAAGATCTAGCTTGAAGCTCGTTATCGGCTCTATTGGATCTTGGCAAGATCTGATAGATTCATTAAGTTACCCCGTGTTATCTTGAGTTTTTACTTTATGTTTTAATTCATGTAACACACCTTTGCCCAATCTAGATGGTTTTGGATCGTCTTTATCTCTTTTATGATCCTTGTTCGAGTAGATTTCATGTTTTAACACGTGGATCTTGTGTTTTCCGATAGCCGAAACCGAATCGATCTAGGTTGTTACGTGTTGCGGGTTCAAGCTTGCTAATGTTAGTTTAAATCTTGAAAGAGCCGGGTATCATGCGGTAGATGCAGGTTTTTGGGTTGCTTTGGAGCTAGTCATCCGGTGGATTAGATTCCCAAATCAATCTGATAGATTTATTCACTTGGTAATGTTCGTTCCTTCTTCATGGACCCCGAATCGGCTGTTCAGCCGTATTCGGTTATGTTTCTCCACGAGTAGAACACGTGCGTTATCCAAGCTTTAAATGATGTATGCTTTTAGCTTTTCATATTTAGATTGTATCATGCGGTGGATAGATCTATTTGTGGAAAGTGGTACGGTTTTTCATGCAAGTTGTATCATGCGGTGGATAGATTTGTTTGACATCGTATCTGACGGGTTTTAAAGTAACTAGACATGCGGTAGACTAGTGTTTTGGATCTATGCATACTTGTTTAATACATGATCATGTCCGTGCTTTACTTTATTCACTTATTTAATGTTAATCTTCATGGGGATCGGTCATGACTTCGTGTACGTGCGTCCTTGTTCAAACAAAGACCGATCGCCGTCATGCTCACGTCATCCATTCGGCAGTGCTACTTTTTCCCCTTTGCGGTTTCCCGAATGGTTGTAGTTCGTTGGCAGATAGCTTTCACATAGCTATGTGTCATCTCGTATGGCTTCTTGGCCGCAAATATGGAACTGTCTGGTACCACCCGACAAGTTCCAAGCTTTGGTATTTAACTGCTTTGTCTTTTGTTAATTTTCAGGAAAAATTGACTGGCACGTCTATCGCTCTCTGCGCGTGTGAAGCCAGCTTTGTTCGGCTTGCTGTGTGTTTGGCGTTGAGTGCACTTTTCGCGTCAACAGTTGGTTGTCTGGTCATGAGCCTCAGTTGAGGATAATGATCGAGACATTCAAGAGGCAGGATGGTGAGGGACTTGGGGCAAACAAGGTTGGTGAGGGAAGTGGAGAAAACATTCCAGAGCCACCAAAAACCCACCACAAAAATGATTTCCCTCCTAAACCTAACCATCTTCGGAACCAACTAGACACAACCCCATCTCCACCCGTGTTTTCCCCACAAACAAATGATTTCCAAAAGCCTATCAAGTTTGTGAGCACTTCCGGAAAAGTGTTCTTTAGGAAGGAAAGTGAGAAGGCTAGTGAGGAGAAACCGGTAGAGAAGTCGAGTGGAGAGAAACCAAGTGAGCAGCCCAAACCCAAGCTGAAACCTAAGCTTGTGAGGTTCCATTGTGGCTATTGTGGGAGAGATGGCCATAAGGATGAATTTTGCTTCAAGAGGAAGCGAGAGGAGAGAATGGCGAAGGAGTGGGCTAACAAGGACAAGTACCACCCTTTCGATGGTGTACTTGAGCCTCGTAGTGTGAGGACAATTCCGGCTTGGGGAAAGCGAAAGGCTGTTGGAGGCGCTGCTGGCCGGGCTACACCGGTCAGACCGGTGAGGGGCACCGGTCAGACCGGTGCAGGCCCGAACAGGCAGCGGTTCGGGTTTCGTGCCCGTATAGATGCGAGGTTTGGTTTTGGAGGTCGTGGTTCTGGTGATTGGGCTGGAGAGTTTGCAGGAGGTCAGTTTGCTAGGCGTTCTCCTCCTCGTGCTCAATACGGGGATGGGAGGATCCGTAGCTTTGAGATGGAAAGGAGGGACAGTCCACGGGATTTCTTTTGTGGTTTTGGTCCTCCTCCAGGTAGAGAGGGTTGGTTCCCTCATGGTGGTTACCGTGGTGGTATTCGTGGAGGTAGCTTTGGTAGGAAAGAAGGTTTAGTTTGTGCTAACCCCACTTTCGAGCAAATGGCTCGACACTGGTTTTACTCATTTGGTACTAACCCCAGTGCTGAGTCGTTTGTTCGCTCACGTGCTCGTTTTTGAATTTCAGGTGGGATACTTGAAGAACATTTGGTTGATTGACTCCGGTTGCTCGAGGCATATGACCGGAGACAAGGGGTGGTTCTCAAGTCTCGTCCCGGTGGTGACAAGGAGGTACATCACTTTTGGGGACAATGGGCGTGGGCATGTGCTTTCAGAAGGTGGGATTAAGGTGAGTGACAAGATCACTCTCAGGCGTGTTGCTCTTGTTCAATCGCTTGGATACAATTTGCTTTCTGTGTCCCAGCTGTTGGATGAGGGTTTTGAGGTGTTGCTTCGGCCTGGCTCGGATTTTGGATTCTCGAGGGGACCTTGTCTGTATGGTCGTTCCCGAGGGTCAGGTGTTTCAAGCTGATTTTTCTCAGTCTTCTGGTGTTGAGTGTTGTTTCTTGGCTGGTTCTTCGAGTGAGTTGTGGAAGTGGCATAGGAAGTTGGTCACTTGAGCTTTGGTCTTTTGTCTCGCTTGAGTAAACTCAATTTGGTCCGAGGATTGCTATGGTTGAAGCTTGAGAAAGAGTTGGTTTATGCTCCGTGTAGGTATACCAAGATGGTACCTTCTTCTCACCCGCCTCTCACCGATGTGATGACTGAGCGTCCATGCGAGCTGCTCCATATGGACCTTGTTGGCCCAGCTCGTGTGCGATCTGCGGGTGGGAAGTGGTATGTCCTTGTTGTGGTGGACGATTATTCTCGGTATGAGTGGGTGTTCTTTCTTGAGGATAAGGGGGAGACGTTTGGTTTTGTTCGAGATCTTGTCTTGAGGTTGAGGTACGAGTGGCACGGAGATGCCATACGAGCAATCCGCAGTGACAATGACTCAGAATTCAGAAACTCTCATTTTGAAACCTTTTGCTAAGACTTGGGTCTTGAACACCAGTTTCCGAGTCCGTATATGCGATGTCAGTTACTTTCAGGGTAGATCTACCATTGGTTGCAAGTGCTTTATTTTGAAGAAAGGGAAGAAGTTGGATAAGTTTGAGGCTAGGTCGGTCGATGGTATTTTCTTTGGTTACGCATCCCACTCTAAAGCATATCGTGTGCTCAATCTTGAAACTAACCAAATCGTGGAGACTTGCGAGGTAACCTTCGACGAGACACAGCCACGTAGTCAGCTTGTCTTTGAGTGTGTAGGTGATGATGAGCTTGGCGAGGAGATCTTTCAGGAGGAGGAGCATGAACTTGGAGATGATGAAGATGGCGGTGTGGTGCCCCCGGCTGAACATGTACCTACTACTTCGACTACAGTGGTTGACGGCCCCTCTCCTACACCTACGACGACGAATCAAGATCGATGAGAAGCTACAGTTGAGGGGGAGGTAGCATCAAGGAGAGAACCTCCCTGGTGAGTACAAGTGGATCACCCAGCTTCAAGGATCATCGGCGACATGAATGAACGTACTACACGGTCGAGGGTTCGGAACAATTCTCATTTCGCTCATGCTGCATTTGTTGCCACCTTTGAGCCCAAAGACATTGGACACGCACTATCTGATCATAATTGGGTTAATTCGATGCATGAGGAGTTGGAGAACTTTGAGAGGAATCAGGTTTGGGAATTGGTTGACCCTCCGCCAGGGTGTAAGCCGATTGGTACAAAGTGGGTGTGGAAGAACAAAGAGGGAGAGAAAGGTGAAGTAGTGAGAAACAAGTCGAGGCTTGTTACTCAGGGGTTCAGTCAGAAGGAGGGGATCGACTACGAGGAGACTTTTGCTCCCGTGGCCCGTTTGGAGGCGATAAGGATCCTTCTAGCCTTTTCCGTGGCTAAAGGATTCAAGTTGCACCAAATGGATGTGAGGAGTGCTTTCCTAAATGGTGTGTTGGAGGAAGAAGTGTATGTGAGGCAACCACCGGGGTTTGAGAGTGAGAAGTACCCCCACCGGGTGTACAAGTTGAGGAAGGCGCTTTATGGGTTGAAGCAGGCGCCTAGAGCTTGGTATGGTAGGTTTAGGGGGTTCTTTTTTGAGAGAGGTTTTGAGATGGGGAAGGTTGATCATACCTTGTTTCTTCTTAGGCAGGGCAGAGATACCCTGATTGTGCAGGTGTACGTGGATGATATTGTCTTTGGTGGCTTGTCTAACTCTCTTGTTGCAAGGTTTGCAGAGGATATGAGCAGGGAATTTGAGATGAGCATGATGGGCGAGTTGCAGTTCTTCCTCGGGCTACAAATCAAGCAATCAAAGGAAGGAACATTTGTGCACCAAGCTAAGTACACCAAGGACATTGGGCGAAAGTTCAAGATGGAGGATTCCAAGGCTATGACAATGCCAATGAGTACGACTACAGCTCTTGATGCGGACGAGGAAGGTGAACACGTGGACCAGAAGGAGTACCGGAGCATGATCGGGTCACTCCTCTACTTGACGGCGACGAGGCCGGACATCCAGTTCTTGGTATGTCTGTGCGCTCGTTTTCAAGCGTCTCCGAGGACTTCGCATCGGCAAGCGGTGAAACGAAGTTTCAGGTACTTGCGTCACACTCCCGACTTCGGCCTTTGGTATTCCGCGTCCTCTTCTTTGGCGCTTCATGGTTTTTCGGATGCGGATTTTTCCGGGTGTCGGTTGGATAGGAAGTCCACTTCTGGGACTTGCCAATTTTTGGGTTCTTCTTTGGTGTCTTGGTCTTCTCGCAAACGGTCGAATGTTGCTCAATCCACTACCGAGGCAGAGTACGTTGTCGCTGCTAGTTGTTGCTCTCAACTCCTTTGGATCACATACACCATGAGTGACTTTGGTGAGGAGTATACCCTTGTCCCACTTCAATGTGATAGCACCAGTGCCATAAGTGTTGCAAAGAACTCAGTGCTCCATTCCAAAACCAAACACATAGAAGTGAGGTATCATTTTCTGAGAGACAATGTAGAGAAAGGAAATATAGCTTTGATCCATGTACCCACACATGACCAACTAGCCGATATTTTCACCAAACCCCTAGATCAAGCAACTTTCACTCATTTGCGGGGGGAGCTTGGTGTGTGTTTGATTTCTTGAGTTGGGTGTGTGGGAGCTCCTTTGTAGCATATGTATAGTTTCCTTTGTGCATTTCTTGCATTTAGCATGGCATATGTAACATGATGTATAGGCATTCTTGTATCTTAGATTGCATGCATTTTGTATCATATGCATTGGATAGGAAAAGCTTCTCCTATATACATTGTTCCCCATGGAATGCTATTTATGTCTTTGTGAGCTTGTTTGGTATGCTATGGTTAGTTTGGCTTAGCTCTTGATAATCTTGATTTATAATCTATGGTTGATGGCTATGTTTTTTTTGAAAATGTCACATAAATGCTCTCTCATGTGTAAATGCCTTTATATGATCTTGACATGTTTTAGTGGCTTGGTTATGCTTAATTTGTGGTTGGATAGCTAGTTTATTGATCATATGGAGCCAAAGGCTCATTTGCCATCATGAATGTTTAGCCCTCTTGCTTTATCTTGTGGAGGGGCATAAGTTCCTTTTTGTCGCAAAGACATTTCATGTACCAAGTTTGAATCTGAAAATGAAATGTAAAATTCTTGGAAAATGTGCTCCCATGTCATATGTGCTAAATTTAATTTGCTTTGGGTGCTAAACCGTTGCATGATGTCTACCAATGAGAAGTCTCATATATAGAAGTAGACACATGGCTCGGTGGCTTTGACATGACATGAGGTGCTTGTGGGTGTTTGTGATGGTCTTATGATTAGAATGGTTGTCCTAGCATGAAGTTTGTGTGGCTTTGCCATTTTGACATGTTTTGATCATGTTTAGGACTTTGCTCATGAGAGGTGAATTTTTCGCAAAATTGTCCAAATCAATCTAGTTTCGTCTAATGGTTGTGAAACTTGGTGATCTTGTAGTTGATGTCAATACGAAGCTATAGAGTATCTAACTTGCTCATTTGGACATGTGTAGCATCCTATGTTGAATTTTGTCTATTTGAGAAGCTCTAGGTTGAAAGTTTTGCATTTTTGGCTTGATTCATGCATTGTCAAAAAGGGGGAGAAGTTTGAGCTTGAAATGGCTTGCTGGATGCATTTAGAAGGTTTTCAGGTGGTTTCGAGACATTTTTGGGCACTGGTGTGCACCAGTCTGACTGATCGAGGTCACCGGTCTGACTGGTCAGAGTGCTGGTCCTGTGCACATGTTGAGCACCGGTCTGACCGGTGGTGGTGACCGGTCTGACCGGTGGGAGCTGAGTTGTTGCAGCTGCCTTGTTTCAAGTGGTGTTTTGCATGCATTCGTCCAGGGGGAGTAGCATTGGTTCAGGGGGAGCTCTTTGTGGTTTTTCGAGTTTTGGTTTGGTGGTTTGCGCTCTTTTCTTGAGCATAGTTTTGTCTCGGATGTGTCGAGCCGTTGCCCTTGCCTAAGGGGTCCTGTGACAACCCGCCCAGGAAAATACCGTACTATCGCTTAAGACCGATCCACTTTGGTCATTAAGCAATAGTAAAGTATCATCCTGTCGTTGGTCGCCGGGTTAACGCCCGGTAAATCACTTGGACATCGAACAGAGGATCGACACATGCATTAAAACTCACGCGATGGCGAGTCCAGAGTACAACATGAATTAAACATTTGATTACAAACCATTGTTCATGGCATAAGATAAAGGTTCAGAGTTCGAAAATACAGCGGAAATAATTTAAACTAGCGCAACGGTAGACATCACAGGAGGCCATCCGTGATGTCCTTACTTGTCGTCACCCATCCGGTCAATCACACCTGCAACAACAGTTTTAAAGCAAGGCTGAGTATACTAATACTCAGCAAGACTTAACCGTTGGGTGATCACTACATCACCAACCTCTAGACATGAAAGGCTTTTGGCCGGTGGAGTTTCTTTTGCTGGAAAGCTACTAAGAGTGGGTCCTTACTTTCAATCTTTTAGCACAAGTTCTAGTTGATTGCCATTACTAAGTGTGCCAACTAATTCAATCAAGAATTGGACAAGCAATTAATTCATCCAACCATATTTCTCAAGTTCCATCATTATGGGATATCATGGCCAGTTGATTAAGCAGTCTCGGATAACGGTGAGAGGCCGACAATCGATTGATTTAAACCTTGCAAGGTAGACCCAAACACACGGTAGGCTGTCCCCGCGAGGACAACTTTCCCAGGCCGTTTCCAGAAGTCTTCGGGTTGGGATCGAATCTTACAGTCCATGGTGCAGGCTATCCGGCACACCCCGCGAGATACCCGGAGTCACCATACACCACCCTTCCCGGTAGCTAGCCGGTTAGGAGATTTCCCAAGAGTAGTAATAGTAAGATCTCGTGCCGCCTCATTAAGGTACTAGGCTTACCGGCCCCATAACCGGCAAATGTTTAGTATGTTCAAAAGCTTAGCCCACATGACCACTGGACCGGAGCCCAATCCCATGCTCTTACCACATGAGCGGTCCATTTAAGGATATCTTATGATTCCTATCTAGGAACCTATTCTCGCGAGTGAGGTCATCACTCGACTTCTATCGGTCCTATAGCATGGCAGCTATCGACCTAGCATACTAGTGACAGAGCATAGGTATCTAGGGATCATGCATCTAGGGTTTCAAATCAACTCCTGAAACGTAAATGCACAATAATAGCAAACATAATTGCATAATTTTAAAAGTCGGGGTTAATGATCCGAGGCTTTCCTTCACTGGCAAGGTTGGCCTTGGGCCCTTCTGGACTTGGGTCCAGGTCTTGAGCTACGTTCACGCTCGGCAGCTCTTTGTCGGCACCTTCGTCTCCTCCTTCCGGCACGAGCGTACGTCTACTGGCGGAAAGATCTACACGAAGATGCAAATGCAAGATTTATTCGACGGTTTTTACTTTAATCACTTACAAAACATATTGACAATCAAGGGGTGTATTTGTTGGGCACATTCACCTAGATAAGAATACATTCAGCATACTCTTCCATAAGGGAACAATATGCAACTCTTTATTAATTATTCTTTTTGATGGTGATTGTGTACATATATATGTAAATAATTTAATTTAAATTCACCAACAGTAGTGGGTAGGTATAATTAACCTTTTTAACATGATTTGCAACCACACTCAAGTTAACATGGGTGGTTTGGTGATTTCTCTTTTAGGAAGGTTATTGGTTGTACATGGGTTATTCTTTTATTGCACAATTGAAAAAGAAGTTCCTTTGTACTTGTCATTTCATGTGACAGCTTTAATCATTTTTCTTTCACAAGCAGAGATATAAATAATATTTTTATCCTTGAATTAATTCCTTATCAGCAATGAGAATTAATTATCTTTTAATTAAATCAGATAATACTTCCAAAAAGGAAAAAGAATTAAATAAGGGCTTTTCTTTGTTTAAATTCTCTTTAATATTAAAAAGGGTTTTTAAGCTTTTTATTAAGCAATTAAATTACCAAAAATTAAAGGAGTGCTTCTTAAGCCCACTAGCACCTATACTGGTCCATTGGACCCACATGTAAGTGTTGGATGCTAGGAAATTAATTATTATTGAAAATAACAAAGGACTAGCTAGGGATTCAACTTAAATGCATATAAAAATAATTAAGCATCAAAATGACCCAAACTTTCTTGTGCATGCTCTCTGGTCCTAAACAAGCCTAAAGAACCATCATGTTCACATGGAATCTCTACTAAACTTGGTTTATTAATTTACAAAGGAAAACATGCATAAATCAAGAATAACTATTTCTGTTAATCCAAAATTCATGATTACTTTCCAAGATGTGCATTTTGGTATTACAAGACAGTGTGCACAAGTTGGGCTCAAGAACATGCATATATTTAACAAGAAAAATCATTTATGCAGATCTGTCAGAAATGGAACAATATTTTTAGAAAAAGCTTTACATCATAACTTTGTGCAATTTTTGGCATAGGAGCTAGTCATGACCTAACACACAACATATCCAAAAATTAGCTACAGAGGATTTATGGTTTTTGAGATATTACAGATCGAGGGTTTTCACATTTGTATTTTTCATGCAAAAACTAAAAGGAATTAGCTCAGTCCAGAATTACAAAAGTTGTAGTATAATTCATCTCGAATCCAACAAAATCGGTTTCACATTTTTCTGATTTTTCTGTGATTTTCTAAGCAATTTACAATTTTCAGGAAAATGGCAACACTATTGGAGTTACCTTTTTGCAATAACGACCCTGGAAAGAAACTGGGCTTTGCAATGTGGCCCTTGGGGCGGCCGGCCGGCGCGGGCTGCGCAATTCCGGCGAGCTCGCCGGTGCTTGCGGCCGGGGAAGGGCAAGGGGGTGGTCTAGGGTGTGGCTAGGGGCGGTTTGGGGGCTTGGACGGGGTTGGAGCGGCTCGGCGAGCGGGCACGCCGGTAGCCAGCGGTGCCGGCCGCCGCTGCTGGCCAAAGTCCGGCGAGCGCAGCTCGGTGGGGAGGAGGGGCGAGGCGACGAGCATCCACACGTGCCAAGAAGGGTGTTGGGTGGTTTAGTTGGGGGAGAATGCCGGTAGGTCGGGGTGCTCGCCGTGGCGGCTGCCTATGGCGCCGGTGGCCGTGCGGTAGGCTGCTGAAGGGGGGGCTGCACGTCTGGGACGGAGCGGGGCTCTTATAGGCGGCGCGCGGGCGGGCGTACGGGCTCGGGCGCGGCCGCGCGGGCGGCCGGACTACGGCGGTACGGCGACGGGCGGCGGGCGGGGCGTACGGTGGCGCGCGGGTCGAGCACGGGCACACGGTGCGAGGACGGGGGGAGGGACTTTGAGGGGCCTTGGGACGCGCGGAGCATCGGGAAGGAGCGGCCCTCGGCGGCGCGCGGCCGGAAGCCGAGGCACGGCGGCGGACGGGCGGACGCGGGCGCGGCGCGGCGGCGCGGCGGCCGCGCGCGCACGGCGCGCGACGTCAGTCTGCCGGATTTCCAACTGGCCTCGTTCAAATTAAGTTTTCTCCAAATTTTTGAATAAAAGTGCACAAAGTAATGAATAGAAAAGTTGTAGATCTAACTAACCTCTACAACTTTCAAAAAGGCCATATAGTGTTTTTCTCAACGGATTTTGCAGGAACGTCGTGCCAATATTGAATGTCGGCACGTTGCGGAAAACGGGGAGTCTTGTCGATCGATCAAATTTTTCACCAATTTCCACCCAAAATTTGAAATGCCAATCTACATGAACGTTGTGTCCCTCAACAAGATGGACAACTTTCATAAAGGTAGATTGTTAAGTGTTTAGGTGAATTTTTGAGAACGCGGCAAAAGTTCCGGACGACATTCGCTGATGTCAACAGTTAAGCCGGTTTTGACCGTGTCTTTGACCAAGGGTCGACTACGGGTGTGTGTAGGCTTGGTCAAGGGGTTCATTAGGGTTCACTGGCGAGGTTTTCGGGTGATGACCCAGGTTAACCTAGGTTTGACCGGGGTTTGGCTGGTTTGACCCGGCTTATCCGGTCGTTAGCGTTAATGACGGTAATTAAAAACCTGGGGCGTCACAGGTCTGAGACTTGCCTTCTTCAAGTGATCTTGCTCTTTGCGTTTGTTTGGCTTTCGATCGCTTGTTGGAGTTTCTTTTTGTTCGTTTCTTTTCTTTTTATTTTATCTCTTGTTACTTTATGTGGGTGTTGTCAATGCACTCATCAAGGGGGAGATTGAGGACCATGTGTGGTTCGAGGACCGGTGGATGGTCACTTCCTTGTGTGATGAGTGATTGACAACGTTGTCTGGACTGATTCTTGGCTAAGTATTGCAGGTGCAGGTTGTGGCTTGACTGGTGTTGGTGCAGGTGAAGAACAAGCGCGAAAGGTCGTCGTCGCGGTGAGGCCTCCGGGTGTGGAGAAGACAAGTAGGCTTCGTTCGAGGGACCCGGTGGCCAGCGGGGTCAAGTGCGGGCCGCATGGTGGCATGAACAGCAAGATGAAGTCATGGACGGTTTACGGGTTGAGCCTCAAAACCAAGGTCGAGCCGGGACTACGTGGGAGCCGAGTCATGAGTGGCGATTGGCGGAGGCTACACCGAGTTCGCGGGGTTTCCGGTGGTTCACCGTAAAAAAATCGGGTTCCTTGGTTGATCCACAAAGCCAAGACCGAAGAACCGAAGACGGTCTTTGCGAGCGCGCTCCAGACCGGTCTGAGCGGTGGGTCTGACCGGTCTGACCGGTGGGTACCGGTCTGACTGGTGAGGAGCACCGGTCTAATCGGTGTGCGAGGACGTAGTCCGGAGACTTCGAAGCGAAGGACACGCGTCGGGATTGCATGTCTTGCATCGAGGCTAAGCAGGGTGCGGTCGCCGGGCATCCGTCCGACGGAGAAAATCTGAAGACTTCCAAAACCGCCCTTGAGGGGCTTGTATCCCTAGTTATTAAGTAAGGGTATTTTAGACTTTCGGTTGACTCCATATAACCCATGAGGTGAGAGGATGGTAGCCTTCTCTTCGAACCCTAGTTCATTTGCTTTCCTATTTTCCCTTCCTATTTTCTTAGGATTTCCATAGGACTAGCTTGAGAGCTTCATGGTGAGATTTTGTGAGAGGGTTGGATGATCGGGCGACAAGCTAGACCTTGTATGAACCTCCTTGGTATGTATAGATGATTCGGCGTGGTTCCTCAAGGCTTTGTTGTGTTGTTCCCGGTTGTTCTTGGTGGTGATTTTCGGAGCCCTCTCTTGGTGGTTTTCTCAGTATGTTTTCGGGACCTTGCTCTTGGGGATTTGATGGGGGGAATATGTGTGAACCCTTCGTGGTTCTTTTTCCCTTGATTCCCCTCCCAAATCCGTGAGTTAAAGGGCTCGATTTTGGGGTTTTCGATGTTCTAGGGTTAGAGGAGTTCTTGGAGGGATTTCTCGATTCCTCTTGATTTGACAAGTTTTCGGTGTTGGAGGGATTTCCCATCTCATGAGGTGTTCCTAAAATCCCCAAAGTCTTGTTCAAGTCCGTGGAGCGATTCGGGAGATCGAGGCTTCGATTTGGGGGTGTTGACCCACGGGTGCTGTTCATCCCGAGAAGCCCAGGTCGCACCGGTCTGACCGGTGCCTCTCACCGTTCTGACCGGTGCAACCCTTGTTGGGTTTTTGCTCAGGTGAACGTTTGGGTGTGTTCACTGTTGTCCTGTCTTGCTGCTGTTTAGAGTTTGGGTCTATTTGGAGCTCGGTTGGCCTGTTTGGTATTTTGGGGCTCTCTGGCTAAGACCGGTTTGGCCGGTGTGTTGCACCGGTCTGACCGGTGTGAAGCCAATCTATGGAAGTCGCCAGGTTTCACCAGCAGGGACCGGTCTGACCGGTGGTGCTCACCGATCTGACTAGTGTTGGTCAGTGGACTCAAGTTTTGGTGTTCTGTTGCGTTCTCGGGTCTGTGAGGTTGGGAGTTGGCCTAGGTTCAGTAGCACTTCAGTGGCTCCGTGGACTTGGCCAACTTGGGTAGTGAGTCGGAGACGTGTGTTGGAAGCCGAGTTCGTCTTGTTGGAGTCTCCATATCCTTCGAGAAGAATTTTTATCGGCTCCCATTCACTCCCCCCCCCTCTCTGGTTCGTCGTATCGGTAACGCCTATACATGATAGATGCTCTAGTTTAGAAACACACACTAGCAAAACTTCCTTAGAGAATGTACAAGGTATTGTTTTGGGTCATTTTAGTTTGTTTCGAGTTTTAATATGCGTGCAATACATCCTATTCGACCTCTCATGGCAATCAAGCCAAAAATCGAAGTTAGTGTCAGTGGCAAGGCTTTTATTTGTCTCTCCCTATAATAACTAGTCGAGAGCTATACGGTACTCACTTAGCGACTAACGAAGTGCTGTTATGTACCTGTAGAAAACGAACCTTCCGTGCCAGCACGTCACGAAAGCGTCCACATACATTACCATTCACTATAGAAACAGCATCCATGCGTTAAGCCGCTGCACGGACAACGTCCAACCTCGGACACCCTCTGTTTGAATGGAGTGTATCCTTGCCTCGCATATTCGACATGTGGAATGCTCACGTATGAAACACGTGGTGAAAACACAACTTATAACCAAACGCGAAGATGGGATCCGTGGAATGGATCACTCCATCAACCCTCGCAATTCCCGTGATGCGGCACAGCACACGTATAAAACACGTGACTCGTCTAGTTTGGTTGTGCAAGAAGTAAGTTTGACATAAAGTAAATGTGCTGGAAGTTAGCAAAATAAACCAAAGGTTATTAAGCCACCTGAAAGAACCCAAAAATTCCCTCTAGGGCCTCTCGGTCTAGTTTATCCTTAACGGACCAACGTGTTTTGGAAAAATCAAACAATCTTGGCAAATTTTATTAAAAACCAGTGATTAAGGTTATTAATTAATCTCTGGTGCATATAATTGCTCTGATGCCAACTGCGACAACCTGCCCAGGAAAATACCGTACTACCGCCTAAACCAATCAACTTTGGTCATTAAGCAGTAATAAAGTATCATCCTGTCGTTAGTCGCCGTGTTAACGCCCGGTAAATCACTTATATAGCAACAAGGATCAACATATATGCATTAAAACTCCCGAGAAGGCGAGTCCAGAGATACCACATAATTAACAACAGAAATTCACCCTGAAGGGTTTAATTATTACAAACTGAAGTTTTTGTCATCACAACGTAGTTCAGAGTTTTCGAAACAGCGGAATTAAACTAAGCAGAAAGCGAGAACACCATGGGAGGCCAGCCATGATGCCTTCATTCTTCATCCTCCACCCATTACAGCTCCCAGCCGGGCGGGATCTCTCCGGGCCACACATCACCAAAGGTATTACCTGGAGCAACAGATTATAGCAAGGCTAAGTATACTAATACTCAACAAGACTTACCCGTCGGTGATAATTACTTCACCAACTCTAAACATGAAAGGCTTTATGGCCACTGGTTCTTTTGCTGAAAAGTAACAAAGAGTATGTCCTTACTTTCAGATTTTAGCACAAGTTCTAGTGGATTTAATCTTTTCTAGATTAGCCGATCTAGTATAAACAAGGCTGTACAATACAATTAAACAAGCATAATATTCATCAACTTCCATCATTAGGGATCTCATGGCTAGTGGAGTAAGTAGTCTCAGATAACGGTGAGAGGACGACAATCGATTGATTCAAACCTTGCAAGGTAGACCTAAACACACGGTGGGATGCCCCCGCAAGGACAACCACCAAGTGGTTCCCAAAACTCTTCGGGTCGGGATCGAATCTTACAGTCTTTGGTGCAGACTATCCGGCATACCCCGCGAGGCACCCGGACTCACCATACACCACCGGTAGCTAGCCGTGAGACGCATCCCAAGATGAGTAGTAGTAAGATCCCTCGCCGCCTCATTAAGGTACTAGGCTTACCGGTCCCATTCCCGACAAGTGCTTAGTACGTTCAAACACTTAACCCACAATAGCCATTGGACCGGAGCCCAAATCCCATGCTCTTACCGCATGAGCAATCCCTTTGAGGAGATCGTATGATTCCTACCTAGGAACCTATTCTCGCGAGTGACATCATCACCCGACTTGTAACGGTCCATAGCTTAGCAGCTATTGACCTATCATACTAGTGAGGACACAGGTACTTAGGGATCATGCATCTAAGGTTCCAAATAATGCCTGAACTTAAATGCACAAGCATCCATAGATAATTGTATATTAAATTTTGAAACACTGGGTTAAATGCACCGGGACTTGCCTTCGTTAGCAAGGTTAGCCTGAGCACCCTCGGTGTCGTCGAGTACTTCCACGTACTGCAATGCAGCTTCCGCTTCTCCTCCCTCGGCTTCCGGGACGAGCGAGTAGTCACCGTCGGGAAGATCTACACGGAATGCAATGCAGGGTTCAGGTGATGTGATAGATTATTTATCTTATCCAACTCTTGTTGGCCCTATTCACCTTAACAATAATTAATTATTAACTTCCTTTTTATGAAGGTTATTATTGATATGTTTTTATTCTTTTTAATTGAACACTTAATTAATTCTTCCTTTTATAATTTGTCATTTCATGTGAAGATTTAATACTTCACCTTTCACTAGCAAAGGTGTGTACAAAGATAATTATTTACAATTTAATTCTTTAACAGCAAGGGTGTATTCTTAGCTCTTAATTAAGTTTGATAACACTTCACAAAAGGGAAAAGAATTAAAAAGGCATTTTCCTAATTTAATCAAAACATTAATCTATAAAAGGAAAATAATTCATATAAAAAGATTTACATCATAACTTTGTGCATTTTGTGGCACGGTAGCTAGTCATAACCTCACACATAACATATCCAAAAATTGGATACAGAGGATCTATGGGTTTTGAGATATCTCGGATCTAGGTTTCTCACATTTCTATTTTTCATGCCAAAAATATCAAGGAACAGACTAGGTGAGTATAACAAAAGTTGTAGTGCTCATCACCAGGAATCTAGCAAAATTGAGTCTGCAATTTTCTGAATTTTCTACGATTTCTAGAGATTTTACAAGAATCAGCAAAGTGACTATACTATTGAAGTTCCTCTTTTTACCGAGACCCCTGTATGTTTTCCAGGACTCACACATATGCCCCTAGATTGCACAAAACACCCTGGCAAGACTTAGAGCCTTGCAATGCGGCCCTTGGCCATGGGGGCGACGCGGCTCCGGCCAATCCCGGTGAGCCAGCGGCGCTCCTGGTCGGGGAAGTGATCGGGCTCGACCATAAGCTCACCTAGGACCCAGGGGTGGCCGAAGTTGGGGCGGGGAAATCGCCGGCGTGGGCGCACGGCGAGGACCGGCGGCGGCGGCCGCCGCGGGCGGTGTTGTCGACGAGGGAGGCTTTCGGCTTGCCCACAAGCAAAGGCTACGGCTCACGTGCGTGCTAGAGGAGGTGTTTGGTGTGTCGGCCGGTGAAGAAACGCTCGGGAAGAATGGGAGCTCGCTCAAGCGGCGGTCATGGCGGCGGCTATGGCAATGGTGGCGCGCACGAGGGTGAAGCACGACCTTAAATAGGGGAGGGCTCGACCGATTATGATGACGGCGTGATCGCGAATATGCGGCCGTGGTACAGAGGCCGTGACCGGCGCGCGTACGGCGGGATGCCGCGGACGGACGGCGTTCCGTGGCGCGCGCACGGCCGTGCGGCGCGGACAATCGGCGACGCGCGGCCCGGGAGGACTCCAAGGAGCCTCGGGGTGCAGGCGTGTGGGAAAGGCACGACCTCAGTCGATGAGTGGCCTCGGGCGGTGCAGCATTGGTGCGGACGCGGCGCACGCGGGTGTGCGCGACGTCGTGGCACGGTCCAGCTAGCGCGATTTCGTTTCGCTATGCCCCTGTTTGAATACGAATAACTACAAATTTTTGAATAGAAGTGCACCAAGCCTTGAATACGAAAGTTGTAGACCTCACTACCTCTACAACTTTCACAAAGGCCATATGGTGTTTTGCTCAACAGTTTTGGCATAAAAAGCACCCAAAGTTTGAATGCCATTCAGTGTCAAGGAACAGGAGGTGCTGCCAGTTGACCACGATTTCCAATGTTTTCCACTCAAAATTGGAAATGCCAATCTACATGAAAGTTGTGTCCCGCAACAAACTGGACAACTTTCATAAAAGTAGATTTTTAAGTGTTTAGGTGAAATTTAGAGAACGCGACAAAAGTTCCGGAAGACATCTAGGGTCACTAGGGTTTAAGTGGGGTTTGACCAAGACTTTGACCAAGGGTTGACCACACATGTGTGTCTACTTGATCAATGGTGCCATTAGGGTTGGTTGGTGAGGTTTTCGGGGTGAGGACCCAGGTTGACTGTGATTTGACCACTGTCAGCAGAGTTGATCGACGATTAGGGTTAATTAAAATCCTGGGGCATCACAGCCTACCCCCCTAAAACGGAATCTCGTCCTGAAATTCGATCTAAGAAAAACAAGATAAACTCATGGTTTCGAGATTGCAGGAATCCCGGATACTTGGTGTTGAGGTATTCTTCTGTCTCCCAAGTTGCCTCTTCTTTCGTGTGGTGACTCCATTGTATCTTGTACATTCGTACTGTTTGTCTTCGGGTCTTTCGCTCCTTTAGGTCCAACACCCTTAATGGGTGCTCGATGAGCGAGAAGTCTGGCTCAATCCAAGCATTAGCTTCTGTGATTACTTTGTTTTCTGGCACAGGCATTCCCTTCTTTAATTGGGTCACATGAAATACATTGTGAACTGCAGAAAACCGTTCCGGTAATTGGATATGATAAGCCACTGGCCCACATACTTCTATGACTTCATAAGGTCCAATGTAGCGTGGAGCTAATTTCCCTTTGATACTGAACCTTTGCACACCTTTGGTGGGGGAACCTTCAGATACACGTAATCTCCCACTTCAAAGTGTCCGGGTGCCGTTCCTTTATCATGGTAACTCTTTTGCCTCATCTGAGCCATCTTCAAATTCTCCCTTATCACTTGCACTTTTTCTTCGGCATCTTTAACTAAATCTGAACCAAAGAGCGTCCTTTCTCCGGTTTCCGACTAGATCAATGGAGTGCGACATCTTCGCCCGTAAAGAGCATCGAACAGAGCCATCTTCAAACTAGCTTGATAACTGTTGTTGTAGGAGAATTCTGCCAAGGACAAACACTTGTCCCAACTCTTATCAAAGTGTAAAATGCTTGCTCGCAGCATGTCTTCCAAAATCTGATTTATCCTCTCTGTCTGACCATCGGTCTGCGGATGATAACTGGAACTGCGAATCAACTTGGTTCCTAAGCACTCATGCAACTGCTCCCAGAAACGAGCTACAAACTGAGTTCCTCTATCAGAGATTATAGTCTTCAAAATTCCATGCAAACGAACTATTTGGTCCATATACAACTCTGCATATTGTTGCACTGAATAAGTGGTATGCACTGCAATGAAATGAGCGGTCTTGGTGAGTCTGTCTACGATAACCCAAATAGAATCTTTCTTTCTAGCTGTCAGGGGTAAACCCACAATGAAGTCCATACTAATGTCATCCCACTTCCACATGGGTATCGACAAAGGTTGGAGTACACCTGCCGATTTCAAATGGCTTGCTTTCATCCGGTGGCAAGTATCGCACTCGGCTACATACTTGGCTATATCAACTTTCATGTTGGACCACCAGAAATTCTGTTTCAAATCTTGGTACATCTTGGTACTGTCGGGATGAATAGAGAATTTGGACATATGAGCCTCATCAAGGATGATCTTCTTAATTTCTGGATCGACAGGAACCACATGGTGTTTTCCAAACCAGATCACATCTTGGTGATCCTTCTAAAACAAGTATACTTGGGATTTCCCTTAGCCAGTTTCTGTTTAATGATTTGTATGTCTTCGTCATTGCGTTGAGAAGTGACAATTCTATCATAAAAATTTGATTCGGCAGCTAAGGCATAAAGATTTCCTTGTTGTACCACTTCTAAGTTGAGCCTTCTCATTTCTTCACATAATGGTTCACTAACTGGCTCCAGCTCTAGATGATTGCAGTGAACTTTGCGGCTAAGAGCATCTGCAACATCATTTGCTTTTCCGGGGTGATAGTGCACTTCTAGGTCATAATCCTTAATCAACTCAAGCCATCTTTGTTGCCTCATATTCAGCTCTGACTGAGTAAAGATGTATTTGAGACTCTTGTGATCAGTGAAGATATTACAATGATTACCCATCAGATAATGTCTCCATATCTTGAGAGCATGGACAACAGTGACTAACTCAAGATCATGGGTAGGATAATTGATCTCATGAGGTCGAAGTGCCCGTGAAGCGTAGGCAATGACTCAATCTTCTTGCATAAGAGCGCAACCGAGGCCCGTGCCTGATGCGTTACAGAAAACTTCAAAAGGTTTGGAATTATCTGGTTGCACTAGCACTGGGGATGAATTTAAGTGTTGTGTCAAGGTGTGGAAGGCTTTCTCACATGCTTCGCTCCACACGAACTTCACTCCCTTCTTGAGTAGTTTAGTCATAGGTTTAGCGATTCTAGAGAAGTCGGGAATGAAACGATGGTAATAACCCGCCAAACCTAAGAAACTACGGATCTGGTGCACGGACTTGGGTGGTTTCCAATTCATCACCTCTTGGACTTTGCTAGGATCTACGGAGATACCATCTTTGGAAATAGTGTGGCCCAAAAATTTCACGCTATTCAACCAGAATTCACACTTGGAGAACTTAGCATAAAGCTTATGATCTCGCAAACGTTGTAGGACAATTCGGAGATGTTTGGCATGCTATTTCTCATTTTTGGAATAGATAAGGACATCGTCGATGAAGACCACTACGAATTTGTCGAGCTCCTTCATAAAAACGAAGTTCATGAGGTACATGAAGTAGGATGGGGCATTTGTGAGACCAAAGGACATCACTAAGAATTCGTAAAGACCATAACGAGTGGAGAAAGCAGTTTTAGAAATGTCACAAGGTCGAATTTTGATTTGATGATAACCGGAGCGAAGATCGATCTTGGAGAAAACTCTGGCTCTAGCCAGTTGATCAAAAAGAACATCAATTCGGGGAAGAGGATATTTGTTCTTGATGATCACTGCATTGAGTGGCCGGTAATCCACACACAACCTCATGCTACCATCTTTCTTTTTGACAAAGAGAGCGGGGCAACCCCAAGGATAAGAGCTCGGGTGAATATAACCCTTATCTAACAGCCCCTGGAGTTGGGTTTTCAATTCGGCTAGTTCCTTGGGAGGCATACGATAGGGTCATTTAGAAATGGGTGCGGTGCCCGGTTGGAGTTCAATTACAAAATCAACATCTCTATCTGGTGGCATACCAGGCAACTCATCAGGAAAGACATCTGGATACTCGCTCACTACTGGAATTTCATCAAGAGGGGAGATAATGGTCACATAGGCACAAGAGTCGGTACCGTCCTTGAAAGGTAGGTACAAGGTAGTGTGCCCGACCGTAGGGGAATTGATTTCTACAACTCTATCTGATATATCTAAAACCACCTTATGTTGGGTCAGACAATCCATACCCAAGATAACATCCATGCCTTCCAAATTTATGGTGATAAGATTTGATTGAATATTCTTACTTCCCAATTTTAAAAAAACTCCAAAAGTTACTATGTGAGAAGAGATACTTCCACCTGGTGTGAAAATTTTATAAGCCGATTTGGTATGCGATCCTCTTAGACCCAATTTGCCTAATAGGTTCTCACTTATGAAACTGTGGGTAGCTCCAGAATCAAATAAAATCTTAACAGGAGTATCATTGATAGAGAATGTACCCGCGGGCACTGAAGCTCCCTCTGGAATGTCACTCATGGTGGTTAAATTCAGCTTTCCTTGGCGGACTTGCACCATAGGCTTCTTAGCGGAGTGGCAGGCTTGTTCCCTGCACCTTGATTCTGTGGGTTGGGCTTGATCTGCTTGGGGTTGGGACAATCACTGATGTAATGCCCTGGTTGACCACAGTTGTAACAACGGCGATCACCGATGTTACGTTGGGGTGCATTAGGCTTTGGAGCCTGCTGCTGAGCATTTCGGAACTGGAAATTCTCTGGAGGTTTGCCCTGGGATGGCTTCATCGTCCAGCGTCCAATTGAAGATTGCTGGGACGGGTTTGGAACATTCTTTTTCACAAAGTGAAATTTCTTGTTAGTTCCGCTGCCCGGAGCAAAACTCGACGGCCTCTTCTTGTCCCTGTGGGCCTTTTTCATGGCATCCTCTTGGAATATAGCCTTGTTCACAAGCTCATGGAAATTTTCTGGCTCAAGCAAGTTCAGTCACTCATATAATTTGCCATCTAGCCCATCACGGAAGCTTTCCATCTTCTTTGCATCAGTATCTACATGATGTCCACCATATTGGCACAGACTGTTGAACTTCTGGGCGTAACGGTACACCGTGTCAGATCCCTGCCTGAGGGCCAACAACTCCCTCATCTTTCTATCCATTAATCCCTTGGGAATGTGATGTCTCTTGAAAGCTTGCTTGAAATCATTCCAAGTGACAGCACGCCCTTGCTGCATAGACTTGAAGTGATCCCACCAGATTAAAGCTTCCCCTCGCAGTTGCAGAGCTGTGAAGTTGGCTTTATTCTCCTCGGAGCAAGGCATCACAAAGGCAGAGAACTTTTCCTCGATGGCCTTGATCCAAGCCTCAGCTTCCAGGGGGTCCTCCTCCTTGGAAAAGGTCGGTGGCTTCATCCCGATGAACTGAGCGTACGTGGTGACCTGATTAGACCCCTCGTGATGGACCCATGTGGCGGCCCTCGGTTCATCTGCTGAGCGATCTGCTGCTGTGTCTGCAGGATCTGGCGCAGCACCTCGGTTTGAGTGGCCATATAGGCCTCCGACACTGCTACCGGTCGCTCTGAACCCGTTGAGGGAGCTGCGCGTGGGTCCCACCATCTGAAATGCGAGCCTTTACTAGTCACATAGCCAAATCATACTCAGAAAGGGTGACAAGTGCAATCATGTATGACCATAGCTCAATTGCATTCATATGATGATGGCAGCAACAATCGTAAATTATTATGTAACCAGAAATAAGATTCATGGAATCATTCTTCAACATAGTTAGGAGGTACAATAACTCGAGTGACTCGAGCTGGCTTTCAATTTGCGGTGAATTTTTCCATTTCACGCGTACGGAGAAGGTAACGTGCGAAAGGTCACCAAGTTGTTTTAGCCAATGACCGGCACTCACCAAAAACGTCGTAGTTCTCTCATTAATATGCAACAATGCTTAGTATGGGCGAGCGCGGTTATTGTAACACTTAACACACTTGGGTAAACAACTCGCAACAAGGTCTCCATAACTCGGTTGAACCACATCAAACTCAATTCGAAACACAAAGTGCTTAAGCATTCTTTATTACAACATGATGGATAGGGGGTCCAAGGACACTACAATACTCAAGTCTGAAAACATCATGATACCACTGGGTTACAGTGCAATCGCACTGCACGAAAACATACTCCTAAGCTGACTATCACAATCATCTCGAAGGTGAAACCTAGAAGCACAACTCTTCTTGTTGTCGTTCACTGGCATCCTAGTTACAAACTGAAGCACCACTACCCGCCGGTGAATCCGGTGGGGTCGGTAACAGCGGTCAAGCCTGGCTCGTCTGATCCAGACCAGACTGACCCTGCTGCTCCTCCGGAAGTGCCTGTACTGGAGGTAGCGGCTGTAAGGCCACTGTGGCCTGCAAGGCTGCAACCTGCACCTCGGCGTCCTCAACCTGTTGCTGCATATCAGCTTTGTTCTGCAACAGCGTCAATCTCTCTATCTCATGAGCATCGGCATCCTCCTCGAGGTCATGAACCTCTGCCTAGACATCCAGGATCCTCTGGAGACGGTCACCTCTTTCTAACTCTAACCGGAATCTCCTGGCGCGTAGCCTGTCATTCTCCTGCTGCATCTGAGTAAGTGTAAAGTTCAGCTGCTGATAGCTGCCGCCAATCCCGCCTAGCTGCCTCTAAACGCTGCCCGATAATCGCTGCAGTGTTGTAACACAGCCCCTGAAGTGTAAACACGACGTTAAGACAACATGCTAGCGTCTGAGTGACATCCAGCGGCTCGGCTAACATCAACAGCTCCCGAAGGTGATCCATATGATCCAGCCATGCCGGGTCGTGAGGACTCACAGCGGGGAACAACCCGAACGGAGAGAGAGAGCTACCATAGTAGGATTGTGGTCGGAGAAGTCCGTCAACACTCGAAGAGCAGCTGACTCGACGGTCTCGTGGGTAATAAAACCCCAGTAGACAAAGCTCAAGTCGAACTAGTCGGCGTGGTCTGGGTGTGGTAGCACAGTGACGATCACCCTGCAACGGGGAACGCCCAAGCGCTCAAACTCGGACACCTCGTAAGTCGGTGGAGTGGTGTAGCCAGCGGCGCTGAGTGCTTCCCACGCAAGGCGTGGAAAACCCTCCCAGTGCAACCCGTTGGTACGGATCGTACCATCAGCGCCGAACTCGTGAAACACGGGGAAAGCCATCTGTACAGAAAATGTAACACATGTCAGGTCTCAAAGAGACAACATGTCAAATGGTGAAGTTCTGGCAGCTGTGAATTAAAATTCATGACTACGAATCTAAAACCCCATAAATTTCCCCAAGTTTTCTGGCTACTACAAAATGTTTCTTTTACACACTTTTGGTAATCATGGGTTGAGCTAGATCAAAACGAACCAAGGTGGAAGGATGCAAGGTCTAGGTGTTGATTTCGTGAAAACAACAAGCCTAGGTTCACTTAGAAAGGTTCAACTCGAGGTTGAGAAAAGCTATGATCGAAAATCTTTGCGAGCAGGAACTAGATTAAGTTTGGAGCAACTTTTGTTTAACACACTTATTTTAATTACTTCCTAAAGCATGGTGTAAGAACATAAAGAACAAGCTTTTACAAAATTTGGCAGCATAACTCCTATACATGATAGATGCTCTAGTTTAGAAAACACACACTAGCAAAACTTCCTTAGAGAACGTACAAGGTATTGTTTTGGGTCATTTAAGTTTGTTTCGATTTTTAATATGCATGCAGGACGTCCTGTTCGACCTCTCATGGCAATCAAGCCAAAAATCAAAGTTAGTGTCGGTGGCAAGGCTTTTATTCGTCTCTCCCTATAATAACTAGTCGAGAGCTATACGGTACTCACTTAGCGACTAATGAAGCGCTGTTATGTACCTGTAGAAAACGAACCTTCCGTGCCAGCACGTCACGAAAGTGTCCACATACATTACCGTTCACTATAGAAACGGCATCCATGCGTTAAGCCGCTGCATGGACAGCGTCCAACCTCGGACACCCTCCGTTTGAATGGAGTGTATCCTTGCCTCGCATATTTGACATGCAGAATGCTCACGTATGAAACACGTGGCGACAACACAACTTATAACCAGACGCGACGATGGGATCCGTGGAATGGATCACTCCATCAACCCTCGCAATTCCTGTGATGCGGCACAACACACGTATAAACACACGTGGCTCATCTAGTTTGCTTGTGCAAGAAGTAAGTTTGACATAAAGTAAATGTGCTGGAAGTTAGCAAAATAAACCATAGGTTATTAAGCCACCTAAAAGAACCCAAAAATTCCCTCTAGGTCCTCTCGGTCTAGTTTATCCTTAACGGACCAACATGTTTTGGAAAAATCAAACAATCTTGGCAAATTTTATTCAAAAACCAGTGATTAAGGTTATTAATTAATCTCTGGTGCATATAATTGCTCTGATGCCAACTGTGACAACCCGCCCAGGAAAATACCGTACTACCGACTAAACCAATCCACTTTGGTCATTAAGCAGTAATAAAGTATCATCCTGTCGTTAGTCGCCGGGTTAACACCCGGTAAATCACTTATATAGCAACAAGGATCCACATATATGCATTAAAACTCACGCGAAGGCGAGTCCAGAGATACCACATAATTAACAACAGAAATTTACCCAAAGGGTTTAATTATTAAAAACCGAAGTTTTTGTCATCACAACGTAGTTCAGAGTTTTCGAAACAGCGGAATTAAACTAAGCGGAAAGCGAGAACACCACGGGAGGCCAGCCATGATGCCTTCATTCGTCATCCTCCACCCACTCCAGTTCCCAGCCGGGCAGGAACTCTCCGGGCCACACATCACCAAAGGTATTACCTGGAGCAACAGATTATAGCAAGGCTGAGTATACTAATACTCAGCAAGACTTACCCGTCGGTGATAACTACTTCACCAACTCTAAACATGAAAGGCTTTATGGCCACTTGGTTCTTTTGCTGAAAAGTAACAAGAGTATGTCTTTACTTTCAAAATTTTAGCACAAGTTCTAGTGGGTTTAATCTTTTCTAGATTAGCCGATCTAGTACAAACAAGGTTGTTTGTCGGTGCGGAATGTAGTCCCGACACTAACTAGTAATAAGTGCCAAGGTCTGTCCCTCGATGGTCGGTGCTAAGCAACTAGAGACACTTGGTTTATCCTGGTTCCGGCCGTGGCCGTACGTCCAGCAGAGGCGTGCTCGGGGCACTTGTATTGCTTTGCACCGGGGTGCCTGTAGTGGGGCGGCTACAAGCAAGGCGGGAGAGGGGGCGTGACCTCCAAGTCCCTGGTGAAGTGTCTGAGGCTGTTGGCGATGTTGTGGGAGAATTGAGGCGTGTGTGTGTGTTGCGGTTTCGGGTGTTCGTATGTCGATGTCCCCTGCGGCGAGGGGGTTCACCTTCCTTTTATAGACCAAGGAGAGGGTGAATTACAGGCATGCCGCACTATTCAGCTACATGGGGAAGTATGGCCTGCGCCGCCACGGGGTTGGCGGTCGTCTTGACGGTCCTTGCCACGATCTCGTCATCATGGCGTGTCCTGTACCCGAACAGTGGCAGCTTCGAGGGTAGGGGCGTAGTGGTTGACCGTGGCGTCCTCAGACGGGCTCGAGGAAGCTGTTGACGGCGATGCGTACGGGATACAGTGGCAGGCATGGCAGCGTCCCGTCCCCGCGTGCCTCACAGCGCCGGAGTGGTTGTAATAGTGCCCGGCGTGGTGTTGCGAGCACGGGGGCGGCCGCACAGGACCAACAGTGGCGGGGATGGCGTCCCGCCGGCCTAGCGTCATGACCTGGCCCTGCAAGTTCACGAGAAAGTGGTTCGAGGGTGTGGCCGGCCACCCTTCGAGGGCGCAGCGCATTAGCCGTACGGGAGTAGGCGGCGCAGTGTCACGGGGCTGACACCGGCCACATCGCACAGTCCCCCACAGTGGCGGGGATGGGTTCCGCTTAGGGAGTTGGCGCAACAGGGCCGGGGCATGATTCCTAGGCACATGATGGCGCCGCCCTGCCGTGTCAGAGCACTAAATGCCCATACCCGCGTGCGGGAACGGGCGCGCGTGCGAGGGAGCCTCGAGCGAGGCGGAGGCGAACCCTCGAGCGAGGCGGATCCCGCTCGAGGGGGCCGTGAACCCTCGAGCGAGCCGGAACCCGCTCGAGGGAGGCATGAACCCTCGAGCGAGGCGGAACCTGCTCGAGGGGGCCTTTGAGTGGGCCACTCCGGTGGGTCGCGGGGACCACCGCAGTGTGGGTCGTGCCCCGTGTGTGCGCTTTAAGTGAGAGGCACTTCGCTTTGGTTTCTTGCAGGTTTTAAGCAGGATTCCCCTGGTTGTTTTAGGGGACCCTCAGGGTTGTCCCCGACAATAGCCCCCGAGCATCTGCGGGTGTGCCGGCCAGGCTCCCGCGGATGCTGGAATCTACTGATAGGACATCCTTCCCCCCTGGTTGCTAAAGCTTTCCGTGGGGCCGCGTCAGCGGACCCGCGGGTCTAGCCCCCGAAGCCTTGCAGGAGCGTGAGTGCTCCTGTAGGGTTTTACCATGGAATTTGGTCAGTGGGCGTGGTACATATCCCAACCAGTGTCGGCGATATTTCAGCCGGCTTCGGTGACGCACGCGCGACTGGCACTATCTACGGTCCTTGCAACTCAGGAGGTGTAGCCGTGCGTCGAGCCCCCGAGCCTGGGCCCGTTCAAGGCGATCGAGGCAAGCTCTACGACTTGTTTTTAGCGCGCCCTTGCCGTCCTTCCGCGGGACGGAGGGTGAGGTTTCCGCAACCCCCATCGATCAGGTCGCGGATTGCAGATTCCTCATTGAGCTGTTAGCGGGGTGGTTCAAGTGGACACCCATGCCCCGTTCGATAAGGGTAGGCTACGCGGTCCGGAGACGCGTCCATTAAAGCGCTTGCGTGGGTTTGCTAGGTGGGGCTCGGTCCCATTCGCTAGGGACCGAGGGCGCGGAAGCTCTCCCTCGGTGGGATCCCCCCGGCTAGCTACCCTCGCTGGCTCTCGAACACGACATGTGGGGCACCCTCGAGCCGGTGGGCTCGAGGAAAGGCTCGAATGCGCGTGCCCTCGTCGTCCCTGACTCTGGTGATCCGGGGCGCCTGTTCGAACCCGTTGAAGGTCAGGCTCCGAACCTCTGATCAGTAGGGCCGTGCGGGGTGGCGGCTGGGCGCCCCCGTCTTTCGCATTTGCGTGTTTCGAGGGTCCCTGATCGTGTCAGCCCTCGAACCGCTGATCAGTAGTTCTCGTGAATCGAGGGCACCTACGGTGCTCGTTTGTTTCAAACGGGTTTCGAGGCCACCGGTCGATATTTGCACCCGTCGAGGGTCGAATTTATTTGAGCCACGGGCTCGAGCCACTCGAGGGTCTTCCTTACTCAGTAAGGCACAGGGCCATTTAATGCTTGCAGTCGCGACTGTAGTCTCGCGCCGCGGGCGCGCCTTTTCAGGCGCCGCGGCCGCGCGCGTAGTGGGTGGAGTGGGCAGGCGGACGTGACCGCCTACCACGGCCCTCCAGTTACCACGCCGTGATGATGGCGTCCGTGCGGTTGCGTGGCCGCCGCGGTCGTGGTGAGGCCCATTCGTCAGCGAGGGAATATTCCACCAGCAGTTAATGCGTCGCGGGCACACACTCCGGAGAGCACGCCTTTATGGCCTATAAATCCGATGGAAGGGGAAGGGGCGGTTTTTACCTTTGCATTTAGCACTCGTCGTTCTTGCTTCTCGCGCTTTAGCCCCCGTGCCACTCTCGCCACTGCGCCTGTGCTCTCAGAGCTCTTCTCACTCCTTGCTCTTCACCTCTTCGCCCGCTCGCATGGCTCCCCAGCAGCCTCTCATCATCATCGACCCGTTTGCGTGGGAGCGCTCAACGGTGACGCCGCTGGCCCTGAACTAGCTGGTGACCGGCGGCCAACTTGCGGCGAACGAGGAAGGACAACCGGCCGAGTGGATCGTGCCGTCGGAAAGAAAGCGAGCGCCCAACCCTCCGCGCGGGTACGTGGACAGATTCGTCCGCTTCCATGAGCGCGGCTTCATGGCGCCGGTGAGCCGCTTCATGCGGGCCCTCTACCACCACTACGGCGTGGAGCTTCACAACTTCGCGCCGAACGCGATCTTGCAGGCGGCCACATTCGTTGGCTTCTGCGAGGGCTTCCTGGGGATCCCGGTGAACTGGGATCTCTGGGTTCATCTCTTCCGCGCGGAGCTATACACGCTGCCGACGATGGAGACGAGGACCCGCCGCGCGGTGCGTGCCGGCGGCATGTCGCTCGCCGTGCGGAGCCAGTGCAAGGACGACTACATCCCCAGCACGATGACAACCAACAACGCGGACTGGGAGCGGGGGTGGTTCTACCTCCGCAACGACGAGCCCGGCCTCCCCCCTACACCGGCACACGGTGCTCGGGAGAGAGCCCGCCTCCGGTACCACGGGGTGTCCCCGCCCCAGCACCAGGCGCGGTTGGACTCGCTCCTGGCCGCGCTGAGGAATCTGGCGGGCCGCGGGCTGACCGCGGAAGTTGTTCTCGCCCACCTCCACCACCGGCGGATCGTCCCCTTGATGGAGAGGCCGCTCCGCATCTTCGAGATGACCAAGGATGCGGACCCCGTCACGTTGGCGAAATCGCGGTCGCTGCCGAGCCCCTTACTGCGGGAGTACGCGGCTACCCGGGCGCGGCGCGCCATCGACCCCAAGTCCGGGCGCTACAACGACAGGGCCCTGTGGGATCTTGAGATGCTGCCCACCGGCCCACTGGTGAGAGGAGTCCTTGATTTTATTCCCAGTCTCGCTAGTTTTCCGAGTTGTCAATGCATTTTAATGCTTTTCCTGCAGATGGTGAGCGTGAGCGCCGCGAAGTCCGAGCCGCCCACCCCCCGCTCTCGCGCGCTCACACGCGTGGCGCAGCAGCGAGAGCGGGAGCGGGTGGCTCGCGGGGGAGGAGCGCGCGACGCGGCATAGGGAGCGCCGTGAGCGGAGGAGCGAGGAGTTTCGGCTGCGCGAGCAGCAGGGGCTCTCCTCGCCGGGGACCGAGGAGTACTCGTCATCGGATGAGGAGGAGGAAGAGGAGGAAGAGGTCAGGGGGCAGGCCCTCCCCGATAGGTGGGAGCACACGCACCCCCGTCACGGAGCCGGCTCCGGTGGCAAGAGCGGCATCGCACGGGGGCGGCGCGCAGGCCGCGGAGGCGCCGGCGCACACCTCGAAGGCGTGCGCGCGCGCGGCGGAGGCACCCGCGCGTGGGGCGTGGCCCGCGCGCGCGCGTAGGTGGCCGGAGGCGCGGTGGCGGCCGCGCTGGCTGCGCCTGCGTCGTCAGCGGGGGCCTCGAGGAAGAGGAAGCGCGCCTTCTCCTCCTCGAGGTAAGGAGTTGTCTTTTTGAGAGGTTGCATGCCCACCAGGCGGGACGCTGACAGTTTGCTTGTATTTCCGCAGGGCGGAGCCAACTGTGCCTCCCCTCGCACCGGCCAAGGTGTTGGGGGCGGACGCGTCCATCCCCACCCGGCGGCGTTCGTCAAGGGCGCCGCGGGCGGGGGGTGAGCGCGGCGGCGACGGTGGGCGAGAGCTCGCGGAGGGTGCGGGCGAGGCCTCGGGGCCACGGCGGGGTGGTTTACTGCCGAGCCGCGGCCGGCGGTCGTCGAGGAGCGGCGGACGACGGTCGTGGTGGAGGCGCGGCGAGCGACGGTCGCGGCGGGGGTGAGGGCGGAGGCGGAGGTACGGCCGGCGGCGCGGTTGCGGTGGCGTTGCCGGCGGCGTGCGCCGCGGAGGGGCCACCCGGTGCCCGCACCCGCCGAGACGCGGTCGGAGGCGGCGGCCGCGGCGCCGCGGCGGAGCCCGCGACCACGGAGGCGCGGTCGGAGGCGGCGGCGGGCGCGGCGGGGAGCCGCGCTCGCCGGCGGCTCCCGGCGATGGCGGTGGAGATCCCGGGTGACGACGCCCCGCCGCCCGGGTGGGACCAGTGGGTGAACTTCCCCATGCCATCCCCTGAGCCCCAGGAGGAGGGGGCGCTCGTGAGGCGGTGGGACGGCCACATGGTGGCCGGGGGCCGAGGGCACGATGCTGAGGCTTCTTCCTCCCGCGCCGGTCGCTCTGCTTCGGGAGAGGGGCGCGTTGACGGGCCGTCCGCCTTCGCCGACGCCCGGGGAGGAGCGAGGAGGGCTGCGGGGGGGGGAGCTCCGTGACCACGGCGCCGCGCTCAACCGGGCGTTGAACGAGGCGCTGCGGATTCACGGCGGCCCGACGTGGCGCGTCTTCCAGGTGAGGAGTTGTTGCCTATTTTCTTCGATTTCGTTGTTTTCGTGCTTGTTCCTCGCGGCGTGACGCTTACTGGTTTGGTTCTGTTGGCGGTAGGAGCTCGAGCACCGCGCCCGCGACAAGTATGGCGCCTTCGACCGGATGAGTGCCGAGCTCCACCAGCTCCGGGAGTAGCGCGGCGCCTTCGACATGCTCGCGGAGGCCTTGGGGACTCCAGACGGCTAGCTGTCGTACCGGGGCAGAGGCCCTACGCGACCGGCCCTTGGAGTACGATGGGCAGGCCGCGGTGCACCCCTCCACCCTCGAGCGGATTTGCACAGCCCTCATCGATAGGGATGAGGCGCTGCAGCTGGTGCGGGGGGATCTGGAGAAGATGTGCACGGTGGCATCCAACTGGGAGGTAGAGGTGGGCACCGTCCGGGCTGACAATCGGGAGCTCCGCACGTGGCTCCAGGAGGCGCAGGCCCAGCAGAGCCAGGCCGAGGAGCGGGCACGCACGGCTGAGCAGAAGGCCAAGGAGGCCGACGAGTTGAAGGCCGCCCTCGACGCCAAGGTCGTCGCGCTTGTTACGGCAGATGAGCAGCTCCGGCAGGAGCGTGCCGCCCGCCAGGAGGCAGAGGGTCAACTCCAGCAGGAGCGGACCGCTCTTGCTGACGTTCGGTCGGCGCTCGAGCAGGAGCGCACCGGTCGCGAGGTGGCGCAGAAGTCGCTGGACGAACGGGACGCTGATGTCTCGAGGCTCGACGGCGAGCTGATAGCCCTCAGCATCGCGAACGCGGATCAGGAGCTGTCCCTCAAGGAGCAGGGCGCTACCGTCATCAGCCTGCAGCAGGCGGTTGTAACACCCTAAAATTCCATCACCAAATTAATGTAAGCAACATGGTGTTTAGATTTTATTTTCTAAGGATTAATTAAATTACCAAATAAATTTGGTCTCTAAAATATTTAAATATCATTTTAATAATTTAGAAGCGATAAGTGCTTGTGCATCATGATTTGAATGCATGAGTTTTGGTTGTGATGTGGTTTTAAAAGTCTTAAAATACTTGTGAAAATTCTTAAAAATAATTGTGAAATATAATTGTGAAAATTTGTGTAAAAGATTTGAATTTAAAAAGGGTTTGAAATTGTTTTGAAATGGTTTAAAAAAAAGAAAAAAAACTCTCCAAACCCTCTCTCTCTCTCTCCCTCCCTTTCTTTCCAGCCCGCGCGGCCCATCTCTCCCCTCGGCCCAAAACGGCTACCGCCGGCCCACCTCCCTTTCTCCCTCCTTTCTTTTTCTTTTTTCCCGCGCGGCCCACATTCCTTTCCGGCCCACGAAGCCGCACCGGCCCACCTGCGCTCCCCTCTTTCCTTCCCTCCCGCTGACCGACGGGGCCCGCCCGTCGGCCCCGTCCCTCTACCTCCGCCCCCCCCTCCCCCCTCGCGCGCACGCGCCACCGCGCCGCCGCCGGCAATTGCCCCGCGTCCTCCGCTCCCTCCCTTAATTCTCGCCATAAAGAGCACTAAAACCTCGGCTTCACTCCCCTTCCTTTGCTGCGTCGGTTTCACCTCAATTAAGCCCCCCCTCTTGAATGCATTGAAGACCGGCCGCCGCCATAGCCATTGATGGCCGTTGCTCTCGGCCATCGCCCCTCTCCCCTTCTCACCCTATAAAGCACACCCGAGAGCTCTTGGGCCGCCCCTTTCACCCCCCCCGTGCCTCCCTCACCCTCCCTATGGGCGTCGCCCGATCCGAACCGCCGCCGCCGCCATTGATGGCCGCCACCGGCGAGCAACCGCCACCGCCTCACCGCGCCTCCTCCCTTTCCCCCTCCGCCCTATAAAGGATTAGCACGCGTCTCCTCTCCACCCCGCGCCCCTCCTTTCCTCTCCTCCCTCTCCACGCGCGCCGCCGCGCGAACACCGCCGCCGCCGCCGCCCCTCGCCGCCGATCTCCCCTACGGCGCTTCTCCTTCCTCTTCAAGCCGCGGGAAGATTCCCCGTCTCCTCCTCTTCCTCTCTATGCTCTTGCCGTGGATTTTGGCACACGGAGCTCTTTTCCGCCATCGCCGACGAGCCGCCGCCGCTCCGCCGCTGTTTCCGCCGCGCGCGCGCCGGTATCCGCCGCCCGCCGCCGCCCGCCGCCCGTGGCGCACACGGGCCGTCCGATCGCAGGCGGGCGGTCCGGATTAAAAGAAGGGGTGTACCCCTTCGGTGGCCCACCGTGGACCGGTGGGCCGGGTCCACGGGCGCGGTCCACCGCCGACGTCGGCGCTGCGTCATCGCTTGCGTCAGCACCGCGTCATGCTCGCGTCAGCACAACCAATCATAGCCCGCCACGTGGCGCCTCCACAGCCTCTCCGCCAGCCGCCCTGGTAATTTTACAAAAAGAACCCCGCACTTTCTAATATCACATATATGCCCTTCCACCTCCAAAGATTCTTACAATTTAGCCCAGGTTTTAACAGTGAAGCCCCTGAGCTTCTCTGTTTCTTCCACCAAAGGTCCAAGCCCTACTCTTTTACACCAAAACTCTTGAGTTCTTACACATAATTATGTTAGGTCCCTGAAATCTTGCAGAAAACCCCCTAAACTTCCAGATATTCATAAATTAGTCCCTGAATCTTGTTTTAGCCATATCTTTTCCGTCCTAGCTCCGTTTTAAGCGTTCTTGGTGTCCGTGCGACCGTCTTTTAAAGCCCGACAGTTCTAGAATCTTGTTTTGGCCGTATCTTTTGCGTTGTAGCTCCGATTCCACCGTTTCAAGTTGCGTTAGGATCATATCAACTAAAACTACGTGATAGGGCCAATGTTGTACATGTTCTTGGTTTTATATTTTATTTTTTTTAAATATTAAATATGATTAAATCCTATTACACATGCTTTTCTAATTAAAATCTAAGTAGAGTTCAACACGTGTTTTCATAAGAAAGTTAATATGATTAATATTAAATGAACATTTCTTTTAATTTAAAGTTAATTAGATGTATACTTCTTTTTTTATAATCAAACTTAATTTGATTAACGATTATGCAATTTGCTTTCTACTAAAATGTACCATAGGCTATATCCCGAGTTTTCTTAATTAAATGTTAATTTGACTAAAATGAATATAAATGTGTTTTTAAATTATAATTTGATTAGAACAACTCGAAATATAATGATAAGCGCCTAGATGCTTTTACATGCTTCTTTTAAAATTAAATGTTTAATTTGCATAAATCATACTTGAATATTTATAAGTAAAATTGGACTAGGCCTACATCGTATTTTAAATACAAATATAACTTGCTTAATTATAAATAGGCTATTTCTCTGAAATAACCTATACACATGATTTTACTTAATTAAAAGATATCTAACACGTAGCTAGCTCTTGTTTGTGATCATCCAAATCTCCCGCTAGTTCCGAGTGTTCCTTGTGTTCGCTTTCCTAAACCCAAACCCCGTTTTCCCTTTAAGCTTTTCATGCTTGGTGTATTGTTTTGTTTATTGAATGTATTCTTGTGTGCTCGTAGACATCGTGCCAGTTTCAAGTGAGCAACCAGTTGATGTAGATCAAGAGCAAGTGTTTGAAGAAGAAGAACCTTAGTGATTAAGCAAGGAAGGCAAGTGGTCTTCTCCCCCTGCATGATTCCATTTTATCCTATGTAATTGCATGACAACTAAGTTTATATTTATGTTTTTGCATTAAATTGATGGGAACACCCCTTTTTAAGGACTTACCTAGACTTTTACCCACAATCCTTGGATCAACCCTATTTAATAAATGTTTTTGGGTAGAATATGCTAGTTGCTCAACTTGGGTTGGATAAAAATGGTTTTCCAAGACAAAGGCTTGTATGTTTAACGATGATGCTTTTGGTAATACAAGATCATATGATTTAATCGGAACATGGAGAACCACCCAAGAAAACATGCACAACCACAGTGTTACATGGCTCTGACCTTAGCCAATTAATTAGGTGTGCGATTGATCTGATGGCCCTTTTCCGAAAGGAGGGGAGAGGGGGATCCGGGTTGCGGGGGTATAGCCGGTCCTTTTGGGGTAGCGACCTTTGCTAAGGTGCGACCACTAGGGAGGGTTATGGTCCGCCCGATCGTAACTATGCGGGTCGTTAGTCTTTTGTATACCTTTGTAAAGGCTTCGTAGCGTCCCTATGCAATCACACCTCGGAAGTGTGGTATGATGCACGATCGGCATCGCATGGTTGGGTTCAAAGTTCTTCGGAACTTTTACGCGAGCCGTGGGTAAAGTGTGCAAACCTGCGGAGAGTGTAAAGGCGATCGATCGGCGTGCTCACGGTCATGAGCGGCTTGGACCCTCACATGATTAATAAACTTGAAGATGAGAATAAATCGTGGTTTGGTGAAGCTCGATGAGCTTTGGGTTGTTTTGCTTAAAAGTTTCTTAAGTGGGTTGGTATATACTTACATCTAGTAATTAGGCGTTCTTTAATTAAAAGTTTGACCAACATTAAAATGCTAACCGCTGCAAAACCATAGCCTATCCTTGATAGCCTTGCATCTTCCCCCACTTGTTGAGTACCAACCATAAGTGTACTCAGCCTTGCTTACCGTTGTTCAGAAGAGAACAATGGTGAAGAGTTCTACAACGACTTTGAGGAGTTATGAGGCTTGCGTCTCCCCTAGTCAAGTGCCTGTGGAAGCGGAAGACGAAGACTCGTCGTGTAGTTATCGTTTTCCGATGTTAAAGACCTTCGTGTCTTCCGAATGAGTGTAGTAAGTTGTTAAACCCCTTGTTACGTTTTACTGTCTATGATATTACACTCATTTCGTCTATCATATGTGTGGAACTAGATCTTGGCACACATATGTGATGCATCTGGTTTCCCTCCGGAAATCGGGTGTGACAGAGTGGTATCAGAGCAGTGTTGACTGAAGGAACGCAACCTTAGCTAGAAATTGTCGAAAATTAAGGATTCATGTTCTAGAAAGCCATGTCATCTTTCAAAATTATCTTATTTACGCATAAAAATCTAATTTATCCTTTGTTCTTTGACAAAACCCATCATTTGTTTTTGATCTATACTGAGTTTGGTTCTTATTCTGTCAGCTGGATCTACCACCAGTGTTTCCTATTATAAGTTCTTAGATGGCCTACCCTCTTATCAACTTCGATAGAATCGTTCCTGTGAGGACGTGCGATGTAAATGCTTGATTGTTTGAACTCAGGTTTGATTTGGATCTTTGCTTGTGTGAGTTGTATTGTGGAGTGATGGCCACATATGCAACAAGAAATAAATTGTTAGGTTAATAGAGATAGTTTGGGTTCAAATCTGGTTTATCCCTATCTGTCATTCAAGATGGTTGGAGGATGTCAGAAGATCAAAGCCTAAACATCAACAACCAGAAATCTACAAGCATATACAGACATCAACATATGAAAGAAGTTTCTTTCACTCCTGTTGTTCTCCTCTCTACCACAGTGTGATTACAATCACAACAAGAAAAGATGGATATGATATCAAAAATTCTATCATGCTCTTCAATCTGTTGGTTTCCAATCTCTTCTGAGCTTATCTTTAACACACAACCAGATGGCGAGTCCTAATAGAAATCACAAAGATAAAAGACAACAAAGGAAACATCGACATTCCATCTACAACCTCAGCATTTGAACGCAAGATGCTAGAGCATATGGCAACACAAACTCGGACTCTGCAAGCAATGACTCAAACCATGGTTAACATCCATCGGTATATTATAGAGTAAGCATCAAATCCTCAGAACTCCAACCTTATTTTGGGTGAAACCGTCAGATTCCAACTGTTTCATCGTCATTGGATAAAGAAAATCTATCAGTCATGCAAGCTGAAGTCTTACAAGGACATAAGCAGACCAACACGTCACCTCCTCATAACACAGAGATAACCAAAAGCTGGAGTTTCCGCCGAACCAGTAAAGAAGCAAGTTGTAGAAGCATGGAACCATCAAAATAATAAGAGAAGTCATGGAGCACAAGAATTGCGGATGAATGAACAACATGAACATATGAAGATTACAGGAACATGTCAATGTCGTAAACATTATGGTCGTTCACGTCTCCAAAAAGAAGCCAGCCTAATGAGAGATGAGGCTAGACAATGTTATCATTTGGACATCAATAAGAAGAGGAAGTTATGTACCCAAAAAAAATCCAGTCCTAAAAGAAGTTGCTCAAGCTGTAGATAGTAATCAGATTATCAACCTTGAGGATTGGAGTATAAATTTCAATGAATTTCAGCCTGACGGAATCAAACAACTCAAAAGCATGCAAGTGAAGAAAGTCAAGGCAACCAAGACAAGAGAAATGATAGCAGTTACAACCTGGGATGTGATCAATATGTGTCACCATATCCAAACCCGGAGGATACACATACAAAGTTCTGGAATATGGAGACACCTATGTTCTCTAACACTATGGATCACCTAGAAGCTGATGAATGGATCACAACAATTGAACAGAAGCTAGACTTGGTGCAATGCAACGATAGAGAGAAAGTTTTGTTTGCATAAGGACAACTTTATAACACACTTCATTCCTGTAAGTACGATGAAGCTCAAAAGGAAGGAGTTCCTTAACTTGAAGCAAGGGCAAATGACAGTGAATGAGTATAGGGATAAATTTATTCAGTTATCTATGTACGCACCAAGATCGTCTGAAAGTGATAAAAAGAAACGAGAACATTTCCTCAAGGGTTGAATGAAGACCTTCAGAGTATACTTAAGCTTACATGAATATTCTAGTTTGCAAGATGTCATCAACAAAGCTATTGAGTTAGAGAGCAAACTACAGGAAATCATAAGTAAGAAGAGGAAAATGAATTTTCCAGAGCAACATGAGAACAATTCACATCTTTACCATTTGACTCAAGGATCAGAACATGAGTATGAAGATCCACCACGCAATCGTTGAAACATTAAAGAAAATGGAGATTGTTTCTACTGCAAAGATCATGGACATTTTATTAGAAGGTGTCCTAAGAAACGTACTGACCGATATGAAAAGAAAGCTCAGCAGAGACAGAATAAGCAAATCAATACCCAAGAAGCCTTGGATCAAATGGAGAAGAATATTAAAAGTTGTGTATGAGGACCCGAAGTATGATTCGAGATGGCTAAGCTTAGGAAAAGAAACAATTATGGAGTTGATCCAGCTCTATTCAAATCACTTTATCAAGAAAAGAAGAAAAATCCTACAAAGGCAAATCAACAGAGTCGAGAAAAAGGAATGGACAGTTACAAGTGGAGTTAGGTTGAGTATTCCAATGATGTTTATAAAGTGAGTTGTGAAGAATAAAGAATTATGCTTATGGAGCTTGTGTAAGACGAATTATATGGAAGCAAGATAAGCAGTGTTGGATGCTAAACACCCTAACTCTTGTCTCATGCTAGCCTTTGTGAATCTCAGGATGAGAATCTGTCTTAAAGTGGAAGTTCATGTTGCTTTATCTTTTTGAGATCATCTCACCATGCATTAGTCTCATCTGAAATATCTTTCTCCAACAATCAGATGGTAAGCATCAGGTCAGGAGAAGGACAAGACATTCCATATGTTGTCTGTGCTCATATTGCTAATCATCAGAATCAAGCACCACCCCCACCCTTCAACCCAAAGAATGGATCCGACGCATGCAGTTCCTTGTCACTCAGATGCAGCTAATCCAAAACCTGACTGCCACTATTCAAAACATTCAAGCTCAGCACAATCAGTCACCACCAGTAGCACCACCAGCACCGGTGAACAAGCATAAGGAATTCATGAGTCACTGTCCTCTCACATACTCCTACTCAACTGATCTACTAGATGCTGAGGATTGATTAAAGACTGTCACCAAGAAGTTGGAGATGACACAGTGCACTGATCAAGAGATGGTTCTGTATACAGCAGGCTGTTTGGAGGGATTAGCAGCTGCATGGTGGAATGCGTACACTGTCACACATGTTGTACCTAGCACCATCACCTGGCAGGAGTTCAAGGATAATTTTCGTATGCACCACATTCCCTCTGGTGTGATCAAGCTTAAGCAAAGGGAGTTCCTCGCTCTAAAGCAAGGCAATATGTCAGTTAATAAGTATCTGAACAAGTTTATTCAGTTATCTTGCTATGCACCGGATCAAGTTAATACTGACAGCAAGAGGCAGGAAAGATTATTGAATGGGTTGATTGGACCGCTCAACTATCAGTTGCAAAGCCATATATTACCCAACTTTCAGATGTTGCTAAAAAAAGCTATAGGTTTGGAGAATAAACAAATGGAACTTGGAGAACAGAAGCGCAAGTTCAGGTCTCATGGACAGTCTAGCAACACACACCCCCGCTTCAACTCATCACAGAGTTCTCAGTTTAGTTCTGATAGATCAAGTGGAATTATTTGCAAAATTCTCAGTTGCAGCGTTCAACCCAGCAGTCCTAACATTCTAGCCAACAGACACCACATGTTGCAAGTCATCATCAAGATCACTCAGGTGCACCAGGACGAAACAACTCTCCAGTTCACCCTAAATGGTTGTTTCAATTGTAGAGAGTTAGAATGATATACCAGCATCTTCCCAAATCGTAACATCTAGACTCCCCAAAAAGACAATGGTCAAAGGTTCGGACAACCAACATCTCAGATACACCATGGAAGTGCTAATTCTCAGATCAATGAGAGTCAACGGAATTACGTGCATGGCAGAGTGAACCACATGACAGCTGAACAAGCTCAAGACGCTCCTAATTTTGTGCTGGATACGTTTCCTGACAAACTCTGTGCCTGCAACGATTTTATTTGATTCCGGAGCATCACATTCACTCAATACTGAACAATTTGTAGCAAAGCATGGAATACCTATAAGTTATATGAAGACACATTTGTTGGTTAGTTCCACGAATGGTGAGATGAAATCTGCATATGTATGCTCAGAAGTCAATCTTAAGATCAAGGGAATAAATTTTCAAGCTGATCTAGTAGTCCTTACATAAAGTGGAATAGATGTGATACTTGGAATGGATTGGTTAGGCGATGTGACAGAATAATTCTGTGTGCCAAGAAGTCAGTACTCTTAACCAGCCCCAAGGAGATAGAATTGAGGTTGTTGCTACTGCCCTATCCAAAGAAGAAGGCAAAGTGTACCAAGATTAAGGAAAGTAGATGAAGGAGCTATGCCTGTCGGAAAAACTCAGCATACAAGACGGACTCAGAATAATACCCTTAGTTCTTTTCAATCTCTCCGAATCTCGGGACGAGATTCTTTTTAAGGGGGGTAGATTTGTAACACCCTAAAATTCCATCACCAAATTAATGTAAGCAACATGGTGTTTAGATTTTATTTTCTAAGGATTAATTAAATTACCAAATAAATTTGGTCTCTAAAATATTTAAATATCATTTTAATAATTTAGAAGCGATAAGTGCTTGTGCATCATGATTTGAATGCATGAGTTTTGGTTGTGATGTGGTTTTAAAAGTCTTAAAATACTTGTGAAAATTCTTAAAAATAATTGTGAAATATAATTGTGAAAATTTGTGTAAAAGATTTGAATTTAAAAAAGGGTTTGAAATTGTTTTGAAATGGTTTTAAAAAAAGAGAAAAAAAAACTCTCCAAACCCTCTCTCTCTCCCTCCCTTTCTTTCCAGCCCGCGCGGCCCATCTCTCCCCTCGGCCCAAAACGGCTACCGCCGGCCCACCTCCCTTTCTCCCTCCTTTCTTTTTCTTTTTTTCCCCGCGCGGCCCACATTCCTTTCCGGCCCACGAAGCCGCACCGGCCCACCTGCGCTCCCCTCTCTCCTTCTCTCCCGCTGACCGACGGGGCCCGCCCGTCAGCCCCGTCCTCTACCTCCAGCCCCTCCCCTGCTTCGCACAGCCAGCCGCGCCACCGCCGGCAATTGCCCCGCGTCCTCCGCTCCCTCCCTTTAATTCTCGCCATAAAGAGCACTAAAACCTCGGCTTCACTCCCCTTCCTTTGCTCTGTTCGGTTTCACCTCAATTAAGCCCCCCCCTCTTGAATGCATTGAAGACCGGCCGCCGCCATAGCCATTGATGGCCGTTGCTCTCGGCCATCGCCCCTCTCCCCTTCTCACCCTATAAAGCACACCCGAGAGCTCTTGGGCCGCCCTTTCACTCCCCCGTGCCTCCCTCACCCTCCCTATGGGCGTCGCCCGATCCAGAACCGCCGCCGCCGCCATTGATGGCCGCCACCGGCGAGCAACCGCCACCGCCTCACCGCGCCTCCTCCCTTTCCCCCTCCGCCCTATAAAGGATTAGCACCGTCTCCTCTCCACCCCGCGCCCCTCCTTTCCTCTCCTCCCTCTCCACAGCGCCGCCGCCGCGGAACACCGCCGCCGCCGCCGCCCCTCGCCGCCGATCTCCCCTACCGGCGCTTCTCCTTCCTCTTCAAGCCGCCGGGAAGATTCCCCGTCTCCTCCTCTTCCTCTCTATGCTCTTGCCGTGGATTTTGGCACACCGGAGCTCTTTTCCGGCCATCGCCGGCGAGCCGCCGCCGCTCCGCCGTTGTTTCCCGCCGCGCGCCGCCGGTGCATCCCGCCCGCCGCCGCCCGTCGCCCGTGGCGCACCTGGGCCGTCCGATCAAGGCGGGCGGTCCAGATTAAAAGAAGGGGTGTACCCCTTCGGTGGCCCACCGTGGACCGGTGGACCGGGTCCACGGGCGCGGTCCACCGCTGACGTCAGCAGCTGCGTCATCGCTTGCGTCAGCACCGCGTCATGCTCGCGTCAGCACAACCAATCATAGCCCGCCACGTGGCGCCTCCACAGCCTCTCCGCCAGCCGCCCTGGTAATTTTACAAAAAGAACCCCGCACTTTCTAATATCACATATATGCCCTTCCACCTCCAAAGATTCTTACAATTTAGCCCAGGTTTTAACAGTGAAGCCCCTGAGCTTCTCTGTTTCTTCCACCAAAGGTCCAAGCCCTACTCTTTTACACCAAAACCCTTGAGTTCTTACACATAATTATGTTAGGTCCCTGAAATCTTGCAGAAAACCCCCTAAACTTCCAGATATTCACAAATTAGTCCCTGAATCTTGTTTTAGCCATATCTTTTCCGTCCTAGCTCCGTTTTAAGCGTTCTTGGTGTCCGTGCGACCGTCTTTTAAAGCCCGACAGTTCTAGAATCTTGTTTTGGCCGTATCTTTTGCGTTGTAGCTCCGATTCCACCGTTTCAAGTTGCGTTAGGCTCATATCAACTAAAACTACGTGATAGGGCCAATGTTGTACATGTTCTTGGTTTTATATTTTATTTTATTTAAATATTAAATATGATTAAATCCTATTACACATGCTTTTCTAATTAAAATCTAAGTAGAGTTCAACACGTGTTTTCATAAGAAAGTTAATATGATTAATATTAAATGAACATTTCTTTTAATTTAAAGTTAATTAGATGTATACTTCGGTTTTTTACAATCAAACTTAATTTGATTAACGATTATGCAATTTGCTTTCTACTAAAATGTACCATAGGCTATATCCCGAGTTTTCTTAATTAAATGTTAATTTGACTAAAATGAATATAAATGTGTTTTTAAATTATAATTTGATTAGAACAACTCGAAATATAATGATAAGCGCCTAGATGCTTTTACATGCTTCTTTTAAAATTAAATGTTTAATTTGCATAAATCATACTTGAATATTTATAAGTAAAATTGGACTAGGCCTACATCGTATTTTAAATACAAATATAACTTGCTTAATTATAAATAGGCTATTTCTCTAAAATAACCTATACACATGATTTTACTTAATTAAAATATATCTAACACGTAGCTAGCTCTTGTTTGTGATCATCCAAATCTCCAACTAGTTCCGAGTGTTCCTTGTGTTCGCTTTCCTAAACCCAAACCCCGTTTTCCCTTTAAGCTTTTCATGCTTGGTGTATTGTTTTGTTTATTGAATGTATTCTTGTGTGCTCGTAGACATCGTGCCAGTTTCAAGTGAGCAACCAGTTGATGTAGATCAAGAGCAAGTGTTTGAAGAAGAAGAACCTTAGTGATTAAGCAAGGAAGGCAAGTGGTCTTCTCCCCTTGCATGATTCCATTTTATCCTATGTAATTGCATGACAACTAAGTTTATATTTATGTTTTTGCATTAAATTGATGGGAACACCCCTTTTTAAGGACATACCTAGACTTTTACCCACAATCCTTGGATCAACCCTGTTTAATAAATGTTTTTGGGTAGAATATGCTAGTTGCTCAACTTGGGTTGGATAAAAATGGTTTTCCAAGACAAAGGCTTGTATGTTTAACGATGATGCTTTTGGTAATACAAGATCATATGATTTAATCGGAACATGGAGAACCACCCAAGAAAACATGCACAACCACAGTGTTACATGGCTCTGACCTTAGCCAATTAATTAGGTGTGCGATTGATCTGATGGCCCTTTTCCGAAAGGAGCAGAGGGGGATCGGGTTGCGGGGGGTATAGCCCGGTCCTTTTGGGGTAGCGACCTTTGCTAAGGTGCCGACCACTAGGGAGGGTTATGGTCCGCCCCGATCCGTAACTATGCGGGTCGTTAGTCTTTTGTATACCTTTGTAAAGGCTTCGTAGCGTCCCTATGCAATCACACCTCGGAAGTGTGGTATGATGCACGATCGGCATCGCATGGTTGGGTTCAAAGTTCTTCGGAACTTTTACGCGAGCTGTGGGTAAAGTGTGCAAACCTGCGAGTGTAAAAGTGATCGATCAGCCGTGCTCACGGTCATGAGCGGCTTGGACCCTCACATGATTAATAAACTTGAAGATGAGAATAAATCGTGGTTTGGTGAAGCTCGATGAGCTTTGGGTTGTTTTGCTTAAAAGTTTCTTAAGTGGGTTGGTATATACTTACATCTAGTAATTAGGCGTTCTTTAATTAAAAGTTTGACCAACATTAAAATGCTAACCGCTGCAAAACCATAGCCTATCCTTGATAGCCTTGCATCTTCCCCCACTTGTTGAGTACCAACCATAAGTGTACTCAGCCTTGCTTACCGCTGTTCAGAAGAGAACAATGGTGAAGAGTTCTACAACGACTTTGAGGAGTTTTGAGGCTTGCGTCTCCCCCAGTCAAGTGCCTGTGGAAGCGGAAGATGAAGACTCGTCGTGTAGTTATCGTTTTCCGATGTTAAAGACCTTCGTGTCTTCCGAATGAGTGTACTAAGTTGTTAAACCCCTTGTTACGTTTTACTGTCTATGATATTACACTCATTTCGTCTATCATATGTGTGGAACTAGATCCTGGCACACATATGAGATGCATCTGGTTTCCCTCCGGAAATCGGGTGTGACAGAGCGCCGCGCTCTCGAGGTGGAGAAGAAGCAGGTTGAAGTTAGGTCGCCGTTTCGTCTTTTGTTTTGCTGATCTTTCCTTCGAGGGTTCGTTCCCCTTCTGATTTCTCTTGCTGGTGACGTTCAGGCCTGCGCACCGCGCTGGGGCGCGCTACCGACCGGGCTGAGGCGCTGCAGGCTTCCTACAACTCCTCCGAGCGGGAACTGGTGGAGCTGCGTGCCGCGGCCCTCGAGACCTGCCGGGCCGTCGAAGAGGGCGAGGCGCAAGCTGGAAGCTCGTTGGCTATCCGCCTGCGCGCCCTCGGCGGGCATGTCTCTGGGCGCATGCGCCGCGCTCTGCGCCTTGGCGTCCAGAAGGCCCTCGGCGTGGTGCGATCCCACTACCAGGTCAACTTCGAGGTCGTGGCGGAAGGCTACATCGTCCCTGAGGGCGTCGAGGATGAAGTGGCAATGGAGCGCGTGGACGCGCTAGCCGCTGATGCCGCCGATGCGCTCGCCGAGGCCTTCGAGGAGTTCCTGTTCCCGGACGCCGCTGACGCTGATGCTCCTCAAGCCTGAAGATTGCTGGGCGCCAGGCCCTTTTTTATTTGTATGTTACTGTATGGGCCGCGTGGCCATGTAAATGAACAATCATTTTATTTTAAACACTTGTGGAAGCGAATGGTGTTTGTTATTTTATCGCGCTATTTTATTTCATCCTTTGCCTGAGTAAATTCGAGTTAGGGGAGTTCCGTTTTCGCGAGTAGCCTGCTGGGCCGGAGGCAAGAGAGAAGGGTCGTATCCTCGTGGAGGCGTAGGCTATCTCTGGCTCGCGCATCCTTTCCGCTAGGCCTTCCACGCCCTGTCTGAATTTTGTTCGAGGCTTAGGTCGAGCCATACTTAGCGTGCGTGGGTTTTTTGCGAAAAAATGGGACCATTTTTTGGGGGGGGGGATGCCCCCCGTAGTAGCCCCCGAGGGTGACTTGGTTTTCTGGGGAAAGCCGAGTTGCCCTTTTTATTGAATTGCTGTTATTTTACATTTGGGCCGCCAACTGGGGTGCTGGGCTTTGCGATTTACAACAGAAAAAACTTGGAAATCCTAGCTAAGGATAGAAGCGACGTAGCTGCTGGATGTTCCAAGCGTTGGTGAGTTCCTCGTCGTCCTCGTTGGCCAGCTTGTACGTGCCGGGCTTGAGCACCTTCACCACGACGTGGGGTCCCTCCCACGGAGGTGATTGCTTGTGGCGTCCTCGGTTGTCTTGGCGTAGCCTTAGGACCAAATCCCCCTCACTGAAGTCCCGCCGGCGCACCTTTCGGGCTTGGTAACGCCTTAGGGACTGCTGGTATCTTGCGGAGTGCATCAGGGCCACGAGGCGCGCTTCATCCAGCTGGTCCAGCGAGTCTTCGCGAGCCCGCTGGTTGGTGTCCTCGTCATAGCCCCGCACCCTGGGTGACCCATATTCTAAGTCCGTGGGGAGGACGGCCTCCGCGCCATGGACTAGAAAGAACGAGGTGAACCGGTGGCTGCGCTGGGGTGGTCCTTAGGCTCCACACGACCGCGGGCGGTTCTCGGAGCCATTTCCGACCAGACTTGTTCAGCTGGTCGAAAATTCTGGGCTTGAGGCCTTGTAGGATCATGCCGTTGGCACGCTCTACTTGGTCGTTGGTCTGTGGGTGCGCCACAGCTGCCCAGTCCACACGGATGTGGAATTTATCGCAAAACTCTAGGAATTTCCTGCCCGTGAATTGGGACCCGTTGTCGGTAATGATGGAGTTCGGCACTCCAAAATGATGGACGATGTTGGCGAAGAACGTCACCGCTTGCTCCGCCCTGAGGTTCGTGATGGGGCACACCTCCACCCATTTGGAAAATTTGTCGATCGCGACCAATAGGTGGGTGAAGCCCCCGGGCGCCTTTCGCATGGGCCCAACGATGTCCAGCCCCCACACGGCGAAAGGCCATGTAATGGGGATGGTCTGCAGGACGTGCGCAGGGAGGTTGGATTTTCGGGCGTAGAATTGGCACCCTTCGCAGGTGCGCACGATCTCGCTGGCATCCGCGACCGCGGTGGGCCAATAGAAGCCCTGGCGGAACGCGTTGCCTACGAGGGTGCGGGGTGCGGCATGGTTGCCGCAAATCCCCGCATGTATGTCCCGGAGGAGCTCGCGCCCCTCCAGGATGGGTACGCATCGCTGCAGGATGCCGGAGGCAGCGCGCTTGTACAGCTCGCCGTCGATGAGGGCGAAGGACTTGGCCATCCTGGTGATGCGCCTAGCCTCGGACCGGTCCGAGGGGAGTTCCCCTCGGTCCATCCAGGCGATCTATTTGTCGCGCCAGTCCGCCCTGATGGGGGCTGGCTCGACGTCCATTGCTTCGGCCTCGCTGGCGCCGTACCCCTCGAGAACGGAGAGCACGTACGCCTCGTTCGAGGGGTTCTCATCCATGGGCTCCGCGCCTGCTGGATTCGAGGGAGCCCCCGAGGGTTCCGCGTGGTTCGAGGGGTGCGGCTCAAGGGTGACGGACGGTTGGGCGATATCTTGGGCGAAGACGTTCGGGGGGACAGTGATTCGCCCCGACACGATCTTGGCAAGCTCGTACGCCTCCTCGTTGTACCGGCGGGTCACGTGATTAAGCTCGACGCCATAGAACTTGTCCTCGAGGGGCCGCACGGCCTTGCAGTATGCCTCCATCTTGTCGTCGTGGCAGCTTGCATTCTTCATGACTTGGTCGATTACAAGCTGCGAATCCCCCCGCACGTCGAGGCGTTTGACGCCTATCTCGATGGCGATCTTGAGGCCGCAGAGCAGGGCCTCGTACTCAGCCATGTTGTTTGACGCGGGGAAATGGATGCGTACAGCGTACCGCATGTGCTCCCCGAGGGGTGAGACGAAGAGCAGGCCCGCGCCCGCCCCTGTCTTCATCACCGAGCCGTCGAAATACAGAGTCCAACACTCTGCCTGGATCTGTGGCGGCGGAAACTGCGTGTCCGTCCACTCGGCAACGAAATCTGCCAAGATCTGGGACTTGATGGCCTTGCGCGGCGCGTAGGCGAGCGTTTCGCCCATCAGTTCCATTGACCACTTGGCGATCCTGCCTGCTGCGTCCGGATTGCGGATGATCTCCCCCAATGGAAAGGAGGAAACCACCATGACAGGGTGGGCCTCGAAGTAGTGACGGAGCTTGCGCCGCACGAGGACCACCGCGTAGAGCAGCTTCTGGACTTGGGGGTAGCGCGCCTTGGTGTCGGAGAAGACCTCGCTGATGTAGTACACCGGCTGCTGAACCGGCAAGGCGTGCCCTTCCTCCGTACGCTCTACCACGATCACGGCGCTGACCACCTGGATAGTCGCAGCCACGTGTAGAGGTACAGAGGTTCGCCGTCTTGCGGTGGTGTGAGGATTGGGGCGTGGGTCAAGGACGCCTTCAGCTTGTCAAGCGCCTCCTGGGCCTCGGCGGTCCAGGAGAAGCGCTCATGCTTCTTGAGGAGGCGGTAGAGGGGCAAGCCTTTCTCGCCGAGCCGCGAGATGAAGCGGCTCAGGGCGGCAAGGCACCCTAGCACCCTTTGCACCCCTTTGAGATCCCGAATCGGACCCATTCGCTCGAGGGCTACAACCTTTTCGGGGTTGGCCTCGATGCCTCGCTGGGAGACTATGTATCCTAGAATCATGCTCCGCGGAAAGCTAAAGACACATTTTTCGGGGTTTAATTTTAACCCGTTGGCCCGTAGGCAGCCGAACGCGATGCTGAGGTCTCTAACCAGGTCGTCCGCCTTCCTGGCTTTCACGACTATGTCGTCCACGTATGCCTCGACAGTTCGCCCGATGTGGTCTCCGAAAACGTGCTGCATGCACCGTTGGTACGTTGCACCCGCATTTCAGAGGCCGAACGGCATCGTGACGTAGCAATACATCCCGAACAGCGTGATGAATGAAGTCGCGATTTGGTCGGACTCCTTCATCTTGATTTGGTGGTACCCGGAATAGGCATCAAGGAAACAGAGTAGCTCGCACCCGGCGGTCGAATCAACAATTTGATCGATACGTGGCAAAGGAAAAGGAACTTTTGGACATGCTTTATTAAGACTGGTGTAGTCTACACACATCCGCCACTTCCCATTCTTTTTCTTTACTAGTACAGGATTGGCTAGCCACGTAGGGTGGAACACCTCCTTGATGAACCCAGCCTCGAGGAGCTTCCGCAGATCCGCTCCGATCGCCCGCCGCCGCTCCTCGTCAAAGCGGCGGAGCCGTTGCTGCACGGCACGGGAGTGAGGTAGGATGTCAAGGGAGTGCTCGGCGACCTCCCTCGGGATGCCTGGCATGTCCGAGGGGCTCCACGCGAAGATGTCGGCGTTGGCGCGGAGGAAGTCGACGAGCACCACTTCCTATTTCGGGTCGAGGGTTGAGCTGACCCTCAATGCCTTGACCTCGGGGGCAGCAGGGTCGAGGGGCACCTCCTTGGTCTGCTCCGCCGCCTCGAAGCTGCCGGCGTGCTTGGTGGTGGAGTTAAGGTCCTCGTTGACCATCTTCTCCAAGTTGGCCACCAGTGCTTCATCCAGCGCTAGTGCTTCCGCGTGCTCCACGCATTCGACATCGCAGTCGAAGGCGTGCTCGATGGACGAGCCCACGGTGATGATGCCGTTGGGGCCCGGCATCTTCATCTTGAGGTAGGTGTAGTTAGGGACAGCCATGAACTTGGCGTAGCAGGGCCGCCCAAGTATGGCGTGATACGCGCCTCTGAACCCCACCACCTCGAAGGTGAGCATCTCCTTGCGGTAGTTGCTCGGAGTGCCGAACCAAACGGGCAGGTTGATCTGCCCAAGGGGCTGGACGCGCTTGCCAGGCGCGACGCCATGGAACGGCGTCGTGCTGGGCCGCAGCTGGTCCAACCCGATCCCCAACAGGCGCAGCGTGTGCGCATAGAGGATGTTGAGGCTGCTGCCTCCGTCCATCAGGACCTTCGAGAACCGCGCGTTCCCGATGACCGGGTCGACCACCAGCGGGTACTGGCCCAGGTTGGGGATGCGGTTCGGGTGATCCTCGCGGCTGAAGGTGATGGCATCCTCCGACCAATCGAGGAAGGAAGGAAGGAGGCGCCTTCTCCGCGGCGAGAACCTCGTGCCGCTCCCGCTTGCACTGGCGGCACGACATGTCGACGGTCGGCCCCCCGAAGATAAGGAAAACCTTTTCCACAGCGGGGAAGCCGCCGGCGTCACCATCACCCCCGTCCTTCTTGGCTTCGGCGTCCTTCGCGGCGGCGCGGCCATAGAACCGCTTGAGCAAGTCGCATTGCTCGAGGGTGTGGTTGACCGGTGTCTTGTGGTAAGGACATGGCTTTTTCAGCATGTCGTCGAAAACCCCCGGACCTCGAGGGGCCGGTCGGGGGCCCCGTCGAGCCGGGTCTACAGCAAGGGCCTCGCCATCGTCGGCGTCTCGTACCTGCTCGCGCGCCTCGCGGCGCGGCTTCTTCCCCTTCTTGCCCCTCTTGTCCTTCCGGTGGAGCTCCTTGGACTTGCCGCCCTCCGCGGGCGTGTCGTCCGCGCGCTTGCCCTTCTTGCCGTCGAAGATCGCTCCCACGGCCTCTTCGCCCGAGGCAAAGCTGGTAGCGATATCGAATAATTCGTTTGAGTCGACCGGCGGGCTGCGCCCTAACTCGCACACGAGGTCTCGGCACGTGGTGCCCTCGAGGAAGGCGTGCACAATCTCGGATTGCGCTACGCTCCGGAGCTCCGTGCAGCGCTTGGAGAAGCGTCGTATGAAGTCCCGGAGCGACTCGCCGGGCTTCTGGGTGCAGGAGTGCAAGTCCCAGGAGTTCCCAGGGCGCAGATACGTGCCCTGGAAGTTGCCAACGAACGTGTGGACCAGGTCATCCCGGTTGTGGATGCGGGCCGCGGCGGCGGTGCTCGAGCCACGTCCGCGCCGAGTCGGCGAGGTGCAGGGGGAGGTTGCGGATGATGACCTCGTCACTGGTGGCCCCGCCCAGCTGGCACGCCAGGTGGTAGTCATTGAGCCACACACGGGGGTCCGTCTCCCCATTGTACTTGGCGATGGTCGTGGGCTGGCGGAAGCGCTGGGGAAAGGCCGCCGCGCGGATCTCCCAGCTGAACACGTGGGTTCCCGGGGGCTCCGGCGTCGGTGAGCGATCCTCATCGCTATCGTAGCATCCGCCCCGCCGAGGGTGGTAGCCTGCTGCCGCTCGCGCCTCCGCTTTGCTCGTCCGCCGAGCATTGATGATGTTGCGGGCATCACCGTCCCGCGCTTTCCCGCGCGTGTCGAGGAGCCGCTCTTTGGCTGGCGTGCGCCCCGGGTTGGCGGGGTGCTCCGTTGCTCCACCCGCGTGTACCGAGGGTTCGGCCCCCTGTGCGCACCCATCACCCCGTGCGTCTCCCTGCTGACGGATGCGGGACGCCGAGCTCTCGGCCTGCTAGACGACCGCTTGCTCGATGAGCGCCTGCGCCTCGCGGTGCAGGTTTCGCGCCTCGGGTGTTGAAGGGTCGGGCATGGCCCGCAACAGCATCGCGGTGGCGATGAGCTTTTGGCTCGCTCGCGAAGGTGTATCCGGGTTGTCGACGTTGAAATCGGCGTTAATGCGGTCGCAGGCCTGTATGCCCAGCTCACGCGCGCGTTCGCCGCGCGCGGAGGCTTCTCCCGCCATGGAGGCGCGGAGCAACCGCACCGTCCGGTACTCTTCCGCCAGCTTGGCCTCGAGCTCGCGTGCTTGGGCCAGCTGCGCGTTGATATCAGCCCCTGTTGGGGGTGAAGGAGCAGGGGCGCTTGGCCCCGTAGCCAGGCGCGAAGCGGTCCCCAGAGCGGGCGAAACTTCTCCGTCGCCGGCGCCGTTGCGCCGGTGGCGTTTGTCGGGTCGTTGGTGATGACGGCGCGGCATTCCGTGCGAGGGTCGTAGCTCCCGGCCGGGAGTCGTCGGGGAGCGGCCCGAACCGTAGTCCGTGGCGTCGAGGAATCACCCGAACACATGCGGGTCCGCACGCCGGGAGAAGTCCCACTCCGCGTACCCATGCGAGGTGGCGGGTGGCAATGCGTCGATAGAGCCCAGGGACGACTCGTCGCCGGCGGAGGCGCTAGGGTCCCTGGCGACGTAAACGTGGCGGCCAGGGGGAACCCTGCGCATCGTGGCGCTGGCATTGGCGATGTAGGCCGCCGTGGCGCCGCGCGAGCACCGATGGGGAAGCGCGGCCGGAGACCGAGCGCTCCCCCGCCGCGGCGGCGTCGTTGTGCCGACCGGCGCGTCGCGTTGTGGGGCGACGCGCTCGGTGCGTCGTCGCTCCGACCGCGCCCGGCGCGAGCGCCGGCCGGAGCGGCGGCGCGCGCGACGCCGACGGGCCCGCGGCGTCCGTGCCGGCGGGCGTTTGCGTCGTGGCGACGCGTGCAGCGGCGACCGGGGCTGACCCGGCTTGGCGCCGCGCACGAAGTTCCTCAAGGTTGGTGAGGCGCATGAGGTAGCCGTTCCCCGTGGCCTGAAAGTTCAGGCCCCCGAACCGGATTTCGAACCCGGCGGGGAGTGGGTCCGAGCTGCCCATGGAGTAGCGCGTGCCGCGGTACTCGGTGCGAATCACCATGGAGGGATTTGATGGCGGATTGACCTTCAGCGCTCACGTGCCCCACGGTGGGCACCAACTGTCAGTGCGGAATGTAGTCCCGACCCTAACTAGTAATAAGCACCAAGGTCTGTCCCTCGATGGTCGGTGCTAAGCAACTAGAGACACTTGGTTTATCCTGGTTCCGACCGTGGCCGTACGTCCAGCAGAGGCGTGCTCGGGGCACTTGTATTGCTTTGCACCGGGGTGCCTGTAGTGGGGCGGCTACAAGCAAGGCGGGAGAGGGGGCGTGACCTCCAAGTCCCTGGTGAAGTGTCTGAGGCTGTTGGCGATGTTGTGGGCGAATTGAGGCGTGTGTGTGTTGCGGTTTCGGGTGTTCGTATGTCGATGTCCCCTGCGGCGAGGGGGTTCACCTTCCTTTTATAGACCAAGGAGAGGGTGAATTGCAGGCATGCCGCACTATTCAGCTACATGGGGAAGTATGGCCTGCGCCGCCGCGGGGTTGGCGGTCATCTTGATGGTCCTTGCCACGATCTCGTCATCATGGCGTGTCCTGTACCCGAACAGTGGCAGCTTCGAGGGTAGGGGCGTAGTGGTTGACCGTGGCGTCCTCAGACGGGCTCGAGGAAGCCGTTGACGGTGATGCGTACGGGATACAGTGGCAGGCGTGGCAGCGTCCCGTCCCCGCGTGCCTCACAGCGCCGGAGTGGTTGTAATAGTGCTCGGCGTGGTGTTGCGAGCACGGGGGCGGCCGCACAGGACCAACAGTGGCGGGGATGGCGTCCCGCCAGCCTAGCGTCATGACCTGGCCCTGCAAGTTCACAAGAATAGGCGGCGCGTTAGCCGTACGGGAGTAGGCGGCGCAGTGTCACGGGGCTGACACCGTCCACATCGCACAGTCCCCCACAGTGGCGGGGATGGGTTCCCCTTAGGGAGTTGGCGCAACAGGGCCGGGGCATGATTCCCAGGCGCATGATGGTGCCGCCCTGCCGTGTCAGAGCACTAAATGCCCGTACCCGCGTGCGGGAACGGGCGCGCGTGCGAGGGAGTCTCGAGCGAGGAGGAGGCGAACCCTCGAGCGAGGCGGATCCCGCTCGAGGGGGCCGTGAACCCTCGAGCGAGGCGGAACCCGCTCGAGGGAGGCGTGAACCCTCGAGCAAGGCGGAACCAGCTCGAGGGGGCCTTTAAGTGGGCCACTCCGGTGGGTCGCGGGGACCACCGCAGTGTGGGTCGTGCCTCGTGTGTGCGCTTTAAGTGAGAGGCGCTTCGCATTGGTTTCTTGCAGGTTTTAAGCAGGATTCCACTATTTGTTTTAGGGGACCCTCAGGGCTGTCCCCGACATTGTTAAAAATAATTAATCGAGCATAGTATTCATCAACTTCCAACATTAGGGATCTCATGGCTAGTGGAGTAAGTAGTCTCAGATAACGGTGAGAGGCCGACAATCGATTGATTCAAACCTTGCAAGGTAGACCTAAACACACGCTGGGATGCCCCCACGAGGACAACCACCAAGTGGTTTCCAAAACTCTTCGGGTCGGGATCGAATCTTACAGTCTTTGGTGCAGACTATCCGGCATACCCCGCGAGGCACCCGGACTCACCATACACCACCGGTAGCTAGCCGTGAGATGCATCCCAAGATGAGTAATAGTAAGATCCCTCGCCGCCTCATTAAGGTACTAGGCTTACCAGTCCCATTCCCGACAAGTGCTTAGTACGTTCAAACACTTAACCCACAATAGCCATTGGACCGGAGCCCAAATCCCATGCTCTTACCACATGAGCAATCCATTTAAGGAGATCTTATGATTCCTACCTAGGAACCTATTCTCGCGAGTGACATCATCACCCGACTTGTAACGGTCCTATAGCTTAGCAGCTATCGACCTATCATACTAGTGAGGACACAGGTACCTAGGGATCATGCATCTAAGGTTCCAAACAACGCCTGAACTTAAATGCACAAGCATCCATAGATAATTGCATATTAAATTTTGAAACACTGAGTTAAATGCACCGGGGCTTGCCTTCATCAGCAAGGTTAGCCTGAGCACCCTCGGTGTCGTCGAGTACTTTCACGTACTGCAGTGCAGCTTCCGCTTCTCCTCCCTTGTCTTCCGGGACGAGCGAGTAGTCACCGTCGGGAAGATCTACACGGAATGCAATGCAGGGTTCAGGAGATGTGATAGATTATTTATCTTATCCAACTCTTGTTGGCCCTATTCACCTTAACAATAATTAATTATTAACTTCCTTTTTATGAAGGTTATTATTGATATGTTTTTATTCTTTTTAATTGAACACTTAATTAATGCTTCCTTTTATAATTTGTCATTTCATGTGAAGATTTAATACCTCACCTCTCACTAGTAAAGGTGTGTACAAAGACAATTATTTACAATTTAATTATTCAACAGCAAGGGTGTATTCTTAGCTCTTAATTAAGTTTGATAACACTTCACAAAAAGGGAAAAGAATTAAAAAGGCATTTTCCTAATTTAATCAAAACATTAACCTATAAAAGGCCATCAAAGCTTTTATTTAACAATAAATCACTAAAAATTCATTGGAGGGTTTCTTAAGCATCAACACACCCATACTAAGCCACGGAACACACATGCAATGCTTGGGAAGCTAGAAAATTAATTACTTTGAAAATAACAAAAGCTAGCTAGCAATTCAAGTTAAATGCATACAAAAAAATAAGCATCCAAATGCTCCAAACTTCCTCACACATGTTCTCTGGTCCCAAACCATCCTAGAAAAGCAGCAATTACACCTAGAACTACTACTGATCTTGCATTATTAAATTACAAAGGAAAACACACATATATTAAGAATAAATACTTCTGATCAATAACAAATTGTGATTAATTCACCAGAGGTGTAACTTGCCATATCAAGACAGTATGCAGATGTTGGGCTCAAGAACATAATTATTTTTAGCTACAAAAATCATCTAGTCAGATTCTGCATGAAAGGAAAATAATTCATATAAAAAGATTTACATCATAACTTTGTGCATTTTTTGGCACAGTAGCTAGTCATAACCTCACACATAACATATCCAGAAATTGGATACAAAGGATCTATGGGTTTTGAGATATCTCAGATCTGGGTTTCTCACATTTCTATTTTTCATGCCAAACATATCAAGAAACAGACTAGGTGAGTATAACAAAAGTTGTAGTGCGCATCACCAGGAATCTAGCAAAATTTAGTTTGCAATTTTCCGAATTTTCTACGATTTTCTAGAGATTTTACAAGAATCAGCAAAGTGACTATACTATTGAAGTTCCTCTTTTTACCGAGACCCCTGGATGTTTTCCAGGACTCACACATATGCCCCTAGATTGCACAAAACACCCTGGCAAGAGCCTTGCAATGCGGCCCTTGGCCATGGGGGCGGCGTGGCTCCGGCCAATCCCGGTGAGCCGGCGGCGCTCCCGGTCGGGGAAGTGATCGGGCTCGACCATAAGCTCACCTAGGACCTAGGGGTGGCCGAAGTTTGGGCAGGGAAATCGCCAGCGTGGGCGCACGACGAGGACCGGCGGCAGCGGCCGCGGCGGGCGGTGTTGTCGGCGAGGGAGGCTTCCGGCTTGCCCACAAGCAAAGGCTACGGCTCACGTGCGAGCTAGAGGAGGTGTTGGGTGTGTCGGCCGGTGACGAAACACTCCGGAAGAATGGGAGATCGCTCAAGCGGCGGTCATGGCGGTGGCTATGGCAATAGTGGCGCGCGCGAGGGTGAAACGCGGCCTTAAATAGGGGAGGGCTCGACCAGTGATGATGACGACGTGACCGCGAATATGCGGCCGTGGTACGGTGGCCTCGACCGGCGCGCGTACAGCGGGACGCCGCGAACGGACCGGCGGTCCGTGGCGCGCGCCCGGCCGCTACGGCACGGACAATCGGCGACACGCGGCCGGGGAGGACTCCAAGGAGCCTCGGAGCGCGGGCACGTGGGGAAGGCGCGGCCTCGGTCGACGAGTGGCCTCGGGGCGGCGCGGCGCGCGCGGGCGTGCGCGACGTCGTGGCGCGGCCCAGCTAGCGCGATTTCGTTTCGTTGTTCCCCTGTTTGAATACGAATAACTACAAATTTTTTAATAGAAGTGCACCAAGCCTTGAATACAAAAGTTGTAGATCTCACTACCCTCTACAACTTTCACAAAGGCCATATGGTGTTTTGCTCAAAAGTTTTGGCATAAAAAGCACCCAAAGTTTGAATGCCATTCAGTGTCAAGGAACAGGAGGTGCTGCCAGTTGACCACGGTCTCCACTCTTTTCCACTCAAAATTGGATATGCCAATCTACATGAACGTTGTGTCCCTCAACAAACTGGACAACTTTCATAAAGGTAGATTTTTAAGTGTTTAGGTGAAATTTGGAGAACGCGGCAAAAGTTCCGGAAGACATCTAGGGTCACTAGGGTTTAGGTGGGGTTTGACCAAGACTTTGACCAAGGGTTGACCACACATGTGTGTCTACTTGATCAATGGTGCCATTAGGGTTGGTTGGTGAGGTTTTCGGGGTGAGGACCCAGGTTGACCGTGATTTGACCACTGTCAGCAGAGTTGATCGACGATTAGGGTTAATTAAAAACCTGGGGCACCACAGGGTTCCCATTGAATTATGTCCCATCCATCCCTCACATGACTTTCATGTGGTACCACATGTATGGTAAAACGTGATGAACTAGTATGGTTGTGCAAGAAGTAAGTTCTAACAAGAATAAAATGTGTTGGGAGTTAGCAAAATAAACCATAGATTTGTAAGTCACCTGAAAGAACCCAAAAATTCCCTCTAGGGCCTCTCGGTCTATATTTATCCTTAACGGACCAACGCATTTTGCAAATCCAAACAATCTTGGCAAGTTTATTCAAAAACATGTGATTAAGATTGTTAATTAAACTCTACTGCATACAATCGCTCGGATACCTGTTGTGACAACCCGCCCAGGAAAATACCGTACTATCCCCTAAACTAATCCACTTTGGCCATTAAGCGATAGTAAAGTATCATCTCGTCGTTAGTTGTGGGGTTAACACCCAGTAAATCACTTGGAAATCACACAGAGGATCGAACATATACATTAAAACCCACACGAAGGCGAGTCTAGAGTACAAACACAAGTTAAATCCAAATTGCCCCTAAGGGTTTAACTATTACAAACCATTGTTCGTGGCATCATAAGTAAAGGTTTAGAGTTCGAAAACAGCGGAATAAGTAAACTAGCGAAATGATAAACATCACAGGAGGCCATCCGTGATGCCATAACTCGTCGTCATCCACCCATTCCAGCTCCCAGCCGGGTGGAATCTCACCAGGCCAAACCACCCGCAACAACATTTACAAAGCAAGGCTGAGTATACTAATACTCAGGAAGACTTAACCGTCGGGTGATAACTACATCACCAAACTCTAGACATGAGAGGCTTTATGGTCGGTGTAGTTCTTTTGCTGAAAAGCAACAAAGAGTATGCCCTTACTTTCAATATTTTAGCTCAAATTCTAGTTGATTACCATTACTAAGTGAGCCAACTACTACATTCAAAAATTGTACAATACAATTGATTCACGCAGAAATATTCACAACGCCATCATTAAGGGATACCATGGCCAGTTGATTAAGCAGTCTCAGATAACGGTGAGAGGCTGACAATCGATTGTTTTATAACCTTGCAAGGTAGACCTAAACACACAGTAGGGTGCCCTCACACTAGACAACCACCAGGCAGTTCCCAAAAGTCCTCGGCTTGGAATCGAATCTTACAGTCCCGGGTACACGGCTATCTGGCGTACCTCGCAGGGCACCCGGCTTCACACATGTACCCACCTCCCGGTAGCTAGCCGAGCAGGTGAATACTCAAGATTAGTTATAGTAAGATCCCGCACTGTCTCATTAAGGTACCAAGCTTACCGGTCCCATTCCCGACAAGTGCTTAGTACATTCAAAAGCTTAGCCCACAAAAGCCACTGGACTAGAGTACAAATCCCATGCTCTTACCACATGAGCAATCCATTTATAAAGATCTTTTGATTCCAACATAAGAATCTATTCTCGCGAGTGACGAACATCACTCGACTTCTACTGGGTCCTATAGCATAGCAGCTATCGACCTAGCATACTAGTAAAAGAGCATAGGTACCTAGGGATCATGCATCTAGGGTTTCATTTCAACTCCAAAACGTAAATGCACAAACGTAGAAAAGGTAATTGCATAATTTTAAAAATAAGGGTTAATGATTCGGGGCTTGCCTTCACTGGCAAGGTTGGCCTTGGGCCCTTCTGGACTTTGGTCAAGGTCTTAAGCTACATCCACGTACTGCAGCTCTCTATCAACACCTTCGTCTCCTCCTTCCGGCACGAGTGTATAGCTACCGTCGGGAAGATCTACACGAGGATGCAAATGCAAGATTTCATTGACGATTTTGATTTAGTTATTTACAAACAACACACGACAACCATGGGGTGCATGGTTGACCACATTCACCTACATTATAGTACATCCATCATACTCTTCCAATAAAGGAACTGTGACGCCCCAGGTTTTTGATTAGCGTCATTAACGCTAATGGCCGAATTAGCGGAGTCAAACCGACTGACGTTGGTCAAACCTAGGTCAACCTGGGTCATCACCTCGAAAATCGAGCCGACAACCCTATTGAACCCCTTGACCAAGTCAACACACTCTTGTGGTCAACCCTTGGTCAAAGGCACGGTCAAACCCCGCTTAAACACTGACGTCGGCGAATATCTTCCGGAACTTTTGCAGCGTTCTCCAAAATTCACCTAAACACTTCAAAATCTACCAATATGAAAGTTGTCCAGTTTATCGTGGAACACAACTTTCATGTAGATTGGCATTTCAAATTTTGGGTGGAAATTGGTGAAAAACGTGGTCAACCGACAGCAGCTCCTTTTCACCAAGACCTGTTGACATTCAAAGTTTGGTTGTGATTTACGCAAAATCCGTTGAGAAAAACACTATATTGCTTTCGTAAATGTTGTAGAGGGTAGTGAGATCTACAACTTTCCTATTCATCACTCAGCGCACTTTAGTTGAAAAATTTGGAGAAAAACGCCATCGAACAGGGGCACACCGAAATGTTGAGCGCCAGCGCCACGCCGCCCGCGCGCTGGCCGCCCCTAGGCATCCACGCCGCGCGCGCCTCCCGAGGCCGCGCGCGCCTTCCCCGAGCCGCTCCGTGCCCCTAGACGCCTTGAAGTCCCCCCTCGCGCCACGTGTCGGCTCTCGCGCCGCGCCGGACCGGCCGGACGAGCTCCCCGTCGGACCGCCGGTTCCCCGCGGTATCCCCTTCCTGTGCACCGTACCACGGCCAACGTACTCGGTCCCTTCGTCACTACGCAAGCGCGTGTGACCTATTAAAGGTCATCACCCCACCTCGCGCACTAGAGCGGCTGCCGGCCCTCCTCGCGCACGCCACAGCGCTCGGCACCGCGCCATGAGCGCCGCCGCGGCGGAGCCATCACTCCACTCACCCCCGCCGCCTTCCCCGGGATCCCGTAGAGTTGTGCGCGCCGCCCATTCTCTTGCCGCGGCCGAGAGCTCGCCGGAGCCGGAGCTCCGGTGGCCGCCGACGCCCGCCACCGCCGCACCCCACCTGCGGCGCCGTCTCCGCCCCGACCGACCTCCCAAACCGGCCTAGGGCGCGCCTAGGGCACCCCGCGTCCACTTCCGCCCGGCCAAGGCCGCCGGCCTCGCCGGAATTTCGCAGGCCGCGCCGGCCACCGCCCAAGGACCACATTGCGAGACCTCCATTCTTTCTGAGGGCCGATCCGCAAACTGAGGGCGTATATGTAAGGAATCAAAAATCTCCAGGGCCTTTCTCGCAAAACAGCATCTCAAATAGTACTTGTGTTTTGCTGATTCTTGTAAAATCCATAGAAAATCGTAGAAAAATCAGAAAAATGCAAACCTAATTTTGTTGGAGTCCTGGTGAAAAAAGTACAACTTTTGTTATTCTTACCTGAGCTGTTTCCTGATAGTTTTTGCATGAAAAATAGAAATGTGAAAAACCTAGATCTGAGATATCTCCAAATTTGCAAGTCCTCTGTAGCTAATCTTTGGATATGTCGTGTGTTAGGTTATGATTAGAACTTGTACCAAAACTTGCACAAAGTTATGTTGTAAATCGTTTTATATAAATTGTTTTCTATTTATGCAGAATCTGCCTAGATGAATTTTTGTAGCTAAAAATAATTAGATTTTTGTGGCCAACTTCTGCATGCTGTCTTTTTATGCTAAAATGCATCTCTGGTGAATTAATCACAATTTTATAATTTCCAGAAATAGTTATTCTTAAAATATGCTTGTTTTTCCTTATAATTGCATAAGTCAAGATCCATATTAGTTCTAGGTGTATATGCTGGATCCCTAGGTTAGTTTTAGACCATATATCAAGTGTGAGAAAGTTATCATTTTTATGAGTTTTTTTATTTTGTGTGCATTTACCTTGTTTTACTAGCTACCTTTTGTTATCTTCAAAATAATTAATTTCCTAGGTATCCTAAGCATGCATATGTGTCCAATGGCTTGTTATAGGTGTTTAGTGTTTAATAAACCCTTCCACTGAGTTTTAATAATTTATTTCATGAATAAAAGCTATTGAAGCAATTTAAGGGTTAATAGTCAATTAACTGGGAAAATCACCACCCCCTTTGAAGACCTTGTGTGTGATGAAAATCATTTTAAAAAGATAACTACCCACCCCTTACTGTTTGTGTAACTTAAACTAAATTATTTACATATATGTACACAGTCACTATCAAAAAGAATAATTGATAAAGAGTTGCATATTGTTGCTTTTTGAGAAGAGTATGCTGAGTGTATTTCTTATCTAGGTGAATGTGGTCAACCATGCACCCCATGGTTGCCATTTGTTGTTTGTAATTGAGTAAATTAAAAATCATCAAATAAATCTTGCATTTGCATCTTTGTGTAGATCTTCCCGACGGTAGATATACGCTCGTGCCGGAAGGAGACGAAGGTGCTGACGAAGAGCTGCAGCACGTGTTCGCAGCTAAAGACCTGGACCCAAGTCCAGAAGGGTCCAAGGCCAACCTTGCCAGCGAAGGCAAGCCCCGGATCATTAACCCTGTCTTTTAAAAATTATGCAATTGTTCCATGCTATGCTTGTGCATTTACGTTTCAGGAGTTGTTTGAAACCCTAGATGCATGATCCCTAGGTACCTATGCTCTATCACTAGCATGCTAGGTCGATAGCTGCTACGCTATAGGACCGGTAGAAGTCGAGTGACGTTCGTCACTCGCGAGAATAGGTTCTTATGTTGGAATCATAAGATCTTTATAAATGGACTGCTCATGTGGTAAGGGCATGGTATTTGGGCTCCGGTCCAGTGGCTTGCGTGGGCTAAGATTTTGAACGTACTAAGCACTTGTCGGGAGTGGGACCGGTAAGCCTAGTACCTTAATGAGACGGTGCGGGAACTTACTGTTACTACTCCTGAGGAATCACCTAACCGGCTAGCTACCGGGAAGGGGGGTGCATGTGTGAGACTGGATGCCTCGTGAGGTGTGCCAGTTAGCCTTGTGCCCAGGACTGTAAGATTCGATCCCAACCCGAGGATTTTTGTGAACTGCCTGGATGGTTGTCCTCGCGGGGGGAGGGCACCATACCGTGTGCTTAGGTTTACCTTGCAAGGTTTAAATCAATCGATTATCAGCCTCTCACCGTTATCCGAGACTGCTTAATCAACTGGCCATGATATCCCGTAATGATGGAACTTGGTGAATATTGTTGTATGGATTAAGTGCTTATACAATTCTTGATTGAATTGGCTGGCGCACTTAGAAATGGTAATCAACTAGAACTTGTGCTAAAATATTGAAAGTAAGGACATACTCTTGGTTGCTTTTCAGCAAAAGAACTCCACCGGCCAAAAGCCTTCCATGTCTAGAGTTGGTGATGTAGTTATCACCCGACGGTTAAGTCTTGCTGAGTATTAGTATACTCAGCCTTGCTTTAAAACTGTTGTGCAGGTGTTGCCGACCAGGTGGATGACGACAAGTGATGACATCACGGATGGCCTCCTGTGATGTTTACCGTTGCGCTATTTTATTTTATTTCCGTTGTTTTTAAACTCTGAACCTTTATTTATTGTCTTGAGCAATGGTTTGTAATAAATTGAATTTTAACCCGTGTTGTACTCTAGACTCGCCTTCGCGTGAGTTTTAATGCATATGTCGATCCACTGTATAAATTCTAAGTGATTTAACGGGCGTTAACCCAGCAACTAACGACAAGATGATACATTACTATTGCTTAATGACCAAAGTGGATTGGTTTTAGGCGATAGTACGACATTTTCCTGGGTGGGTTGTCACAGGAACAATATGTGGTCCTTCATTACTTATTCTTTTTGATAGTGACTATGTACATATTTATGTAAATAAATTAATTTAACTTCAGAAACAACAGGGGTTGGTGATACATAGCCTTTAGCATGATTTACATCACATGAATAGGGTCATTAGGTGTGTGTTGGTGATTTTCCAATTTAATTCCATATTAAACTTTAAATGGCTTCCCTAGTTTTTATTCATAAAATAATTCCATAAAATTTCAGTAGGTGACATATTTTAAGCCTTTTATCCATATACAAAGCCATTGAACACACATGCACACTTATAAGAGCTATAAATTAATTATATCATAAAAGACAAAATCTAGCTACCAAAACATGAGAAACGCATAGAAAAATAAATACACAACAAACAAATTCCAACTTTCTCCCACTGATTCTATGACTCAAACTAAGCTAGGAAATCAACAAACACATCAAGAGCTACTCAAGATCTTGAGCTATGAATTTACATTGAAGATTAAGCATAAAACAAGATTAAATATTTTTGGCAGATATGAATCATAATTAATTAATCAGAGGTGTATTTAGGCATAAAAATATCACATGCAGAAGTTGAGCACGAGAATCTATTTATTTTTAGCTACAAAAATCATTTAGGCAGATTCCTCATAAATACAAAGCAATTCATAATAAAAGATCTACACAGTAACTGTGTGCCATTTTTGGTGTGGACCCTAGGCATGATATTACTCACAACATATCCAAAACTCAGCTACAGATCACTTGCAGATTTGGAACTACAGCAGATCTAGGTCTAACTGTTTCCAATTTTTCATGCAAAAACTATCACTCAAAAGTATGGTCATGCTTTATAAAAGTTGGAGGTTTATTCAGACCCTAGTTCACAGAAAAGATCCTAAATATTTTGGAATCCTTGCAATGTGGCCCTTGGCCATGGGGAAGCGGCGGGCTCGCCAGATTCCGGCGGTTCCGTTGGCGCTCTTGGCTGTGGAAGAGGTGGGGAAGGGCTAGGGCTCACCTAAGGTTCGATTGATGGCCGGAGTTGGGGTCGGGGTACGCCGGCATGCTTCGGGGGCGAGGCAGTGCCGGGCTGTTGCCATAGCCCGAATTCCGGCGAATGGCGCGGTGGAGCTAGTCAAGGCATGAGTGCCAGAACTCGACTGGGTCCTTGGGAAGGTGCTACGGTAGTTGAGTGGCCAAGAGATCGAGTGCAGGGCTCGCTCGGTAATGGCGGCAACAATTGTGGGCGACAGCATGACAAGCACGGACGAGGAAGAGTGTCGACTGCTTTTATAGAGCGAGGAGGAGGAAGGAGGGGGTCCTTCACTTCGCCCCGAAGGCACAGCGCGAGGGGGGGTCTGGCACGGCCGATGCGTTGGGGAGGCGGGCTCGCGCAGTGACAGGGGAGGGGGCCACAGTGCTCGTGGCGCGTGGCTTCGCGGCATGCCAGGGGGCTGCGACGGGGGGGCGGACAAGGACGGGGCGCGATGAAGTCTCTCCTTGGGCACTATGGGTCGAGGGCCCGAACGCTAAGGGCCGGTTGGCCGACGCGTGGTTACGTGCACGAACGCGCCCGCGGCATCGCGCGGAGACTCGCACTCCAGAGCGCAGGATGGGGCAAAACCGTCCGTTAAACACACGTTTGACTACCGTTTTCTCCAAAAAATTGATTTGGACGATATTTCCTCCAAATATGAAAGTTGTAGTGTGAAGTGCCCTCTACAACTTTTAGAAAGGGCGATAGGGTGTTTAGTGAAGGGTTTAGCTGGGAATGTGCGTTGAAAAACAGGATTTGCTCGTCTCCAATTACTATTCAAAACGCCTTTGACTAAGTTTTTGAGCCATCACCACTCAAAATCTTGAATGCCGCCAATTATGAAAATTGTCTCTCTCGAAAAGACAGAAAACTTTTAAATTAGCCGATTTTTAAGTGTTTAAGTGAAACTTGGAGAACGCGGCAAAAGTTCCTGAGGGCTCAAAGATAACAGGGGTTTTGACCAACATTTGACTAGGGTTTGACTACAAGGGTTTGTTGGCTTGATTAAGAGGGTCGTTAGAGATTTTTTACTAGGGTTTCAAGGTGATGACCCAGGTTGACCAAGGTTTGACTTGAGTCAACAGGTTTGACTCAGCCATTAGCACTAATGAGGCTAATTAAAAACCTGGAGCATCACAATTACCCACACCATTCCCCACCCACTCCCGTTTCCTCTGGATTCAGAGGAATCGCAAAGCTGCTCCAAGGGCAGGCGCGGGCCCTGCGCACTCCACTCCTTCTCTCACACACTTACGCTCGGAAGGGGCGGAGGGAGATCCGAGGATGCAGGCTGGTGCCTGCCATGGAGCCACTGTCACCATCACCATCAGAGGTTGAGGAGTAGGGGCGAGTGGTGCCCCGCCATCTTGGAGCCCCACGGACGGCAACTGGGGGTGCACGACACAAAGGAGCTCGGTGCTCGCCGCAGGTGTAGGAGAAGCACGTGGGGGTTGTGGTGCTCCAAGATCGATTCAAGCCGCTACTGCCACGTGTGGGAAAGGAGGGATGCGCAGAGTAGCTTCCGAGCTCGATTCGTTCCCCGACGGCCTCTGAGTGGAGGAGGAGGCCACGACGGATCTCACCGTCATGGCCGATGCAGCTTGGTGCTGCCCCACCGGATGGCCACCAACGGAGCACAACAGGGCCCCACGGTTGCCGCAAGCTGCAGTGGAGGGGGCTGGACCTGCACGCCTATGCTCCTCTATGACAACTCCACCGATGACCGAGTGTTGTCTGCCCACCGCACCAGGTCAACCATGACCCTGTGGATCCCCTCGTGCCGCTCCCTCCTCCACCACTGCCTCCGTGACCCAGACGAAGAGTAAGAGAGGGAGACCGCCGCCACCATTACCCGGACGGAGAAGAAAAGCCAGATTCGGGCACCCCTTTCTTGTTTCTCGAGTAGCCGGAGGTCGTGAAGCCCCGTCGGCAGAAGAAAGGCCGTCTCCCCTCACCGCCGGAGGTCGAGGTCCGCCCCACCGAAGCACGCCCATCCTTTGCCCGTCGATGAGGAGAGGCGTTGGAGGCTGAATCCGAGCTCCCATCCGGCAGGGGAAGTAGGGGATGCGGCGCGTCGACGCATAGGAGCAGGGAACGACGCGCCTTCTGCACTAGTCGAGGAGCGAGGAGGTGGGCCGCCCCTACCCACCACGCCGTCAGCCGCGGGGAAGAAGAGGAGTGCCGCCAGATCCAGCCGTCGATGCTCCTCCACACGTTGAGGCTGTCGATGCATGAGAAGGGTTAGATCGCCGGCGCAGGTGAAGGGATAGAGGTAGGTGGAGGAAGCGTGGGAAGGAGAGAAGGGGGGAGAGAGAAGGCCGACGAAGGAGAGGGAGGTGGGTTGGTTAAAAAAGTCTAACATGTGGGTTCGTGTCACCAGGGCCGGCTCTATAATGTTGAGGGCCCTCCAACTTTAAGTCAAAAAATTTATTTCTATCTTTTCTTAGCACCACAAATGTTTTTTCTGCAACATTTCAGAATTAAATTATACATAAAAATATTTGTTAGTGGCTGTCACACCCTGAAATTTCCAATTTCAGGATGTGAATAGAAAAAATAATTAAATAACGATTTTCTCATAATCTTAAAATTTTTCCAATATTTATTTTTCTTTACAGGAAATATAGCATAGGAAAAATTCTTGTTTGATTTTCTAAATCAAATAAAAAGTTGTAAGTGTTGCATTCATGCCGAAGCATCTTGGTGTTTCTTGAGTGCAGAAGGTTTCAAAAATGTGATTAGGAGCTGTCCAAATCCTTCGGAGAATTTTCCGGATTTTTTGGGATTTATTCTCATTTTTCTTGAGCTATTTCTATTTATTAGAAGGCATCTTTTTCATGAGCTCCAAACACTTTATTGGATAGCTCAAGTCCAAAAGTGTCTCTGGGAATTTTCTTGGAATTTTTGGGATTTTCTGACTATTTTTCGTGCTTCAAAGTATTTTCTGGACTTTTTCTGGGATTACTTATGCACTGGAAAATGATTTCAGAAAAAAAAGAAAAAAAATCCTATCTAACTGGGCCGAGCCCGAAGGCCCGACCTAGCCTCCCTCCGCCCGCCGCGGCCGGCCGCGGCCCACGCGGAGCCCATCCGGGCCCGGCCACCGCGGCCGGCCCGGCCGGGCGCGCGCCGCCGGCCTCCCCTCGGCGTGCGTGCGCCGCACGCCGGGGCGCGCGCCCCGTGCCTATTTAAGGCGGGTCCCGAGCCCCCGCGCGCCCTAGATCCTCCGCCGCCGCCCTCGTTCGCGTCGTCGCCTTGCCCGAGCCCGCGCCGCCGCCGGAGTTGGGCGGCATCGGCCGCCGCCGCTCGTTTTGTCGCTAAGCGCCGATGGGGCAAGCCGCGACCGCCACGAACTCGCCGCGTTGCGCCGAAGACGACGCACTTCTTCCCGCCGCAAACCGGCTACCGGAGCGCCGCCGTCGCCGTGAGGACCGGCCGCCTCAAAGCTCCACGCCGTCCGTCGTCTCCATCAGATTCCGACCGCTCCGCTCCTCCTCGCCCGCTGTGAGCCCCTCCCCAACCTGCCCTTCTTCTCCTCTCCACGTTCTTCCACTCGGTCGAGCCCCTGGTGGCGCCAATCACCGGTGATTTCAACCACCAGAGCCACCGGCGGGAAGCCTATCCCGTTCTTTGTTCTGAATCGAAGGAGGGAGATGACGGTTTTGCGAAAAACTCCATGAAGAACTTCATAACCCTTAGATCCAATCTTGTGTCTTGCTCCTTTTCCAGAGAACCCCCTGGAAAGATCCCACCCTTCGCACATAAATCCAACCAAGCACCTTTTACAGATCTAACCCCGAACTTTACCAGTTTCACGAGCACTGTTTCTTGTGTCTCGGGTTTCTTCTCTGCTAGCCCCTGAAATCTATAGTTAATTGCGAATAGGTCCTCCAATCTTGTTTATCTCGTAAAATCTTTGTTTTAGCTCTGTTTTAATTCATTCAAATTGCGTTAGGTTCGAAATATTGTAAAGCACGCGTTAGTGGCGTGTTTTCATCATGTATATTTTCTGAAAATTTATTTGGTATTAATTTTGCTAATGCCTTATTAAACATGCTTTTCTAAATAAAAATAATATAGTGTTGTACACCATTTTTCTTTATTAACATTACTTTGAGTAATGTTTATTTTACATGTTTTCCTGAATAAAAGCTAATTAGATCTTTATCTTCGGTTTTTGGAAAACCAAATGTTAATTTGCTTAATGATTAATTAACTTTTCTAATTAAAAGTTGATAGGTTTTTACACCGTCTTTTATTAACAAAAGTTAACTAGATTAATGCTAATGCCAGGATGTTTTTAATAATAATATGATCTACTCGAATTACAAAGTTTCGTTTAGATTTTTCATATAGTTTAGTTTTTCCAAATTAAATATTTAATCGGTTAATTCATATATGAATCTTTATTAATAAAACTTGACTAGATCTTTACACTGGTTTTGTAAATAAAGTTTAATATTGCATTAATGCCAACATAGGGTATTTTATTTCTGAAATATCCTTTATATTTGTTAATTAAAATGAACCTATCTCATAGCCTTGCTCTCCCTTATATGCAAAACGTTCATTAGACGTACTTTACACATCTCTCTCTCTAAGTGTGATCTTTTCGGTTCTTGCTCAATCTTCCACAACCATCTCCTTAAAGTTAACCAAGCCTTTCCCTTCCACGCACACTTTGTGTTCTTTAGTGATCCATCTAATCGAGCCTATCCTTTAGTGCAATCTTTTAAAGTTTTCTTGGTGCTTTGTTCTTAGTATATGCTTGTTTGTTTGCTTTATGTATGTTTGCACCCGATGATTGATGCGAGTAGAGTGAACGTTGTCCGAGAAGTTCTGAAGAGCAAGAGGTGAAGACATTCTGAGCAACTACCTTGGTTAAAGGCAAGTGTGTCCTTGATCTTTGTCCTAAGAATTATAGTTAATCATTCATTACATTGCTTGCATTAATTTTTATGGGTTCCTATTAAGGATTACCTAGTCTTAATGATCATTCCTTGTTAACCTGGGTTTACATTTATGTTGGGTAGCTATGCTTAGTTGCTATACTTGGGTTATGGTGGTTTTAATGAACAATAATGATGGATCATGCTATACCTTTATGATATATCTTTGGATCTTTAATACAAGACCATATGTTTAATCGGAACATGGAGAACCACCCACGAAAACAGTACAACCACAAGACATATGGCTCTGTCTTGGCTTAATAATTAGTGAACTAGGTGTTAGGTATGCTTTACCTGATAAGGGTTGGGGGCTGACGGTAGAAAGCGTATGGACCTACTCGAGCGTAGGTGTGGGCTTGGCTAAGACACGGTACTCGTCCGGGAGCTTTATACGCTGCACTGATCAGGTAACCTAGCGGGCAGCCTGCATTTGATCTTTGTAACGGCCTTGTAGCGTCCCTAAGCAATCACACCTCGGCAGTGTGGTATGATGCCTGATCAGCATCGCATGGTTGGGTCTAAATTTCTTCGAGACTTTTACGCGACTTGTGGGTAAAGATGTACGACCTATGTAGAGTGTAAAACTGACTAATTAGTCGTGCCCACAGTCACGGGCGGCCTAGACCCTCACATGATAATTGAACTTGAAGATGGACTCAAATCGTGTTCTCTGGTTATGCTTGCCATATGCTTATGGCGTATCGTATCTTATCTATCTCTTTATGCTTAATGTGGGTTGGTATATACTTATACTTTATTAGTAATCAGGTGCTAATAAAATTGGACCAACTAAAATGCTAAATGCTTTGAGCCAGTTCACTATAAAGCCTTTGCATTCATCCTTTCCCCCACACTTGCTGAGTACGACAAGTGCTCACCCTTGCTATTAACAATGTTGCTCAGAAGGAGGAAGCTATCATGGAGTTTGCTGAAGATGTTGTGGAGTTCTAGGCGTACGCAACCCCCAGTCGACTGCCTGTGATGTTTGGAGCCTTCATTTCCAGGATTAAGCGTAAATCTCTGATAATCTTTCTTTTTCTTACGTGATACTGTTTCTTTATTCACTTATATGTCACTATATGCATGAAACTTGATCCTGGCATGCATATAGGTATGCACTTGGTTTCCTTCGGAAAATCGGGTGTGACAGAGTGATATCAGAGTTGTATCGACTGTAGGACGTAAGCTTAGATAGAAATGGTCGTCTCGTAAGTTTTTCTTTATCTAAAAATTCATCACTACCTTTCCCTTGAACTCTGTGATAAATATTCTCGCTTCTTGAACCTCCTTGATGGCTCACCGTTGACTGTCACATTTTCATTTGCACATCATTATTTCGCAAATGATTATGATCTCCACCCTTGGCTAATTATTTACTCTCCCCTTGGTCTTGATCTTGTCTCTCTTTCCACTTCTCTCAAGCAATTCCACCAATAATTCAAAAGGTGGAATTGTTACCATTGATATCCTATCTTTTTGCGCAGCTCTCTGACACATCGTTACTGTTTTAATTCTTTCTCGAGCAACAGAACTCCGATTGACATGAAACCAGTTGGGTTAGTTTCTAAATTTTATAAGTGAATTTCTATAAAAAATGCAGCCCTATCCAGTACATGTTCCAGGAGCTATGCTCGAAACATTGGAGCTATCAGAAACTGTAAACTCTGCTGACCTAGTTACCTTCAATGTTTTATATCTCGGGCTATAGACCTCCGATTGGGGTAAATCCAATTGGAGTAGTTCAGGAATTTAATCAGTTTCACCCTGTCCAAAATTCAGCAATATTAGTTTTGTGTCGGGGGAGATACATACGAATTAGTGGGGCATTCTGAAATCTGCCAACACTGCTAACCTAGCCATTTTGTTTAATTCATATCTCAAGTTCTAAACCTCCGATTGAGGTGATTCCAGTTGGGATGAACTCATAATTTCGGCCTCCTTGATCTAGGAAAAATCCATTATTTATAGAGATCCTTGCTGGGAGCCACATCTGATCTATTAGGAGGATACCCCTGACTTATTTAACAACGTGTAGTGTCGTTCCCTTAGCTATGCCTTGATCGGTGGAATTGTGTGTTTGCATGATGATGCTTGGTTTTATGACATTGCTTGTGTTGGTTCTTTGAAGTGAGTGTTGGTGTATTGTGGTCTTATATCCACAATGACATCAGTTGCCTAGTTGGGTTTCTCTTTTGTACCTTCCACATCCTTGCCATCTTTCCTTGTTTCAACTCACTAGAGGTGTTACCGGAAGGAAGTTAAAGGCAGATGCAAGATGAAGAAATAAGACATCACTCTACCTTCCTTCCCACCTTGTGCTTGCTTTTATCCCACCTAGCTCACTCTGATGAAGACCCCAGCAACCAACAAAGAAAAAGATTAAAGGTTTCACACTGATCAACAAAAGAGGATGACTGCCTACCTACTTCGATCGCAATGTTTTTGGTTATCTCCCTCCTCCTTGCTTCTTCTTTCTTCGAATCTCGGGACGAGATTCCGTTTAAGGGGGGTAGATTTGTCACACCCTGAAATTTCCAATTTCAGGATGTGAATAGAAAGAATAATTCAAAACGATTTTCTCATAATCTTAAAATTTTTCCAACATTTATTTTTCTTTACAGGAAATATAGCATAAGAAAAATTCTTGTTTGATTTTCTAAATCAAATAAAAAGTTGTAAGTGTTGCATTCATGCCGAAGCATCTTGGTGTTTCTTGAGTGCAGAAGGTTTCAAAAGTGCGATTAGGAGCTGTCCAAATCCTTCCGAGAATTTTCCCGATTTTTCTGGGATTTATTCTCATTTTCCTTGAGCTATTTCTATTTATTAGAAGGCTCTAAAATCTTTTTCATGAGCTCCGAACACTTTATTTGGATAGCTCAAGTCCAAAAGTGTCTCTGGGAATTTTCTTGGAATTTTTGGGATTTTCTGACTATTTTTCGTGCTTCAAAGTATTTTCTAGACTTTTTCTGGGATTACTTATGCACTGGAAAATGATTTCAGAAAAAACAGAAAAAAATAATAAATCCTATCTAACTAGGCCGAGCCCGAAGGCCCGACCCGGCCTCCCTCCGCCCGCCGGCGGCCGGCCGCGGCCCACGTGGAGCCCATGCGGGCTCGGCCACCGCGGCCGGCCCGGCCAAACGCGCGCCGCCGCCTCCCCTCGGCGTGCGTGCGCCGCATGCCGTGCGCGCGCCCCGCGCCTATTTAAGGCGGGTCCCGAGCCTCGCGTGCCCTAGATCCTCTCGCTTGCCCCCCGCCCCGCGCCGTCGCCCAGCCCGGAGCGCGCGCCGCCGCCGGAGTTGGGCGGCATCGGCCGCCGCCGCTCGTTTCGGCCGCTAAGCGTCGTTAGGGCAAGCCGCGACCGCCACGAACTCGCCCGCGCCGCGCCAAAGCCGACGCACTTCTTCCCGCCGCAAACCGGCCACCGAGCGCCGCCGTCGCCGTGAGGACCGGCCGCCTCCAAGCTCCACGCCGTCCGTCGTCTCCATCAGATTTCGGCCGCTCCCGCTCCCCCTCGCCCACGGTGAGCCCCTCCCCGACCTGCCCTTCTTCTCCTCTCCACGTTCTTCCACTCGGCCGAGCCCCTGGTGGCGCCAATCATTGGTGATTTCAACCACCAGAGCCACCGGCGGGAGGCCTATCCCGTCCTCTGTTCTGAATCGAAGGAGGGAGATGACAGTTTTGCGAAAAACTCCTTGAAGAACTCCGTGACCCTTAGATTCAATCTTGGTCTTGCTCCTTTTCCAGAGAACCCCCTGGAAAGATCCCACCCTTCGCACATAAATCCAACGAAGCACCTTTTACAGATCTAACCCCAAACTTTACCAATTTCACGAGCACTGTTTCTTGTGTCTCGGGTTTCTTCTCTGCTAGCCCCTGAAATCTATAGTTAATTGCGAATAGGTCCTCCAATCTTCTTTATCTCGTACAATCTTTGTTTTAGCTCCGTTTTAATTCATTGAAATTGTGTTAGGTTTGAAATAATGTAAAGCACGCGTTAGTGGCGTGTTTTTATCATGTATGTTTTCTGAAAATTTATTTGGTATTAATTTAGCTAATGCTTATTAAACATGCTTTTCTAAATAAAAATAATATAGTGTTGTACACCGTTTTTCTTTATTAACATTAATTTGAGTAATGTTTATTTTACATGTTTTCCTGAATAAAAGCTAATTAGATCTTTATCTCCGGTTTTTGGAAAACCAAATGTTAATTTGCTTAATGATTAATTAACTTTTCTAATTAAAAGTTGATAGGTTTTTACACCGGCTTTTATTAACAAAAGTTAACTGGATTAATGCTAGTGCCATGATGTTTTTAATAATAATATGATCTACTCGAATTACAAAGTTTCGTTTAGATTGTTCATATAGTTTAGTTTTTTCAAATTAAATGTTTAATCGGTTAATTCATATATGAATCTTTATTAATAAAACTTGACTAGATCTTTATACCGGTTTCGTAAATAAAGTTTAATATTGCATTAATGCCAACATAGAGTATTCCATTTTTGAAATATCCTTTATATTTGTTAATTAAAATGAACCTAGCTCATAGCCTTGCTCTCCCTTATATGCAAAACGTTCGTTAGATGTACTTTACACAGCTCTCTCTCTAAGTGTGATCTTTCCGGTTCTTGCTCAATCTTCCACAACCATCTCCTTAAAGTTAACCAAGTCTTTCCCTTCCACGCACACTTTGTGTTCTTTAGTGATCGATCTAATCGAGCCTATCCTTTAGTGCGATCTTTTAAAGTTTTTTTGGTGCTTTGTTCTTAGTATATGCTTGTTTGTTTGCTTTATATATGTTTGCACCCGATGATTGATGCGAGTAGAGCGAACGTTGTCCGAGAAGTTCTGAAGAGCAAGAGGTGAAGACATTCTGAGCAACTACCTTGGCTAAAGGCAAGTGTGTCCTTGATCTTTGTCCTAAGAATTATATTTAATCATTCATTACATTGTTTGCATTAATTTTGATGGGTTCCTATTAAGGATTACCTAGTCTTAATGATCATTCGTTGTTAACCTGGGTTTACATTTACATTGGGTAACTATGCTTAGTTGCTATACTTAGGTTATGGTGGTTTTAATGAACAATAATGATGGGTCATGCTATACCTTTATGATATATCTTTGGATGTTTAATACAAGACCATATGTTTAATCGGAACATGGAGAACCACCCACGAAAACAGTACAACCACAAGACATATGGCTCTGTCTTGGCTTAATAATTAGTGAACTAGGTGTTAGGTATGCTTTACCTGATAAGGGTTGGGGGCTGACGGTAGACGGTGTATGGACCGGCTCGGGCGTAGGTGTGGGCTTGGCTAAGACACGGTACTCGTCCGGGAGCTTTATACGCTGCACTGATCAGGTAACCTAGCGGGCAGCCTGCATCTGGGGATCTTTGTAACGGCCTCGTAGCGTCCCTATGCAATCACACCTCGGCAGTGTGGTATGATGCCTGATCAGCATCGCATGGTTGGGTCTAAAGTTCTTCGGGACTTTTACGCGTCTTGTGGGTAAAGATGTACGACCTCTGCAGAGTGTAAAACTGACTAGTTAGTCGTGCCCACGGTCACGGGCGGCTTGGACCCTCACATGATAATTGAACTTGAAGATGGACTCAAAAGTCGTGTTCTCTAGTTATGCTTGCCATATGCTTATGGTGTATCGTATCTTATCTATCTCTTTATGTTTAATGTGGGTTGGTATATACTTATACTTTATTAGTAATCAGGTGCTAATAAAATTGGACCAACTAAAATGCTAAATGCTTTGAGCCAGTCCACTATAAAGCCTTTGCATTCATCCTTTCCCCCACACTTGCTGAGTACGACAAGTGCTCACCCTTGCTATAAACAATGTTGCTAAGAAGTTGGAAACTATCATGGAGTTTGCTGAAGATGTTGTGGAGTTCTAGGCGTACGCAACCCCCAGTCGACTGCCTGTGATGTTTGGAGCCTTCGTTTCCAAGATTAAGCGTAAATCTCTAATAATCTTTTTTTTCTTACGTGATATTGTTTCTGTATTAACTTATATTTCACTATATGCATGAAACTTGATCCTGGCATGCATATAGGTATGCACTTGGTTTCCTTCGGAAAATCGGGTGTGACAGTGGCGGAGGGGGGGGCTATGATACCGATGTCGAGTACAATGACAATCGTTGTTTCCAAAGCTATGTTGGATGTGTCAAAAGATTTGAGTGTAAGGATCTCAGCTTCTCACACACACATAGATGCGTAGTGACGCCCTAAAGCTTTTTTTTAAAAAAAAAGCTGAAGTGATGCTGTGTGATATAAAAAGAAGAAGCAAATTTAAGGTTACAAAAAATTTTACGAAAGAAAAGAACTAGAATCTCTGAACATTGCAAACTAAAAGATATATCAGGGCCTAATGCCATTTCCACACGCAACTTCTCTCTTATTGTATGTATATCATTTTGCATTGTGTGTTGTGTCAAGCACCCATGCCGCTCTTGCTGTACGTATAGCTGCTGGGCCCTCTCTGTGGCCAGACCCCCGGCCGTCGCCTCGGCTGCATGGTGCCTGAGCCGGGCCTGGTTCAATAGTTGGTTAGGAGCAGAGATACGAAGGACGGTGGACGCGAAAGTGGGATAAAAGTGAGAATCTTGATCATCAGGACAACGTATTCCGTTTTGGAAAGGTGGAATAGCCAATTCAATCCCCGAACTATCACTCAAAGTTTAATTTCGTCCCTGAACTACGAAAATGGTTGTTTTGGTCCTCAAACTTTCACATTTGGCTCAGTTTCATCCCTGAACTACGAAAACGGTCGATTTGGTCCTCAAACTTTCACATCCGACTCAAATCTGTCCCTGACCGATAGTCAAATACCCTTTTTAGCCTTCTCCTATCCCTACGCGCCGCTCGTTGTTGGCGAATCAGAGTTGTAGGTCGTCCTCTCCTGAGATGGAGTAGGGGCCTCGCGCCTCCTTGGTGGAGCGCGCCCACGCCCCATCTATGGCCTGCCTCCGCCGCGGCCGCGCCTAAGATGTGCGCCCGCCAACGTAGGAGGAGGTGCCGGCGTGGTGGATTTGGCGGGTAGCAGGTCGTCAGACTGGAGGGGCCGACCTTCGCGGAGACGACAGCGACAGTGAGGAGCAGAGCGAACAGCGGGTTCCCCAGCAGCTAGCAGTGAGCAACACGTAGGGGTAGGAGAATGATAAAAGGGTATTTGGCTATCAGACATGGACGAATTTGAGTCGGATGCGAAAGTTTAAGGGTCAAATTGACCGTTTTCGTAGTTTAGAGATGAAACTGGGCCAAATGCGAAAGTTTGAGAACCAAAACGACCGTTTTCGTAGTTCAGGGACGAAATTGAACTTTGAGTGATAGTTCGGAGACTAAATTGGCTATTCGGCCTATTTTTTTAAGATGTGCAAAGCACGTTTTTCATTAAGAGAAAGAGAAGCTGTCAAACAGTTACAAACCACAAGCGAAAGCACAAAGGTCAAAAAAAAGTGCAAAGGAAAGGAAAATTTACAAAGGCCTCGATGGCCGCACACCAAGCAGGTGAGCAATTGGAAGGAAGCCCGCCCGCGCTCAAGACCTAGCCTCCTCCAAGATTGCTGGGGAAAGAGCCACCGGCATGAGAGCCGTCCTGTCGTGGACACGTCGATTGCACTCCTTCCAAATCGACCAAGCGACCAGGCAGACGAAAGCATCGAAGTCTCATCTACGGACCTTAGCGACCTGCTTGTGCTGTGTATGTATGCATGTGTTGTGCTTGCCGCTGAAGAAGGCCCGAAACATTCTTTCCCTTCTTGCGCATTTAGAATTGCCGGAATGATATAGTTTTCAAAATGACGAAGTTTAATTCGATTTTACAGGTTATTTTCAAGGGAGCTTACTGGCTACGCTTCTGGGCCCAGTTGCAGCATAAGGAGCAGGCTAAGGATACACACATCGCTATGAGCAGGAAATTAGAAGCCGTTGCTCTGCAGTTTGCTAATGGAGGATGAAATAATTTTTTCGTTTACCTTAGTCGGGGGCTTGTTGCCCGTTGCTGCTTATTTCTACCCTTTTGTGGACGATTTTTTTTAACTTTGTATTAATTGACTGTGTACATCTTCCGATGTAGAGACCGTATTTAATTGTCCAATATCTAAAAAAAAAGAGAGATTTCTGAATCCTACCATGGCAATTATTTGCGCCTGCAGAACGACTCGCCACGAATCTGAATCAGTGAATCACCTGCAGCACGCACGCACTATAGATTATACGTCTATACGGTCTAGGTCCACGCCTCGACATCTCCATGCTTTTATCGTTCGAGCCTAGCTAGCGGTCTAGAGATCGAGCATTCGAGCGTGTGGTTATTGCGATCCTTCATTCTCGCAGGAAAACCTGTGCGCCGGCTTGCATGCTCGGCTGCTGGCGTCCGATCATGGCGTATACAGTTCTACCCACGACAGGAGCTAGTTGCTGACAGGAAGAGGAAATGACACTACTAGTACAGTAGTACGCATGATTTAGCTTGGACCAGGTGTTCTCTTGGCAGCTGCGTGCTGGGCGCTTTGCTCTGAAAGAATCCCAGGAAGGCTGGTCAGCCACCAACCGCTACACCATCATGCATGCGGATCAGGGTAGATGGAGCAAGCATGGCTGTGCGCGCTCGATGTTTTTCGGATTAGTTTCATGTGCTTATCCTGGCTGCTGGACACGGGCAGGGCCGCATCTATGCACAACAGTAAGGACTGGGAGTTGGTCACACATGCCGCCTAAGACCTGAACAATTAAAAAGAGCCACGGAAGAAAGCTGTAAAAACGCATCTGCGATGTCTAGCTGGATGTTCAGTGAACATTTGCTCGCTCTGAAATTTCTGATGGATATAGATGCTTTTCTACCCAGAGAGCAGAGCATGGCTCCGTCTTTGCTTCAGGCACAGTTTAGTGGTGGAATGGGTGATTTGCCTGCGTCCTTGTGCATTGGCTGGAGTGCAAATCTTGACCAAAAGGTGTGTGATCCAACTGCTAGACCCTCCCACTAGTTTTTTTAACGGTTTCAGGCATTCCTACCCCAGTAGCAGAGCGTACCAGCACTCCAGCAGCACACCCTTTTGCAAGCTGCGGTTCAGTGCGGCGGCACTGCAACTGCAAGAATAACCGTGCGAGTGCGTTCGTGCGTGCGTGAGTAGTGTTGGCCACCGTTGCACACCGCCGCATGGGCAAGCGAGCTTTTCTTTGGTGGGTATCCAAGCCGAATCATGTCGCCCCTACCTAGCTCAAAATACGCTTTGAAATCGACAGGGCATAGCTGAGAGCTAGCTCCCCGGCCAGGGCCCGGCGCCCACCCGCATCAGCAAACCTTTGCCGGCAACTTTATACCGTCGTCTGAAAAGATAAAATCGCCGAGGAAAGATAAAGAGGGTGAGAAGCAAGGCGAGAACATGAGCTAGGGAAGGAAGCAAAACGAAAAGCAGTAAAGCTCCATGGTGAAAGGCTGAAAGCTGGCCACACAGGATTCTAGGGGATGCAAAAGCACAGGGGCAAAGCGAGTGAAAGGGATATGCGAATCAGGTCGTGGCCTGCACGAGGAGGGGGAGCCCGGCTGGCCGTGGCCGGCCTGTGGGCGGCCGGCTGTGGCTTTAGCTCGAGGCACGCAGGACTTGACCAACCGGAACTGCACTTTCACTCATTCACTGCGAGGTCGGGTACGTGAAAAAGATGTGCAAGCTGCATCTTTACTGGTGTGTGTGACTGTGTGGTGTGCGGTAAAGAAATGGAGATGGCATGGGCTTCAGATCAGGTGATGCCGCCAGCCTGATCGATCCGGAATCAGGATGACCCTACCATCTCATTTCAAGAATTTAGCTTTTCTGCGTTGAAGTTTGACTGCATTGGCGAATAGAAGAATATAAGTTCAGTCCTAGAAACATTTTACGGGGTAGTAATCTTTTTTGGGGGTAGCCATGTCCAGAGTATAGTGAGCACGCAGGGCCTACTAAGTGGTACTAGTGTTAAAAATTGGCTGTCCTTGCTTAGAGGTTTGAACCTCAATTAACTGACGAGTTCCAAGTGTACGTGTACTGCATGATTCATTGAGTATAATACTCCATACTTCATGTGTACAATAATCTGTGCGGTTGTGCGGCTGAGGCGAGTGATAGCTCTCGTTCGGAGACACTTCTAATCCCACATGCATCTGAGCATGGAAAGCGCTGGTTCTATGTGCACAAAGTAAACAACGGCTTTTATCCAGACGAGTAGGTATAAGCTAGTAGGGCTAAACCACAAATTTGGCATTTGGCAAGAATAGCTGCGCTGCGTCCTTCTCTGACAAAACTGTTAGTATAATATACAGACCTTTTAGCGTATAGGATTTGAGTATATTTAGAAGCTTCGGAGAGTGAACCTGGCCAATGCATAAAATTATTGCATTCCCTATATATGCTTTGTAGGCACGAAGTGCCACAGAAATGGCACTATTGCCGCTTGCGAGTACTGGGGACCGGGTTAGCTTCCATCCATGTTCAGTCTCCCGTCGTTATTACCATATTATTGTCTAGAGGTTGCTGTGAACTCCAAATCGGCCAGCACTGACTCCTGAGATTGAGCCAAGTAGAAGCAGTCAGTACTCTGCCAGCAAAACATGCCTGCCAACTGATCTACACACCACCTTAGATACTGTTCACATGAAGAAAATGATCCAATGATTCGTCCATACAGCACTGGACCCAAGCTGTACTGGTGGGTTGCCTTGCAAAACTTATAGCTGCCAAGTGCCAACTGAGTTTTCTTTAGGCCAGGCCTTGTTTAGATTGCTAGCAATCCTCCTTTTGACTCTCTCTCCACCACATTAAATACGCCAAAAGACATATGTTTGGAATACTAAATGTAGATGAAATCCAAAACTAATTACACGATTGTGATGACCTTTGCGACACGAATCTTTTGAGTCTAGTTAGGCCATGGTAGGACAATATTTACAAAAAAAAATCGAAATTTACCTTTTGTTACAATGCGTTGAAAAGGCAAATTTTTGAAATAAAAAACAAGGCCAGGTGATCTACGGTGTACGGAAATATATACCTCAACCCATCAGCACTCATTCGAGGACTAGCTAGGTAGCTATAGCTACAGTAAATCTTCCAGCTGTTCTGCAACAGAAAGGGAAAGGGAAAGTGAAAGAGCTCCATTCTATGCAATCAGTGATCTTGTAGTACTACTGCCGTACTGGATCGCTGCATTCTTTTGTGTAGTTTTGTTTGCAAGCTTGTTATTCACACAACTAACGTAACCGTTCGTCCTCTTCAAAGCTACTACTGTCTACTGAAGACTGAACACGACGTAGCCCGATGCATTCCTAAAGTGCAGCACACACTGTCTGTCTTTCTCGTTGTTTCCAATCATGTATACATCTTACAATATATATATATATATATATATATATATATATATATATATATATATATATATATATATATATATATATATATATATATATATATATATATATATATATATAGACACACTCCCTCCGTTCTGGAAAAACCTGACGTTTAAGACAAGGTTTATGTTAAATATTGGGAATCTAAATCATCAATAACTTTTAAGCTGTTGAGTTTGCATGTGCGGAAACTGATTTGTCTTGAAAAATACTTTCATAAAAGTATAGATATATCACTCTTTGATAAATAGTTTTATAATGACAAGAGGTCAAAGTTGTGTTTTGGAGACCGTGTCGCTGTCTTAATGTTTTTCAGAACAGATGGAGTATATGCTCGTACGGCTGCACTATACTATACCGGAGAGATGTCGTTATAAGCTAGCGCCGCCCCCAAATTAGTGTCCTGATGAGACTCCACGGCATAATCTGAAACTTTCATAATAATGCAATTTCTAGAGGCAAATTAAAGAGGACCGCCCCCACGTACGTGCTCCATGGCAAATAATCCTATCTACTGGCTGACGGAATTAAAGCAAAAACAAATCGCTACTCCAATCACGCTGAAATCGTGCATAGTACGGTCTCCTGTCCCACAAAAGGCAGCAGCAGTCATAGACCGATCCGTGCGTGCATCATGAGCTCTTCGCCTGCGAGTCTACCAGTCTGATCACCAGTTTTTTTGGTAACGAATGAACACGAGAATGTGCCTATTTCGTTGATCACCAGTTCACCTTTGTCCCTATGAGGGTTTAGATCAGACACTACAGGGTGAAAGGCGTCGATTGTCGTGGAAGACGCTGAGTATTTTCCGTCAGGCACTTGGTGTCTAGTGTATACTTGTTTATCGAGTATCTAACTAGGACACTCGGCAAAATTTGAATTTTTCCCCTTGTCTTCAAAATTTTTCTTTAGTTCTTGACGGGCGGAGCTCCACCTAAGGCCACTAAGGCCATGGCCTTAGGCGTGGCCCCAAATCCCTCTTTACCTTCTTTTAATTTTCCAATTTCCATGGCCAAACTAATAACGTTCATGAAAGTTGTTGGACGACTGGCTTCACCGGCTAACTGCCTGGCGCATCAGCCGCGCTCTCACGTTTCGTGGTCGTGCTCTGCACGGCAGGGCGTTCCCCACAACGGGTGTCCCAGCGCGCACTCTGCGCAACAGCACGCCTGCAAGACACGCTAGCTGCAGACTCCGCATCGCAGCGCTCACCCGTCCACTCGCCTAGCACTCGTTCCCTCCTATCTCGCTACGACACTGACCCTGAGCATGTATAAGTATTGTAACCATTTATCAATAGAAGGTGTGCAGTTGATCCTCACTGCGTATTTACTATCTTCAAAAGTGGTGGTGTGGCCACTGATATCGTCATGGCAGCCAATGTCATCACGAACCGTCACAGCCCACAAGTCAGGTCGCGCACAAACCCACGAGTCCACCAAGTCCTTCATTGGTGAACGAAATCCCCCGATGAAAACTCACACGACGCGCACTTGCCCTCTCCGCACTCCCTCGATCTCGACGCAACACTCCCAGATGGTCGGACTTGCCAAATCCTAGCAACACCGTCGACGCGGTGAGGTGGACCGCACTGTGAAGTCCCCCTCGGTTGATCCCGATTCAGTGAGTCGCCAAAGCTAGAAGGGCGGCGCCTAGATTCTTGGCCGCGCGATGGACGTTCGCCGTGCAACCATGGCGCAGGTGGCGGGTCGGTGGGTGCCCAGCAAGTCTGGTGGTGCAACCGTGGAAGAGACAGACAATGCTACCATGCTGGTCCGTGTTCCATCCTCTTTGGTACCATTTCAAGTGTTTTAATCGAATTTGTAGCGCAATTGGACGTGGACTTAGCATTGCACTTTATGATTCACTATTTTGATCACCATTGTGCGGGTCCCATTTAGGTGGTTCAAGTGCTCAGGTGCATGGCCCTAGGCGTGGAAATCGGCCAGCTCCGCCACTGGTTCTCGTACAGTACTAGGTACTCCATACTCAAATTTGATACATTTTTCAATCTATTTGCGATATTTAACTTATCAATTTCATTTAAAGGATTTTTTAATATGTCAAATTTGAACTGGAAGTGCTTAATTACAATAACGCTATACAACTAGTTGAAAAAATGTTATTCGTGATATTTAGTCTATTTTGAAACTTTTCTCCTTAAATCAAAGAAAATTTTACAAGTATTATTCAATAAACATGATCATGAGGTTGTGGCCAAATTATTTTTAAATTCTAAAAAGTGCAAATAAAGTAGGAAAATCATGAGATTTGTCAAGATGCATGTCAAGATATCATACATGAAGATTGTGGTAAAATTTTGAAAAGGTTTGGAATATTTTGTCAAATACGATGTTTAGAAATCAAAGCATCTCACAAGAAAAACCTTAGAGTTGAGCAGGATTCAATAAGATTTGGAGTCAAAGTGATGGTTGAATTGTGATTTTACTACAATTTTTTATAAGCAATAGAGAATAAAGATCGCTTCATTAATTTTTTAGTAGTTTTTTGGATCTTTTTGATAATTTTAATGTATTAAGTGTCATTATAGTATTTTAATTGATATAAATTATATTTGAGCTATACGTGCATAATAATTGAATTATATGTGTAGAAAAATAAAATGCATATTATTGAGTGAATTTGACAAAATAATGTGAATAATTAATATTAATTTAATTTTACTTTATGGAAAAGAAGGAGAAGAGGAAACTTGAAAAAACAAAAAAAATTGTTGAGTGTTTAATTTTGACACTTGGCGCCGCCAGCTTCCCGGCCTCCCTCTTAGCGGCGCCCTTCCCTCCACTCCGGCGGTGCGGCGTGGCATGGCCCTCTCTCCTCCTCTCCTGCGGCGCTGCGGAGGAGCTCCTTCTCGGCACGGATGACGCCACGTCTGTCTGCACTGCCCCTTCCCCTCCTTCCCGGTGGCACCGCCAGATCTGTGGCCTCCTCCTCCGTCGGGCGCCATAGGCAGCGCACCCACTAGCGCGGGATGGACGGCCGACACCAGCAGCAGTGCGCCTGAGCGCATCCCGGCTCCTCCTCCTCCTCTCTGTGGCGCGGCGCCAGCAGTGGACGTGCGCAACCTACCTGAAGGCATCAGGCACAGGCTCCCCTCGGCCCAAACGGCGGCGGTGGACGTGCACAGCCTACCTGGAGGCATCCGACGCTGGCTCCCCTCGACCCGGGCGGCGGTGGACGTGCACAGCCTACCTGGAGGCATCCGGCGCGTCCGGACTGATTTTGTTTTATTTCTTGAAAATGTATTCACCGAGTGTTGATTGTGGAACTCGGGGAACCCACAGTCTGTTTGTCGAGTGCCCGACGAAGGACACTCATCGAAGCCTCCTTCGCCTAATCTTTGTACGCCAAGTGGGTAACGTCGAGTCAACACTCGATGAACTCGTCACCAAGTGTATATTGGCCTTCGCCGAGTGCGTTTCGCACTCCGCGCCTCTTTACGATTTCCTGTAGTGAGACCTGCTATGTCAGCTGCTAGCGAGACCTTCTATGTCAGCTGCGCTAAATGGCATATACTGTCACTAGTGTGCTATATATGTTAGCACTGGCCCAAGCTAAAGATCAATCATCTACCTGTTGCAATTTGTTGTGTACTGCTACTGCGCATGCTGTAACTAACCATTGTCTACAACAACCACTTGTAAATTGTAATCCCTCGCTACATTATCATGACACAGTGCAGTAGTATGGGCAGTGTAATTTTCCATCGCTACACTCCTACACCCCATTTCCTTTTGCTCGGGATGGGAGTGCGTGACAGAGCTACGTGCAACTGTGGGCAAGTGTCAAAATAAAGGAAAGATGAACCCAGAAACATGTAAAGCCATGGTCCCGATGCATGAAATACAAGTTAAACAGAAGCGACGAGCGGCTACCTCGCTTTCCGTCGCCGGCCTGATGATGATCATATCGTCGAGCGAGGTTGAGCTCGAGAGAGCGCATGTGGATCTCTACAGTGAGTGTGAGTCTCGCTGGAAGAGTACGTGAGCTGCCTCCTCTCCTAACAAGTAACGTCTGCCCAAATCGATCTAGTAGGGCTAATAAACCCATGCATGCATGGATTATTCTTGTTGCATGCCTGTTGATGTGGCCCCAAACCCTCCCAAAGCAGAATGTACAGTAGACTTTGCGACTGGTACGTGGTCAACTTTTGCTCCATCTTCGATCGACGGCCGGCCGGTAATGGAATGAAGTGGTGGCGCTGATCTGGATGGCTTTTGGGGTGAAGTTGTGGTGGACTGGTGGTGCCGGAGATCTGCTAGCAGTGCTTCTCTATCATTTGTCTGCCAGCTTGTAACTTTGACAATGCTAATATGGGCAGAAAATGACGTGCCTGCTGCCGTGCTGCGTCGACGTGTCTTTGCTCAGTCAGTCGTACGAGCGTGTCTAACCGAAAATTCTACAAAAATGACGCTTACAGGTCGATCTGCACACTTGTGTTCCGGCCGGATACCCATCTCTATCGTCGTCGATCAACTTGGAAGGATTTTCACTAACAAATAGAAGATTGCCAATGCCTCCCTACCCGCCGGCCGATCACCAATCAACTAATGACTTGCTCTTGCAGGGCTAGCCGATGCTTAGCAGCCATGTTCTCGAAAGATTGGGAATAAGGAACGGGAACGTGAGACGTGGAACACCGTTTTGAGAAAATATGGAACGTAGGGGGTATACATCATCAGTACGTTCCTGTCTAGGATGGAACACATTCAAAACATGATTGGAATGACATTCCCGGAACGCGGAATGTATTCCATATTATTTGAATGGATATCACTAGCGTAACATACTTTCGTTATCAAATCTCAACTAGATGGCAATCTTAGAACTCTCAATACGGTTACTAAATTACCAGAGTAATGAGTTTTTGGAGGCTTATTCATGGAGTTTTGATTCGTTTGACTGTAAGGTATTGACATGGTACTCTTTCCATCTTCTCTTACTGTTCATGTTTCAGCTGTAGCGGATCATGTTCCAGCAGACGAAGTTCCCGGAACATTCCCGTTTCTCGTTTCGGGACTCCAAGCTACTAAGAGTTGAAGCCGGCAATGGACGGAGAGGAGATCGAAGCTAAGACCACGTTCCGGGCTACTGAGAACCGACCAGCCTGTTCGTTTGGTGGTGGTGATGGTAGTCTTGATTTATTCCGAGAGAAAAATCTTCTTCTTGCAGTTCTTGGTGGTGGCGGTTTGTTATGAGAGAAAATCTTCTTGGTTGGTGGTGATAAGCCAAAGCGAAACGAGGCGATGCGGGCGATGGACGCGCGGAGAGGAGATCGAAGGCAAGAGCAATAGCATCGCCCCCGTTGAATGCGTGATTGGAATGCATGGCTTCTTTGTGCAGGCAAGGCCAGCATTTTTTTTTACCACGCAGAGCACGCCGTCTGGAATTTCCAGCTGGTCCCGTTTCCCTTGCATGCACATTATCGTAACATGGAGGGGGAGGTACAGTGAACAGTGACGCGTGACTGAACCTAAGACAGTGGCGCACCTCGAATGAGCATGTCCCGTTGTCTTCAACAGTGCAACCTCACAGATAACTACCAGCGCTTAGCCCAGTGTCAGAGCAATGGCATGGGGATAAATGATTGAAACAGTGGTTGATGGGGGGTTAAAAGATCAGTCAGACGTCGCGGGGCCCACGTATGTTGAAACATGCATGTTCCGGAGAGCACTGTGAGGGAAGTTCACCAGATGAAAAAAAGGAAGCCGTGTGGCACAGCGAGCTCGAGGGGACGATGCTAGCTAGGGGCCTGGCCTGGCGTGTGGCGTGAGTGAAATCCTCAGCGCCAGGCCGCCAGCAGAGACCGAGTCGCGCCACTACTCGGCCGGCCGGGCCCCTCCACCCACGTCGGCTTACATTTTGCTGTTCCTAAAAGGATTTGCGGTGGTCCTCCTGGGGTTTCCCCACTCGAACACTCCGGCATGGAGCTACAGTGAAAACAGTAGCCAAAATTGGGTCGATTGGGGGATAGAAAGAGGATGGCATGGAAAAGAAAGAGCGAAAGAAAAGGCAAAGCGAGTCATTGGTGCATGAGCATTTCACGGGCTATCATTGTGGTGGTAGCAGTAGTAACTTTCCTTTTTTCCTTTTCCTTTCAAATTCGGTTCTGATTTCCACTCGCTAAAATTTTCAAAAAAAAATCCACTCGCTACGAACATTTGAGTATGACCACACCGCCATCAAAACATATTAAATCGCTGTTGGAAACTGAAAGCTCCAGGGAAAGTCGAAATCGAAACTGATGAGCTGGATTTCATTAATCTTTTTTTTAAGAGCTGGGGATTTCACCAACAGTCACACGGCACAGTACAACACAGCAGGGCTCCCAAGCAAAAGCATGCATGGCAGTGGCACGGAGGGTTAACCGAACCGGTGGGAACCGGTCCGGAAACCCTCGGAACCGGTGCTACGGTCCGGACCGGTTCCGGCCGGTTCCCAACCGGTCCAAATTCAAAATTTGAATTTGAATTCAAAAAATAAAAAAAATCCCACAAAATTCTCAAAAATACTTCAAGGTGTGTAGAATCTAATGGTGTCAAAAACTTTCAAATATTCATTCGTTTAGTATAGTTTGCATGCATACGAAGTTCAACTAAAAAAGAAAAAGGAGAACAATTGGTCGGTTACCCCGCAAAGAATACTAAATGCACCAATTATTGAAATGTTTTGACACCATTAGATTCTATGCACCTTGCAATATTTTTAGAAAATTTTCTTTTCTTCTTTCAATTTTTAATTCAAATTTGAAAACACGTCAAATTCTCAACTAATTCCGATTTTTTTTGTTAAACGACCGGTTCCCCGTTGAACCGGATCGGTATACTGGTCGTACCGGTCGGTATACCGGTGGGAACCGATTGAACTAAGATTTTGATTTGAGATTTGAATTTCTCCAATTTCCACTGTTTCCGAACGAAACCGGACCGGTAAACCGGTATCAGACCCGACCGGTTCGGCCTGACCCGTCGGTGTTAAAAACCCTGCACTGGCACGGGCAGGCGCGCGCCAGCGAGCGCGCGTCGCACCCTGGCGGATCCGCTGATGGAGACCGGTCAAGCCCGTACGTGCCGGTGAGCGCGGGCGCAATCAAAGACGGGGGGCGTCAATGCCCCTGCTTGCCACCAAACCGGAGTCCCAGAGCCGGCCGCTGCATGCAGATGCCGCAGCCGCAAGGCTGCCTCTCTTCTCTCTCCTCGTGCGCTCCCATCCAAATGCAAGCGGACAAAAGAGGGAAAGAGGAAGGCGGCTTTGGCCTCGTGCTGCCTGCCTGCCGGGCCACATTCCCCACACCCGCACCCGCACCCGCGCCGCGCGACGAGAGATCGATCGATCATCCATGCACCCTCTGCCCTGCTCCGTTTCTTCCGTCCTCCGCCATCGGGCCATCCCCCGCAAGCCAACAAAAACAAGAGGCGCCGTGCCGTGCAGCCCTGCCACATCAAGCCCGGAAAAAAAAGGAGCCCCCGCGCAAGTGCAAACAAGCCAAGGAGGAGAAGATTCTCATCGCCGCCGCTTCGGTTGGTGCCGGGTGAAGTGAGGCCTTGCCGCCTTGGCCTCCCAGCAACAGCCACCCCACCCCCGGGCCGGCGAGATCACATTCACAGCACACACAGCGCACGGCTCACGCACGTTATAATCCCCAGCAGCCCACCCCGGGCCTCGGTTCGCTCGCTCTCTCGCCGTCAGCACCACCGTTTCGTTTCGTTGCGTTGCGTTTCCCCATCACCACCACCCCCACAGCGTCACTCATGCCGCGGCGCGCCGCGAGCGCGAGGGTTTGAGCGAGGTTTCAGCCCAGCGTTTTCCGCGGATCGTTCGGTCGGTCGGTCGGCCGATCGGGGGGGGGGGGGGGGGGGGACGAGCGAGAGCGATGGGGTGCAAGGGGTCCAAGCTGGACGAGCAGGAGGCGGTGGCGCTGTGCCGGGGCCGCGCCGACCTGCTCGCGGCCGCCGTGCGCCACCGCTACGCGCTCGCCGACTCCCACGACGCGCTCGCCGAATCCCTCGCGTCCGCCGCCGCCGCGCTCCACCGCCTCATGACGGCGCCCTGGCCGCCGCCGCTCGAGCTCCCCGCCGCGCGCAAGGGCGCCGACGCGCCGACCCCCACCGCCGCCGCCGCCTCGCCGCCGCACTCCTCGTCCCACATCAACTTCGCGCCGTCCTCCGACTCCGAGTCCGGCTCCGTGACATCCTCGCCTCCGCGCCGCGTCGTCGCCGCCGGACACGACCCGCTCCCCCCGCACCCGCTCCCGTACCTGCATTACGGCTACGCCGGCTACGGCTACGCGCCGGAGGAGGCCCCGTACAGTGGTGGGTACCCGCCGCCGGGGTCGCTGCGGCTCTTCTACGCGCGGAGCGGCCCGCCCCCGGCGTCGGTCGCCGTCGAGCAGCGGGCGGCGCCGTCGGAGCGCGTGTACTACGGCTCCTTCGACCCGCAGTACCACTCGTACGGCGCCGAACCCGCGCCGCCGGTGGCTGGCAGGGCGCCCCCGCCGCCGCCATCGCCGCCGAGGTCCAGCTCCTGGGACTTCTTCAACGTGTTCGGGGACTACGACGTCTACGACAACTACTGCTACGATGCTGGCAGCGGCACGGGCGCCGCGGCGTCGGCGTACACGCCGAGCCGGACCTCGCGGGAGATGCGGGAGGAGGAGGGCATCCCGGAGCTCGAGGAGGACGACGCCGTCGTCAAGCAGGTGGCGGGCGACCACTCCGCGCCCGGGAGCGGCGCACGCAGCCGGCGCAGCTCGCTCGGCGGCGTCAGCAGCAGCATTGCCGAGGTCGACGAGGACGAGAATTCCGTCGTCGATAAGGAGGTGATTGGCGGGGGCAGCGTGGCGCGACACCAGGCCCCAGCGCAGCGTAACGTTGCAGCGTCTGCACCAACTCCCCGGAGGACGGTTAACACTTCAGACGTTGCCGGCGAGATCAAAGCACAGTTTGATCGAGCTGCAGACGCTGTCAGGGCGCTTTCACCCATTCTTGAGGTCGGGAGGCGGAGGTACAATCATCGGAGCTCAGTGTACCATGGTGAGCCTTTTGTTCTTCCAATACTCAGCACTGTCTTCATCAGAATAGCTTATTCCCAAATCCTTTGGTTTGACTTGTTGAAATTTGGAAATAGTTTCCTCTCGTGTGGTGTCAGCGATTGCCTTGCCACATTCGGACATTCCAGGCGTCGGGCTCTTGGATGTTGGAGGTGAGAAGGTGTCAGGAGGAAGGAGCCTGTCTTTGACACTGCAGAAGCTCTATATCTGGGAGAAGAAATTGTATGATGAGGTTAAGGTATGTGTGTCCTATACTTATTGTCTCTCTATTGTATATGAACGAATAATCCACTTGTTACTGTTAGTTTTTTAGTCTATGAACCGCAGTATGTTAATATATTGTCAAGTATTGTCTCGTATAATTGATGATACATGAAGTTGCTGTCAGAGTGCATTGGTAGAGGTAGTTCCGATTTCAAAAGCAAATCTCTTACTCCATAGTGATTCCATCCAATTGGAGCCACTGAGTGCTAGTCTTTAACCAGAGTCTATTATCACAAGTTGACGAGGGGCAGTGCAATTCATTTTATAATTAATCTTATATCTTCTCCGGTGATGAAATCTTAAGGTTGATCCCATGCTCCAGCAGGCCAGCATGCAGGTCCCCCCCTCCTCCCTACTCACCCGCTATCAAACAGACATACATTCCCAACCATGTAATTTTAAACTGTTCCACCTATCTTGTACCGACGTGCTTCTTATTTAAGAAAAAGGGTTTGTTGATTTTACACCTTGTAAAGTATCTTTGGGATCTACCAACCAGATTTGGAAGTACTAACAGAAAAAATAGCTAGAATTAGAATCTTGTTTGTTGCAAAATAGTGATAACATAGGATGTATCTAGTAGAACATTTTTTGGTTTGTTTCTTATGGTGGCTTTATTTTTAACTTTATATTATTATCCATGTAGTTAATTGATAACTTTTCAGGGATAAAACTCTCTATGTTCACTAGTTTCAAGTAACACAGGATGCTTCTTCTTGTAACACATTACACTATTACTTGAAATGCGTACCTTTGTAGTTTTTATGTCGTAATTAATTATTTTCTTTCTCTTATAGGCTGAAGAGAAAATGCGTCTGCTGCTCGCCAAGAATGCAAAGCGGCTTAAGTTCTTGGATCAGAAAGGTGCTGAAGCTCAGAAGATCGACACAACCCGAAATATGGTCAGAAAACTATCAACAAAAATAAGAATATCTGTAAGAGTGATCGCTAAAGTTTCCAAAAAGATAAACAGAGTAAGGGATGAGGAATTGTGGCCAGAAATTAATGCCTTAATCCAAGGGTATGCTCTATTCTTTTAAACCTCAAGTATTTTGTCAGATGTTCCATTTTATTTCTATGTTTGTTTCCATTACACTGGTTATATGCTTATCAGAAAGTATGGTAATTATATTGCAATATACCGCATCATAAACCGAATGACATGGCAATCAGCAGAAGTAAGCTAATTGTATAGAAGCAACCTCAGTAGTACTGCAATTCTTTGAGGTTATTTTATTCAGCTACACATAAATTTGGTAGCACACTCTGTTTAAGAAATGGAGAATCCAGTATGCTTTTATCAAAAGAACTTTTTTTGCGGATATCAAAAGTAGAAATTTAATTAGTTTGAATTTTCTTCATAATCTTGCATTTAAAGTTTCTATGAAAGTGCATTCATCACAAGACTAATGTCCCTCTTTGTAGGTTTGTGGGAATGTGGCGAGACAAGTTGGACTGCTACCAGATACAGTGTCAAGTGATGTCAGAGGCGAAAAACCTTGATTCAGTTCCCGAGGGAAGCAGTCGAGATTTGGCATTGGAGCTTGAACTAGAGTTGATGAAATGGATTGTCAATTTTTCCTCCTGGGTGAATGAACAGAGAAGCTTTATAAAGGCTTTGAATGGATGGCTATCACTTTGCCTTAACTACAAGACTGAAGAGACAGTCGATGGAGTTCCTCCTTATTCTCCTGGAAGAGTGGGTGCTCCCCTTGTGTTTGTCATCTGCAACAGCTGGTCTCAAGCCATGGATCGGTTTTCTGAGAAGGAAGTTATTACCTCAATGCAAGCTCTTGTGTCCAGCGTGCGCAAGCTGTCAGAGAAACAAAATGTTGACCAAACAGAGCAGATCATTGCTACCCGGGAAAGAGAAAGATGGAACAAGATATTGGAAAGGAAGACCGTGGAGATCAACAAGGAGGCAGATGTGCTGAACAGGAAGCTGGCCCTGTTACCAGGCCGTCACAGCCGGCTTCCAAGCGCACAAACATACCATGACCATCTTCTTGACGCAAACAGTTTGCAGACTAGCTTGCAGCGTGTTGTCCAAGCCCTAGAAAGCTTCGCCTCCAGTTCACTGCAAGCATTCGAGCAGACCCTAAGACATGCTGAAGAGGAAAGATTGTCCAGAGAGAATGCCAAAGTTTCATAGCTTATAGCAGCCTGATGTTGCACCTGACAGTGAATGTCCTCATCGAGTGGCATTGGCGCAGAATATGCTAGGCGAATGTTTCTCACAGAGATTTTTTTGGTGGTGAAATCCTGACTTCTGAGTTCACTAACAGAGCCGAGGCTCGTCCATGTAGTTTGGGTAAGAGTCTCATCGTCGGTTTAACATAGCAGCAAGTTCGTATAGGTAAAATGCTCGTTTTGGTGGTTGTATGCTTACGGGTGCACTGAGTTTGTTGATTTCCCTTGCCTGATGCCAGTATAGCTGAATCCTTTTGAGTGAGATGTTGGAAACGGGGAAGAGAACGGTATGTTCATGAAATGCAGTGTTAGCCTGTATACATGCTTCTCTGTGCGAATTGCTTTCAATTGGCTGACTCGCCTGCGTTTAGATATTGAATTGGGTACTCAAATTTTGTTGGGTGGCTAAATTTGATCATTTGATCTAAGCATCATTGATCCAAGCAATGGCTAAATCTGAAACAACATACTATCTGTTAGCTTAAATGAATCAAGTTCCAAATGTTAGGCAAAGACATCAAGTAACATAAGAATTCGATCCAAGTTACCAATCTTTGTCCCTTCCAAATTTGAACTGAAAGGCCTGCTCCTCCAAACGGAGGAAACGCGTTCACTATGAAAACATGGCATGAGCGGTCCGGAACGCATAGGGTTCGGAGGTGTGAGTTGTCCTTGGAAGAGACGCCACGGCCGGCTGCGATGGCGCACGGCAAGCGGGAATGGTTTTGCTACGCCCTCTGGTTTTGCTGCGGAAGGAGTCCTCTGGACACAGACGCAGATCAGATAGGTTGGTTACTGACTTACTGTGTAATCGTCTCAAGTTTGTGGGAGACTCGGGGTACTAGACCTTGATTTATTTGGGAGAGCCTTACGCCTGAGATGGTTGTGGTACCAGTGGACTGAGCCTGATCGGCCATGGGTTGGTACTGATGTTCCCTGCAATGAAGTTGATAGGCATTTCTTTAGAGCAAACACCACTGTGGTGGTAGGAAGGGGGGATAAAGCAAAATTTTGGGACCCCCCCTGGCTTGGAGGAATAGCACGGAGACCTCTTTAAATTGGCTTGGCGTAAGAACCAGTGTGTTAAGGATGATTTAAATAATAACATTTGGACAAGGGGATTATGGAGGATGACTACGACAGATGAAATGGCACAGTTAGTTTCTCTTTGGACTCTCATTTCAGAGGTACAGTTAACAGATCGGAAAGATGCCATCACCTGTCGATGGACTCGACATGGAGAGTACTCATCAAAATCAGCGTATACAGCCCAGTTTTCAGGCTCCTTCTGTACTTTTGACAGTGGCGATTTGGAGAGCTCGGACCGAAGGAAAACACAGACTCTTTGCCTGGTTATTGGTGCAGCGTAAGATCCTTACAACAGATAAACTACTTGCTAGAAATTGGCCTTGTGATCCCATTTGTCTTCTTTGTAATCAACAACCTGAAACGGCGGAGCACTTATGCTTGCACTGCGTTTTTCTCAAGAAGTGTGGCTGCTGGTAGCACAATGGTCGCAGGGCCTAGTCTGTATACCAGATAGGTGCATCTCAATGCAAGCTTGGTGGAATGAAGCAATGTCTGGAGTTTCCGGGAAAAAAAAGATCAAGAAGGCATCAACCATAATATACACAGCATGGAACCTATGGAAGGAGCGCAACAGAAGGGTTTTTGAAAAGAAGACGGCCACACCGAGGAGAGTAGTTGAACTGATCAAAGAAGAAATCGCCTTCAGAGTAGCTGCCTGCGGTGTGGCGCAGGAACCTGCTGGGCTACTGCCAGTATAATGGGGTCTCCCTTCATGAGTCAAGAGTCTTTCTTTTAACTTTGCAATCACAACTTTGTAACAAACTGCATTCTCCTCTCGCTTATATGACATAGCAGTGCTCCTGCTAATTTTTCAAAAAAAAAATCGTCTCAAGTTTCACTGTGTACTTCATCATACAAGACGCAAAGTTCTTCAGGGAGCACGTAGTTTACTTCAAATGATTCACCTGCCTGTAACTAACTATACATCAGCATCTGTTCACTGAAAAATCTTAACAAATGATGCCTATGAAACGAACAAACGATCATTTTGAGGCACGACAATGCGACTCCTCGGATGGAATTAGTCCGAGATCATATCGTCCATTTCTGGAATGTCCAAACCGTTGCCATGACTGTAGTCCGATTCTGTCTCGTTGGAGGAATCCCTGGGCAGTTGTGTGTGCACCTGCTCCATAATATTCATGGCATCCTTGCTTAGATGATCTATACTACTGTAAACTCTTCCCTTGGTCTTTTGACAGATGCAATCCGATGGGTACTCATAGAATCCACCTCTTCCATGTTCAACCTCATTTGGCTCCCCCATGAAGCCCGTTTGAAATGTCTGAACTTTGGATGCAAAAGTGTTCCAAGTCATAGTGGTTCGGTTCAGAAAGAGGGAGTTAAGCTTTCTTGTGTTTGGTCTTATGGTCCGCTTGTGCCCAAAATATCTCCTGACATAAAAACACTATTGTTCAGAATTTCAGCGTGATTTGGAAAAATAAAATCATGTTCATCCATATTTTCATGTCATCCTGCCATATATGCTTAGCTAACTGGAATGCTAGGAAAAGTATAGCATATAAGAATCATTTGCAAAAAACTAGTGTTGATGCTGCAGCAAAAGAAATATACCTCCGGCCAGCCAACATTCTGGCCATGTTGCCGTTGTTGTTCATCACAAAAACATTACTCTGGTCGCACACAACGAAATCCAGGGCAGCCATGCGAGAGGAGAATGGCGAGAATGGTTCCAGCTCTTGTTTGCTTGCCAGTGTTTCCTTTGAGTAAAAATTTGGGAAAAGTGCCTTCAGTGGTGCCAAAGTATCCTCTCCACCATACACATCTCCTGATGCAACATACATGTATACATCCCTTCCAAATCCTAAGGCCCTCAGCATTAATCCAACCTCCTCTGGGGTTAGGGGGCACTTGCCATGGCGTCGTTCTCTGTCAGGATTGGCTTCCTGCATAGAGCTTTGAAACATGAAAACATCCAGAACTAGAAGAAATATCACATGATCATGATTGAATGTAGTTTCTTACATGCAAATTCTTCCATCTCTTGCGTATTGTGCCCAACTCCCTTCTCTCTGTTTCCCCACCTCCGTAGTAGCATCCAGAGAAGGCAAGCATGTCAGGCTCAAATCTGAACAGACAAGATCAGACGCAGATCTAATTGGATGGCAGTAGGGTAGCATGCAGATGGCTCAAAACATTACCTTAAATGTAGAGCAATAAAGTGTCCGCCACTTTTATCCCTCATTCTCTGAACAAGCATTTCACCCATTTTACGTATTGTATCAGTGAATCGCAAAGCATGATAATTGACTCTACATCTCAGTTTTTGAAGGTAAGTTTCTAACCGATTCGATACCCGGTAGTCGAATTTGGTTAATTGAACCACCTGAAACATTCAGATGTCATTCAAAAATCGGTTATGCCAGATATACTTGTGAAACTGAAACATATGACACAGTCACGGAGAAAACAGAAACAGTATGACTTACATTTTTCTTCGAAAGAGCAGGCAACACTCGGTTTTCATAGCATAAGGGTGTACATTTCCTAGGGACCCGTATCTTGTATGGGAGATATGTTTTGCTGATCATATCAGGTAGTTGTTGTACAATCTTTACGTCTTTTGATAGTGAGGATATGAAGTAATCAGCATCAAATATATCAGCAAAATCACTGCAAAAATGAATAACAGTTAGCGAGTGTGCTCCATGCCTTCAGTATGACGAATAACTGGATAGTGAAGGTTAAGTGTAGCAACCTTGAATCTTCCCAGAAAGATTTTTGATCGAGCTTTGGTATAACAAGAGTTGCTTTTAGAATGCGTGCTGCAACAACAGCATCTATGATCTGAAAACAAAAAAACAGAATGAACTGCAGGGTTTGCAACACTAAGGATGGCTAAAAATACAGCGAGTAAGCTTTCAACTACTTCAATCTCGAAACTTGCGAAAATGTACATAGTGGAGTCATCCAATTTTTCCAGTATACAAGCCATGAAGCCAATGCCAACTGATATCCAAGATGGGTCAGTAAAAATTTGCTAGTCTGGTAGTTGTATGGAATGATATTGAAAATGTACATATAAAGTCACGTTTCATTGACTAATTAAGGCTTTGAGCCTTTTGACTTCACTGACAAGCGCTCATATCAAGTAGAAATGGTAAACTAGCTGGTACATGCTGAACATGCCAATATAAAATAAACAAGACAGATTTAAAATAGTGGATGAAACTGCCAAAGCCTATTGCCACATTGCTAACGCTTCCTCTCAGATCCACATTCACCAAGAAAAATTATAGCAAGCTAAACAAATATTGCAAGCATACTTCCTATAATTTATGCTTGAACTAAAAAGATACATTTTCAATAAAACCAAGAAACTCAAGATCTGCCATGATTCATACTATCTCCTTACCCCTGTTCGCTGCTGGTTCAAGCCACCACTAGCATCGATCATCAAGTACCTATTTGATTCAGTGTTAGCTTCGGCTCCTGTCATACCATCAAAATGTAATGCTTATTATATCAGTCACCACCAGTTGCAAGCTAGAACATTGAACCGTAAGCAACAGATACTGAAACTAAAAATGTAGAAATTTCTTCACCCTCAAACTCAGCGCTTGCATTGCTACACCCGTAGAAATCGTTTCCAGCCTCCGAGCCCCAGAGTTCTTCCCCCATTTGGCTCCCACCAACCTAAACATCCGGCCAGATTAGGTACCAGATAACATAACTCGAAGTCGAAGACTCCCTTAGCATACGCCACTTACTGGAGTGTTAGAAGCGTGCGCGTTCGTAACGGCAGCAAGCACATTCCTGCGCAATTCACCCAGATTGTTCGACTGCTCCAGGGAAGAAAAAAAACGAGCGTAATGAATGATGAATCCACATATCATTGGGGTTGCATAGCCTGAAGAAATGAGGAAGAAAAACCGCAGCTTCAGATTGGCGTACCACGAACGTCGGGCTCTGAGACCGGGGAGGGTCGTCGCGGCTTGCGTCGCCAAGCGGAGGCGACAGAACGCAGTGGAACGCGAGCATGAGAAGCAGTAGCGCCGCCGCCAAGCACGCCGCCGCTCCCGGAGCCACCCCAGGCGCCGGGCATCCACCGTGATAACGCCGCCGCTGCCTCGATCCCATTCGCACTGTCGGCTGCTAAACTATCTGCACTCTCCGCGCGCAGGCATGACGCATCTGCTGCGCGCGCAGGTAATGCAACAATGCACACACGGCCCTCTTTCTCGCTCTATAAACTCGCAGCAGCGGCTTTTGCGACGACGTGTTCCGAATTTCTGATTCCCCAAGAAGTCAGTTTCGTGTAGGAGGAGGTGGAGGTGGAAAGAATCCACTGGATACCAAGAAGGTCTGCGGCGTCGGGATTCGGAGAAGAACACGAGGGACCTGTACCCTCGACCTCGGAGAGCGAGCGGAGCGGAGGAGAGGCGGCGGCTCACTGAAAACAGAGAAGTGTGAGCCCCCGGGCCCTGCTTGCCAGTCCTGTTAGCTATTTGGGCTGGGCCTGAGACAATCTCTGACTTCTATTTGGTCTCTTTGGCGGTTTCTGGAAAAAAACACTCTAAATCTCCCAGATACAAGCATCCGCATTTGTTTAACGAGTACTAATATTTTGTATTAACAATGAAGAATAAAAGGGTGAAACTTATGTGCATCAAGAACAAATATTTACAGGCAGAATTTAACAGTCTAGATTGAATTTAAGCCCACTTTTAGTGGCTAATGTAAGCACGTACAGTCCCCTGGCCCCAGCTGTCAGCAGAAATCAAAGGGTACAGGAAATGGTCTGCTATGTACACAATATACTAGTCTACCACACAAAAAGTTCTGCAGAGTAGTGTATGGCACAGCCAAAGCTTCATGCTAGTAGCAAAATTCACTAGCAATACAGCAAGTCTAAGGAAACATATGTACCAATTGCCGGATGCTCCAATATGCACAGTTCCACCGCTGGTGGTATGGAAAGAGGATAACGGATTCATGACTTCTTGATTTCCCAACGGCGGCCCCGTATGACGAAACCATCAGGTGCCGGCTCAGTACCTTCCCAACCGTCCACAGCACCACCTGAGCTTGGTCCTCTACGATGCCTTTTCCCTTTAACGATCCCGCTGTCACTGGCGCTCCCACTTATGAGAGGATCATCGATGCCACGAATTGTCCTCTCTGGTGTTGATGCACTCACCCAATTGTCATCCCGACTTTGCCTGAACTTGATGTTCTTCTTCATTTTGTCAAAGCGCTTCTCCACTGGACGTACTGCTTGGTCAACAGTGAACTTAAAATCTTTTATGACCTAGTATAAAAATAAGCAGAAGATGTCAGATAAATTGAGAAAGATATCCTAGAAAGATTTCATCTAGTCAAATTAGGCCAGGGACATGCCAAAATAATCCCATTAGCTCCATCAAGTTTACAAAGGTACACAATGTGTACTGATTTGAAGTGTGATCTGCAGGTAAAAACTCACATATTCTCCACTGCCAATTACAAAGTCTCGAACACTCTCTTTAATATTGGTTGCAATTATCTCATCCGGTTCCAACTGTGGAAGCCTCACTTTGGTAGGTCGACTGAGATCCTTTATCTCATCAGGATCCACAGGATCTGAGGCTGCATAGTCCCCAAGTACTGAAATGTTCGTAGGTGAATATTGTTTACCTAGTAGTTCATAAGGTTTTGCAGGGAACACATACAGGTGAACAACTGATGCTATGCCCATCTGTATCAGAGGAAGACAAGAAATATAATAAGTAAGAAACTAAGGATAATTTTGAGAGCCTGCCTAACTTTAAAAGGTAAGGTACCTCTATACAGATAATGAAATCCTGAATACTTGATTTTAACTCCAAGCTCTGAGCTAATGGACTCCTAACCAAGCCCAAAGAATACATTATAGCAATTATCACACCCTGCCACCAAGTCAGAAATACTATTGACTTGAAGGAAAGGAATTTTGCTAATGGCTTAATATGTGCCAATTCGTCCTTAGTAGCCGTGTACCATTCCACTAAACAGTATAGGGCCCAGTATTGACTGAAGTTCAGGACTACAGCAAAGTAAGGGTACCTGCAGCACAGAGTGACACAGTTAAATCACACAGTTCTCACCATATATATATTGCAGAAATGAGTGCATGCAAGCTGCACATATGTTTTCAGAGGATAAAGAAATGACTATCACAGTTCATACAGGTAGACGATTCATCGTCAAGATGACAAAGAGATCATTCCACATTTCTGTATATCTATCGTAGTCTAACTCTTTATGCAACATCCTTAAAAGTAAACTATTTCAACTTTCAACTACATATACTCATTCTTTTCCTTCGGGACTCAACAAATAGAGCAGACGCACAATTATCACTTGGGCGAAGAAAATGAAAAAGAAAAAAAAGCATCTTACCCACATCCCCATTTGAATTCTCCATCACAATATACACCGAAAGGTTGAAGAATAAGAGACAAGCTAGCTGTGAGTGTTTTTATAATCACCTGCATGTGTACGAAGCAGTTAACCAAAGTTGCTTGTAAATCTTAATTGTTCTAATTCAACTAGAAGGACAAGTGTTCATACATATTGAAATATACCAAATTTGATAATCTGGTAAAACTGCACACCGAGTCTCCATGGTTTCAATATGTAATTAATAGGAAAATGATGATGAATGACTCCCTTTTCAGAGGCATGATGCAGAAGAGGTTCCCCTGAATCTTCACCACCTTCCCTCTTCAAAAATGCAATAGTCCTTTCTTCGCCACCTATATTACAGTTGCAGTAAACAATGAAATGTAGTAAATAAGCAACATCAGTTGAAAAATATACAGGTAAAGCTATTGCAAATATATAAATTCCTCAAATGAAACAATGATGGAAAATACAAAAAACAATGACTGCACAGAGATATATCTTACAAACTGTTAACAAATCAGTCCTGTATAATATCTTTAAAAAGTTTATGCTTCTTTTAGTTTACCAAGAGAAAAACAATAGGAGAATAAGAATAATGTTGATATCTCCTATAGGTTGATTCTAGACGGCATATCTTCCAGTCAATATGAACCGCTGTTTAGTTCTCGGATGGAGAAGGGTAGTGACCTCATCTAATTGCATAACAAAGGCATGGACGTTCTACAGAGACCCCTTTTGCCGGATTAATGCACTTATATCAACATAACAATAGGCTGTTAATTTTGAACAATGTAGAGAACAGGCATGAAGAAACACTTTCATACTGTATATAGCCTCTGTGCAAACAACAAATGTATCCAGTTTATGAATGCTTTGGTATATATAAAAAACAATTGATAAAAACATGTCCGGCTTCAAAACTACTTACATAACTGCATTTCAAGCACGCTTCATATCCATGACCCATGTACCCAAGAGAAAAATAAAATATGCATCTAATAGGATTGATGTTACTGGTTTACAACAGAAAGTGTAGATCCATCTTTTAAGCACATGTTACAATGCATGTAACAACCTCAGACAGTCACATTATAAGCTAAAATGCCCCAGAGGCTCAGAAGATAACTCACCTAAACATGCAGTTATATATCTTCCAAAGCAATACATAGCAAATGCCTCATAGCCATCACGCAAGATGCCACAGTAGACACTGGTGTCCGGATTTACCAAAGAAACATACTGTTGAGAAAAGTAGCAAAAATTAATTAGATGGACTACAACCGATCAGAAAAGAATTTGGAGTCAGTTTGAATATATTACCGATTCAATAGCATAGCACGGGACCATTAAGATAACACCAAGAACAAATTTCTGTTCCTGTAACAAAGCAAACGTGGTTAATATGGATATTTCATTATTCACAAATGATATAAAAGGTACTTGTTACTGAACATAGTGTGGTAGTAAAACAAACCTCTGGATTGTTGTATGCTGAGAGGTGCTCAAATATCAAGTACATCGAGAGAGAAACAGAAAGCAGCATAAAGAACCCTGCTATCAGTATGGCCCATGTTGGTGCTGCATATGTGTCCATTAAGGGCGAAAGGAGCCCAAGATTGACCCTCATGGAAGCTGATGACACTTTGTTGACCTCCTATGCTCTTAATCCTCAACATCATAAAACTAAACATTCACTAGAAGACTGAGCATGCCAAGGACTTTAGCCAAATGACCAGTCCAAGTTGTGCTTATCTGCAGGACCAATGTATTAAGATTAGAGTGTACATAAATGATCAAAAGTTCAAATGGTTTAATAAGATATCTTCGATGGTAAACAGACTGTCAAACAGATCAATCCATTAATAGACGATTATGGAACAAATAAATAGTCACACAATGAGTAGTGATTTCGAGGTATAATATAACCTTAGTGACCAGTACCACTAACATACACTGGGCTATTCTCTCAGATGAATGCCAAATTAAATCTAAAAAATTCTGTGTGAATTGCTAGTCCGACAAAATCCAAGCCCAAATAAGCATGTGAACAACCAATATAATGTGACAAACTTAACCAATTCGTCGCTTTAACAGTATCGATTCCATTCTTAGAAAAAACAGGAAATAGAAGTGTCATTTCTTGAAGGCCATGTTTACCTCGCCGCTACAACAAGCAATAGAAGCATGCTACACATAGGTCGACCAACAAACAGAACAAGTCAGATTATATTCCAGTAGGAGAACCCGGGGACTAATGAAGATAACATCAAATCCTCCTGGCGCAAGGGGAACTATCAAAGTTCCATTTCCACTGGAACCATTCTCGTGTGAGCAAAGCAGAGGGACGGCAAAATTCCGCTCAGATTACACCACGCGCGACAACTCCTAAACTAATTCGTTGAGCTCAGAGAGAGGATTAGCTTAGCGCCTTAGCCACGATTCGATTCAAAGCCTCAAGCCAAAGAGAAAGCTGAATCAAGCACCTGAGCGGCTGCGCGGGGTTGAAAAGGCCTCGAGGAATCGAGGCCGGTTTCAAGATCGAGCCGCGGTGGTTCGGGCGGCGGGGGAGCGGCGGCCGGAGGCGCCTTGGTTATTCCGCGACAAGAGGGGGGCAGCGGGACGGCGCCGGCGTCTCGTGGTCGCGGTCGGGGGGCGGCGGCGGATGCCAAGACCCGAGAGGGGTGGTCCGGGTGGAGGCCGACCTGATGATGTGGCGTCGATTACTTGCGGGACTACGCGGCCTCCAGCCGAAAATGTTCCGAACGAGCACGGCAGTCACCAGTCAGGCGCTAGACAAGTGCGAAGAGGAGAACTTTGGATCTTCGACGAGAACCAATCAACGCTTGTTCGCTTGCCTTTGAGCCACCAGCCAGCAGTACTTTTCTCTCATACCAAACCAGCCAAGTGCGCAAAGAACCATGGTAAGCCAACGCTTTTTTTCTCTGCCGGAATAATAAACCAAAGTAGCATCACCACCAGCCAACCGAAACATCTTTGCAAAAAGAAACGAATACGAGTAGGATGGAAATATGGAAATGAAATTCAAACTATAAAATATAAATATGGATATCCGTGTCCGTATTCGAATTCAAATGTGGTACTAAAGTGGATACATCCGAATTTGGTTTTGTCTTTATCGCTTTTTTATCTCTATATCCGGTTCCATGTGTATTCGGCAATATCCGGCACTATTTGTATTCGACTGTATAAAATTGTAAGTTATGTCTAATGACAAATTATGTTCAATGGAATACTAATAATGGTAGTGTCTAATTAAAAACAAATTATATCCATAACTAATGATTATGACATTAATTTTAATATTAAAAATATTGCATCTATAAAATAATTATATTTAAATTTAATGACTAATATCATTATTTTTAATAATATAAATACATAATATGAAGTTTAATGTTAATTACTCTAGTTTATTTATGTATTGATGAAAATATTTTTCATGTATTTTTTATTATTTATTTGATAAATGTTTATATATATATTAAAATGTATTTATTAATAGTTTTATTTATTATATGATTAATTATTAAAATAAATATGGATGAATGTGATATTCTTAATGAGTTATCTCTATTATGTACTAATATTTTAGTCTTGACATGATTTCATAATTGTAAATTTCAAATAAAGAAAATTGTAAATGTTATCTTTCAAATCGAGTAGATATCCGAATGTGTATTCGAATTCTAGACATCCATTTTGTTTTCGCATTCAAGAACATTTGAATCCGTATTCAAGTAAAAATGTGGTAAAGTGTTATCCGAATCCGATTTCATGCGTATTCAATTCGTTTCCATCCCTAAATACTTGGCCCCCAACGAGGAATGCCTCCAAAACCATGGGAAAAGATTATTCTATTTTGTGAAAAATCTTCTAACCAACCCAACCGACAAACGGTGTTCACCGTAGACTTTTTAAACGAAATTCAATGTTGTCAAATCCGAACTGTGAGTCCATCAAGTGAGACTGCAGTAATATGAGCTCATGGCGAGTGTGTAGCTAATATACTTCGACCAATACTCACATCCGTTCTAAATTGCATGTCATTAACAATTTATAATTTGGGATGGATGAAATGCTTGAGCTATCAAATTTTCATAATATCCTTGGCATAATTTCAATGACAGTTAATATATGAAAATATGAAAAGGTATATTGTCACTTGAGTAGTTGGTCATGAAAATATTAACCAACTGTTTTTTAAACGCCAATGGGGCGGAGCTCGCCCACCTGAACATTCGTTACCAAGCCAACAGCCAAAAACTTTGTAACGGAGTTACAAAGGTGTGGCAAATCCATGAATTACATAATAAAGTTGCAAGCACAGCGCAACAAATATAAAGAGGAAACAGAAGATCACAACACAACAAATTACATTCCACCGATCGTCAATCGGCGCCACAACTGAGCAACATGTTTGCCAACTTCACAAGGTCTGAGTTAACCACCTATTAGCTATTTGTTAGTTCATTTTAGCAGGATTGGACAAGCTAGTGATTAATGGTTAGTTGATGCCAAGATAATTGTAAACTACCACATCATTTAGATACTTAGCCATTACTAACAATTACTTGGGTGGACTAAGGGTTATTTATGTCAACCACATTGAGCCACTGTTGCAGGCTATGCAAACAACCATACTCTTGCTTTCGAGGAACTACTGAAAACAAAAGGGAAAGAAAAAAAACCACTTCCTCCAGGTCTACTCATCCCAGTTCCCTATTAGAAGTCGTTTAGGATAGCAACAGGGTCACAAAGGCACAACTTTGACTCCCCTTTTCTATAAAAATATTTATTGGAAAGTTATACATTTATATTCTTATGAAAGTATTTTTCAAGACAAATCTATTTATATGATTTTCACATTTTCAAACTCGACAACTTAAAAGTTATTCATGATTTATATTCCCAATGTTTGATTTAAACCTTGTTTAAAACAACTTCTAATAGAGAACCGGAGGGAGTAAGTTGTGTGGCATGAGTGATTTCTCTGTTGACTTGCAATATAATTAATTCAAAATAAATTAATTTACTTATCTAAATGTCATATATTTTAAAACGGAGAAAGTAAAAAAATAGCATTGTCGATCATCATTAGTTGCCAATTGCCAATGGAACACTGTACATCACCAATATGAGACGAGACGAGGACTCCAGGAGCTAGAAGACACGCAAAACCAATTCGACGATCGCAAGACATGCCTTCATTGACCGTCCAGGAACAGTATTCTGCGTTTGCACGTGATGAAACCTCTCCCACGTTCAGCAAGCCAGACGTGGCAGCATTCTCGTGCACGCGCTACCCGGCAACTCTAGGAGACGGGTGGGTGCGGCGGCCACCAGCCGGGCCAGCCCAGTCGGAGCTCGACCCCGACCCGTGCCGCTGCGCGTGCCCGTTCCGCCCCGCCGCCGCCGCCGGGCGCGGTGACGCCGAGCCATCCGTCCTCGGCGCGGCCCTGGACATGGACTCGACCTCCTCGAGCACGGCCACCACCTCCCGCATGGACGGCCGGTTCTTGTGGTCGGCGGCGAGGCACCGCAGCGTGAGCTGCGCCGCCCGCTGCGCGCCCCGCGACGAGTACTGGCCCTCGAGGCGCGGGTCGACGAGCCGCGCCAGCTTCCTGCGGTCCGCCAGGAACGGCTTGGCCCAGTCCGCCAGGTTCTGCTGCGCCGCCGGCCGGTCCGTGTCCAGCGCGCGCAGGCCGGTCAGGATCTCCAGCAGCACCACGCCGAAGCCGTACACGTCGCTCTTCACGTACAGGTGGCCCGTGGCCACGTACTCCGGCGCGGCGTACCCGTAGGTGCCCATGACGCGGGTCGTCACGTGGCTGCTCCCGCCGGCGGGCCCGTCCTTGGCGAGGCCGAAGTCGGAGAGCTTGGCGTTGAAGTGCTGGAGGGACAGGCGAGAGAGTACTTCGGCGTCATGTGTTTTGATTCGGAATTGTTGCTGGGAAAGAAATGCAGCGCGGATCGTGTCGTGCGCACGTACCGCGTCGAGAAGGATGTTGGAGGCCTTGAAGTCCCTGTAGATGACGTGCTTCTCCGACGAGTGCAGGAAGGCCAGCCCGCGGGCGGCGCCGATGGCGATGCGCAGCCGGAGGCTCCACGGCAGCGGCTGCACGGCGGCGGCTCCACCCTCTGGCCGCACAGGAAATTGAAAGCGTCATCAGATCTCTGGTGCACCGACGACATACTCTGACCTCTAGCGTGTGCAGACAGTGCGACCGACCGACCCCCGACCGTCCATGTGAAAAGCAGAACAATGATCTAGCTTGTTCGTTCCATCGTGATTGCCATATAAAATCGAACCACTGCATCAATCAGATACCAGCGTGATTGATCCCAGTCAACTTACTGCGTGTCTCGCTTCTGAAGAGGTGGTTCTCCAGGCTGCCCTTGGCCATGTACTCGTACACCAGCAGGAGCTCCTTATCCTCCCAGCAGTAACCCAGCAGCCGTACCAGATTGGGGTGCGAAAGCCTCCCCAGGAAATTGACCTCGGTCTGCAAACGAATCACAGATGATGGCATGAGCACAAAATATAAACAAACCAAACGTGCCCCTCACTAAAGCACCAATACGACATTTCCTTGCGGATCTCGGTGCCAACCACCAATGTCAACACGGATTTGCATTTGCCACCAATTTGGTTGGAATAAAAAAATGAAGAACTTGGGTATGTAGCAGTTGAGAACTATATGCTGAAAAGAAAATTGTGGACATGTGAACGTGGTGTCAAGCGTCTGGAAACAAGGACTATAATGGCATGACCCCTAACCACTTCTTCACGGATACGATAGTGTTTGATGATGATAGCTAAAGTCTAAACCAAACACCTAAACCACTTTTTCTGAAGTTCTTGTCCGTCATTTTCTGCTCATTTAACCAGAAGATGTATGCAGGTGTTGCGAAAAGTTCAGAAAACCAGAAGCGTTTTCACCTGCCATTCCTGCAAGCCCTGCAAGCTCTCCGGGTTGAGCTTCTTGACGGCGACGGGCATGCTTCCCGCGCCGTTCCGCGAGGGGCTCATGGTCCGCTCGTCGACCCAGCCCTTGTACACCCGCCCGAACCCGCCCTCGCCGATCACGGTGTCCGACTTGAAGTTCCGGGTCGCCGCCCTGAGCTCCGCGAACGTGAACACCCGCAGGTTGGGCACCTCCAGGATCCTCCCGTCCACACTCGCCTCGCCGCCCCCGCTCGTCGCCGCGCCTCCGCCCGCCGGGCGCTTGCCGTTGCTGGTGTTGCCGGGGCCGGTGCCTCCCGAAGTGCTGGTCGTGGGTGCGCTCGGCGGCGACCTGCCGGGCATCGTCGCTGGGCTCACCGCGGCGTGGGCAGCGTTGGACGACGCGGCCATGACGCGCTTCGCCATTGCCACTGCGAAGGACAAGAACATGAGCACGGATCGAAACGCGTTGGCTATGGAAGAGGGAAATGGTGCGTGGATACGAACGATAGATACCTTGTGGGTGCGCGTGGTGGGCATGGGCCATTGCCTTGACGGCCCCCACCTCGGGCACGTCGTCGGAGCCGAAGCAACAGTTACCCATGGCCGCCGGAGCCCGGAGGGGAGGCAAGAGCTCCGAGCCTCCGAATCTCCGAACTGGCGACCTCGATCGCTCCTCCTCTCGTCTTCCTGCTGCAGGTGGCTTAGTATATATGCCTTGTCTGGCCGCCGTGCTCGTTCAGGTCAGGCTCCGGTACGGTCCAGTTAGTGCTTTCTCTGTTTGAATACAAAACAGAGGAAAATGGCCGTGGAGACCGGGAGAGGAGCGACTATAGGTGGAGGGCCTACGCGCGTTAGGGAAGTGGAAGGATCGTGCGCTCATGAGTCATGCCGTGGGTGTTTATTCGGCACCCGTGCAACTGGCTGGCAGGGCCAGACTGCCAGAGCACATGGCACGTATCCCCGTTCCACCGAAAGGACGAAATGGTAGCAAATTACGGGGAAGTAGTCACTAAGGGGGTGATTGGTTGCCCAAGACGTTTTGGTCCGGGATGGAGGGGTGGTACAGGCTCATCTCAGCCAGGACACAATGATACAAGGTGTCTTGTTTGGTTGCACTTTAGGTTTTCATCCCGCACGAAGGGCACCATGATTGGTTTGCTGCATGAACGATTTTGGTGCATGATTTCAATGCACAACTCTTGATTGGTTGTGTGCATGGACAGAGGTGCAAGCACCCATGTACCGAATTGGTGATCTTACCACCACTTCATGCATGATCTAGTATAGATGATCAAATATAGATATATGTGGATAAATTACTTAGAGATGGAACAAATGAACATAAGCAGCCCTAAAATAATACTTGATTACATTAATTATTTAAAGATTGAAAGTTACTATTCACCACCTGAAAACTCAAAAATGGTCCAAGTCTGGAATCATTATTGATTAGCTGTTTCCGACTGCAATTTCTGGAAAAATTTGTATGTAAACTTTGGAATGTGACTGAGTGGAAATAAAGTTCGAACTTTAAACTTTATGTTGGTCCAGTGGTTTGATAATTTTGGTGAATAATCTCAATTTTTGAAGAGGCGCAAACTGGGTCAATAGCTCTGTTTCGGCCACTTGGAAATCAGCCTAAGTCTGAAACTGAAAGCAGTATGGATTAGCTTTGTTTGCAAGCAATTTCAGAGAGATTTTCTTAAGATCAATGGCTCCTCAGTAGCAAAATGGGATGTTGGTACATTGGTAAGCTTAAGTTTTCATTTGTTGAGCTAGACGTGGAAGATAAGTAATTTTTAGAGAGCTCCCAACATTGGCACTTGACACTGTGACAATGGGCGCCAGGCAAAATTTGTAAGTCTGAAACTATGGTTTTCAGAGAAATTGAAGACTGATTTGTGAACAAATTCCTTCAGCAAGTGCTAGTGACCTTTGGTGGTAATTAATCTTTGAAGTGCAAAGTTCATCATAGTCTATTTGTTGAAGAAAATAGAGATCAATTGCTATTTTAATTCAAGGATTAAAAGGTTTAAAGTGGAATACTTGTCACTACCGTGACACCTTAACTGGCCATTCAGTTAGCAGGAGCACAGGAGGTCAGGAGCAGAGCTCGTTACCGCCTCCCTCTTCTTAGTCTTGCAGTACTGCTCCTCATCCTTCCAGAGCCCAAGCCACCGGTCTCGCTTTCCTTTCATCCTCCTCCTACCACGGAGCATAGCAGAGCAAGCAGGGCAGCTCGAGCCAGCCGTGGCCACCACCGCCGGCCAAAACCGCCGCCTCCGCTCCACCGCTTCCAACTCGCCGTCGAACACGCCTCTGTGGCCTCGTCCTCCACCCCCACGACCAGCTCTTGGCCCAGCCGCCGCCGGCCAGAGCCGCTGATTATTCCAATATCGGACGGAGAAGAGGAAGAGCAGGATGCCGCCGCCGCCGCTTATTCCAATCTCGGAGGAGGTGCGTGGGGTCCGACTGGAGTTGCTGGTGGAGAAGATGTGGCGTGGCGCGACGCTCCTTCCCCGGCAGGGGGGTGGCTCTGCTGGCGAGGGGCGGAGGTGGCTCTGCCGGCGATGTGAACGGGCGGTAACCATAGCCACGCGCGCCTAATCTCCTGGACGGTGCCATCTCCCACGCTCGTCCCCAATCTTCCCGCCAAGCACCAACCCGTCCTGACTCGCGAGGGAAGCTCGCGTCTAGCGGACGGCCTCACCCGGGATGGCGGAGGCAAGATGCACGGCAGGATGCAGGTGAAGGATGCGAGTAGGGCAACCAAACATGGGCCGCTGCACCATTTCGTCTCGGATGGGCGTTTGGATGGCCTGGTGCGGGCAACCAATCACCCCCTCAGTCTCTCGTCTGTCTCTCCGGTCTGCATTTGCTCTTGCGCCATTCACATCAGGATGGCCGCTGCAGCTGCCCAATGGCATGGGACTAAACTCGAGGTCATGTTCTTGGAAATTTTCATCTCGATCACGAACGGCTTCTATAGCTGAAACATTCACATACTGGGCAGTGGGCACCCGCAGTGGGTGTAGTTATGCTCTCTATAAGCCTCCACGGAGGAAAGAGAACAGATGAGAGAGATTGAGTTGCCGCCAGGCCCGACGTAAGCCGCTAGCACGCATTACGAGTGCTACGCGGGCCCACCACGTCCTTGCATATCCTCTCTCTTGTTCCTTGCGGTCCAGCGGCGACCCCGCCCACTCGTCAGTGGAGGAGGCCGGGGCCGGGAGGAGGCGGTGGCAGGGGTAGTCCCAGGGAGGGGCCGCCAGTTCGCCGGCGCAGGCGAGCTGTGAGCGTCGGCAGGCGGCGGATCTCCGGACGGCAACGGAAGCGGGGAGGTTGCCGAACTCGCCTCGGCACGACCTCGTGCGGGACCGGAGCAGCCTGCGAACGGCGGATTTGGGCGCGGGACTAGAGCGGCCGGCCGGCACGGAGGTGCCCACGGCCATGGAGGGGCGGCGCAGGGCTTGAAGAGATGGGGGAGACCGAGGAACGAGCACGGGAGGTTTGTAGGAGGAAGACGAAGGGGCCACTGGCGCTGGCCGTCGGGCAGCCGCGGAGGCAGGGCCGTGGACGCCAGACCATCGCGCGCGACGCAAGTGCGCGGACTGCCTATGAGCAGAAGATGTGGCCGGCAGTGCCGCAGCGGCTTGGAGGAGATGAGGATTGAGGAAGACGGATGGGAGATTGGGAGAAGATGAGGAGGATTAAAATAATCCTGACTTGTGGGACCCGCCGGACATAGAAATAAATGATATAGATAAACTGTTGAGTGACTAGTCTACAACAATCATCTGTAGCTGAGATGGACATGTTATATAGAGCATGCTCTCTACAACCATTGCGGGTGCCCTAAGGAGAATTGCTCCATTAGACGCTCCCATGTGATTAGCACGAAAATTAAAGCAGCCACGTCATTAACCACGTCATTAATTATGAATTAATCTCGGATTAGTACTAACGTACCCATATCCAAATCCCATCAAACCCCGCCCGGTGCCAGTCCAGTCCGCTGGACTCATGTACACCGCAGCGCAGGCGGCGTCTCACGAATCATTCATGTCGCCATTTGTCTCCGAGGCCGCCGCCGGCAGCGGCTCGTGTGGTGACCGGCGGCGGCGGAGGCAGCGGCAAGGGCGATTCCCGGAGGATCCATCGCGAATCAATTTTGCTTGGGCCGGTTCCCTGTCGCCATTTATCTCCTAGCCAACCGGCGGCGGCTCATGTGGTGACCGGCGGCGGCGGCTCAGATCGGCGGCGCCGGAGGCAGCGGCAAAGGCGATTCACAGAGGGCAGGAGTTCATGTCCACAACGATTCCCAGAGGGCAGGAGTCCATCTCGACGGCGGCGTCTGCGACAGCACATCTAGGTACCCTTCCCTCATTCATTCGTTTGATTTTATCTTTTGTTCTTCATATGGATTTAAGCACTTCATATTGACGTTACTAAATTTTTACCACTGATCAAGCTTTGGTGAAAAAAAGATGTCTTGGATGTATAACAGAGTATACATATGAGTTTGGTGACAAACAAAATTGTATTTAGGTCAGTTTTGCTTAAAATTAGAATGAAAAAGAACAAATGAAAAAAACCAGAAAAGTTGAATATCAGTTATATGCCTTTTCTCACTAGGATTGAATCAATCCACGCGCAGCTGGTCATGGAATGGCTGGAATGATTGTTTTGGTCCTATATGACCGGTGTGTTGATATTATTTTTCTGTAAACTGTGTTACTTAAGCAACCCCTGCTGTGATTACTAATAACTAATTAAGGGAATCCTGTGGAGCAGGAGCAGGATCAGGGGGGCCAGGCCCGCCCCCCTTGGCTCCACCCATGGATATATAGTAAACTGTCTCTTTGTTGTAGCATACTGAAATTGTTAGGTTTAAATTTTTTCATCTGTTCGTCTAAAACTAAAGAAAATTTTCATATGGTTGCAATCACAAAAGAGCACACAAAGGTGTTGGAGTTTATTGTTTTCAGTAATGATGTGTTAATCATTGGCAATGCAATGAAAGAGTTGGATACAGTTTTTGGATTAGTATGAAATTTAACTTACAATTTCAGTTTCCAATTGAATTCATCAATTGTTCTAGAACAAGCCTTGAAAAAGGTCGTCCCTGTAGCTCTAGTGTGATAAGGTTAAAAAAAATTTGGTCTTCAAGAGTGTGGTTTTAATGGATAGCAATATAGAAGTTGAACATGAAGAGCAATTGGACTTCCATCTGGAGGTCAATGAGGATGTCAGTTCTGAAGATGATAACTTGCCATCTGATCAAAACCCAACATTAGAGGTAAAACATTGTAGTGGTTGGTAATTTGTGATGCTTGAACATGATGTATTGGCTGGCTGCATAAGTGCATTTGGGAATTGACAGTTTCAATTTCTGTACTGATTGGTTAATTATGGTAGTTTCCCATGAATTTGTTTTTAGCCATACTGAAATTATATGTATCCATACTGACAGAACTCAGTACTTCTTCCATGCATAGGAGGATGGCAATGGTAGTTCTGAGAAGGAAAAGTTTGCATGTGAGAACCCACAATCTCAATACAGTGTTGTCATATTTTCCAAGAGGTGAGCGATGCTTCCTTCCATTGTTTTTTGTCATAATATTAACTAATCATTGGCATGCATTCTGGCCCTATCTGAAATCTCAGAATATTTTTTTATTAACTTTAATGCAGAAACGTTTTCCAGCAGTAATAAATGACTAGGTGCAAAATAGGAGTTGCAGTCCATTTCACACTGTTAGTTTCAACATAGATGCAAGTTGATGTGCTGATGTGCAGAGGCATAGCAGAGTTGCAGAACCTGCTAACAAATGCTGTGCCTTTCTCTCTCTTTTTTATGGATCGCTTCTATGACCACTGCATTATGTTTTTCTTCTTATTATTATGACCCATCAATTATGCCTCTAGCTGCTTAATTTTATGACTAATTTCTTATTATTATGACCCATCAATTAAGTATGTTGCAGGTTAGTGGCTACGAAATGTGAATTTTTTCAAGAAGGCTCATTATGAAGTGAAGAGTACAAGCAGCCTCAGTACGAAATATGAATTGTAGAACTGTTTATGGATAGACAATTTGGCTGTTTACAAATTTTATTTATATCCTTGTATCTCAATTTGGGGCTCAGCTTTTGTGTAATGCATGACTGCAATGCTTACATTTTGTGTGCTCTTCCAGACTCTGGAATGCAAGTATGCTGGATGGAGATGCATTTAGTCATCCATAGTCTATTGGCGTTGATAAAATATTCCTTGCGCTGCATGCAATTTTATTGTAGGAAAATTCTTGTGCAATAATAAATGGGGCCTAAGTATGTATGGTCTAGTATATGTTGTATGCAAACGCATTATTGCACAAATTATTCGTTTTGACAATTTGTGAACGAAATCAAAGGGTTGTCCACTACTATGCATTATGCTTAATCAAAAGGCATCGATGAACTAAGCATAATGCGGGAATATATAAGAGGGGAGGTGATTCCTTATCTATATGAGAGGATCACCACAGCACATAGGGGGGGAGGGGGGGCACTATCACTTTGTGTCTGTGGTGAGGACCACTGAATTTTGCTGCTTTTTCACTTTGTACATCCTGATATATGATTCAAACACTAGGCACCAACAACAGGCTCTTTCTGACGGCTTTGTCGTTGTTCCTTGACCACAATTGCTGCCAACTCTTGGTTGGTCGGTTGATCCTCAGCGTCGAGGTTTGTCAGGCTTGATTCTCTAGAACTGATCGTTTCACCTTCGAGTATTTCAGTTAAGTCATTGAACTGATGAGATAAGGATTTGCCAAACTTCCAGGGATGTTTAGGACTAGAGGAAACCTGTCTTGTTCTCGTAATTTCGGTCACTCTCTTGACTAGTCTCTTGATAGTCATCCGGAGAACCATACAGCACAAATTCAGTTTCCAAAAGGCTTGACTTGTATGAGTTTAGCACTAAAGAACTTGACACCTTGATCTTGCCAACTGCATGGAGCACACAGGCCCCTCTTCCTTCTGCACACACATGATTGCTCCCTGTGGTTGTTGATCCCATGCAAAGGAAAGCAGTGTCTGTAATCACTAAAAAAATATTTGCATGTATAACAGATTTAAACATAGTTGTTAGCATCTCCAGAACAAGATCACAGACATGAACTCTGCAAACACCTGACAGTGTACTTGAGACTAATGTGCCACCATGATCAGGGTTCGCAAAACCGGTGGGAACCGGTCCGGTTCGACCGGTACCCGGTGGAACCGGTCCGGCCCGGTACATGAACCGGTCCGGTTCCCACCTCTAAACCGTGCCTTTAATTTTTACCTCTCGGTAAACCGGCCGGTTTGACCGGTTTACCGGCCGGTATTTTTGAACCGTGGGAACCAGTCCACCCACGGTTCGGTTAACCCTGACCATGATGCACAAATTGGAAAATAACATTTTGTAATTGGAAAAGAACACGCCCAGAAAAATAACAGACACTGAAATTAGAGAGTAAAGAGATCAGTTGCATCACCCTCTGAACTTCACAAGAACACAAGGTACATGAGAACATCAACACCTAATGCTTCGAATTTGAAAGGCAAACACTTAAGAAACCTGAGATGTTTTAGATTAAATGTACTAAATTTATTACATGAGACCATCCATATCCTCTGAACTATCCAAATATCGAACTAGACCAAATATCTAACTATCACTTGATGATGAATATCTAACTAGAACCTGACCAAATATGGAGGAAAAATATGGATTGACACTACTTTCTATTTTTCCTTTTCTTTTGATTCTCGATTGCTGCGAAACTGTCTTGCATCTTCTACTTCATCCATTGATGGACCTTCCCTTTGTGGTGTAACGCCATATTCTCCGTACTTGTCAAAAAAGCACACATTACACATGGGGACAAAATGGTAAACCAAAACTAAGTCTATTTGGGTCACTTTGCATGACGTGTGCAATACCTCTAGACATCTCACCAAGCTTGGGTCCTTTGCCACCACGCCTGCAATTATCCTTTCCAAAGAGTTAAGTCTGTTTCTGGTCTCTAGAAGGCTATTGTTGCCATTGTCAATCATGGATCTAGGAGTGCAAACCAGGCTAAAAAGGTGAAAGAACAAGTTGAAGCGCTCATGGATGATGATGAAGCACCCAAGGAATCTTAATAGAAATGAATACCCACTGAAATATAGTATAGTAGTCAACTATTTCAGTTTTGGCAAATTAAGAGGACCTACATTGTTATTATAATATTACATAGGTTACTATATATGCTTGCTGGCTTGAATGATGGGCAAATGTAATCAATCGCATACATGATTGTGTATCTGGGATCTCAAGCATGAACCAGACCTAGTTTATCTAGACACTAAATTATCATTTGTTAAAGGTATTCACAATTCGTTGGTTTATAATTTTTGTTACTCTCTATTTCATTTGTTTATGTGGCAGAATCAAAACTTAATTCAATGTCAAATTATGTAGATGACCCAATTAACTGCCAAAACAAAGCAAAAACTGCATATAACTAGCTGAAGCATTGCGGAGCTGCGAGATTAGCACTACATGAATTATATAAAGTAATAATCATGCCTTCAAGCTGCTAACTGTACTGCACAAGAAATGCAAAGCTAAGCTGTGGTATAAGCACAGGCATAAGTCTCCAACAGGTCAAATGTTTTCCGCATATTCGCAATACAATAGGTGCCCGCAGAAAATCAAAAGAAGGACAATCCAATCAGTCTGGTCTCTCAAGAAATTGTATTTACCATTCATTTGGTCTCTCAAGTACCTCTATCCTTACACACATATTTGTACCATAAAACCAACAAATACGGGCAAACTAATGCTCAAAAATTGATTATTTGATATCTTATATACTCAGAATCATTTTTATAATAATACATACTAACTCTATGCCACAACCACAATCAAGGATTCGGTGGGGCTACTTACTGCACACAAACATCAACTCAGTGTCTAAACGACACATAGCTTTTCAAGTTCATTGCAAAATATGAGCATGGATGCAACAGTTAAAAAAATTATGGACCTTAGCATATTTAAGCTAGGCTCAGGAGCACTAGTGAACTTCACTCATATTTTCACTCACTCAATCTTAGCACAGCAGGAGACCCTATGCAGAATAGCAATGCTTTAGTTCAAACACTGCACACCACTTTTAACTGGAACATAGACACAGTACACTGCACACCACTTGTAACTCCCAGATTCAATATCGATGGTCTACCATGTATGATGAGCAGTACCCGGGTTCATATATCATGTATCATGTAACTTGTAAGCAGCACACAAAAGGTTACAGTACATAAAATGATTTGTTTATGCACACTGAACCATCATGCAATTATCAGGATTTGCCATCAGATAGAATAAACAGAAACATCATGTAATAGCCAAGGCTTTGCCAAAAGGAGCATGGAATATGGAGAAGTAGAGAACCATGGCAGTATGTGCCAGCCAAGTATAAAGATAACAGATGCCATGGTCTAGTATAACAAACAGGGAGAAAACAGAGAGCACAATATTACTAGACCACATCATCACAAATTCAATTATGATTTTATCTTAGGTAACCCAACATGAAAAATTGCATCATTGAGCATATTCATTCCTGGGAATGAATTTGACAGGTACTAGTTTATTGCAGATGCAGATCTTCTGAAAAACCTAAACACACTATTTACAACACGAATCCATCTAGCGTGTAGGCAAAGATCAGCACTCACTGCGAGCGTGACGATGGAGGGCAGCTGCACCTACGAGCCACCGAACCACCGAATTGCCGGATGGAGTACTCCCCTGCCCTCTGTCCCTCCAGGAACGAAGCCTTCGCCGCGGAAGCGATGGCAGCCGCCACAAGGCCACCCTCGCCGTCCCGACGACCTCCTTCGGCCCCATCCGCCTGTGCTCGACGCCGGCGACCTCCGCCTAACCCGAGCCACACTCGCCGTCCCCACGACCTCCTTCGCCCCCATCCGCCTGTCCTTGCCGCCGGCGACCTCCGCCTGATCTGCCTTTCTCGGGAAGGAGCGCAGAGAACCAAGGGACGCGCCGGGCTCCACCTGGTCTTGCCGCCGCCGGTCTCCACCTGCGCTCGCCGCCAGTCTCCACCTGCGCTCGCCACCGGTGCCCGAGCCGTCGCCGACGGCCTTCAGAGAAAAACGTGGAGATTGGGTCTCGGGGGGATGAAATCGCGATGTGACTATGCGAGCCGATCCTGGGTTGTGTTGTTCTCATATGGACTGGACGGGATATGGACTGGACGGGAGGATGGATGGGTTTGTGGGCTCAATTTGGGCATGGGTAGGTTCGGGCCCAAAGAAAACCCATCCGGGGTTAATTCCTGATTAATGACGTGGCTGCTTTAATTTTCATGCTAATGTCTACCGGAGACTAAGTACATAGTTGTTCTCTTGTGTTCTTGACCATGGCCAGTACATTCCAACGTAGAAAAAAGAATGCTGAATAACAAAGTTATGAAGAATTGGTGACAACTTTCTAAAAAATGACGACTTCTTATTTTCACGGTTCATCATCTCTACTCCTAAAAAGAGTGAAAGGACTTGAAGCGTGATTCGCTGTCTCCCCGCGCGTGTCTGCCTCCCCGTGCGCGCATCTGCCTCCCCCACCTCTCGCCTTCCGTTTCTCTGCAGGCTCGTGTCGCCCGCCACCCCACGATCCCTGCAGGCTCGTGTCGCCCGCTACCCCCGCCTTCCCCCATTCTCCCTCCCGTTCCCTCCTTCCGCCTCCCCTTCACCCAAACCCTAAACTCAGCCGCCCGTCGTTCGTCGCCTCCAACCTCGAATGTGTGCCGCAGATCCCCGCATCACCCCAAAATCGAGCCGCCATTTGTCACCTCCAACCTCGTCGGCGTCGTTGCCTCCAGCACTTAGACTGGGGATGCCCTCGACTTCGATCCAATCCCCTGCCGCCACCATCGTCTATAGCCCGCAGATCGGGGATGCCTTCATCTTTGTTCCAATCCCAGTGCCACCGTCGTCCCCCACCCGCTGCGCCGCCGGTAGATCAGAAGGGGTTGATTCGTCGCGTTCGGTGGCCGTCGGGACCTGCGCCACCGGCATATCAGAAGGGGTTCGATTTTCACGTTCGGTGGTCATCGGAGAGCCGCACCCATTCCACTTACCCCGTCGCCGGAGATCCACCCGAGTGCCGTCGTGTCGTGGAGCCCGTGCCGAGCAACACCACCGCCTGCCTCTGATTCGGCCCGGAGCACCGCGTCCTCGCCGCTGGTAAGCCCATCTGCAGGACCCTCTCAACCTCCCCCTCCATTTCTCCGCCCCAACTGAGCCCCTCGCCGCGCCAATCACCGGCGATTGGAACCTCTACGCCACCATCAGCCTTACACCAGTTCCCGCCGCCTCCAGGAGTTGCAATCGTTGCAGCCGGAGGATTTCCTTGCAATCTTCGTGATGTGTAGATGCAAAAATATTTTTTGAGAAAGTGTAGATGCAATCGCCGTAGACTCTATTTTTCCATTAGTTTCTAATTTATGATAGAGTAGGGAATACAGATTTTTTTGAAACAAACTTCGAACTACATACTCTAGCCAGATATAAAATACTTTATGCTAAAACATATTGCTCCAATCTGAACTGATAACTGATTAGATCTCGACACAGTTGTTATTTCAGTTTACCTATATTTGGATTATCATCAGTATAAATTGATATGTAAATCTACAAATTAAAAAGACCAGTCAACGATAATGAGTTCTTAGGACAGCACATAATGCAACAATGAGCACACTGAATGGGATATATTTAGCAATACTACTCATCTTGTAGTCCAATGCTGCACTGTTAATATGTTGAAAACATTTTTACATGTCCCCACATATTGGATCTGCTAAGCCTGGCATAAAACAAGTTGTCTTTTGTTCAGAAGGATATAGATACATGCCTTTTTTATCTCCTCTTAATGGTCCATGTTTCATTTTATTAGTGGTCCATGTTTCATTTTATTAGTGAATTAATTATATCAGTATGATCATAATTGTCTCTGCTCGCATCCAACAGGTTTGTTGCCATGATCTTTTACCATAATCCTGGACTACTGGACTATTATGGAGCCTTGAAGTATATACATGATGATATCATAATTTCATCCAGCGCAATGAAGTTCTACGTGCAATGAATTAAGTTCTATGTGCAACGAATTTGATCCATTGGCACTTAGTCTGAATATGATCCATTGGCACTTAGGCTGTATGAATTCATCAATGAAAGATGGGACTACTTGAAATTGCAGGGCAAAGGTCATATTGTTTCCTTATCTTTTAGTTTTCTCTCATATCTTTCAAGGATGTAGTTATACCTACGGCCCATGCTTTTTGAATAGATGAGGGTTACAAGGATGATCAAATCTCTCTCTATCTTCAATAGTCAGTACCAACTGATGGTGGATGTGTTTAATATCCCTGAAAAACTACCATGATTGCTTTCTTTGATCATCCTGTTAATTCACAATATGATTGCTTTCTTTGATCATCCTGTACCAGTTATAATGATTCTCCAGCGATTCAATTTTACCAATATTGTGGCTTCATTTATATGTTTTTTAATACTGGTTTCCTTATGCAGTTTGAGCTAGATTGTAGCCCGCATATTGTTTAAGGTCATAACCTCTAATGGTTTCATTGATTTTATTTATCAGGAGCATATCTTTGTTTACTGTTTCGCTTATGATTTTGTCTATGATGTTCTGTTGACAGGCCCACATGGCAATGCCAGCCCATGTTTTTGGTCTATGCTTATTCTCCTGAGCAGGTGGTATAAAAATTTACATCATGTCCTTTTATTGAGTATTATTAAATACGATATGTAGGTCTGGGATATACTATACTATCTCGATTGATCTGATCCTCTTCCGCGTTTCCTTGCCGGGCACATGTTACAAGGCTGATATTGGGGGGATTCGATATCTTTTTGTCGGTGCGGAATATGGAGGGAAGAACGTCCTATCAGTAGGTTCCAGCATCTGCGGGAGCCTCAATGGCAAACCCGCAGATGCTCGGGGGCTACTGTCGGGGACCGCCCTAGGAGTCCCCTTAAACAACGGGGGAACCCTCACTTAAATCCCTGCGTCGAAACACGCTAAGCCTAACCATGCAGGAAACTAACCACGCAGGACTTGGCCTATGCGGCAGGACTCCGGAGGCCCACCAAGACGGCCCGTCCAGAAGACCCCTCGAGCAGGCTCCGCCTCGCTCGAGGGCAACCCCCCTCCTCGAGCGGGATCCGCCCCGTTCGAGGGGCAACCCCCTCCTCGAACGGACTCCGCCCCGTTCGAGGGGCGACCCTTCCCTCGAGCGGTCCCGCCCCGCTCGAGGGCACGCTCCCCCTCGAGCAAGTCCCGTCTTGCTCGAGGGTCCGCCCCGCCCTCGGGCCGGGGGCCCGCCACGCTCACGGGCGCTCCACACGCGTGCGCCGGCCCCGTACTTGGGCATTTAACACCCCGACGCCGCAGACGGCGCCATCACGCGCCGGGGCTCACGCCCGGTGCCGCCGCACCAACTCCCCGAGGAGGAGCCCATCCCCGCCACCGTGGGATGGATCGTGCGTACGGCCGGTGTCGTCCCGTGACACCGCGCGCCCACTACCGTACGGCTAACGCGCCCGAGCCCTCGAAAAGGGGCCGGGCGCACCCTCGATTCCACTTTCCCCGTGACCTCCGCAGGTTGGGTGAGGGGCGCTAGGCCGGTGGATGGCCATCCCGGCCACTGTAATGGCGCGGCCGCCGTACCCACGCGTGCAGGCGCACGCCCGACTCCGCGCAGCGCACGCCGGCACCGGCAAAGCAACCACTCCACTACCGCAGAGCTCATTGGGAAGGAACGCCGTTCTGCCCGCTCCTGTACCCCGTACCAGCCATCGTCAGCACCTCCCTCGAAGCCTATCAGAGGACGCCATCGCCATCTGCCGCCTCCTACCCTCGAACCGCCACTGTTCGGGTACGAGGTAGGCCATCATGGCCGGATCGCAGCGAAGATCGTCCGGACGGCCGCCCGCTCTACACCGTAGCGCGACGTGCTCCCGCACGTAGCTAGGTAGCGCGGCGTGCATGTAACTCGCCACCCCCTTGGCCTATAAAAGGGGAGGCGAGCCCCCAGCCGCGGGGGGAGAAAGGAGCACAGTCGAACACAACTCTCCGTGCACTCACTCTCTTATTCTCCCACAACATCTTCAACCACTCTCACAGGGACTAGGAAGCCACGCTTCCTCTCCCGCCTTGCTTGTACTTGCCCCACTACAAGCACCCCCGGTGCTGAGCAATATAGTGCCACGAGCACACCACTGCTGGACGTACGGCCCCCTCGGCCGGAACCAGGATAAAACCTTGTGTCATTTGTTGCTTGGCATCGACCATTGAGGGATAGACCTAGGCGTTATCTACTGGTTAGTGTCGGGACCATATTCCGCACCGACAGTTGGCGCCCACCGTGGGGCAAACAAGCGCCTAAGGTCATTTCGCCAACTCCCTCCATGGTGATCCGCACTGAGTACCGTGGCACCCGCTACAACATGGGTAGCTCGGACCCTCTCCCGGCCGGGTTCGAGATCCGCTTCGGGGACTTGAACTTCCAGGCCACGGGGAACGGCTATCTCATGCGCCTCACCAATCGTGAGGAGCTTCGCGCGCAGCGCGAGGCCAGGTCCGCTCTGGTCTCCGCCGCACGCACGACACCGCGCGGCGCCCGCAGCACGGATGCCGCGGGCCCGTCGACGCCGCGACGCCATCGTCGCTGCGGGCTACGCTCGCGTCGGGGCGCGGTCCGAGCGGCGGCGGGCGAGCGTGCCGCCGCCCAACGCGGTGCGCCCACCGTCACGACGACCGCCACCCCCCCCGGCGGGACCGCGTGCGGTCTCCGACCACGCATCCCCATCGGGGCCGCGTGGCGCCACTACGGCCTACAACGCCAACGTCAACACGACAATGCGCGAGGGTTCCGCCCGGTCGCCACGTCTTCGTCGCCGGGGACCCCCGCACTCCGGCCGGCGGACGAGTCGTCCCCGGGCTCCGTCGACACGATGCCACCCGCCAACCGCCATGGGTACGCGGGGAGTGGGACTTCTCGGTGTGCCGGACCCGGCCGCGTTCGGGCGTTTCCTCGACGCCACGGACTACCGGTTTGGTCGCTCCGACGACTCCAAGACGCGGGAGCTACGACCCCACGCGGGAATGTTGCGCCGTCATCACCAACGACCCGGCCAACGCCGCCGGTGCGGCGGGCGCCGGGAGATGGGGAAGTCACGCGCCGCCCGGGGGATCGCCACGCGCCCGGCCGCGGGGCCAAGCGCTCCCTGCCGGGGCCGACGTCGACGCACACGGTGGCCCAAGCTCGCGAGCTCGAGGCCAAGCTGGCAGAGGAGTACCGGACAGGTGCGGCTACTCCGCGCCTCGATGGCGGGGGGAGGTCTCCGCGCGTGGCGAACGCGCGCGGGAGCTGGGCCGACAAGTCCGCGACCGCCTCAACCCCGTCCTCAACGTCGACAACACGGACACTCCGCCGCGGGCGAGCCAAAAGCTCATCGCCACCGCAACGTTGCTACGCGCCATGCCGGCACCCTCGACCCCCGAGGCTCGAGACATGCACCGCGAGGTGCAGACTCTCCTTGAGCAAGCGGCCGTCCAGCAGGCCGAGAGCTCGGCCTCGCGCATCCGCCAACAGGGGGACGCACGGGGCGATGATCCTGCACCAGGAGGCGAACCCTCGGTGCACGTAGGTCAACCTCGCCGACCGGGGACGCACGCCGGCCAAGGAGCGGCTCCTTGACACACGCAGGCGCCGGATGGAGACGCCCGCAACGTCATCAACGCCGGGCGCACCGGCAAGGCGGACGCGCGAGCGGCCGGGGGCTACCACCCTCGAAGGGGTGGACGCTACGACGGCGGTGAGGATCGCTCCCCGACGCCGGAGCCCCCCGGCACCCGTGTGTTCGGCCGGGGAGATCCGCACGGCGGCGTTCCCCCGCCGCTTCCGTCGGCCCTCGACAATCGTCAAGTACAACGAGGAGACGGACCCTCGTGTCCGGCTCAACGATTACCGCCCGGCCCGTCGGTGGGCGGGGCCACCAACGACGAAGTGATCATCCGCAACTTGCCCCCGCATCCGGGCGACGCGGCCGGACGTGGCTCGAGCACTTGCCCGCCGGCCCAAATCCATAACTCGGGACGATCTAGTCCACACCTTCGTGGGCAACTTCCGGGGCACGTACGTGCGCCCGGGAACTCCCGGGATCCGCGCTCCCGCACGCGAAGCCGGGGCGAATCGCTACGGGACTTCATACGGCGCTTCTCCAAGCGCCGCACGGAGCTCCCCGGCGTGGCACGGTCCCGAAATCGTGCACGCGTTCCTCGAGGGCACCACGTGCGGGACCTTGTGCGCGAGGCCGGGACGCGGCCCGCCCACGGACTCGAACGAGCCGGTTCGACATTGCCACCGCCCTTCGCCTCGGGGGAGGAGGCCGTGGGGGCGATCTTCGACGGCAAGAAGGGCAAGCGCTCCGAGGACACGCCCGCGGAGGGCGGGGCCGGGTCCAAGGAGCCGCGCCGCAACGACAAGCGGGGCAAGAAGGGGAAGAAGGCCGCGCCGCGAGGCGCGCGAGCGAGGGCGCAACGGCGGCAACGCCGAGGCCCTCGCCGTTGACCCGGCCCGACGGGGCCCTCGACCGACTCCTCGAGGCCCGGGGGTGTTCGACGATATGATGAAGAAGCCATGCCCCTACCACAAGACCCCCGTGAATCACACTCTTGAGCGATGCGACATGCTCAAGAAGTTCTATGGCCGTGTCGCCGCAAAGGAGGCAGAGGCCAAGAAAGATGGGGGCGATGGCGACGCGGGCGGTTTCCCCGCCGTCGAAAATGTGTTCCTCATCTTTGGGGGACCTACCGTCGACATGTCAACCCGGCGGCGCAAGAAGGAGCGGCACGAAGTCCTCGCCGCGAGAGAGGGCACCTCCGGCCTTTCTCAGGCGGGTCGAAGGATGCCATCACCTTTAGCCGGGATGATCACCCAAATCGCATCCCGAACCCGGGGCCGGTACCCACCGGTGGTCGATCCCATCATTGGGAACGCCCGATTTTCGAAGGTCCTTATGGACGGAGGCGGTAGCCTCAATATCCTCTTCGCGCACACATTGCGCCTGATGGGGATTGGGGTGGACCAGCTGCGGCCCAGCACGAAGCCGTTTCACGGCATCGCGCCGGCAAGCGGGTTCAACCCCTCGGGCGGATCGATCCGCCCGTCCGGTTTGGGACCCCCAAGAATTTCCGCAAGGAAACCCTCACCTTCGAGGTGGTGGGATTCAAAGGGGCCTACCATGCCATCCTTGGGCGACCATGCTATGCCAAGTTCATGGCGGTCCCCAACTACACGTACCTGAAGATGAAGATGCCGGGTCCAAACGGCGTCATCACCGTCGGGTCGTCGATCGAGCACGCATTCGACTGCGACGTCGAGTGCGTGGAACATGCAGAGGCGCTAGCGCTGGATGAAGCGCTGGTGAACACACTGGAGAAGATGGTCAACGACGACCTCAGCTCCGCCGCCAAGCACGTCGGCACCTTCGAGGCCGCCGAGCAAACCAAAGGGGTCCCCCTTGACCCGTCGGCTCCCGAGGGCAAGGCATTGAGGGTCAGCTCGACCCTCGATCCTAAATAGGAAGCAGTGCTCGTCGACTTCCTCCGCGCCAACGCCGACGTCTTCGCGTGGAGCCCCTCGGACATGCCAGGCATCCCGAGGGAGGTCGCCGAGCACTCCCTTGATATCCTGCCTAATGCTCGCGGCGTGCGGCGGCGGGCCGCGCCGCTTCGACGAGGAGCGGCGACGGGCGATCGGAGCGGAGCTGCGGAAGCTCCTCGAGGCCGGATTCATCAAGGAAGTGTTCCACCCTACGTGGCTAGCTAATCCTGTGCTTGTAAAAAAGAAAAATGGGAAGTGGAGGATGTGTATAGACTACACCAGTCTCAATAAAGCATGTCCAAAAGTTCCTTTTCCTTTGCCACGCATAGATCAAATCGTTGATTCCACGTCGGGTGTGAACTACTCGTTTCCTTGATGCCTATTCGGGATATCACCAAATAAAAATGAAGGAGTCCGACCAGCTCGCGACTTCGTTCATCACACCGTTCGGGACGTTCGTTACGTCACGATGCCTTTTGGCCTCGAAACGCGGGAGCAACATATCGGCGCGCATGCGGCAAGTTTTTGGGGACCATATCGGGCGGACGGTCGAGGCTTACGTGGACGACATCGTCGTCAAGACCGGAGAAGGCGGACGACACGGTTAGCGATCTTGGCATCGCGTTCGACCGCTGCTGCGGGCCAACGGGGTCAAGCTCAACCCCGAAAAATGTGTCTTTGGAGTGCCGCGGGGCATGCTCCTAGGGTACATCGTCTCCCGGCGGGGAATCGAGGCCAACCCCGAAAAGGTCGCGGCCCTCGAGCGAATGGGTCCAATTCGGGACCTCAAAGGGGGTGCAGAAAGTGTTGGGGTGCCTCGCCGCCTTAAGCCGCTTCATCTCGAGGCTCGGTGAGAAGGGCACCGCCCCTCTACCGGCTGCTCAAGAAGCACGAGCGCTTCTCTTGGACCGCCGAGGCCCAGGAAGCGCTCGACAAGCTGAAGGCGTCTTTGACGCACGCCCCAATCCTTACGCCGCCGCGAGACGGCGAACCCCTCCAACTCTACGTGGCCGCAACCACCCAGGTGGTCAGCGCCGTAATCGTCGTGGAGCGCACGGAGGAAGGGCATGCCTTGCTCGTGCGAGAGGCCGGTCTACTACATCGGCGAAGTCCCTGTCGGACACGAAGACGCGCTACCCCCGGGTCCCGGGGGCTGTTGTACGCGGTAGTCCTCGCGCGGCGCAAGCTCCGCCACTACTTCGAGGCCCACCCAGTTACGGTGGTCTCTTCCTTCCCGCTAGGAGAGATCATTCGCAACCCCGACGCGGCAGGCAGAATTGCCAAGTGGTCCGTGGAGTTGATGGGCGAGACACTCGCCTACGCTCCGCGCAAAGCCATCAAATCGCAAATCTTAGCCGATTTCGTCGCCGAGTGGACGGACACGCAGCCGCCGCCCCTCGGATTCAAGCGAGTGCTGGACTGCGTTCTTCGACGGCTCGGTGATGAAGACGGGGAGCGGGCGCGGCCTGCTCTTCGTGTCACCCCTCGGGGAGCACATGCGCTACGCGGTGCGCCTCCACTTCCCCGCGTCCAACAATATGGCGGAATACGAGGCCCTTCTCTCGCGGCCTCAAAATCGCCATTGAGCCGGGCATCAAGCGCCTCGACGTGCGAGGGGATTCGCGGCTCGTGATCGATCAAGTCATGAAGAACGCGAGCCGCCACGACGACAAGATGGAGGCCTGCGTAAAGCCGTGCGGGCCCTCGAAGACAAATTCTACGGCATCGAGCTTAATCATGTACCCCGCCGGTACAATGAGGAAGCGACGAGGCTGGCAAAAATAGCGTCCGGGCGGATCACCGTTCCCCCGAACGTTTTTGCGCGCGACATCGCGCAGCCCTCGGTCACCTTCGAGCCCTACCCCTCGAGCGACGGCGGACCCTCGGGGGCTCCCTCGAATCCAGAGGGTGCGGAACCCATGGACGAGGACCCCTCGAACGAGGCGTACGTGCTCTCCCTTCTCGAGGGGTACGGCTCCCACGAGGTCGATGCGATGGATATAGAGCCGGCTCCTGTCCAAGCGGATTGGCGGGAAAAGTACACCGCCTGGATCGCTCGAGGGGAACTCCCCGCGGATCGGGCCGCGGCCCGGGCGCATCGCCGGGGATGGCCAAACCCTTCACCCTCGTCGACGGCGAGGCCGTACAAGCGCGCCGCGTCAGGCATCCTCCAGCGGTGCATACCCATTCCCGAGGGGCGCGAGCTCCTACGGGACATCCACGCGGGGATCTGCGGCCACCATGCCGCACCACGCACCCTCGTTGGCAACGCGTTCCGCCAGGGCTTCTATTGGCCTACCGCGGTCGCGGATGCCAGCGAAATTGTACGCACTTGCGAAGGGTGCCAGTTCTACGCCCGCAAGACCAACTTGCCCGCTCACGCTCTGCAAACGATCCCCGTAACATGGCCGTTCGCCGTGTGGGGGTTGGACATCGTCGGGCCCCTGCGGAAGGCGCCCGGGGGCTTCACCCACCTGCTGGTTGCAATTGACAAGTTCTCCAAGTGGGTGGAGGTGCGCCCCATCACGAATTTGAGGGCTGAGCAGGCGGTCACGTTCTTCACCGACATCGTCTACCGCTTTGGAGTGCCAAACTCCATCATCACAGACAACGGGTCCCAGTTCACGGGTCGGAAGTTCTTGGAGTTCTGCGACAAGTTCCACATCCGCGTGGATTGGGCAGCTGTGGCACACCCACAGACCAACGACCAAGTGGAGCGTGCCAACGACATGATTCTACGGGGCCTCAAGCCCGGGGTTTTGACCGGCTCAACAAATCCGCCGAAAATGGCTCCAAGAAGCGCCGGCGGTCGTGTGGAGCCTAAGGACCACCCCAAGCGAGCCACGGGTTCACCCCGTTTTTCCTAGTTCATGGCGCGGAGGCCGTCCTCCCCACGGATCTGGAATACGGGTCGCCCAAGGTTCGAGGCTACAACGAGGATGCTAATCAGCGAGCCCGCGAGGACTCGCTGGATCAGCTAGACGAAGTACACCTCGTGGCGTTGATGCACTCCGCAAGGTATCAACAGTCCCTACGACGCTACCAAGCACGCAAGATACGTCGGAGGGATTTCAGCGAGGGGGATTTGGTCCTAAGGCTACGCCAAGCCAACCGAGGGCGCCACAAGCTATCACCCCCATGGGAGGGACCCTACGTCGTGGTGAAGGTGCTCAAGCCGGGCACATACAAGCTGGCCAACGAGGACGGCGAAGAACTCACCAACGCTTGGAACATCCAACAGCTACGTCGCTTCTACCCTTAGCTAGGATTTCCAAGTATTTTCTGTTGTAAAAACGCATGACCAACGCCCCAGTTGGTGCCACCTATGTAAATACTCCAAGTCTAATAAAAGGGCAACTCGGCTTTCCCCTGAAACCCAAGTTACCCTCGGGGGCTACTGCGGGGGGGCACCCCCCCCCCAAAATGGTCCCATTTTTGCGCAAAAATAAAAAACGACTCACACGCGCTAAGTTTGTTTCCTACTTCAACCTCGAGCCATGATTCGAACAGGGCGCAGGTGGCACAGCGGAAGGAGCGTGCGAGCCAGAGACAGCCTACGCCGCGTGGCTATGGCCCGTCTCTCTCGCCTCCAACCCAGCGGGCCCCCTGCGAAAAACGAACTCCCCTAACTAGAATCTACTCAGGAAGAAGGAGAAACAAAAAGCGTAATAAGCAAACGATTTCATTTACAGCAACTCCCCATGTTCACAAGACAACTTGTTTATTTACAAAAGGCCACGAGGCCAGAATTCTGATACACATAAACAAAAAACGGGCCTAGCGCCCAGATGCTTTCAGGCGGGTGGAGCGGCAGCATCGGCGGCGTCCGGGAAGAGGAATTCTTCGAAGGCTTAGAGCGACCCGGCGGCGTCAGCAGCAAGCGCGTCCGCGCGCTCCATGGCCACCTCGTCCTCGACGCCCTCGGGCACGATGTAGCCCTCCGCCAGCGCCTCGAAGTTGACCTCGTAGTGGGATCGCACCACTCCGAGGGCCTTCTGGACGCCTAGGTGCAACGCCCGGCGCATCCGCTCCGTGACGTGGCCGCCGAGGGCGCGCGGGCGGGCGGCCGGCCGAGTCGCCGGCCTGAGCCTCGCCTTCCTCGACGACGCGGCAGGTCTCGAGGGCCGCGTCACGCAGCTCCTGCAGCTCCTGCTCAGAGGAGTTGTAGGAAGCCTGCAGGGCCTCGGCCCGCCCAGCAGCGTGCCCCAAGGCAGTGCGCAAGCCTGGAATCAACAAGACGACAAGAAATCAGAAAGGGAAAAACGAACCCTCTAAAGCAAAAAACCAATAAACAGAGTCAGAAAGTGACTCACCCTCGACTTGCTTCCTCTCCAAATCGAGGTCGCGGCGCGCGGACTCGAGCGCCAACTCGAGGCGCTGGACGGTCTCACCTTGCTCGCGGAGAGCCAGCTCCTGGCTGGCGTTGCTGATGCTGAGCGCGAGCGCCTCGTCCTCAACCTGGGAGAATGCGGCGTTCCGCTCCTCCCGGCGACTTCTCCGCCGCCTCGCGCGCGGACGCGCTCCCGCTCCCGGCGCCGTTCGGGCGTCGCCAAGGGCGGCCTCGCTCCTCGCCGGAGCCGCCCCTCGGCCCCCACGGCGGGCGATGCGCTCCGCCGAAGGCGCTCCTCGGCGGCGACGAGGGCCGCGGCCTTGGCGTCGAGGGCGGCCCTCGGGTCGTCGGCCTCCTTGGCGCGGTTGCTCCAACCCGCGCGCCCGCTCCTCGGCCGCGGCGCCGCGCCTGCGCCCCCTCGAGCGACGAGCGGAGCTCCCGGGTTTCGGCGCGAGCGGTGGCCACCTCCGCCTCCCGGTTGGCGGCCGGCGTCCGCGTCTTGTCCGAGGTCCTCGCGCGCATTCCACGGCGCCTCGTCGCGATCGACGAGGGGCGCGCGGATCCGCTCGAGGCTTGAGCAACGCGCCGTGTCTGCCTCGAGCTCTCGGGGAGCACGTCGCACCACGCCATCGCCGGTACACCGGCCCGGTGTGCGGCGTCCCGAGAGCATCCGCAAGCGCGTCGAAAGCGGCCGCATCGCTCCGGGAGGCCGGCGGGCCTCGGCGTTCACCTGGTCGAACGCGTCGTACTTTTCATGAGCGCGGCGCTCGAGCTCCTGGCATCCACACATCGAATCTCGTAAGTGCCAAGGCTTGAATGCAGCACACGAAAACGGAAAAGGAAGAGAGACGAGCAACCGTGGCTCACCTGGAAGACGAGCCAGGCCGGGCCGCCGTGGACCCGCAGCGCCTCGTTCAACGCGCGGTTGAGCGTGGCGCCGTGACTCCGGAGCTCACCCCAGAGCTCCTGCTCCCCCCCGGCGTCGGCGAACGCGGGGGGGGATCCTCCACGGCCCCCCACGGGCGGGGGCGGCCGGCGTGGGAAGACGAGGCCTCGGCACCGTGCACTCGGCCCCCCACCACCCGGGTGACCCTCGCGCCGCCCTCACGAGGGCCCCCTCCGGGGCTCGGGGGGAGTTCGTGGGCCGGCCCGGCCCACTCGGTTCCACCCGGGCGGCGGGGGAGTCATCCGAGAGCTCCACCACCTCCGCGCCCGGAGACCGCCGGCGGGCGGAGCCGCTTGCGCGCGCCTCCGCCGGCACCTCCACCGCGCCTCCGCGGCCACGGCGCGCCGTCGTGGCGCCGTGGCCGCCGCCTACGGCCGTACCGCCGCATCCGCGGGCGCTCCCGCGGTTGCGCCCGCTCCACCTCCTCCGCGGTGGCCGCCACCGCGGGGCGCGCCTCCACCGTGGCCGCCGCCGCGCCCGTGCCTCCGTGGCGACCGGCGCCGCCCGCCCCCGGCGACCTGCGGGCCGCGCCGCGGCGGCCGATCCGCCGGCCGGGGCCTCGAGGCCCCGGCCGGGCCTTGCGAGCCGGTGCCCCGCCGCCGCGCTTGTTCCCGGGCGCGACCCCCTCGACGAACGCCGCGGGTGGGGATCGACGCGTCCGTCCTCGGCACCTTGGCCGGAGCAAGAGGGAGGAACGGTTGGCACCGCCCGCGCGCAGCACGAACGGAGGGTTAGAGCATCTAATCACCGGCAAACTAAAACCAAACGAAGGAAGACAGGGCTCCTTACCTCGCGGAGGAAAAGGCCCGCTTCCTTTTCCTCGAGGCCTCCGACGGGCCGGCGCGGCGCCCGCGCCGCCGCGCCGCCCCCGACGGCGCCGCCGCACGCACGGGCACGCCCGCCCCGCGCGCGGGCGCGCTCGATGCCGCACCCCCGATGACGCCACCGCGCGCGGGGGCACGCTCGCCCGCGCGCGCACGCCCGCCGACGCGCCCCTTGCGACGACGACGCCGCGCGCGCGGACGCGCTCCCTCCGCGCGCGGGCACGCTCGACGCGCGCACGGGCGCGTGCGCCGCGCGTGCCTCCGCGGCACGCGCCGGCACCTCCGCGGCGCGTGCCGCCCCGATGATGATTGCACGGCGGCGGGCGGCCGGTGCGCCGCGCCCCGCACGAAGCCGCCCCCGACGCGGCGCGAGTTCGGCGACGGGGGCACGGCCGCCACTCGTGCGAGGGGCCCTCCCCCTCGGACTCTTCCTCCTCGTCTGCTCCGAGGACGAGGGCTCCCTCGATATCCGGGGAGGAGAGCCCCGGCTCCTCGCGCCGCCGTACTCCGCGGACCGTTGGTCGAGGCGCGCTTGGCGACGCCGGTGTGCTCCCTCTTGCGCGCGCGCCCGCTCCGCTTTGCTCCCGGCCGCGCCGCCCGGCCGAGCGCACGGGAGTCGGGGGTGGGTGGAACGGACTCGGCGACGTTGAACTCCACCAGCTGCGCACAAGAGCGACAATGGCGCGTCAGAAAACGAAAGCAAGACCAAGGACTGAAACAAAATCAGGAACCCAACTCACCAGCGGGCCCGTGGGGAGCATCTCAAGGTCCCATGGGGTCCGACCCGCAGGCGCCGGCGTCCGGGTGTCGACGGCGCTCCGCGCCCGGGTGAGCGCGTACGGCCGCTCAAGGGGCGTCGGGAGCATCCGCGACCGCTAGGTCGATGGGGTTGGCCGCCTCGCGTCATCTCGAAGATGCGAGTGGCCTCGCATCGAGGCACGACCCGCCGGTGGTGGAGAAAGGCGAGGACGCCCATCGCGTTGAGCCCGTGCTTCGCCGGCCCGCCGCGGGCGGCGAGGACGGACTCTTGCCGCGCCCGATGCCGGGCCGTAGGAACCCCGTAGCCCCGGGAGTCCGGCCTCTTCTTGAACACCCGCCGGTGTAGGGAGGAAGGCCGGGCTCGGCATTGCGCGAGGTAGAACCATCCCCGCTCCCAGGCGGCGTTGTTCGTCGTCATGGTGCAGGGGATGTAGAAATCCTTGAGCTGCCCCCGCAGGGCAAGCGACATCCCGCCGGCGCGCACCGCGCGGCGGGTCCTCGGCTCCGACGTGGGCTGCGTGATGAGCTCCCCGCGGAATAGGTGAACCCAGAGGTCCCAATTGACTGGGATCCCCAGGTACCCTTCGCAGACGCCCACGAACGTGGCCGCCTGCGAGATCGCGTTGGGGGCGAAGTTGTGCAGCTCCACCCCGTAGTGGTAGCACATTGCCCGCATGAAGGTGCTCGCCGGCGCGTTGAAGCCGCGCTCGTGGTAGCGGAGGAAGCTCACCACGTAACCCTCCGGCGGGTTGGGCTCGTGGTGCGTCGCCGGCGGCACGATCCACTCCGCCGGGCGCCCTTCTTCGTTGGCCGACAGCTGGCCGGCGGCGACCAGCTCGCCAAGCGCGAGCCGGGTCACCGTCGACTTCTCCCAGGCGTACGGCTCTAGGATCCTAACGGGAAGCTGAGGAGGCGCCATGAGGGGGACGAAGGAATGCGAAGGCGGAGAACGAAGAGCGGAGGAAAAAAGCTCTAACAGCGAGCCTGCGCGACGGCAAGAGCGAGGCGAAGGCGAAGGGACGGAGGACTGAAAGTGGTAAGGTGCCAAGGTAAAAAGCCGCCGTCCACTCCTCCCCGCAGTTTTATAGGCGACGGGCGAGCTCTCCGGAGCGGACGCCCCGCCGCCGTTAGCTGCGCAGAATCTTTCCATCGCATCGACGGGTGGGCCCCACCACGACCGCGGCGGCTCTAACACCGCAGGGGGGTCATCATTACGGCAAGACCGGCGCCGACCGAGGCAAAACCGTCACGTCCGCCGGCCGCGCCGCCCACTACGCGCGCGCGCGCGCGCGCGCCGCCTAAAAGGCGCGCCCCGCGCTGCGAAACCGCGGCCACGACCGCAAGGCAATTAAATGCCCGGGCCCCTTGCCAAGCAAGGAGAGCCCTCGAGCGAGGCGAACCCTCGGCTCGAAACAAAGGCGACCCTCGATGGGGCATCAGCGTGAGAAGGTCGCCCGGGACCTGCTCGATGTAGAGCAGACCACCACGGGCACCCATGCCACGTAGAACCCTCGAGCGGCATGACCCTCAACTCGAAACAAAGGCGACCCTCGATGGGGCATCAGCGTGAGAAGGTCGCCCGGGACCTGCTCGATGTAGAGCAGACCACCACGGGCACCCATGCCACGTAGAACCCTCGAGCGGCATGACCCTCAACTCGAAACAAAGGCGACCCTCGATGGGGCATCAGCGTGAGAAGGTCGCCCGGGACCTGCTCGATGTAGAGCAGACCACCACGGGCACCCATGCCACGTAGAACCCTCGAGCGGCATGACCCTCAACTCGAAACAAAGGCGACCCTCGATGGGATATCAGCGTGAGAAGGTCGCCCGGGACCTGCTCGATGTAGAGCAGACCACCGCGGGCACCCATGCCACGCAAAAAACCCTCGAGCGGCATGACCCTCAGCCCGAGACAATGTCAACCCTCAAAAAGAAGGCACGCGCGTAAGAGGATCGCCCAGGTCACGCTTGAAATAGAGCGACACCGAAAGCACTCATACCGCGCCATGCTGCCAACAAGCACCTCGAGGGCTGGCTTGCCCAGAACCCTCGACGGCCGCAAACGCGAAAAGACGGGGCTGTCCATGCACGGCCCCGCACGGCCTTACTGATCAGAGGTTCGAAGCCTGACCCTCGACGGGTTCGAACGGGCGCCCCGGATCGCGCAGTTAGGGACGACGAGGGCACACGCATTCGAGCCGTTCCTCGAGCCCGTCGGCTCGAGGGTGCCCCACATGTCGTGTTCGAGAGCCGGCCGAGGGGGCGGCTAGCCGGGGGATCCCACCGAGGGAGAGCTTCCGCGCCCTCGGTCCCTAGCGAACGGGACCGAGCCCCACCTAGCAAACCCACGCAAGCGCTTCCATGGACGTGTCTCCGGACCGCGCGGCCTACCCTTATCGAACGGGGCATGGACGTCCACTTGAACCACCCGCTAGCGACTCGACGAGGAATCCGCGATTCGCGACCCGCTCGATGGGAGTCGTGGAGACCTCACCCTCCGTCCCGCGGAGGGACGGCGAGGGCGCGTGAAAAAACAAGTCGTCGGGGCTCGACCCGATCGCCTCGAACGGGCCAAGGCTCGGGGGGCTTGACGCACGGCTACACCTCCTTGAAATTGCACCCGCCGGGAGACACGGTGAGCGGGGGGAGCGTGCACCCCCGAAGCCGGCCGAAACACCGCCGATGCCGGTTGGCATATGTGCCACGCCTTTCGACCAAAGTTCTCGCGGTTAACCCCCGCAGGAGAACCCACACTCTGCGAGGCTTCGGGGCTAGACCCGCGGGTCCGCCGACGCGGCCCCACCGGAAAGCGTTCGCAAACAAGGAGGGAAGAACGTCCTATCAGTAGGTTCCAGCATCTGCGGGAGCCTCAATGGCAAACCCGCAGATGCTCGGGGGCTACTGTCGGGGACCGCCCTAGGAGTCCCCTTAAACAACGGGGGAACCCTCACTTAAATCCCTGCGTCGAAACACGCTAAGCCTAACCATGCGGGGAAACTAACCACGCGAGGACTTGGCTTATCTTCGCGAGACTCCGGAGGCCCACCAAGACGGCCCGTCCAGAAGACCCCTCGAGCAGGCTCCGCCTCGCTCGAGGGCAACCCCCTCCTCGAGCGGGATCCGCCCCGTTCGAGGGGCAACCCCCTCCTCGAACGGACTCCGCCCCGTTCGAGGGGCGACCTTCCCTCGAGCGGTCCCGCCCCGCTCGAGGGCACGCCCCCCTCGAGCAAGTCCCGTCTTGCTCGAGGGTCCGCCCCGCCCTCGGCCGGGGCCCCGCCACGCTCACGGGCGCTCCACACGCGTGCGGCGGCCCCGTACTTGGGCATTTAACGCCCCGACGCCGCAGGACGGCGCCATCACGCGCCGGGGCTCACGCCCCGGTGCCGCCGCACCAACTCCCCGGGGAGGAGCCCATCCCCGCCCGCGTGGGATGGACCGTGCGTACGGCCGGTGTCAGTCCCGTGACACCGCGCGCCCACTACCGTACGGCTAACGCGCCGGACCCTCGAAAAGGGGGGCGGGCGCACCCTCGATTCCACTTTCCCGTGACCCTGGAGGTTAGGTGAGGGGCGCTAGGCCGGTGGATGGCCATCCCGACCACCGTAATGGCGCGGCCGCCGTACCCACGCGTGCGGGCGCACGCCTCGACTCCGCGCGGAGCGCACGCCGGGCACCTGCGGCAACCACTCCACTACCGCGAGCTCATTGGGAAGGAACGCCGTTCGCCCGCTCCGTACCCCCGTACCAGCCATCGTCGCACCTCCCTCGAAGCCTATCAGAGGACGCCATCGCCATCTGCCGCCTCCTACCCTCGAACCGCCACTGTTCGGGTACGAGGTAGGCCATCATGGCCGGATCGCAGCGAAGATCGTCCGGACGGCCGCCCGCTCTACACCGTAGCGCGACGTGCTCCCGCACGTAGCTAGGTAGCGCGGCGTGCATGTAACTCGCCACCCCCTTGGCCTATAAAAGGGGAGGCGAGCCCCCAGCCGCGGGGGGAGAAACGAGCACAGTCGAACACAACTCTCCGTGCACTCACTCTCTTATTTTCCCACAACATCTTCAACCACTCTCACAGGGACTAGGAAGCCACGCTTCCTCTCCCGCCTTGCTTGTACTTGCCCCACTACAAGCACCCCGTGCTTGAGCAATATAGTGCCACGAGCACACCCACCGCCGGACGTACGGCCCCCTCGGCCGGAACCAGGATAAAACCTTGTGTCATTTGTTGCTTGGCATCGACCATTGAGGGATAGACCTAGGCGTTATCTACTGGTTAGTGTCGGGACCATATTCCGCACCGACACTTTTTACTAAATAAAACTGAAGAGTATACAATTTTTTGGTATGTTGTTTTGCAATCCGCTCCTGTGCATTTGTTGGAATGCTTCTGTGTGTTCAAATGCGAGTGTCAACTTTTGGTTCACAGTGTTCTTTCAGAATTTTGCTCATTAGCCTTGGCAATTTCCAGTAAGTCTGCATGATGAGCAAACTAATTGCCTGTATTCAAAGTGGTGTCTCATGCTCATAGTGATGCGTTGTACCCCACCAAAGTTTTGTGCGTCCAATGTGACAAGGAGCGCCTTCAAGAAAATAAGAGAGGAACTTACACGTGGTTATTCTTTGGCACTTTCTGCTTGTGAGTGAAGCCCTGTACCCCTACCAGAGTTGTGAGTGAATTTGTGAAATCTACTTTACTTTCTACTTTTTCATGTAAAAAATCCTTGAAGTAATATAACATCCATCATGGTTCGTATGTCTCTTAGTATTTGCTAGGATAGTCAACCAAAATCTAGAAGACTCCAGTTTTTCCCAGTTTATTAGACTTCGATTTCCAAACTGGAGTCATTTTTATTATTTGTTTCCATCCAAATCTAAATTAGAATATCTGTTTTTGTCTATATATATATATTAATGAGAATGGGAAGTTGTTGCTTCTCAGTGTTCTCTTAAACCAATGTTGTAAATTTGTAAACTATAGAATGAATGAAAAACCATTCTCAGTGTTTATGTGCTCACGATTCCTTGCTAGAGTAGATAAGATGTTGCAACCCCCATTTCCTGCTTGTTGCTTAGTACTGAGTGTTCATTGTAAAAAAACTGGTGGTATTGGAGTGCTTTGCTTATGTCGAATTACTGACATAATTGTAGTCATGTTTTCCTTTGAAGTTGGACATTTATTGTGAATCACTGATTTTCATGCTTCATTAAAAGAGAAGGTATCAATCGAATTAAGTGGCATCTTTGTCCTCGCGTGTCGGTGTTTTAGACTGACAACCTACTAAGGGGAGTACTCGAAGTAGATGAATGTGGCCTCGCTGAGATCGGTAACTCGAAGGAAGAGACACGTGGCACACAATTTAGACAGGTTCGGGCCGCGAGGTGCGTAATACCCTACGTCCTGCATGCTGCGTGGCTCTGGATTGATTGGGTGCGATTACAAGATGATGCAATCTAATGCGTATGAGAGAGGAGGGGTCCCTGCCCCGCCTTATATAGCCCGGGAGGCAGGGTTACAAGTCGGTTCAGGGAGAGAGTACTAGTCGAATACGTCTAGGAGTCCTCCATACAGTGCGGGACATGTACAACTTCCTATCCGGGTACTTCTCCTCCGTAGTCCTTGTGCTTCACGCCAGCAGGTGCCGTGCGGCGCAAGTCGGGTAGTCCCAGGGGCCCACCGAGTAGTCGGTCCTGGTACCCACCGAGGTAGTGGGCCCAGGGAGGTCCATACGACAAGCCCCCAAGTACTTTGTAGTCGAGAAGGATAGCTTCGATTAGTCTTGACGACCTTAACGAGTAGTCCTCAGGCGTCCCCAAGTACTACAAGCCAAAAGTCCTCAAGAATATTCAAAGCATCCTGAGGCTGGAATGTACTCCAGCTGATATTCGAGTAATCCTGAAGTCTTCTCGAGTAGTCCCAAGCGTCCTCGAGTGCTGCTCTCGAAGGTCTTCAACAAAACCCGTATTATCTTGAAGCCGAAGCTGATATGGAAGTGCGATTGCAAAATCGCACTCCATATGGAGTAGCCCCCGAGCCTTAAGTTGAGTTGTAGACTCTGGCTGAGGGTCTATCTGAAGTTTTGGTCAGAATGTCCCACAAAATCCGGAGAAAAAACCGAAGGACACGTGGCACGGAGCCCCCGAGCCTTAAGTCGAGTACTTCCTCTCGAACTGAAGGGTCATCTTGTAGAATGTTTCGTGAGTTGCTCTTGAGTCTTGTCGCCGCCCAGGAACTTGAGTGGAAGTAGCCGAGCCCCCAAGACGAGGCGTGTCGACTAGTAGAAGTTGAAGAGTCAGGCGCCGCCGCTGAGTCAGCCGCCTAGGAACTTGTTGGAGGAGCCGCTGTTGACTTATAAATAGAAGCTGAAACCCTTAGGGCTTTTCACCGCACGCATTTGCGGCCATTCCCCGGCGGATGTGCCGGGAACCCACCGCCGATTACACCGTTTGCCGCCATTGAGGGGAGTGTAGATCCGAGCGCGCCGCCACCAGAGACCACCACCGTAGCCCCCGAGCGAATGCGAGTGAAGACACCGTGCACCTGGAGAATGAAACCCTCACCATCGAAGACCTTGAAGGCCGCCAGTGGGAAGAAAAGATCTCGCGAGGAGCCCGCCGGATCCGTTGTGGAGGCATCGCCACCGGTATCTCCACCGCGACCAAATCCAAATGAAGAATGGAAGAAATCCAAGGCCAAGACCGAAGATCTGTTGGTGCTTCTCAACAGTGGATTCCTGCGGGAAAAAGAGGTTGACATGTGGAGAGCCGCTGCAGGAGATCCGTACCCCATGGAGAAGAGCCCGGACGAGATCCCCATGTTCACCCGGTTTGCGGAGCGGACTGTCTCTCCCGGCCAGCGACTTCTTCAAGGGGCTGCTGGGGTACTACGGCATCGAGTACCTCAACCTCAACCCCAACGGTATCTTCCACACCTCAGTCTTCGTACACTTCTGCGAAGCTTTCTTGGGTATCAAGCCCCATTTGATCCTTTTCCACAAATTCTTTCGAGTGAAGCCCCAGCTCAGCGCCAGTAATCCCTGAGTAGTGGGGGAGCCGGGATCCAGATGTGCGAAGACACCTCAGAGCAATACCTCTCCTACAAGCTAATCGACTCCAACCAAGATTGGAAGTCGAAATGGTTCTATATCACGAACTGCCACCCGGAGCTGCCGAAGCCGAGCGGGAAGCAGCCGAAGCACCGGCCGTGGTGGAACTCGGAGCCCACGATGCAGGAGGGTATCCAACTACCCGAACTACTGGTGAAGATTAAGGCTTTGAGAGAAGCGGTGAGGGCCGAACATGTGGCCTTCAGCTTCATGAAGCGAAGGGTACGGCCGCTGATGGCTGCGACACCCTTGGGTACCAGTACACCGGCGACGACGACACGTCACGGATGCAGTGATGAAGTGGATGACGACGACATCATCGACAGGTTGGGCAGAATCTTCAAGGATATGCCGACGTACACGGCAGGTGCCGGTGCTGGTACTCATACCGCGCCCCGCCAAATGAGGTAGGTAGCCGTACCCATTGTTGAGTACTCATTACAGAAGAGTAGTCGTGCTGACGTATTGTGCTTCCTGTAGGATGACTTGGTGAAGTTCGTCTCCGAGCTGGCGTCGCCTCCTCAACTAGTCGAGGTCCCAGAGGAAGGGAAAGCCAAGGCCAAGGAGCGGCGCGAGGTTGGTGAAGAAGACGACACAATAGTCGTCGAAGACACGTCCGAGGAGGATGACAATGAGGAGACGTTGCAGGAGCGCTTCCAGCTGCGGTCCAGATTCAGCCGCCCTGGATTGCGCATATTCCTCTCGTTCGGGATCCGGCAGAGCCTGGCACGGCGGCTAGTTTGCCCGCGCCGCCAAGGAGGCCGCGCAACGTGGCCCGCAAGCGCGTGGCCAAGAAGTTGAAGGTCACGGAGACCACATCCCAGGAGGTAAGCCGTCTTGAATAGGGTAGTCGAGTACTTATGTCTCGATGTTATTGACGACGAAATTCTCTTGCTTGCAGTTAATGCCGCCTTGGGCCAGGTTGAGCGGGTGACGAAAGGCGGAGCACAGGTTACGGTGGGAGAGGAAGGCGGAGCCGGCCGGGCCAGCCCCCACCGTAGATGGACTCTTTGCGCAGTTGTCGCGCCAGCCCCCTATTGCTGAGGGAGGGTGCGCACCGGCCGGCTGGCTGGCTGGCTGAGGAGCGGCGGCTGCGAGGCCCAAGAGGAGGCGCCTGCTGAGGCTGGGTTGGTTGATATCTCCAGCATCCTCGGCGCCCCAACCGTGACGGTGGTCCGGTCGAGCCCGTAAGTGCTTATTCTTCCCGAGTAGTACATTAGATTTGGTAGTCGTACTGGGTTGACCACCAGCTTGTGTACTCTGCAGGAAATCGACGGACTTAACTTGGGAGGAAGATGAACCGCACGGCGGTGTTCGGAGAAGAAACCACGCCGCCCGCTGAGGAGTTCGCTCCCGCCTCTTAGGCAGAATCCGAGGCACCAGCAGTGGAGGCTACCTTTCCCGAGGCCAGCATCGTAGAGGGTGAGTACTCTGCTCAGGTGCAAGTACCCCCAGAGAGTAGTCGCCAACGCGGTATAGGCGGTCCAGTTGTCTTTGGTTGACAGGCATCGAGGCTGAAGGAAGTGCTATCCCGTCGGTGGTGCCCGTTGAAGACTTGGCACCAGAGACCCGAGAAGCTGCCGAAGGAGCCCCCGAGCCGATGGAGGTGGCGGTTGAAGAAGCCGCCGCGATAGCTGGAGGGGAACGCGACGACGTGCCACCAAAATTGGCTCTGGAAGTAGTCGTTCGCTCGCCAGAGATCCAGGACGCGGAGCCAATCTGCTCGGCGCCAATGTCGGAGGCCGCGACGAGTAGTCGTGGCGGGATCGAATTGCTGGCGGATGACCTAGTCGACCCAGCGACGGTAGCTCGTCACCTGGAGGTGGTGCGCCAGGCCGAGCAATGGATGAAGGTGAGTAGTCGACACCTTTGAGTAGTCAATCCTTTAGTGTTGAGTACCCAGTTAACATCTGTTGTCTGTTGCAGGGGACGTCGCGAATGTCGACGAAGTCCGACATGCTTCGAGAGTACGGCGACACGGTACTCGGAGCCAAGGCCTTAGAAGAGCAGCTTGTGAAGGCCGAGGAAGCACGCGCGCGATGCGATCGAAGGTTTGGACAACGCCTTCGCCCACTATCATAATGAATCCAAGATATGCAGGCGAAGAGCGATGAGGGGCGAGTGCGGAAGAACAAGTCTCTCCGCAACAAGAATAAAGATGCTGTGGCCCCCGCAGGGTACTCGTTGGCGGCGGTCTGTTGGGCCGTGCGGGGAGCTGGGCCGCGGCGGGGAGAAGAAGGAAGGTGGGCCGCGGGTTGGGTTTGGGGTTAGATAGGTTTGTATTTTTTTTTCTTTTTTCAAACCTTTTCAAACTTTCAAACTGAATTATAAACACTTTAAAAGTTTTCAAGATTAAAATCATTTTAAAAACTTTTAGAACTTCACACAAACACTCATAAACATCATGCATTGCAAACCATGATGCACAAACACTTATTGCCTCTAAAATTATTCAAAAGTGACATTTAAATATTTTAGAGCATAATTTATTTGATAATTTATTTAATCCTTAGAAAATAAAATCTAAACACCATGTTGCTTATATTAATTTGGTGATGAAATTTTAGGGTGTTACAGCGAAGTCGATCCCCAACCAGATTCTGGCGTATATGAAGTCGTACTTCTCGAAGGTTCCAGTAGACGTGGTCGCCGGCGGACTAGCCGCCAACTGCAGGGACGAGCAGTACGCGGAGCTGCTGGAGCAGATGGCGCCGATTGCTGAATAAGTCGCCGAGAAGCTCAACCTCCAGTAGTCCTGTATGGTTAGCTCGTAGCAGTAGTTGTAGATAAACAAAGTTGTAATGAACTTGTTTAAGTATGAATGAAAAAACTTCCATAAATGAGTACTCGTTGTCGCGATGTGTATATGCGGAGTCCCATCATGGAGTTGTCACGAGTAGTCGTACTCACCAGTAGGCCCGTTAAGCGAAAAAGACAGTAAATCAGTTGATGGATAATCAAACTTTATTACTGAGAGAAGTACACCTGGATGGCCAGGGCCGTTTTACAAGAGTAGTTGCCAAGACCCGGAGGCCGCCTACGGCTAAGTAGTGCTAGGGCGTACAGCCGCTTACAGCAGTAGATCCGTTAGTAAACGTGAAGGCTGGATCTAGGAGTACTTGGTCTCTCAGTAGACCGCTGCTGGAGTCCTTTGTCGCTCGTTGCAGCCTAAGATCCGTTAGTATCCGCGTGGACTGGATCTTGGAGTAGAGTAGTCCGGAGACTAGTGCCTGGACCCGGAGGCCACTTACAGCGAAGGGGTCTTTGAGTAGTCGTGTAGACTTGAAGCCCCAGGGTAGTCGTGTAGACTAGGCGTAGAATCGACAGAGTTGGTCGATGTTCCACGAGTTGTTGATGTCTTCGCCTTCTAGCATCTGGAGGCGATAGGAGCGCGGTCCGGTCACCTTTGCGACTGTGAAGGGACCTTCCCAGGGCGAGCTGAGCTTGTGTAGTCCTTCTGTGTTCTGGATGCGGCGAAGGACACGATCGCCAACGTTGAAGCAGCGTTCCTTGACGTTGCGATCGTGGTAGCGTCGGATACCCTCGAGGTACCTTGCTGATTGGACGAGGGCAGCGCAGCGAGCTTCTTCGAGTCCATCGATGTCAACTCGTCTGCTGTCGTTGGATATGCCTTCGTCGTATTGCTCTACCGCTGGTGAGTCCCACATGACATCAGCAGGGAGGATTGCTTCGGAGCCGTAGACCAGGAAGTATGGGGATTGACCCGTTGGCTTGGAGGGTTGAGTACACAGCCCCCAGAGTGCATTGGGTAATTACTTGATCCACTTGCCTCCTTTGGTGTTGGCGGCGTCGTGTAGCCGCTTTTTGAGAGCGTCGAGTACCATCCCATTGGCGCGCTCGACTTGTCCGTTGGCCCGAAGATGGGCAACTGAGACACATCAGACGTCGATCCCGCTGTTCTCGCAGTACTCCCAGAACTGGTGATTGTTGAAGTTGGAGGCCAGGTCTGTGATGATGCGATGGGGTAGTCCATAGCGATGTACGAGTTCATCCAGGAAGTCGAGTACTCTGTCAGCCTTGGGGCATGTGACCGGCTTGACTTCGATCCACTTGGTGAACTTGTCGATGGCCACCAATACTTTGTTGAATCCACCTGGCGCAGTTGGGAGAGGCCCAATCATGTCAAGCCCCCAGCAGGCGAAAGGCCAGGTTGGCGGTATGGTGACTAGCTTGTAGGCCGGGACATGTTGTTGCTTGGCGAAGTATTGGCACCCTTGGCACCTTCGGACGAGTTCTTCAGCGTCGCCCAGGGCTGTGGGCCAATAGAAAGCTCGTCGGAAAGCCTTGCTGACCAGCGTGTGTGAGGACGTGTGGTCGCCGCAGACGCCCTTGTGGATCTCCTCCAAGATGTCCTTGACTTCCTCTCGGGGAACGCACTTCATGAGTACTCCGGAAGATGCGCCCCACCTATAGAGCTTGTCTCTGACGAAGACGTAGGACTTGGCATGGCGTACGAGTTGCTCGGCCAAGTTTTTGCCCGAGGGAACCTTCTGCTCGCTGAGGTAGTCGATGAAGGGCTGCCTCCAGTCTACGTCGATCATCATGACCTCCTGGCCAGCCGGGGGATGCGCTGGGTCAGTGGTCGGTGGCGCCGGCTCCGGAATGGATGGCGCATGAAGCTCGTGGACGAAGACACCCACTGGTACTTGAGCGCGAGTAGAACCAAGCTTCGACAGGACATCCGCTGCAACGTTGTTGTCGCGAACGACGTGGTGGAACTCGAGACCATAGAACTTGTTCTCGAGCTTGCGGACTTCTAGGCAGTAGGCGTCCATGTTCTCCTTGTTGCGGTCCCAGGACTTGTTGACTTGGTTGATGACCACTGCGAAGTCGCCGTAGACTAGTAGCCGCTTGATGCCTAGTGAAGCTGCGAGGCGAAGCCCGTGCAGCAGGGCTTCGTACTCGGCTTCGTTGTTTGAGACCTTCCAGAAGATCTGCAAGACGTACTCGAGTTGTTCGCCTGTTGGGGAGATCAAGAGTACTCCTGCACTTGCGCCTTCGAGGTTGAGCGAGCCATCGAAGTACATCACCCAGTGCTCTGGGCGCTCGGTTGGAGTGGGTAGCTGATTCTCCCGCCACTCCGCCATGAAGTCGACTAGTGCTTGCGACTTGATGGCTGTGCGTGGCTTGAAGTCGATGTTGAGGGCGCCGAGTTCGACTGCCCACTTGGAGATTCTTCCAGTAGCGTCTTGGTTCCGCAGGATGTCGCCGAGCGGGTAGTTGGTGACGACGGAGATCGAGTACTCCTGGAAGTAGTGTCTTAGCTTCCGTGAGGTGATGAGCACTGCATACAGAATCTTCTGTACTGGTTGGTAACGTGGCTTGGATTCTGATAGGACCTCGCTGACGAAGTAGACTGGGCGCTGGACTGGATAGGTGTGGCCGTCTTCCTGCCGCTCGACGATGATGGCAGTACTGACCACGTGAGTAGTCGCAGCGAGGTAGAGCAGTAGCTGCTCGCCTTTGTGAGGAGCCGTGAGGACTGGTGGCTTTGTTAGGAAGTCCTTGAGCTGAGCAAGGGCTTGGTCCACCTCTGTAGTCCACACAAACTTCTCTTGGTGTTTGAGTAGTTTGAAGAAGGGGAGCCCCTGTTCTCCAAGCTTCGAGATAAATCTGTTGAGAGCCGCCATGCATCCGGTTAGCTTCTGCATGTCTTTGATGCATGTGGGAGCCTTCATGCTGGTGACGGTGGAGATCTTCTCGGGATTGGCTTCGATGCCCCGGTGGCTGATGATGAAGCCGAGTAGTTTGCCCGATGGTACGCCGAAGACGCACTTGTTCGGGTTGAGCTTCCAGCGGTACTCGCACTGAGATGTGAAAGTCTCTTCAAGATCGGCGATGAGCGTGCTGGAGTTTCTGGTCTTGACGACCACGTCATCCACGTAAGCTTCGACGTTCTTGTTGAGTTGCCTCTTGAAGCAGGCCTGGATGGCTCGTTGGTAGGTGGCACCGGCGTTCTTCAACCCGAAGGACATGGTCGTGTAGAAGTACGCGCCGAACGGGGTGATGAACGCGGCCTTCTCCTGGTCTTCTTCCTTGATTGCGATCTGGTGGTACCCGGAGTAGCAGTCGAGGAAAGCGAGCGAGTCACGCCCCGCCGTGGAGTCCATGATTTGGTCAATCCGCGGCAACCCGAATGGGTCCTTGGGGCAGTGCTTGTTGAGGTCGGTGTAGTCGACGCACATCCTCCACTCGTTCGAGTTCTTCTTGCGGCCGAGGACGAGATTGGCGAGCCACTCCGGATGGAAGACTTCTCTGATGAAGCCAGCCGCAAGTAGTTTGGCGAGTTCCTTCTTGATGGCATCCCGTCTGTCGTCAGTGAAGCGGCGGAGGTGTTGTCGCTTCGGGGTAGCTTTAGGGTCGACGTTGAGGGAATGCTCAATCAACTCCCTGGGCACCCCTGGCATGTCCACTGGTTTCACGCAAAGATGTCGCGGTTAGCCCAGAGGAAGTTGATGAGCGCGTCTTCCTATTTGGGGTCGAGACCCACCCCGATGGTGGTGGTCTTGCTGCTGTCGCCTGTCCCGAGGTCAATTGTTTTGACCAAAACCTCCTCAGTTGGCTGAGGCTTGTTGGCTTTGTCTGACTTCTCTGGGATGTCGAGTTCACTTGGGGCAAGCTTCTTCGACGCAGCGTAGATCTCCATCATAGCGTTGGGTACTTGATTCGTGGATGGGATTTCCACGGCTTCTTTGTCGCAGTCGTGCGATATCTTCAAGTCCCTTTGCAGTGAGAGTACACCGGCTGGACTTGCCATCTTGAGTACCAAGTAGGTGTAGTGGGGTACCGCCATGAACTTGGCGATAGCTGGTCTGCCGAGGATGGCATGGTAGGACGTCTCGAAGTCAGCGACTTCGAACTTGACGAACTCGGTACGGTAGTTGTCCCTTGTTTCCCCGAAGGTAATCGCGGCAACCACCGAGCCCGAAGGGATAGCCGCGTTCCCAGGGACGATGCCGTAGAAGGGGGAGGTGCTCTTGGTGAGCATGTGGGTGATGTCGAGGTTCATCTTCTTCAAGGTCTTGGTGAAAAGGACGTTAAGCCCGCTTCCACCGTCGATGAGGACCTTGTTGAGCTTGGAGCCCGCGACCACTGGCTTCAGGACGAGTGGGAACCGTCCTAGTTCAAAGAAGCTTGTCCATTGATCCGCGCGGGAGAAGGTAATGGGTACCTCCGACCACCTGAGTGGGGTTGGGATCGCTGGTTCAATGCTCATGACTTCTCGACGGGTAGCTTTTTGAGCCCGTCGGCTGGGTAGTCCGCCAAAGAGGACGTTGACCGTCTTGTCGGGTTCCCGGAAGTCGTCGTTGCCTTCGTCAGTCTTCTTCTTGCCTTTCTTGTCGCGAGGGTGCCGTGGCTCTAGAGTATCCTTGAGTGCTCGCCGGAGTTGGTAGCACTACTCGGTGGTGTGGTTACCGTCCAGATGCCACGAGCACTTCTCCTTTAGCAAGTCTTTGAAGCCGCCGGAGGTCTTCTTCGAGTTCTCCTTCGCAGGGCACTGGATAGTTGCGACAGTGTTGTCTGGCTTACGCTCGCGGTTGGGACCCGAGTAGTTGTTGTTGTTGCGACCGCCTTGGTTCCCGTTGTTGCTACTGTCGCGCCCGTGTTCTATTTGCTCTTGCCACGGATGGCGTCGTACTTGGCGTTGGCCTTGTCTTCTTCATCAGCCCAGGAGGTGATCATGTTCTTGAGGTGGGTGATGGAGCTTGGGCGGCGACGGCCGAAGTCTTCAAAGGTGCGATGGTGGTAGAGACCGTCTTGGAAGAGGTCGATGACTTCTTTGTCAGAGACATCGACTACTGTGGTGCGCTTGTCGAAGAAATGCCGCATGTACTTGCGAAGGGTCTCGCCCTGTTCCTGCTTCACCATAGTTAGGTCCATGCGAGTACCCGAGGGGTCCATAGCGCCCACGAAGTTGCTGGTGAACTCCTCCTTCAGCTGGTCCCACTTGTCGATCGAGTACTTCTCAAGTGACTCGAGCCATGTCAGCGGTGCTTGGTCCAGACAGAAAGGGAAGTAGAGGCACTTCGTGTCGTTGTTGCCACCAGGGCGTAGCATCTGAGCCACTGCACTGGATCTTGCTTCGCGTCGTACTTGGTGATTCCCAGAGGCTTGAATTTCTCTGGGAGGAGTAGGTTGCGAAGTCGCGCAGAGAAGGCATGGAAGCCGTCGTTGTCGCCTGCCGTGGAAGCCTTCTTGCGCCGTAGTTCTTCAATTTTCTGGCGGGCATCGAAGCCGCCACGTGAGGCACCGGAGACGTGGCTGTCCACGTGGCCTCGACCGCCGCGGTCGCCGCCACCCCCAGCTCTCCTGTTAGCCCCATGGTTGGAACTCCTGCCGTCGCTGCCTCCGCCTCCAGGATCGCGGTGAGGGACGATCTCCCGGTCACCACCAGCGCTGTTGCCACCCTGAGAGGGTCCACCGGCCGTTGCCCGAGTACGGTTTGGGTTGGCGGGTAGCTCCGCTTGAGTACGGTTGCGACCGTTGTCCGCACTGCGACTTGTGGCTTCGTTGTCGCGGTTCCTGACGGGAGGTGGTTGAGCGACCCTGGTGTTGACTCGCATGAAGTAGGCGTCTTCCGCGAGCTTGGCGATGACTTGCCCCGCGCGCATCCCCTAAGCCTGACGTGCTATCTTAGTGATAGACATTAGGCATTGCTATGGGGTGGTGTGTACCCGGCTCGCGACTTGGTCGAGTGCTTCCGCGAGTTTGCGGATGGGGAGGGAGTCGTGGAGACGTCGGCGCCGTTCGTTCCGCTTTTTGTTGCGTTCACGTCAGGCGTCTCTGTTGGCGGCGGTCTCGTCGGCGGGCGCGTTGGCGGACAACTCATCCGCTGAGATGTCCTCATGGTATTGGTCAGGGACCGTCCCTGAGGGCCCTAGCGTCTCGTTGGTATTCATGAAGACTTGCCGGTCGGGAGAGCCAAGGCTGGAGTCATCGGTTGCCACCTCTGTCGGAGTGTGCTCCCCAGCTGGAGCAAGTGGTGTTCCCTCCTGGAAGGGAAGTGAGTCGAGGTAGGCGACACAGCTGAGTTCCCTCCTGTCAAGTCTGCAGGCTTGCGGTCTGGCCAGTAGACAAATCTCCCGACGGGTGTAGATGTTATAACCAAGCCGTTCGGCCCCTCTGCGGGCAGGGGGTTGCTCTGTGGTGTTGTTCTCGGACTCGGGCTCATCGGGGTCCGACCCGAAGTCGAACTCGTAAGAGGAATTCGAGTAGAAGCCGGAGAGAGGGTTCGAGTCCGAGTTGTAGTCGGGGGCGGTGTCAGAGTCCGAGTTGTACTCGGGTACGAGCTCCTTGCCGGCCCGGCGCGTGGTGGAGCCTTCGAGTGGGCCCTGCTGACGTTGCGGGGGCCACGTGCGAAGCGCTCACGGGGTGGGGAGGCCGCACGCGATGGCTGGGCAGCTGGCTCGCGTGCGATAGCCCACGAGGACGACGAGTTCGAGTTGGAGTCGGATCCAAGCTCGAAGTCGGCGTGTTGGTTGTAGAGCGAAATCTCGCCGAATTTTCCGGCGAGATTGCCCGTGACTACTTCGGGAAGCGTCACGAGGTCGGTCTCCGGGTTGGGCGACATGGTGAGGCGGCGTTGGAAGGACCCAGCACCGTCAGCGGTGCAGACCCAGGAGCCGAAGACGAAGGTGTCGCCGCGCTTGAAGGCAACAGTTGGCTTGATGAAGATGGAAGCCGTCGAGTTCGCCATGTGATCTTCGGCGAGAGCCCCTACCTGGCGCGCCAGCTGTCGGTGTTTTAGACCGGCAACCTACTAAGGGGAGTACCCGAAGTAGATGAATGTGGCCTCGCCGAGATCGGTAACTCGAAGGAAGAGACACGTGGCACACAATTTAGACAGGTTCGGGCCGCGAGGTGCGTAATACCCTACGTCCTGTATGCTGCGTGGCTCTGAATTGATTGGGTGCGATTACAAGATGATGCAATCTGATGCGTATGAGAGAGGAGGGGTCCCTGCTGAAACGACCCGGATTTCCGCGAACGAATCCCCGAATCTTAGCACCTCGGTGGTAGTCCCAGGAGGCTACCACGTGCAATCCCCCGTCTCGGCCGATTCCAAAATCCATACGTAAAAGTAAAAACAATGAATAGAGTACAACATTTATTTTATTACATTAATCGTAGTACATCTCTTCGGCACATGCGGGTACAAGTCCATCGGATCGAATCAAAACAAATAAATCGTCTAGCAAGCGGCTCCATGAAAGCGCGGGAAACTCCATATCCGCAGCAGCCTCAAGTGTAGGAAGAGCTCAGTCCACCCGGCCGTCGTTGTCGAAGTCGTAGTCCGGCTCGCGTCGGAGTCACCGTGGGTCTACCCGATAAGCGGGTAGGTCATGTCGCCTTCCCAACAAAGAGGCAAAAGCGGTGTATATTCTACTATGCATGAGGTAACCCTAATGGGCCGTAGAAAGCTTAAGCAAAGCAAAGGAAGGCAACATTCAAGGTAAGCGTAATATAGCAAGGAGGTCCACACCTCGGGGAAGCTTTCGCTTCCGAGGTCCACACCTCAGGGGTCCACACCCCGCTCAAGGATCACCACACCAAAGCACCGCATCTCAACCACGATCCGAACCCAACTCTCATCTCGCGATGTGGGGCCCACCGGCTCCTATCCCCACATCTCAACGGCCGAAGCCGAGCTCACACACTCGGGGGAGAGAAGAAGCACAAGAGAAGTGTAACTAGTCGTGGAGAGATCGAAAGACCGTCCGTAACCGGGGGACACGGACTATAGCTATAGGTTTAACACTCGCAGAGGTTGTACAACCGTACCCGCCCGAATAGGTCCGAAACCGGCCGTCACCGGTGTCCGACCCTACCATACGCCGAAGCCCAAGTAGAGTGGATAGTACCCTTCCGCATCTCCGAGCTCGGCCCAGCCTCCGCGGCGAGCTCATACTACCCGCGAGAGGTCCCTCGAAGCCGCTGGAACCCTTCCCCGGCCTCGCCAGGGCAAAGTCTACTAAGGAGGGAAAGACCACTCCCGACACGATCACACCGATCCTCCCGCAGAGGGGTGCTATCCACTACAAGTCTCACCCCGCACCCCCCGCCCAATACAAGGCGGGCGCTCCGTACGAAAGTAGTCATTCGAAATAAGGTCAACCGACGATCGGTCCTTAGGGGCCAAGAGCGAGCACTCAACATATCCATCCCTCACGACACGACCCTTGGGTAAGAGGCCGCATCGCATCTTCCCTCGGCGGCCGTTCCCCATGTAACCCGGCGGCTCGCTCCCGCCAAAACACAGCAAGGGGTACACAACCCAGGACGCACGCTAGAAGCACACCGAGACACCCACATCTCAGCTCAACCCAGAGCACCATCCATAATCAAACAACAAAAGTATGGATAGTTGAAGTAAGGGACTAGCTAGGGGTCTGTAGCTAGTCCCGCAGGTAGTAGAACAAGGAACAGGATATAATAAACATCAAGGCATGGCTAGTAAACGGGTTATGCAATTCATCGAACAATGCATTAAAGTAAAGCACTAGCGCCTAAATATCAACATAGGATCTATATGGTTGGGAGTGACATGACACCTTCGTGCCGTTGAAGCGAGCCGTCGTCGGTGCGGTGTACTCGGGGTCCTCCACGTCCTCCCGGTCGAAGCTCGGTCCCGCGCACGAGATTCGACGCGAAAATAAGATAACGGTGCACATCTAAGCAATAACTCCAAATAAAATCCAATTTAGAAAATCCAAAAGAGCCCGAACTACCTACAATCAGCAAGTTTTGCAAATACGGATTTATAGAAATTAGTTTTGTATTTTTCTGAGCACCCTAGAATTTCTTACTAATTTTTAAAGGTCCAAAACATTTTCCAGGAAATTAAAACAGAAAAGAAAAGGGGTTTTCCGGCTCCATGGGCCGAAAATGGGCTGGAAGGCTAACCGGGGCCGAAAACGACCTGCTCGGGCCTCGGTCCAACGGACCCGAGCGGGGAAGTCTAGAAATCCTCCCTGATTTTCTGGTTGAGGCCCCAAACTTCCGCTTTGGGCCCCTCTCTTAACGCGGCCGGCTCCCTAATGTGGCCGACGGCCGGGACGGCTCTTAAGGCCCGCCTAGCGGCGATGGCCCGGCGCCACCTTTCCCCTTTACCACGACCGGGGAGATCCCCCGCTCCTCCCTTATGTGCTCGCCACGCCGGCGGCGGCGCGCGCGGCACACCGGCATCGGCGGCGGCGGCGCCCCCCCGGGACACGGCGGCGGGCGCTTCGGCCCTCCTCTTTTCCCTCGTACTCACACGCGCGCACACGTCTCGAGGGTCGGTCCGCCGCACGCTCGCCACGGCGCGCGGCGCGCGGCGTTGAAGCCCGCGCGCGCGTGCGTCTCTACGGCGCGGGGCGAAGCCTCCGGGCGCGCCCGGGTGCGGCCGGTAGGGTCATGCGCTCGCACGTTCTGCGGAAACAAGAGCACGGCTCAAGGCCGGCGCAGCACGGAATGGTAGGCGGCGAGGCACGGGCGCGCACGCGCGGCTCACACCGGGCGGCGGGGCCACGGCCATGGCGCGCATGGGTGCGGCCGGCCGCCGCCCGCGCCCACCTCCACCGCATCGCACCCGGCACATCCACGGCACGAAGGCCGGGTTCACGCGCAAGACACGAGACACGGCGAAAGGGCTCGCTTGACCTCCGGGGCCGGGCGGCGCGCGTCACGCGCGCGCGCGGCGCACGGCGGCGCACCCGACGGCGCGACACGGGGTGTTCCCCGGCCCACCCGCAAAAGCACCAAGAACCCCACAAAACGGCGACGAGCACCGGGGGCGTCACGGCTTGGGGTAGCCTCGACCCCGAGCCGCCCGCCGACACGTCGCGACGCGGCGTCGCCCATGGGGGAGGCGCGCGGCGCGCGCGCGCGGACGAGGCGGCTCAAAGGCACGCACACGGGCGGTTCGACTCAAGGCGACCGGCGCAAGGAGAAGAGAGGGAAGGCCATGGCGCTCACCGCGGGTCGGCGGTGTAGACGTAGCAGTGTCCGGCGTAGGTGGCGGCGCGGCGTTGATGTCCACGGCGTCGCCGGCTCCCCCCCTCCGGTTCGGCTTCTCTTCGACCACGAACGGCGTCTCCCCCCTCGTCGGCTCCTCGCGGGCTCGTCCCTCCGCGGCGGCGACGCGCCGGCGGCGGCGCGGCTCGGCCGGCTCCTCCCGCTCCTCCTTTGCTCCTCCACCTTTCCCCCTCCTGCTTCCCCTTCGGCGGCGGCTATGGAAGGGGCAAAACCCCAATGTGGGTTGGTGGCGAGGCCAACTGCTCCCTGCTCTCCCCTCCCCGCTTTTGAATCCGCTGCGCCGCTAGGTCATGGCGATCTCCCCGAGATTGCCCCGGCCGGACCGACCGGCCGGGCGGCGCGCGGCGCCACACACTCACCCCCCCTCTCGCGCGCGCGGGGCGGGGTCACCGCACGCGGGGCAAATAGGACTTTTCCTCCCTCGGTCCGGCTCGATCCCCGCGCGCCCGCGCGCCCGCGCCCTCGGCGTGCGCGCCGGCCCGGCGGCTCGGTCGCGCCCGCGCCGCGCCAGCGGTGCGGCGGGACCGGCGGCGGCGGCGCGCGCGTCGGCCGGTTGGCTCGCTCGGTGGTTAGGTGGGAAAGGGGGTAGGGATAAGGCCGACCGGCGGGGTCCACCGGCTCGGCGGGGTGCAAGAGGGTGAGGGCGGCAGGCTGCGGTGCGGGGTTGATTGGGCCGGATCCGGTCGTGGGCTAGGGCCGGAGCAACGCAAGAGAAAGGTTGAATCGGCCCACTACTCCTAGCTGCCATATGGTTTTAAAAGCTAAAAGGTTTGAATAAGGGTTTGATTAGGAGTTTGAATTTGAATTCCAATCAAATTCAAACTTCACACAAATGAACTCCAAATAAATCAAGGAAAATCCAACTCACTTGTTATACCATATTTTAAATATAATTTTTATAAATAGGATAAATTGGTGGAGAATTTGGTGAGAGGCTAGCAATTTCGGCTCAAAAATTGATAGCACTCCAAAGCAAACAAAAAGTTTTAAATTTTCGCAAAATTCACACACCTAGATTCCTGGGTTGTTACATTCTCCCCCACCACCGAGAATCTCGTCCTCGAGATTTAGTCCTCGACCTCCTCCGTGAACAAGTGAGGGTACTCCTTCCCCGAGATCGGCTTCCTTCTCCCATGTTGCCTCTCGCTCGGTATGGTTGCTCCACAACACTTTACGAGAAGGGAATGGTAGTTCTCCTTGTTTCCTTGACGGCTACCGTCCAAGATTTTCTCGGGGTATTCGTATACTCAAGGTTGTCTTGCAAGTCAAGCAACTCCATGGGCACTTGCTTTGCCTCCACTTTGCCTTCTCACTCTTCTTCGACTCGTGACACGTGGAACACCTGGGTGAACTCCTGCCATTGTCTGGGTAGTGCAAGCTGGTAGGCCAAACTCCCAATCCTACGGGTGATAAGGTACGGCCCCACGTACCTCGGTGCAAGCTTTCCCTTCACCAAGAACCTCTTAGTCCCGCGGAGCGGTGAGACTTTCAAGTACACCCTGTCACCAACTGCAAAGGTCAACTCTCTCCTTCTCTTGTCGGCATAGCTCTTCTGACGACTTTGAGCGATTTTCAGGTTCTCACGAACTTTCTCAACCTTCTCCTCTGCTTCCTCAATGATTGCTGGCCCAAACAGAGTTCGCTCTCCAACCTCTGACCAAGCTAGCGGGGTCCTGCACTTCCGACCGTAAAGTGCCTCAAAGGGTGCCATCCGGAGACTTGCTTGAAAGCTGTTGTTGTACGAGAACTCTGCAAACGGCAAACTGCCCTCCCAATCAGTACCATAGGTGAGTGCACACGCTCGCAGCATGTCCTCCAGGACCTGGTTGACTCTCTCTGTCTGCCCGTCGGTCTGTGGGTGAAAAGCTGTGCTGTAGCTGAGAGTGGTGCCCATAAGCTTGTGGAAGCTCTGCCAAAACTTGGAGACAAACTGTGGTCCTCGATCAGACACGATACTTCTGGGTGCCCCGTGTAGCCTGAGTATGTGTTCTACGAACAGCTCCGCCAACTTCTCGGTTGCATACCTGGTCTTCACCGGCACAAAGTGAGCCACTTTAGTCAGCCTGTCCACTATGACCCAAACTGAGTCGTTTCCTTTTGGTGTTCTAGGGAGTCCCACCACAAAGTCCATGGATATGTCCTCCCACTTCCACACTGGGATATCCAACGGCTTCAACAAACCAGCGGGTTTCGATGTTCAATCTTTACTGCGCTACAGTGTCGCAACAGCCACGTAGTGTGCTATGTCCTTCTTCATATCCTTCCACCGCACCTCGACCTTCGGATCTCTCGTACATCTTGGTGCTCGCCCGGGTGAATCGAGTATCTCGAGTCGTGAGCTTCTCTCATGATCCGATCCCGAGTGCCTTGTCTTGCGGTACGCGTATCCGTTCTTTCAACCACACAAGGTTCCTGTTCATCAACCCGTAGTCCTCTCGCTTTGCCCCGCTTCATTAGTTCTCGCAACACTTTGATTTCTCGCACACTCTTTACGGGCCGTACGGATTCGCTCCTCCGTGTCATAGGTCACTTGCATCACGTTGACTTGGCCTTGATCCACAATCTCGATTCTCGGCTTCTCTAGCTCTTCATGCAAAGCAGTTGCTCTTCTTTTACCATGAGGTTGTTGCAATATGTTTTCCGGCTCGGTGCATCCGCCACGACGTTAGCTTTGCCTCGGGTGGTAGTTGATCTCGACGTCGTAGTCCTTGATCGGCTCTAACCACCGTCTCTCGCCTCATGTTCGGCTCGGTCCGTGTAAAGAAGTACTTCGGGCTCTTGTGGTCGGAAAACAGCTCACACTTGTTCCCTATCGTGTAGTGTCTCTAGATTTTGAGCGCATGCACAACAATACCAACTCCAAGTCGTGTGTCGGGTAGTTTTCCTCATGTTTCTTGGTTGTCCGTCCGGAAGCATAAGCCACAACTTTCCCTTCCCGCATCGAGACACAACCAAGTCCTTGCTTTGAAGCGTCACAGTAGACCACAAAGTCCTTCTTGATATCTGGCAAGGTAAGCACTGGGGCTGTGGTGAGTCTCTTTTTCAGCTCTTGAAAGCTCTTCTCACACGCTTCTGACCACTCGAACTTTGTGTTGTTTTTGAGCAACTCTGTCATCGGCTTTGCGATCTTGGAAAAGTTCTCAATGAACCTCCTGTAGTAACCTGCCAACCCAAGGAAGCTTCTGACATCTGTCACGTTTAAAGGCTGCTCCCACTTGGTCACCGACTCAACCTTGGACGGATCCACGGCTATCCCCTCTGCTGACAACACGTGTCCCAAGAACGCGACCTTCTCCATCCATAACTCGCACTTGCCGAACTTGGCGTACGGTTCTGGCCGCCTCGGCCTCTCTAGCACAACTCTCAGGTGCTCCTCGTGCTCCTCAGTGGTCTCAGAGTAGATCAAGATATCATCGATAAACACCACTACAAACCTGTCCAACTCTTCCATGAAGACCTTGTTCATCAAGTTCATGAAATAGGCAGGGGCGTTGGTCAGCCCAAAGGAAACCACCACGAACTCGTACAAACCGTAGCGGGTGGTGAAGGCTGTCTTGGGTATGTCCTGCTCTCGGATCTTCATCTGGTGGTAGCCTGACCTCAAGTCGATCTTGGAGAAGAACCTTGCCCTTTTGAGTCTATCCAGCAAATCCTCGATTCTGGGCAGTGGGTACTTGTTCTTGATTGTCATCGAGTTGAGCGTGCGGTAGTCAATGCACATCCTCTTGGTGCCGTCTTTCTTCTCCACGAAGAGCACTGGTGAACCCCACGGTGAGGCACTCGGCCGAACAAACCCTTGCTCGAGCAACTTCTTGAGCTGTTTCTTCGGCTCGTCCGGCTCGTCGGACGACATCCCCGTACGGACTCTTTGCAACGGGCCCCGCCCCCGGCATCGGCTCAATCACGAACTCCACGTCTCGGTGCGGGGGTAACTCCGTAAGCTCCTTCCCCGGGAACACGTCCGGAAACTCACGGACCACTGGGATCTCTTCAATCTCTTTCCCACTCATGTTGCACATCATCGTAGCAACCTTCGGACTCTGCGGCTCGATCCGCACCGTTGTCCCGCTGGGGTGTTCAAGCTGTATCACTCTGGGGTTGCAAGAAACTATCCCGTTGTGCTTTGCCAACCAATCCATCCCTAAGATCACGTCTATCCCGGTAGACTCCAAAACCGTCAAGTCTGCCGTGAACGGTAGCCCCTCAAACACCATCCTCACTCCCCCCGCACTCTAACGTACTCCTCTTCTCTCCTAGCGGAGAGCTAGTCAAGATAGGCCTTGGTCGAGGCTTAGTTGGTAAAGACCTTTCTTTAACAAACTTGGTAGAAATGTACGAAACCGAGCTCCGGTATCAAACAAAACAAGAGCCAAAACCGAGTCAACAAGGAACTCACCAAGTGTGACGTCGGGTGCGCGGGTCGCCGCCTCCTCGCCGGTGAGGTGGTTCGACGGCCTCGAGTAGCCGGCGGCCGAGCGGACCTCTCGCCGTGTACGGGTGGCTGTCCTCCCCGGTGCCGGTGGCTTGGCCGGGATCCGGAACCGAGTGCTGCGGCTCGACTCCCCGGTGGTACTCGCGGGGACACTCAAACGACTTATGCCCCACCTCGACGCGCGCTTGAAGCACGTCACCTTGGATCCGTCCGCCGCCGCGGTGGTGGCCTCGGCTTCCACGGCCTTCGACCTCCACTCCCACCTGGGTGGGCTCTGCTCTCGGCGGCCGAGACCGAGAGGCGTGGTGCCTCCGCCGAGTCCGGTGGCCCCGTGCGTAGCCCTCGTCCTCTCGCCTCCGGGGTGGACCCGAGCGTCTCGCCTCGGTCCGTGCGCTTGGACTTGCTCCCTCGTACCTCCATGTACTCCGCCCTTGACCTCTCCACGATCAGTGCCTTGTCGATTATGGAGCGAAGTGTCGGGCGGTCGTGCGCGGACAAGTGGTGTGCCATCCCCTTGTGCGGCCCCTTCCCCGAACCAAAGACACCTTCTTCTTTCTCGCTCTGTCGGTGTCGTCCGGCGCGTACCTCATCGGCTCCTCCGGTAACGGTTGGCGTACTCTCCGCACTGACATGTTTCCCATCTTGAGGTGCCTGAACTCGTCAGCCTTTCTGTCCATCACTGCGTCTGGGATGTGGTGGCTCCTGAAGGCCTCCACGAACTCGTCCCACCCGATGTGCAACGGGTCCCGGTGCGAGTCACAGTAGCTGTCCCACCACGCACTGGCCGTGCCGACCAACTGGTGCGCGGCCACGGTCACACACTCCTCCTCTGTAAGCTCAGTCAGCTCCAGCTTCTTCTCGATCTCACGTAGCCAGTTGTCCGCGTCCATCGGGTCAGCTGAGTGGTCAAAGGTAGGCGGGCGCGGCCTTGTTGAAGTTTTCAACCTTCTTCTAGAAGCCCTCCCGGAGCGTTGCGGTTCGGCCCCCGTGGTTGTTGTGGTTGTTGTTCCGGGGCTAGCATCCGGGTGATCGTCCGCATCGGTCCCGAGTCCGCACCGCCATCACGTCGGCCAAGTTCGGGGGAGGTGGCGGTGGTGGCACCTCGTGTCCCCGAGCCCGGCCTCGCTCCTCCCTCCGGGCCGGGGTACCCGCTCGTGCTCGAGCTCCTCGCTCCCCGAGCTCCCTCGTCGTCGCGCGCGGCTCCTCGACCGCCAACCCCCGCCTCCTCGGCCCCCACGGAGCCCGCCTCGTGGCGCGAGACCTCCACGACGTCCGCGGCCTCTCGCTCCCCCGCCGGGTTAGGGCCATCCTCCCCTCCGTCGTCCCCGCCGACCTCCCTCGAAACGGGCCAGAGTCGCCCGGACCTCCTTGCTCCCGACATCCGTTCCAGCTTGCAATAGTTAGTAGTGGTAGGGAGAATGTATTTAATCGGGTTATAAACTATAATGGAGTAATCCTCGCTAACAATCACAAAATTTCGTACGTACATTAAGAAGCATGAAATCCGAAAGAAACCATGAAGATCCATGTCACTCAATCAATGCCACCATACAAAAGAGGTGCACCTCGAGGTTTACTCCTACAACCTTCGAGGGTACACGGCAACACATCCTCGCTAACGCATGGTACATCATGGGGTAGCTACTACGTGCATGTCACATGAACGGTAGCATTACATCTAACTCATTACATCTACTCGAATCGCTACAAGATCTCTACTCCCATCACCGAATACTCGAGGTGCCTCGGAGCCGGTGTCCCGTGGAACCGAGTAGAACGGTGGTGAGTGGACTCTCGGGTAACCCGGCACCCCCGATCGCCGGGCCCCGTAGTAGTCACGAGTGTCCCGTAGAGCACGATCCATCTCCGCCGTGTCCCGCGAACCACTCGGGTACGGCCGCACTCGTGGTAGGAGCGTCGGGGGAAGCTCGAAAGTCTCCATCCTCGCTCCCCGGGCCTCTTCTTGGGTGGTAGCCGTGCGGAGAGCGCCTCCGGCTTCGCCGGCCTCTCGCGGTCGGAACGCTCCCGTGCCGCGCGGGTCCCGTCTCGGCTCGGTCCCTCTCCTCGTAAACCAGTCCTCCCGTGTGTAACACATGTGGTGGTAGTTGTGTCGGCTCGCCTCCCCGTAGGTCCCACACCCCGACCTCGGTAGTCGACCGCGCGGCTCCGATCGACTCCACCCCGGTCTCGAGCCTCTGCCAGCCTCACGCGATCCTCTCGCGCGGCCTCCACCGAAGCCCGTGAGCCTCCCGCTCGCCCTCAAACGTGCCTCCAAAGTAGCGATCCTCCAGAGTCTCTCTCGGTCGGGCCGCGCCGCTGCTAGTCCAAGCCGTACTAGCTCTCCATTCCTCTCGTGCGCCGCCTCCGGCTCATCCAAGAAATCCTCTCTCGTCCTCCTCCAAGTCCCGAACCTCGCCGCGGGCAGGCGGTCACACCTCCACCGAAGGTACGGTACCTCCCCGTCCGCCCGCACGTTGCTCGGTCCCGGGGCCGGGATGCACCGCCCGGCCGCGAGCATCACCTCGGTCCTCCCCGTCCACCGGGGTCACCTCCCGGTACCGGGGCTCGGTCACTCGAGTCCCGCCGACCGTGGTCGAAGATCTCCGCCGGAAGTACTCTGAACGGAGTGTCCCTCAGCCTCTCCCTGAGTAGGTCACAAACCTTCTTGAGAGCCCCCGCGTGCGCCGGTCCGGTGCGCCTCCGTGACCGAGCTCTCGAAGCAGTACACCACTACCTCCTCAAACTCTGGCACCCGTGGGTCCGCCGCACCGTGACGCCGTGGGGTAAGTGGGGGGTCCGCTCCAAGTGCCCCATGGCCCTCCCCTTGTAGCTGACACCGTCGGTCTCCACTCCGGCCGCCTCCATGCACTCCCTCAGCAGGTGGCAGAAGCCTCCGTAGCTCTTGCCATCCGACTCCAAGGGGACCCACGTCGTCTCCGCCATCTGCACAACGTTGTTAGAGCGTAGTTAGTAAGGCGCTTAGTGAAAGTTAATCAAGGTAATGCATATATATAAGTATAGTTTTATACATACGGAAGCCAAGGAGTTTATATAAAGTTTCAAGGTTCGTAAACGGCTTCCTATGCTATCGATCATTCCCCGGGGGCTCGTCCTACGGTCAAGCATGGCTCTGGTACCAACTGAAACGACCCGGATTTCCGCGAACGAATCCCCGAATCTTAGCACCTCGGTGGTAGTCCCGTGGAGGCTACCACGTGCAATCCCTGTCTCAGCGATTCCAAAATCCATACAGAAAAGTAAAAACAATGAATAGAGTACAACATTTATTTTATTACATTAATCGTAGTACATCTCTTCGGCACATGCCGGTACAAGTCCATCGGACCGAATCGACATAAATAAATCGTCTAGCGGCGCTCCATGAAAGCGCGGGAAACTCCATATCCGCGGCAGCGGCTCAAGTGTAGGAAGAGCTCGGTCCACCCGCCCGTCGTTGTCGAAGTCGTAGTCTGGCTCTGCGTCAGAGTCACCAGGGTCTACCCGATAAGCGGGTAGGTCATGTCAGCTTCCCAACAAAGAGGCAAAAGCGGTGTATATTCTACTATGCATGAGGTAACCCTAATCTGGCTGTAGAAAGCTTAAGCAAAGCAGCAGTGCAACATTCAAGGTAAGCAGAATATAGCAAGGAGGTCCACACCTCGGGGAAGCTTTCGCTTCCGAGGTCCACACCTCAGGGGTCCACACCCCGCTCAAGGAACACCACACCAAAGCACCGGATCTCAACCACGATCCAGAACCCAACTCTCATCTGCGATGTGGGGCCCACCGGCTCCTATCCCCACATCTCAACGGCCGAAGCCGGGCTCACACACTCGGGGGAGAGAAGAAGCACAAGAGAAGTGTAACTAGTCGGTGGAGAGATCGAAAGATCGTCCATAACCAATGGACACGGACTATAGCTATAGGTTTAACACTCGCGAGAGGTTGTACAACCGTACCCGCCCGAATAGGTCCGGAACCGGCCGTCACCGTGTCCGACCCTACCATACGGCCGAAGCCCAAGTAAGTGGATAGTACCCTTCGCATCTCCGAGCCCGGCCCAGCCCTCCGCGGCGAGCTCATACTACCCGCGAGAGGTCCCTCGAAGCCGTGGAACCCTTCCCCCGGCCTCGCCAGGGCAAAGTCTACTAAGGAGGGAAAGACCACTCCCGACACGATCACACCGATCCTCCTGCAGGAGGGGTGCTATCCACTACAAGTCTCACCCCGCACCCCCGCCCAATACAAGGCGGGCAGTCTGTACGAAAGTAGTCATTCGAAACAAGGTCAACTGACGATCGGTCCTTAAGGGGCCAAGAGCGAGCACTCAACATATCCATCCCTCACGACACGACCCTTGGGTAAGAGGCCAGATCGCATCTTCCCTCGGCAGCCGTTCCCATGTAACCAGCGGCTCGCTCCCGCCAAAACACAACAAGGGGTACACAACCCAGGACGCACGCTAGAAGCACACCGAGACACCCACATCTCAGCTCAAACCCAGAGCACCATCCATAATCAAACAACAAAAGTATGGATAGTTGAAGTAAGGGACTAGCTAGGGGTCTGTAGCTAGTCCCGCAGGTAGAAGAACAAGGAACAGGATATAATAAACATCAAGGCATGGCTAGTAAACGGGTTATGCAATTCATCAGAACAATGCATTAAAGTAAAGCACTAGCAGCTAAATATCAACATAGGATCTATATGGTTGGGAGTGACATGACACCTTCTGTGCCGTTGAAGCAGTCGCTGTCCGGTGCAGTGTACTCGGGGTCCTCCACGTCCTCCTGGTCGAAGCTCGGGTCTGCGGCACGAGATTCGACGCGAAAATAAGATAACGGTGCACATCTAAGCAATAACTCCAAATAAAATCCAATTTAGAAAATCCAAAAGAGCCCGAACTACCTACAATCAGCAAGGTTTTGCAAATACGGATTTATAGAAATTAGTTTTGTATTTTTCTGAGCACCCTAGAATTTCTTACTAATTTTTAAAGGTCCAAAACATTTTCTGGAAATTAAAACAGAAAAGAAAAGGGGTTTTCCGGCTCCATGGGCCGAAAATGGGCTGGAAGGCTAACTGGGCTGAAAACAGTCCTCTGGGCTCGGTCCAACGGACCCAGGCGGGGGAAGTCTAGAAATCCTCCCTGATTTTCTGGTTGAGGCCCCAAACTTCGCTTGGGCCCCTCTCTTAACGCGCCGGCTCCTAATGTGGCCCGACGGGCGGGACGGCTCTTAAGGCCCGGGCCTAGCGCCGATGGCCCGCCGCCCGCTTTCCCCTTTACCACGACCAGGGGAGATCCCCCGCTCCTCCCTTATGTGCTCGCCACGCCGGCGGCGGTGCGGCGGCACGCGCGCATCGGCGGCGGCGGCCGCCCCGGACACGGCGTCGGGCGCTTCGGCCCTCCTCTTTTCCCCCGTACTCACACGCGCGCACACGTCTCGAGGGTCGGTCCGCCGCACGCTCGCCACGCGCGCGCGGCGCGGCGTTGAAGCCCGCGCGCGTGCGTCTCTACGGCGCGGGCGAAGCCCCCGGGCGCGCCGGGTGCGGCCGGTAGGGTCATGCGCTCGCACGTTCTCGCGTAAACAAGAGCACGGCTCAAGGCCGGCGCGCCACGAGATGGTAGGCGGCGAGGCACGGCCGCACGCGCGGCTCACCGGCGGCGGGGGCCACGGCCATGGCGCGCATGGGTGCGGCCGGCCGGCGCCCGCGCCCACCTCCACCTCGCATCGGCACATCCACGGCACGAAGGCCGGGTTCCGCGCAGACGAGACACGGCCGAAAAGGGCTCGCTTGACCTCCGGCCGGCGGCGCGTCACGCGCTCGGCGCGGCGCACGACGGCGCGGCACCCGACGGCGCGACACGGGGTGTTCCCCGCCCCACCCGCAAAAGCACCAAGAACCCCACGTAAACGGCGACAGACCGGGGCGTCACGGCTTGGGGTAGCCTCGACCCCGTGCCGCCGCCGACACGTCGCGACGCGGCGTCGCCCATGGGGAGGCGGCGGCGCGCGCGCTCGGACGCAGGCGGCTCGAAGGCACGCACACGGCGCGGTTCGACTAAGGCGACCGGCGCAAGGAGAAGAGAGGGAAGGCCATGGCGCTCACTGCGGGTCGGCGGTGTAGACGTAGCAGGTCTGGCGTAGGTGGCGGCGCGGCGTTGATGTCCACGGCGTCGCTGGCTCCCCTGCTTCGGTTCGGCTTCTCTTCGACCACGAACGGCGTCTCCCCCTCGTCCGGCTCCTCGCGGGCTCGTCCCTCCGCGGCGGCGACGCGGGCGGCGGCGGCGCGGCTCGGCGCCTCCTCCCGCTCCTCCTTTGCTCCTCCACCTTTCCCCCTCCCCGCTTCCCCTTCGGCGGCGGCTATGGAAGGGGCAAAACCCCAATGTGGGTTGGTGGCGAGGCCAATCGCTCCCCTCGCTCTCCCCCCCCGCTTTTGAATCCGCCGCGCCGCTAGGTCATGGCGATCTCCCGAGATTGCCCCGGCTCGACCGACCGGCGGGCCGCGGCGGCGCCACACACTCACCCCCCCCTCTCCGCGCTACGGGCGGGGTCACGGCGCGCGGGGCAAATAGGACTTTTCCTCCCTCCGGTCCGGCTCGATCCGCACGCCCGCGCGCTCGCGCCCTCGGCGTGCGCGCCGGCCCGGCGGCTCGGCCGCGCCCGCGCGCCGCGCTAGCGGTGCGACGGGACCGGCGCGGCGGCGCGCGCGTCGGCCGGTTGGCTCGCTCGGTGGTTAGGTGGGAAAGGGGGTAGGGATAAGGCTGACCGGCGGGGTCCACTGGTCGGCGGGTGCAAGAGGGTGAGGGGGCAGCTGCGGTGCGGGTTGATTGGGGCCGTATCCGGTCGTGGGCTAGGCTGGAGCAACGCAAGAGAAAGGTTGAAACGGCCCACTACTCCTAGCTGCCATTTGGTTTTAAAAGCTAATAGGTTTGAATAAAGGTTTGATTAGGAGTTTGAATTTGAATTCCAATCAAATTCAAACTTCACACAAATGAACTCCAAATAAATCAAGGAAAATCCAACTCACTTGTTATACCATATTTTAAATATAATTTTTATAAATAGGATAAATTGGTGGAGAATTTGGTGAGAGGCTAGCAATTTCGGCTCAAAAATTGATAGCACTCCAAAGCAAACAAAAAGTTTTAAATTTTCACAAAATTCACACACCTAGATTCCTGGGTTGTTACACCTGCCCCGCCTTATATAGCCCGGGAGGCAGGGTTACAAGTCAGTTCAGGGAGAGAGTACTAGTCGAATACGTCTAGGAGTCCTCCATACAGTGCGGGACATGTACAACTTCCTATCCGAGTACTTCTCCTCCGCAGTCCTTGTGCTTCACGCCAGTAGGTGCCGTGCAGCGCAAGTCGGGTAGTCCCAGGGGCCCACCGAGTAGTCGGTCCTGGTACCCACCGAGGTAGTGGGCACAGGGAGGTCCATACGACATCGCGTACTAAAAATTCTGCTGACATCTATAGATCACATGCATGACACTCAGTATAGTTCTTCAGTTTCATAGTAGGTGTGTATCATGTTAGTCCTGTTAGCAGTGCTAGCCCTGCAATATTTTGTGTGCTGAAAAATTGCTTCCTCTAATATGCCTAGGGGCCTAGGGAGTTGTGGAGGTGCGAGAGCTAAACTTATCCGTCCCCACTATTTTACTGGCATGTTACGATTATATAATCTCAATTTTACGTTTGTTGAGTGCTCGTGACCATAGTACTACAATTGTTCTATTTTACTAGATGCCAAAAACCTTACTCACTGAAATAACATGGCAACTTATTAACATAGACGTAGTGAGAAGTTGCTTATAATCAAGTTGATAAGACAAAGAGTTATCCATTTTGTTTGCTTTCAGGTTCAATTTTCCTTTTTTTATTTTTGTACACTGAATATAATCATTATATCATTGCCAATCTGTATGGTTCTCTAAATCTGTTTTATGGTTCATGAGTGTTATATGGGAGGTATTGTCCTTTTTCTTAAAATAAAAATCAGTCTGTATATACTCCTGAAAATTATAGGTTGCTAGAACGACTACTTTCCTATTCGTATTAGGTAATCCACATTAATATCCACATTCATGCTGATGTTTTTTCTTTTCTTTTTTTCAGGCAATTGATTTAACCTGAAGTAGTGGAGTGTGCTCTCAATGGCTGAGGAAACTGTCAAATGGATGCTAACTTTTCGTGAACGGCCAGGAATGTGAAATTACTTATTTTCTCAATTAATGTTATTTATAAGATGCAAAAAGTATAGAAATGAAAAGTCCTTTGGCTGTTGTTTTTCACTGTAGGGTTACATGTTAGGTTGTTTGGGGTTTTAGAGAATTACGGTTATCACAAACCAGAACTGAATCTGAAGCTTGAAGGTGCTACTTGGATTTGTTGAGTTCAACATCTGCCACATTGCTCGATCACTTTCATACTGCTGGACAACACTACCAAATTTTTTGAATTAGTGGAGGTGCTTATAGCATTTGAAATAGTTTCCTTTTATTTGCCAACTATACTACTTTTATGAATGCACACCTTGCTCCCTAAAATAACATGGTCCAACTGGTTGCAGATCTGTTCACAGAAGAGGAAGTGAGAAGTTTGTCGGGGACAGCCTTAGGGGTCCCCTTTAACAACCGGGAAATCCCCACTTAAAACCTGCAACAAAGCCAAACACACTTTGCCTAACCATGCAGGATACGGCCCACGCCGCAAGGACCTCAACGGCCCACCAAGGCGGCCCTCTTGAAGATCCCCTCGAGCAGGCTTCGCCTCGCTCGAGGGTGCGCGCCCCCCTCGGGCGGGCTCCGTCCCGTTCGAGGGGGTGCGCTCCCCCTCGAGCGGGCTCCGCCCCGCCGAGGGCCCGCTCCCCCTCGAGCGAGGCTCCGCCCTCGCTCGAGGGACCGCCCCGCCCTCGACCGGGGTCCGTCTCGCTCGAGGGCGCCCCGCTCGCGTGCGCCTGCCCCCGTACACGGGCATTTAACGCCCTGACACTGGCGGGACAGCCGCCATCATACGCCGGGCTCGCGCCCCGTGCCGCCGCACCAACTCCCCAGGAGGGAGCCCATCCCCATCACTGTGGGGAGGGACTGTGCAGCGTGGCCGGTGTCAGTCCCGTGACGCCGTGCGCCTGCTCCAGTACGGCTAACGCGCCGAGCCCTCGAAGGGGGGCCGGCTACACCCTCGATTTGCTTTCTTGTGACCCTACAGGGTTAGGTGGAGGCGCTAGGCCGGAGGAACGCCATCCCTGCCACTGTTACGGCATGGCTGCCGTCCCCGCGCGTGCAGGCGCACGCCTGGCGCTGTAGCAACAACTCCAGTACGGTGAAACGTATTGGAACGGGACGCCGTTTTACCTACTCCTGTACTCCGTACGGGCAACGTCGCCAGCCTCCTTCGAGCCCATCAGAAGATATCACCGCCATCCGCCGCCCTTCTACCCTCGAACCGCCACTGTTCGGGTACAAGATAGGCCATGATGGCCGGATCGCTGCAAGGATCGTCCGGACGGCCGCCCACTCTACAGCATAGCACGCCACGCCCCTTCACGTACCTAGATAGCGCGGCGCGCATGTGATTCGCTCCCTCCTTGATCTATAAAAGGGGGACGAACCCCCCCCCTACCGCGGGGGGGAGGACGAAGAGAACACAGACAACACAGCAGGGGGCGAGCTGCACCACGCACTTGCTCTCCAATTCTCCCGCAACATCTTCAGCCATCGCACCAGGGACTTGGAAGCCAGGCTTCCTCTCCCGCCTCGCTTGTAGCAGCCCCACTACAGGCACCCCCGGTGCTAAGTAATATAGTGCCTTGAGCACGCCACCGCTGGACGTATGGCCCCCTCGGCCGGAACCAGGATAAAAACTCTGTGTCACTTGTTGCTTAGCATCGACCATTGAGGGATAGACCACGACACTTACTACTGGTTAGTGTCGGGACCATATTCCGCACCGACAGTTGGCGCCCACCGTGGGGCTATCTGAGCGCCTAAGGTCAATCCGTCAACTCCCTCCATGGTGATCCGCACTGAGTACCGCGGTACACGCTACTGCATGGGCAGCTCGGACCCCCTCCTCGCCGGGTTCGAAATCCGGTTCGGAGGCCTGAACTTTCAGGCTACGGGGAATGGCTACCTCATGCGCCTCACCAACCGTGAGGAGCTCACCGCGCGGCGCCAGGCCGGGCCCGTTCCGGTCCCCGCTGCACGCACCACCACGGCGCGGGCGCCCGCAGCGCGGATGCCGCGGGCCCGTCGACGCCACGACGCCGCCACCGCTCCGGGTCGCGTTCGCGCCGTGCGCGGTCCGAGCGACGGCGAAGCCGAGCGCGCCGCCTCTCGGCACGGCGCGCCCACCGCCACGATCTCCACCATCCCGGTGGGACAGCGCACGGTCTCCGGATCGCGCATCCCCATTGGGTTGCGTGGTCCCACGTCGGCCTACAACGCAAGCGTCAACACCACGATGCGTAGGGTCCCACCTGGCCGTCATGTCTTCGTCGCCGTGGATCCCGCGCCTCGGGCCGGGCCGACGAGTCGTCCCCCGGGCTCCCTCGACACGTTGCCGCCCGCCAACCGCCACGGGTACGCGCACGGGGGACTTCTCCGGCGTGCCGGGACCCGGCCATGTTCGAGCGTTTCCTTGACGCTACGGACTACTGGTTCGGCTGTTCCGACGACTCCAGCACCGGGAGCTACGACCCCACGCGGGAGTGCTACGCTGTCATCGCCAACGACCCGCCCAATGCCGCCGCGCGTGGGCGCCGGAGACGGGGAGATCACGCCTGCCCCAGGGATCGCCACACGCCTAGCCGCAGACCAAGCGCTCCCCGCCGGGCCGACGCCGACGCGCAACCGGCCCAAGCCCGCGAGCTCGAGGCCAAGCCGGTGGAGGAGTACGGACGGTGCGGCCGCTCCGCGCCTCGATGGCCGGAGAAGCCTCCGCTCGCGGCGAGCGCGTGCGGGAGCCGGGCGCACATGTGCCCGCGACCGCATCAACGCCGACAACCCTGACATGCCGCCGCGGGCAAGTCAGAAGCTCGTTGCCGCCGCAACGCTGCTACGGGCCATGCCGGCACCCTCGACCCCTGAGGCACGAGACCTGCACCGCGAGGTGCAGACTCTCATCGAGCAAGCGGCCGTCCCGGCCAGGCCGAGAGCTCGCGTCGCGCATCCGCCAACAAGGGGATGCGCGGGGTGACGAGGCCGCACAAGGGGGCGAACCCTCGGTCCACGCAGGGGAAGCGGCGGGGCGACCCGCCAACTCGGGACGTGCAGCGGCCAAGGAACGGCTCCTTGACACGCTCAGAGCTCTGGACGGTGACGCTCGCAACGTCATCAACGCCCGCCGCACAAGCAAGGCGGACGCACGAGCAGCGGTGGGCTACCACCCTCGACGGGACAGACTCTACGACAGCGGTGAGGACCGCTCCCCGACGCCGGAGCCCCTGGGGACCCGTGTGTTCAGCCGGGAGATCCGCGCGGCGCCCTTCCCCCGGGCGCTTCCGCCCGCCCTCGACCATTGTCAAGTACAACGGGGAGACGGACCCCTGCGTGTGGCTCAACGACTACCGCCTAGCTTGCCGCCCCGGGCGGGGGCAACCGCCGACGAGGTCATCATCCGCAACTTGCCCCTGCACCTCGGCGATGCGGCCCGGACATGGCTCGAGCACCTACCCGCCAGCCAAATCCACAATTAGGACGATCCGGTCCGCACGTTCGTGGGCAACTTCCAGGGCACGTACGTGCGCCCCCGGAATTCCCCGGGACCCGCGCTCCGCACGCGTGCCCGGCGAGTCGCTGCCGGACTTCATACGGCGCTTCTCCAAGCGCTGCACGGAGCTCCCCAGCGTGGCACAGTCCGAGATCGTGCACGCCTTCCTCGAGGGCACCACGTGCCGGGACCTCGTGCGGGAGCTGGGACACAGCCCGCCCGCGGACTCCAACGAGCTGTTCGACATCGCCACCAGCTTCGCCTCTGGAGAGGACGCCGTGGGTGCGATTTTCGACGGCAAGAAGGGCAAGCGCTCGGAGGACGCGCCCGCGGAGGGCAGCAAGTCCAGGGAGCCCCACCGCAACGACAAGCGGGGCAAGAAGGGAAAGAAGCCGCGCCGCGAGGCGCGCGAGCAGGGGCGCGACGGCAGTAATGCCGAGGCCCTCGCTGTTGACCCGGCTCGACGGGGCCCTCGACTGGCCTCTCGAGGCCCGGGGGTGTTTGAAGACATGCTGAAGAAGCCATGTCCTTATCACAAGACCCAGTAAACCACACCTTTGAGCAGTGCGACATGCTCAAGAAGTTCTATGGCCGCGCCGCCGCGAAGGAGGCAGAGGCCAAGAAAGACGGAGGAGATGGCGACGCCGGCGGCTTCCCCGCCGTGGAGAACGTGTTCCTCATCTTCGGGGGACCCACCGTCGACATGTCGACCCGCCAACGCAAGAAGGAGCGGCACCAGGTCCTCGCCGCGGAGAAGGCGCCTCCCTCCTTCCTCAATTGGTCGAGGACGCCATCACCTTCGCCCGGGAGGACCATCCGAACCGTGTCCCCAACCCGGCCGCACCCGCCGGGTGGTCGACCCTATCATCGGGAACGCGCGGTTCTCGAAGGTCTTGATGGACGGGGGCAGGCAGCCTCAACATCCTCTACGCGCATACGCCGCGCTTGATGGGGATCGGGTTGGACCGGCCGCGTGCCCGAAGACGAAGCCGTTCCACCCGCATCGCGCCGACAGCGGTGTCCAGCCCCTCGGCGCATCGACCCGCCGCCTTGGTTTGGCATCGCGAAGAATTTCCGCAAGGAGATCCTCACCTTCGAGGTGGTAGGGTTCAAGGGAGCCTACCACGCTATACTTGGGCGACCCTGTTACGCCAAATTCATGGCGGTCCCCAACTATACTTACTTGAAGATGAAGATGCCAGGACCGAACGGCGTCATCACCGTCGGCTCGTCCATCGAGCACGCATTCGACTGCGACGTCGAGTGCGTAGAGCACGCGAGGCGCTAGCGCCGGACGAAGCGCCGGTGACCACTCGGGAGAAGATGGTCAACGACGACCTCGCCCGCCGCCAAGCACACCGGCACGTTCGAGGCCGCGGAGCGACCAAGGAGGTCCCCCTCGATCCTTCGCCCCCGAGGGCAAGGCGTTGAGGGTCGCCTCCACCCTCGACCCCAAATAGGAAGTGGTGCTCGTCGACTTCCTCCGCGCCAACGCCGACATCTTCGCGTGGAGCCCCTCGGATATGCCAGGCATCCCGAGGGAGGTCGCCGAGCACTCCCTTGACATCCTGCCTCATGCCCGCGCCGTGCAACAACGGCTCCGCCGCTTCGACGAGGAGCGGCGACGGGCAATCGGAGCGGAGTTGCGGAAGCTTCTCGAGGCCGGATTCATCAAGGAGGTGTTTCACCCGACGTGGCTAGCAAACCCCGTGCTTGTAAAGAAAAAGAACGGGAAGTGGCGGATGTGTATAGACTACACTAGTCTTAATAAAGCATGTCCTAAAGTTCCTTTTCCTCTGCCACGCATTGATCAAATCGTTGATTCAACGGCTGGGTGTGAATTGCTTTGCTTCCTTGATGCTTACTCCAGATATCATCAAATAAAGATGGAGTCCGACCAGCTCGCGACTTCGTTCATCACGCTGTTCGGGATGTTCTGCTACGTCACGATGCCATTTGGCCTCCGAAACGCAGGTGCAACGTACCAGCGCTGCATGCAGCACGCTTTCGGAGACCACATCGGGCGGACGGTCGAGGCGTATATGGATGACATCGTCGTAAAGACCAGGAAGGCGGACGACCTGGTTGGCGACCTTGGCATCGCGTTCGGTTGCCTACGGGCCAATGGGGTCAAGTTAAACCCCGAAAAGTGTGTCTTTGGAGTGCCGCGAGGCATGCTCCTGGGATACATTGTCTCCCAACGGGGAATCGAGGCCAACCCCGAAAAAGTTGCGGCCCTCGAACGAATGGGTCCAATCCGGGACCTCAAAGGGGTGCAAAAGGTGCTGGGGTGCCTTGCCGCCTTAAGCCGCTTCATCTCGAGGCTCGGCGAGAAGGGCCTGCCCCTCTATCGCCTCCTCAAGAAACTCGAACGCTTCTCCTGGACCGCCGAGGCCCAGGACGCGCTCGACAAGGTAAAGGCGTCCTTAGCGCACGCCCCTATCCTCACACCACCGCAGGACGGCGAGCCCCTTACGGCCTCTACGTTGCCGCGACCACCCGTGTGGTCGGCCGCCGTGATCGTCGTGGAGCGCACGGAGGAAGGGCATGCTTTACCTGTACAGAGGCCTGTCTATTACATCGCCGAGGTCCCGTCGTACACCAAGACGCGCTACCCCCCGTGTCCGTGCTGCCGTACGCGGTAGTCCTTGCGCGGCGCAAGCTCCGCCACTACTTCGAGGCCCACCCCGTCACGGTGGTCTCCTCTTTCCCGCTGGGGGAGATCATCCGCAACCCCGACGCCGCGGGCAGGATTGCCAAGTGGTCCGTAGAGCTGATGGGCGAGACACTTGCCTATGCCCCGCGCAAGGCCATCAAGTCTCAAATCCTGGCGGATTTCGTCACTGAGTGGACGGATATACACGGCCGCCCCCCGCGCATCCAAGCGCAGTGCCGGACTCGTACTTCGACGGGTCGGTGATGAAAACAGGGGCGGGCGCGGGCCTGCTCTTTGTGTCACCCCTCGGGGAGCACATGCGCTACGCGGTACGCCTCCACTTCCCCGCCTCGAACAACATGGCTGAGTACGAGGCCCTCCTCTGTGGCCTCAAAATCGCCATTGAGTTAGGCGTCAAGCGCCTCGACGTACGGGGGGACTCGCAGCTTGTAATCGATCAAGTCATGAAGAACGCGAGCTGCCATGACGACAAGATGGAGGCCTATTGCAAAGCCGTGCGAGCCCTCGAGGACAAGTTCTACGGCATCGAGCTCAACCATGTGCCCCGCCGGTACAACGAGGAGGCGGAAGAGCTGGCCAAAATTGCGTCCGGCGACCACCGTCCCCCCCGAACGTTTTCGCGCGCGACGTCGCTCAGCCCTCGGTTGTCTTCGAGCCCCACCCCTTGAGTCACGCTGAACCCTCGGGGGCTCCCTCGAACCCAACGGGTGCGGAACCCATGGACGAGGACCCCTCGAATGAGGCGTATGTGCTCTCCCTTCTCGAGGGGTATGGCGCCTACGGAGACGACGTGATGGACATCGAGCCAGCTCCTGTCAAAACGGACTGGCGTGACAAAAACATTGCCTGGATGGCTCGAGGGGAACTCCCCGCGGACCGGGCCGCGGCCAGGCGCATCGCCAGGATGGCCAAGTCCTTTTCCCTCGTTGACGGCGAGCTGTACAAGCGCGCCGCCTCTGGCATCCTGCAGCGGTGCGTGCCCATTCCTGAAGGGCGCGAACTCCTGCGGGACATCCACGCCGGGATCTGCGGCCATCATGCAGCGCCTCGTACCCTCGTCGGCAATGCGTTCCGCCAAGGCTTTTACTGGCCTATCGCGGTGGCGGACGCGAGCGAAATCGTACGCACCTGCGAAGGGTGCCAGTTCTACGCCCGCAAGTTCAACCTACCCGCCCATGCCCTACAGACCATCCCCGTAACATGGCCATTTGCCGTGTGGGGGCTGGACATCGTTGGGCCCCTGCGGAAGGCGCCCGGGGGCTTCACCCACTTGTTGGTCGCAATCGACAAGTTCTCCAAGTGGGTCGAGGTGCGCCCCATCACGAATCTCAGGGCGGAGCAGCGGTAACATTCTTCACCGACATCGTCTACCGCTTTGGAGTGCCGAACTCCATCATCACCGACAATGGGTCCCGCTTCACGGGCGGAAGTTTTTGGAGTTTTGCGACAAATTCCACATCCGTGTGGATTGGGCGGCTGTGGCACACCCACAGACCAACGGCCAAGTAGAGCGTGCCAACGGCATGATCCTACAGGGCCTTAAGCCAAGAATTTTCGACCAGCTCAACAAATCTGGGCGAAAATGGCTCCAAGAGCTACCAGCGGTTGTGTGGAGCCTAAGGACCACCCCTAGCAGAGCCACTGGGTTCACCCCGTTTTTCCTAGTCCATGGTGCGGAGGCCGTCCTCCCCACGGACTTAGAATACGGATCGCCCAGGGTTCGAGGCTATGACGAGGATGCCAACCAGCGAGCCCGCGAGGACTCGCTGGATCAGCTGGATGAGGCACGCCTCGTGGCCTTAATGCATTCCGCAAGGTAGCAACAGTCCCTAAGACGTTACCAAGCACGCAAGATACGTCGACGGGACTTCAGTGAAGGGGACTTGGTCCTAAGGCTACGCCAAGACAACCGAGGGCGCCACAAGCTATCGCCCCCATGTGAGGGACCCTACGTCGTGGTGAAGGTACTCAAGCCCGGCACGTACAAGCTGGCCAACGAGGACGGTGAAGAGCTCACCAACGCTTGGAACATCCAACAGCTACGTCGCTTCTACCCTTAGCTAGGATTTCCAAGTACTTTTTATTGTAAAAACCATATGACCAACGCCCAAGTTGGTAACAACTATGTAAATGCTTCAAGTCTAATAAAAAGGGCAACTCGGCTTTCCCCTGAAACCCAAGTTACCCTCGGGGGCTACTGCGGGGGGGGGGGGGGGCACCCCCCCAATGGTCCCATTTTTCGCGCAAAAACAAAAGAAACACGCGCTAAGTTTGTTTTCTACTTCAACCCCGAGCAACGATTCGAACAGGGCGCAGGCGGCCTAGCGGAAGGAGCGCGCGAGCCAGAGATAGCCTACGCCGCGAGGATATGGCCCTTCTCTCTCGCCTCCAACCCAGCAGGCCCCCGCGAAAATCGAACTCCCCTAACTAGAATCTACTCAGGAAGAAGGAGAAACAAAAAGCGTAGTAAACAAAAGACTTCATTTCGGCGGACGTTTATGTCAAAAACGACTCGTTCATTTACAAAGGCCGCGAGGCCAGAATACTGATACACACATAAAAATGGGCCTAGCGCCCGCCGTCTTCGGGGGCCGGAGGAGCGGCGGCGTCACCGCCGTCCGGAAGAGGAACTCCTCGAAGGCTTCAGCGAGCGACCCGGCGGCGTCAGCGGCGAGCGCGTCCACACGCTCCATCGCCACCTCGTCCTCGACACCCTCGGGAACGACGTAGCCCTCTCCGCCGCCTCGAAGTTGACCTCATGGTGGGATCGAACCACTCCGAGGGCCTTCTCGGACGCCAAGACGCGGCGCTCGGCGCATCCGCTCGGGACGTGGCCGCCAAGGGCGCGCAGGAGGCCGGCCGGCCGAGCCGCCGCCCGTGCTTCGCCCTCCTCCACGGCTTGGCAGGTCTCGAGGGCCGCACCACGCAGCTCCCCGCAGCCTCCCCGCCGGAGGAGTTATAGGAAGCTCGCAGCGTGCCTCGGCTCGCTCACCGCATGCCCCGCAGCGGTGCGCAAGCCTGGAGTCACCAAGACAAGAAAGAAATCAGAAAAAGGAGTGTGAATTCCCAAACGGAAAACCAACCAAACGAGAGTCAAGCAGCAGCTCACCTTCGACTTGCTTCCTCTCCGCCTCGAGGTCGCGGCGCACGGCTTCGACCGCCAGCTCGAGGCGCTTGACGGTCTCACCTTGCTCCTTAAGGGCCAGCTCTTGGTTTGCATTTGTAATGCTGAGCACAATCAGCTCGCCCTCGGCCTTGGAGAACGCGGTGTTCCGCTCCTCCAGCGACTTCTGCGCCGCCTCACGAGCGACGCGCTCCTCGCTCCGGTGCGGCCGACCGGCGTCGACGAGGGTGGCTTGCTCCTCGCCGGAGCCGCCCCTCGGCCCCTTGGCGGGCGGTGCGCTCCCCGCCGAAGCCGGGTCCTCGGCCGACGACGAGCGCCGCGACCTTGGCGTCGAGGGCGCCTTCAAATTGTCGGCCTCCTTGGCCTCGCCGCTCCCGCCCGCGCGCCCGCTCCTCGGCCGGCGGCTGCCGCGCTTGCACCCCCTCGAGCGACGAGCGGAGCCCCCGGTTCTCGCCGCGGACGCCGGCCACCTCCGCCTCCCGCTTGGTTGCCGCCGTGTGCATCTTCTCCGTGTCCGAGCGCGCCCCGCCATAGCGCCTCATCACGGTCGATGAGGGCCGCGCGGACCCGCTCGAGGCTAGAGCGGCGCGCGGGTCCCCGCCTCGAGCTCTCGGGGAGTTCGTCGCGCCGAGCCACCCGGCCCGTACGCCGGCCCGGCCGTCCGGGTCCTGAGGGCGTCAGCAAGCGTGTCGAAAGTGCTGCACCGCTCCCGGAGCTGGTGGACCTCGGCGTTCACCCGATCGAAGGTGTCGTACTTGTCATGGGCGCGGCGCTCGAGCTCCTGGCACCCACAAATCAAAACCCGTAAGCGCCACGACACAGAGGCAGCGCACAAAAATGAGAGAAAGAAGAAAACGAGCAGCGACGCCCTACCTGGAAGACGCGCCATGCGGGGCCGCCATGGACCCTCAGCGCCTCATTCAGCGTGCGCTTGAGCGTGGCGCCGTGGCTCCGAGCTCTCCCCGCAGCTCCCGCTCCCCCCGGCGTCGGCAAACGCAGGGGGATCGCCAGCGGCTCCCTCTACCCGGGCGGAGTGGCCGGCGCGGAGGACGAGGCCTCGGCGCCGTGTCCTCGATCTCCCGCCACCATGTGACCCTCGCGCCGCCTCACGAGGGCCCCTCCCTAGGGCTCGGGGGAGCGTGTGGGGAAGCTAGCCCACTGGTCCCACCCGGGCGGCTGGGAGTCGTCGTCCAGGACCTCCACCACCTCCGCCCGGGAACCGCCGGCGGGCGCCGGCCCTTGCGCCGCCTCCTCCGCGCCTCCACTTGCGCCTCCACGGCCGCGGGCGCTTGGACGCGGCGCCGCGGCCACCGCCTTTGGCCGTGCCCCCGCGGCGGCGGGCGCCCGGCCGCCCTCCTCGCCGGCCACCACCTCCCGGCCGCGCCTCCGCGACCACGGGCGCCGCCACAGGTTGCACCCGCTCCGCCTCCACCGGCGGCCCGGCGCCACGGACCGCGCCTCCATAGCGGCGACCTCCGCGTGCCGCGCCTCGCCACCGGCCGCCGCCGCCCGCCGCGTCCCCACAATGGCCGGCGACGCCTACTCCTCGGCGACCGCCGGCCGCGCCATGGCGGGCCGATCCGCCGGCCGAGGCCACGAAGCCTCGCCCCGGGCTTTGCGAGCTCTCGCCCCGCCGCCGCCGTGCTTGCCCCCCGCCCGCAACGCCCTCGACGAGCGCCGCCGGGTGGGGATGGATGCGTCCGCCCTCAGCACCTTGGCCGGTGCGAGGGGAGGCACAGTTGGCACCACCCTGCGCAAGCACAAACAGAAAGTTAGAATGCCTGATCGTCAAAAAACCAAACCAAGCAGAAAAGCGAGCCCCTTACCTCGAAGAGGAAAAGGCGCGCTTCCTTTTCCTCGAAGCCTCAGCGGATGAGGCCGGCGCGGCCGGCACGCCCCGCCGCCGCGCCTCCCCGACGATGCCACCGCGCGCGCGCGGCCCACGCCCGCGCGCGCGGGCACGCTCACCCCGCGCGCGGGCGCGCTTGCCGTGCGCGCCTCCGCGGCACGCGCGGCACCTCGCGCGCGCGCGCGCCCTCTGTTGTCGATTGCCTGGTGGCGGGCGCCGTTGCGCCCGCCCCGTGCGATGCCGCCCTTGCCGCCGGAGCCGGCTCCGGTGACGGGGGTGCAGGCTCCAACCTATCAGAGGGGCCCCGCCCCTCAACCTCTTCCTCTTCGTCCTCCTCCGAGGACGAGTACTCCTCGGTCCCCGGGGAGGAGAGCCCCAGTTCCTCGCGCCGCTGGTACTCCGCGTTCTGTCGCTCGCGGCGCTCGTGGCGCCGCCTCGCGCGCTCCCTCTTGCGCGCCGCCCGCTCCCCGCTCCCGTTGCCGCGCCGCCCGACCGAGCGCGCGGGAGTCGGGGGTGGGCGGAACGGACTTCGCGGCGGTGAAGCTCACAAGCTGCATGTAGGAACGTCAAAGACGCGTCAGGAGGCAGAGGCAACACCAAGAACTAAAACGGAATCAAGAATCGAACTCACCAGCGGGCCGGTGGGGAGCATCTCGAGGTCCCACGGGGTCCGGTCCGGATGCGCCAGCATCCGGGTGTCGACGGCGTTCCGTGCCCGGGTGAGCGCATACGGCCGCCCGAGGGGGGTCGGAGCATTCGCGACCTCGCCAGCGCGATGGGGTCCGCCTCCTCTGTCATCTCAAAGATGCGAGCGGCCTCTCCATCGAGGCACGACCCGCCGGTGATGGAGGAAGGCAAGGACGCTCGCCGCGGTCGGCCCTTGCGCCGTCGGGGCTCCTCGGGCGGCCAAAACCGAGTCCCGCCGCCTCCGATGCCGGGGCGTGGACACCCCCGTAGCCCCGTGGAGCCGGGCTTCTCCTTGAACACCCGACCGGTGTAGGGGGGAGGCCGGGCTCGGCGTTGCGCGGGTAGGAACCATCCCCGCTCCCGGCCGGCGTTGTTCGTCGTCATGGTGCGGGGGATGTAGTCGTCCTTGAACCGCGCCCCGCAGGCGAGTGACATCCCGCCGCGCGCACCGCGCGGCGGGTCCCCGGCTCCGTCGTGGGGGCTGCGTGAAGAGCTCCGCGCGGAAGAGGTGTACCCGCAGCTCCCGCTTGGATCGGGATCCCCGAATACCCCTCGCGGACGCCCACGAACGTGGCCGCTCGCGAAATCGCGTTGGGAGCAAAGTTGTGCAACTCCACACCGTAGTAGTGGCACAACGCTCGCATGAAGCGACCTCGCCGGCGTGTTGAAGCCTCGCTCGTGGTAGCGGACAAAGCTCACCACATAGCCCTCCCGGCGGGTTGGGCGCGCGGTCCCCCGCCGGCGGCACTATCCACTCCGCCGGGCGGCCATCCTCGTTTGCCGCCAACTGGCCGGCGGCGACCAGCTCGCCAAGGGCCAGCTGGTTCACCGTCGACCGCTCCCAGGCGTACGGGTCAAGGATCGTGAGGGGCTGAGGCGGCGCCATGAGGAAGGGCAAAGGATGCGAAGAACGAAGGACAGGAAGAGGAGGAAGAGCTCTAATGGCGAAGCCGCACGGTGGCAAAGGCAAAGCGGGGAAGAAAGCACGGGGGGCTAAAATGGAGAAGCGCTAAGGTAAAAAACCGCCGTTTCCCCTTCTCCTCAGATTTATAAGCCGCTGGCGAGCTCTCCGGGGCGGATGTCCCGCGCGCGTTAACTGCAGGGAATCTTCTCTTCTCGCTGGCGAGCGGACCCCACCACGACCGCAGCGGCCACATCACCGCAAACGGGCCATCATCACGGTGAAGACTAGCGGGGCCGTGGCGGCGGTCACGTCCGCCCGCCCACGCCGCCCACTACGCACGCGCGCGCCGCGACGCCTAAAAAGGCGCGCCCGCGATGCGAAACCGCAGCCTCTCCGTGGAGCATTTAATGGCCCGGTCCCTTGCAAAACAAGGAGAACCCTCGAGCGGCACGGACTCCTGGCTCGGGATAAATTCAGCCCTCGAGCAGGTACAGGCGTGAGAAGGTCGCCCCGAGGCCCGCTTGAAACAAAGCGGGCATCACGAGCACCCATGCCACGTAGGACCCTCGAGCGACACGAGCCCCTGGCTCTAGACAATGTCAACCCTCGAATGGGTACAAGCGTGAGAAGGTCGCCCCGAAGCCCGCTTGAAACAAAGCGGGCATCGCGAGCACCCATGCCACGTAGGACCCTCGAGCAGCGCGAGCCCCTGGCTCGAGACAATATCAACCTTTTAAAGGGGCACAAGCGTGAGAAGGTCGCCCCGAGGCCCGCCTGAAACAAAGCAGGTACCACGAGCACCCATGCCACGCTGTGCTGCTGACCAACGCCTCGAGGGCTGGCACGCCCAGACCCCTCGATGGCCGCAAACGCAAAGACGGGGCTGCCCGGCGCCGCCCCCGCACGGCCCTACGATCGAGGTTCGAAGCCCGACCCTCGACGGGTTCGAACGGGCGCCCCGCATCGCGAGTCGGGGACGACGAAGGCACGCGCATTCGAGCCGTTCCACGAGCCCATCGGCTCGAGGGTGCCCCACATGTCGTGTTCGAGAGCCAGCGAGGGCAGCTAGCCGGGGATCCCACCGAGGGAGAGCTTCCGCGCCCTCGGTCCCTATCGAACGGACCGAGCCCCACCTAGCAAACCCATGCAAGCGCTTCAATGGACGTGTCTCTGGACCACGCAGCCTACCCTTATCGAACGGGGCATGGCGTCCACTCGAACCACCCACTAGCAGCTCAACGAGGAATCCGCAATTCGCGACCCGCTCGATGGGAGTTGCGGAAACCTCACCCTCCGTCCCGCGGAGGGACGGCGAGGGCGCGTTAAGAAACAAGTCGTAAAGCTCTACCCGATCACCTCAAACGGGCCCAGGCTCGGGGGCTTGACGCACGGCTACACCTCCTTGGTTTGCACCCGCCGGAGACAGTGCCAGCAGCGCGTGCGTCACCGAAGCCGGCTGAGATATTGCCGACGCCGGTTGAAACATGTGCCACGCCCTCTGACCAGTTCTCACGGTTAACCCCTGCAGAAGCATCCATGCTCCTGCAGGGTTTCGGGGTTGGCTAGGACCCGCGGGTCGCCGACGCGGCCCCACGGAAAGCGTTCGCAAGACAAGAAGAGAAGAACGTCCTATCAGTAGGTTCCAGCATCTGCGGGAGCCTCAATGGCAAACCCACAGATGCTCGGGGGCTACTGTCGGGGACAGCCTTAGGGGTCCCCTTTAACAACCGGGAAATCCCCACTTAAAACCTGCAACAAAGCCAAACACACTTTGCCTAACCATGCAGGATACGGCCCACGCCGCAAGGACCTCAACGGCCCACCAAGGAGGCCCTCTTGAAGATCCCCTCGAGCAGGCTTCGCCTCGCTCGAGGGTGCGCGCCCCCTCGGGCGGGCTCCGGTCCCCATTCGAGGGGGTGCGCTCCCCTCGAGCGGGCTCCGCCCGCTCGAGGGCCCGCTCCCCCTCGAGCGAGCTCCGCCTCGCTCGAGGGACCGCCCCGCCCTCGACCGGGTCCGCCTCGCTCGAGGGCGCCCGCTCGCGTGCGCCTGCCCCCGTACACGGGCATTTAACGCCCTGACACCGGCGGGACATCGCCATCATACGCCCGGGGCTCGCGCCCCGGTGCCGCCGCACCAACTCCCTAGGAGGGAGCCCATCCCCATCACTGTGGGGAGGGATTGTGCAGCGCGGCCGGTGTCAGTCCCGTGACGCCGTGCGCCTGCTCCAGTACGGATAACGCGCCGAGCCCTCGAAGGGGGGCCGGCTACACCCTCGATTTTCTTTCTTGTGACCCTACAGGGTTAGGTGGAGGCGCTAGGCCGGAGGAACGCCATCCCCGCCACCTTGTTACGGCATGGCCGCCGTCCCCCGCGCGTGCGGGCGCACGCCCGGCGCCGTAGCAACAACTCCGCATGCGGTGAAACGTATTGGAACGGGACGCCGTTTTACCTACTCACCGTACTCCGTACGGGCCAACGTCGAGCCTCCCTCGAGCCCATCGGAAGATATCACCGCCATCCGCCGCCCTTCTACCCTCGAACCGCCACCCGTTCGGGTACAAGATAGGCCATGATGGCCGGATCGCTGCAAGGATCGTCCGGACGGCCGCCCACTCTACAGCATAGCACGCCACGCCCCTTCACGTAGCTAGATAGCGCGGCGCGCATGTGATTCGCTCCCTCCTTGATCTATAAAAGGGGGACGAACCCCCCCTGCCGCGGGGGGGGGGGGGGGGGGAGGACGAAGAGAACACAGACAACACAGCAGGAGGCGAGCTGCACCACGCACTTGCTCTCCAATTCTCCCGCAACATCTTCAGCCATCGCACCAGGGACTTGGAAGCCAGGCTTCCTCTCCCGCCTCGCTTGTAGCAGCCCCACTACAGGCACCCCTGGTGCTAAGTAATATAGTGCCTTGAGCACGCCACTGCTGGAAGTACGGCCCCCTCGGCCGGAACCAGGATAAAAACTCTGTGTCACTTGTTGCTTAGCATCGACCATTGAGGGATAGACCACGGCGCTTACTACTGGTTAGTGTCGGGACCATATTCCGCACCGACAAAGTTACTTTGACCGGTGGTGTTGGCATTTTGCTTGCTTTCAGATTAAGAGCTCCATAATATTTTTACTACTACGGAAAAGTTATGATAGGTGAACTATTTTCAGATGGTTTTCATGGAATCATGGTACTTTAGCTGTTTTCAGTACAATGATTTTCATTATATTTTCTTTCCTCAACCTCTAGGTGAAGTTGAATGATGCTTTGAAAATGTTAAGAAGGTTGCAACTAGAACTTCCGTTGTTGAAGTACCTTTATGCCTTCATTTTTTGAAGTTTAGTGACCATTTTCCAAAACTCTGCATGGTGTGTTCAGTCTGGACATCCAATTCCAACAAATCTTTAGTTTGCCCTGTATGGCTTTATGGTCTGACCGCAACTTCATCCTTGGCATGTATAGTACCATGTATAGTACTTCAATTTTGCAAATTTAGGTGCTTGTGCAATTCTGCTGTTTTAAGTAAAGAAAAAATTGTAACTGTTTCAAGAAGGCTTCCTTCATGTTTTTTCCCAGTACAATAGTTTGGTGAACAGTAAAATAGTTTTGTTGTCTGTCCGTAGCAACGCACGGGCACGATCCTAGTTTTGAATACGTAGGAGAGTCTGTTGCGTATCGTTTTATTGAATAGAGAACTCATGTGTTTGAATGCAGATCCACCCGCGGTGTTTTCTTAGCTTTCAAAACTCTCTCCAATTTTTTATTACAATACTACAAAATTGAATAAAGCTCACTATATGTCCTTGAACTTTTCCTGAGATCTCATCTAGGTCCGCAAACTAAAAAATCAGTCATCTAGGTCACAAACTTTTCTCAAATATCATCTAGGTCTGCAATCTAGATCTATAAACTTTAAAGAACGACCATCTAGGTATATAAACTTTCAAAGAGTGGTCGTCTAGGTCCAAGACGGTGGTGACGAGCCTCTTGGTTGTGTGAGGCACCATGGTGGTGTTTCTCGCGGCCGTGCGTGGCTCGCCGTCACCATTTTGGACCTAGACAACCGATCTTTAAAAATTTACGAACCTAGACGATTGCTTATTTAGTTTATGGACATAGATGAGACATCAGGAAAAGTTGACGGACCTAGATGACCACTTTTTTTATTTTGCGGAAAAATTCATGAACCTACAGTGAAACTCATTCTATAAAATTGTTATCCCAACCAGAATTATTTTAGTTAGTAGGTGATTCCCCGCGCGTTGTTGCGGGATTTGAGAAATTTTTTCGATGAATTATGAACCAATGTGCTACCACAACCAGTTTATGCAATAACCTTAGTTGGTGGAAGATGATGTGGGTAGTTTGCATGAAGAAAGAATTGGTATAAGATGACATGGATAGTTATGAAGAGAGAAAGAGATAGAGTTAATAACCCTTAGTTTGGTGGGAGATGATGTGGGTAGTTTGCATGAACAGAGAAATGAAGTTAATGATAGTTAGTGGCTACCAATTATATAAGTTATATAGATAGATTTTCTTCCGTTACTGCTGATTGTTTGTTTCATCATGTGTGTTCGAGTGACCTCTTTGATCTTTTGCTGACATTCACACAGTACAACGTAGACGCTAACAACATGCACGCACACTCACACTCACACTTATGAATACTGAAGGACCGATACAGCGAACCAGAGAGGGGGGGGGAGTGAATGGGAGCCGATAAAAATTCTTCTCGAAGGAGATGAAGGCTCCAACAAGACGAACGCGGCTTCCAACACACGTCTCCGACTCACTACCAAGGTTGGTCAAGCCCACGTAGCCACTGAAGTGCCACTGGACCTAGGAACCAACACGCAACCTTCCGACCCGAGAAACACAGCGGAAAAACCAAACCTCGAGTCTACAGACCCACACCGGTCAGACCGGTGAGAAGCACGGTCGGACCGGTCCCCGCAGTGAACCCGAGCAACTTCCACTAAGTGACTCTACACGGTCGGACCGGTGAGACACACCGGCGGACCGATGGCGGCCCGAAAGCCCCCAAGACACCAAACAGCCAACCGACCACCAAACGGACCCAAACTCGAAACGACGGCACCACGGGACAACAACGAACTCACCAAGACGTTCACCCGAGCAAAATCCCACAAGGGCTTGCACCGGTCGGACCGGTCAAGAGCACCGGTCGGGCCGGTGTGGCACCGGCGACTCGGGATGAACGACACTCGCGGGTCAACTCCCCCAAATCCAAATCTCGATCTCCCGAATCACTCCACGGACTTGAACAAGACTTTGGGGATATCAGGAGCACCTCATGAGGAGTCCATAGCCAAGATTAATCCCACCAAATCTCGTCCAAAAAGGAGGAATCGAAGAAATCCCGCCGAAAGCACTTCCAACCCAAGAACTCAAGAAACCCCAAAATCGAGCACCTTTACTCACGGATTTGGGAGGGGAATCACAGCCCAAAGAACCACGAAGGGTTCCCACAAATTTCCCCCATCAAATCCCCAAGAGAAAGGTCCCGAAAACACCCCAAAGAAATCACGAAGAGTGGGCTCCGAAAATCACCACCAAGAACAACCGGGGAAAACACATCCAAACCTTGAGGAACCACGCCGAATCATCTATACATGAAACAAAGGTTCGTACAAGGTCTAGCAAGCCGCCCGATCATCCATCCCTCTCTACAAGATCTCTCCGTGAAGCTCTCTTGCTAGTCCTAAGGAAAACCTAGAGAAAATAGGTGGAAAATAGGAAAACTAATGAGCTAGGGTTCCAAGAGTTGGCTGCCATCCTCTCACCTCTTGGGTTATATAGGCGGCAACCGAATGTCCGAAATGCCCCTCTCTACTAACTAGGGATACAAGCCCCTCAAGGGCGGATTTGGAATTCTTGATGCCTTCACCATCGGACGGATGCCCGGCGACCGCACCCCGCGTAGCCTCGACGCAAGCCATGCGATCCCGACGCGTGTCCTCCGCTTCGAAGATTCGGACCGCGTCGTCGCACACCGGTCGACCGGGTGCTCCTCACCGGTCGGGCCGGTCCCCACCGGCCGGACCCACCGGTCGGACCGGTGCCGGTGCCGCCTGCACCTCCGTCTTCGGTTCTCCCCGTCTTGGCTTTGTGGATCAACCAAGGAACCCGGTGGTTTTCTCGGTGAACCACCGGAAACCCCGCGAACTCGGTGTAGCCTCCGCCAATCTCCACTCATGACTTGGCTCCCACGTAGTCCCGGCTCGACCTTGGTTTTGAGGCTCAACCAAGAAACCGTCCATGACTTCATCTTCTTGTTCATGCCACCATGCGGCCCGCACTTGACCCCACCGGCCACCGGGTCCCTCGAACGAAGCCTACTTGTCTTCTCCACACCCCGAGGCCTCACCGCAACGACCTTTCGCGCTTGTTCTTCACCCGCACCAACACGAGTCAAGCCGCAACTCGCACCCGCAATACTTAGCCAAGAATCGGTCCACACAACGTTGTCAATCACTCATCACACAAGGAAGCGACCATCCACCGGTCCTCGAACCACACATGGTCCTCAATCTCCCCCTTGATGAGTGCATTGACAACACCCACATGAAGGTAACAAGAGAGAAAAGAAAAAGAAAAGAAACGAACAAAAAGAAACTCCAACAAGCGATCGAAAACCAAACAAAGGCAAAGAGCAAGATCACTTGAAGGAAACAAGTCTCGGACCCCTTAGGCAAGGGCAACGGCTCGACACATCCGAGACAAACGCAAAGCTCAAGCAAAGAGCGCAAACCACCAAAACAAAGCTCGAACACCACAAAGAGCTCCCCCTGCACACATGCAAACTCCCCCCCGAACCAATGCAACTCCCCCCCGGACGAAAGCATGCAAGACACCACTTGAAAACGGGGCAAAATAGCGCAACAAACCAGCCCTGACCGGTCAGACCGGTCAACACCACCGGTCAGACCGGTGTGCAACATGTGTACAGAACCAGCACTCACACCGGTCAGACCGTGACCACGACCGGTCGGACCGGTGCACAACGAGAGCCCGTAAATGGCTCGAAACCACCTGAAAACCTTCTAAACACGTCCAGCAAGCCATTTCAAGCTCAAACTTCTCCCCCTTGTTGGCAATGCATGAATCAAGCCAAAAATGCAAAACTTTCGACCTAGAGCTTCTCAAATAGACAAAATTCAACAAAGAATGCTACACATGTCCAAATGAGCAAGTTAGATACTCTACGGCTTCGTATCGATCTCAACTACATGATCACCAAGTTTCACAACCATTGGACGAAGCTAAGATGGATTTTGGCAATTTTGCGAAAACTTGCCTCTCATGAGCAAAGTCCTAAACATGATCAAAGCATATCAAAATGGCAAAGCCACACAAACTTCATGCTAGGACAGCCATTCTAACCATAAGACCATCACAAACACCCACAAGCACCTCATGTCATGTCAAAGCCACCGAGCCATGTGCCTACTTCTATTTATGAGACTTCTCATTGGTAGGCATCATGCAACGGTTTAGCACCCAAAGCAAATTAAATTCAGCACATATGACATGGGAACATATTTTCCAAGCATTTTTCATTTCATTTTCAGATTTGTAAATGGTACATGAAATGTCTTTGCGACAAAAAGGAACTTATGCTCCTCCACAAGATAAATCAAGAGGGCTAAACATTCATGATGGCAAATGAGCCTTTGGCCCCATATGATCAAAAAACTAGCCATCCAACCACAAATTAAGCATAGCAAGGCCACAAAAACATGTCAAGAGCATGTAAAGGCATTTACACATGAGAGGGCATACATGTGACATTTTTCAAAAGCATAGCTATCAACCATGGATTATTCATCAAGATCATCAAGAGCTAAGCCAAAACTAACCGTAGCATACCAAACAAGCTCACAAAGACATATATCTCATTCCATGGTGAACAATGTATATGAGAGAAGCTTTTCCTAACCAATGCATATGATACAAAATGCATGCAATCTAAGATACAAGGATGCCTATACATCATGTTACATATGCCATGCCAAATGCGAGAAATGCACAAAGGAAAGCTATACATATGCTACAAACCGGCTCCTCGAGGGGAGGCAAAACGGGCTCGACACCACCGGCAAAAGAAAGCTCCCACACACCCAACTCAGGAAATCAAACACACACCAAGTTCCCCCCGCAGACGAGTGAAAGTTGCTTGATCTAGGGGTTTGGTGAAAATATCGGCTAGTTGGTGATGTGTGGGTACATGGATCAAGGCTATCTTTCCTTTCTCAACATTGTCTCTCAGAAAATGATACCTCACTTCTATGTGCTTGGTTTTGGAATGGAGCACTGGGTTCTTTGCAACGCTTATGGCACTAGTGCTATCACATTGAAGTGGGACATGGGTATACTCCTCACCAAAGTCACTCATGGTGTAGGTGATCCAAAAGAGCTGAGAGCAACAACTAGCAGCGGCAACATACTCGGCCTCGGTCGTGGATTGAGCAACACTCGACTGCTTGCGGGAAGACCAAGACACCAAAGAAGAACCCAAAAGCGGCAAGTCCCGTAAGTGGACTTCCTATCCAACCGACACCCGGCAAAATCCGCGTCCGAAAAACCATGAAGCGCCAAAGAAGAGGACGCGGAGTACCAAAGGCCGAAGTCGGGAGTGTGACGTAAGTACCGAAAATTCTCTTCACCGCTTGCCGATGCGAAGTCCTCGGAGACGCTTGAAAACGAGCGCACGGACACACCGAGAAGCTCGTATGTCCGGCCTCGTCGCCGTCAAGTAGAGGAGTGACCCGATCATGCTCCGGTACTCCTTCCGGTCCACGTGTTCACCTTCCTCGTCCGCATCAAGAGCCGTAGTCGTACTCATCGGCGTCGTCATAGCCTTGGAGTCCTCCATCTTGAACTTCCTCACAATGTCCTTGGTGTACTTAGCCTCGGTGCACAAATGTTCCTTCCTTTGATTGCTTGATTTGTAGCCCGAGGAAGAACCGCAACTCACCCATCATGCTCATCTCGAACTCCCTCGCTCATATCATCCGCAAACCTCGCAACAAGAGAGTTAGACGAGCCACCAAAGACAATATCATCCACGTACACCCGCACAATTAGGATATCTCCCCTCTGCCTCGGCAAAAACAAGGTCCGATCGACCTTCTCCATCTCAAAACCTCTCTCAAACAAGAACCCCCTCAACCCTCGCCATACCAAGCTCTAGGCGCCCGCTTCAACCCATACGGCGCCTTCCTCAACTTGTACACCCGGTGGGGGTACCTCTCACTCTCAAACCCCGAGGTCGCCTCACATACACTTCTTCCTCCAACACTCCATTCGGAAAAGCATTCTTCACATCCATTTGGTGCAACTTGAACCCTTTAGCCACGAGAAAAGGCTAGAAGGATCCTAATCGCCTCCAAACGGGCTACGGGAGCAAAGGTCTCCTCGTAGTCGATCCCCTCCTTCCGACCGAACCCCCCGGGCAACAAGTCTCGACTTGTTCCTCACAACCTCACCCTTCTCTCCCTCTTTGTTTTTCCACACCCACTTGGTACCAATCGGCTTACACCCCGGGGGAGGGGTCAACCAACTCCCACACCCGATTCCTCTCAAAGTTCTCCAACTCCTCATGCATCGAGTTAACCCAATTATGATCGGATAGTGCGTGTCCAATGTCTTTGGGCTCGAAAGAAGCAACAAATGCAGCATGAGCAAAATGGGAATTGTTTCGAACCCTCGACCGTGTAGTGCGTTCATTCATGTCGCCGATGATCCTCGAAGCCGGGTGATCCACTTGAACTCGCCGGGGAGGTTCTCGCCTCGAAGCTACCTCCCCCTCAACATCGGCTTCTCCTCGTTCTTGATTTGTCGTCGTAGGTGTAGCAGAGGGTCCATCCATCATCGTAGTCGAAGTAGTGGGTACATGTTCGGCGGGGGCACCGCACCGCCATCCTCATCATCTCCATGTTCATGCTCCTCCTCCCCGAAAGATCTCCTTGCCAAGCTCATCATCACCGCACACTCAAAGACAAGCCGACTACGTGGCTCTGTCTCGTCGAAGGTTACCTCGCAAGTCTCCACGATTTGGTTAGTTTCAAGATTGAGCACACGATATGCTCTAGAATGAGATGCATAACCAAAGAAAATGCCATCGACAGACCTAGCCTCAAACTTATCCAACTTCCCGCCTTTCTTCGAATGAAACACTTGCAACCAAAGACATGGAAGTGACTCACCTTGGGTGTGCGACCATGCATCAACTCATAGCATGTCTTCTTCTTGTGCACTCGAGGTATATCCTCGTTCGACACATAGCACGCGGTATTCACCGCCTCGGCCCAATACCTCCTCGGAGTCCTATGCTCATCAAGCATCGTCCGAGCCATCTCGCACAAGGTCCCGTTCTTCCTTTCCACAACACCATTCGGGGAGGCGTATACGGACTCGAAAACCGGTGCTCAAGACCCAAGTCATGACAAAAGGTTTCAAAACGAGAGTTCCCGAATTCCGAGCCATTATCACCGCGGATAGCTCGTATGGCATCTCCGTGCCTCTCGTTCCTCAACCTCAAGACTAGATCTCGAACAAAACCAAACGTCTCCCCCTTATCCTCCGTAAAGAACACCCACGCATACCGAGAATAGTCGTCCACCACAACAAGGACATACCACTTCCCACCCGCGAGATCGCACACGAGCCGGGCCAACAAGGTCCATATGGAGCAGCTCGCATGGACGCTCGGTCATCACATCGGTGAGAGGCGGGTGAGAAGAGGCCACCATCTTGGCATGCCTACACGGAGCACAAACCAACTCTTTCTCAAGCCTCAACCGTGGCAATCCTCGGACCAAATTGAGTTTACTCAAGCGTGACAAAAGGTCAAAGCTCAAGTGACCCAACTTCCTATGCCACTTCCACAACTCACTCGAAGAACCAGCCAAGAAACAACGCTCCACACCCGAAGACTGAGAAAAATCAGCACGAAACACCTGACCCTCGGGAACGACCATACAAACAAGGTCCCCTCGAGAGTCCACAATCCGAGAACCACCAGGTCGAAACAACACCTCAAAACCCTCATCCAACAACTGAGACACAGAAAGCAAATTGTACCCCGAGCGATTGAACAAGAGCAACACGCCTCGCAGTGATCTTGTCACACACTTTTATCTCACCTTCCGAAAGCACACGCCCACGCCCATTGTCCCCAAAGGTGATGTACCTCTTCGTCACCACGGACGAGACTTGAGAACCACCCCCCGTCTCCGGTCATATGCCTCGAGCAACCGGAGTCCATCAACCAAATGTTCTTCAAGTCTCCCACCTGCACATCAAAAATAGGCACGTGAGCGAACAAACGACTCAAAGACTCGGGGTTAGAACCAAAGGAGGAAAACCGAAGTCCGAGCCATTTGCTCGAAAGTGGGATTAGCACCAACCAAAGCATCTCTCCTACCAAAACTACCTCCACGAACACCACCACGGTAACCACCCTGAGGGAACCACCCCTCTCTGCCTGGAGGAGGACCAAAACCACGCAAGAAAGCCCGTGGCACGTCCTTCCTCTCCAACACACCGCCACGACTCCTCCAATCCCCGTATTGAGCACGAGGAGGAGAACGCCTAGCAAACTGACCACCTGTACCCTTTCCAGCCCAACCACCAGAACCACGACCACCAGAAACAACCCTCGCACCTGTACGCGCTCGAAACCCGAACAAACCGTTCGTCTGTGCCCGCACCGGTCGGCCGGGTGCCCCACACCGGTCCGACCGGTGTGGCACCGGCGCAGCACCACTGCGCAGCCTTCTTCTCTCCCCAAGCCCGGATCGTCCTCACAATCGCCTTGCCCCTGGGCATCTGCATACGAGGCTCAAGTACACCATCGGAAGGGTGGTACTTGTCCTTATTAGCCCACTCCTTCTCCATTCTCTCCTCTCGCTTCCTCTTGAAGCAAAACTCCTCCTTATGGCCATCTCTCCCACAATAGCCACAATGGAACCTCACAAGCTTAGGCTTCGGCTTGGGATGTGGCTGTTCACTCGGTTTCTCTACACTCAAACCCTCCACCGGTTTCTCACCACTAGCCTTCTCACTTTCCTTCCCAAAGAACACTTTCCCCGAAGTGCTCACAAACTTGATAGGCTTTTGTAGGTCATTTGTGGGTGTAGGAAACACGGGTGGAGCTGGGGTTGTGTCTAGTCGGTTCCTTAGATGGTTAGGTTTTGGTGGGAAATCATTCTTGTGGTGGGTTTTTGGTGGCTCCGGATATTCTCTCCACTTCCCTCACCAACCTTGTTTGCCCCAAGCCCCTCACCATCTTGCCTCTTAAAGGCCTCGATCATCATCCTCAACTGAGGCTCGTGACCGGACAACCAACCCATCAACTTCCTCAAATCATCATTCTCATCCCGCAAACGATCAACATAATGTGCAAGCTCCAAATTTTTCAATGCATGCATTTCACGGGTAGAGCAAGATGTAGGCATGGGTTCCTTCAATTTAGCCTCGAGCGAACTAGTGTAAGCATGCATCTCATCAATCTTAGCATGCAAAACGGGGCAAGAAGTGCAAGCACCTAGCAAAGCGAGTCTAGACTTAAGCTCAGCCACTTCAACCCTAAGCACATCTAGTTCCTCACACTTGGAGGCATGCTTCTCCTTAAACAAAGCAAGATCGGCAAGGAATATGGAGCAATCGGCACAATCATTCTCATCGGAGACAACAGGGCTAGCCTTAAGCGAATCAATCTCAAGCTTGCTATCAAGCACCCGTGTCTCTAGCTCGGCCCACTCTAGTCCTAGCATCCTCGAGTGAAGCCCTAAGCTCTTTCCTCATTTTCTTGGCCTCTCTAAGCATGTCATCACGGTTATCAAGCAAAGAGCCAAGCCTCTCATTCTCCCGGCGCAAGAAGGGAGGCTCATCACGCACCTCGTCGTCGGACTCGCAGTCCGAGTCGCTCCGTGTGCTCTTCTTGCCGCCGGAGCTCAACGCCATGGTGCGAGAGCCGTCTCTCGCGAAGCGGCTCGGCCCGCCTCGGGTTCTTGGACGACCTCTTGTTCTTGCGGCGATCTCCCTCGTCGTCGGCCGCCGCTCGAGCTCGAGGTGGAGTACGCGGAACCGGAGTCGACGTCGCTCGCTCCAACCATCGCTCGGGCCTTGCCTCGGCCCTCCTTCTTCCTCGATCGTCGCTCGTCCTTGTACTTGTTCTTGTGCTTGCTCTTGTGGTCGCGCCTCGAACGGTACTTATCGTCGTTCTTCCTCGGCTTGTGCTTGTAGTCGTCCTTGTTCTCGGCCTTCTCCCGGGCGGTCGGCGACGAAGTGTCCCGCTTGCCGCACCGGAAGCAAGTCCTCGTGTTCCTCCCTCATGTTCACGCGGTTCTCGTGCGGCCTCTCGAACCGCCTCGTCAACGGCACCCGCTCGTCCTCTCCAAGGTCATCAAACTCCTCATCCGGCATAGACATCGAGAGGAAAACGAGAACATCCCGGTGGATGGGTTAGAGTTAGTCTTTCCTTTGGAACCACCAACGAGGGCAAGACTATGGGAATCGATCGGTCCCTCGAGCTTGGCGGTCATGCCCCTATCCACCTCGGCCGACTTGAGCTTCGAGAACGGCTCGTTCACCGTCGAGTATCATACCGCTCCGACTCGACTATGGCCTCGAACTTTCCGCCCCATATCGTACGATCCAAAGAGTGTAAGAGCTTGACCGCTCTATCATGATCATCGTACGGGAGCACGTCCACATTGGCCCTCATGTTGTTCACCACCACCGTGAACCTCTCGAAACAAGGCATCGATGGACTCACCGGGGAGATGAGTGAAGTTCTCGTACTCTCTCCGTAGGTCGCATACAACCGTGCCTCGAACACCGGGCGTTCCCAACATGAGCCTCCTTCAACACCGCCCAAATCCTACAAGCCAAGTGCTCGGTGTGCACCCGATCGAACTCGGCCGACACAAAGCACGAAACAAGTAGTCGACCGCCTTATTGTTGGCGTCGAATCCGTCCCTCGACCCCGGAGCAAGGAAATCCATCGGTGGACATAGCCCGTGTCCACCGTGACATCCCAAAGCACGGTGACCCTTTCCGCGGAGGAACGCACCCATCCGCTTGCTCCACATCCGGTAGTTCTTGCCATCGAAGTGTGGAGGACCCGAACCCCCGTTCTCGGTACGCCATCCTTGGATCTTAGACTGGTTAGAGTCAATAAAGACCCGAACCGGCTCTGATACCACTTGAAGGACCGATACGGCGAACCAGAGAGGGGGGGAGTGAATGGGAGCCGATAAAAATTCTTCTCGAAGGAGATGAAGGCTCCAACAAGACGAACGCGGCTTCCAACACACGTCTCCGACTCACTACCAAGGTTGGTCAAGCCCACGTAGCCACTGAAGTGCCACTGGACCTAGGAACCAACACGCAACCTTCCGACCCGAGAAACACAGCGGAAAAACCAAACCTCGAGTCTACAGACCCACACCGGTCAGACCGGTGAGAAGCACCGGTCAGACCGGTCCCTGCAGGTGAACCTGAGCAACTTCCACTAAGTGACTCTACACCGGTCAGACCGGTGAGACACACCGGTCAGACCGATGGCGGCACCGAAAGCCCCCCAAGACACCAAACAGCCAACCGACCACCAAACGGACCCAAACTCGAAACAGCAGCACCACGGGACAACAACGAACTCACCAAGACGTTCACCCGAGCAAAATCCCACAAGGGCTTGCACCGGTCAGACCGGTCAAGAGCACCGGTCAGACCGGTGTGGCCTGGGCAGCTCGGGATGAACAGCACTCGCGGGTCAACTCCCCCAAATCCAAATCTCGATCTCCCGAATCACTCCACGGACTTGAACAAGACTTTGGGGATATCAGGAGCACCTCATGAGGAGTCCATAGCCAAGATTAATCCCACCAAATCTCGTCCAAAAAGGAGGAATCGAAGAAATCCCGCCGAAAGCACTTCCAACCCAAGAACTCAAGAAACCCCAAAATCGAGCACCTTTACTCACGGATTTGGGAGGGGAATCACGCCCAAAGAACCACGAAGGGTTCCCACAAATTTCCCCCATCAAATCCCCAAGAGAAAGGTCCCAAAAACACCCCAAAGAAATCACGAAGAGTGGGCTCCGAAAATCACCACCAAGAACAACCGGGAAAACACATCCAAACCTTGAGGAACCACGCCGAATCATCTATACATGAAACAAAGGTTCGTACAAGGTCTAGCAAGCCGCCCGATCATCCATCCCTCTCTACAAGATCTCTCCGTGAAGCTCTCTTGCTAGTCCTAAGGAAAACCTAGAGAAAATAGGTGGAAAATAGGAAAACTAATGAGCTAGGGTTCCAAGAGTTGGCTGCCATCCTCTCACCTCTTGGGTTATATAGGCGGCAACCGAATGTCTGAAATGCCCCTCTCTACTAACTAGGGATACAAGCCCCTCAAGGGCGGATTTGGAATTCTTGATGCCTTCACCATCGGACGGATGCCCGGCGACCGCACCCTGCGTAGCCTCGACGCAAGCCATGCGATCCCGACGCGTGTCCTCCGCTTCGAAGATTCCGGACTGCGTCGTCGCACACCGGTCAGACCGGTGCTCCTCACCGGCCGACCGGTCCCCACCGGCCGACCGGTCGGACCCACCGGTCGGGGCCGGTGCCCGTGCCGCCGCACCTCCGTCTTCGGTTCTCCCGTCTTGGCTTTGTGGATCAACCAAGGAACCCAGTGGTTTTCTGGTGAACCACCGGAAACCCCGCGAACTCGGTGTAGCCTCCGCCAATCTCCACTCATGACTTGGCTCCCACGTAGTCCCGGCTCGACCTTGGTTTTGAGGCTCAACCAAGAAACCGTCCATGACTTCATCTTGTTGTTCATGCCACCATGCGGCCCGCACTTGACCCCACTGGCCACCGGGTCCCTCGAACGAAGCCTACTTGTCTTCTCCACACCTGGAGGCCTCACCGGCAACGACCTTTCGCGCTTGTTCTTCACCTGCACCAACACGAGTCAAGCCGCAACCTGCACCTGCAATACTTAGCCAAGAATCAGTCCACACAACGTTGTCAATCACTCATCACACAAGGAAGCGACCATCCACCGGTCCTCGAACCACACATGGTCCTCAAATACACATACGCAAACCCTACCCCTATGTTTTTAAGATTCACACAGTACAACGTGGACGCGCACAACACGCACGCACACTCACCCCCTATGAATACACGTACGCAAACCTTACCCCTATGAGCACCTTCGAAGGATTGAGCACTGGTAGATCTAGAGATTCTCGAAGTCACCACTGGCACCTTGTCGTCGACGGGAACATCGCTTACCACTTGGCGTAACGCCAAAAAATCCCGGAATAAATCGAGGAAAAGGTGCGAGCACTAAGATTTGAACCCTAGTAGGTAGCGTCTCACTGGACCATACTACAATTGGACTACAAACCCATTCGCTCGAGTTACCTCTTTGATGAAGCTCGATTTTTTTTACATTTTTTCCCTGTTATGCAAAAATAAATGGTCCGCCAAAAAAATTGCAAAACTATACATCTACCGTCGTGGGGGACGGTGGCAGGGGTCCTACCTGAAAGTGCATCTAGGCCCCTAAGTGGATTTTGGTGAATTGAATGACAAGGCGATTAGTGGACTAATGTATTTGTCTAAGGTTGTGAGCAGGTCTTATCTATATATTAATGAGCAATTATTGGAGTATCTATTTATGAATGAATATTATATGGCTCACATTGGAAAAGACAAAAATATGGATGATCTTTATGCACATCGGTAAAATGTCAAGCAACAAGTTGATTTATATTTTGGGGATAATTTGTGAAGATAAATTACATATCTCCAAAGAAAGTGGTAGCTTGACTAAGAATAAAAGGGGGATCATACAAAGAGAAGTTGGTAATTCTCTCAAGCTAAAGTGCAAGGCTTCATGTGATTATTGAATGAGGATACAAGGATGAGTTTAAACTTAATGGTCCTTAAAAGAAAGCTTGCATATTCATTGTCAATCAAGACCAAACATTTGAAGCGGAATTTTCAAATGGAACTTAATTAAGGATGAAGCAAAGTGGAACCCAAAGTGGATTGGGTAAGTGCTGAAGAGATCAACCGAGGTGTCTAGGGTGAGGGACTAAGCAATCTTTGGGGTCTTGGCCCGGCCGCCATTAGTGTTTTGCTAAGGTGAAGTTCTAGCATCTGTGGGTCTCCAAGTATCATATCCAAACCTTAACTGGGGGAAGCATTGCAAGTCATCAACTTGTTAAGATTGGCAATATGGAGTGACTCATGGATCCAAGTGTACATTCTCATGCAAAAAGGGAAAATCCTAAGTCACTATCTCAAGTATGGATTTGCTCAAGACATCGGCTATGTTAAAAACCCTCATATTGGAATTGCAAAAGTATGGCAAGATTGAAGATCTACAAGCTCAAGTGATCAACTGACTTTATATTTATTCTTGAGTTTAGGTACGCCGTACTATCAAGAGGGATGCAACATTAGCTCTAAGACAAAAGATCAAAAGTGCTCATTAGTTGACCTAAGTGAGAACTAGCCTTGAGAGAGTTCCTGGGTAATCTAACAAACCTCTAACCCATCCTTTGCCACTTCAACACGTGTTGGAGTGCTTGTGAGAAGAGAGAAGGGTTTTGGGGCTCTCTCTCCCTAGGGCGGTCTAACTGCCCCAGGGGGCGGTCTAACCGCCCCTAGCAGGCCAACGGCTAGTTTTTCAAACTGGCCGGTGGCATGCGGTTTAGCTGCCCTGACCAGGCGGTCTAACCGCCCTAGCAGTGTTGTAACGTCTAGTTTTCCTTGTGAGGGGTATAAGTACCCCATGAGCTCCACTTGTTGGGGCTGCTGATTCTAGGGTTGTTGAGGTGCTTCCCCTGCTGTTTTTCATAAGCCAAAGCCAAAGAAACACTCCCCATCTCTCTCTTTGTGAGATTTGCTATACAAGCCATATCCTAGTGTTGGGTTGAGAGTTTTAGCCTTTGTGAGCTTGTGTGAGCTAAGCAAGAGCATCCCATAGCTTGAGCACTTGTGATTTGCGTCGGAAAGCCTTTGAAGCATTTGTTACTCTTGGAGGTTCACCTCCTAGACGGCCAGGCGTCGTCGGCTAGCTCCCAAGGTTGTGGTGAGCAGCGGCAAGTTTGTGAGGGCTGTGATCTTGCCTCTTCGTGGAAAAGATCGCCTTAGTGGAAAGGAGGAAAGCGGTTGAAAGAGACCCGGCTTGTTGTGGGAGATTTCCCTTATAAGCTCCTCAACGGAGACGTAGTCGTTCCTTTGTGGGCGGTGAACTTCGGGAAACAAATCCTCGACTCTTCTTTGTGGTTTGCCTCACTCGCCTTGATTTCTAGCATATTTACTTTGCTTCTGCTCGATCTACTTGGGTGTGCTTGTCTTTTAGTGCAGGGATCATTACCTGTCACACCTGGTTTTAGAAAAATAAACCAAGTGCATACCTATATGTATGCCAGGATCAAGTTTCATACATATAGTAGACATAAGTGAATAACAGTGACAATATCACGTAAATAACATAAACAAAACTTACTATTGTATCAGAGTTATACAGCTCAATCCTGGAAACGGAGGTGCCAACTCCCCAAGCAATCGACTGGGGGCTGCGTATGCCTAGCAACTTCACCATCTTCAATAGCTTCACACCTTTTGCTTCTGAGCAGCAGTAAGCAAGGATGAGTACACTTATGGTTGGTACTCAGCAAGGCCACAAGAAATAACTAGAAAGTGATTTAAGTCCATCTTTAAGTTTAATTAATCATGTGAGGGTCCAGGCCGCTCTTGACCGTGAGCATGACTAATCGATTAGTTTTACACTCTGCAGAGGTTGTACATCTTTACCCATGTGACGCCCCAGGTTTTTAATTAGCCCTAACGGTCGGTCAAACCTGTTAACTGAGGTCAAATCATGGTCAACCTGGGTCCTCACCTCGAAAACCTCACCAACCAACCCTAATTACCCTCTTGATCAAGTCAACACACACTTGTGGTCAAACTTTGGTCAAAGACACGGTCAAACCCTGCCTAAACCCTAAAGCCCTTGAATGTCATCCGAAACTTTTGGCTTGTTCTCCAAAATTCACCTAAACACTTCAAAATCTAACAATATGAAAGTTGTCCAGTTTTTCGAGAGACACAACTTTCATGTAGGATGGCATTTCTAATTTTGAGTGGAAGAGGGTGGAAAACTTGGTCAAATGCCAGCAGCTCCTGTTCACTGGCACAAGGTGGCATTCAAACTTTGGCTGCAATTTATGCAAATACCGTGGAGAAAAACATAGGTCGGACTTTACGAAAAAATACTCTCCTAAGTGTTCTCTACAACTTTCGTATTCAAAGCTTAGTGGGGTTCTATTCAAATTTTTGGAGATTTTCACGTTCAAACAGGGGCACTGTGAAACCATTCGACGCCAGGATGCGACATCGCCCGCGTGCGCCGCGCTAGCGCTGCGCTGCACCCGTGGGCCGGTCGCCTTGGCGTCCGGGCCGCTCGCATCTTTTCGAGGTCGTGTGCCTCCCAAGGCCACACACCTTTACCAGGTCCCCGCGCCCTGCGACGCCTTGAAGTCCTCGTGCCACGCGCCGGCCCGCCCTTCGCACCACGCACCGAGCGGACCACCGGTTCGTCCGCGGCCCCCTCTGAAAGGACCTTGTGATGCCTAGAGGGGGGGTGAATAGGATCACTTCAAATTTCTGAAACAAAAGCAGTGGATTAAAACTCCTGTCGGTACTACCGACGTGGTGCCGGTTCTACCGACGGGGTCGGTACTACCGGTACCAGGTCGGTACTACCGAGAGGCAGAAATGACTTAAAGCGAAATTTAAATTCTGTGGGGTTTCTAGCAAATCTACTTGAATCAAAGATTAAGTTTAGAGGCTAAGAACCACCTGCAACCACAGAGATGAGTTGGATAGCAACCAATTGATAGATCGGGCTAAAACAAGTTCTAGGGTTCGTTAGAAATAAAGAATTCAAGCAAGCAAAGGAGAAACAAGATTTAATCCGAAGTTCACACCCACAAAGGATGCTACGTCTCCGTTGAGGATCCCACAAAGGGAGGGCTATCACCAAGAGCCTCTTTTCCTCTTCCAATCCCCACAAAGGAAGATTGGTGCTCACTAAGAATTCTCCACCAAGGAGAGGGCAATACAAACGATCCCGGGTGCACCACACCAAGAGGGCACTCGCGGGCGGCGCCTAACCGTCTAGAACCAAGCTTCAAGAGTAGCAAATGCAAACCAAAAGCCCGGAGATGCTTCAAGTGCTCTTGAGAAGGGGAAGAACGATGGGGCTCTCAAAGTTTGGGCACACTTCACTAGAATTCACCTCTCTACTCAAACCCTAGCTCAAGGGAACCAAGGATTAGCTCTAGAGGAGAGGGGAGAGGTGGAGTGAGTGCTCAAGGAAGTGTTTGTCCCGTGGTTGGTCAGCAATGAGTGAGGAGGGAGAAAGGGGGTTAAATACTAGGGGCCAAAAACTAGCCGTTACTGTGCAGAATCGTGTAACCCCGGTACTACCGACACGGCATCGGTACTACCGAGGGGGGTTTCTGAACTAAAACAGTACGGTCATCGGTAGTACCGACACAGGGTCGGTAGTACCGACCCCCTGGCTAAAACTCGCCAGAGAAGCCTTATCGGTATACCGTCCCTGCGCCGGTACAACCGAGGGGCGATCGTCGGTAGTACCGACGTGGCGTCGGTACAACCGGCCCAGGCTTAGAGTTTGAGAAAAGAGAAGCATTTGTGCACGTGCCAACTCTCAACTCTTCTCACTCACTTGGATTACCTTCTAGAGCACTTTAGCATCTCTTGGCTATCGATTTGCATCCCCCTTTATAGTACGGTGTTTCCTATACTCAAATTCAAAAGTAAAATGAAATAAAGCCTTGATTCGAGTTGAAAGCAACGACTTGAAATTGGGGGCCTTCCTTTGATCAACCATATGAGTTTTATTCATTTAAGACCTGCACACATCTTGTCAAAGCATTAAATACCACAAATCGTGCTTGTCATTATCACCAAAATAATTAGGGGCCAAGATGCACTTTCAATCTCCCCCTTTTTGGTGATTGATGACAACCACAATTTGTTTATATAAAAGATGTGTGTATTTGACGAATTTGAAAATGAAACTCCCCCTAAATGTGTGCTTCGACTTTTATGAAGGCCTCAAATGCCCATCACACACTTAGAAGACTTTTCACTCTCAAATTGTATACACAAGTGCATGAGTGTGATATATAAACCGTGATGCATATGACATGGTATACAAAACAATAAAGTGAGAAATAACAAGCATCACAAATAGATAAACAAGGTTCCTCACACCACAAGCACAATTTAGGTCTTGCAAATTTAAACGAGTTCTAGGTTCTCCAACAAGCATTACACCACACGAATACACAAATGGTCCTTACATGTCCACAAACTTAAGGATAGATAGATAGATAAACGAAGATGCAAGCCCACACCACACCTGAGTAAATTGTGAGCTCACTCCCCCTTTGGCATCAAGCGCCAAAAGAGGAGGCCCTTCAATCATCATAGTCATGTGGAGAGTGGGCAGCCGGAGGAGAGTCGTCGTCGTCGGTCTCACCACCACCAAAGTCCTCGTCGTCGATGTCGGCCGGAGGAGCTCCATATACATCATGGAGGTGTCGCCGTAGATCTCCCAAGGGTTGTAGAAGTTTGGTGGAGGAGGAAAATCCATGGGCTCGCGGACGGGAGAGTGCTCAATGTTGTGTTGAGCGAGCAAGGACTTTTGACGCGTCTCTAGCTTAAGGAGCTGCTCATCAACATGCTGCCTATGTGCACGAATTTCCTGTGCATTGTGTCTTCCCACATTGAAGCAAGAAAAAAGACCTTGAGAGAGGAAATTGAAGATACTCTTTTTCTTGCCGGGGGGGCGGTGCCTCGAGATGCGGATGGCCCACGAGAGGAGGAAGGTGGCTCAAAGGTGGATGGGCCACCGGAGGAGGAGCCACCCGCGGTAGAAGGACGAGGAGGGGCATGCTTGCCCAACTTGAGAAGCCTCTCAATGTTGCCTTTGTTGGGCCTGTACCAAGAATGAGTCTTGTCGGGGAGGATATCAACTCCCGCCACCTCACAAATCATCTTGAAAATCCAAGGGGCATATTGGCAACTCTTGTTGGCGGACACGGAGCACACAAGCATTTCCTCACAAATCGTCTTGTCGGGGAGTGAGAGTGTGGCGAAAGAGTTGATTCAACATCCGATAAACCGGCTTCATTCCATGAGTGGTACCAAACTCCACCTTGCCATACACAGAGTCATACATGAAAGCCATCTCACTGTCGAGAGGAAACTCTCCACCATGCAGCTTGGGACGAGCGAGATCCTCCTCACCGAAACCAAGGATTTGAGCAAAACGCTCATATGAGACGGAGAGGGGCTTGCCTTGGAGGAGCCAATGAAAGGTCCGGGTCTCACGGCGGATGTAGAGGTTGGCATAGAATTGGGCGACCACTTCTTCATTCCAATCATAGTTGATTGCCATCACATTGGTCATTCCCTTGGCATGACATATATCAATCGCATCATTGACGGCCAGAATGTCAAGTGACCTAAGGAGATCCCAATTGATTGACTTCATATCAATAGTCATGTGGTCCTTGCTGAGAATAACTGACTCATACCAATCGGCATTGAACTTGAGCCAAAAGCGGATGTCCGCGTCAAACTCCTTTTGCCAAAGAGCGGGGTCGGAGTACCTTTCCTTGTAGACATTGTGCGACCCCCTTGTGTAATCTACCATCCTGACAATCCCCGTTTGAGTGGCGGGATGAGGAGGTCTAGATGGCCGAAGGATGAACGAGGAGAGGGTTTCCAAGGAGATGTCCTCATAATCATCATAGTGATCATCGGGTTGGTGAGCTTGCTTGGTACGGGCACGATGACCTTGTCCCGTGGACTGGCGAGGAGCAGCAGGTGGGTTGGTACGACCACGACCACGAGGAGCTTGAGAGCTAGCTCCTCCTTTCCTCTTCCTTTGAGCTAGAGGAACGTCGTCTTCATCGGATCCTTCACGAACCACTTGCTTGCCGGCGCGACCCATCTGAAGGATTAGCAAAGAGTGCATAAGATGGGTGTACGTTTATGAAAAGGGATGGCTCAACCTAGGGGAGAAGCTCAGTTGACAGCCCCCCATCGGTACTACCGACATGGCGTCGGTACTACCGATGGGGGTCGGTTTTGGGTGAAAAAGGTTGAATCCGGATGATTTAGCCAACCAAAAGCTACGAAATCATAGATACGAGTTCTAGGATGGACAAGATTATGATTCCCTAAAGCATTGCCTCTAGAAACAACTACAAAAGGAGATCGATCGACGGAGATTTTGAATGAATACCTTGAGATGCTTCCCGCGCGAATCGACGAACTTCCGGCGAGGATCGGATGTTCTGGAGGGTGGAGAATCTAAGGATGTGGATTAGAAACACTTTGCATGGCTGGTTCTTGAGATCCCCTCACGGATTTGAGAAGAGGAGGAGAGAGGGCGCAGCAACGGTTTAGAAAGAAAGGAAACCCTAGCCCTCTCTGGTCGCGGGGTTTAAATAGCCCAGCGGCTATTATCGGTAGTACGGACAGGGCGTCGGTACTACCGGCGGTCCCAAGAAATTATGACAGAGAAGTCATATTGGTATACCGACCCTGGGTCGGTTCTACCGGGGGGGTCCGGTAGTACCGACACGGCGTCGGTTCTACCGGGGATCGCCAGAAATTCCAACAGAGAACTCATATCGGTACTACCGACCTTGTGTCGGTTGTACCGGCAGTTTAAACAGTTTTTGGAATAGATTGAAGGTCTAGATTGAGATTTTTGGTAAAGGGAAATATGGACATGTAGAGACCCCATAGGAGTTGGTGACTAGTCACAAGCAATCAATCAAAGCTATAGTCACCACCCACTATGTAAAAATCCAAAGTTTTGTAAAACACACACAAAGAAAGTTAAAATAAAAGATTTTGTTTCCTATCTAGGCAACAAACAGGTTTATGTGCAAAAGATCAAGCCACGTTACGAGAATCTAAGATGTTTAGCTCACTCCTCAAAGCACAAAACCTTTGCTCATCTAGAGGCTTAGTGAAAATGTCGGCAAGTTGCTTTTCGGTGCAAACATGCCGTAAAGCAATGTCACCCTTAGCCTCATGATCCCGTAAGAAGTGATGTCTAATGTCTATGTGCTTTGTTCTAGAGTGTTGGACAGGATTGTTCGCTAGTTTGATAGCACTCTCGTTGTCACACAAGAGTGGAATCTTACTAAACTTGCAACCATAATCACTCAACGTTTGCTTCATCCACAAGAGTTGTGCACAACAAGCACCGGCCGCCACATATTCGGCTTCGGCCGTGGATAACGCAACTGAATTTTGCTTCTTTGAGCTCCACGACACCAAAGACCTACCAAGAAATTGGCAAGTCCCGTAGTGCTCTTTCGATCTACTTTGCAACCGGCATAATCCGAATCGGAGTAGCCAAGTAGATCAAAAGTGGAGCCTTTAGGATACCACAAGCCTAGGTTAGGAGTATGAACTAAATATCTAAAGATCCTCTTAACAACCATTAGATGTCACTCCTTAGGATTGGCTTGAAATCTTGCACACATGCACACACTAAGCATTATATCGGGCCTAGATGCACAAAGGTAAAGGAGGGAGCCAATCATGGAATGGAATACCTTTTGGTCGACCGACTTCCCTTCTTCATTGAGATCAAGATGTCCATTTAATGCCATGGGTGTTTTGATGGGTTTGGAATCGGCCATGTCAAACCTCTTGAGCATATCTTTCACATACTTGGTTTGACACAAGTAAGTCCCTTCCTTCATTTGCTTGATTTGAAATCCAAGAAAGAACTTCAATTCTCCCATCATAGACATCTCAAACCTCTTGGTCATGATCCTACTAAATTCTTCACAAAATTTATCATTAGTAGACCCAAAAATGATATCATCGACATAAATTTGACAAACAAAAATATTTTTTCCATTTCTTTGTATGAAGAGAGTAGAATCAGCTTTGCCTATCTCAAAGCCGTTCTTGAGAAGAAAATCCTTAAGGCATTCATACCATGCTCTAGGAGCTTGCTTAAGCCCGTAGAGCGCCTTATGGAGCTTGTACACATGATTTGGAAATCTTGAGTCTTCAAAGCCCGGTGGTTGATCCACATACACTTCTTCTTGGAGAGGTCCATTCAAGAAAGCACTCTTCACATCCATTTGATGAAGCTTGAAATCATGATGAGTAGCATAGGCCAAAAGAATACGAATTGACTCGAGCCTTGCTATCGGTGCATAAGTCTCTCCAAAATCTAAGCCTGCAACTTGCGTGTAACCCTTGCCAACAAGCCTTGCCTTGTTCTTCGTGACGACACCAAATTCATCTTGCTTGTTCCTAAAACCCATTTGGTGCCGATCACATTTTGCTTGGGTCTTGGTACCAACTCCCAAACTTCATTTCTCTTGAAGTTGTTCAATTCTTCCTCCATGGCAATAATCCAATCCAGATCTTCAAGAGTTTGTTCCACACTAAGAGGTTCCAAAGAGGAAACAAACGAGTAAAATGCACAAAAATTTGACAATCTAGATTGAGTTGTTACCCCTCTTTGAATACTCCCAAGAATGTTGTCAACGGGATGATCACGTTGAACCATTTGATGTACCCTTGGGTGTGGCTCTTGAGATTGACGTTGGATAGTTCCTTCATCATCATATTCAACTTGTAGTGTACCTTCTTGAGCTTCATCACTTAGTTCTCCCCCTTGATCAAAGCCCCGTCCATGATCGTCACCATGAACTTGACTCTCATCTTGATGGACTTGAGAACTAGGTGGTTCTACTCTTGTTGATGATGCTGGATCATGAGTGCTTGTGTCAACCGGAGTTTGTGCTTGAGTATCCCGAGGCATTACTTCACTGGTCCCCATTCTAAAGATGGATATGCTTGGGGACTCTTCATCATCTACAAGGTTTTCACTAACTTGCTCTCGTTGAGAGCCGTTGGATTCATCAAATTTCACGTCTACCGTGGTCTCAACACAACCGCTGGTTTTGTTGAAAACACGATAGGCATGCTCGTTAGTTCCATAACCAAGTAGAAAACCTTCATCAACCTTGGATGCAAACTTTGAGGCTTTGGGTTTCTTGTTAAGTATGAAACACTTACACCCAAACACCCTAAAGTAATGCACACTAGGTTTCTTACCGGTGATGATTTCGTAGGGAGTCTTGTTCAAGTACTTGTGGAGGTAGAGTCGGTTGGCGGCGTGGCATGCGGTGTTGATGGCTTCCGCCCCAAATGAGTCCGGACTCTTGTACTCATCAAGCATTGTCCTTGCCGCTTCTATCAATGTGCGGTTCTTCCTCTCAACAATGCCATTTTGTTGAGGTGTATATGGAGCGGAGAGTTCATGCTTGATGCCTTCTTCATCTAGGAACTCTTCAACTTGTGTGTTCCTAAACTCCGAGCCGTTGTCACTTCTTATGTTCTTGACCTTGAGCTCGAACTCATTTTGAACTCTTCTAATGAACTTCTTCACAATTCCCTTTGCCTCACTTTTATCTTGCAAAAAGAATACCCAAGTGAAACGGGAAAAGTCATCAACAATTACTAAACCATATTTATTACCACCGATGCTTATATAGGCAATTGGTCCAAATAAATCCATGTGTAGTAGCTTCAATGGTCTTGATGAGGATAGAATGTTCTTGGCGGGATGATGAGCTCCAACTTGCTTCCCGGCTTGACATGCGCTACATAACCTATCTTTCTCAAAGACAACATTTGTTAGTCCTAGGATGTGCTCGTCTTTTTGAAGTTTGGCCAAGTTCCTCATGCCAACATGGGCTAGTCGGCGATGCCATAGCCAACCCAAGTCGGATTTTGCCACTAAGCAAGCCTTAGGATCCACCTTTACTTTTGTGAAATCCACATAGTAAAGTTTTCCCCGTAGGTGACCCGCAAAGACAATAGAGAAATCCTCCCTTCTAGAGACGGTCACACCCTCATGAGTAAAGAGACAATTGTAGCCTTTCTCACAAAGTTGTGAAACCGACAACAAGTTGTATCCCAACCCTTGCACATGATAAACATCTTCAATTGAATTTGTTGTTGAGATAACAATTTTACCTAAACCAATGACATCCCCTTGACCATTGTCTCCATAAATGATAGTTTCCGTAGGGTTGTCATACCGGTCAAGGGATGCAAACAAGCCTTCATCTCCGGTCATGTGATTAGTGGCACCACTATCAATCAACCATGCACTTCCACCGGAGGAGTAGGCCTACAAAACAAGTTTAAGCTCTTGGTTTAGGTACCCAAAAGGATTTGGGTCCTTGGAGGTTAGATGCAAAAACTTTTGGAACCCACACACTCTTTCTCATGGCCTTCATGGCATAGGCCCCAACATACTTTACAACCATTTTACCATTATGGTCCAAGGTTACAATGTAATCACAAGTGTAGTTGGGTGTGGATTTGTGCTCAACCACATTCTTCGATGCCTTAGGTGGGGTGTTACTCCCACCAATTCCTTTTGTGGTTTGCACCATCTTTGGAGCTTCCTTGGTTGTGGTAGATGTGGTGACTCCATGGGCAATATCCATTATTGTGTTGAGGTAGCCTCCCTTGTTCCATAAGGGGATCTCATGCCCTTTCACCGTCACTCTACCATTTGCCTTGTTGTGCTTGCGGTGTCCAAGTCCTTGCTTGTCCACTACCTTGGGTATGGACTTGGCATTAATGTTGCCTTGTGTAAACAACATGTTCAATCGGCCAATTTCCTTGTCCTTGCTCTTAATTTTTTTTCTTCAAGCCTTGCAAGGTTAGTCTTGATAGCATTCATATCAATGTTAGCGCAAGAAGAGCAAGTTTTGCTAGTGGAGGCACTAGAGTCCAAGTTTGCCGATGGATTGGCTTTGGTGCTTTCCCAAAGACTACTAAAGTTAGCTCCAAGAGATTTGTACTTCTCCGTCAAGCATGAGAAGCTTGATTGAAGCTCACTATGAGTAGTCTTTAGGGAAGCTAACACTAGTACAAATACTATCATCTATGACCATTACCTAGTGACGATTTCCTGTTTGGTCATAGAAGTTCTCTTTGCAGTGACGAAAAAAATATTTGGTCATAGAAGATTATTCTTTCTATGACGATATACAAATTTGGTCATAGTAGTTAATTCAACAGTGACGAATTGTTGAATTTGGTCACGCTTGACGAGTGAGGGGTGAGACGAATCTGCCGCATGCCGCCGGCCCCGATGGGCTTGGCGGGCGGGCTGAGCGGGCCGAGCGGGTTGCTGCATATTTTTTTTTCGAATTTATTTTTCAATGCGAAAACAATTCCAGTAAACACCAGAAAATGTTTTTAGAGCACGAAAAATACTCGAAAAATCACAAAAATTCCAGGAAAATTCCTAGAGATAGATTAAGACATGAACAATCCAAATAAAACATTTGGAGCTCATGAAAAAGATTTTAGAGCCTTCTAATAAATAGAAATAGCTCAAGGAAAATGAGAATAAGTTCCAGAAAAATCCGAAAAATTCTCGGGAAAATTAGGACAACACCTAAACGCATTTTTAAACCTTTTGCACTCAAGAACCACTAGATGCATCAGCATGAATGCAACACACATAACTTTTTATTCAATTTAGAAAATCAAACAATGGATTTTTCCTATACTATATTCACTGTAAAGAAAAATAAATGTTGGAATTTTTTTTAAATTATGAGAAAATCGTTATTTAATTATTCTTTCTATTCACATCCTGAAATTGGAAATTTCAGGGTGTGACAATAGCTCATGAGCATTTTCACAATTAAAAACTCTATTGAAAACGCCTACATATAGTGAGGACAAAATGTTACTCTTAGCAATCACATCAAATTGTTTTTCCTTCTTAGTACCATTTCTCATGCCCTTGTGTCCTAGGAAACAAATACATGTGGAGGTCGCTGCATAATTATAGAGTTTTCAATGTATAATTCACCATATTTTGTCTCACACAACACGAAAAAAATTATAAAAATTAAAATAATTGTCCAAAAAATGTAAGTTCTAGTGAGGGACCGTATTTTTGCTACAAATGACTACCAAAAAAATCTCAAGTCGTTTCAAAAAGGTTGAGTGTTATGTAGTCCAAATATAACAAGTCACTCATATAGTTCCTTAAACTATGTGAGTGGCTTGTTATATTTGAACTACATAATATCACCACTTCCTCAAATGGAAATTTGACCTACACAAAGTTTATTAGTCTCGACAAGTTATGAAACTTTTGTGTTCAAAAGATTTTCATCCGAGTTCATTTCATGTTTCGTTTGACTGAGTTTTGACCGAGTCAAACTTGGATTTTAAAATTTGAATTGCTCATGTTTTGTTGCATGAAGAAATGATTGAATCCAACACCACAACTTGATAAATCATGATTTTAAAAATTTTTGGAAAGAAGAATCACCTCATTTCGAGTTCGTATGAGGGAGAACGACTAGTTACAAGTTTTAATCCGAGGAAAAAAAGAAAAATCGATCAGTTCATTCCAGTTCGTCACGTGTTCATGAAGAAGGACCGATTTCTCTTTTTTTCCTCGGATTAAATATTGTAACTAGTCTTCCTCCCTCATACGAACTCCAAATCGGTTGATTCTTTTTCCTAATTTTTTCTAAAATCGAGATGTTTTACTCAGTGCCATTTGTTGGTACCTTAATTACTATTTCTTGATTTCTTTTCATACAACATATCTTTTCCAACTAGAAATAGAATATAAAAAACATGTTTTTTCATAATAATTGCTAATATAACTTAATACTCTCTAATGTTATGGTCAACACAAGGTTGCATCCAAATTTGAGGTGCCCATGAGTAAGAAAGTATTTGAGTATGTACAAACTTTGAAGTTTAAGTTGAGTTGTATGAAACAATGTGATGATCTAGTTAGTTTATGAACAATGTATACTCCAATTTTCACAAAATCTTATGAAACTTTTTTGTTAAGCTTGTACATTGATAAAATGATCCTATGCCAATTTACATAATTTTTTGATAAGTTTTATTTATTATTATCATTATTTTATAACAAGGTGACTAGTAGAAGTTTGAAATTTCCTACAAGCCAATTGAATTTTTCGTCAATCTCCTAGATGTGGCCTAGAATGGACCATAGGCGCCTAAATATAATTTTTTTTGAAATTTTTAAACTTATTAGATGCACATATAGGTCAATTTTGAATTACTTTCAGTAAACACGTAGAAATTCATTTAAATGATAGAAAATAGAAAATCCACTCGAAAAATCTTGAAACTCCTAGATGAAAACCTGTATCCATACTGTTATATATAAAAAATATATTTGTACAATTTTTAGAATTTCTAGAGAATGTTTATGTATTATTATTATTATTATTTTATAACAAGTTGACTAGTACAAGTTTGAGTTGTCCATATAAGTCAATTGAATTTTTCATCAATCTCCTATATGTGGGCTAGAATAGATCATAGGTGTTCATCACGTTTTGATTTGACATCATTTAGTGTTCGAAAAACTTTCATCTAGTTGTCATTGTTTGAAATTCAAAATTTGGATTGTTCAAACAGAGTTGGATGGAGAAATAACCAAAATAAAGTTTATACATCCTGATGAGTTCTACAACTTTGGTATTCATTATGTTTTCATCTGAAATCATTTAATATATATAAAAATATATTTGTATGCATAAGATAATTATTGTTGTGTTATTTCACAATTGTGCAACAAAAAGAAAAAAGAAAAAGAAAAATGATAAGCAGAGAAGCCCATGTAGCCCAAATAGTCCAACTCTTTACGACCGTCGATCGTGGATCCGATGGTTCTGATCGTGTTTCCTTGGTATATAATACCCTTACCAGTCGAAACCCTACCTCCAAACCATTGCTCCCCACCCAGCTGCACGCCTCCACCGCCGCCTCCTCCTTTCCAGCCTTGTCTCCTCCCTCGCAGCCCCTTCTCTCGTCCTGCACCCGCTCGCCGGCCACACCGCTACGGGGGAATCTCCAACCACCGTGTCTGTCGATCTCGGGTACCTACGACGATCCTGGTAAGCTCCCTCCTTCTCTTTCTCCTTCTCCTTGCTGTCGCGCTCGCCCCTTCACATCTCCTCTGCATCTCGCCCCCTGCTTCACAGATCCTCGCGAGCCACGCCATGAGGGGCCTCTTTTGCAAATAAAGGAAATCCCCCCACAACCAACCCAATCATGTTGCTGCAGCCGCTGCGCACTCCTCCCCTCGATTGAGCGAGTTCCCCGGCCCACTTACAGCGGGCGCGGCGGCAGATCCATCATCCCCACACCCACCCCAACGATGGTGGCCACGGCGGCGGCAAGAGGGGAGGGGAGGGAGAGAAATCATTCAGCAGCAGCACGAGCGCGAAGCGGAAGCACTCCCAGCAGCAGCAGCGAGCGAGGTGAGAAGAAGATTCGTTTTGGTTTGTCTCTCTTTCCTCTTTCGCACGCGGTTGATTGATTGCTGGCCCAGTGGATTGAGAGGGAGCTCGAGTGATCCGTGCGCTTCAGACCGGCTTCTTTGGTGGGGATTTTCGTTTGGGGGTGATTTTTGGGGGGTAGATGGGCGCCGGTCCCCGCAATGCCGCGCTCGAATTTTGGGGTCCGAGGCGAAAATTCCGCGCTTGCTTGTGTGGCTATTAAGTTTTTTTCTGCTAGTTGTTTCGATTTATTTTGCGGCGAGTTTCTGCTTAGGGCTCAATCCATCCGCGGGGAGCAGAGTTTTGGGGGATTTTATCTCCACCTCACGAGCACGCCCAATCTAGGTGTCTTCAACCTTCCCCAAGCTGTACCGGGAAGAAACCCCCAAAATCTCCCCCACTTTTTTTCCCTTTCTCTTTGTAGGCAAAATCAATTCCAACAGCCTGCAAAACAACCGGTTCGTCACCCCCTCGCAAAAACGCGCCGACCGCTCGTCAAAATGGAAGACGCCTCCCCCTCGGTATTTCTCCCTTCGCACGCGCAATCCAAGGCCTGCTGCCATTCCATCGTCACTCCAATCCTATTTCCCGCGGCATCCCACCCAGCGCACACTCTCCCGCGCCTTTGCCCACTCGCCAGCGCTACTGCCGCACCGGCCGCCTTCATCGTTGCCGCGGCCAGGACGCAGAGCTGCCGTCATGTATAGGCCGCCGCATCCTCGCGACCGCGGATGGGGATACCTGGTTGATCATTTGTTGTTTGTTCATTGCTCGTGTGGGAATTTTTTGTTCGTGTACTGTGTGGAACCCGTGAATGGTGCTGTTGAATGGTGAGATCGATGTTGTTTCAGTTCTTCAGTTCCTAGCACATTGCCTGTCGATATCCCTATGACTGCAGTAGGATGTGTTCATTCCATGATCATGAGAAGTTTGTTTTGGTAATGCAAGGACAAGCAGTAGTTGACAGTGCAGTTTTCATGGTCCAATGTTAGAGGATGGATAAAGCTTTTTGCAGCTTAATCATGTGTAGTCTCTGAATAAACGTGGGGAATTGAGATGTATGGGCTATATGAGTCTATATATCTATTCCTTAGCACCATATCTACCTTTCTGCTCAGATACAACTTATAAGATTGTTAATAGTGTTATGAACTTATGATCTGATCAGTGCGTATGTTTTGCTAATTAACATAGTTTTAGGCAGTATTTTCTTCTTGTACTGGTTGTATACTTCCTATACTTCTCCGGTGATCTATTTCATGTGTTATTTTTGTTTTGTTCAGGATGCTGGTGTTCATGCTTTATCAAATGTTTGTCATGTTGATGTGGAGCGGATAAGTAAAAGGAAGCCTGGTGAAGTGGTCACACCTTCAACTACCTCCCTACATGTTTTACTTGTTAATTATGTCTATAACAAGTGCTATCATGTCAGATTAGGACCCTTGTGTTTACCATTTCTTTTATATCAATATAATTAAACCATTTCCTTTGAGGCATTCATATTTATCAGCTAAATAGATAAATATTTTCTAGAATAGTAGTTCCTTGCAGAGGAATGAAGGTGACATAATGGTGACTGATGTTCGCTGCGTTGCAACAGATTTTCATGCTAGACACAAAGCTCTAGAACGAACGTAGGTAGCAGAATGCTTAAAAATAATCTTGTTCGTGTACCTATTCTAGTCTTGTGTCCAGTATTTGGAAAACGGTTGCAGCTATAAGAATAAGAGTGGTTGCATGCTATGTACAGATGTACTAAACTACTAATACATGAGCTTAAGCTAGCTTATAGGCAACTGTTTGTCTTTATGAAATGTTTACACTATTTAACTCATTTTCTTGAAGATATCACTACCGCTTGCTTTCTGGACCTGAGCCAACATCAGTCTTCGAGAAAAACTCTATTTGGTACATATCTGAGAATTTGGATATTCAGGCAATGAAGGTGAAAATCTTTAGACTTTAGCCACATTTTATTGGTTTGCTGCTGTAAACTTTGCTGTTGGTTTTACTGAGTTGGTTCTTATTCAGAAAGCATGCAGCATACTTGTTGGGCATCATGATTTCAGTTCATTTCGAGCAGCTGGATGTCAGGTGATATTATCCTTCTTAACTATGGTGAACTCATTCTATTATATGTCTTAACTGCAGGTTATTGACGAAGAGGTCTAGTGGATGCAAGATGAAAGCATAATGTAATCAACTATATGGTGATGTGATTCTAAATGTAACATGAGATGTCGAGTCTCTATTTTTTTAGATTTATCAGATATTATATTGTACTATTGTGAGCATGTATGTGATCTGGGCTATGTAATTTGTTGAAATAAGTGGGTTTAAATTTGGCGATTTTGAATTTTTATTATTTCTGGATGAGCTCGAATAAAAAAGTGAATCAGTGAAATAATTGGCCATTTAGGCTCATCAATGAATTGTGTATGTGGTGGTGATGTCATCATTGCCACATCAACTGCCATGTCATCGTCTATGTAGGCAGCCATGTCATTGTACACGTAGGCAGCCACGTCATCGTCCATGTAGATAGCCAGCGTGGCATCGAGCCATGTCAAAACGTGGACAAACCGCAGCGCGACACGTGGACAAACCAGAGTGCGACACGTGGACCATTCCGAGCTCGACACGTGGACAAACCGCAGCGCGACACGTAGCGCTGTGTCAAAGAGCCACGTCATCATATCCATGTCAGCACGCGCCTTGCCACGTCAGCAGCCAGCATGGGCCGTGACACGTGCCATCCCCTTCCGTGACCAATTTCGTGACCATTTGGCTTGGTCATAGAAGAAATACACTTCTATGACGAAAAACGTGTTGGTCATGGAAAAGTTCCACTTCTATGACCAAAATGACCGATTGGTCATGGTAGACCAAATGTGACGGAGCTTCTGTGACCAATTCAATTTGGTCATAAGTTGGTCATAAAAAAGTTTTCCATGACCAAATTTGCATGTACCGTGACCAAACCGTTTGGTCATTGATGTTGGGTATTGTACTAGTGTAAGGATTCATTTGCCAAGGTGAAATCCTTTGACATCTTCTTATTAGAATCGCCGATCAAGGACAAGTCCATGGTCAACTTTTCAACCTTAGCCTTCTCTTCGGCAAGAGATTTTTCTAGAGCAAGGTTTCTTTCCTTTTCAAGGATAAGCAAGTCTTCTTGCTCATGAAGAATCTCTTTCTTTTTCTCTAGTTTGCCCAATAGCCTTTTAATTTCCTTGTGGCCATTTTTACCAAATTTCTTTATCATGTTGTTCTCTATTTTCTTTTCCTCATCTAGGTTTTCTATGTCGCTACTAGAGGTGGATGAAAAGGATGTTGGAGAGGATGAGACGGTAGATTCTTGTACCTAGCTCCCCCTTGCCATGAGGCAAAAATGAGAGTGGTCTTCATCATCGGAGAGGTTGTTGAAGAGGCGTGTTGAGGATGAACCTTGTGCCATGGCAATTGTTGCCATCCCTTGCTTCTTCGGTTCTTCATCTTCATCACTTGAGTCCCATTGTTGACCCACGTGTGCACGCCCTTGGTACTTGTTCTTGTACTCCTTGCTCCTCTCCTTGAACCTCTTTTCTTCCTCATTCTTGTTCTTGTTCTTGGGGCACTCGGCAATGAAATGTCCATACTCTCCACACTCATAACATTTCCTTTGTGACTTCTTCCTTCTATCATCTCCACCTTTTCTTGAGTTTCTTGACTTCAAGAATTTCTTGTACTTCCTTATAGCAAAGGCGGTTAATTCATCCGTGCTTTCTTCATCGCTAGTGTCTTCCTTTTTGCTCTTGGATGCCTTTGGCTTCTCTTCAACTACTTCACTAGAGCTAGCTTTGAGAGCTAGGCTCTTGCCCATCTTCAAGGTTAGAGACTTCTCCACATCTTGGTCAACAAGTTCTTGATGCAATATTTCTCCAAGGAGTTGAGTGGGAGTCATTGTTGGATATCTTGGATCTCTTCTTATCATTTGCGTCAAGTTCTTGTCCTTAGGGGCAAAAGCTCTTAGCAACTTCTTTTTGACCTTTGAGTCATCCCAATCTTTGCTTCCAAGAGCTCTAATGTCCGAGACAAGTACCATGAGTCTATCATACATTTCTTGAACGGTCTCTCCATCCTTCATGAAGAAAAGCTCAAGCTCTCCATTGATTAGGTCCATCTTCCCTTGTCTCACATGCTCGGTCCCCTCATGTGCTTCCTTGAGTGTGTCCCAAATTACCTTGACAATTTGGATGTTCCGCACCTTGTTGAACTCTTGTGCACACAAGGATCCCGTGATGACTCTTGTGGCTTGTACATTGCGGTGAAGATCTTGCTCATGCTCAATAGTGAGGGCTTCTCCTTCGGCGGGAATTGTCACACCTACAACCACAATCTTCCAAAGAGAAGGGTGAAGCCCGTAAAGGTGCATTTGCATATCATAAGCCCATTTGGGATAGTCCTTCCCATCGAAATGAGGAGGCTTTCCCAAATGCACGTAGTAAAATTTATCGTTAGAGTTGTTGCCTGGGATTTGCCCGTAGTGATGGGGCACTTCGTAGAAGCCGGAGTGAGAGTACTTGGCTTGCTCCTTCTTGATCATCTTCTTGAGGAGCTTCTTTGCCATCTTCTTAGCCTTCTTCTTCTTAGCCTTTCTTCTCTTCTTTGCCTCCTTCTTTGCCGCAAGATCATCGTCCTTGGCATCCTCATCGCTTGAGTCGGAATCCGAGTCGGAGTCGGAATCCGACGATGAGTCGTCGGAGCTGTCCACGTTGGATGGAGTACGGCTTGGGGCCCTGCCGACGAGGTCGCCGACTTGAGCTGTCGTGAGCTCTCTCTCTTGAGCTTCTTTTGCGGCAATTTCTTCGGCGGTTGGGTTGCTTCCAATCCCCGACATCTTGATCCCTTAGCGGTTAAGCCTAAATCAAGGGATTAGGCTCTGATACCAATTGAAAGGACCTTGTGATGCCTAGAGGGGGGTGAATAGGATCACTTCAAATTTCTGAAACAAAAGCAGCGGATTAAAACTCCTGTCGGTACTACCGACGTGGTGCCGGTTCTACCGACGGGGTCGGTACTACCGGTACCAGGTCGGTACTACCGACAGGCAGAAATGACTTAAAGCGAAATTTAATTCTGTGGGGTTTCTAGCAAATCTACTTGAATCAAAGATTAAGTTTAGAGGCTAAGAACCACCTGCAACCACAGAGATGAGTTGGATAGCAACCAATTGATAGATCGAGCTAAAACAAGTTCTAGGGTTCGTTAGAAATAAAGAATTCAAGCAAGCAAAGGAGACACAAGATTTAATCCGAAGTTCACACCCACAAAGGATGCTACGTCTATCACCAAGAGCCTCTTTTCCTCTTCCAACTCTCACAAAGGAAGATTGGTGCTCACTAAGAATTCTCCACCAAGGAGAGGGCAATACAAACGATCCCGGGTGCACCACACCAAGAGGCACTCGCGGGCGACGCCTAACCGTCTAGAAGCAAGCTTCAAGAGTAACAAATGCAAACCAAAAGCCCGGAGATGCTTCAAGTGCTCTTGAGAAGGGGAAGAACGATGGGGCTCTCAAAGCTTGGGCACACTTCACTAGAATTCACCTCTCTACTCAAACCCTAGCTCAAGGGAACCAAGGATTAGCTCTAGAGGAGAGGGGAGAGGTGGAGTGAATGCTCAAGGAAGTGTTTGTCCCGTGGTTGGTCAGCAATGAGTGAGGAGGGAGAAAGGGGGTTAAATACTGGGGGCCAAAAACTAGCTGTTACTGTGCAGAATCGTGTAACCCCGGTACAACCGACACGGCGTCGGTACTACCGACGGGGGGGGTTCTAAACTAAAACAGTACGGTCATCGGTAGTACCGACCCCCTGGCTAAAACTCGCCAGAGAAGCCTTATCGGTATACCGGCCCTGCGCCGGTACAACCGAGGGGCGATCTTCGGTAGTACCGACGTGGCGTCGGTACAACCGGCCCAGGCTTAGAGTTTGAGAAAAGAGAAGCATTTGTGCACGTGCCAACTCTCAACTCTTCTCACTCACTTGGATTACCTTCTAGAGCACTTTTAGCATCTCTTGGCTATCGATTTGCATCCCTCTTTATAGTACGGTGTTTCCTATACTCAAATTCAAAAAGTAAAATGAAATAAAGCCTTGATTCGAGTTGAAAGCAACGACTTGAAATTGGGGGCCTTCCTTTGATCAACCATATGAGTTTTATTCATTTAAGACCTGCACACATCTTGTCAAAGCATTAAATACCACAAATTGTGCTTGTCATTGTCACCAAAATAATTAGGGGCCAAGATGCACTTTCACCCTCCCCTGGGCGCGCGCCGACCGAGGCCACCGCCGTACCACGGCCGGAGTTTCGTCACCCTTTCGTCACAAACAAGCGGGCGCCACCTATTTAAACGCCGCCCGCCCCTCTCGCGCGAGGCAGAGCTCGATCACCGCCCACCATTGACAACCGCCCGACGAGCCTCCCCCTCCACCCTCACCCAGTGCCATTCGGCCATCCTAAGCTCCTTCCTAGGACTCGTGGTAGCTTGTGCCGTCGCCCGTTGCCCAGCGTTGCACCTCCGTCACCGGAATCACAGCCCGCCACGGCCGCCACCGCCGCCACCGACGTGCGCCCTCACCGGAGCCGTCGCCGCGCCGGCCAACCTCTCCAATCACGAGCACATAGGGGGTCCCGCACCATTTGTTAGCCAGGACCGGCCGGCCATCACCGTCGGCGAGCCCACCCAGCGGCGGAAGGGTAGGAGTACAAGGATTGGGGTTTTTCTAGGGACTCGAGTGTAAAGTAAGGGCTTATCTGTGAGAGTTTAGAAACTTCCAGGGGCCTGTTCGGAAAATTGAATCTCCAATAGTAAAGGACTTTTGCAAATTCTTAGAAAATCGTAGAAACATCAGAAAAATACAACCCCAATTTTGCTAAACTCCTGGTGAAGAGCACTACAACTTTTGTTTAACTTGTCTAGGATGTTTCCTGATAATTTTTGCATGAAAAATAGAAATGTGAAAACCTAGATCTGTTATATCTCAAAATCCATAAGTCCTATGTAGCTAATTTTTGGATATGTTGTGTGTTATTTTATGTATAGCTCCTGTACCAAACATTGCACAAGGTTATGTTGTAAATCTTTTTATATGAATTGTTTTCCATTTATGCAGAATGTGCCTAGATGATTTTTGTAGCTAAAAATATTTATGTTTTTGTGCCCAACTTCTACATGTGGTCTCTTTATGCCAAAATGCACCTCAGGTGAATTAATCACAATTTTATAATTATTAGAAGTATTTATTCTAGATGTATATGCTGCATTCCTAGGTTAATTTTGGACCAGAGAACATGTGTGAGAAAGTTTGGATCATTTGGATGCTTATTTATTTTTGTATGCATTTATCTTTCTTAAGTGACTAGCTTTTGTTATTTTCGGTATAATTAATTTTCTAGCTATCCCAAGCATGCATGTGTATTCAGTGGCTTGGTATAGGTAGTTTGGTGCTTAAGAAACCCCTCCACTGAATTTTATTAATTTATTGTTTGAATAAAAGCATTAGAGGCAATTAAAGGTTTAATGTTAAGATAATTAGGAAAATGTGCCTTTATCCTTGTGACCTTTTAAAAATGGTCGCATAGATTATTTAAGATCTATAAATACATCTATTGTTGTTTCAAAAATTTAAATGGAATTAATTACATTTATGTGCACACCCTTGCTATTGAAAGATGGAATAATAAGTCCTCACATGAAATAACAATCATAAAAGAAAACATTAATTAAGTGTTTATCAAAAGAATAAACCCATGCCTATAATAACCTTAATGAAAAATAATTAATAATTAATTGTTTGTTAAGGTGAATATGGTCAACAAGAATTGGGTAAAATAATAAATCTATCACATCACCTGAACCCTGCATTGCATTCCGTGTAGAACTCCCCGATAGTAACTACGCGCTCGTGCCGGAAGCCGAGAAAGGAGGAGCTGAAGCGGAGCTGCAGTACGTGGAGGTGATCGAAGACACCGAAGGCAGTCAGGCTAACCCTGATGACGAAGGCAAGCCCCGGTGCAATTAACCCAGTATTTTAAAATTCTTATGCAACTATCTATGGGTGATTGTGCATTTACGTTCAGGAGTTGATATGAAACCCTAGATGCATGATCCCTAGGTACCTTTGTCCTTTACTAGTATGATAGGTCGATAGCTGCTATGCTATAGGACCGTTACAAGTCGAGTGGTGCTTGTCACTCATGAGAATAGGTTCTTATGTTGCAATCATAAGATCTCCTTAAATGGATTGCTCATGTGGTAAGAGCATGGGATGTGGGCTCCGGTCCAATGGCTTTCGTAGGTTAAGTGTTTGAACGTACTAAGCACTTGTCGGTAAGGGGACCAGTAAGCCTAGTACCTTAATGACGCGGGGAGGGATCTTACTATTACTCATCTTGGGATGCGTCTCACGGCTAGCTACCGGTGGTGCATGGTGAGTCTGGGTGCCTTGCGGGGTATGCCAGATAGCCTGTACTAAAGACTGTAAGATTCGATCCCGATCCGAAGAGTTTTTGGAACCGTTTGGTGGTGGTCCTCGCGGGAGCATCCCACAGTGTGTTTAGGTTTACCTTGCAAGGCCTTTTAAATCAATCGATTGTCGGCCTCTCACCGTTATCTGAGACTACTTACTCCACTGGCCATGAGATCTCTAATGATGGAAGTTGATGAATATTTATGCTTGATTAATTGTCTTGCACAACTTATGCTTGCAATAGCTTGCTAACCTAGAAAAGAATAACCATTTAGAACTTGTGCTAAAATCTTGAAAGTAAGGACATATTCTTGTTGCTTTTCAGCAAAAGAAACTCCATGGCCAAAAAGCCTATCATGTCTAGAGTTGGTGAAGTGATTATCACCGACAGGTAAGTCTTGTTGAGTATTAGTATACTCAGCCTTGCTATAATCTGTTGTTCCAGGTAATGCCTTTGGTGATGTGTGGCCCGGAGAGATCTCGTCTGGCTGGGAGCTGGATTAGGTGGAGGACGATGAATGAAGGCATCATGGCTGGCCTCCCGTGGTGTTTTCGCTTTCCGTTTAGTTTAATTCCGCTGTTTTAAAAATTTTGAACTGCGTTGTCATGTCAAAGACTTCAGTTTGTAATAATTAAACCATTCGGGGTAAATTTCGGATGTTAATTATGTTTTGTCTCTGGACTCGCCTTCTCGTGAGTTTTAATGCATATATGTCGATCCTTGTTGTTGTATAAGTGATTTACCAGGCGTTAACCCGGCGACTAAGGACAGGATGTTACTTTATTATTGCTTAATGACCAAAGTGGATTGGTTTAGGTGATAGTACGATATTTTCCTGGGTGGGTTGTCACAACCCACAAGTCGTGTAAAAGTTCTAGGAACTTTAAACCCAACCATGTGATGCGGATCAGGCATCATACCACACTACCTAGGTGTGATTGCATAGGGACGCTACGAGGCCTTTACGAAGATTCCCTAGCACGGGCTGCTCTCTAGGTTACCTGATCAATGCAGCGCATAGAGCTCCCTAGTGGGTACCGTGTCTTATCAAAGCCCAACTCCCCGCTAGAGCAGGTCTATACACCATCTCCCATCAGCCCACAACCCCTTTCAGGTAAAGCATACCACATACTAAAGTTTCTAATTAATTGGCCAAGACAGAGCCATATGTCTTGTGGTAGTACAGTTGTCCTGGGTGGTCGCTCCATGTTCCAATTAAGACACAATATTCTTATTTAAAGCATAGATAGAAGGTGGTTAGGGACACTTGCCTTTCTCCAACGAAAAGCTACTCTTAGGGCGTGTTTGGGAGGGCTCCGGCTCCACCAAACCAACTCGGAGTAGCAACTCCACCAATTTGCGGCTCCACCGTGGAGCCGGGACTCTCCCATTGGAGCCGAGGAGATGTGTTTGGCCGAGACAACAACTCCGGCTCCGAAAAATGAAGATTTGAATAGATTACCCTCTTATGCCCTCAATTTCTTTTGTTTTGCTGTGCATGTGTGTGTTCGTGTCTGTGTGCATGCATGTGCACGTGTGGGCGCTGTGTGCATGCATGGTGTGTGGGTGCTCGTGTGCGTGGTGTGTGTGAGTGCGTGTGCATGGGTGTGTACGGGTGCGTGCTGTGTGCATGTGTGTGCATGTGTGGTGTGTGCGTGTCCGGTGTGCATGCATGTGTGGTGTGCGTGCGTGTGTGGCGTGTGCTTGCGACCGTGAGCTTCGCGCGGCAGGGCGGCCGTCGCGCGGCAGGTGAAAAGTCGCGATGGGGGGCGGCTCGCGGCAGGAGAAAGGTCGCGAGGGGGAATAGATTGAACCGGTATGTTGTGTAATCGGTGGCAGTGGTGGGTAATTACCCCCCAACTCCACGAGTTCTTATGAAAAACGTGTTCGCAGAGTACCCCTTGAGGCACTCCATGAAATTGGTGGAGTTGGGAGCTAGATTCATGGATTTCGTGGATCTGGAGTTTTTGGAGCTGCGGTGTTTGGCAGGAAAAAAATGGAGCGGAGCCGTTTTTTTGAATCTGGAGCAGTTTGGAGCTCTCCCAAACACCCCCTTCTTGCTCTTCAACACTTGCTCTCTTGAAACTCCTTATCTTCAAAGCAACGAACAACGATCCTTCTTCTACTCGAAGCAAACATCGGGCACAACATACAAAGCAACCAGTACAACTAAGAACAATGCACCAATCAAAAGAAAATCTTTAAAAAACGCACTAAAGGATAGGATCGATTCTATGGTTACGCAACGACGAAAGAACGTTTAAAACAAAACTAAGGTCAAAACTATCGAAAGATTATTATCAAACAACAAGAGACTACGTGCTTCATATGTTTTAGTTACAAAATCATGTGGCAAGAATATTTCAAAGCAGGTTATGTTTAATTAAGAAAACACGGTAAATTAACCATATTTTATTAGCAGATATTTAAGTACAAGTTATATCAAATTAACCATTACTTTAGGAAGACAAAGCATGTATAATATATCTTAGTCGAATAACTTTACATTGCGTGTTCAACTAAGCATGTTAAATTTGAAAAGGTAATTATAATTAAATTTATTATTAAAAGCGATGTTTAACACTAAGCCTCTTTTATTTAACAAAAGCTAGTTATAAATAAGAATTAACCAATTAAATCTTAACTCAAGAAATCCGGGGTATAATCCAATCACTTTTATTTAGAAAACCAATTAAATGAGAATTAGTCAAGATTAACATGCAACTTTAATATTAAAACTAATAACAAGTGATACGCATGCTAACGCACAAGCTATGGTGAAACGAACTATATAACGGCACAAAACTATTCTACGCGTTAGGAGGAACATGTCAGTGAAAGAATTACTGAGATCGGAATTGAATGGAATAAGATATGAATTTTAATAACAAGAAAAAGATAATTGATTGAATATGACATAAAGATGATGTCCCCATGAGTAATAATCAAGAAAAGTAATTAAATGATAGATATATTGGTAGTTGAATAAAGGATTATTTTATAGATAAAAGATAAGCCAAAAGATTTATCAAAAGAATTGTAGCATAAGCATGACGTAAACATGACATCGGGGGACACCTAGATAATAAAAAGATTGAGGCCAAAGGAGCTGATCGTGGCCTTCCTTCCTTGTACATGCATACAGTTATGCATGCATGGCACTGTTTTGCTTGCATGTGATTAGTGAGCGATGGACGGAAGGGTGCATGAAGTTCTCACCAGCAGCAGCAACGGCGAGCTCGGCAAAACATGGGACGATCTCAGCGACTATGAGGGCATCTGCTGTCATAGCTCGTGGCAACGCAGGGCACGACAGGTCTGTGGAAGTGATGCACATAACTGGTCACCATCGAGGGGTTAAGCAGCTGCATGAGCAGCCAGGTCTGATCTGCACCGCAGAGTGCATGAGGAAGGCAACAGCACGCGACGATCGTTGGAGAGACGAAAGACATGGGTGAGCAGCTATTAAGAATATTACTAATTAAGAACACTACTAATTACCATGCTTTACATGCAGATTTGCATGGCTGCCGGTGAACAGCTTTGCAAGCAACAAAGTCGATCTGTGTCTCGGCAAGACAGCAGAAGGGAAGCAGCTGCGGATGCACAGATGACGTCACGATCTGCAGATCAGGCCATCATGGGAGATACGAGAAGAATGCGTGAGCAGAAAAACGGAACACAGAAGATGAGAATATGATGAACTGCTCAGCCCTGACGACCGGCGAGCGTACGAGATAGAACTCAATGAGAGGTCGTCGCAGGGACGCCAACCTCAAGCATCTGGATCACCTCGCGGCGGCTGGTATACATGGAGTCGATCATATGGACGGTGTGGATGGCTGGCTGCCGCGTGGATGGATCCAGAACGATGTCATACAGATAGCTTCCTGGTGCCGCGGCGATATCGATGCTTCTGGCGGCGACAGCTCCACGACCAACTCGTACATGCAAGGTGCAGCGGAACGGAGCACTGGTGGTCGACAGTGGCACGGCGCAAGGCCTTGGATGAGGCGGCAGCGGCGGCGACTCGCAAAGGACCTAGGGCATAGATGTGGAGAAGAGACCTAGAGGTCGTTTGCTATTTATAGGCCACGAGTTGGGCTCGGTCGAGTGCTCTAAAAGTGTTGCCGAACTTGGCCCAGGTGGAAACAAACTCAGGTCCGGCTTCAAGTACTCATTTTCATGTACAGCTTGGAGATATAGGATGCTGACCTGAGGGACCATCTTGGCACACAGCGACAGACAGAGATGAAACAACTTTCGTTCATCAAGGGTAGGATAGAGGCTTTTGCGAGAAAAGAAAATAACAAAGATATGTTGAACAGGAACAAGAGGAATAGGAGCGTAATAAATGGAAACTTGAGGAAATTCAAGTTTGGAGCTCCAGAAACCTGATTGACAACTAAACTTATTTTAAAATCTTTTTTTGGCACTCATGAAACACTAAATGCATCGATATGAATGCAACACACAAAACCAATTTTATTTTAATTAAAAAATAATAGTTTTTCCTATACTATATTTCCTGTAAAGAAAATAAATATTGGGAAATTTTTTTAAATTATGAGAAAATTCTTGTTTAAGTATTCTTTCTATTTACACCCTAAAATTCGGAAATTTCAGGGTGTGAAAAATCTACCCCTTAAACGGAATCTCGTCCCGAAATTTGAAGAAAGAAGAAACAAGGAGAAGAAAGATAAACAAGAGCATTGCGATTGAGGTAGGTAGGCAATCATCCTCTTTTGTTGCACAGTGTAGAATCTTCAATCCTTTTTCTTTGTTGATTGTTGGGTTCTTGATTAGAATGAGCTAGATGGGATAGTAAGCACAAGGTGGGAAGGAAAGTAGAGTGAGGTCTTCTTTTCTTCAACTTGCTCACTTCTAAATGGCGAAGGCAGTAGTAGCATTTGCTTGTTGATGATGTTGGTGTGGGCTTCATTTCCTTCTTCTAGTGTCCCTCATTTGATCAAGTAGAAAGAAAGAAAGAGAGATAATTTGATCAAGTAGAAAGAAAAGAAACAAAGATAATAAAGATGTGGAAGGTACAAAAGAGAAACCCAATTAGGCATATGATGTCATTGTACTCCCTCCGTCCTGAAATATAAGGCATTCTAGGATTTTTAGGACCTTAGCCAATGATAATTAAAGGTAAGTTTTTTAGTTAACAAGTGCAATATTTGGCAAGTCTTTAATTGAGTTGATTGGGTACTTACCAAAAATTTCTATGATGCATTATATTTGGGGACAAATTTTGAACCATTGAATGACTTAAGGACGGAGGGAGTAGGTATAAGACCCATAATACACCAACAATCAACACAAAGAAACGAATAAATCAAGGTCATAAAACCATGCATCATCATGCAAACACACAATTCCACCACTCAACATACAGAAATGGTACTAAACATTGTTAATAGAGTCAAAGGGATCCTCCTAAGCAGGACTTGGCTTCTTCAGTCACTAGGGCTTGACTTCATGGGATGGACTAGCAACATCCATTACTTGGACATGCATCCTTCAAAGCATGTGGCACTGATTGTCTTGGGATGTTGAATCAGAAAGGAGACTTTGGAATCAAAAGTCAATGGAGAAATCCAAAGTATAACATTATTTGAAAAGTAAGGAGATATACGATGAGCAAGATGGACACACAAAAGATAAGTTAGAAGAGTAAAGAGGTAAGAAAGAAGAAATATGGGATAGGTGAAAGAAGGGATGAGAGAATAGTGAGTTGCATGAAACAGGTGAGATCATTGAACAAAAAATGAATGCAAGATCAATAGATCAAGGAGGAGAGAAAGTAAATAGACAAGGTTAGAGAGTTTAACATTTGCAAAACAATGAAGTGCAAATCAAAAGGAGTAAGTCATAAAGGTGAGTTATCAAGGAGGGTTTGTCGTATGGACCTCCCTGGCCCACCACATCGGTGGGTACCAGGACCGACTACTCGGTGGGCCCCTGGGACTACTCGGCTTGCGCTACGCGGCACCTGAAGGCGTGGAGCACAAGGACAGCAAAGGAGTAGTACTCGGATAGGACTCTGTACACGTTCCGCACTGTATAGAGGTCTCCTAGACGTACTCGGCTAGTACTCCTTCCCTACTCCGACTTGTAACCCTGCCTCCCGGACTATATAAGGCGAGGCAGGGACCGATTTCTAGCATCCAATCTCCTCTCATACAACTCACGGCGCACCATTGCACCATCTTGTAATCGTGCCCCGTCAATCCAGAGCTACGCAGCATACAGGACGTAGGGTATTACGCACCTCGCGGCCCGAACCTGTCTAAATTGTGTGCCACGTGTCTCTTCCTTCGAGTTACCGATCTCGGCGAGTCACGATCATCTACTTCGGGTACTCCCCGTAGTAGGTTGCCGGTCCAAAACACCGACAGCTGGCGCGCCAGGTAGGGGCTCTCGCTCGAGATCACATGGCGAACTCGACGGCTTCCGTCCACATCAAGCCAACCGTCGCCTTCAACCGCGGCGACACCTTCGTCTTCGGCGCACGGGTGCCGCACTGCCGATGGCGCGGGCTCTTTCCAGCGCCGCCTGACCATGCAGCCCAACCCGAGGACAGGCCTCGTGACGCTTCCCGAAGTCGTCACAGGCGAACTCGCCGGCAAGTTCGGCGAAATCTCGCTCTTCAACCAGCACGCCGACTTCGAGCTCGAGTCCACCTCCAACTCGGACTCGACGTCACCATGGGCCATCGCTTGCGAGCCGGCTGCTCAGCCATCGCAGACGGTCCCTTCACCACACCAACGCCCCACGCGTGGCCCCCGCGTCCTCAGCCGGGCCCGCACAGGGGCTCCTACTCCACGACGGGCCGGCAAGGAGCCCGTAACCGAGTACAACTCGGACTCTGACGCCGTCCCCGATCACGTCTCGGGCTCCAACCCTCTCTCCGAGTTCTATTCGAACCCGGACTACGAGTTCGACTTCGGATCGGACCCCGAGGAGCCCGAGTCCGAAGACGACTCCACCGAGCTTCCCTTGTCGGGGGCCGGCCTGCGGGGCCGGTTATAAGATCAACACCGGCCGGCGGATACGTCTGCGGCCGGACCGCAAGCCCGCCCGACCCGGCAAAGGGAGACTCACGCTACGTCGCCTACATCGACTCACCGCCGTTCCGGGGAGGGAACACCACCGACCCGGCCGACTCCAACACACCCACCGAGGTGGCGCCTTCGAGTCCAGCCTCGGCACCCCCGATCGCCAAGTCTTCATGGCTGCCGGCGACACCCCGGGGACCTCAGGCACGGCCGCAGACAAGTACCTGGAGGACATCTCCGCAGACGAGCTGTCTGCTGATGCACCTACAGGCGAGACCGACGCCAACAGGGACGCCCGGCGCGAACGTAACAGGAAGCGCAATGAACGACGCCGGCGGCTCAGAGACAACCTTGCGGAAGCTCTCGAGGCAGTCGAGAGCAGAGTCCACACCACCCCTGAGCAATGCCTCATGTCGATCACAACGATCGCACGACAGGCTCAGGGCATACGCACTGGAGAGGTCATCGCCAAGCTCGCTGAAGAAGCTTACTTCATGCGGGTCGACAAGAGAGTCAGCCAACCTCTCCCAGCTAAGCCTCGCGACAACGAAGCTACTAGTCGCGGCGGCCGACCCCGGTCCCAACCGTACCGGGCGACATCCCGGTCGACCCAAACCGTCGCCGCTCCACCGCCGGCGGACCTTCACGACAAGAGCAAGGCAACCGAGAAGTCGTCCCCCACCGTGCTCCGGCCGGTGGCGGCGGCAACGACACCCGACGGCGGCGGCTCCAACCACCGGCCAACGGGGGAAAGGCCGGAGGCGGCGGCGGCCCGCGAGGCCGCGGCCACACGCATAGCCACGCCTCGGCGCCTCTCATGGCGGGTACGATGCTCGCCGGCGGATCGAGGAGTTGCGGCGAAGAAGTCGACCACCGCTTCGCCGAAGGCGACGGCTTCCCCGCTTTCTCACCCGGCTCCGCAACCTTGCTCCTCCCCGACAAGTTCAAGCCTTTGGGGATCACCAAGTACGACGCGAGCGGATCCCATCCGGTGGCTCCGATGCTACGCCCTCTCCATCGAGAATGCGGCGGCAACGGCGACACCAAGTGCCTCTACTTTCCCTTCCCCGCCCGGACCAAGCTCCACTCACATGGCTCGAGTCGGCCCCGGACAAGCACTCGATCGACGGTGGGACCGGCCGAAGGAACAGGTTCACGAGCAACTTCGCGGGCGCCATGGGCCGCTCGGGTACTCGCATGGACCTTGCCATGATCAAGCGAGAACAAGGCGAGACCCTCCGCAAGTACATGCGCCGTTTCTTCGACAAGCGCGCTACCGTCGTCGACGTCACCGACAAGGAGGTCATCGACCTCTTCCGGGACGGCCTCTACCATCGCCGCACCTTCGAGGACTTCGGTCGTCGCCGCCCCAAGTCCATTCCCCACCTCAAGGACATGATCACGTCTCGGGCGGACGAAGAGGACAAGGCCAACGCCAAGTACGACGCCATCCGCGGCAAGTCCAAGCAGAACCGGGCGGCGGCAGCGGCAGCAATGCAAACCAAGGCGGCCGCGGCAACAACAACAACAATAACGGCAACTACTCGGGTCCCAACCGCAAGCGCAAGCCAGACAACACCGTCGCGGCTATCCAACGCCCTGCGAAGGGGAACTCGAAGAAGAACTCTGGCGGGTTCAAGGACCTGCTGAAGGAGAAGTGCCCGTGGCATCCAAACGGCAATCACACTACCGAGGCAGTGCTACCAGCTCGAGCACGCGCTCAAGGACACGCCGAGCCACCGCACCCTCACGATCAAAAGGGCAAGAAGAAAGACGGCGACAACGACGACTTCCAGGAACCCGAGAAGACCGTCAACGTCCTCCTCGGCGGACTGCCCAGCAGGCGGGAGCGAAGGCTACCGTCGCGAAGTGATGTCCATCGAGCCGGCGGTTATGACCCCTCTCAGGTGGTCAGAAGTACCCATCACCTTCTCCCGCGCGGACCGGTGGACTAGCTTCTCCGAGCCGGGACGGTTCCCTCTCGTCCCGAAACCAACGATGGCGGGTTCCAAGCTCAACAAGGTGCTCATCGACGGTGGAAGCGGGCTCAACGTCCTTTTCACCAAGACCTTGAAGAAGATGAACCTCGACGTCACCCCCATGCTCAACAAGGGCGGCATGCCCTTCTACGGCATCGTCCCGGGAAACGCGGCTATCCCACCGGGCTCGGTGGTACGCCGATTACCTTCGGGCGTCTCGGGATAACTACCGCACCGAGTACATCAAGTTCGAGGTTGCGGATTTCGAGACTTCCTACCACGCCATCCTCGACAGACCGGCCATCGCCAAGTTCATGGCGGTGCCCCACTACACCTACTTGGTACTCAAGATGCCAAGTCCAGCCGGTGTACTCTCCCTCCAGGGGGACTTGAAGATCTCCCACGACTGCGATACAGAGGCCGTGGTGATCGCTTCAACAAACCAAGTACCCACCCCAATGATGGAGGTCTACGCTGCGTCGAAGAAGCTCGCTACGAGCGAACTCGACATCCCAGAGAAGTCTGACAGCACCAACAAGCCTCAGCCACCTGAGGAGGTACTCGTCAAGTCGGTCGACCTCGGAACAGGCGACCCCAGCAAGACTACCACCATTGGGGCCGGCCTCGACCCCAAATAGGAAGACGCGCTCATCAGCTTCCTTCGGGCTAACCGCGACATCTTCGCGTGGAAGCCAGCGGACATGCCAGGAGTGCCCAGGGAGCTGATCGAGCACGCGCCTCAACGTCGACCCAAAGGCCACCCCTAAGCGACAACACCTCCGACGCTTTGCCGACGACGGACGGGACGCCATCAAGAAGGAGCTCGCCAAGCTACTCGGCTGCCGGCTTCATCGAGAGAAGTCTTCCATCTCGAGTGGCTCGCCAACCCCGTCCTCGTCCGCAAGAAGAACTCGAACGAGTGGAGGATGTGCGTCGACTACACCGACCTCAACAAGCACGCCCCCAAGGACCCCTTTGGGTTGCCGCGGATTGATCAAGTCATCGACTCCACGGCGGGGCCGCGACCGCTCTGCTTCCTCGATCGCTACTCCGGTACCACCGGATCGCAATCAAGGAGGAAGACCGGGAGAAGACCGCGTTCATCACCCCGTTTGGCGCGTCTTGCTACACGACCATGTCATTCGGGTTGAAGAACGCCGGCGCCACCTACCAACGGGCCATCCGGGCACAGCTTCAAGCGGCAACTCAACAAGAACGTCGAGGCCTACGTGGATGACGTGGTTGTCAAAACCAGGGACTCCGGTACCCTCATCGACGACCTTGAAGAGACCTTCGCATCACTACGCGAGTACCGCCGGAAGCTCAACCCGAACAAGTGCGTCTTCGGCGTACCTTCGGGCAAACTACTCGGCTTCATCATCGGCCCGGCGCGGCATTGAAGCCAACCCCGAGAAGATCTCCGCCATCACCGGCATGAAAGCTCCCACGAGCATCAAGGACGTCCGAGAAGGCGACGGGGTGTATGGCGGTGCTTTGAACGATTCATCTCGAGGCTAGGAGAACGGGGTCTCCCCTTCTTCAAACTTCTCAAGCATCACGAGAAGTTCGTGTGGACACCGAGAGGCGGATCAAGCCCTTGCCCGGCTCAAGGACTTCTCCGTCAAAGCCGCCGGTCCTCACGGCTCCCTACAAGGGCGAGCGGCTCTCTGCTCTACCTTGCTCGCGATCCGGCTCACGTGGTCGCATCGCCATCGTTGTCGAGCGGCAGGAAGACGGCCACGCCTATCCGGTCCAGCGCCCGGTCTACTTCGTCAGCGAGGTTCTATCAGAGTCCAAGGCTCGCTACCAGCCCGTGCAGAAGCTTCTGTACGCTCTACTCATCACCTCGCGGAAGCTACGACACTACTTCTAGGAGTACTCGGTTTCCGTCGTCACCGACTACCCGCTCGGCGACATCCTGAGGAACCCAGACGCCACCGGAAGAATCTCCAAGTGGGGCAGTCGAGCTCGGCACCCTCACCATCGACTTCAAGCCACGCACCGCCATCAAGTCGCGAGCACTAGTCGACTTCATGGCGAGTGGCGGGAGAACCGGCCTACCTACTCCCACCGTGCGACCGAGCATTGGGTGATGTACTTTGACGGCTCACTCAACCTCGAGGGCGCGGGCGCGGGGGTACTCCCCGATCTCTCCAATGGGCGAACAACTCAAGTACGTCCTGCGGATCTTCCGGAAGGTCTCGAACAATGAAGCCGAGTACGAAGCCCTCCCCGCACGGGCTCCGCCTCGCGGCTTCACTTGGCATCAAGCGGCTACTAGTCTACGGCGACTCCGCAGTGGTCATCAACCAAGTCAACAAGTCCTGGGACCGCAACAAGGAGAACATGGACGCCTACTGCCTAGAAGTCCGCAAGCTCGAGAACAAGTTCTACGGTCTTGAGTTCCATCACATCGTCCGCGACAACAACGTTGCGGCGGACGTCCTCTCGAAGCTTGGATCTACCCGCGCCCAAGTACCCGCGGGCGTCTTCGTCCATGAGCTTCATGCGCCATCCATCCCGGAGCCGGCGCCACCGACCACTGCCCCAGCCCATCCACCACCGGGCGGGAGGTCATGATGATCGACGCGGACTGGAGGCAACCCTTCATCGACTACCTCAGCGAGCAGAAGGTCCCCTCCGACAAGAACGCGGCCGAACAACTCGTCCGCCGCGCCAAGTCCTACGTCCTCGTCGGAGACAAGCTTTACAAGCGGGGCGCATCTTCTGGAGTACTCATGAAGTGCGTCCCTCGTGAAGCAGGCAAGGACATCTTGGAGGAGATCCACAAGGGCGTCTACGGCAACCACGCGTCTTCACGTACGCTGGTCAGCAAGGCCTTCCGGCGAGCTTTCTACTGGCCTACAGCCCTGAGCGATGCCGAAGAACTCGTCAGAAGGTGCCAAGGATGTCAATTCTTCGCCAAGCAGCAACACGTCCCAGCCTACAAGCTAGTCACCATACCGCCGACCTGGCCCTTTGCCTGCTGGGGGCTCGACATGATTGGGCCACTACCAACTGCGCCAGGAGGATTCAACAGGGTGCTGGTGGCTATCGACAAGTTCACCAAGTGGATCGAGGTCAAGCCGGTCACATGTCCCAAGGCTGACAGAGTACTCGACTTCCTGGATGAACTCGTACACCGCTATGGGCTACCCCACCGCATCATCACAGACCTGGGGTCCAACTTCAACAACCACCAGTTCTGGGAATACTGCGAGAACAGCGGGATCGACGTCAGATACGTCTCAGTCGCCCATCCACGGGCCAACGGACAAGTCGAGCGCGCCAATGGGATGGTGCTCAACGCCCTCAAGAAGCGGCTACACGACGCTGCTAACTCTAAAGGGGGCAAGTGGATCAAGGAACTACCCAACGCACTCTGGGGGATGCGGACTCAACCATCCAAGCCGACGGGGCAATCCCCCTACTTCCTGGTCTACGGCTCCGAAGCCATCCTCCCTGCCGACGTCATATGGAACTCACCGGTAGTGGAACACTATGACGAAGGCGTCTCAGAAGACGACGGACGAGTTGATATCGACAGCATCGAAGAAGCTCGCTGCGCCGCCCTCGTCCAGTCAGCTAGGTACCTGGAGGGTATCCGACGCTACCATGATCGCAACGTCAAGGAACGCTCCTTCAACGTTGGAGATCTTGTCCTCCGGCGTATCCAGAACACGGAAGGACTCCACAAGCTCAGCTCCCCGTGGGAAGGCCCCTTCATCGTGGCTAAGGTGACCGGGCCGGGCTCCTACCGCCTCCAAACACTTGAAGGCGAAGAAGTCAACAACTCGTGGAACGTCGACCAACTATGTCGATTCTACGCCTAATCTCACGACTACTCCGGGGTCCAAGTCTACACGACTACATCAACGCCCCTTGCCGCAAGCGACCCCCCGGGTCCTGGCTCCAAGTCTCCGGACTACTCTACTCCAGGTCCAGCCCGTGCGGCTACTTACGGACCCTGGGCTGCGACGAGCGTCAAGGACTCTAGCAGCGGTCTACTAAGAGACCACACTTCAAGATCCAGCCCCACGGCTACCTACGGATCTGCGGTCCAGCCTACACGGCTACTTACGGATCACCGGCTGCAAGCGGCTACCCGCTCCCGGCTCCACTTAGGCGTAAGCGGCCTCCCGGTCCAGGCGACTACTTGTAACTACGGCCCTGGCCATCCAGGTGTACTTCTTCAGTAATAAAGTTTGATCGTTCATCAACTTCTTTACTGTCTATTCCCTACGACGGGATTACTAAAGCCGAGTACTACTACTCGCACCTACTCCACGATGGGCGCTCCGCACTCTGAGATCGCGGTTACGAGTACTCATTAATGGAACAACTTCATTTCTTTGATACATGAATAAGTTCATTACAAGTGGCTTTTGTACAACTGTGGCTACTAAGCTACCTATGCAGGGCTACTGGAGGTTCAACTTTTCGGCTACCTGCTCCGCGATGGGAGCCATCTGCTCCGGCGGCTCGCGTATTGCTCATCCGAGCAGTTGGCGGCTACCCCGCCGGCGACCACCTCCACTGGAGCCTTCGGGAAGTACGACTTCATGAAGGCCAGCACCTGCTTCGGGATCGACTTCGCCATGTGCTTGACGTAGGCGGCCACCGGCTTGGCGCTTCACGAAGTCGATCCGCCGCAGGAGCGATCTTGGGGACGCCGGGTGCGGCACCGGGAGCCTCGCGATCGGGAGGGCAGCCTCTTCAAGGTCCTTCGGTGGGCCCCGGAGCGCCTCGCCATCTTCGTTCAACTTTCGCAAAGATTTGTAGCGGTTGACGAGATCCCGATCGATGCAATCCGCGGCTCCATGTGCTTCTCGCACTCGAAGGCGAGCTCCTTGTAGTCGAGCTCAAGTACCTGGCGGGCTTCCTGCTCCCGGTAGAAGAGGTTCTTCATGCTGACCTCCGAGGCTTTCAACTGCTCCACCTGGCCTTCGAGTTCTGCAATACAACACAACAACGGGTCAGAGGCTATGCGGCTCCCAACAAGTACCCGACAAGTCCAAGGACATACCTTTGTTCTTGTTGCGGAGGCCCTTGTTCTTCCGCACCAGGTCGTCGCCCTTCGCCTGCAGCTCCATCACATCGTTGTGGTACTTGGCGAAGGCGGCGTCGAGCTTCGACTGCATCGCGGCCGCGTGCTTCCGCGACTTCACGAGCTGCTCTTCCAGGGCCTCAGCTCGGAGCACGGTGTCGCCGTAGCCTTGCAGCATGTTCGACTTCTCGCGGGATCGCTCCGCGACGTCCTACACAAGACAAGATCAAGTCAAGCAGAGTACTCTATGCAAAGAAGTGACTGCTCGTGAAGCTTCGGCTACATACCTTCATCCACTGCTCAGCACGCCGGATCGCCTCCAGATGCTGGGCTACCGTTGCCGGCTCGACGAGATCGTCGGCCAGCAGCTCAATCCCGCCACGGCTACTCGACGTAGCCTCCGTCATCGGCACCGAGCGGATCGGCTCCGCGTCTTGGATCTCGGGGGATCAGATTGCCACCTCCAGGGCAACCCCTGGCGACGTGGTAGCCGCCTCCCCCTCGGCGGACTTCACGACGGTTTCCCCCTCAGGCTCGGGGGCTCCTTCCGCGGCCTCCCGGGGCCTGCGGTGTCGGCTCTCCGCATGGGCACCCCCCGGCGGGGATGTCACCTCCTTCGCCGCCCGTCAACAAGGAACACGCGCATCGGTGCCTACAACTACTCGTTCCGAGTTCTACATCTTCGGGACGGGTACTCACCTTCTACTACGACCGCCTGCGGCGGCGGCGCTTCGGCGGCCGGGGGCTCGGTCGCGGCTTGGGCCTCGGGAGCGGGCTCCTCGACGGGTGGCACGGCTTCTCCTGCCTCCGCTGTTGCGGGCTCTTCCCCGTCCCAGCTCAGATCTGTGGATTTTCTGCACAAGTGTTCACAGAAGATCGTCAGACTACTGCCACGAGTACTACTCATGAAGACGTGGTACTTACAAGTTCGACCGGACGATAGTCACGGCCGGAGCACCGAGGATGCTGGCGATGTCAACCAGTCCACCCTCGGCGGGCGTCTCTTCCTCCGCCTCTTCGGCTACTGCCTCCTCCACGGTGGCAGCGGCCGGCGCAGATGTCTTCTGCGTCCCCGCGGTTTCCATCTCTCCAACGGCGGCGGCCGCGGGTACTCTGCTCTCCTCTGGAGCAGGGGGCTGGCGCTCCAGCTGCGCCAGAAGTTCTTCGACAGTGGGGGCTGGACTTCGGCTTCCCGCCGGTTCCCCCACTGTGGGCCACATGCCCTCGTCGCCCTCCTCCACGGGCTCTGCTGGCGGCACCTCCTGCACACAAAGAGCGACTACTCGTCAGCAATGTACTCGACTACCGGGTATTCGACTACTCTGCTCAAGAACACTCACCTCTGGAGGCGTGGTCTCTGAGACCTTCATCTTCTTCGCCACCCGTTTCTTGGTGGGGTTGCGCGGCTTCCGCGGCGGCGCAGCAAGGCTAGCTTCCAGGCTAGCCGGAGGGTCTTGGATGAGTGGCACATGAGGCAAGCCCGGACGGCTAAACCTCGACCGCAGCTGGAAGCGGTCCTGAAGAGTCTCTTCGTCTTCATCGTCGTCATCGGAGGTATCCTCCACAATGACGGTGTCGTCGCCTTCTCCAACTTCGCGGCGCTCCTTCACCTTCCCCACCGCCGGGATCTCGATTCTGCTCGGTGGCGGCTGCGGCTCGGAGACAAACCGCTTCACATCATCCTGTGCAAACAAACAAGGCGTCAGAAACTTCACTACGGGTACTCACTACTCGACGAGGGGGTACGACTACTTACCTCGTTGGGCGGGCGCGCGGCGGAGTACTCCTCGACCGGACACGCTGTGTACGGTGGCATGTCCTTGAAGATCCTCGACAACCTCTCGACGATGTCGTTGTCGTCCAGCTCGCCCCCCGGCATCCGCGACGTATCGTTGTCGCCGGTGTACTCGAAGCCCATCGTGTCTCGCGCCATCAGCGGCTGGATCCTGCGCTTCATGAAACTGAAGGCCACATGCTCGGCCCTCAGTCCCGCATCCCTGAGAGTCTTGATGCGCGCTAGCAACTCAGGGAGCTGGATCCCCTCTTGCATGCCGGGCTCCGTGTTCCACCACTCTTGGTGCACAGGGCCGCCGACCGCTCGGCTTCGGTAGCTCGGGATGGTGGTTCGTGATGTAGAACCATCTCGTCTTCCGGTCGGTGTTGGAGTCCACGAGCTTGTACGCCGAGTACGCTCCGCGGCGTCCTCCCTCGGTCGGATTCCGGCCCCTCCGACTACTCTAGGGTTGGAGGCGGCGGGGCGCGGCTTCACGCGGAAGAACTTCCGAAGAGCACCCGGTGCGGCTTGATTCCCAAGAAGGCTTCGCGAAGTGTACGAAGACGGATGTATGGAAGATTCCGTTGGGGTTCGGATTGAGGTACTCGATGCCGTAGTACCCGAGCGGCCCCTTGAAGAAGTCGCTTGCCGGGAGCGCAAGCCCGCGCTCCACGAAGCGTGAGAACATTGGGATCTCGTCTTCGGCCTTCTCCATTGGATAGGGATCTCTCGCGGCGGATCTCCACATGTCGATCTCCTTTTCCCTGATGAACCCGCTGTTCAACAGGGTCAGCAGGTCCTCCGTCTTGACCTTCGACTTTTTCCACTCGCGGCTTGGATCAGCGCGCGGTGGAGACGCGGTGGCGGCGCTGCATCGGTGGCGGCCGCGGCAGCCTCTGCACGGCTCCTCTTCTTCCCGCCGGCCTTCAACGTCTTCGACGGCGACGGCTTCATCCTCCAAGTACAAGGAGTCTTCACTCGCATCCGCACGGGGGCTACCCTAAAAGGCTCCGGGTGGCGATGCGCTCGGATCTACTACGGCGGCAGCAGGCGCTGGACTGGATCTACTTCAAGATTCAAATGGGAATGACTGCGGCTCACTTGGGTGAAAAACCCTAAGGGTTTTGGCTCTTATTTATAAGCCAAATCGCCTCCGTAACGGGCGGCTGGATAAGTCCATGCGCGGCTGACTCAGCGGCTGCGCGTGACTCTTCGCATTCTACTAGTCGACGCGCCTCACCTCGGGGGCTCGGCTACTTCTACTCGACTACCTGGGACGCGGCTAGTCTCAAGAGCATCTCAGGACACATTCTCCAAGTAGACCCTTCAATTCGAGAGGAAGTACTCGACTCAAGGCTCGGGGGCTCCGTGCCACGTGTCCTTCGGTTTTTTCTCTCCGGATTTTTCGGGATTTTTCTTGCCGAGACTTCAGATGGATCCTCAGCCAGAGCCCGCGGCTCGAGGCTCGGGGGCTACTCCATGTGGATTGCGGATCTGCAAATCGCATCTCCACGACGGCTTCGGCTTCAAGACAAGACAGGCATTTCTTGAAGACCTTCGAAGGCAGATTTCAAGGACGCTTGGGACTACTCGAGAAGACTTCAAGATTGCTCAAACATCAGCTGGAGTACATTCCAGCCTCGGGATGCTTCGACTACTCTTGAGGACTTTTGACTTGTAGCCCTTGGGGACGCTTGAGGACTACTCGTTAGGACCGTCAAGATTACTGGAAGCTATCCTTCTCGACTACAAAGTACTCGGGGGCTTGTCGTATGGACCTCCCTGGGCCCACCACATCAGTGGGTACCAGGACCGACTACTCGGTGGGCCCCTGGGACTACTCGGCTTGCGCTACGCGGCACCTGAAGGCGTGGAGCACAAGGACAGCAAAGGAGTAGTACTCGGATAGGACTCTGTACACGTTCCGCACTGTATAGAGGTCTCCTAGACGTACTCGGCTAGTACTCCTTCCCTACTCCGACTTGTAACCCTGCCTCCCGGACTATATAAGGCGAGGCAGGGACCGATTTCTAGCATCCAATCTCCTCTCATACAACTCACGGCGCACCATTGCACCATCTTGTAATCGTGCCCCGTCAATCCAGAGCTACGCAGCATACAGGACGTAGGGTATTACGCACCTCGCGGCCCGAACCTGTCTAAATTGTGTGCCACGTGTCTCTTCCTTCGAGTTACCGATCTCGGCGAGTCACGATCATCTACTTCGGGTACTCCCCGTAGTAGGTTGCCGGTCCAAAACACCGACAGGGTTAGGAAAAGAGAATGTTCGAGTAGTGAGAATATTCATCACAGAGCTCAAGTCAAGGGTAGTGATGAATTTTAGATCAAACGAAACCTTAGGGAACGACCATTGCTAACTACGCTTACGTCCTACAGTCGATACAACTCTGATACCACTCTGTCACTCCTGGTTTTAGAAAAACAAACCAAGTGCATACCTATATGTATGACAGGATCAAGTTTCATACATGTAGTAGACATAAGTGAATAACAGTGACAATATCACGTAAATAACATAAACAAAACTTACTATTCTATCAGAGTTATACACAACTCCACAAGGTTTTGGGTCCCATTGCTGCGGCATTATGGTTGCGAGTATCCTTCCGGAGGTTGGGACTTGTGTCTCTCTAAAGGATTTGGAGAATAAGCGACTCAATGCCGTTATTACTAACCTTTTGTGTAGTTGTGTATGTAGAGAACTAAAGCGTCTTATTCTAAAGAGCAAAGGAATTAGAAAAGATGCTCATCTCATTTGGAAATTGCTATTTGGGATAGCTCACATCAAATGGGATGAAGTTGAGAGTGATGATGAAGATGAACCAGTGGAGATGTGCCCCACAACCTCTACAACAACCACTGATCATCAAGCTTCAACCCTCAAGGAAGAAGGAGGCAAGAGAAGCGAAGGGAGAGTCTCTCTGGGGGAGGCGGTTGAACCGCCCCCAGGGGCGGTCTAACCGCCCCCAACAGATATGCCTCAACCTACTATGGTGAAGGCACTTGCCTCGTGGCCAAGAAGAAGAGCAAGAAGAAGAGGCAGGCCAAGGGAGCAAAGAGCCAGAAGGTCGAAGCCTCAAGCTCACCATCAAGAGAACTTGAACTTCTCAAATCCGAACTCACTTCCTTGGTTTGTAAATATGAATCATTGGCTAACAAATATGATCATGATATCAAATCTTTTTCATATAGAACTAAGGTAGAAGAAGAAACCAATGATGTCCTAGAAGCTCAATTAGCGAAGCTCACTAGTGATCATATGACTTTGCAAGCAACTCACAAGGAACTTGAGTGTTCTCATGAGAAGCTTGTGGACGCATATGCCTCACTACAAATTGCTCATGAGGTTGTTGTTTCATCGGTAAAATTCTTACAACCTCTCACACCCATATGCACATGCTCACTTGTCAACAATGAATTTGCTTGCACTAAATCTTGTTTCTCTCAAGCAAGCCAATCTAGCATTTAGCATGTATTCTTGTGATGACCTCATTGCCCAGGAAAATGATGAACTCAAGCAAGAGGTTGAAAAGCTTAAAAGAGACTTGTATGTGTTGAAGGAAGAGAGCCAAGTGCAACCTCCTCAAGATAACCGTGATAACATGGTTAAGAAGCTTGAGAAGGGTTCAACCGTCGCAAGCTCAACTCCTCAACAACACATCAAGATCAAAAAAAGCAAGATTCAAGAAAAGGAGAAGGGGCATGCCACTTCACATTGCCCCACCAAGATCAAGGCTCAAGAAACAATCTCTAAGAAGAGAAGAAGATCAACCAGAAGGAGATTGTGCTATATATGCAAAGAGAAGGGTCACTCAGCTACGGATTGTACACAAGCTAACAGTACTGACCAGGGGCGGTCTGACCGCCCCCCCCCCCCGGTGGTTAGACCGGGCCTGGCCAGCACAATGAAGAACCACCACAGCGAGGAGAAGAAAACTCACCCTTCAAGAAAGAAGCCTCCATGCAAGCCTAGACAAGACATGCAAATGGATCCCAAGCCAAGAAGTACCAAAAGCCGCATTTGCTACACTTGTCGTAAAAAGGGTCACTTGGGCAAGGATTGTCCAAATGGTAACACTCCTCAATCTAACCTTGTCCATTATGAGTTTTGTAAGCTTATGAATGACAAGATTGACACTTGTATTATGAGGATGATTAGTTCACCTCAAGTTAGTACAAGAGCGATTTGGGTTCCTAAGCATCTTGTGACTAACCTTGTAGGATCCAACAAGTGTTGGGTACAAAGTGCTTACTCAGCTTGTAGGTTGATCGAGTTGCATTGAAGTCATGGCAATGAAGAAAGAATTAAGTATTTGATACCTTGTCATGAGAAGGACTAGAAAGTGAACATCACTCAATCAATGCATCCTCGGTAACTAGTACTTAAGATGTGCCTTGGTCACTCTTAGTTCTTTGTGAGCACTCATGGATCACTAGACCTAGGTTTGTGAAGCATGAGGAAGTGACCTTGACACTTTTGTAACTTTATACTCTCATGCCATTCGATGCTCCTAATGGCTCTCTAGCAGAGCATTTGTTGTGATAAAGTCTTGCAGAGATTTAACTAGGCATTACATAGGCTTATCAAGGGACTGAAGCTGAAAGATCACCAAGATAGCCAAAAAGGACAGGGCGGTCTAACCGCCCCCAAGGGGCGGTCTAACTGCCTTCCCCCAGGAATGCTTTTGGTGGGTGACCCGGCACCTGTGGCCGGGTGACCTGAGGCGTCTCTGGAGGATGGCGTGTGACCCGGCCTCTTAGGCCGGGTGACCCGACATGGAGCTGTTTCATCAATATTTTGATGATTCCAAGGCAATGGTATTAAGATTCTTGGCATAGTTCAATTTGATAAATAATTTTTATGCCAAGACACACCCTTGAAGTAACCTCCCTTGTTCTTAATTGAATTGCGTGCTAAGTTTGAGAAATTCAAAATTCTCTAAGCACTAATTGAGGGGGAGCTTACTTTAAAGGTTGTGTCATTTGTGAGACTAATAATTTCTTCTAGTGAACTTGTAGTCTCATGTGTTTGTGCATCTGAAGCAAGCTCTTGACTTTACTAATAAATCTCAAAGAATTAAGTAAGAGCCAACCTTTTCCTAATATTTTCTTATGCACAAATTCAAATGGTCTAAACGCAAAGGTATGCATCTTGAACCTCTTTAAATACCGAAATGCATATAGGCCATAATACCATGCTAGTGTGCCATCCTAGCATGTAATTACTTCAAGTGAATTTTTGTGTGCCTCTCTAGATATTTCGTTAATACCTTTGCTTTCACTCGTCTTTGTGTCTCGAGGATGAAGGTATGGGTCAAATATACTTGAAAAGCTATTCATTTGAAGTGGATGCATGCACTTTGTGACATAGGATAGATTTTTCGAAAAACCAACTAGCATGTGTAGGAAGTGTGCTTAATTGGAAAAATATTTGGTTCTTGGTCTATATATTGATCCATTTGTGACTATAGTTCTCCTTGTTTGTTTGATGGCTAGTCACAAGTGGTGATATTTTACTCAAGTCCATAATATCTCTTAATCCACACCTTTATCTCTCTCTCTCTCTCTCAAACACTCTTGGAAGAATCAAGAATGTGATTTATTTGGATTATCTCATGTTCTTCTAAAGTTAGTGAAATTTGGATCAAAACCATCTATATATCTTATATCCAATATTCCCTGGAAATCAAGGATCAAATGTCTTAAGTTTGGAATAGTGTTCCTCGGAACTACCAACACTAGGGAGGAACTACCGATAAGAGCTCACTGTCCAAAAGTATGGAAATTACCGGTACTTCCGACCCTACCTCGGAACTTCCGATAAAGGGTCTCTGGTCAAAGTATTGTGCAGGGCGGTTTAACCGGGGTTGGCGGTGGTCTAACCGCCCCTCCCGGCTTCTACCCCTATACACAAATTCTTTCCTCAACGCAAAATCAAGACTTCCAGGGGCCTAAGTGGAAAAGAGGGACAAAACCTTTTCTAATCTTAGTTTTCCTCAGTCAAAGGGGGAGGGGCGGTCTAACCAGGGGTCGGACGCGGTTAGACCGGGGTATACGGGCCTCACTGTTTAACCCTTTACCCATGACTCAACACCCCCTCAACCCTATCCATTCACTCCTACCTCTCTCCAACGACCAGGAATAGCCCCTCTCGACCTGAAATCGACCCCCTTCTTCCTCTTGAAGTTCTCACACCCTCCCATGGTGATTTGGAGTTTCCTCCCCTAAAAATCAAATCCAATCTAGTGACTCCCCTAAGGCGGCTGAACCGGTTCCCCACCCGGTTCTTTGGATTTCACCTTCGTTCCATTTTTCCAAAGGTATTCAAATGTTATTTTTGCCCGATCTATCAACTCCATGAGTAGCTTTGAATTTCCTTTGGTAGAACATCACCTGGCAACCCCTAAAGACATTCCTAGAGTTTGGTTCAATTTTGTTAAGTACATTATCATGAACTCAAAACTAGGGTTAACTGCAGGGGGCGGTCTAACCACCCCTGCAGGGCGGTCTAACCACCCTGCGCATGGTTGGTCCAAAAGTTTAGTTTTGGCATGTATTTAATCTCTATCTCTCTATAATCATCTCATGAACAGTAATTCCATATTCTTTTATCTGTGTTGCTGCGTTTGGCCAAAAGGAGCCATTGGCTCAAACCTGACAGGGGCGGTCTAACCGGCCCGCAGGGGCGGTCTAACCGCCCTAGCCAGTTTTGTGCCAATTACTTTGGAATGCCGAGCCTCAACGCTCGTTCTAGCCAATATTGTTCCTAGTGTCTTATACACTTTTGTTTCACATCTTGTGATCCAGGGACAGCAGCAATGCCAAGGGGTATCGGTTCTCAGAAAAGAAAGAAAAGAGGGAGTGGTGATGCTGGAACATCCTCCGGTCTTAGCACGCACAATCTGAGGCCAAGAGGACAGCCACCACCACCACCTGTCTATTATGGTGATGACACTGAGATTAGTGACAGGGTGGAGAGTAGTGATGATGATGTGGAGAATCCCTCTCTTAATTTTGAGCTTAGTTGGCGTCAGAAGGGTGTTGGAGCTGTAGGAAATGACAGTGATGGTGACAGTGCTGAGGAAGAGGAAGAGGAAGAGGAAGAAGAGCATAGAGGTGGTCATCAACAACTTGGTAGGCCCTATATCAGAGAGCCTAACTATCCTTCCTGCAGAGGGCCTATTGATTATTATCAGGCAGGGATGGTAGACACTGTGGTTAACTTGAGAAGAACCAATCCGGCTAATGAGGATAGGACTGCCACAGATTACATATTTCAGACCATCTTTCAGCAGGACTATTACACCATAGCTGTCATCACAGGTAGAAAGGCAAAAATCACCAATGATGCTCAGTATAGTGATTGGGAGTTTACGGAGAGGAAAAATAACCCTATCTTTGATGAGGTAATTCAGGCTTGTGAATCAAAAGGGATAAAGGCCTGTTGACGGTGTAAAACCGTGCTCAAGTTCACCGCAGGCCTACGGGTGACTTGGTGCCTTTTTCACCAAGGAGGGTCCTCCCTAGATTTGTCAATCCAAGGATCAGAAGCAAACCACTAAGGTTCTCTATCTAACCTACCGGTCTAACCCTATGTGAAGCATTGATTGCATAAAGGTAACATACAAACACGAAGGGATGTATGGATCACATCCACCTAGCCATAAAGGTAAGCATCAAAAGGTAACCCTAGCCTATCGTCTTCTTATTGCCGTTCCGGCCAAGGTGATAAACCAATCTAAACCTATACTATGATAAGGATTTCACTCGATATGGAGTAACCCGATATGGAGTGGTCTGATGCACGTTCACTCGCCGCTTTCTCCCCTCTCGTACTGTCACTACGCGAGGATAATCATCACCGAGCGATAAACCTCGGTCCGTGCACTACTACGGTGTGTCCGCAAGACAAGATTAATCACCATGATTCGATCTAGTCCTACTAAAGGCATATGGTAGCGACACATATAAATAGGTATAACTCGTAGTAGATCAAAGTATGACAAGATATAGTTACATCACCGAATGTTGAAGGTACAAACGACTTGACGAATTCAAGTCGCGGCTCCGGAACTCCACCATGGCTTCACCACGCAGGGCCAACCATGGCGGCTAGGGCATGGCCTAAGCCATCTCCTAGGCAACTCGAGGACTCGCGGCGGTCGTCGGCTTCCTCCCGGTGCTTCTCCTTCGTCTCGGCAGCTCTCTGATGAATGGATGGATGTGGCGGTCGGCGGAGGAAGAGGCAATAAATAGACAAGCACCTAGGGCAAAAGGGGGGTACGAACCGGGCTCGGAACAGGCTGCACCGATCGGCCTGGGCCGACCGGCCCAGGCCCATTTTGGCCCGGTTCGGCCCCGTCTCGCTCCCCGATGCTTCTCAGTCAATTGTTGACTTGCTCCCTTATGCATGTGGGCCCTTGATGTCGTCTTCTCCACGGTTTGGACAGAGCTCCTTGTTGCGCAAGCTTCAGCATCTTCTGTCCAAGTCCCTGGAGTTTCACGGCTTCATGCTTCGGTCCCTGGACCCTTTGGAGTCATGTTCATGATGTGTCTTGACTTGTTTCGGGCTTCATGATCGTCTCTTGAAGTGCTTGATGAACTTATCCCGAAAGTCTCCCTTTAAGCTCTAGTTTCCTACATAAACAACAAACTCCAAAATCGACATGCGAGAGTGAACTTGATACCTCCGGGGGTTAGTACCATTGGTTAGAATATCAAATATGTGCAAATGTTGACGGTAAACTTATAGCTAGGTGTACCAAAATCGACCGTCAACAAGGCCCTCATGGGATTTAAGCAACATTGGAACAAAGAGCTCATCGCCCAGTTTTATGCGACATTTTATTTTGGCTATGTGCTAAAAGTGGATGGGCGAAGTGAGAGGGCTATGTTTTGGATGACTAAGGGTGAGGACCACCAGCTCACTTTCTTCAACTTTCTCACTTTATTTAGGTTACCTAATGATGGGTTCGCCCGGAAGCTCCATGATGAGGGACCACTTGAGGCAAAGAAGATGGCATTTATGTATCCCAGAAATGCAAGGAACAGTTGGGGACATGTGAAGGGCTTATACACATATTATTCGATCCTCAACCGTCTGTTCAGGAAGACACTCACGCCTAGGGGTGGAAACACCTCGGATATCACTACTTTTCAGAGGAACTTGATGGTGGCCATGAAGCCCGGTGAGCCGACGTTTAATGTTGGTGACTTTTTGTGGCAAGAGATAAAGAATTCTTCTGAAAATCCACAAAGGTTGTGTAGCTATGGTCCCTACATTAGCTACATTATCAAGAAAGTCACACAAAGGGCATATCCAAATGACACAAAGCATAGCCCTTTGCAACCAAAACCCAGTAGGACAATAAGGGTCCCCTCTCCACAGGATGATCAGCAAGAGGAGCAAGAAATATTTGAAGAAAGGGAGGCGCCGCGCGGTTGGGAGGCATACCAGCCTGGGGCGGTCTAACCACCCCTAGCAGGGGAGAAGAAACATACCTCCCCTCTTCGCAAATTGATCAACATCTTTCTTGGTATCTGCAAGACTCAAAGAGACATAGAAGTTGCTCAGCAAGAGGAAAGGAAAAAGAATAAGAAGACGAGGGATACCATGAAGGCTCTTCACACTCAAGCCGGTTGTCAGCCTCCTAGATCTCCTATCTCACCATCCCCTCCAAAGGTTGAGATACCCTCTCTGGATGATAGGGTGAATGTCTTTCTCAACTCGAATCTCTACAATTAGTATGGAAGCAACTTCGGATCGGACATTGGTGCATCCTCCTCCCCGGCTCCTCCTCCTCCACCACCATCTACTGGTTTTGACTCGATGTTTGAAGATGACACGGTTGTCCCTCCACCATGGGTTCCTCCTCCATCAACTGATGCATGAGTGGCTCGTGTCTCCCATGAGTTCTTTGATCAACCTGCCACTTCCTATGGTATGGAAAATTCACTCGAGTCTCTATTCTGAAATTCTTCCATATCTAGATCTTTTGTATCTTATCTCTCTTGTGTATGTCTAGTTGCAAATCCGAACATCGGAGAGGGCACTTGGGATCAGTGGCAGCAGTAGCAGTGACTTGGTAGCAGCAACACCTTCTCCAGGACCTTTATGAATGCTTGATGACAAAGGGGGAGAAGAGTTGGATTAAAGCTTTGTGCTTGTGGTTGTTCTGCACGGGGCGGTCTAACCGCCCTGCCCTGAGAGATGAGAGTTGAGACTTGGTCTGCAATAAATGGATCTCTACTTTATCTTGTGGACTTGAGTATTTGTATGAGTGCTTCTGGGTGTGTAGGACTTATTTTTGTATCCTAATTGACATTTGTGATAGTTTGTGATGCATGGTTTATTTGATGAATGTTTTGTGTAGGTTGAATGGGGGAGGCGGTCTAACTAGCCTGCAACCCCGGTCTGACCGCCCCTGCCCAGACAGCACACACATTTCACTTTGTTGGTTGCTTGTCATGCCATATGCATCACGATTTATTTTATTTTGTCACACACATCTTTAGCACTCCACAGATTCCACTAGTAGGGATGTTGTCATCGATGACTGAAGCGTCCCCTCATCCGAGGTGACCAAATGTGACACAAATACCAGTCCCAGGAGGCTGGTAGCACATTTATTACAACAGGTGGAATCAGTCTTTTACATTACGGTTACAAAAATGGCACGGTAGTGCCAACGCTACAAGGAACAACACAAACGCTAGCGACCACACTACGATAGCAAAGGCTTCCATAGCCTCCTCAGAGTACCACACCATGGAAGCTTTCGGTAGGGCCCTGGTACACAGGCACGGTTGGGTGTAGGGCACAACCTACTCAACGTCTTCGGGGATGTAATCGGGATCCTCCTCTGTAAAATAGTTAGTAAAAACAAGGGTGAGCACATACGTACTCAGCAAATCCAACCCCACCCACGGAGGGGCTTATAAGCAGAACCATGCATAAGGTATACCAAGGATCAGGTTAAGGTTCATTTCGCAAACTTACACATGCAGGGGTTCATTTCAACAGGTTTTCGCAAAACATTTTCATAACCCAAGTAACTCAAATGTTTTAGGAAAAACCACTGTGGAACTACCGGACTTCCCGTCCGTCGTAGCCCAAGCACACAGCCACACACTTCACCCAGAAAACAACTCACGCCAGAAAACACCCCATCCCAAACACTAGTTTTTGTGACCACACCGTGACTCGTCCAATACCGTGGACACGGCTATTCGAATAGGTTTGACACTCTGCAGAGGTTGTACATCTTTACCCACAAGTAGGGTACCGTCACACGGACACCTCAGCGCCGGTACGGATCCTATCAAAGCCATTACCCACCTTAGCTAACACTACGAGCCACCACGGAAGCACCCAAGGGGTTACCCACGTAACCAGGGCGTACCTCACACAGAGCGTACCCCTACTCCTTGGTCTCCCGCTGCTCACCCGCACACCAGATGGCAAGTAGATTAATACCGCAGCAATGATATGCACCAGAGTATTTAAAATACCTTAACAAACTTGTTTTTGGAATAAAATTTGCCAAGATTAATAATCTTGCTAAAAGAATAGGACGTTAAGGTTTAATCTAGTCCGAGAGGCCCTAGAGGGAATTTTTGGGTTCTTTCGGTGGCTAGTATTTTATGGTGTATTTAGTCCGACTTCCAAGACATTTATTCTCGTCAAAACTTACTTTCATGCACAACCATACTAGTTCATCACGTTTTGCCATACGTGGTGGTACCACAGGGAAGTCCCGTGAGGGACTAGTGGGACCTATTCCAATGGGTGCCACGTCACGTCTGCGTCTCATCACGTTTTGCCATACGTGGTGGTACCACAGGGAAGTCCTGTGAGGGACTAGTGGGACCTATTCCAATGGGTGCCACGTCGCGTCTGCGTCTCGTCACGTTTTGCCATACGTGATGGTACCACGGGAAAGTCCGTGAGGGATGAGTGAGGCCTATTCCAATGGGCACTCACGTCGCGTCAGAGTCTTAAATAGGACGCTGTCCATGCAGCGGCTTTACGCATGGGTACCGTTTCTATAAGTGAACGGTAATGAATGTGGACGCTTTTGTGAGTGCTGGCACAAAAGGTCTTGGATTTCTGTGATTTTCTGCAGGTACGCTAACCACGGTTGTTAGGTACGGTAATTAAGAAACGAATAGCTTCCGACTAGTTATTATAGGGAGAGACGTTTATATATGCCCTGCCACCGGCACTAACTTCGTTTTTAAGCTTAAAAAGCTTTGTGAGGAAGTTTAGTACGCTTTTTGCATCATGTAAAAGCTATTGAACCAAAATGAACTTAAATCATGTGTCATTTGGTCTTTAGTTAAACTATGTTTCTTAAGGACCAATCATGCTAGTTTGATGCTTTGATGTGTGATTAAGCAAAATTTAACTAGCTGCTGTCCAAATCTTCCTAAGGATTATCTAGAAAATTTCTGGCTAGGGGTTCTTTAGGGAAATTGTTCATCACCTAGTTAAGTTTGCTCCCTGAATTTCTCATGATTTTAGGATGTTTAAAAAACTGAAGTTAGGATCAAAATGACTAGCCTAGGTCTTGCTGAAATGCTGTCAAAAATCTGAGTTAGGCTGAAAACTCGAATCTTTACTTATAGTTCCAAACAGAATTTGACTTGAGAATCTACAGCAAAAATGTTCACTATCTAGCATAGATCATGCTGTAAAAATTTCATGGTAATTGGGTACTCATGTATTGAGTTATGGTCTTTTTAGTGAAGCTCTGCCCTGCTGAATTCTGGGCAACAGCACTCTGAAAATGAACATTTTTCACCCTTTTCCAATCCGAATTAGTTCGACCTTTGAATACCAAAAATGTGAGTTATAACCTTGTCAAGTTGCTCACAAAAATTTGGAATTTTTGGGGTACTGGTTTTGCAGTTATGAATTTTTATTCAGAACTGCCAGTTTTGCCATATTGCATGTTAAACTCATATTTTTGGGTTCTAACATGTGTTTGTAATTGTTTTACGGATGGCTGCCCCTAGGTTTGTTGCGGTGGGCGCTGATGGCACGTTTGCCACCCCCGGCTTGCGGTGGGAGGGCTTCACACGCATTGCGTGGAGAGCCCCGAGTGCCGTCGGTTACACCACTCCTCCTTTCTACGAGGGGGTGGAGTACGAGGAGTGGGGCGTACCGAGCTGCGCAGTTCGAGTGACCGTGCTCCCCCACCCGGCCACCCCGAGTGGGCAGACTTGAGCATGGAGCTCCTCTGTTTCCGCGCTGTCGAGGCAGTGGAGTCTGCAGCCTTGATGGTGCTCCACGCTCTTTCCACCCACAGGCCGCAGGAGATGCTTCAGACACCGTTGGGGTTGGCTCTAGCCCTGGACCCCAACGATCCGTTGTGGCTAGCCAGGATGGCTAATATAGCCACACTTCTCGAGACTGTGCCACCCTACGACACAGTGGAGACTTTGGGTACGTGCTTGAGAGCTTTGTACGCTCTACAGGACCTTCGCCGGGTTATCGCAGATGACTTGGCTAGTCGTCTCACTGGAGCTACTTGGTATATCTCCTGGGTTGTCGGCCTTTACACCGAGCGAGATGTTAAGTACACCCGAGTGTGCGTGCATTATTGCCGACCTTCGGGATCGGATACGGCGGTTCCGGGAGCGAGCACACCGGTTTACGTTTGAGCGAGGTGACCACCGCGCCAGATTCCGGACTTGCGGGCCGGGCGAGCGGCTCGCAGTTCAGGTGGTTGACAGGGATGCCGAGAGGTTTGTGCACCTTGAGCACATCCGGGACTTGCGGGGAGCGAGGTTGGGGACCTCGAGCTCGATGTACAGGCTTTGGAGGGTGTTGTGCTTATGCTCCAGCAGTTGCACCACCCACCGGCTATTGTGGATGATGAGCAGATGGAGATGCAGCTGGACCCAGAGGAGGTTCAGGACGTTCCCGGACTCGATTAGAAGAGCTAGGTGCTCTATTCCTACATGTCGCGGGGAAACTCTCCATAGTTTGTACATAGGGCTTAGATCCTAGTTGTTGTAGTAGGGAAAAACTTGACATGTACTCTTGTTAGCCCTTTTGGTTGGATTTTGGTGCTAGGCTGACTTAGAGTATTCTTTTGTGTAGCTAGAAGCTACATAGTGACCCCACTTGTAATGGTGATCCACCAAATTTTGTAATCTGTAATTATGGTGGAAAAACACCTTCCGTGCAATACCGCCTAAGAAATGAAATGGAGAAAGTTATGGTCATTTCTGGATTTTGCAATGACTACCAAAGTTGTTTGAAATTTTACAATGGTTATGCTCACCAAAATTCAGCATTTTTTTTTGCATGTGTAGTTTAAGAAATATCGAATTTTTAGTAAGTTGCTGGCCGCTGTCCAAACTGCTAGACAGAACCTTGAAAACTAAATTTTTCGACCCCTTTAAAAGATGAATCTGATCTGGAGTTGAATACCAAAGTTGAAGCTTATAAAATTCTACACATGCTGACCAAATTTTATGAATTTTGGACTTCTGTACAGAGAGTTATGATTTATTTACTCAGAACTGTGATGCTGTCTCGAATTCTGAAATTTTCTATAAGTCCGAATTTTCGTATGCATATTCTTCTTGTATTCTTTTAAGCAAGCTTTGAATATGTATCTAATGAAAGTTCAACTTTTCGGATGTCGGATAACACACGGAATAACTCTCGGGGTGCGGGAGGCAGGTGGGGATGCTCCTCTTCCCCCACCTCCACCCATGACACCCGCGAGAGGCTTTCATCGGCTAACGCGCGGACGGAAATCTTGCGCCAAATTTTGCAAACTCGGCAGCAAATTGCACGGAGGTTGCAGCAGCTCGTGCACAATCAAGGCCATGTTCGGGAGGGGCCTAATGCGGTCATGTCCTTTGAAAAATTCAGGGCAATGAGGCCACCCCTCTTCACCAAGGCGAGAGGAGCCCCTAGAGGCCGATGCTTTCATCGGGGCCCTAGAGGCCATGTTTTCCATCTTCACACCGCCTTGCTCGAAGAACTTAAGGCAGGCTTCGCTGCTCGAGAAGCGAGGGGTGAAGCTTTAATCTGGTGGGAGCATTTCAAGTCCATGCAGCCACAGGGTCACCAGATTACTTGGGCAGAATTCAAGAAAGCATTTAAAGAGCATCACATTCCCAAGGGTCTTGTTGATAGGAAGATGAGAGAGCTAATGAATCTCAAGCAAGGCTCTGACTCAGTCTATCAGTATGCTCAGAAGTTTAATAGTCTCTGTCAGTATGGGGACTATCATGTTGATACTGATAAGAAAAAGATGGAGCGATTCCGTGAAGGGCTTGATGGAGAGCTCTATGAGAGGTTGAACTTAATCAAAACTGAAAGCTATCCTGAGCTAGTGAACTTGGCCATCTCTCGGAGGACGCCATGAAGAGGGCTCAACGGGATAGAAAGAGAAAGTTCAATCAAGCTTCGAGCGAGGCCAAGGCAAGAAATTTAAATTTGTGAAGAAGAATGTGCGGGGGTGCCCCCCGGCCCATCTTCGGTGGACGCCGGGTGATGAGGCAATCTCGCTCTAAGCCGTCCGGCGCCTTTGGCTATCGCAACACTCGGCGGACCGCTCCTAGGCCTAGTGCACCCCCACCCGCCCGCATCAATGATGATCGCCGTTGCTATAATTGCGGACGGTACCGGGCACTATGCTAACAAGTGCACACGCCCTCGACAAAGAACCTCGGCAAAGTCGGGGGCAAGGTTCTAAGGCTCGGAAATCAAGGAAAGAAACGACCGTGCAAGTGAAGCAAGGCCGTTTGAACTTCACCACGAGTGGTTGATCTACCGCAGGGAGCACCCGGTCTTGACGGGTACATTTTCTATCCGTGGTCGTCCGGTTATTATATTATTTGATTCCGGTGCTACTCATAGCTTTATTAATGTGAAAACCGTGAGAAATTTGGACTTGAAGTGGTGTCATACTAAGCGAGCCTATATGATTGCCACACCGGGTGGAAAGGTTGCTTCAAATCAAGTAGCCTTAAGCGTACCACTTGAGCTAGGTAGCAAAACTTTTCTAGCTAATCCGGTCACAATGTACCTAGAAGGGATAGATGTTATCTTAGGCATGAATTGGATGACTCAAAGCACAAAGTTGTCCCGGATATTTCGAAAGGGTGTTAGAAATCAACTCACCTTTGGTCGGAAATTCAATTCTTTACCTTCCCCCAACAGGCCATAAAGGCTCATGTGTGTATGCAGCCATAACTACTCAACTTGAGGATATTCCAGTAGTATGTGAGTACATGGATGTCTTTCCTGATGAATTGCCCGGCTTGCCCCCGAGCGAGAGATGTTGAGTTTGTCATTGAGCCGCAACTCGGCACGCTCCTATTTCTAAGCGATCCTATAGAATGCCACCCAAAGAACTTGCTTGAATTAAAGAAACAACTTCAAGAGTTGCTTGATAAGGGCTACATCCGCCCCCGCTCTTCTCCTTGGGGTTGTCCCGCCCTCTTTGTGAAAAAGAAAGATGGTAGCCCGAGGTTGTGTGTGGACTACCGACCTCTCAATGCGGTGACTATCAAAAACAAATATCCGTTGCCCCGCATTGACGTGCTATTTGACCGATTGGTCGGAGCTAAGGTCTTCTCAAAGATCGATCTTCGGTCCGGTTATCATCAAATCAAAATCCGGCCTAGTGATATTCCCAAGACGGCTTTCTCTACACGCTATGGCCTATATGAATTCTTGGTTATGTCTTTTGGTCTTACAAATGCACCAAAGATACTTCATGTATCTTATGAATTCCGTGTTTATGACGGAGTTGGATAAATTCGTCGTGGTTTTCATTGACGACATCCTTATTTATTCCAAGAATGCGGAAGAACATGCGGAACATCTTCGCATTGTGCTACAACGCTTGCGAGAACATAAACTCTATGCTAAATTCTCCAAGTGTGAGTTTTGGCCGGACAAGTGTTAAATTTTTAGGGCACACTATTTCCAGCGAAGGCATAGTCGTCGATCCCGAACAAAGTGCAAGAGGTTATGGATTGGCAACCTCCTAAATCAGCTCATCAAATCCGCGACTTTCTAGGCTTGGTCGGTTATTATCGCCGTTTTATTCCGGATTTCTCTAGAATTGCTAAGCCTATGACTGAGTTGCTAAAGAAAGGAGTGAAATTTGTGTGGGGTGAGGCTTGTGATAAAGCTTTCCAAAAACTAAGAGAACATTTAACTTCAGCCCCAGTGCTAGCGCGCACCGGACAATTCTAAACCGTATGAAGTTTATTGTGATGCTTCGAGCACGGGTCTTGGCCGTGTTCTTATGCAAGACAATCGGGTTATTGCCTATGCCTCACGAGCGCTTCGCCCTCATGAAAAGAATTATCCCACACATGACTTAGAGCTAGCGGCGGTTGTTCATGCATTGAAAATCCGGAGGCATTACATTATGGGGACCCGCCGCAATATCTTTATCGACCACAAAAGTCTCAAATACATTTTCACTCAATCCGATTTAAATATGAGACAAAGAAGATGGTTAGAGTTAATTAAAGATTATGATCTTGAGGTCCATTACCATCCCGGAAAGGCGAATGTAGTTGCGGATGCTCTTAGCCGCAAGGCTCACTTGCAATTGCCTATCAATGGAACCTTACGGTGACACTCGTGTGAGGATTTGAGAAGGCTAAACTTGGAAATTGTTGAACAAGGAAGCCTAAATGCTCTTTCTGCAGTCGACTTGTTTGATAGAATTGTTAAGGCTCAACTTCAAGATGAGGGTATTCTCTTAATTAAACAAAAATTGCTAGAAAAGGATCCTATTGCTTCCGGAAGGATGAGAAAGATATAATCTGGTTTGGGCAACGCCTTGTTGTCCCAGATAATTGGGAGTTGAAAAAGGAAATCTTTGATGAGGGTCATCTCTCTAAATTCTCTATCCATCCGGGGAGCGAAGAAATGTATCAAGACTTAAAGGAAAATTTTTGGTGGTCCAATATGAAGGTGGACATTGCCAAATATGTGTCCGAATGCGATACTTGTCAAAGAATTAAGGCAAGTCACTTGAAACCTTCCGGTACTCTTCAACCCCTACCCATACCTTCATGGAAGTGGGATGACATAAGTATGGACTTTGTGTCCGGATTGCCACTCACATCTAGGAAACATGATTCCATCTGGGTTATTGTTGACGATTGACAAAAACGACTCACTTTATTCCGGTCCGCACTACATATGATGCCAAAGCTTATGCAAGTCTTTATATTGAGCACATTGTTCGCTTGCATGGTGTTCCTAAAACCATCATTTCCGATAGGGGATCTCTCTTTGTGGCACGCTTTTGGGAACAACTACATAAGTCACTTGGCACGAAAATCATACGCGATTCGGCTTATCGTCCTCGGACGATGGTCAAACCGAAAGGGTAAACCGATTCTAGAGGACATGTTGCGAGCATGCGTGATTCATTTTGATAAAAGTTGGGACAAGTGTCTCGCCCTGGCTGAATTTTCTTACAATAACAGTTATCAAGCCAGCTTGAAAATGGCACCTTTTGAGGCTCTTTATGGACGAAGATGTCGTACTCCCTTGAACTGGTCACAGACCGGGGAAAGAAAATTCTTTGGTCCAGCCTTAGTTGAGGATGCCGAAGAAAAAGTGAGGGTAATCAAGGAAAACTTGAGAATAGCACAAGAAAGACAAAAGAGTCATTATGATAAGGGAAAGGCACCTAGAGAATACAAAGTTGGTGACTTTGTGTACTTAAAAGTTTCGCCAACCAAGGGTGTCCAAAGGTTCAGTGTGAAGGGAAAGCTAGCTCCTCGCTACATTGGCCCTTATGAGATCATTCAAGTCTCAGGGCCGGTGGCATACCATATTCGGCTACCCGAACGATTCTCTGTGCCGTGCACAATGTGTTTCATGTATCACAATTGAGGAAATGTGCACGTGAGCCGGCTAGAGAAGTTATTGAAGAAGCTAATGCTTGGATTGAACCGGATCTCTCCGTTGTGGAACATCCTTTGAGAATTCTTGATGTAAAAGAAAGAAAAACTCGAAGACAATCAGTAAAGATGTATAAAATCCAATGGAGTCATCATACCGTAGAAGAAGCTACATGGGAAACCGAACATTATCTCAATGAGAATTATCCGGGTTTTCTTGAATCAAGGCAAAGTAAGTTCTTTCCCCTACTTCCATCTTTTAAATCCTAAATCTCGGGACGAGATTTCTTTTAAGGGGTAGGTCCGTAACATCCCGGATGTTTTGTTGCGCTAATGACCTCAATTATAAGAATTAATCAAGGTTAATAACCTCCTAAGCATGTTTGACTTGATTGGGCACACTTTTGCACAAAAGACCCCGGTCAACATCTCAAACCACGGTCAAACCCTAGATCTACTTTAAAGGCTGAAATGGTTTTCTTGCGCGTTCTCCAAATTTCACTATAGAAGTCCAAAATATGCCAATACGAAAGTTGTTCGTTATTTCCGGAACACATTTTTCGTAATTGGCGGACATTCCAATTTTGAGCGCAAATTGGCCAAAAATCAAGTTTATCGCGCCGTGAACAAGATGGCGAGCCGTGGAAAATCTGCAACTTCGGTTGGCGTTCCCGGGCAAACCATTGATCAAAACATATGTCACCCTTCGGGAAAGTTGTAGATCTACAGCTCCTCTACAACTTTGCTTTTGGGAGATTTTTCACTTAGTTGACGGTTTTTGGAGTTTTGCATTTTCGAAAAGGGCTAAACGGAATAGAATGTAGCCGGGCGACGTCGACCTCGCGCTCCGGAGCGCGCGCGCGTTCCAGCCACGACGGCCACGTGGCGGGGCCGCATTGCTCCGGCGTACGGACGCCCGGGCGACGTCGCCGTGGACCCGAGCACCGCGGTGGACCCCCTCCGCCCCTCTCGTCTCCCCGTACGCCGCGCCCGGGCGGCCAGCCGCGCCGGGCCGAACGCCCACGCGTCCACGCGTGGCTCTGCGCCTAGGCCGGCCGCGCATGCCGGCCGGTCGTCGAGCGCCCCAAGTGGACCACGCCGAGCCTTAGGCCGTCGCGCCTCGCGTTCGTCGTTAGCCCGCGCACAAACACCCCCCGCTCGCGCCGCGCACGCCGCCGCCAAGCTCCTCCCTCGCGCCACGGTCGAATCACGCCTCCGCGCCCAACCAATGCCGTCGTGCCCCCGCCCGAGCCTCCCCTAGCTCCGTCCGAAGCGCCCCGGGCCCCCCTTGCGCCGCGCGTGGCCGCCCCGGCGTCGGCGGCGCGTGCCGCGGCGGGCGCACCGCGCCGGCGCGCGCCGCCGCCGGCCGCCCGCCGGCCTGGCCGGCCAAGGTGCCCAACCGCGCGGTTGGGCCTAAAACCGCCCCGGGGGCCACGCCCGGCCGGGACCGGCCGCGCCGGCCGCCGGATTGGCTGCCGCCGGCGAGCAAGGGACGGCCAGGACCACATTGCGAACGAGAAGCTCTTTCCAGGGAGATTTCTGCAAGTTTCCAGGGACCCGTTCGTAAAGGTGAAAGTTAGGTATTCGGCAGTACCTTCGAAAAATCATTAAAAATCGTAGAAAAATCGGAAAAATGCAAAACCAATTTTGTTGGGTTCGTGGTGAAGAAATCTACCTTTTCTAGAAAGCATGTATAGGGTTTTTCTGCACAGTTTTTGAATTAAAAATTCAAACTCAGTTTGGAGTGTTTTTAGTGTGATTTAAAATCTACACATGCTATGAACTTGAATTTTGGATATGTTGTTCCTTATATCATGCCTAGATCTGTGACAAAACTTTACATGGTTTTGATGCATATAATTTCAGTTATGATTTATTTAAGCTTTATGCTAGAATAAGTTTGATGCTTTTTATAGCACCTTTAATGAACTTTTCTTTGAGCACAAATGCACCCTAGGGCTTTGACTTGATGATTAGTACCCATGGTGTGATGGAGGTGATTTTAGGGAATTGTTTGCTTGGTGTTTTGGATTTAACCTTGTGTAGGAGCTTAAATTCAAAATCTGAAAAATAAATTGATTTTGCAACCATGCCTTGGTCAGAACCTCATATTTGGCATACTTGACCTGTAGGAGAAAGTTGGGATCAAAAAGTTTATTAAATCTTTTTATATGAATTAAAGTTGATTTACTAGGCTGAAATTTGTCTTTTTCGTATAAATTAATTTATAAATGTTCTTCAGCCAAATTTTGGTGGGAGAACTAAAACTAAGTATATGTTGCTGTGTGCAAAATATTAGGCTCATTGGAAGTGTTCTTGATTTAATTTTGATTTACGGGTGAAAGGCTTGTTTTAAATAATTAAGGAAAACAATGGAAATTATAAGTGCTAAATGGTAAAATCATGTTGGTTCTGTTTTTAATATTTAAACACAACACCCTTGCTGTTTAGTGAAGTTAAATAACTTAAATTACTTAGATGTGCACACAATCACCATCAATATTAACTTTAATCTACTGCATGTGCATATAAACGTGTAGATCTCCCCGACGGTACGTATACACTCGCCCAGGAGGGAGACGGGACTGTTGATGGTGAGCTGAACCAGATTGGTGTGCAGCAAGACCTGGACCAAAGTCCGGAAGAGCCAAAGGCTAGTGTAGGAACCGAGTCCGAGGAAGGCAAGCACCGGTTTCATCTAACCCATGTTTTAAATTAAAATCATGTCCCTCTCGCTTTTCAAAGCGCTTTAATGCTTTATTTGTGCATTTAAGTTTCAGGAGTTGCTTTGAAACCTAGATGCATGATCCTTAGGACTCCTATGCTCTTTTATTAGTATGTTAGGAACGCTAGTGCCATGCTCTAAGGTCACGGTAGAAGTCGAGTAATGACTCATTGCTCGCGAGATATAGGATGCTTATGTTGGAATCATAAGTTGGTTAAATTGACTCGCTCATGTGGTAAGAGCAATGGGTTCGGTCTCGACCGAGTAGCATGGTGCTGGTCCTAAGCTATTGAACGTACCAAGTACTTGCGGGAATGGGACCGGTAAGCCTAGTACCTTCCGAACCGGGGCGGGATCTTTCTAGCTACCCGCTTGGGATGTGTCTCCGGCTAGCTACCCGTGGTATAGTGTGTGAGTCCGGACCGGTCGGGTTAGACCCTCGGATAACCGTGTACCGCAGTTTGTAGCGTACGATCCCAAACCGTGGGATGTTGGGAACCGCCCGGTCGGGGTAGACCCCGCATTTGCTTTTATTTGAATTCTTGGGGTCTACTTCCTCCGTGTATCTTGGGTTTACCTTGCAAGGATATAAATCGATCGATCGTCGGTCACTCGCCGTTATCCGAGTCGGCTTGACCACCGGCTACCCCATGTTTATTTATGGAACGGTTCGGATTAATATTGTTACTCGTTTAATATTGTTTGAACAACATGCTTGTTTAGTGCGGGTGCTCACATAGAATGGTTAACATACTAGAACTTGAGCTAAAATCTGAAAATAAGGATCAACTCTTAGTCGCTTTTGGCAAAACAAACCCACAAGCCAAAAAGCCTTGCATGTCTAGTCTTGCTTTATTTTTGTCGGGTAAGTCTTCTTGAGTAGTAGTACTCGGCCTTGCTTAATTTGTTGTTTTCGAGTAATCCCATCCGGCCCGGTTCCATCCCGGATGGTTGGGAGCTTGAATGGGAAAACGATGATGAGGAGTGATATGCATGGATGGCCTCCCGTGTGTATCATGCGCTAGTTTTAATTTCCGTTGTTTAAACTCCGAACCATGTTTACTTTTATGTATGAAAAACCTGGTTTGTAATAATGTTGAACTTGTGAACTTTAATGTAATGTAATGTTGTACTGCGGTCCCGCCTTCGTGTGGGCTTAGCGCATATCGGCGATCCCGTTGTATGTGATTTACGGGCTTTACCGGCGGAAGCGACGAATAGTTCTTTATTATTGCTTAATGGCCACGTGGACCGGCTTAGGCGATAATACGGAACTATTTTGGGCGGTTCCGTCACGAACTAGTGGGATTTATGCTAAGCCGTTGCCACATACAACGGTCGGGTGGTTGTACGATGATTTGGGTCAGGTGGATGTCACGCAACCCGGTCCTTAACCGACAAGATGGACAACTTCCAACACGCTCAACCACACAGGTACGAGCTCACCCATACTCCTGACACACACGTCCATCCCGTCTACCCAGTTCTTTACTCATTTTCCAAACATATCCCCTTTTTTGTTTTTGAAGCACTCACATGTTTTGGAAGCACTCACACATTTTGAAAGCACTCACACATTTTAAAGCAACCATTCAGGCCAAAACAAGGTTCAATCATGGCAATCAAGGGTGGCTATCCTACCATGTTTTGCAGTAAAACAATATGCAATTTATAAAACGGGTATAGGGTATATTTATAAAACTAGGACATAAGCATGCACCAAAGGGGGAGGTTGAACTTGCCGTCTTCGAAGTCTTCGGGGAGGGTCGGCTCGGCGTTCGGGACCTCGGGCTCCTGCTCGCAGTAGTCGGCTTCGATCTCTGGCTCGGGGTACCTTCCTCCGTCTACTCCGTCGGCTATAGCGCACACACAAGCAAGCAAGCAATATTAGCACACACGTTTCCGGCCGAGCTCGGGGAGGGGGAAGTGAGTGGAGAGGGGGTATATATAAGCCCTAGGGGTGGTGGTTCAGTGGTGTACCACAGGGGAATAGCGGGGTGAGGTCTGGGTTTAATGTTGGGTCACAGGGGTGGTATAGGAGTTAGGGACCTATTAGCAATCCCTACAAATGGTAAGAAGGGTGTTTATGCTAATATAAACTAAGTTAGAGTCATTTTGTAATTTATTCTAGGGTCTAACAGTGTTTATCCTTTGATTAACTATTAACCTAGGGACTTAATTGGAAAAATAAAAAGAAATAAGAAAGGAGGGCTCGGTTTTGAAGTAATAAGGGGAAACAGGGGGGTCCTTGGCAAAACGCCATCTTCTTCCCCCTTCCCCCCTTCGAATTAGACAGAGAACAGAGGGGGAGGGGCGGACCGTGCAGGAGGCCGGCCGGTGGGGGTGCTCGCCGGCGGCTCCGGCCACGGGGACGGCCGGGGATGAGGGGAAAAGAGAGAGGAGGGCGAGGGGAACCTATTCCCGTGCTCACCTCGAGCTATTGCGCACGGTGGAGGCGGCTCTACGAGGAGGCAGCGGCGCGGCGGCGGTGCTAGGGGGCGGCGGCGCTGTGGAGCTCGTGGGAGGGGGAAGAGATTGTTGTGCGTCTGCTGTGTCGAGGTGCGGCGGCCCGGGGAGCCGTCGGCCCCCTTTTATAGGCGGCGGAGGAGGGTTCGGGAAGGGAAGATATTTTCTCCGGCGAGACCAACTCCGGCGAGCTCGGGCGGCTTCGCGAGGGCTCGGCCGGGTCAACTTGTGCAGGGACTCGGCCGGGGATTAGACCCGTCGTGCAGGCGCGGGGCTGGCTTCGCCGGCCGGTGGTGGAGTGGACGGCTCGGGTAGGGAATTAATGGCGGCGCGATGGGTTGGCGGAGGTGACGGCTCGGCTTGTCGCCGGCGCCGGGGGAGGGGTCCTTTCGGTGCGCTTGGGCGGTGAGGAGCGGGGGAAACGGTGGCGTGTTTGTGTGGGCGGCGTGGTCGGTGTGCGGCCACGCGGGCCGTGCCGGCCCGCCGGCGGCCGTCAACGGCGCGGCGAGGCCGATGGGAGGAGAGAGGGAAAAGGGGGGGGAGAAGGGGTCACCGCGCAATGGCAGTCGCCGGCCGGGCGCGGGCCGGCGTGCGGCCGTCCCGGTCGGCCCCCGGTGCCGCGGCGGGTCGCGGGCCCGGGTTCAGGCGGTGGTCGGGGGGGCGCGGGGGCGCTGGCCGCGCGGGAGGAAGGAGAAGGGAGGAGGAGGAAAAGAAAGGAAGGGAAAAAGAAAAGGAGGAAAAAGGAAAAGGAAAAAGAAAAAGAAAAAGAAAAGGAAAAGAAGGGGAGGAAAAATAAGAAGAGAGAGGGAAAAATAGGAGAAGGGATTTTGGAAAATCCGGAAAATTGTCAGGGAAATTTGGGGAGGGTTTCGCGGGGGTTTGTCCCGGTTTTTCGGGCGTCGGCGCATTTTCTGGGACGGCGGTGATGGCGAGGCGGACCGGTCACCGGGACCGCGGCGTGCGCGGGATTCCCGGCCGGTGGCCGACCGCGACGTTGGGAAGGCGCGCAGGGGTGCGGCCGGGGTGCGGTGCCGGCGGGAATCGCGGCACGCGCGTCGGGGAGAGAAAGGGGAGAGAGAAAACAGCGGCTAGGGTTTAAATGGTAACTGAGCTCGGCGGACCGGTTTTTGAAATTACGCATGATTTAGTAGGTGATTTATTTAGAGCTAAAAACGCGGGCGTTACAAACCTACCCCACTTAAAATGAATCTCGTCCTCGAGATTCGGCTAAGTCTCGAATAGGTGGGGGAATTCCTTCCTCAATGCGTCCTCCCGTTCCCATGTAGCTTCTTCCACCCCGTGTCTACTCCATTGGACTCTGCACACCCGTACTTCTGACGTCCTTGTCTGCTTGACCACAGTGTCTAAGATCTTGACGGGCACCTCTTGGTACCTAAGGTCCGGGCAGAGTCAATGGTCTCCACCGGTACTTGCTTATCTTCTAGAACCTTCAAACATCGGCGTAGCTGAGAGATGTGGAATACTGGGTGTATATCTGACATCTCCTCGGGTAACTCCAACCGATATGCTACTGCTCCCACTTTCTTGATCACTTTATACGGGCCTATGTACCGAGGGGCCAATTTCCCGTGTACTTGAAACCTTCGAGTTCCCCGGATGGGTGAAACCTTGAGGTAGACGAAATCTCCTGGATTGAAGCTCGCTTCACGCCTCTTCTTGTCTGCGTAGCTCTTCTGTCGGGACTGGGCAGCTTTCAACTTTTCTCGAATATCAGCTACGCGCTCCTCGGCTTCCTTAATGAGGGCGGGCCCAACCAGGGCACGCTCTCCTACTTCTGACCACATTAGGGGTGTTCTGCATTTTCTCCCGTATAGTGCTTCGAATGGCGACATTCCCGGACTTGCTTGGTAGCCGTTGTTGTAGGAAAATTCTGCGTATGGCAGGCTCTGCTCCCAATCTTTGCCATAGGTGAGGGCGCATGCTCTCAACATATCTTCCAGGATTTGATTCACCCTTTCGGTCTGTCCGTCGGTCTGCGGGTGGTATGCGGCGAGTCGAAGTCTAGCTTGGTGCCCATGGCTTTGTGCGAGCTTTTCCCGCAACCTAGAGGTGAACTGGGTCCCTCTGTCTGAGACTATTCTGCTAGGCACTCCATGCAGCTTCACTATATTTTCTATGTAGAGTTTCGCCAATTTCTCTCCACCATAAGTGGTCCGTACGGGTAGAAAGTGAGCGACTTTAGTGAGTCGGTCCACGATCACCCATATGGAGTCATGTCCTTTCTGAGTTCTTGGCAACCCTACTATGAAGTCCATACCTATCTCGTCCCACTTCCATACCGGGATTGGTAAGGGTTGCAACAGTCCTGCAGGCTTCTGATGTTCGGCTTTGATCCTCTGACAAGTGTCGCAGTGGGCGACGAACCGTGCAATGTCTGCCTTCATTCCGTTCCACCAATACTTCTGCTGTCAGAATGTGCCCAAGGAAGGATATCTTCTCTAGCCAAAATTCACACTTGCTGAACTTGGCGTATAGCTTGTGTGCCCTCAATTTTCCCAGCACTACTCGAAGATGTTGTTCATGCTCCTCCACGCTCTTGGAGTAGACAAGTATGTCGTCAATGAAGACCACGACAAACTTGTCCAGCTCTTCCATGAACACCTTATTCATGAGGTTCATGAAGTATCTTTGGTGCATTGGTTAGTCCAAATGACATCACCGTGAACTCATATTGCCCGTAGCGAGTGACAAAGGCGGTCTTGGGGATGTCACTTTCCCTAATCTTGAGCTGGTGGTACCCTGATCTTAGATCCACCTTCGAGAAATACTTGGCTCCCTTCAGTTGGTCAAACAGGTCATCTATTCTGGGAAGAGGGTACTTGTTTTTAATAGTGACCTCGTTCAGCGAGCGATAGTCCACACACATCCTCATGCTCTTATCCTTCTTCTCCACGAAAAGCACTGGGGCTCCCCAAGGTGATGAGCTTGGTCTGATGAACCCGCTTCGCTGAAGCTCTGCTAGCTGCTTCTTCGCCCGCCAACTCGGGGGCTGCCATCCTATAGGGTCTCTTGGCTATGGGAGAGGTTCCGGGGATAAGGTCGATCACGAACTCTATGTCCCCCGTCGGGTGGCATTCCGGGGAGTTCTTCGGGGAACACATCCGGGTATTCTCGTACTACTGGGACGTCTTCTATGGACTTGGCTTCTATGTTGAAAACCATTATATCCGGCCTGTGTCCCCGGGTGTGGCAAGTCACTTGTATCCCGTCTGGGTTGGTCAGGTGTACTACTTTATCGGCGCAACTTATGAGGCCATGGTGTTGGCTTAACCAGTCCATACCAAGGATCACATCTATCCCCTTGGATTTCAGTACTACCAGGTTCGCTAGGAACTCTACCCCACTTAAAATAATCCTTATCCGGGGGCATCCCAGTTGACACTTAATGTCACCTCCGGGCGTTCGAGTTATTAGGGGTGCTTTGAGTAGTACTGTGGGTATGCTATGCTTCTCCACAAAGCTTGAGGATATAAATGAGTGTGATGCTCCCGAATCGAATAGTATGGTAGCCAAAACTGAGCTGACCAGGAACTCACCGAGTACTACTCCTTGTGCTTCCTGCGCCTCCTGCGCATTGATGTGATTCACTCGGGCGCGTCCATACGACTGCTGGGGCTGCCTCATCCGCCGGTTGCCGGTGTTGTTGCCGAAGTTGTTGTTCTTGCGCACCGGCATGCGGTTGGCTCCGGCGCCGGTGGCCTTGGCCCGTTCACCGAGTTGGAGTAGGTGGTGGTGGCCGGCTTTTTAGCATAGGGGCGCTTGGCGATGAAGTGCCCGGTTTCCGGCAGCTTGAAACACACTCGGGAGCCGTTGTTGTTGTTGTTGTTGGTAGTGATCCGGCCGGTGTTGTTCTCGTGGGGGCTTCATGGCATTCGGTTGTAGGAGGGCTTGAACCGGGCTCGGGGGTTTGCGAGCTCGTGGCTTGGGATTGGGTCTCGTCATCGCATAGGAGCTTGGAACCCGGACATGGGATGTCCAAAGTTTCTCGGCCTCCGGGACCGCTCTTGTCGCTTGGCCTTGTGCTCCATGAACTTGCGCTTGTTTTCCTTCTTTTCCTCGGCCCTTGCTCTCTCCGTGAGGATTGCCATGTTCATGAGGGTATTAAAGTCCGGTAAATCCGAGGAGTCGGCGGTGTCCTCGGTTCGGAGTCGGCCCCTTCTTGAACATCTCTTGCTTTTTGGAGTCTTTATCCACCTCCTCGGGGGCATAGCGTGCCGCCTCTATGAACCGGTACGTGTATTCCTCCACGGACATGTTGCCTTGGCGGAGTTCGCGGAACTCGTCCGCCTTCCGCTTCGGTGTGGCCTCCGGATGTGGTAGCGGCGGAACTCCTCCACGAATTCATCCCATGTGATGGCGGAGGGATCCTTGGGCGCGGCGCGCGCAGTTCTCCCACCAAGCTAGGGGCGTCCCGTGAGTTGGTGAGCCGCCAAGAGCACCTTGTCATGGTCCTCGCGGTGGAGGGGCTCCGTTCCCTCGGGATGGCTCTCGCCCAATCGTCGGCGTCCAAAGGATTCACCGACCCGCTAAAGGTGGGCGGCTTAGTCCCGAGGAACTCGATCGCCTTCTCATTCATGCTCATGGCACGGGGTCTTGGGCGGTTGATGGCATTGAAGATAGCCTCCATCGGGACGGTCCGTTGGCTAAGACTTGGGCCAAGTCAATAGGAGGGGGTGGTGGTGGCGGACCACGTTCTCTCCTCCTTCTTCATTCGGTTAACCTCCCCGTTCGGAAGACGCTCCATCCGATCGGCCCGTGATCCCTCGCCGTCCGATCGGTGGGTCCTGACAGGGCGCCTGGAAACCATCTGTAAAGAAACGGGTTTTCTAAGAGGTCTAGTTTTATGTGATGTTTAAGTGGATTATAACGGATTTCTTTTTGAAAAGGCAGGGTTTACTCTGCCGGTAAGCACACAACGAGGCACATAGCAATCAAGCAAGCACAAACAAGTCTTTATTACAAACCGGCGAGGAGGATACATCCCGACTACGCGGACACACTACACGACTAAAGGCTAAGGGCGCGACTTGGACCGTACGGCTTCATTCCCCGGGTCTTGGGGCACACTACTCGCGAGGGGAGCTCGTCTTCCGGGGTCGAGTGTTCTTCCGGCGGAATGAGCAACTCGTCATCGTTTCCGCCTTCGGGGTCTCCGTTTTCCCCGGGGCCGGTGGCCGCGGCTTCGGTGGTAGCCGCCGGGGGTTCGGTGACCGCCGGTGGTGCCGGTGGGACTTCTATGGTTCCTCCCCATCCTACAAGGGGTGTTCCCGGCAGGACTTGAGGTTCTCCTATGGCCGGAACGGGTGTTCCGCCGTGGGTCCATTCTTGCATGCGTTGGTCCCGGATCCTTCGAGGCTTTCCCCGGGCAACGGCTTCACCGCTATGGCCGCTGCGGTCCTTGCTTCGGCCTTGAGCCACTCGGACTTGGTGCATCCGCACCGTGACCTCGCCTTGCTCGGCCCGCCGATCTGCTCCCTCAAGTGTCTGGCCCGGTCATCAAAGAGCTTGTCCAGGGAGACAAGGTAGGCGACGACATGGTACATCGGGTCTTCTTGGTGGCGACGCCGTTCCAGGTTCCTCATGCGGGCTTGCCAAACTGGGGTTCTGATGGCAGGAGGGAAGTACCTCATTGGTGTGGGGACGAGGTGTTCCTCGTAGATTCGGCACAGGTAGCGGAGGGCTTTTCTGAGGGCCAAAGGGTAGGTGTCCCGTGTCGGAACCCCCGTGGCGGTCACGCGCCACGGCTCGATGTTGGTGTGGCGGTTGCTTCTAGCGACGGAGAGGACCACTCTACGGCGGAGAGTGCCGAGTTGCTCGTACTCTCTCGTCGTAGTACCTAGGGCGCTCGGTGATACCGAGGCGCTCCAGGGGAGTTGATGAGCGAGCAAGCAAAACCAGGCTCCTCCCGGCACACGCCTTGGGTCCATCCATCCTCCGCCATCCGAAAACAAAGGTAGAGTTGAACAGGTTGTGGTGGGGTACAAGAGATGGATAACTTTATTCGATAGGAAGGTTGGGGTACATCCTTCGGGTACACTTATTATTACTAGGACTCAACTTCTAGCCTATCACCCTAGTCTTATCCTCATGGTGACTCTTCCTCTAGCCGGATGCGGCGCTTCTTTAGTGGAAGATCTTGCTCCGCTATCTCCTCCTCGCTCCGGGTTCCTTTGTCCCGGTGGGTTTCTTCGGGTTCATTCTCTTCTCGCTCCGGCTCCTTCATCTCTCGCTTCTACGCTCCTTCGCTCATCCCATAGGGCTTTATGGGCCAACGCGCGTGCGCTCTCTTTCCCCGAGGTATTCTTGCTTTGTGTTGTGTAGTTCAACTTCTCGCTATGGTTGTCTTCACCCTTTCTAGTTCTATCCTCTCGTTCTCGCTCTTTCCGCTCCGTCGATCCGTCGCTTCCCTGCCGGGCTTGCTCCTGATAAAGGTGGTCTAGGCCTCTGAGATATATGGATAGGTGGGAAACTGCTTCTTCTAAGTCTTCTTCCTGTCGTTCCAAACCTCTCATGCGATCAATCCACGAGCGTCCTCTTCCTCCGGAGGGTGGAAAGAATCCCATTGGAGTCCTTCGGAGGTGTTGTCTGTAAACCACTCGTAGCTGACGCAGGCCTTCCGAGCACCCTTGGGGTAGGTGTCGGCAAAGCGAAAACCGAGTGGCGTTGACGAACCATGGCTCTATGTCGGGGTAAAGCGTGCTCCTTCCCACAAAGATCAGCAGCTTACACCGAAGGGTGCCGAAGCGTTCGTACTCTCGGTAGACGAACTCTGGCGGATCCCTTACTCCGACGCGCTCTAGGCTGAGTAGCAACAGGTTAGGGAGGCCAGGCTGGACGGGGCAAATTCCTCCGTTCCACTCGGGGTTAGGCATCTGGAAACAGGCAAGAATCAAGGTAAGGATTTTGGAAAAGGTGAGCTTAGCAAAGGAAAGGTTAGAGAGGGCCAGAGGAGGTCTCGTATCCTAGGGGTCATGTCCTACGGCCAACCTACGGCTCTGATACCACCTGAAGCGTCCCCTCATCCGAGGTGACCAAATGTGACACAAATACCAGTCCCCGTGAGGCCGGTAGCACATTTATTACAACGGTGGAATCGCCTTTTACATTACGGTTACAAAAAGGGCACGGTAGTGCCAACGCTACAAGGAACAACACAAACGCTAGCGACCACACTACGATAGCAAAGGCTTCCATAGCCTCCTCGCAGTACCACACCATGGAAGCTTTCGGTAGGGCCCCGGGTACACGAGCACGGTTGGGTGTAGGGCACAACCTACTCAACGTCTTCGGGGATGTAATCGGGATCCTCCTCTGTAAAATAGTTAGTAAAAACAAGGGTGAGCACATACATACTCAGCAAATCCAACCCCACCCACGGAGGGGCTTATAAGCAGAACCATGCATAAGGTATACCAAGGATCAGGTTAAGGTTCATTTCGCAAACTTACACATGCAGGGGTTCATTTCAACAGGTTTTCGCAAAACATTTTCATAACCCAAGTAACTCAAATGTTTTAGGAAAAACCACTGTGGAACTACCGGACTTCCCGTCCGTCGTAGCCCGTGCACACAGCCCACACACTTCACCCGAAAACAACTCACGCCGTAAAACACCCCATCCCAAACACTAGTTTTTGTGACCACACCGTGACTCGTCCAATACCGTGGACACGGCTATTCGAATAGGTTTGACACTCTGCAGAGGTTGTACATCTTTACCCACAAGTAGGGTACCGTCACACGGACACCTCAGCGCCGGTACGGATCCTATCAAAGCCATTACCCACCTTAGCTAACACTACGAGCCACCACGGAAGCACCCAAGGGGTTACCCACGTAACCAGGGCGTACCTCACACAGAGCGTACCCCTACTCCTTGGTCTCCCGCTGCTCACCCGCACACCAGATGGCAAGTAGATTAACTAGTGGGATTTATGCTAAGCCGTTGCCACATACAACGGTCGGGTGGTTGTACGATGATTTGGGTCAGGTGAGATGTCACGCAACCCGGTCCTTAACCGACAAGATGGACAACTTCCAACACGCTCAACCACACAGGTACGAGCTCACCCATACTCCTGACACACACGTCCATCCCGTCTACCCAGTTCTTTACTCATTTTCCAAACATATCCCCTTTTTGTTTTTGAAGCACTCACATGTTTTGGAAGCACTCACACATTTTGAAAGCACTCACACATTTTAAAGCAAACATTCAGGCCAAAACAAGGTTCAATCATGGCAATCAAGGGTGGCTATCCTACCATGTTTTGCAGTAAACAATATGCAATTTATAAAACGGGTATAGGGTATATTTATAAAACTAGGACATAAGCATGCACCAAAGGGGGAGGTTGAACTTGCCGTCTTCGAAGTCTTCGGGGAGGGCCGGCTCGGCGTTCGGGACCTCGGGCTCCTGCTCGCAGTAGTCGGCTTCGATCTCCGGCTCGGGGTACCTTCCTCCGTCTACTCCGTCGGCTATAGCGCACACACAAGCAAGCAAGCAATATTAGCACACACGTTTCCGGCCGAGCTCAGGGAGGGGGAAGTGAGTGGAGAGGGGGTATATATAAGCCCTAGGGGTGGTGGTTTAGTGGTGTACCACAGGGGAATAGCGGGGTGAGGTCTGGGTTTAATGTTGGGTCACAGGGGTGGTATAGGAGTTAGGGACCTATTAGCAATCCCTACAAATGGAAAGAAGGGTGTTTATGCTAATATAAACTAAGTTAGAGTCATTTTGTAATTTATTCTAGGGTCTAACAGTGTTTATCCTTTGATTAACTATTAACCTAGGGACTTAATTGGAAAAATAAAAAGAAATAAGAAAGGAGGGCTCGGTTTTGAAGTAATAAGGGGAAACAGGGGGGGGGTCCTTGGCAAAACGCCATCTTCTTCCCCCCTTCCCCCCTTCGAATTAGACGAGAGAACGAGGGGGAGGGGGCGGACCGTGCGGGAGGCCGGCGGTGGGGGTGCTCGCCGGCGGCTCCGGCCACGGGGACGGCAGGGGATGAGGGGAAAAGAGAGAGGAGGGCGAGGGGAACCTATTCCCGTGCTCACCTCGAGCTATTGCGCACGGTGGAGGCGGCTCTACGAGGAGGCAGCGGCGCGGCGGCGGTGCTAGGGGGCGGCGGCGCTGTGGAGCTCGTGGGAAGGGGAAGAGATTGCTGTGCGTCTGCTGTGTCGAGGTGCGTCGGCCCGGGGAGCCGTCGGCCCCCTTTTATAGGCGGCGGAGGAGGGTTCGGGAAGGGAAGATATTTTCTCCGGCGAGACCAACTCCGGCGAGCTCGGGCGGCTTCGCGAGGGCTCGGCCGGGTCAACTTGTGCAGGGATTCGGCCGGGGATTAGACCCGTCGTGCAGGCGCGGGGCTGGCTTCGCCGGCCGGTGGTGGAGTGGACGGCTCGGGCAGGGAATTAATGGCGGCGCGATGGGTTGGCCGGAGGTGACGGCTCGGCTTGTCGCCGGCGCCAGGGAGGGGTCTTTTCGGTCTGCTTGGGCAGTGAGGAGAGGGGGAAACGGTGGCGTGTTTGTGTGGGCGGCGTGGTCGGTGTGCGGCCACGCGGGCCCGTGCCGCCGGCCCGGCCGTCAACGGCGCGGCGAGGCCGATGGGAGGAGAGAGGGAAAAGGGGGGGGAGAAGGGGTCACCCGCGCAATGGCGGGTCGTCGGCCGGGCGCGGGCCGGCGTGCGGCCGTCCCGGTCGGCCCCCGGTGCCGCGGCGGATCGCGGGCCGGGTTCGGGCGGTGGTCGGGGGCGCGGGGGCGCTGGCCGCGCGGGAGGAAGGAGAAGGGAGGAGGAGGAAAAGAAAGGAAGGGAAAAAGAAAAGGAGGAAAAAGGAAAAGGAAAAAGAAAAAGAAAAGGAAAAGGAGAAGAAGGGGAGGAAAAATAAGAAGAGAGAGGGAAAAAATAGGAGAAGGGATTTTGGAAAATCCGGAAAATCGTCAGGGAAATCTGGGGAGGGTTTCGCGGGGGTTTGTCCCGGTTTTTCGGGCGTCGGCGCATTTTCTGGGACGGCGGTGATGGCGAGGCGGACCGGTCACCGGGACCGCGGCGTGCGCGGGATTCCCGGCCGGTGGCCGACCGCGACGTTGGGAAGGCGCGCGCGGGAGGTGCGGCCGGGGTGCGGTGCGGCGGGAATCGCGGCACGCGCGTCGGGGAGAGAAAGGGAGAGAGAGACAACAGCGGCTAGGGTTTAAATGGTAACTGAGCTCGGCGGACCGGTTTTTGAAATTACGCATGATTTAGTAGGTGATTTATTTAGAGCTAAAAACGCGGGCGTTACAATGACGTTCACCTAACGTCACTGAAGACGCCATAATCGTCACTAATGTTCATTTGTGATGAGTTTGTGACGATTTGGATTTCGTCACTATGGTCGCGTCACATTTGGTCATAGGTGACGAAATGGTAATTTTCGTCACAGATGTGTCTCCATTCTGTGACGATTGATGCGTCGTCATTGAAGTGGTTTCAATCTGTGACAATCGCTTTTGGTCATGGATGAAACACCACTTTCGTCATAATCTCCCGTCTGATGAGCATCTTGACGGCGCCATTAACGGCGTTTCTGGTTCTGTGACGATCTGATTTGGTCCTAGATAGCCTTGTTTTTCGTCATTACCGACTATTTGGATTTGTTCGAGACGTCAGCTGCCACGTCAGCGATGCAGCTGACATCATCGTGTAGGAATCATCTCATAATACATTTTAAAATCGTCACAGAATACCCTGTCATCATCACACTCTGATATATTGAAATGGTCACAAATGTACCATCACTATGGTCATAGATGTAATTACAAATTCGCCATAGAAACAATTATATATTTGTGGCAGAAACAATTAAGGTATATCATGGTACATAAATCTCATTTTTGAATAGAATCACTATGTACAAATTCGTGTACACATAACAAAGTACCTAGTAGCTATTACATTCTGATAAAATCTGAGCATGTAGTTGGGCTCATGCATAGCGAAGAGACTATCGCGCATGGCATGAGTCCGGAGTCCAGGCCATGACGTGTACGTGATAACCACAAAGCGGCCAATGAAGATAAAGGCAACCTAGTACGCAAAACACAAAACAGTAAATTCCCATGTTATTAGAAGTAGTAGTATATGGAGTACAAAATATATAAGAAAAGAGACAAACTGATGTCTAAACTAAACCCCTGCAAGAAAATATTGGAACACGAGTGCTAGTGCTACTGCTGTTATCTAAAACCGAGGGAAGGCATGAGCTCAACAGGTGTTATTTGCATCAATGACTATAACAAAAAATAGTTGGAAATGAACTTGAAACCAAAGTGAGTGGCCAGTGGAAAAATAGCTTCGCTACTGAAATCTTAGCACAATTGCACAAGTGAAATCACATTAGCCTGCTAGACCATCTATACAGCCAAGTAAATATGGGGGGAAATAATTAATACATGGGTTGACTAATACATTAATTAATGTATCTAGTGATAATAACACAATGGTAATAACAGTTCATATATCCAAGTGATAATTTTAGGTATGATGAATTACACAAACCTGAGTACAATCTGCTCTATACTGGTCAGGCTTCCCTATAGCTTTCTCTTCTCCAAAGTTGTCACCTGCAACATTGAAGGAAGAAAATTGAAGGATAAGGTATGCTGATTGTTTAGTTACATACATCTTTTCTATATTAGATAAACTATGTAGGCAGTGAGAAAATAGAATGAGCACAAGGGCACCACTGAAACTAGCTGCAATCTCGACAACAACGAGAGCTATATGTACTGCATCTCATGGCAAACAAAGAAGAAAATAAAGAACACAAGAAACTAAGGCAAAACAAACATATTTTTGTTGAGGCAGGGCAGAGATATCCTGATTGTGCAGGTGTACGTGGATGATATTGTCTTTAGTGGCTCGTCTAACTCTCTTGTTGCGAGGTTTGCAGATGATATGAGCAGGGAGTTTGAGATGAGCATGATGGGCGAGTTGCAGTTCTTCCTCGGGCTACAAATCAAGCAATCAAAGGAAGGAACATTTGTGCACCAGGCTAAGTACACCAAGGACATTGTGAAGAAGTTCAAGATGGAGGACTCCAAGGCTATGACGACGCCGATGAGTACGACTACAGCTCTTGATGCGGACGAGGAAGGTGAACACGTGGACCAGAAGGAGTACCGGAGCATGATCGGGTCACTCCTCTACTTGACGGCACGAGGCCGGACATACGCGCTCTCGGTGTGTCCGTGCGCTCGTTTTCAAGCGTCTCCGAGGACTTCGCATCGACAAGCAATGAAGCGAATTTTCGTGTACTTGCGTCACACTCCCGACTTCGGCCTTTGGTACTCCGCGTCCTCTTCTTTGGCGCTTCATGGTTTTTCGGACGCGGATTTTGCCGGTGTCGGTTGGATAGGAAGTCCACTTCCGGGACTTGCCGCTTTTTGGGTTCTTCTTTGGTGTCTTGGTCTTCCCGCAAGCAGTCGAGTGTTGCTCAATCCACGACCGAGGCCGAGTATGTTGCCGCTGCTAGTTGTTGCTCTCAACTCCTTTGGATCACCTACACCATGAGTGACTTTGGTGAGGAGTATGCCCATGTCCCACTTCAATGTGATAGCACCAGTGCCATAAGCGTTGCAAAGAACCCAGTGCTCCATTCCAAAACCAAGCACATAGAAGTGAGGTATCATTTTCTGAGAGACAACGTCGAGAAAGGAAAGATAGCTTTGATCCATGTACCCACACATGACCAACTAGCCGATATTTTCACCAAACCCCTAGATCAAGCAACTTTCACTCGTTTGCGGGGGAACTTGGTGTGTGTTTGATTTCTTGAGTTGGGTGTGTGGGAGCTCTCTTTTGCCGGTGGTGTCGAGCCCGTTTTGCCTCCCCTCGAGGAGCCGATTTGTAGCATATGTATAGCTTTCCTTTGTGCATTTCTTGCATTTGGCATGACATATGTAACATGATGTATAGGCATCCTTGTATCTTAGATTGCATGCATTTTGTATCATATGCATTGGTTAGGAAAAGCTTCTCTCATATACATTGTTCACCATGGAATGAGATATATGTCTTTGTGAGCTTGTTTGGTATGCTACGGTTAGTTTTGGCTTAGCTCTTGATGACCTTGATGAATAATCCATGGTTGATAGCTATGCTTTTGAAAAATGTCACATGTATGCCCTCTCATGTGTAAATGCCTTTACATGCTCTTGACATGTTTTTGTGGCCTTGCTATGCTTAATTTGTGGTTGGATAGCTAGTTTATTGATCATATGGAGCCAAAGGCTCATTTGCCATCATGAATGTTTAGCCCTCTTGATTTATCTTGTGGAGGAGCATAAGTTCCTTTTTGTCGCAAAGACATTTCATGTACCATTTACAAATCTGAAAATGAAATGAAAAATGCTTGGAAAATATGCTCCCATGTCATACGTGCTGAATTTAATTTGCTTTGGGTGCTAAACCGTTGCATGATGCCTACCAATGAGAAGTCTCATAAATAGAAGTAGGCACATGGCTCGGTGGCTTTGACATGACATGAGGTGCTTGTGGGTGTTTGTGATGGTCTTATGGTTAGAATGGCTCGTCCTAGCATGAAGTTTGTGTGGCTTTGCCATTTTGATATGCTTTGATCATGTTTAGGACTTTGCTCATGAGAGGCAAGTTTTTCGCAAAATTGCCAAAATCCATCTTAGCTTCGTCCAATGGTTGTGAAACTTGGTGATCATGTAGTTGAGATCGATACGAAGCCGTAGAGTATCTAACTTGCTCATTTGGACGTGTGTAGCATCCTATGTTGAATTTTGTATATTTGAGAAGCTCTAGGTTGAAAGTTTTGCATTTTTGGCTTGATTCATGCATTGCCAACAAGGGGGAGAAGTTTGAGCTTGAAATGGCTTAGTGGATGCATTTAGGAGGTTTTCAGGTGGTTTCGAGCCATTTCGGGGTTTCGTTGTACACCGGTCCGACCGGTGAAGAGCACCGGTCCGACCGGTGTGAGTGCCGGTCCCGTACATATGTTGGGCACCGGTCCGACCGGTGGTGATGATCGGTCCGACCGGTGTGAGCCGAAATTGCCGGCACTGCCCCGTTTTCACCGTTTTGCATGCATTTGTCCAGGGGGAGTTGCATTGGTTCAGGGGGAGCTTGCATGTGTGCAGGGGGAGCTCTTTGTGGTGTTCGAGCTTTGTTTCGGTGGTTTGCGCTCTTTGCTTGAGCTTTGTTTTGTCTCGGATGTGTCGAGCCGTTGCCCTTGCCTAAGGGGTCCGAGACTTGTCTTCTTCAAGTGATCTTGCTCTTTGCCTTTGTTTGGTTTTTGATCGCTTGTTGGAGTTTCTTTTTGTTCGTTTCTTTTCTTTTTCTTTTCTCTCTTGTTACTTTCGTGTGGGTGTTGTCAATGCACTCATCAAGGGGGAGATTGAGGACCATGTGTGGTTCGAGGACCGGTGGATGGTCGCTTCCTTGTGTGATGAGTGATTGACAACGTTGTGTGGACTGATTCTTGGCTAAGTATTGCAGGTGCAGGTTGCGGCTTGACTCGTGTTGGTGCGGGTGAAGAACAAGCGCGAAAGGTCGTCGCGCGGTGAGGCCTCCGTGTGTGGAGAAGACAAGTAGGCTTTGTTCGAGGGACCCGGTGGCCGGCGGGGTCAAGTGCGGGCCGCATGGTGGCATGAACAAGAAGATGAAGTCGTGGACGGTTTCTTGGTTGAGCCTCAAAACCAAGGTCGAGCCGGGACTACGTGGGAGCCAAGTCATGAGTGGAGATTGGTGGAGGCTACACCGAGTTCGCGGGGTTTCGGTGGTTCACCGAAAAACCACTGGGTTCCTTGGTTGATCCACAAAGCCAAGACCGGAGAACCGAAGACGGATGTGCAGCAGCACCAGACCGGTCTGACCGGTGGGTCTGACCGGTCTGACCGGTGGGGACCGGTCTGAGGTGAGGAGCACCGGTCTGACCGGTGTGCGACGACGCAGTCCGAAATCTTCGAAGCGGAGGACACGCGTCGGGATCGCATGGCTTGCGTCGAGGCTACGCAGGGTGCGGTCGCCGGGCATCCGTCCGATGGTGAAGACATCAAGAATTCCGAATCCGCCCTTGAGGGGCTTGTATCCCTAGTTAGTAGAGAAGGGCATTTTAGACATTCGGTTGCCTCCATATAACCCAAGAGGTGAGAGGATGGCAGCCAACTCTTGGAACCCTAGCTCATTAGTTTTCCTATTTTCCACCTATTTTCTCTAGGTTTTCCTTAGGACTAGCAAGAGAGCTTCATGGAGAGATCTTGTAGAGAGGGATGGATGATCGGGCGGCTTGCTAGACCTTGTACGAACCTTTGTCTCATGTATAGATGATTCGGCGTGGTTCCTCAAGGTTTGGATGTGTTTTCCCCGGTTGTTCTTGGTGGTGATTTTCGGAGCCCTCTCTTCGTGATTTCTTTGGGGTGTTTTCGGGGCTTTTCTCTTGGGGATTTGATGGGGGAAATTTGTGGGAACCCTTCGTGGTTCTTTGGGCCGTGATTCCCCTCCCAAATCCGTGAGTAAAAGTGCTCGATTTTGGGGTTTTCTTGAGTTCTTGGGTTGGAAGTGCTTTCGGCGGGATTTCTTCGATTCCTCCTTTTTGGACGAGATTTGGTGGGATTAAACTTGGCTATGGACTCCTCATGAGGTGTTCCCGATATCCCCAAAGTCTTGTTCAAGTCCGTGGAGCGATTCGGGAGATCGAGATTTGGATTTGGGGGAGTTGACCGCGGGTGTTGTTCATCCCGAGTCGCCTGTGCTACACCGGTCGACCGGTGCTCTTGACCGGTCCCCGACCGGTGCGAGCTCTTGTGGGTTTTTGCTCGGGTGAACGTCTTGGTGTGTTCGTTGTTGTCCCGTGTTGCTTCGCCGTTTCGAGTTTGGGTCCGTTTGGTGGTCGGTTGGCTTTGTTTGGTGCCTTGGGGGCTTTCGGTCGCCATCGGTCCGACCGGTGTGTCTCACCGGTCGGACCGGTGTAGAGCCACTTAGTGAAAGTTGCTCGGTTTCACCGGCGGGGACCGGCCTCCGACCGGTGGTGCTCACCGGTCCGACCGGTGTGGGTCCGTAGACTCGGGGTTTGTTGTTCCGCCGCGTTCTCGAGTCGGAAGGCTGTGTGTGTTGGTTCCTAGGTCCAGTGGCACTCCAGTGGCTACGTGGGCTTGGCCAACTTGGGTAGTGAGTTGGAGACGTGTGTTGGAAGCCGTGTTCGTCTTGTTGGAGTTTTCATCTCCATCGAGAAGAATTTTTATCGGCTCCCATTCACTCCCCCCTCTCTGGTTCGCCGTATCGGTCCTTCACCCGTGCAACTGTAATTAAGATAGCCGATCACAAAATTGTTTCTTAAAACAACCTGACGAAGTGTGCCATCGCGGTAACAGAGAGAAATCATAATGCTAAACTGAACGAAACAAATCAAAATCGAGCTGAGTCGTGAAGCTTTTCAATCCTGTCCACAGCGACATCGAACTCGTCCAGAGCAGGGTCATCCTTGAGGTCTGCAACCACACACGTGCCCGTAAGAAATCGCACACAAGAGCAGAATAGAGCAGTCATGAGAGTCCGTCGCCAGTCGCAGCAAGACGCGAACCGGAAGAGCCATCGCGGGATCGCAGGGGAGGGGAAAGGGGAGGTGTAGCACGTACCGCGTATCGTGCTCCTGAAGGCGGCGTACTACGACCGGAGCGCCACCCTCCCCGCTTTGATCTGGCCGCAGGGGCGAGGTAGGGAAGGAACGGGCAGGGCGCCACCGGCGGTGGCGGCGGCGGAGGAACGGCGTGCGGGCCGGAGTTCGATCTCATCACACGAGCAGAGATAGGGGGCGAGACGGAGGTGGATGGGTGCGGCTAGAGGTGGGGAGCGCGGATGTGGGCTCGGAATGGGCGGAGATAGCCGGAGCTGGGAGAGAGTGGCAGCGACGATGTCGAGGGAGGGAGAGGGTCCGCGGGGGCGTTGTGGGAGGGAGGGGGTTCGCGGCGGCGGCGTGCTAGAGATGAACCGTTAAATCTGTAGAGTAGTGGGCGAGATATTGGGCCGACTGTCATGGGCTTTTTTTTCTTTTGCTTTTTTCTTTCTATTTCTTTTTTTCTTTTTTTAATATGACTAATTGAGAGATGTTTCTATTGTAAATAATACACCATATCACTTTATCGAAATCATTTGAGACTTTTATAGGATGGCTATGGAGCAAAGATATGTTGTTGCATGAATATGTGGAATTTTCTAACCAAGTTTACCTATTACTGTAATTATTTGTTGTTTTACTGCAAAGATAGGATGTGTAGTACAAGTTGCTTGAAATCGTGTGAAACTTTTTTTGGATGCTAATGGATGCAATCTAAGATGTTGGGTGAAGTTTCGGAATTTTCTGACAAGTTTGCCTATTATTGTAAATATTTGTTGATTTAATAAGGAATAAATGTAAAAAACTTGTAACCTTGCTTAAAAAATCTAAAATTTTGCTGAAGCTCCTCCTTTTGGTACGGTATGTTGTCAAAAAAGTTTCAAGTGTTTCTGAGAAAGTGATGATGCACTTCCTCACTGAAGCATACATGTCTGACACATGTCATTGTGAGTCACCAAGAGATGTTCATCCTTATATGGGACGTGTAGTACAAGTTGCTTGAAATCGTGTGAAACTTTTTTTGGATGCTAATGGATGCAATCTAAGATGTTGGGTGAAGTTTCAGAATTTTCTGACCAAGTTTGCCTATTATTGTAAATATTTGTTGATTTAATAAGGAATAAATGTAAAAAATTTGTAACCTTGCTTAAAAAATCTGAAATTTTGTTGGAGCTCCTCCTTTTGGTACAGTATGTTGTCAAAAAAGTTTGAAGTGATTCTAAGAAAGTGATGATGCACTTCCTCACTGAAGCATACATGTCCGACACGTCATTGTGAGTCACCAAGAGATGTTCATCCTTATGTGGGACGTGTAGTACAAGTTGCTTGAAATCGTGTGAAACTTTTTTGGATGCTAATGGATGCAATCTAAGATGTTGGGTGAAGTTTCGGAATTTTCTTACCAAGTTTGCCTATTATTGTAAATATTTGTTGATTTAATAAGGAATAAATGTAAAAAACTTGTAACCTTGCTTAAAAAATCTGAAATTTTGTTGGAGCTCCTCCTTTTGGTACAGTATGTTGTCAAAAAGTTTCAAGTGATTCTGAGAAAGTGATGATGCACTTCCCCACTGATGCATACATGTCCACACATGTCACTGTGAGTCACCAAGATAACCAACCCTGGATAACCTGGAGGCCTGCTGGCGCCAGAGACGATCTGGAGGCGATGATCACAATCGCGACACAATAGAAACCTGGACGTGACGACCTGGGCGTGATCGCTACGAAGGGCTAAACGCGATCAACGTTATTAGCCCAACTTCTGATCCATGCAGGTAAAGGCCCATTATTTATTAATAAAGTGACAAATAAAAAAACAGCATACTTACAACACGAACGACCACATAGAGCAGTGGTAGAGCTCCTTCCTTTGTATCACAAGGTCCCTGGTTCGATAGTCCGGGACAGCCTTTTGTTTTTATTTAACACAATTACAAAATAGGCCGACACATTAAACAAGATGATGGGCCACACGATCATGGGCCTTGTGGCAGACACATCCCACGTCGTTAGTGCACCAATTTGATTCTTCACTAGTTGCGCCAAATGATTTTAATAAATTATGACGATATCCAATCTAATCTGTGACCACTAGGTTTCATCATTACTATACGCCATACCAAAACATAATCTATGACGATCTCTTCAATCTGTTTTGTGACGTAAATTATATTTTCGTCATTATTCTTTCACCTATTTCATCGTCACATGCAACTTATGACGAAAATGGACATTTCGTCATGGAATACGTACCATTCTGTGACCAAAGTTTGCAGCGTCACGAGCAAATCGTCACAGATAAACACTTTTCTAGTAGTGTTCTAAGATATAGGGGGAGCTCTAATGGTCTTCTTTCAAATATGTGCTTTTGGCATTTGAGGCCAATTTTTGAAATTCCATTCAAAGCACACATTAAGGGGGAGCTCAAACTATATCTAAGAACTAAAAATGCACTTAAACGATTTATTTTGTAAGCTTTAATCGTTTTGTCATCAATCACCAAAAAGGGGGAGATTGAAAGTGCATCTAGGCCCCTAAGTGGATTTTGGTGAATTGAATGACAAGGCGATTAAAGGACTAATGTATTTGTCTAAGGTTGTGAGCAGGTCTTACCTATATATTAATGAGCAATTATTGGAGTATCTATTTATGAATGAATATTATATGGCTGACATTGGAAAAGACAAAAATATGGGTAAAATGTCAAGCAACAAGTGGATTTATATTTTAGGGATAATTTGTGAAGATAAATTACATATCTCCAAAGAAAGTGGTAGCTTGACTAAGAATGAAAGGGGGATCATACAAAGAGAAGTTGGTAATTCTCTCAAGCTAAAGTGCAAGGCTTCATGTGATTATTGAATGAGGATACAAGGATGAGTGTAAACTTAATGGTCCTTAAAAGGAAGCTTGAATATTCGTTGTCAATCAAGACCAAGCATTTGAAGCGGAATTTTCAAATGAAACTTAATTAAGGATGAAGCAAAGTGGAACACAAAGTGGATAGGGTAAGTGATGAAGAGATCAACTGAGGTGTCTAGGGTGAGGGACTAAGCAATCTTTGGGGTCTTGGCCCGGCCGCCATTAGTGTTTTGCTAAGGTGAAGTTCTAGCATCCGTGGGGTCTCCAAGTATTATATCCAAACCTTAACCGAGGGAAGCATTGCAAGTCATCAACATGTTAAGATTAGCAATATGGAGTGACTCATGGATCCAAGTGTACATTCTTATGCAAAAAGGGAAAATCCTAAGTCACTAGCTCAAGTATGGATTTGCTCAAGACATCGACTATGTTAAAAACCCTCATATTAGAATTGCAAAAGTATGGCAAGATTGAAGATCTACAAGCTCAAGTGATCAACCGGCTTGATATTTATTCTTGAGTTTAGGTACGCCGTACTTTCAAGAGGGATGCAACATTAGCTCTAAGACAAAAGATCAAAAGTGCTCATTAGTTGACCTAAGTGAGAACTAGCCTTGAGAGAGTTCCTAAGTAGTTTAACAAACCTCTAACCCATCCTTTGCCACTTCAACACGTGTTGGAGTGCTTGTGAGAAGAGAGAAGGGTTTTTGGGCTCTCTCTGCCCAGGGCGGTCTAACCGCCCCTGGCAGGCCAACGGCTAGTTTTTCAAACTGGTCGGTTGAAGGCGGTCTAACCGCCCTAGCAGAGTTCTAACGGCTAGTTTTCCTTGTGAGGGGTATAAGTACCCCATGGGCTCCACTTGTTGGGGTTGTTGTTTCTAGGGTTGCTGAGGTGCTTCCCGTGCTGTTTTTCATAAGCCAAAGCCAAAGAAACACTCCCCATCTCTCTCTTTGTGAGATTTGCTATTCAAGCCATATCCTAGTGTTGGGTTGAGAGTTTAAGTCTTTGTGAGCTTGTGTGATCTAAGCAAGAGCATCCCATAGTTTGAGCAATTGTGATTCGCGTCGGAAAGCCTTTAAAGCATTTGTTACTCTTGGAGGTTCGCCTCCTAGATGGCTAGGCGTCGCCGGCTAGCTCCCAAGGTTGTGGTGAGCAGCGGCAAGTTTGTGAGGGCTATGATCTTGGCTCTTCGTGGAAAAGATCACCTTAGTGGAAAGGAGGAAAGCGGTTGAAAGAGACCCGTCTTGTTGTGGAAGATTTCCCTTACAAGTTCCTCAACGGAGACGTAGCCGTTCCTTTGTGGGCGGTGAACTTGGGAAACAAATCCTCGACTCTTCTTTGTGGTTTGCCTCACTCACCTTGATTTCTAGCATATTTACTTTGCTTCCGCTCGATCTACTTGGGTGTTCTTGTCTTTGAGTGTAGGGATCATTACCCTGTTTGTGATCATCTACACAAGCCACTCAAGAACTTAGGTTCTAGCTAAAAGTCAAAAGAAGACTTGAGTTGTGTTTTGCAGGTTTACTGGGCAAGGCGGTCTAACCGCCCCAGGACACGGTCTAACTGCTCCCCTTTTGTTCAGTACACCAGGTGCGGTCTAACCGCCTGGCAGGGGCGGTCTAACCACCTGTGCCAGTGAAGCTCAAGTTTCCGGAGGAAAAGTTTTATTTGGCCGTCTCGCCTATTCACTCCCCTCTAGAAGGCATCAAGGTCCTTTCACTACCGTCGTGCCCCACGGCGGTAGCTACAGTACCGTGCGCGGGTGTACTGTAGTGACTGCTACCGCCGTGGCCCACGGCGGTAGGGGTACAATCTGTTTTCAAAATTTTATAATTTTTTTTGTTTGGACTCGGATGGATACCTCCATCCGAGTCCAAACAAAAAAATTACAAATTTTTTAAATAGACTGGACCCCTACAGCCGTGGCCACGGCGGCTGTGGCCCACGGCGGTATATATATAGTTTTATAATTTTTTTTGGACGAACCATTTTTTTGCAAAATTAAGGGGAAAATGTAAAAAAAATTCATGACGCTCTAAACAAACACTAATTGACGGCCCATTAGGGTTTGTTTGTAGTTTTCCCGGGCCTAAATTTTAGCGAGCAGTGAACCCATCCCATCACATAAGCCCGCTTCTTCGACGTTTCCTGTCACCCCTAGTCCACGAGTACTCACACGATCCACGCAACCAACCACGCGTCGCGGATGCCGCACCCACCCGGTCGCTATCCCTGCTTTTCCCATTCACGCACACCCACGAGGCCACGCACCGCATCAACGCGCTCCCCCAAAAAGGCAAACCAAAACCAACCACCAGGCCACCACCCTCCGCCTCCGCTCCCCCTGATTCGAAAGCCCCCCCCCCCCCCCCCCCCCCCGTCCTGTCCCCCCGCAGAACCCTAGCTCCAGCCAGCATGAAGGGCAAGGCCGACAGCTCGAAGAAGGGCGATGGAAGGTAGGATCTCCGCGCCCGGCGCCGGTCTAGCTCTGGAATGAGGGTTTCCCGTTTCCTTTTGATGGCTGCACGCCTGCGCGGTGCTCTTGGTAACGCTTTTTGTGTGGTGGTTGTTGCAGGCTCAAGGCCGGCGGCGGCGCCGCCAAGCGGAAGAAGGCCGCCGCGAGCGGCAAGCCCAAGCGCCCGCCGTCCGCCTTCTTCGTCTTCATGTGAGTTCTCGCTCCCCTCGCCGAGTCATTACATACTCAGATCTCCAGATCTGTCATCTGTTTCTATGATGTCCTGTGGATTCTCCTCCTGTACTGAGCATGTTTCGGCGTGTCTTTGCTCTGCAGGTCTGAATTCAGGCAGGAGTACAATGCGCAGCACCCTGATAACAAGAGCGTCGCGGCCGTGAGTCATTTGCACTCTGTTCCCCCCCGTTGTTTTCCCCTGGGTATTTTGCAGATGTCTTATTTCTTCGTGTTTTGGTGGGTTAGGTGAGCAAGGCAGCAGGGGAAAAGTGGCGTGCTATGTCAGAGGAAGTGAGTAATCTCTCCAATACCATCTACCTTTTGTTTTAGATTTAGATCTAATATTGTGCCTATGTAGTTTTTTTAGTATGACAGTGATGTTTATGCACAATGTTGAATTGAAGTAGAAATAGTTTTTTAAGGGCCAAGTATAAATAGTTGAAGAGGCCTAGTTATTATTATTACCTCTTTGAAAAAGAAAATCAAATAAAAAAGTAGAGGTCGAGTTAGACGTGGAATTAAACACTCATTGTCTTGTCAGTGGCTAATGTGTATGTTCTTTGTTTCTGGAATAAAAATTATTAGGAGAAACAACCATATGTGGACCAGGCTGGGCAGAAGAAGCAGGACTATGAGAAGAACAAGGCCGACTTTGATAAGAAGGTATTCTTGGAACGTTAGTACTTATATTCAATTCTTTTTTTGTTTGTTATGCCATAATTTGAGCTTTGATTTTCTTAGGAGAGCACAAGCTCAAAGAAGGCTAAGACCCATGATGATGATGGCTCTGACAAGTCAAAGTCTGAAGTTGAAGATGACGATGGTGGCAGCGACGAGGTACAGAAAAATTATAGCAATTTTATGGATGATATGTGTTTTCAGTGCCAATGATATTTGCCTATTCAGTGGTTCTAATGGATATTATTCTATTTGATTTCCCTTTTGCAGGAAGATGAGTAAATAGTGTCTCCATGGTCATGAGGTAGCAAATGGCGTGTTAGGTCCCCGGTTAGCTTACTGGTTTGCTATCTTTAATTTAAGTTCTCTGGAACAGGTTTGTATGATGGGGATCTGTTAGACTTGTGTTTCATGAGGTTGTTAATTTAGTGCATTAGCAAAGAAAAAGCTGAATGCTACTAGCTGCTCTGCTGCTTTTCTTTTGCTAACCACTTGTGTCTCAACTTGATGTACCTGTTTCATTCACTAATCTAATGACTAGTCAGCTATTATCGAGATGTTTTGGTTTCATACTTTCTTTTGTTGTGCGCGTGTGCCCTGCAAAAATTGAGGTGATTTGTTCTGTCATATATGGCAATTCTGTGTTTGTGGCCCTTTTCATTTGTGTCTGTTTGAGACTGGGCTAATACTTGGTGACTTTTATCTGTGAATGCTTTGAGTTGGTCCAATTTCTTTTGACTTTTATCTGGGCTACTCCCTTTTCTATGAGATTAATTCAGTTTGCTTGTTACCCTTCATGAACTGCTGGAAGTGGATTTGCATTGCATCCATGCAACGGCTGGTTCCTTTCTGTGTAACTCTAGTAATGGAATGCAGGCTGCACTTGTTGCTACAGTATGGGTGATACCATCTTTGTCTCTGGCCATCACCACCTCGACGGTTTGTGTATGCATCCAGCAAATGTGTAGTGTAGTGTTTCTTCAGTTATCTTATGTTGTTGTATTTGTGAGTTTGCATATGCATACAGTGAATGTGTATAGTTGTTGCATTGCTGTACTTGTGAATTGGCTGACCTGACGCTGTCGGCTGTCGGCTGTGGTTGTCTGTGCTTGAAAAGCGAAAATACCATCAACATGCTGAAGCAATTGCCTGTATGAAAGGGATTGAGCATGCTGAACTAGGGATGAGCCGTCTCATTTTGGAGACTGATGCAATTTCAATTGCAAAGGCTTTATTTGAACCGGGCATTGACGGACCCGACATAGGCCCTGTGTTGTGCAACATCAAAACTATTATGTATAATGCATTTGCTGAATGTATTATTTCTCATGTGTCCAGAGACTAATGTGATAGCTGATACTCTGAACTGTAGAAATGGTCCTCTGCTGTGGCAGCAAGACCGTCTACCAGACTGTAGCTTTCTTAGTGTCCGGCGATTTTCCTGCGACCCATATCTAATGGATTCTTTTAAAAAAAATAAACCTCATCGCTGTCCGAATTGCGGTATGCGTAAGTTCTCTTCGTGGCTTTACGCCAGTGCCGGATACCAAGCATGTTGTGATTTGTGAAGCATGCCGCATTTTGAACTGCCGGTTGATGTCAAAGCATGCCCAACCCCTCGGGGGGGGAGGCATCGTTAATTGTTGTTCTGTTCTTTCGGTCTGGTGATGTGCAAATAGATGCTGTATATAAATCTTCAATTTGTTCCTAAATAATTACAATGTGTTAACTGTTTGATTTATGACTTAAAGAAGTGCTCCGTTAGTTGTTTCTTCAGTTATTTGCATGGCAAACATATTTTCCATATAACCTGTTCGAAAGAAGAGAATATTTCAGATGGCAAATTCTCAAGAATCACACAAACTGCCAAACTGGCCCAATGAAAGTCACAGACACATCCGGGCACTGGCCTGAGCTGGGCGAGAAAGCAAGTAGGAGAGCCGACGGCCGAGTTTTCAAATGCCTGCCGGTGAGGATGAGACGATGAGTCGACGCCGGGGCGTTCTATACATATTTTCTTTTCTTTATTTTTCTGACAAAGAGAGGCAACAAACGAAGAGAAGAGGTAGAGCCTCAGAGGGGAACTCCGTTGGTCGCATCGACTTGTCTTATTGCCAAGAACCTAAAAGAACTTTAGTTAAATAATATGCATAATGCAAGCCAAGCATCCTGCTTCCGTAGCATAGTGGTATTGCGTTCGCTTCGTAAGCGAAAGGTCGCGAGTTCGATCCTCGCCGGGAGCTATAGTTTTTTTATTTTTATTTTTTGAGAGTATATTTACCCTCTAATTGTTCTCAGTCTCTCTCTCTCTCTGAGGATTGAAAAAATCTGGTACATTTAGGCTTTAGCGGCCTTTCAACGACCCTTCGGAAATCTGGTCCTTCGCCCCCTTCCCATCCCTAATAAAAAAACAGTGATATAAGGGATTAGATGTTAAAAAAACCTCTCCAGCGGCCTCCCTATCCTCTACCTTTTTTTCTCCATGGACTAAAACTCCCTCTCCATCCCCTTTATAAAGGAACCTCTCCTCCACCCCCTATCAGTGGGACCCACTTGATTCCCTCTCCTGCCTCCACACCGCTACAGATGCAAGATTTGGGGGAGGGGAGGAGAAGATGATGTGGCATTGTGGGACCCACGAGTTGGAAGGAAAATAGGGAAACTGCTGGAGCAAGTTGTGTTTTAGAGATGAAAATATTTTACTCCACCCCCAATAACTTTATAAAGGGGATGAAATTTACTCCATCTGATGGAGTTGTTCTTAGGGCCACAACCTCAAAGGCCTCGTCGATCAACAATTTAAACCATTGTATTTATCAACATGCATCGCTCGACTCGTCTCAACTCAAATGATTGTAGTTAACTCCAACTCCGACCGATCGGATTGGGGACCTTGACAGTACCAGCAACAATTTTAGTTGGTTGGATTGAGACCTCGGTACGAACTACAGAACACCATCAATCCATTCTACTCGACTCAAACCCCAAGCACCACCTTTTTTTATTGAAGCTGATTCAAGAAGGCAAACTTGCGCGCGAAATGCCATATCTTAGTGGATAAGTACTGGCGACCGACCGCATGCATGCACATCATGAAACGATTCAACGTTGCTCTCCAAGGCGTCGCTGTCGTGCTCGTGCTGGCAAACTTTTTGCCGTGAGTTCACCCTCTGTTTGGTCATGCCGTCCGCCGATGCCGACAGCAGTATCAGATAGACCTGCTACACCTATAGCACCAGTCGGCAAGCTTTCCAGTCCTGAAGATGTAATCGTCTGCGAGTGATGAAATTAAACAAGACGCGGAAGCTGACAGTGATTAGCGCTTGGGATTGCGTATCCCATGTGAGAGACTGGATTGAATTTGTACATGGATAAGCAGATCCCATGTGCGTGAAATACCAGCCGCACATATGTCACCGAAGGGCGATCACTTTTCATCCTTTTGCGCCGATGTGTGAGATATTTCGCCATGGTCTAAAACTTTTAGTAAAAATGGTGCCACGGCCCACGGTTCAGAGTTTCTAAATTCTAATATTGCCGCAAATGGCCGTCAAATAGAAAAGAAAAAAAATTGAAACAAATGAGCCCTGTCGTTAGCGGATCGCGTTGGACGTATCCTAGTAGTACCATCATTCATGACTCGAGCTGGCAATCCTTTTGGAACCTTTTTTTTCTCGGACATTGTATCTTTGAAATGCCAGTACGTATGTGCGTTCAAGATGTGCAAACCAACTTCTCCACCGCAACCATTTTGGTTTTTGAATATTCAACTCCGATCGAACTAATTGGTGGTACGACAAGCACATTCACGTTGCGTGATCCACAGGTGGAGACAACGATTACAAAAGACAAGCACGGCAATTATCATATGCTTTTCGTACCATATCAATCATGGGAACTAAATTTAATTTTTTTTGAAATAAATCATGGGAACTAAAATCAGAACGAAGATCAAACAACAGCACGCACACAAGCACACAACTCACGAAACATGGCCAATAATATGAAAGAGTGATTTGAATTTTAGTAACCTTTTAATTTGGGTGACACCAGAGTGACATTTCATTAGCATTATTTGGTTTCTCTGTGTTTTTAAAAAAAAAGCGCATGTACTCGCCTTTTCTCCGTGAGACGCAGCGCTTCCAGCTAGGCCCTGGGAAAGGCCAAATAAATTCCCAGGAAAACAGGGGGCAAAACCCAGTGAAAAATCAAAGAAAATACCAGCCTGTACGGTTTCACACGAAGACACGTCGCGGCCGCGCCGACCGTGCCCGTCGGAAACGTTACCGCCGCACGGCCCTCTGCGCACCAGCCATACACCGACACACGTCTCCATGTGGGCCTAGCGTTGCAGAAAGTCCAGCGCGCCCATGGACCAGGTCCATGACGAGATATTTTTCGCCCCCCCCCCCGGAATGGCACGGCGCCCGCTCTACAAAATAGGCCGGCCACGCGCGTGCGACGAGTCCCCCAAACGCAGCAGCAGCACACGGCCGTAGTCCTCCGTTTCCGCCTCGCCGCCCCCGGGCAGCCCGCAAGCCATTCTCTCCTCCTCGATTTCCCCCGTCGCGGGTTCGCCGGATCTCTCTAGCTCACCGGCGGCCGGAGAAGAGGAGGAGGGAGGCGCTCTCAATTCATCGGATCGGCGTGCCGGTGTTGTCTGCGGGTTTGATTTTGTTTTTTGGTTTTGTTTTTTTCCTCCGCTCAAGCTCAATAAGATTTGGGGGCGGTCCGTCGCCATGGGATTTGGAATGGGGAATAACGGGGCGAGCTCGTCGTCGTCGCGGCTGGACCCTGCGCCGCTCCTGCCGCACCACGGCGTCGCGAGCGCCGAGATCGGGCTGTCGTCGCAGCCCAAGACGTTCGCCAACGTCTTCATCGCGGTGGTCGGCGCCGGCGTGCTGGGTCTGCCGTACACCTTCTCGCGCACGGGGTGGGCCGCGGGGTCGCTGCTGCTCTTCGCCGTCGCCGGGCTCACCTTCTACTGCATGATGCTGCTCGTCGCGTGCCGCCGCCGCCTCGCCGACGAGCACCCTAAGATCGCCTCGTTCGGGGATCTGGGGGATGCCGTGTTCGGCGCGCACGGGCGGTTCGCCGTGGACGTGATGCTGGTGCTCAGCCAAGTGAGCTTCTGCGTCGGGTACCTTATCTTCATCTCCAACACCTTGGCGCACCTCTACCCGATATTCGCACCGTCGTCCTCCGCCATCCTCTGCCCCAAGGCGCTCTTCATCTGGGCGATGCTGCCGTTCCAGCTCGGGCTCAATTCCATCAAGACGCTCACGCTGCTCGCGCCACTCAGCATCTTCGCCGACGTCGTCGACCTCGGCGCCATGGGGGTGGTCCTCGGCCAGGACGTCGCTGCGTGGCTCGCCAAGCCCCCACCCGTTGTCGCCTTCGGCGGCCCGGGCGCGCTCCTCTACGGCCTCGGCGTCTGCGTGTACGCGTTCGAGGGCATCGGCATGGTGCTGCCGCTGGAGGCGGAGGCGGCGAACAAGAAGAAGTTCGGCGTCACGCTGGGTCTGTCCATGGCGTTCATCGGCCTCATTTACGGGCTGTTCGGCGTGATGGGGTACGTCGCGTTCGGCGACGCGACGCGGGACATCATCACCACCAACCTCGGCGCCGGCTGGCTGTCGGCCGCCGTGCAGCTGGGGCTGTGCATCAACCTCTTCTTCACGATGCCGGTGATGATGAACCCCGTGTACGAGGTCGCCGAGCGCCTGCTCCACGGCAAGCGCTACTGCTGGTGGCTCAGGTGGCTGCTCGTCGTCGCCGTCGGGCTCTCCGCCATGTACGTGCCCAACTTCACCGACTTCCTGGCGCTCGTCGGGAGCAGCGTCTGCGTCCTCCTCGGGTTCGTGCTGCCGGCCTCATTCCACCTCAAGGTGTTCGGCGCCGAGATGGCCTGGCCCGGGGTGCTCTCCGATGTCCTCCTGGTCGTGCTCGGACTCGCGCTCGCCGTGTTCGGGACGTACACATCGCTGCTGCAAATCTTCCACGCGTCCAGCGTCTGATCTCCACCATGGCACGCATTTGCTGTGCGCCGAGCAAATTCATCCTCGGCGCATCTAGTCTCAGGTACGTTGGTCGCGCCTCTGCTCTGCGTGCAGAGAAGTGGTGGAACAGGGGAGGGTCGACTGCCCGTGGATTTTGCGTCGATCGTCGCATTCGTCCACGGCAGATTACGGTTCAGGTGTTGTTCGTGAGTGGGTTGTATAGCATGGGGGAAATCTGCATGCTTTTGCAGCGACAGATTTTAGTTACCCCAGGTAGCAATGTACTACGAATGTTCGCGTCCTGGATGTTCCTCCTGCCGTGCACGATGGATTCGATGAAAGGACGAGATTTTCAGATCGTGGTCTCGTGGAAGAAGGAAGATTATCTGTTGTTGAAATGTCAGTGTCCCATGGTTGTTACTTGCACTTGCAGAGCTCATGTCGTCTTGTGAATTGGCCCTTCGGCAGGCCAAGGAACTTGGTCCAGTTCGATACTACTCTAGGAATCCCCCGTGATCAATGGGCCATAGCACATGATCTAAAAGATCTGTTCCTATCTTCCATGGGAGTTGCCCGTCACTCTGCTTATCACCTCTCCGAGCCATGTATTTTAGCGCAACACTCCAAGATGTTACCGTCACCACACCAGATGAGATAAGGGCTCTGGACGTTCAGACAGTTGAAACGGCTTTTGTGGAGTCGAGGCGCCGCTTCTCTCGACCGTCTCATGCTCATCGCCTACTGTAGGCCGGTCGGCCTAAACCATATACAACACAGGAATCGCTTGTTCTGTCGTCCTGATTTTTCATTTTTACTTTCACGGTGGTCGGTGGGGTTCGCCTGGCCGTTTTACATGATGATCCGTTGATATTGCTATCTTCCATTCTTCCTGATGTCGATGCGTCTGTGCGTTTTGAGGTCACGTGAACAGTAAATGGATGTCAGAGATCAGGTGGCAATGGAGTAAATTTCATCCTCTATATAAAGTTATTGGGGTGAAGTAAAAATATTTTCATCCCTAAAACACAATTTGCTCCAGCAGTTTCCGTATTCTCCTTCCCAACTCGTGGGTCTCACCGCGCCATGTCAGCTTCTTCTCCCCTCCCCCGAATCTTCGATTTTTCAGCGGCGTCCGCAGCTCCCATCCCCTCCCGCCGCCGCCGCTCCCAGCCAGCACCAGCACTCCGCCGCTCCCATCCCCTCCCGCCCGCTTTCGTTCGGTTCCTCCTCATCTCATCTCCTCTCCTCTCTCTTTCTCACCCCCCGGCCTGCAGCAGCGCAGCCAAAGCCTTCTTCTTCCCGCCCGTTCTCTCCAAGCTGCGCCTGACCGGCCGTGGCGGCGGCAGACATGGAGGTCGAGTACCATGAGGTGAGATGGGGAGTAGTTTTCCCCGCGCATTGCGATGGCTGGCCGGTCGGTCGCGCCTTCTCTGGCTTGTCGATTTCCCTCCTCATCTCATCTCCTTTTGCCCTGGCTTGATTGATTTGCTAACGGATGGGATTGGGGAAACGCATGAATTTCAGTTAATCCTGTGAACCTGGGAACCATTCTGGAACTGAATTTCTATGGTGCATGTAATTCTGCTGGTGTACAACAAGTGAATTTCAGTTAATCCTGTGAACCTGGGAACCATTCTGGAACTGAATTTCAGTTGTATCATTTCAAAAATTAAAAGGAGCTCTGGAACTGAAATTAAGTGAAAGAGTGACCAAACAAGCAACAGAGTTATCTAAATTAAGTAAAAGAAGTGACCAAATACATAAATAATTTACATGAATAATTTGTCACCAAGTACATGAATAATCAATTCCGCTCTGCCATCAACATGCTCTCCTCGCTCTGCTCCTGGTCCGCCGGCGGCGCCGTGCAGCTGCGGGCCTGCTTCGTCAGCTACGGGAACGACTCGTTCCTGGGGAAGCAGGACACGGCCGTGCTGTTCAAGAAGTGCGGCGGCACGCTCGGGGACGCCAACACGTTCCTGGGACTCGGCGCTCGGCGCGCTCGTGGCCGCAGCGGCACCGGAGGGCGGAGGGTACCACGCCGGGGGCTCGGGCGCCGTGCAAGCCATGTCGCAGTGCGTGGGTGACCTCGGCGCCAAGGCGTGCTCCGACCGCATCTCGGCCGCGACCAGGCAGCTCAAGGTCGGGTGTGGCTACGCCACGGCCGGCGCGGTTTCTTCGCTTCCTCAGGCGAGTCTGTCGTCATCAAGTCCTTCCTCAACCCCCGCGACGCCTCCGGCGGTGAGGAGGGCCGCCACCCTGCGGCCATCGAGCGGGAGGCCATCAAGGTGCATCCACATCAGATGAAGGGGCCGTGGAGGCGGCGTGACGGAGGAGGGAGCAGCGGCGGGACCTGCGGCCGCGCGGGGGCGAGGGGAGGGAGAAGGAGACGACGGCGGTCGCGGTGGCCGTCATGGCCGGCCACGGTGGGGCGGGGCGGGGCGAGTGGGGGGAGGTGGCCAGGTGGGGAGGCAGGAAGGGGGATCGAGTGGGTCCCACATATAGGGGGTGGAGGAGAGGTTCCTCTATAGAGGGGATGGAGAGGGGGTTTTAGTCCATGGAGAAAAAAGGGGAGGCTATAGGGGATCTGCTGGAGAAGGTTTGATCCCCTATATGACTATTTTTTGCTATTGGGGAGGGGATAGGGAAGCTGCTGAAGTTGCTCTTAAAATCTTATCGCTTTCCCAATCTGGTGGGCACATAAGACTGCCCGCACTTGTGCCTGGATAGCAACGGCAAAGCGACATGGAGGTCGCTTTTCCCGTTTTTTTGCCCGCACCGGCAACCTGCAAAGCAGCCGCAACCGTTGCGTTCGTGCGCAGGAACGCCACATACAACGCGGTACGGAGCAAACGCTACGCGCCGGTCCCGCACACACGCGCGCCCTCCCCAACCACCACGAACTGCTGCTGTCGCCGCGCCGTCCAAGCCGTGGTGGAGGGGGACGACTGCTACTGCCACCTTCGCGTCGAGGAGGCCACCGGGAGGAGGATTGCTGGTGGGGAGCCCCTGCTCCGCCGGCCAACTCGAGGGCGGAGCCCTTGCTGGTTCTCGCCGTGATGGAGCCCGAGGTGGAGCTCATCCGCTGCCCGTCTTCAGGGCCGCCAGCTAGGGGGGGGGGGGTAGCCGGATCTTAGGCGTCGCGCGGTGGACTGCTCAATCAGAGGCCGCCAGAGGAGAGGGAGGCGCGGCCGGAGAGGAAGGGGAACCCGACGCCACCGCCATGGCTCGAGCCACTCGATCCGCGGGAAGGAGCGAGGTAGAGGAGTAGAGGATGAGGGGCCAGGCGGCGGAGGAAGCGGAGAGCTGGGGAGAAGACGAGCCACCGCTGCCGCTGGGAGGACGCGGCGAGCTCTTCCTCCACCCGGCCTCCCCAATTGCGGCCGCGAGTAGCCGTCCGCCGCCGCGACCTCTTCACCTCCGCATGGGGCGACGGGCGGGGAGCTCCGCCCGCGCGCGCGGGGGAGCACCGCGGCGGGCCCGACCTCTCGCCTCTCGCTCCCGCCGCTCGTCGGGGAGGGCGCGGCGCCGACGCCGGCGAACCGGGGGGAGCGGGCGGAGTTGGCGAGGTGGGGAGCAGGAAGTGTGGAGGGCGCCGTGGGGGGGATGAGTATGATGTGTGGGCTCCACATTTGTTGGTTAGTTTGCAGTTTGAGATATAGGGGTTGACGGGTGCGGGGAAACTGGCACTGAATTGGAAAATTGTGATGACCAGACAGGAATATACCGTTTAGGGGTTGGGTTTGGAGGTTGACGAGTGCGGACAGTCTAAGGGCATGTACAACCGTATAGACAGCTGCTGTCTTCAAATAACATCATGTCACTTGTAGACAGTAAAACAGACAAGTCATACAAATGTTTGTCTATTGAGCTGTCTACAAGGTATTTAATTCATCCGTAAACACATAAACCTATGGTGATCAACTATAAATTTGATCTTTGTACGCCATTCTTTTGTATGTTTGAGGACATATGGTGTATATCATTTAAGCGATAAATTATACTATAAGGACCGTATCATAACATTTAATTTTATTTGATGTCTTTGGTAACTGTCAAAAGAGTGTTGTTGCGATTCCTATCTCTATAAAGGGCTCTACTGCAAAATTGCAAGACCTTATCTTCTTCCACCTCTGTCCGGTCTCTCGTCCCCCTCTCTATACAGCAACCAACAAATTACTCTGTGCGCCATGTTCTCTGCATAATCGGACTATAAAAATTGGTTGCTATTCACCCACTCAACAAAATCCATTCACACGATGGAACCCTTTTCGCTCAAATCAACAGATCAAACATGGGGGTAGTGAGCTGCTCCGACTCAAGGGGTTGGCGGGTTGCAGAGGGCAAACTAGAGCATCAATGAGCTGCTCTGTTCGTGATCATTTTTTTATAGATCTCTTGCTTCTTTTTTCTTTAATCTTTGTTGCATAGCAGGAGAGCAGCGGCCGCTGCAATCGGAGGTTAAGGCTCCACGAACCATGGGCGGCGGCGGACAGACGATGGCAGTTTGATACACGACGGGCGGCCTCTCTGATTCTCCTCGCCGCAGTGGATTGACCGGCGCTGTCGTTTTGGGGAGCGGAGCTGTACAACGGTGCTGGAGGCAGCGTTGTTGCATCGGAGCACGAGCTCTTCGTGAGAGTAAGCTTGTCTGCTGGCCGAGGGGGGGGGTCCTGCAAAATTGACATCACGCAGACGGGAAGTCGACAACCGTTGTACGTGCCGTAATACGCTACGCTACTCACTGTTTCAGGTGAGAAGACTGTGAGAGGATTTTTCTACCTTTTCTGAAAGAAGAGAGATACAGCAAGGTTCGGCCCAAATTCAGGCACCACCTCACACCAATGAGCCCCAAACGCCAACCCACAGACTAAAAGTAGTAGAAACAAAAAAAAAAGCACAGCCCAATTTGTTTACGCGCTTCAAGCTTTGATGAACTGTATGCATCTTCCGGTCAGATTTTTTCCCACTACATGAAGGAGGGCTTGATCTCCCAATTACATATTACGTTAAGTGATACCTCGCGTGTTGCTACGAGATATTTTATCAAAAATTGAGAATAATGTTAAAGTAATTGCATGGTAACATTTTTTGAAATCCGAAAGAAGAAATACTAAGACGATTTATTGGTTACATCCTTCTGCAAAGGACATTATACATGAAAATATGTTTAGTTTGTTGAGAGAAAATGATTATTAAATGATTGATCCGTATTTTACTGTGGAAAATTTGTATCATCCCATAAAAGACTAATGCATTACATGCATTGATATATGGAAGTCATAAATAAATGGTTCTAATTGATGATGACGTATGATGTAGTAGTGGGATTTCTAGATGAGGTGGGATACCTTGTAATGGAGTGGTCATATATAGTGTATACAGAAATCAATGTCTTGTGACGGGTGCGCCTGTATAGTTTATATAGATAAGGCCAATATCATTTCAACTTTTCCGTTGCAACTTATGTTTTTCTCTGTCAATGTAAGCTGCCTACGTAGACAGTTTTACTCTCGAGTCTAATTGCAAACGAGCAAATAATATAAGGACCGGTTTACAGTAATAGTGTTGCATGATGGGTTACATACACGTAAGCATCAAATGTACACGCAAGGTACTTAAGTGGCACTTTTCCCCTATGTTTCGTCCCGATGACCTATATATATGTACCCATCTTTCAAGTTGTTATAAAAAATACGTGAGTAATTTTACAGATCATGTAACACAACTATCGCTAAGTTTATGTACTAATAATACAATTAACTGTTTTCCTAGAGTAAATTGCGCCCACCATACAACAACTTGTCAGGTGGGTGCGGATTAGTTCAACAAGTTGTAAAATGCTCAATTTACTAAAATAACTTGTCATGTGGGTTTGGATTAGTCCAACAAGTTGCAAGATGCTTAATTTAGTACAATAACTTATCAGGTTGATGCATATTTGTCCAAAACCATGTAAAATAATCAAATTAGTATAACAATTTTATAAGTATGTGCATATTGATCCAAGAACTTGTGTAAAATACTTGGTTCAATGTAATAACTTGGCAAATTGGTGCACCTATAGTCCAAATTTACAAATGATAATGTATTTGACAAATAAGGTAGCATTCAATTTTTCTTACAACTAATAGTTTTTTTGTCAATTAAAGTTGCTATTTTTGAATCAAATGTATATACATTACTTTTTTTATTAGTTAAATGGAATCAAGTTTTTGAATTACGCCATTAGAATACCGAGAGGCTAAAGTTCATAAGACACCATATGACCTTTTGTTTCTTTTGCACCTTTACTCGTGTATTCGACAACTTCAGAGAAGCATGCTCATTTTCATTATTATAGTTCATTTTGTCTTTCAACTAGTACATGAGACTTTAAAATATATATGTTAAATTTCTAAAAGTTATTAATTGTTAGTACGAGTTACCATATTCTATTACTAGCTGAATAAAAATAATATAATCAAATTTGAAATTACTATTGAATATGAATTAAAACTATTTCTAATGAAATTTAATATTTGTATAAAAATTGATAACAAAGACATAACATCAACGGTTCTAGTCCTTAATATTTTTTTACCATCACAACACAAATATCAATTGTCAAATAATGCACAATAACTTGTTCTGAGGCAAGTATACTCTAGTCTAGTATTAGAAAATATATTATTTGTGATAACATTTAGACTACAGATACATCGAGTGTGCACTAAGTTAAGCATTTTACAAGTTCACGGACCAATTTGCACCCACCTATCAAGTTATTGTATGAGATCGATCATTTTATAAATTGTTGGACTAATCTGCACCCACCTGACAAGTTATTGTATTAGATTGAGCATTTTACAAGTTATTGGACTAATTTGCACCCACCTTACAAGTTGTTGTATGGTGAACGCAATTTACTCGTTTTCCTAATACAATAGTTGAAGTGGCATGCCATTTCTATAAAATTGTAAAAAAACTCTTTCAATAACTAGAAAAGAGATTTGAGAGCATTCTCGTTAACTGATTATTAAAAATATTGGTTGTGTGTGCTCTAAACTAAGGCGGTGGATTAAGATCGCCTCACGATTTTCATTAAGAGAATAGAATAAGTTCTGTAAATTCGCTAAGAGAAAGGAACCAGTTCCACATGCTCCAACGAGAAATTTAGTATCATACCTCAACCCTATCTAACTAACTAGGTTGGAGGACTTTTGATTTGGTTGCGCTTGCGCCTGCCATGAAAGGCTTTATGGAAAACGGCAGCAGTGGTGGAGCAAAGTGGGCTAACACGGCGTGCGCTGATGTCGTGGCACACTTCCGCTAGTTCTTTCTCTAGCTCGCTTTATTTTTTTCTTTCATTTCGATGGACTGGAGAAATTTCCGATTGTTGCTGACTTGCAGCAGATAAGCAGGCCCAGCAACTTCTGTAACGAGCACGTCTATCGACTCTGGAAGTCTGGATAGCCCAAACGCACCCCTCCGTGGCAAGCGTCGGGCGCACAAGGCCAGAACTCCCGAGGCGACGCACCCCAATCCTCCGCAGCCAGCCCACCCGAGTCAAACAACCCCTCCGCGCGACGCACGGCGGGCACGGCAAGCGGAAAGCAACGGAGCACCCAACCCAAAAGCGAACGGCACCGCCTCTCCACAGCCACGGGAGAAGCCTCCTCCCCCGCCGACGGCGCAGCGCGCGCCACGTCTGCCCTTGGGAAATCCCCAATCCGCCCATAAAAACGGGGGAAACGAATCGGTATTCCCGTCGCCCAAACACCGCAGCCCCAGAAAGCCCAATTCAGATCGCGATCGCCGTGATCGCAACGCCGCGAATTCGATCGGCATGGCCGTAGTGGGCTGGTCGGACATCCCGTCGGAGCTCCTCACCGACATCGCCGGCGGGATCACGGAGCTCGCCGACATCGCGCGGTTCCGCTCCGTCTGCTCGTCCTGGCGCTCGGCGGCGGGGGACGCCGCGGCCGCGCCCCCCGCGCAGCCGCCGTGGCTCCTCCTCCCGTCCTCCCCGTCCCCGCTCTTCTTCAGCCCCCGGGAGGACAGCATCTACCCGAACCTCCGCCTTCCCCGCCCTGCCGCGGAGGCCCACCGCCGCCGCCGCCGCTTCTACGCGTCCCCGCACGGGTGGGCCCTCGCCGTCGACCCCACGGATCTCGCGGCCTCCCTCGTTCACCCCTTCACCGGCGCCGTCCGCCCGCTCCCGCCGCTCCCGGCCATCTTCAAGGAGACCGACGACTTGTCCTGGGACTGGTCCCCGCACGGCGTCATGGTGTCCTGCGGCGAGGGCGTCCTCTTCTGGGCCTCCGGCCCGCCAGCCGCCGACTCGTGGGCCCCTATCCCCGCGCTGGCCTACTACAGCGTCAAAAGCATAAACTACGCTGGCGGCAAGTTTTTACTCTTCGAGGAGGAAGTTTGCCGCACCATCATTGTCGACGCCACCACCCTCGACGTCGCGGCCTTCATACTTGCTCCCGCCGTCGAACTCGGTGAGGCGCGCCTCGCAGTCGCCGGCGACGAGCTCTTCCTCCTCCTCAAGTCTAAGTGGATGTACCTCTTCGGCGACGACGTCGACTTCTCTAAGGCCTTCTACGCCAACCACAGCGGCGTCAATCCGCAATGGCAGGAGCTCGCCGGCATCGGCGACCGCGCGCTGTTTGTGGATAATCTGCACGGGTTCGCCGTGCCGACGGCAGGATTTGACAACCTCGAGAGCAACACCATCTACACTGTGAGCAAGGACGACGGCAACGGGAGTCACACCAGGGTGAGTTACAGCGTGTCCGCGTTCAGCCTGGAGAGCCGGAGCTCCAAGAAACTTGCGTGCCGGCTTAACGGCCGGAGCATGCCGATGCGTGGCGAGTCGCCGACGTGGATTGTACCAAGCTTGTTTGAAGGTTGAGACAGCGGCAGGCATGGCGATCATCATTACTGGTGTTGGTAAATGCTTTGGTGTCCTTGGCAGTTGGATTAGTTCTTTGAAAGTTCCTATCAGAAATAATCCCCCTTTATATACGTACTCTTAGTTCTGTCACTTTGGATTAAATTTCTCTCTTGCAAACGTACTTCAAATTCAGTATCCTCTGTTACATTTTCAAGTTGCATAAAGTTTGTATCCTCTGTTCCCGTGTTAATTTTTCAAGTTGAACAAAGGTTTCTGGATCAGAGCTGAGCGTGTTGAGTACTCGAGTTCTGTTTATAAGATTATATGTTGAAAAATATGATAGTAAATCCAGACCAAGGTATATACTGTCAGGTAATGTTTCGGTTTCTGGATGTCCTTTTCTCTCCCATTCAAGTTTGAATGGTCATCAGATGTAGCATAATTTGAAGACTTGGTACATTCTGTGGCATTGGTGGTCCATTGGGTAATGGCTACAATGATGCCCTGTTGGGGAGGAGATACCTGAAAAGGACGTGCCGATTCTGCGGGGTTAGGTTAGGAGACGAACAGGGACAGAGATGGCTGGCATAAAAGAAAGGATGACAGGGAGATGATGCATGGGCGGCAGGGAATGGCCGCTGATAGGATTGCTTGTGTGCGGTAATGAAGCAAGCGCCTAATTATCCGTCTTTGCTCCGTGAAAGGCTCACCGGTTATAATCGAGTCTGACTCGACAGCAGCTGGGCAGGGCCGCAGGGGAGTGTTTTTGTTTTATATAACGAGCAGGGGGATGTTGAATTAAGCCCCTCTAGAGCTTGCGACGGCATTCGTTTACTTGTCGCATGTCTTATGATATACTGTTATGTGTAAAAAGGGGCATTAGGTTGTGTGGTGAAACTTTTAGGTCATCTTTCAATGCATCGGAAATTACGAGACGAATCCATAGTCTAAGAGTAAGTTTAATAATTTAGCCAGCTGCCGGTTGTATGGCCTCTTATGGTCTACCTCTCAGCCAACCAGTGAGGTAGTTCCAAACTACCTCAGAGGCAGGTAGATCGCATATGAACCATCCGATCTAAAATCGATGACTCACGATGATCGCTACGGTGACTCATGAACAGCAAAGGTAGTATTTTAGAAATCAGTGACCAGTGGTTTTGTGATCCTGTAGCTACAGTTCTACTTCGGATCAGTGTAGCACCTCTCACAATTCACTGTGAGCGTCTGAGGTAGAACGCTCTACTGCAGAGGAGCCGTGTCCAACAGTTTAGCCTTCACATTTAATACGTGACTTATTTATCTCTCTCACATATATCTTTGGTTCTTGTGCGAAGCTGGCTGTAAGCTATGTAAGCTTAAAGCCAACCTCTCCTCTCTCTCCTCCCTTCTCTCCTCCACATCATCATTTAGCCAACTTGCAGCCCACCATAATACTTACTCTAATTAATCTGTCATTAAAGATTGATTATTTTAGCACAATGTTGTCTAATCATGGTATAATTATGCTCGTTAGATTCGTCTCGAATTAATGTAAGGATTGTGGAAAGGATTTTTCATTAATTTCATTTAATACTCCTAATTAATGTCCAGAGACTGATGTGACGGTAGTTGGTGAAGTTTTGGGAAACTAAAATAGATAAATAAATAAAATGGGCATGATTTTACTTTGTCGTCGATCATTTGTTTTCCAAAGCGTTTTACACACTGTTTATTTTTGTCAATGTGGTAGTCGAAGGAATCAATCTTAACTTCCATTATACATGGCCAAACGGGCGGCTCGGCCCAGCCTGCATTGGCCCGGCCGCAGTGGCGGGCTGGGCCAGCCTACGTGCTACATCTTAGGCCCAGACCTGGCCCGAGTTGGGTTTATATGGGTTGTGCCAGCTCAACGGTCCGTCATGCTAGGTGGGCTGGGCCGCCCATTGGCCCATTAAACCAAAAAAATCTCAAAAATTGTGATATTTGATGCATAAATACATATAACATGTACACATCTTTAGAATTTTGATGGTTTTCACATACATATAGTGATACATGTATACATGTCATATAATGATATACATACAAGTCTATTATGTTCAAACAATCACAAACATGACTATTTTTTATGGGTGAGGAAAGATATAGCAGGCTAAATCGTGCAATCCAATTAAACAAGTCGTGCCTGTACACCGACCCACGTGCCACAGCAGCGGCCAAGCCTGGACTGTCACACTGGGTCGTGTCGACCCGACCCATCATTAATCAGGTCCGGCCGTGCTTGGGTCGTGCCAAAGCCCATTAGGCCCGGCCTATTTGTCTATCTATAGCTTCGATGAGGTATATGCCATGACAGTAAATAGTACGTGTCTCCTGATGGTTAAGTTCTTAATCCTAGAGGCCAGGACAATAAAATAGTACATGTCTTCCAATGGTTAAGTTCTTACTCATCTTCTACATTTAAATGTAGTCGTTAAGGTAAAATGGCTTCAATTTAGGGCATGCACAACCTTTCGATTACCCCCGTCGGTGTAGTGGTCTTTTTGGAAGAACACCCCATCTGCCCCATTGCCCGAGGCCAAGCCGACGAACCCTCGTGCGTTGTGCGCGTCGTCTTCACGAGGCGTTTTGGCGCTGGGATCCCGTGTGGGGTGCCCGGGGGAGAGTTCTTCGCGCTAAATGGAGAGGAAGGAGGAAGAGGGAGGGCCTCACACTGTAGCCTACTGTCATTGCTGGTACAGCCTGTCGGACGGCGCCGACAAGCCCGCAACCGCCAGATCCAGCCGAGTGAAGAGGAGATCCGGTCATGACCACCCCGGATTGGAGCGTTGGCGGCTGTCGTTGACCGGTGTAGAGAAAGAGGCCAGCGGGGAGTAGAATGAGGCCGCCGGTGAGCAGTAGGCTAATACAAGTATCATTGGAGTTTAGTATTTTTTAAGGAATATAATATGTGTGTGAAGGGAAGGACTTTCTTTCAGAATATATTGATTTTCAATAAATTTGTATATGAAAGAAAGACTTTTACCTTATCGTAGAATCAGACGTGCAAAGGACTTTCTTCTATGGATTTACGCCCTGTTCGCTCGGCTTATCAGCCACCAACAAGTGATGATTTTCTCTCGTAACGAAGCAACCACCACAAGCAACTACCAACCCAACCGGCCAAGAAGATCTTTCTCTCGTAACAAGCAAAGACTACCATCAGCCACCAGCCAACCGAACACGCTGTTATAGTGGATCTTTTCTCCCACTGGCCCAGTGTTGCGGCCTATCCCACGATTTTGGTAAGGTGGGTCGAAATAGAATGCATATTGAGCATGCCTGTTCTGGCCTACCCAATAGTAGGTGTGCTATGATTTATTGTTTTTACTTGCTAACATGAAAAATTGGTTTCCAACCGTTTGGCAAAACAATTTATCATCAACAGCAACTTGGCATCTCATGCCTCTCCACACGCAAATATGCGTGTCACGACTCAGTTGCCATCGCGATGTTTCCCTCTAGGTGGGAGGGTGCAAAAGCAAATAAATGCCAGAGAAGGGTTTCTGATGTAAGTTTTCAAGAGATGGAAGAGGATAAACACAATTTTGTTTCTCTCTCAGGGTTCCTGATGTAAGCTAGATTTGAGTTTGACAAGTGAATTATGCCAAACTATTGGAGACAAACTCTTTTTTTACTTGGCGTATCTTTTTGGAAGTTGGCAAAACACATGATCTGCCAAGTAAAATATGACAAACTGTTGGAGATGCTCTAACCCGTTTAATTGCAAGAACTCGTGAGGCCGGAAGTGGTATTATATAAGGCCACTGGCAGTAGCAGGGTCATCAACAATTTACAGACTGTCACATATGCTTTTTTATGACATGCCACCAAATTAATGAAGGGCGAGAAGATCGCAGGGTCATGGTGATGACCCTAGGTGGGTACAGTTACCAATACCCATGACCCTACATTGAGAGGATCACATGGTCGTGGTGATGACAAATGCAAGATTTAAATGATGCATTCTTTCTCTGAAATTGTGCCTATGAACCCGTGCATTGAGAGTGATAAGGTCATCATGCTAAAAAGTTGATGTGGCAGACTTGGTAACTGTGCCCATGACACTGCCACTGAGGTTGGCCTAAAGGCACTCCTAATGAAAAGTTATTTATGATTTCTATTTTTAATAAATGATAGGTCAACTAAGCAAAACCATGATATGACGGTTTAATAAATTAATAAGGAAAGAGAGAAAGTAGAGGAAACTATTTCTACCGAGGGAGATAACCTCTTCTCCTTAACCGAGGTATAAAAAACCAAGATTTTCCCGTTGGGAGGAAATTGGTCATTTCTATTGCGCTGACCACTTAGGATTGCTCACTTGCCAACCCTGCACGCAGTCGCCCCGGCACACTCAGATTTTTACCCTCCACTCCCCACCCACCCACCTCTCCCAAGTCACAACCACTCATCTCCCCATCGTGTCTCTCTCCTTCTTCTCTCTGTCGACGACGGCGACGGTCCCCACGGTAGAGATGTGCTCCGCGGCAGAGTAGCTCGCATAACGACTGCCTCCACCCCCGAGCTGGATCTCGGGAGGCGGGCCCCCCTCACAGGCGGCCTCGAGCCTAGTCGACCCTCAAGCTTCGCCGCGTCGGGGAGAGGGTAGGGCTGACCAGATTCAATACTTCCGTATGCGGTGGCGGTGGATCTCGCGGTGGGGGTCATGCAGCCCAGAAGGCCCTCCTCCGTCTGCTACTCGTGCCCCTCATCTGCCTGCTGCTCACGCCCGGTCCTCCTCCTCGAAGCGCGTAGAGATCGGCGTGGCGGAAACAGGATTGCCTACGGTGGAGCAAAGCAGCTTCTTTGCTTCCCTTTTGGCTAAAATTTGGCCACACCTTGCACCCGCGACGGTCGGATCCGGGGCTGCTGCGGTGGCAGGAGGAGCTCCGTGCGCCAGAGTTGAGGGACGACGTAGAGGTTGGCTTCTAGTCTTCCTCGCAGCCGTAGCCAGCGAATCGATGGAGACAGGCACTAGAAGATTTGGATGAGGACGGTCGGCGTCCATAGAGCTCCGACGACGGCGGGAAGAGCTTTGTGCGCTCCTCGAGCAGATGCGAGACAGAGTCCTCCTCCTTGAGCCCCCGCCTCCTCGAGCAGTCGTAGTAGCGATGGCGACGATGTAACACCCTAAAACTCCATCACTAAATTAACTTAGCAACAAACGGCTAGGTTTAAATTCTTTAAGGACATAAATAAATTAATAAACAAATTGGCTTTTAAAATATTTAAACATCACTAAAATAATTTAGAAATAATAAGTGTTTGTGCATCATGATTCGAATGCATGGATTTTGTTTGATTGAAGTTTGAATGTTTGAAAAATGAATTTGAAAAGAAAAAAGGAAAACCTTTCTTCTCTCCTCTCTCTCTTATCCACAGCCGGCCCATCTCTCTCTCCCTTTCTTCTCTTTTGGCCCGCAACCATCCCAGGCCAGCAGGCCTTTTTCTTTTTCTTCACCGCGCGAGCAGGCCGGCCCAAGTTGGCCCAAGTTCGCAGCCCAGCCGGCCCAGCACGTCTTCCCCTCCCTTTTCTTTTGCGCCTGTCGCTGACAGGTGGGGCCCGGCCGTCAGGCCCTTCCCCAACCTCCAGTCGGGTCAGCCGCGCCCCCCCTTAGCGCCGCCGGCCGTTACCGGCCGCTTTCCCCGCGCCCCTCGCCTTCAAGCGCCGTATTTAAGCGGCAATGAAGCTTCCCCATCACTCCCCCCTCTTCAATCGACATTTACCCCTCTTAATCCTCCCCTCCCTTAATCCCCCATCAAGGCCCATGGCCGTTAATGGCCATGCCGCCGGGGGAACCGCCTCCCGGAGCTCCCCTGGGGCCTATTTAAGCGCCCCCAGAGCACCCCGCACCTCCCCCTTCGCTTCACACCAAGCCCACGCGTCTCCCGTGCCCTAGCCGCTTGCGCCACCGTGTTGGACCGCCAGCCGCCGCGCCATTGCCGTTGCCCGAGCGCCTCCGCCGTCGGTGAAGCTCCCTGGTCCCTCCCGTTCGTTTCTCCTTCGCACGTGTGAGCTAACTCTTGTATCCAATCGAACCCGCAGGCTCCCGTGCGCCCCAATCGAAGCTCGCCGTCGCCGCCCGTGAGGATCGGCCGCCGGTGTTGAACTCCGCCGCCGCCGCCTTCTCCATCCAATTCTCGCCCACCAGAGCTCCTACCCACTGTAAGGACCCTATCCCCGCCCTCCTTTTCACTTGAGCCCGACCGTAGCGCACGCCGCCGCTCGCCGGCCGCCGGCCGTCCGCCCCCATGGACGCCGCGCCTCGGTTGCCGCCCGTTTCATCCGTGCAAGCACTTGGGTAGGTTCGCGATGATCCCAGCTACGCGTAGAAACCTTCCCCGCGCGTTTTCGTGGCCGGGAGCATTAGTTTGGCCGTCGCCGGTGACCCACCGCCGTGCGCCGCCGCGCGCGCGCCTCCCGGCCGCTTGCGGTGCGTTGATGGCCGTTGGATCGGTCGGCGGCGGCCTAGATTAAAAGAAGAACCCCCCCCCCCCCCCCCGGTCCACCGTAGACCGGTGGACTAGGTCCACCGCGCCGGTCTACGACCGCGCCCGCCGCTCAATCAAGGATCGACGGCGCAGATCGCGCCGTGCCTGGTCCACGCAGTGGCCGCCGCCTCTTTACGAAACCCCCCCCTGAGCTTTTAATATTCCATCAGAGCCCTTCCACCTTTAAAAGATCTTCACAGTTAGGTCCTATTTTATCTGTTTTAGTAGGAAATCCTACCCGAGGTCCTAAACACTCTTTTTATAGTTTAAACCTTCTGTTTTTAAGTAAATTTACGTTTTAGCCCCTGTTTTCTTGCTGTTAGGTCCCTGTATAGGTTAGTTTATCGCAGATTAGTCCTTATATCTTGTTTTTAGCATAACTTCTCCGTTTTAGCTCCGTTTTTAGCGTTCTAGTAGTCCTTACGATCGTCTCAGCGAGCCCGTCGTTTTAGTAGCATGTTTTCAGTCTTTAGGATTGATTGGTGATCTGTTTTATTTATTGTATGCTTTATGTGTGCATCGTAGATATCGTGCCTGTTTCATCTGAGCCACCTCTCGGGGACGATCAGGAGCAGTTGTTTGAAGAGGAGGAAGTTTTTACTGTAGTTGAGGAAGGCAAGTGGTCTTCTCCCCCTGCATGTTCTCTTTTTGTCCTATATAATTGCATTATAAATAATGTTTACTTTTATGATGTCATTGCATTAATTTGACGGGAAAACCCTTTTAAGGACTTACCTAAATCTTTTACCCCGATCCTTGGCCTAGCCCTTTTAAATAAAGTTTTGGGTAGAAAACGCTAGTTGCTCAACATGGGTTGGATAAATGGGTCTTTTATGGAAATGATACATGGCTTATAGTTAATGTTTTGGGTAATGCAAGAACACCTGTTTTAATCGGAACATGGAGAACCACCCAAGAAAACATGCGCAACCACAGTGTTACATGGCTCTGACCTTAGCCGAATAATTAGGTGTGCGATCGTACTAGTGGCCCTTTTCCGAAAGGAGCAGAGGGGGATCCGGGTTGCAGGGGTATAGCCCGGTCCTTTTGGGGTAGTAGCCTTTGCTAACGTACTGACCACTAGGGAGGGTTATGGTCCGCCCTGATTTGTAACTATGCGGGTCGTTAGTCTTTTGCATGCCTTTGTAAAGGCTTCGTAGCGTCCCTATGCAATCACACCTCGGAAGTGTGGTATGGTGCTTGGCCAGCATCGCATGGTTGGGTTTAAAGTTCTTCGGAGCTTTTACGCGAACTGTGGGTAAAGTGTGCAAACCTCTGCAGAGTGTAAAACTGATCGATCAGCCGTGCTCACGGTCATGAGCGGCTTGGACCCTCACATGATTAATAAACTTAAAGACGAGATAAATCGTGGTTGGTGAAGCTCGTTGAGCTTGGGCTGTTTTGGTACTTAAGTTTTCTTAAGTGGGTTGGTACGAACTTACACTTAGTAACTAGGTGTTCTTTAATTAAAACTTGACCAACATTAAAATGCTAAACCGCTGCACAACCTTAGCCTATCCTTGATAGCCTTGCATTTCCCCCCACTTGCTGAGCTCCAACCATAAGTGTGCTCAGCCTTGCTTATCGCTGTTCAGAGGAAAACTTTGGAGGGGAGTTCTATGACGACTTCGATGAGCTGTGAGGCTTGCGGACCCCCAGTCAAGTGCCTGTGGGAGCGGAAGACGAGGACTCGACGAGTAGTTATCGTTTTCCGTTGTTAGAGACCTTCGAGTCTCCCGCATGAGTGTCATAAGTGGTTAAACTTTGAAATACGTTTGAATACTGTTTATGATATTTCACTCATTTTTGTCTATCATATGTGTGTGAACTGTTCCTGGCGCACATATGAGATGCACTTGGTTCCTCTTCGGAAATCAGGTGTGACGAGTGGTATCGTAGCGCATATTGATCGTAGGAACGCGACCTTAGTTAGAAATGGACGAAATTTAAGGATTCATGTTCTAGATCATTCTGTCATCTTTCAAAACCACCTTATTTTCGCATAAAAATCTAATTTGTTCTTGTTCTTTTGTTGAAAATTTGCACCATTTTGATTTCCTCTATGCTGAGTTCACTTTCTCTTAACAGATGGCCAGGACTCGTTTGACTGCCCGCAAGAGCACTGGTGGTCGCCTTCCTTCTGGGCAGTTGGCTCCACGCTACCCAGTAGTCCCGGAGGAGGCACAGCTGGACGAGATGCAGCAGGAGGTTGGAGACTATCCGGTATAGTTACAGCCGGAGGCAGTGGAGCAAGGATATCAGGCAGTGCAACATCAAGAAAATGATGAGGAGGATCCAGAGGAAATAGTGTTTGAGGATGATGGGACAGAGGAACATCCACAGCTATATGATGGAGTTTTTCTGGAGGTTAATGCAGATGGAGACATAATATTTCCATCAGAGGTTGAAGCTGTACCAGAACCAGATGTGGTAGAAGGAGAAGAGCTTGAACAAAATGCTGCAGGGAATGATCCAGATGACTCCGGGGATGATTCTAGTAGCAGTGAAGACGGCACAGGCAGGAAGATGGAGGACCCGTACCATTCACCCCTGCACAGCACATTTTGCCTCAGAAGCAGCTGCTATCAACGATGCCGCGAGGAGAGCACTATGGTCTATCAGCAACACATTCCGCGATCGCTTAGAAGGCACGGACTTCCGATTCGTCCCCAGCAGAGTTAGTGGTACAGAAAACACCGTGATACCTATGGGGGATTTCCGAGATAGCCGTGTTGATATACTTGCTAGAGTGACGACAGCTCTTAACACAGACTTGGAGGGAGTGACAGCAGAGTTGGATAGGACACATCAGGAGCTACAGAATGCACAGGCGAGAATAGCTCGGTGGAGGCCCGGTGGCGGGACGGCGACAGCCACCTGACGAAGCAGAAGCATCTTGTCCTTCCCGTTCGCCTCCATGCAAAAGACTTTGATACGGCACTCCAGCAGCAACCACTAGTCTTCAGTGGAATAGGAACTAGGATATCCACCCTCTTTTTTATTTTTCCGGTAGACGTTCTTGCGAGGACGAACGATTGTAATAAGTTGTTGAATGAACCATGTTTGATTTGGATCTTTGTGTGAGTGAGTTGTATTGTGGAGTGATGGCCACACATGCAACAAGAAAAATCATGTTAAGTTAATGATTAGATGGGGTTCAATTCCAAGTTGTCTTCTACCTTACTTATCAAACCAAATCAATCGTACAAAATCTGTTCGCGCAGCTCCTTGACAGCACAACAATGTTTTTGTCATAACTCAATCTACAGAACCCCGATTGACCTAAATCCAGTTGGGTTGGTTCACAAATTTTGTGGACCAACCTCTGTCCAAAATTCAGCACCAAAGGATTAATATACAGCGAGATAAAAACAGAACAATGGGGCTAACAGAATCTGTAAAACTATGCTAACACAGTTGCGGTGTTCGAATTTTAACTCAAGTTGTGGATCTCCAAATTGGATAAAACCAGTGGGGTTAGTTTCATAAATGGGATCTACACGGCCTGACAAAAGTTCATAATTTTTGAAGAAGGATACTATGGGATACAACTGATTTATCGGAATCAACTGAATCTGTCACAGAAAAGAAAATCATGCTGATTCCTTAATTCAAACTTACTCCTTTATACATCAGTTCGATATTCTTATTTGAAATATCTTTCTCTAACAATCAGATGGTAAACACCAGGTCAGGAGGAGGACAGGACGTCCCACCAGTTGTTCGGGCACACATAGCCAACCAGCAAAACCCAGTGCCACCTCCCCCGCCCAATCCCGCAATGCATCCCGCTACCCAGCAATTCTTCGCTGCCCAGATGCAGCTGATTCAGAACCTCACTGCTGCAGTGCAGAACATACAAGCCCAACAGAATCAGCCGCAGGCACCACCCCCACCACCACCCGCTCCGAGAGACAAGCATAAGGACTTTATGAGCCACCACCCTCCCACCTACTCCCACTCAACCGATCCGCTAGATGCTGACGATTGGTTGAAAACCGTTACCAAAAAGTTGGAGAGGGCTCAGTGTAATGACCGAGAAATGGTCCTTTATGCTTCTGGACGCCTGGAAGGGCAGGCATCGGATTGGTGGGATGCTTACACAGTCGCTCACCCTGCGCCTAACACCATTACATGGCAGCAGTTCAGGGATGCTTTCCGCGCTCACCACATCCCTGATGGGGTATTGAAGCTTAAGCAGAGAGAGTTCCTTGCTCTGAAACAAGGCAATATGTCTGTAAACGAATACCTTGATAAGTTTACTCAATTGTCTCGTTATGCTCCAGACGAGGTCAACACAGACCCGAAAAGGCAAGAACGCTTCCTTGATGGATTGATAGGACCACTGAATTATCAGCTCCAAAGCCATACCTTTCCAGATTTCGCCACTCTGTTAAACAAGGCAATCGGCCTAGAGAACAAACGCAGGGAGCTTGGGGAGCAGAAACGTAAGTTTCAATCTCAGGGTCAGTCCAGCAGCCATACCCGCCCACGCTTCAGCTACCATCAGAATACACCATTCCGCTCTGGAGGACATGGTGGAAAGCACCCACAGAATATGCAGCTGCAGCGTTCATTCCAGCAGCCTCAACGATTCAACCCGCAAACTCCTCGCACCCCAAACTTCCAACAGAACCGCCCAGCTCTTACCCCGGGTGCACCGGCAAGAAACACTACTCCTGTGCAGCCTAATGGATGCTTCAAATGTGGCGAGTTGGGACATTATGCTAATAACTGTCCTAAACGTGGAATGCAGACTCCCCAGAGGAGTAATATTCAGAAAGTTGGTCAGTCATCAACTCCAGCGCGCCCCGGAAATGCGGGTACTCCAGGCAACAAAGCACAACAAAACTATGTGCGCAGCAGGGTGCACAACATGACTGTGGAGCAGGCACAAGACGCTTCTGGGGTTGTGCTTGGTACGTTCCCTATCGACTCCGTACCTGCTACAGTACTATTTGATTCGGGAGCTACGCATTCATTCATTACTGATCAGTTCGTAGCAAAGCATAATATGCCTGTGAGTCCAATGAAGAAACCGTTGCTTGTTAGTTCACCGGGCGGTGATATGAAAGCCAGTCATCTGTGCCCACAAGTAAACCTTAGAATTATGGGGATAGACTTTCCATCCAATCTGGTAGTCCTAAAATCTTGGGGCATAGATGTAATCTTAGGGATGGATTGGTTAAGAAAGTATGATGGGGTTATCCAGTGCCGGGAGAAATCAGTTCACTTGACTAGTCCACAAGGGGACATAATAGAATTTATCGCAACACCGTCACCTACTGGGAAGGAGTTAGTGAATTCAATGAAAGGAAAAGTGCTGGAGGATATTAAGGTGTTGAATGAGTACCCGGATGTATTTCCTGATGACCTGCCAGGTATGCCACCTGACCGAGACATTGAATTCAGTATCGAACTCTTACCTGGTACTGCTCCCATATCCAAAGGACCGTATAGAATGGACGTTAAAGATTTGGCAGAATTAAAGAAACAAATAGAGGAATTGTTAAGTAAAGGGTTTATCCATCCTAGTTCGTCACCATGGGGAGCCCCCACACTCTTCGTAGATAAAAAGGATGGATCTAGGAGGATGTGTGTAGACTATCGATCTCTCAATGAGGTCACTATCAAAAATAAATATCCTTTACCCCGGATCGAGGATCTGTTCGATCAAATGAGAGGGGCGAAAGTTTTCTCTAAGATAGATCTGCGATTTGGCTACCATCAGCTGAAGATCCGTATGGAGGATATTCCTAAAACAGCTTTCACATCAAGATATGGTCTATACGAGTTCACAGTGATGTTCTTTGGATTGACCAACGCTCCAGCATACTTTATGTATCTGATGAACAAGGTTTTCATGGAATATCTGGACAGGTTTGTGGTAGTATTTATAGATGATATCCTAGTTTTCTCTCAGAATGAAGTGGAACATGAGGAGCACTTGAGACTGGTATTGCAGAAACTTCGAGAGCATCAGTTATACGCCAAATTCAGCAAGTGTGATTTTTGGTTGAGAGAGGTCTCGTTTCTTGGGCACATTATCATGGACGGAGGAATTGCTGTAGACCCAAGTAAAGTTCAGGATGTGCTGAATTGGAATCCACCTAGAAATGTACCAGAGATCAGGAGTTTCCTCGGTTTGGCAGGGTATTACCGACGGTTTATAGAGGGATTCTCGAGGATTGTAAAACCCCTCACTTCTCTGTTGGAGAACGGAAAGGAGTTTAAATGGGATGATAGGTGCCAAGCTAGCTTTGAAGAATTAAAGAAGAAACTGACAACCGCACCAGTACTGATAATGCCTGATATACACAAAGGATTTGATGTGTATTGTGATGCCTCAAGACAAGGTCTAGGATGTGTTCTGATGCAGGAAGGAAAAGTGGTAGCATATGCTTCTAGGCAACTAAGGAAGCATGAACAAAACTACCCTACTCATGATCTAGAGTTAGCAGCTATAGTGCACGCACTGAAGATTTGGAGACACTATATGACTGGAAATAAGTGTCAGATATTCACGGACCACAAAAGCTTGAAGTACATCTTCACCCAGAGAGATCTCAATCTCAGATAACGAAGGTGGTTAGAGCTAATTAAGGACTACGATTTGGATATACAGTATCATCCAGGAAAGGCCAATGTGGTGGCAGATGCCTTGAGCCGTAAGAGTCAAGCAAACATGTTAGTGGCTCGATTAATGCCCCAGGAACTGTGTTGGGAAATGGCACGACTCAATCTAGGGATAGCTGCACCGAGCGAAAGTATGACCTTAGAAATTGAGTCAACTCTTGAACAAGAGATTAGAAAAGGACAATTGGATGACGAAAAGATTAAGGGATATAAGAAGTTGATTGAACAAGGCAAAGTTCTGGAATTCAGAGAGGATGGACAGGGAACCATTTGGTTTAAGAACAGGATCTGTGTACTAGAAATCAAACAACTTCGTGAGTCTATATTGGAAGAGGCACATGATTTAGCCCTCTCTATACATCCAGGAAGTACCAAAATGTACCAGGATTTAAAACAGAAATATTGGTGGTACGGTATGAAGAAAGATGTTGCAGCTCATGTGGCACTGTGTGATATATGCCAAAGGGTAAAAGCAGAGCATCAAAGACCAGCAGGGTTACTACAACCACTGCAGGTACCCGAATGGAAATGGGAAGAGATTGGTATGGATTTTATAGTGGGATTACCACGTACACGTGATGGATACGATTCGATATGGGTAATAGTGGACGGATTAACCAAAGTTGCACATTTCATACCGGTAAAGACCACATATTCGGGAACAAAGTTAGCGAACTATACATATCAAAGATAGTCTGTTTGCATGGGGTTCCAAAGAAGATAGTATCGACGGGGCACTCAGTTCACGTCCCGATTCTGGCAGAAATTACATGAGTCTATGGATACGAAGTTAAATTTCAGCTCAGCATATCATCCACAGACAGATGGTCAGACTGAAAGGACGAATCAAATCTTAGAAGATATGTTAAGGGCATGTGCCTTGAAACATGGTGGAAGTTGGGATAAAAGCTTGCCATACGCGGAATTCGCATACAACAATAGTTATCAGAGTAGTCTCAAGATGGCACCGTTTGAAGCTCTGTATGAAAGGAAGTGCAGAACGCCATTGTTCTGGAATCAGACAGGGGAGAGTCAACTCTTTGGTCCAGAAATAATAAAGGAGGCAGAAAGACAAGTGGAGATAATTCGGGAAAATCTCAAGATTGCCCAATCCAGGCAAAAGAGTTATGCAGACCCTAAGAGAAGAGAAGTGATATTTGAAGTCGAAGATTATGCATATCTTAGAGTGTCACCTATCCGAGGTCTTCGAAGGTTTAATATCAGAGGGAAGTTATCACCTCGCTTTATCGGACCTTTTCAAGTCTTGGAGAGACGTGGCGAAGTAGCTTATCGATTGGAGTTACCTGAACGCTTGGCAGGTGTTCATGATGTGTTCCACGTGTCTCAATTGAAAAAGTGTACAAGTGAGGTCAGAGTAGAGCATTTACCATTGGAAGAACTTGAGGTAAAGGATGATCTGACATACAAGGAACACCCAGTCAAGATCTTGGATACCTCTGAAAGGGCTACTCGCAGCAAGGTCATTAGGATGTGCAAGGTACAATGGAGTCACCATTCAGAGGATGAGGCTACTTGGGAAAGAGAGGACGAACTTAAGGAAGAATTCCCTCAGCTGTTCTCTAATCTTCCTGAATCTCGGGACGAGATTCTCTTTAAGGGGGTAGGATTTGTAACACCCTAAAACTCCATCACTAAATTAACTTAGCAACAAACGGCTAGGTTTAAATTCTTGAAGGACATAAATAAATTAATAAACAAATTGGCTTTTAAAATATTTAAACATCACTAAAATAATTTAGAAATAATAAGTGTTTGTGCATCATGATCCGAATGCATGGATTTTGTTTGATTGAAGTTTGAATGTTTGAAAAATGAAATTGAAAAGAAAAAAAAGGAAAACCTTTCTTCTCTCCTCTCTCTTATCCACAGCCGGCCCATCTCTCTCTCCCTTTCTTCTCTTTTGGCCCGCAACCATCCCAGGCCAGCAGGCCTTTTTCTTTTTCTTAACCGTGCGAGCAGGACGGCCCAAGTTGGCCCAAGTTCGCAACCCCGCCGGCCCAGCACGTCTTCCCCTCCCTTTTCTTTTGCGCCTGTCACTGACAGGTGGGGCCCGGCCGTCAGGCCCTTCCCCAACCTCCAGCCGGGTCAGCCGCGCCCCCCCTTCGCGCTGCCGGCCGTTACCGACTGCTTTCCCCGCGCCCCTCGCCTTCAAGCGCCGTATTTAAGCGGCAATGAAGCTTCCCCATCACTCCCCCCTCTTCAATCGACATTTACCCCTCTTAATCCTCCCCTTCCTTAATCCCCCATCAAGGCCCGTGGCCGTTAATGGCCATGCCGCCGGGGGAACCGCCTCCCGGAGCTCCCCCGAGGCCTATTTAAGCGCCCCCAGAGCACCCCGCACCTCCCCCTTCGCTTCACACCAAGCCCACGCGTCTCCTGTGCCCTAGCCGCTTGCGCCACCGTGTTGGACCGCCGGCCGCCGCGCCATTGCCGTTGCCCGAGCGCCTCCGCCGTCGGTGAAGCTCCCTGGTCCCTCCCGTTCGTTTCTCCTTCGCACGTGTGAGCTAACTCTTGTATCCAATCGAACCCGCAGGCTCCCGTGTGCCCCAATCGAAGCTCGCCGTCGCCGCCCGTGAGGATCGACAGCCGGTGTTGAACTCCGTCGCCGCCGCCTTCTCCATCCAATCCTCGCCCACGAGAGCTCCTACCCACTGTAAGGACCCTATCCCCGCCCTCCTTTTCACTTGAGCCCGACCGTAGCGCACGCCGCCGCTCGCCGGCCGTCCGCCCCCATGGACGCCGCGCCTCGGTTGCCGCCCGTTTCATCCGTGCAAGCACTTGGGTAGGGGTATAGCCCGGTCCTTTTGGGGTAGTAGCCTTTGCTAAGGTACTGACCACTATGGAGGGTTATGGTCCGCCCTGATCTGTAACTATGCGGGTTGTTAGTCTTTTGCATGCCTTTGTAAAGGCTTCGTAGCGTCCCTATGCAATCACACCTCGGAAGTGTGGTATGGTGCTTGGCCAGCATCGCATGGTTGGGTTTAAAGTTCTTCGAAGCTTTTACGCGAACTGTGGGTAAAGTGTGCAAACCTCTGCAGAGTGTAAAACTGATCGATCAGCCGTGCTCACGGTCATGAGCGGCTTGGACCCTCACATGATTAATAAACTTAAAGACGAGATAAATCGTGGTTGGTGAAGCTCGTTGAGCTTGGGCTGTTTTGGTACTTAAGTTTTCTTAAGTGGGTTGGTACGAACTTACACTTAGTAACTAGGTGTTCTTTAATTAAAACTTGACCAACATTAAAATGCTAAACCGCTGCACAACCTTATCCTATCCTTGATAGCCTTGCATTTTCCCCCACTTGCTGAGCTCCAACCATAAGTGTGCTCAGCCTTGCTTATCGCTGTTCAGAGGAAAACTTTGGAGGGGAGTTCTATGACGACTTCGATGAGCTGTGAGGCTTGCGGACCCCCAGTCAAGTGCCTGTGGGAGCGGAAGACGAGGACTCGACGAGTAGTTATCGTTTTCCGTTGTTAGAGACCTTCGAGTCTCCCGCATGAGTGTAATAAGTGGTTAAACTCTGAAATACATTTGAATACTGTTTATGATATTTCACTCATTTTTGTCTATCATATGTGTGTGAACTGATCCTGGCGCACATATGAGATGCACTTGGTTCCTCTTCGGAAATCAGGTGTGACAGACGAGCTCCCACACGGCGACGACGACAGCAACAAGCCCCCTTTCTCTTTCCCTTAAGGCTCCCGGCGCGGATGATCCATCGACCCGTGAGCCTACGCCATGTTTTGCGCTCGCTCGCAATTCCTTTGGATTTAGAAGAAATAGGATTTTACCGTGTGGCCTTTCCCGTCCCCCGCTGCGGGGCTTTTTCCTGAAAACGGGGACGACAGGAAAGGGATAGCGGGGATACCCCATCCCTAGTGTGGGCAGTCTAAGGCTTAGAAACTCCCAGGAAACCCAAACAAATGGAGCCTAAATAATCTAAAATGTATAGTCTAAATATATTCAAGAATGCACATGGGAATTCAGCACACGTGGTGGCATCGACTCACACAACGCTTATCGACTCGTTGACAACAACATCAACTACTCGTCTCGGCTAGAAACGTTCCATCTTTCATGACAAGAATCACGCCAGTAATCATTCTCTTGTAAAATAGAGGTGAATGTGCATGGCAGGAGCTGATTATGCATCGTATCCATCCATTATTTTCTCTTATATAGATGTAAACAATCAAACAATTTTCAACAATGGTGCAGCAGTCCATCAATTGCCAGCCTAGGCGACGAGCACTATGTGGGGGTGATTGGTAGGCTTCATTACCTCCTAACCAGGCTAACTTTAGTCTAGGGCAATTTTGACCAGGCTAAAGCAATGAAGTTGCTCATGTTTGGTAGGGAGGTTGGATATAGTCTATTTTGTCAAGTTCATGTTTGGTAGGATGCACAATGTGATAAGATGACCCTATTCTTCTCACGGGCGAATACCATTGTGTCTTTCCCTCTTCTACCATCTTCTTCAATCCGACGAGCACCGCAGGTGCACAACAGCATTAATCCACCATTACCCGTCCGATTCATCTCCCCACACTACTGCCTCTGTTTTGCTCACATCATCTCTTCTCTGTTTTCTCTTCTAACGAGAAATACAACAAGCACCAACGCCTTGCTTTCCTCATTCGAAGAGCACGACACCATCCGAGCTCCTCATGCAAACATCATAGCACCACCGGATCCTCCAAGTCAAGAATCAACAGCTACCCCTCCAAATCCAAGCAACACCCTCCAATTTCTAATGCCGACAAGCACAAAAGCAACGTACCGCCTACATCTTCATGCTCTGAAAGCAGAATTAACAACTACAATGGAAGATGTGAGATGGGGGTGACGAGCTCCTCCACGGAGCCGCCACCGGCTGTGCGAGTGGGCTCCTTTGCACAGAGTCATTGTCGGAGTGCGGTCGAGGGTCTGCAACGCAGGGCCGTCACCAAAGAGCGGATGCATTCTGCCACACGTGGTCACCGGCTGACCGCCGGACATGCGGGTGTGGCAGCTCACGTGGGGTCATCGCTAGCCACTGCATGTGACGTTCTAGGTATGGGGCTACCACCAACCACCGCAGGTGAGCTCTGCCTCACCCGCATGTCCGGGGGTAGTGGGTGATTCCAACTCGAGTACTCTTTAATCTGGAATTAGAAATTGTTGTGCGGTAAGGTTGATCTTGACCTCAGCCTCTTGGTCCATAGCATAGTGATTCCCCATATCTCCCTTGAGTACACCTGAGGGTCTCTTATTGTAAATTCTTTACTCCTTGTATGCTTCCTCAAACACTAGCAGCTTCGTGGTAGTGGGTGATTCCAACTCGAGCACTCTTTAATCCAAATTAGTAACTTGATTCCAAAATGCATGAGGTGGCTTATCCAAAATCTTGACCACATATTGCAGTGTTGTCCTCTCCATCTTCGGTTGAGAGGCGTTACTCTGATACTCCTTATACTTGGCTTATATAGATGACTTGTCCTCCTTTTGGGTTATTTCGGGTTCCTTAGGCCAACAACCTCCAAAGCATTGCATAGTGGTGGTCTTTCCTATGAAGGGTAGCACTCGGGTTAACTATTCTAGGAGTCAAGTACAAGCATGAAAATATCCGCTATTATATAGTCCTACACTCAATAGTAAGAATCATAAGATCTATTTAGATCCAAAAAGAACCAAGCACTCAAACATTCACACACTATATATAGTGCTATCTCAAGGTTGACTCATAACCGTCGAGATCTCGCACACTAATCAGTCTAACTGCTTCGTGGCGAGTCAAACAAGGTAGACTCTACTCTTGGTGGTTCAAGGTATTCTTGTACCATCCAAATTGTCTTCTGACTCATCCTATCTAGTCCACGTAAGAAGTTGCATCAACGAAGGAAAGATAGAGTTTTTCAATGTAGGGAGGGTATATTTCAAATAATTCAAGGGGGTATATAGAAAATAGAGCGTATAGAATGTTTCTAAACTAACGACCAACCTAAGGTTGCGTGCTACGGTCAAGTACGACTCTGATACCACCTGTAACGACTCGGGTTTTCGGTGAGGAAAACCCGACAACCTGTACCCTTGTGATAGTCCCAGGATCAGTGGCTATCACGTACATAACTCATTACAGAATAATATCATTTCCATACAACGAAATCGGAGTACAAAATAGAATATTTACATCCAAAACAACTCGGTATATGAATTTAGTACAAGCCCCTTGGGCTAAGCGACAAGTGGAAATCGTGCGTAGCAGTAGCTAGGGCTTCAAGTATTCATCTTCAATCTTCACCACAGGCATCCTTGAGCGAAGCAACGCAAGCCTTCCTTCATAGATTCCTCAAACTCGGACTCTCACTCCGAGTCCAATCCTGCACACTTACAAAACTATCCCCAAGGAATGGGATAGGTTCACGTCACCGACTATATGCAGCTTTAAGTGGCCTAAATCTAATGGGTAAGAAAAATGGCAAGGTAAAAGATCTGGTTTCCTATGCAGCAGCAGCAAAGCATAAAAGGAAAACATCTCCATATAACTCCAATTGGCAGGGCACACAAGCAAGGGTAAGGACGTCATGTCTTTGGCCGAGGTTCGGCCTTGTCATGGAGAACAGAGACTGACGATACGACGTGCAAGCACGATTCGTGATCCAGTAGCAAGTGGCGGTGCACGTTATTGTAGGCTATGACACCTATAGTTCAAAACCTAGCGCGAAGGCCAGTTTCTCATAGGGGCGTCGACACACGTGCAGTGGTGGCAGGCAAAGCAAGGTGCAACTCCAGATCACATCTCAGTCGCAACATCGATGGTCGACTTCAGAGAGGAAAAGGTGATGCCATAGCCGGCTCGGCTGGGCGTTTCGGCATATCATCGAGTAGGTTGTGGGCATAACAAAGGTTCCCCAGTTTTGTGTGCTGAGCGCTCGATCAAATGCCACAAGGGTATGTGCCTCATGGCTGCACATTGTTGTGCTGGTTCACGGCATGTGGTAAACGTGGACAGGGTAAACTCATGATGTGGCTGTAGTCGGTGGATTAGAGAAAGGGAGAAAAAGAGGGGCTGCTGCGTTGCTTGGTTGCTTCGGTGGGGAGAAGGCACAGAGTTGTGGCTTGTTCTGTTGCAGCTCGATGGAAGAATAGAGGTGCTACTGGTTCGGTGGAGTAGAAAAAGGAAGGGATGGTGTTGTTTGGTGGAGAAGGCGACTGTTTTCAAGTGCTAGCTTCTTGCTTGGTTGCCGAGATAAACAAGGGGCAAGAGAGAGTCAGAGTGTTGTTGTTGCTGCGATGAATAAGAAAAGATCAGAGAGAAGGGAAAGAGAGCAAGCTGAAGGTCCTTGCAACGCAAGATTGGAGGAGGGGGTGGAAAACTTGAGCTCGTGCAGTGCAAGCAAGGTAGCTGCATGCAGCTTATTGATTTGCTTGACGGGGAAAAGAAACGCAGATGGGCAGGACTGTGGCGCAAGGGGAAGCAACCTAAGTGGCTTCGATTGGAGAGGATGGAGGGGCCTAGTTTTATATTTTGGAGCTTGCACTTGCTAGCAGGGAGAAAAACGAGCTCCATCTGGTGGCTTGCTTTGGTTGGAAGAAAGAACAAGGAAGGAGATGAGTGGTGGCGGCAGTGAGCGTCGCCGGCACTCCCGCTCTTGAGCGTAGGTGCGTGAGCCAGGCGGTGCACGGGTGTGGCTACGAGCCCCTAAAGGCGAGATCTTGCCTCCAAGCATGTGCGCATGCGCAAGACAATGGCTTGACCTCGACGATGAGCGGGACGATTGTGCGTGTACAAAGAGCACACGACGGTGCCTCAACCCGGCGAGCGCACGACAGCGAGATACAGGAGGAATGACGATTCATCTGCTAGGTGCAGCGAGCTAAAGGCAAAACTTTCAGCGTCCCTGCGCGTGCATGCACGTGTGTGCAGGCCGGCAGTTTGACCGTGACAGTGACACAAAAAGGGCGACACGCACGACGGTGAGAACATCAAGTCGATGGGGCAGAGAAGACCCGCGGCACTAGCTCAAGGGTTTCTAGAGCTCCGATAGGACCAAGAAAGTTGCGTCCTTGGGCCGGGATTTCGGCTCGACAACAGCGAGGTGAGGCTTGGGGCAGCGGAACAGAGCGGGTCGACGTCGAAGCTGGGGTGGCCAGCTCTGAGGAACGACGAGTGTGCGAGGGTGATCTGGCACTCGCACACCTAGGTAGAGAGGGTGCCCTTGGCGGTAGGGTTTCGACTACGGTGGATGGAACAGAGATCCGCGGCGGTGCAGTGGAACGAGCTCCACGGCGTCGGGACTGGGGTGTCTGGGCCGGGGAGATGGTTAGCTTGCGAGCGCGGGTAGGTGCGCATGTGCACGTGAGTGCGCACGGACGCGTGGCTGCGAACAAGTGCACCCGGCGTCTATCAACGACTGAAGAGCGGTGGCTTGACGCGGTGTAGGTTGACAGAGACAACGCTCTATGCGGCGGGGACACCGTCGTGGTAATAGAAGAACACAGTCAAGAACGGGGCTTGCCCAGTGATGGCTTGGTCGCGTGGGTGATTAGTGCGGCACAAAGGCACACCACTAGCAGGTCAGGGTAAAGAAACAAGGTTGCGGCTTGCAAGGGCATTGCTCACCGGCATTCTATCGAGTAGGTGGTAGGCGTGCTCTTGGCCATGGTTAGGTGGCTGCAGCTTGGTGACGGCAATGTTGCCGGGTCCAAACCTGTAGGGAAAAGAGCACGGTGCGAAGACCGGCTTCAAAGACAGAAGGGCGGCGACTTGACCATCGAGCGGGCTCGCCGTACACAAGACATGAGATGGGTCGAGCGGCTGTACCCACCATGGAAACCATAGAAATTGAGATTCATGAATCCCAGTGCTCTAAGTGCAGCGTGCAGTGCGGTCATTGGAACAAGGTCAACACGATGCAAAGCAAGGAGCGCGCGCGTTGCGGGAGGCAGCGACACCTGCAAAGCGACCGGCTCGGCTCGATGGCCGGCTCTCAAGAGACGGCGGGTCTGCGCGGCGGCGCGAGGGCGGCGACAAGGCGCGGTCGTTCCTACCCGCTGCTCGAAGGTCGCGCCTCAACAGAGGAGCAAGGATGGTCAGCCTCACCTCGGTGGCCACTGGCTGATGTGCTGGCATCGGTGAAGAGGGCGGAGCGGGCTCGTCGGTGATGAAGAATAGGACGGCGGCGCGGGCAGAGGAAGCAGAGCAGCTACGGATGACATCAACATTCTTGACGTGCGTGGTTCCGGACCTTCGACGACGACGGTCTTCAGCTGCACAGGTCGGCGGCGCGGTCCACGCACGGGCGGACGACGGTGAAGTCGCGCAGCTTCGGTCTCCTCCACGAACTGCCCTCCCCCAGCGGCTCCAACTCCTCCCTTCTTCCTCCCCCGTCTCCTCTGAATCTGGTGGAGGCGAACATGGATTGAGGAAAATCCCCAAGGGGTGGCGGCGGATCAGGGAGAGGCCATCGCAGTGGGGATTTATAGAGCGCCGCTCTAGGGTTTGGAGGTCCGAAGGGACGACGGGGATCTTCGGCTGCTGTGCCATGGTCACGCGGCGTCCATCTGCGGGTGCCAGCGGGGCGGGGGCGGTGGCCATGGGTGGTCTGGTGAGCTCGCGGTGCCCTCCCCTGTCCCACGGTGATGTCGCGGGATAGAGTAGAGAGGAAGGGAATGGTGGGGAAAGAAAAGGCTGACCAGCGGGCCCCACATGGTGGTGACACGAGGAGATTGATAGGTGGGAGACGGGCCAGCTGGGCATAAAGACCAGGTGGGCCGCATGCTATGGAAGCTTGGTGAAAAGATCAGGGGCTTTTGGCAGACTTGCGAACTGGTTAAGGGCCGATCTGCAAAGGGGGTGTCTTCCTATTTGCTATAAACCTTAAACATGATTCAAATTCGAATTTAGAATTCAAATTTGAAACCCACTCAAATAAGAACCAAACAAAATCCAATAAACTCCAAAGATTAATCACACTAGCATTTACAACCCTAAATTTTATTATTTGCTCAAAATAAATCTAGGAATTTAGAGAACGAGCAAAGAGTACACCCTTACAATTTAAATGAGCACTTAAATTCAAACAAAAATTTTGAAATTCACATTTTTGCACACATTAAAATTCTGGGAAAAATCCGGGATGTTACAAAGCCTAGCTAAGGGCGTTGTTCAGCCAACCAAACATGTTGGTGCTGCATGTTGACATTGCTAACGTCATCGACTAGAAACGGATATAAGATCCATCTCTATCGACGGCACCAGAAATGCAAAGGTATATCTTAACATGATGCTAATTGTATATTGGATGTTGCTTTCAGATAAACTAAAAGGTGAATTCCGACACGATTCATAGCACAACTCGATATAGGTTGTCAACCCTGATAGGTGTGCCTGAAAACGCATGGATATGGTACTCTTACATATGCCTTGGATCTCTAGAAAAGAAGATAAATATAAACAGGATATCCGCAAGCGCACAGATACGAATATACCATTGTAGCATTTTAACCAGGAGTAAAACCAGGTATCGTATTTATATTCTACCACAAGGAAAGAAGTCTTTCTAATCCATAATAGCTAATACATGCTCATCTCTCAGTTTTATAATGTGGAGTGGTCAAAATATATCAATTGCTACAAATAGGGGTAAGTCACATAAAATATAAATAATGATAGCATTGTTCAAGTCATAACATCACGAGCAGCTAGAAAGTGTCATTATAGCAAGAGAAATATAGCAAAGTCTAGCTAGAGACGATACTCCTTGGTAATTCTAAACTATATGTTAATGTAAATTATGATTAGTGCAAACATTTAGCAGTCATGAAAGAAGAACTATTATATTAATGCATGGGGAGACTATCGAGAAGCATCAAGGTCCAAACTTGAAACAACCCAAATAGTATAAGGCTCCACTAGTCCTATACACGGGGGGTGGACTACGAAGGACTCAATAGTGCTGTCACCACCATGATCTACCACACGACCCGGCATATAGGATGCAATCGCAGATAAATACAATATAAGCACCACACTTACACCATCTTTACCGTTCACCATGTTAACAAATGATCTAGGTGAGGGCTATACGACTCCATACATGAATATAAAGGCAAATCAACTATGTTAAACATGTAATCATGATAAAAACCAAAAGCATATAATGTCGAATATAATCATTTATAAGAACATATGTCTGTATAACATATGTAAGGAACTAGATAAGAACTTACAAGAGAGAAGCTAGATCAGTATCTCGATCAGCCTCTAGAAGATCAGGAGCCAAGTAGAAGCCTTGCCTCCTCCTAGATCTAGACTAGCTAGCTACTCTGGTATATGGTGTTTCTAGGGTGTAGTGTCTCTGACTTGGTGACTTGATCTGATGTATGCTCAGATTCTCAGATGCCTCTGCTAGGGGCAGGGGGCTGCTTATATAGTCCTGAGGGGTAGACATGTGTCGTAGGATCAAACTGACCTAAACAAGTGGTTTAGATTGATCATCATAGGCGGTGGAGGAAGCTTCCGGAAGCTGGGCCCATTTGGCACCAAGGGGGCGGTCGGGCTGGGGTGGCCCCCCCTCTGGGCCCACTTCGGCCAGGTGGTTTCTTGATCCTTCTAGATGCTTCTTTCTTAGGTGCTAAGTCACGTTGAGTTCCAGAGCCTTCTGGAGTCTTCTAGAGTGGTTGCTTTGCATATTTTCTGAATAGTCCCTGTAGATTCATAGATTCACCAAAACTCATGGAATTTGTCAATATAAACCCTAATAAGGTGATCTAATTATATTTTAGTCCTTTTTCCAATGAATGTGAGGGATAAAATTCATAAATAAAATGTGTCATCAAACTCCCCCAAGCTTACCCTTTGCTAGTGCCTAGTGAAAGTGCATCTAGGCCCCTAAGTGGATTTTGGTGAATTGAATGACAAAACGATTAAAGGACTAATGTATTTGTCTAAGTTTGTGAGCAAGTTTATTTATAAATTCATGAGCAATTGTTGAAGTATTTATTTATGAATGAATATTATATGGCTCACATTGGAGAAGACAAATGTATGGATGATCCGTATGCACATTGGTTAAATGTCAAACAATAGGTGGATCTATATTTTGGGGATGTTTTGTGAAGTTGAATTACATGTCTCCAAAGAATGTGGTAGCTTGACTAAAAATATAAAGGGATCATTCAAAGAGAAGTTGGTAATTCTCTCAAGTTAAAGTGCAAAGCTTCATGTGATAATTGAAAGAGGACACAAGGATGAGTGTAACATATTCGTTGTCAATCAAGAACAAGCATTTGAAGCGGAATTCTCAAATGGAACTTAATTAAGGATGAAGCAAAGTGGAACTCAAAGTGGATTGGGTAAGTGATGAAGAGATCAAGCGAGGTGTCTAAGGTGAGGGAATAAGCAATCTTTGGGGTCTTGGTGTGACGCCCCAGGTTTTCAGCCAGGTTTATTAATCCTAATGAACCGGTCAACTGTGTTGACTTGGGTCAAATGACGGTTAACCTGGGCCATCACCTCGAAAACTTCACCAACAACCCCTAATGACCCCTTTTGGTCAACCTTGGTCAACCCTTGGTCAAACCCCACTCCAAACCTCTTGAACACCCCTTTGCCCTCCAGTGTCAGCCGAAACTTTTGCCGCGTTCTCCAAATTTCACCTAAACACTTCAAAATCTCCCAATGTAAAAGTTGTGTGTTTTGTCGAGGGACACAACTTTCATGTTGAGTGGCATTTGAGATTTGAAGCCTAAATAGGTGAAAAATTCAAGTCAACGCATAGGGTTACTATTCATCAGCGCCCAGAAATCAGTGAACTTAGTATGCAATTTGTGCACAAATGGTTGAGAAAAAGCCCATATGCCCTTTTCAAAAGTTGTAGAGGATTGAGAGGTCTACAACTTTGGTATACATTGTTTGTAGAAACTTAGTTCAAAAATTTGGAGAAAAAGCCGTTCAAACAGGGCCAAGTGAAATTTGAACGGGGCCGACCGCGCCCACACGCGCGACGTCGCGCGAGACGATGCGCGTCGCGCACCGACCCCGCCGCGGTCCGCCGGGTCCGCATGCCGAGGCCGGCCCTTGGTCCGTCGGTCCATGCGTCTCTCCGGAACCTCCATGCCACCGCCCTGCTCTCCCGGTCCGCGCGCGCCGTGCGTCCCCACCGCCGCCGGCCTCCGCCGTGGCCGCCCACCGGTACCACTTCCGCCGCAGGTGAGCACTCAAATCGAGCCTATGCGAACCCTAGACCACTTTCCCCCACTTACCCGACCATCCCCGCCGCCGGTCTCACCGGAATCCGGCCGAACGCGCCGCCCTTGCCCCCTTGGACCATATTGCAAAGCGCCAAGTAGTTCCAGGGAGTTTAGTGCAAACTAAGGGCCTGTCTGTGATCTTTTGAAACTTTTCAGGGGGGCACTCGCAAAATGTTTCTTCCTCTTTGTTGTGCTTTAGTAGTAACTTGTAAATTCGATATAAAATCACAGAAAAATCAAAAAAAATGCAAACTCAATTTTATTGTGCTCTGTGTGACTAGAACTACATTTTCTGCAAAGGATGTATATACTTTTGAGCTATAGTTTTTGCTTGAAAAATTGAAATGTAAAATACCTGGATCTGTGATTCTGCAAAATCCATACATGATCTTGAGCTGGATTTTGTATATGCTGTGAGCACTAGTATGTGCAGGTTCTGTGCCAAAAATTGCACAAAGTTACTGAAGGAACCTTTTATATAAATTATCTTGTGAAATTGACAAATTTGCCTAGATGATTTTTGTAGCATAAAATATAATTATTTTTGAGTCCAACTTCTGGATATCATCTTGTAATGTTGAAATCCACCTCTGGTGAATTTATCATGATTTTATATCTGTTAGAAATATTATTCCCTGATTTATGCTTGCTTTTAATCATAAATGTGTAGATCAAGATCTATAAAGGCTATAGATGTGTTTGTTGGTTTACTAGGCTTGTTTTGGACCATAGAAACAGTGAGAGAAAGTTTGTGCTTTATTTATTTTTATATGCATTTATCTTGTTCGGGGTAAATGGAAATGCTATATTTAATATATTTCTTTTATTTACTTCAGCAAATGTGCATGTGTGATCAGTGGCTTATATTAGACTTATTGAGATCAGGGAGCACCACTCTTGGTGTTTTATGAATTGTTTTGTTGAATAAAAGTGAAAGAGCCTTTGTAGGTTTAATATTGAAATTAATTGGAAAATCACACATTTCACCTAAGGATTATGTGTTGGTGTGGTAAACTTGCTAATTAGTTTATAACCAACCCCTTGCTGTTTAGTGAGAGCTAAATTAAATTATTTGTATATATGTACACAGTCACTATTAAAAAGTCTAGATAATAAAGCATCGCATATTGTTCCTTTATAAGAAGAGTATGCTGAATGTATTATTATCTAGGTGAATGTGGTCAACCATGCACCCCATGGTTGTCATGTGTAGCTTGTGATGAATTAAATCAATCGGTCAATTAAGTCTTGCATTTGCATCCTCCGTGTAGAAGTCCCTGACGGTAGCTACACGCTTGTGCCAGCTGACGTGAACGAGGGAGCTGGAGGAGACGTGCACTACGTCACCATAGAGCAAGACTCGGGCCAAAGTACGAAAGTTTGTCTAACTTCTTGTGCCAACGAAGGCAAGCCCCGGTTTATTCATTAACCTATGTGTTTCATTTAAACTTCTGAATTTATCTTGTTATCTTATGTGCATGTACGTTCAGGAGTTGAATGGAACCCTAGTTGCATGATCCATAAGTACCTCTGATCTTTTACTAGCATGTTAGGTCGCTAGTGGCTATGCTCTAAGGATCCGGTACAAGTCGAGTGATGATCATCACTCGCGAGAACAGGATCTCCTTTTTGGAATCACCTTATTGGTTAAATGGATTGCTCATGTGGTAAGAGCATGGGATTTGGGCTCCGGTCCAATGGCTTCGTTGGTTAAGTGTTTGAAAGTACTAAACACTTGTCGGAAATGGGCACGGTAAGCCTAGTACCTAAATGAGGCGGTACGGGGTTTTACTATCACTACTCTTAGGGTTGCGGCCCCGGGCTCGCCACCCGAGTGCATGCGTGAGGCTAGGTGACCTTAGTGGCGTAGCCCAGATAAACCTTGTACTTAAGACTGTGAGCTATTATCCCCAAACCGAAGAATGACGGTAACCGCCTGGTTGGTGAACTCTTAGTGAGGGCACCTCCCGTGTGTTTAGGTCCACCTTGCAAGGTTATGAATCAATCGATTGTCGGCCTCTCACCGTCATCTGAGACTACTTACCCGACTGGCCGTGATATCCCTTTATGATGGAACTTTGTGAAGATTATTATTTGATTAATTGTTTGCACAACTATGACTGCGATAGTTGCTTATCTAGTAATAATTACTTCTACTAGAACATGAGCTAAAATATTGAAAGTAAGGATTCACTACTTAGTAGCTTTTTGGCAAATAAATCCACTCGCCAAAAGCCTTGCATGATTAGAGGTAAAGTCTTTCCTTTAGACAGGTAAGTCTTGCTGAGTATTAGTATACTCAGTCTTGCTTTATAAATGTTGTTTCCAGGTAATGCATGTGATGTGTGGCCCGGAGAACTTCCACCCGTCTGGGAGTTGGAATGGGTGGATGAAGAGGAGTGATTGCATCATGGACAGGCCTCCTATGATGTGATTGTATCGTTTAGTTATCTTCCGCTGTTTTCAATAAACTCTGAACTATTTACTTTCATGTCAAGGAACTATGTTTGTAATAATATACCCTAAGGGGGATTGATGTTAATTTGTAAGGCACTCTGGACTCTCCTTCGTGGGAGTTTTAATGCATACGTTCGATCCTCTCTATGTTGACAAGTGATTTACCGGGTGTTAACCCAGCAACACTCAACAGGATGATTCTCTATTATCGCTTAATGACCAAAAGGAGTGGTTTAGGCGATAGTACGGAATTATCTCGGATGGGGTTGTCACACTTGGCCCCACCGCCATCAGTGTTTTTCTAAGGTGAAGTTCTAGCATTCGTGGGGTCTCCATGTGTCGGTGTTTTAGACCGGCAAACCTACCAAGGGGGTACCCGAGGTAGTAGATTATGCGGTGGAGAACATGATCGGGAGACCGAGAACTCGAAGGTGTGCGCAAGGACACGAGACATAAGATTTATACAGGTTCAGGCCGCCAAGGTGGTGAGCCCTACGTCCTGTTTGGGGGATCAAGTATGGCGCCCTGCGCTTGGTGTTGGGTTGAGATCAGGTGCCCGGCTAGGTACCCGGCCCTCCTTTATATAGTCCAGGGGCAGGTTCCTAGTCGGTTACAAGGCAGGAGTTCTAGTAGGATTACACGGTACAAGTCCTAGTAGGATTACAGGGGAATTCTAGTAGGAGTCCGTCTTCATCCTTCCTTGCATGGGTACCCGGGGAGTATGCCCGACAAGCCCCCAAGCACATTGTAGTCGAGTGTAGTAGTTCGAGTAGTCTTGAAGCCTCTGCGAGTAGTTCTTGAGCGTCCTCGAGTACTCCTTGGAGAAGTCTTCAATAGTACTTGAACTGCCACGAGGCTGGAAGGTGGACCGGCTCATCTGTCTTGAAGTCGAGATTATATGGAAGTGCAATTGCAAAATCGCACTCCATATGGAGTAGCCCCCGAGCCTTAGGTTGAGTTGCAGACTCTAGCCGAGGGTCAATCTTGATTTTGAATCTTCCGTCTTGAAAATTTTGAATGATGGGTGTAGCATAGCAGCCCCCGAGCCTTGAAATGATTAGGTAATCAATGCAAGGGTCTTCAATGTTCACGAAAGCCATCATCCGAGTACTCTTGCAGCTGTAGCCCCCGAGATAAGAGAGTAGTATGAGTAACATCGAGTGATTGTTAGTGCGGAGCCCCCGAGCTTGAGAGCGAGCGAAGCCTGCTGAAGTTATCCTTGAGTAGTAACTTGAGTGCAGCTCCCGAGCTGGAGAGATTCCGAGTAGTAGTCTGGCGCTAAGCCATGGAGCTTGACAAGTAGTCGTGCCGTCAGAGCAGACTTTAGATGCGACCGAAGTCGACTTTAGATGCTGGCAGAGCGGACTTTAGAATGCGACTTGAAAACCGAAGTCGACTTTGTGCTGCGCAGAGCAGACTTTGATATGCGACTTGAAAACCAAAGTCGACTTTAGGATGCCGCATGGAGCGGACTTTGATATGCAACTTGAAAACCGAAGTCGACTTTAGATTGCCGTGTGAAACGGACTTCGATATGCGACTTCAAAACTGAAGTCGACTTTAGATTGCCGCGTAGAGCGGACTTTGAGATGCGACTATAGTAGTCGATTTTTTACCACATGGGGTGGACTTAAGATGCAAAAAATGAAAAGCACTTTCCGGAAAACCAAAGCGAATGAAAAATCAGAGAAAATGAGTAGTTTTGCCGCCGGAGCGGGCTTAAGATTGCGACCGAAGTCAGCTTGTGCCATCGGAGTGGCTTGGGTGCGACCTTTAGCGTCGACTTGTGCCACCGGAGTGGGCTTGAAGGTGCGACCGAAGTCGACTTGTGTACCTGGGCCATGGATTTCAGACCCAAGGTATGGGTGCCACCGTAGTGGACATGAAGGTGCGACCGGAGTCGACTTGTGTACCTGGGACATGGATTTCAAACCCAAGGTACGGAGCGCAAGTACTTAGGGTACTTGGACCTATGGTGTAGAGCGTGAAGACCACGTGCAGCTAGGTTCCATCGTCGCCAGGACCCGAGGGCCACTTACAGCTAGGTTCCATCGAAGCTTACACACGTAGTATGCCACCGAAGCAGGCGAAGATGCGACCGGAGTCGACTTTAAGTTGCCGCACGGAGCAGACTTTAGAATGCGACTTCAGAAGTCGACTTTAGATTGCCGCGCGTAGCGGACTTTAGAAGCTGCCTCCTTGGGATAGCCCCCGAGTTGATGAAGTAGGCTCATGGTGACTTGATTGATATACCCCAAGAGTAGTCAGCAAAGTGTAGCTCCCATGAAAACCCGCCGAGAAGCGTACACAAATGAGTAGTCGGCAAGTAGTCCTACAAGATGAGGAGAACATGCCAAGAAAATAAAACAGTAATCTTATAAATAAATGACTTAGCTGTTGCCGCCAGTGCGGACTTGTAGATGAAGTTGTGGCGGTGGCAATGGAGCCGCGATGAGTTGTTGTTGAAGTTGACTAGTCAGAGTTGATTCTGACTAGTTGTTGGGGGCATGATTGTCGTTCTCAACTAGTTTGGAAAACTAGTCATGATGAATGGTCGACTCGATGCGACCGGAAGACGACATCGCGGCAGCGCGCGGCATACTCGAAGTAGAGCCAGTGTTGCCGCGAGACAAGTAGTCGCACGCGACGCACGGCGTGGCTGAAGTAGAGCCAGTGTGGTCGCAAGATGAAGTCGCGACGCACAGAATAATCGACGATGAGCGGCGAGACGAGCCACGCAACGAGCCACGTGAGGTGCTGAGTCACCCAGACGCGCGGCGTAGGCGAAGTAGTTGACGAAGAGCCGCGCGACGTGTTGAGGCACCCGGACGCACGGTGTCAACGACGAGCCGCACAACGTGCCGACGCACCCGAATGCGTGGCATACGTGAAGTAGCCGACGACGAGCCGCGCGACGGGTCGTGTGACGTGCCAAGGAACTCGGACGCGCGGCGTACGCGAAGTAGTCGACGACGAGCCGCGTGACGAGCCGCGCGACGAGCTGAGGCACCCGGACGCGCGACGTAGGTGAAGTAGTTGACGGCGAGCCGCGCGACATGTCGTGCGACATGCTGAGCCACCTGGATGCGCGGCGTACGCGAAGTAGTCGACGATGAGCCGCGCGACGTGCCGAGGCACCCGGACACGCGGCGTACGCGAAGTAGTCGATGACGAGCTGCGCGACGGGCCGTGCGACGTGCCGAGGCTCCTGGACGCGCGATGTATGCGAAGTAGTCGACGACGAGCCGCGCGATAGGCCGTGCGACGTGCCGAGGCACACGGACGTCCGCGCGACAAGCCGTGCGACGTGCCGAGGCACCCGGACGCGCGACGCACGCGAAGTAGTCGATGACGAGCCACGCGACAGCCGTGTGGCGTGCCGAGGCACCCGGACGTGCAGCGTACGCGAAGTAGTCGACGACGAGCCGTGCGACGTGCTGAGGCACCCGGGTGCGCGGCGTACTCGAAGTAGTGGACGACGAGCCTCGCGACAAGCCGAGGCACCCGGACAAGCGGCATAGGTGAAGTAGTCGACGACGAGCCGCGCGACGTGCCGTGCGACGTGCCGAGACACCCGGACGTGTGGCGTATGTGAAGTAGTCAACGACGAGCCGCGCGACGTGCCATGCGACGTGCCGAGACACCAGGACGCGCAACGTACGCGAAGTAGTCGATAATGAGCCGCGTGTCGTGCCGAGGCACCTGGATATGCGGCGTACACGAAGTAGTCGACGACGAGCCGTGCGTCGGGCCATGCGACGTGCCGAGGCACCCGGACGCGCGGCATACGCGAAGCAGTCGACGATGGGACGCGCGACGAGCTACGCGACGAGCTGCGCGAGGTGCCGAGGCACCCGGACGCGCGGTGTAGGCGAAGTAGTCGACGACGAGCCGCGTGACGTGCCGTGTGACGTGCCGAGGTACCTAGACACGCAGCGTACACGAAGTAGTCAACGACGAGCCGCGCAACGTGCCGAGGCACCCAAACGCGCGGCGTACGCGAAGTAGTCGACGATGAGCTGCTTGACGAGCCGTGTGATGTGCAGAGGCACCCAGACGCGCGACGTAGGTGAAGTAGTCGACGACGAGCCGCGCGCGCGACAAGCCGAGACACCCGGACGCGCGGCGTAGGCGAAGTAGTCGACGACGAGCCACGCGACGTGCCGTGCAACGTGCCGAGACACCCGGACGCGCGGCGTACGTGAAGTAGTCGATGACGAGCCGCGCGACGTGCTGAGGCACCCGGATGTGTGCCGTACGCAAAGTAGTTGACGACAAGCCACGCGTCGGGCCGTGCGACGTGGCGAGGCACCTGGACGCGCGGCGTACGCGAAGTAGTCGACGACGAGCCGTGCGACGGGCCGTGCGACATGCCGAGGCACCCGGACGCGTGGCGTACGCGAAGTAGTCGACGACGAGCCGCGTGACGTGCCGAGGCACCCGGTCGCATGACGTAGGCGAAGTATATCCGTTGCGGCCGTGAGACGGGTAGTGACGACGCACAATGGAATGATCAGGCACATGGCGAGAGCCAGTGCGACCAACTGACGAGAAGTCGAGCGTTGAGACGGCGCGTCTGGATGCACGACGTATGCACAGTAGAGCCGGTGCAATCCGAACGACGAGTAGTCGCGCCGCGAGACGCAGTGACCGGACGCACGGCGAGAGCTAGTGTGACCGACCGACGAGAAGTCGAGCGGCGAGACGGCGTGTCCGGATGCACAACATAAGCGCAGTAGAGCTGGTGTAGCCGGAGGGAAACTAGCCGTGGCACATGGTGTAGTTGAAGTAGTCGAGGGGAGTTGTGTTGCCGAGTGTAGTTTTACCCGAGTAGCAGTACTCGTGTACTCTGTTTGTGTGCTTCAAGCATTGATCATGGAGCCCTTGGTCCCCCTTGGTGTGCGAGTAGCAAAAAGGCAAAACTCCTTTGGTGTTTGCATGATATTAAGAGAAGACTTCGATCCAAGTGCAGACTGCTAGTAGCTTTTTCCTTGACACAAGCTTGACTCGGATTTTGGCTCTTGTGTTTGAGCAATGCAGTAGATCGGTTTGACCAAGGAACTCAGCAACGTAACCGACTAGTACTCTGTTTTGAGTACCAAAGCCGATTCCAGATAGAAGTTGAACTTGATGTAACTGTGTTGATCTTGACATGTGTTTGCAGCTGCTCTTCTGTCCCGACTAGGTCACTGAGACCGCTCTTGATTCGATTTCGTCGAGGACAGAAGCGAGCTTCCTGTCGAACGTTGTTGTTGTTGTGGCAAAGGATTGAATCGAGCATGAATCGGAGTCTGTAGCAGCTACAGCAAGTTGTTGATTAGCCGCCGAACGGTTGACTGCCACCGAGTAGATTGATCTAGAATTGGTCCTTCGAATTCGTCTGGTGGTGATGATCACCCCTACCTGGCGACCAACAAACCTACCAAGGGGGTACCCGAGGTAGTAGATTATGCGGTGGAGAATGTGATCGGGAGACCAAGAACTCGAAGGTGTGTGCAAGAACATAGGACACAAGATTTATACAGGTTCAGGCCGCCAAGGTGGCGAGCCCTACGTCCTGTTTGGGGGATCAAGTATGGCGCCCTGTGATTGAAGATCTGCATGCTCAAGTGATCAACCAGCTTTATATTTATTCTTGAGTTTAGGTACACCGTACTATCAAGAGGGATGCAACATTATCTTTAAGACAAAAGATCAAAAGTGCTCATTAGTTGACCTAAGTGATAACTAGCCTTGAGAGAGTTCCTGAGTAGTCTTACAAACCTCTAGCCCATCCTTTGCCACTTCAACACGTGTTGGAGTGCTTGTGAGAAGAGAGAAGGGGTTTTGGGCTCTCTCTGCCCAGGGCGGTCTAACCGCCCCTGGCAGGCCAACGACTAGTTTTTTAAACTAACCGATGGCAGGCGGTCTAACCGCCCTGACCAGGCGGTCTAACCGCCCTGGCTAGAGTTCTAATGGCTAGTTTTCCTTGTGAGGGGTATAGGTACCCCACGAGCTCCACTTGTTGGGGCTGCTGATTCTAGGGCTGCTGAGGTGCTTCCCCTGCTGTTTTTCATAAGCCAAAGCTAAAGAAACACTCCCCAACTCTCTCTTTGTGAGATTTGCTATTCAAGCCATATCCTAGTGTTGGGTTGAGAGTTTAAGCCTTCATGAGCTTGTGTGAGCTGAGCAAGAGCATCCCATAGCTTGAGCACTTGTGATTCGCATCGGAAAGCCTTTGAAGCATTTGTTACTCTTGGAGGTTCGCCTCCTAGATGGCTAGGCGTCGCCGGCTAGCTCCCAAGGTTGTGGTAAGCAGCGGCAAGTTTGTGAGGGCTATGATCTTGCCTCTTCGTGGAAAAGATCGCCTTAGTGGAAAGGAGGAAAGCGGTTGAAAGAGACTCGTCTTTTTATGGGAGATTTCCCTTACAAGCTCCTCAACGAAGACGTAGTCGTTCCTTTGTGGGCGGTGAACTTCGAGAAACAAATCCTCGTCTCTCCTTTGTGGTTTGCCTCACTTGCTTTGATCTCTAGCATATTTACTTTGCTTCTGCTCGATCTACTTGGGTGTGCTTGTCTTTGAGTGCAGGGATGATTACCCTGCTTGTAATTATCTACAGGAGCCACTCAAGAACTTAGGTTCTTGCTAGAAGTCAAGAGGAGACTTGAGTTATTTTTGCAGGTTTACTGGGCAGGGTGATCTAACCACCCCTCTGGTTCAGTGCACCAAGGGCGGTCTAACCGCCTGGCAGGGTCGGTCTAACCGCCTGGCAGGGTCGGTCTAACCGCCTGTGCCAGTGAAGCTCAAGTTTCCGGGGGAAAAGTTTTATTTGGTCGTCTCGCCTATTCACCCCCCTCTAGGCAGCATCAAGGTCCTTTCAATTGGTATCAGAGCTTGGTGCTCCGGTTTGAGCTTAACCGCTCGGAGTTTTCAATGTCAACTACTTGTGAGGTACCATTTGAGCCTCTAGCTTTAGATGGCTCAAATTACTCTTCATGGTTTTCCGATATTCTCATTGCACTTAAGGTTTTGGGTCCCACCGCTGAGGTCATCATGGTTGTGAGTATCCTTCCGAAGGATGAGACTTGTGTCTCACCAAAAGGAATTGGAGAAGAAGCAACTCAATGTCGTTGTTACTAACCTTTTGTGTAGCTGTGTATGTAGAGAACTAAAGCATCTTATTCTAAAGAGCAAAGGAATTAGCAAAGATGCTCATCTCATTTGGAAATTGCTATTTGGGATAGCTCACATCAAATGGGATGAAGTTGAGAGTGATGATGAAGATGAACCAGTGGAGATGTGCCCCACAACCTCTACAACAACCACTGATCATCAAGCTTCAATCCTCAAGGAAGAAGGAGGCAAGAGAAGCGAAGGGAGAGTCTCTCTGGGGGAGGCGGTTGAACCGCCCCCAGGGGCGGTCTAACCATCACCAACAGAGATGCATCAACCTGCTATGGTGAAGGCGCTTGCCTCGTGGCCAAGAAGAAGAGCAAGAAAAAGAGGCAGGCTAAGGGAGCAAAGAGCCAGAAGATCGAAGCCTCAAGCTCTCCATCAAGAGAACTTGAACTTCTCAAATCCGAACTCGCTTCCTTGGTTTGTAAGTATGAATCATTGTCTAACAAATATGATCATGATATCAAATCTTTTTCATATAGAACTAAGGTATAAGAAGAAGCCAATGATGTGCTAGAAGCTCAATTAGCGAAGCTCACTAGTGAGCATATGGCTTTGCAAGCAACTCACAAGGAACTTGAGTGTTCTCATGAGAAGCTTGTGGACTCATATGCCTCACTAGAAATTGCTCATGAGGTTGTTCTTTCATCGGTAAAATTCTTACAACCTCTCACACCCACATGCACATGCTCACTTGTCAATAATGAATTTGCTTGCACTAAACCTTGTTGCTCTCAAGCAAGCTAATCTAGCATTGAGCATGTATTTGTAGAATCTTGTGATGACCTCGTTGCCCAAGAAAATGATGAACTCAAGCAAGAGGTTGAAAAACTTAAAAGAGACTTGTATGTGTTGAAGGGAGAGAGCCAAGTGCAACCTACTCAAGATAACCGTGATAACATGGTTAAGAAGCTTGAGAAGGGTTCAATCGTCGCAAGCTCAACTCCTCAATAACACATCAAGATCAACAAAAGCAAGATTCAAGAAAAGGAAAAGGGGCATGCCACTTCACATTTCCCCACCAAGCTCAAGGCTCAAGAAACAATCTCCAAGAAGAGAAGAAGATCAACCAGAAGGAGTATGGCATATATGCAAAGAGAAGGGTCACTCGGCTGTGGATTGCACACAAGCCAGCAGTACTGACCAGGGACGGTCTGACCGCCTCCACCCAGGGTGGTTAGACTGGGTCTGGCTAGCACAATGAAGAACCACCACAGCGAGGAGAAGAAAACTCACCCCTCAAGCAAGAAGCCTCCATGCAAACCTAGACATGACATGCAAATGGATCCCAAGCTAAGAAGTGCCAAAAGCCGCATTTGCTACACTTGTCATAAAGAGAATCACTTGGGCAAGGATTGTCCGAATGGTAACACTCTGTTGACGGTGTATTTTGGTACACCAAACATGTTCATTACACTTTGGTTTGGATTTGATTATGGAACTAACCCGCCACTAGGCACACTAATCATATAACAAGTTCATCTTTGTGTGTGCATTTGGAAGTGTTATGTTTATGTAGGAAAACATGGACATAAAGGACGGATTTACAACAAGTTCAAAGGAGAAATTAAAGAGTCTTGTTCGTGTTCATGAGCTTGATGAAACCACTTCCAATGGTGGCAAGGACCCAAGTGTTACAAAGGAACATCCCCGAGGATTGAAGCGTAAAAGATTGGACTTCATGCAAGGAGAACCTTCATCTTGGATGTGAGGATGACATCGTCAAAATAGTGCAAGTGGAGGGGGGCAAAGTGCATAATTACATGAGGACCCACGAGAGCGAAGGGGCGACCGAACTGGGCTGGGATGGGCTTGGGCCGGTCGGCCCAAGCCGGCCGGCCTGGCCCACTCCAGTGGTTGGTTCGGCCCCCCTTTTCTTGCACCCGAAGGAGCTTCAACCCTAAGTTCGTGGAGGCGCCGCCATTTACAATAGAGAGAGCCATTCACACCGAGAGGCCATCCACAAGCTAGAGAGAGAGGAGGGAGATCTTCAGAGAAGGATCGCTCAACTCGAAGGAAGCACCCACAAGTGGAGAAGGAAGAAGACACCGTCGGAAGCGTCACCATGAGCAATGGTGCCATGTCTAGCACCTTGATGGGGTAATCTTCTCATTTGTCCATGGGTTGTAATCGATCTTGAGATGTAATTGCTATGTTGTTTGAATATCTATCTATCATCTTGTGTTGAAGATGCTTTAATGTTTAAGGTTAGCTACCATGCCGTAAAGGGAGTAAGGCCCCAATGCTCCCTTGGATCATTCAATACGCCGTGTCCATCATAGGGGTAGTGACAGTACGGGGGGAGGGAAAGGGCGAAACCCTGGTCACAACCCCCGATAGATTAGATTGGTTTTCATGTCTTTAGCGGTTGCATGTTAGAGTATCGTAGACCCATGGGCAAGTGTCTCTTTCATATCTCGTCAGCTTAATCGTTCTCTCTAGTGTAGTGTAGTTGTCTTCTAGTTTAATCATAGATAGGGTTTGGATAAGTTAGTGAGTAGAAGTAGATCAAACACTTGTAATCCCCTTGCTCAGCAGATTAACAAGAACCTAGGAAATCCCGTGGTGAAAAAGGTGTAGGTCCGTATGCTTGCAGATCGTAGGTGGATACTTCTTTTATTCGTCAACACACTCCTCAATCCAACCTTGTCCATTATGAGTTTCATAAGCTTAGGAATGACAAGATTGACACTTGTACTATGAGAATGATTAGTTCACCTCAAGTTAGTACAAGGGCGATTTGGGTTCCTAAGCATCTTGTGACTAACCTCGTAGGACCCAACAAGCGTTGGGTACCAAAAAGTGCTTGCTGAGCCTGCAGGTTGATCGAGTTGCATTGAAGTCATGGCAATGAAGAAAGAATTGGCTATTTGATACCTTGCCATGAGAATGACTAGAAAGTGAACATCACTCAACCAATGCAATCTCGGTAACTAGTAATTAGATTGTGCCTTGGTCACTCTTAGATCTTCGTGAACACTCATGAATCACTAGACCTAGGTTTGTGAAGCACGAGGAAGTGACCTTGACATTTTCATAATTTCATTGTCTCATGCCATTCGATGCTCCTAATGGCTCTCTAGCAGAGCATTTGTTGTAATAAAGTCTTGCAGAGATTTAACTAAGCATTACAGAGGCTTATCAAGGAACTGAAGCTAAAAGATCACCAAGATAGCCAAAAAGGACAGTGCGGTCTAACCGCCCCCAAGGGGCAGCCTAACCGCCTTCCCCAGGAATGCTTTTGGTGGGTGACCCAGCACCTGTGGCCGAGTGACCCGAGGCGTCTCTGGAGGATGGCGGGTGACCCGGCCTCTTGGGCTGAGTGACCCGACATGGAGCTATTTCATCAATATTTTGGTGATTCCAAGGCAATGGTATTGGGATTCTTGGCATAGTTCAATTTGATAAATCATGTTTATGCCAAGACACACCCTTGAAGCAACCTCCCTTGTTCTTAATTGAATAGCGTGCTAAGTTTGAGAAATTCAAAATTCTCTAAGCACTAATTGAGGGGGAGCTTACTTCAAAGGTTGTGTCATTTGTGAGACTAACAATTTCTTCTAGTGGACTTGTAGTCTCATGTGTTTGTGCATCTTAAGCAAGCTCTTGACTTTACCATTAAATCTCAAAAAATCAAGTAAGAGCTAGTCTTTTCTTAATATTTTCTTATGCACAAATTCAAATGGTCTAAAGACAAAGATATGTCATAATGAACCTCTTTAAATGCCGAATTGCATCTAGGCCATCATACCATGCTAGTGTGCCTTCTTTAGCATGTAATTGCTTCAAGTGAATCTTTTGTGTGCCTCTCTAGATATTTGATTGATACCTTTGCTTTCACTCGTCTTTCTGTCTCACGGATTGAAGGTATGAGTCAAATATACTTGAAAAGCTATTCATTTGAAGTGGATGCATGCACTCTGTGGCATAGGATAGATTTTTCGAAAATCCAACTAGCATGTGTAGGAAGTGTGCTTAATTGAAAAATATTTGGTTCTTGGTCTTTGTGACCCTATTGATCCATTTGTGACTATAGTTCTCCTTGTTTGTTTGTTGGCTAGTCACAAGTGGTGATATATTACTCAAGTCCATAATATCTCTAAATCCATACCCTCATCACACACACACTCTCTCTCTCAAACACTCTTGGAAGAATCAAGAATCTGAATTATTTGGATTATCTCATGTTCTTCTAAGATTTGTGAAATTTGGATCGAAATCTTCTCTATATCTTTTATCCAAATATTCTATGGAAATCTAAGATCAAATTCCCTAAAGCTAGAAAAGTGTTTCTTGAACTACCGACCCTATGGCGGAATGTGACGCCCCAGGTTTTTAATCAATCATAATCGTCGGTCAACTCTGCTGATAGTGGTCAAGTCACGGTCAACCTGGGTCCTCACCTCGAAAAACTCACCAACCAACCCTAATGGCACCCTTGATCAAGTGGACACACATGTGGGGTCAACCCATGGTCAAAGTCTTGGTCAAACCCCACCTAAACCCTAGTGACCATAGATGTCTTCCGGAACTTTTGCTGCGTTCTCCAAAATTCACCTAAACACTTAAAAATCTACCTTTATGAAAGTTGTCCAGTTTGTTGAGGGACACAACTTTCATGTAGATTGGCATTTTGAATTTGAGTGGAAAGAGGGGAAAACTTGCCCAAAGGACAGTACCTCTTGTTCACTGAAAGTGAGTGGCATTCAAAGTTGACAAGCTTGTTGTGCAAAATCTAATGAGAAAACCCCCATATGGCCTTTGTGAATGTTGTGGGGGGTAATGAGATCTACAATTTTCATATTCAAAGTTTGGAGCACTTCTATTCAAGAATTTGGAGTTAATGGTGCTCAAACAGGGACTCAGCAAATAAACTTGTGTCGGTCGCGCTCTGCGCCGCGACGCCGCGCCCTCGGCGTTCGCACCGTGCGCCGCCGGGGCCGGGCGCCGTCCCGGCCGTGCGGCTCCCGAGGCCGCCCGCGCCCCGCGACGCGCGGAGTCCGCGCCGCGCCACGCGCGGCGCGCGCCACGCGCGCCGTGCCGGCCGGATGCTCACCCCTCGGTCGGCGGTCCGTCCGCGACCCCCCGCCCTCGTGCGCCGTACTACGGCCGGGACATCACGTCGTCGTCAACGTTGGTCAGGCCGTCCCCTATTTAAGCGCTCTCCCTTCCTCCTCGCGCCGCCCAACCCCACGCCCGCCGCTCCACCGCACCCGCCATTGCCGGCCACTGGTGAACTCTCCTCGCCACAACTCCCTAGTGTTTTCCGACCGCCCTAAGCTACTCCCTAGGTTCACTAGAAGCTTGTGCCGCCACCCGTTGCTCGGCATTGCGCCTCCCTCGTCGGAGCCGCAACCCGCAGCAACCGCTACCGCCGGCCATCGCCGTGCGCCCGCTCCGGCCGGCTCCTCCTCCGCCCCAACTCCGGCCATCCCCACGCCCTAGGTGAGCACGTGGTCGTGCCCCACCGCTTCCCCGGCCGGGAGCGTGGCCGACTCGCCGGAATTTGGCCGACGCCACCGCCTCCCCATGCCAAGGCCCTGATTGCAAACCCCCGAATCTTTCTAGGGTGTTTAGCGCAAACCGAGGGTATAGTTGTGATGTTTCAGTTCTTTGCAGGGTCCCCGACGCAAAAGAGTAACTTCAATAGTATAGCCATTTTGCTGGAACTTGTAAAATCTCTAGAAAATCGTAGAAAATTCGAAAAACTTCAAACTCAATTTTTCTATATTCCCGGTGAGGAGCACTACAACTTTTGTTATACTCACCTAGGCTGTTTCTTAATATTTTTGGCATGAAAAATAGAAATGTACGAAACCTAGATCTGTGATATCCCAAAATCCATAAGCCTTCTGTACCCAAATTTTGGATATGTTGTGTGTGATGTTATGACTAGCTCCTGTGCCAAAAATTGGACAAAGTTATGATGTAAATCTTTTTATATGAATTATTTTCCATTTATGTAGGATCTGTCTAGATGATTTTTGTAGCTACAAATATTTATGTTATTGAGCCCAACTTCTGCATGCTGTCTTGTTTTGCCAAGTACACCTCTGGTGAATTAATCACAATTTTTGAACGATCAAAAGTATTTATTCTTAATATATGCATGCTTTCCTTTGTAATTTAATAATGCAAGATCAGTAGTAGTTCTAGGTGTACTTGATGCTTTCCTAGGATGGTTTAGGACCAGCGAACATGTGTGAGGAAGTTTGGAGCATTTGGATGCTTATTTATTTTTGTATGTATTTAACTAGAATTGCTAGCTAGCTTTTGTCATTTCCAAAATAACTATTTTTCTAGCTTTCCAAGCATGGCAAGTGTGTTCAGTGGCTTAGTATAGGTGTTTTGATGCTTAAGAAACCCTCCACTAAATTGTTTTAGTGATTTATTGTTAAATACAAGCTTTGGAGGCCTTTTTATAGATTAATGTTTTGATTAAATTAGGAAAATGACTTTTCAATTCTTTTACCCCGTTTGTGAAGTGTTGCAAAAACTTACTTAAGAACTAAGGATACACTCTTGCTGTTAAGGAATTAAATGTAATTAATTATCCTTGTACACACCTTTGCTAGTGAAGGGTGAAGTATTAAATCTTCACATGATATAACAATTATAAAAAGAGAGACATTAATTAAAGTGTTAAATTAAAAGAATAAAACACATATCAATAATAACCCCATAAAGAGGAAATTAATAATTAATTATTTGTTAAGATGAATATGGCCAACAAGAGTTGGATAAGTGTGACAACCCTCCCAGGAAAATACCGTACTATCGCCTAAGACCGATCCACTTTGGTCAGTAAGCAATAGTAAAGTATCATCCTGTCGTTAGTCGCCGGGTTAACGCCCGGTAAATCACTTGGACATCGAACAGAGGATCGACACATGCATTAAAACTCACGCGAAGGCGAGTCCAGAGTACAACATAAGTTAAACATTTTATTACAAACCATTGTTCCTGACATGGAGTAAAGATTCAGAGTTCGAAAACAGCGGAAATAAAATAAATAGCGCGACGGTAAACATCACAGGAGGCCATCCGTGATGTCATCACTTGTCGTTACCCTTCCGGTCAACAACACCTGCAACAACAGTTTTAAAGCAAGGTTGAGTATACTAATACTCAGCAAGACTTAACCGTCGGGTGATAACTACATCACCAACTCTAGACATGAAAGGCTTTTGGCCGGTGGAATTTCTTTTGCTGAACAGCTACTAAAAGTAGATCCTTACTTTCAATCTTTTAGCACAAGTTCTAGTTGATTATCATTTCTAAATGTGCCATCTAATTCAATCAAGAATTGGACAAGCAATTAATTCATACAACCATATTCACTAGTTCCATCATTATGGGATATCATGGCCAGTTGATTAAGCAGTCTCGGATAACGGTGAGAGGCCGACAATCGATTGATTTAAACCTTGCAAGGTAATCCTAAACACACGGTAGGCTGCCCCCGCAAGGACAACTTTCCCAGGCAGTTCCCAAAAGTCCTCGGGTTGGGAACAGAGCCTACAGCCCTGGGTACAAGGTTAGCTGGCGTACCCCGCAAAGTACCCAGTTGTTGACGCAAAATCAGCACCTAGCGCCAAGCACACAGCAAGCCGAACGAAGCTGGCTTAAAACACGAGCCGGATCCGAAGCGTGCCAGTCAATTTCCCTGAAACTGACAAAGGATAAAAATAGTTAGATAAAACATGGAACTTGCCGAGTGGTACCAGACAGTTCCGTATTTACAGCTAGAAAGCCAATTGAAATGACATATAGCTACAACAAGCTATCTGCCAGCAGTTTAGATATCATTCGGGAGCTTTAAAACATGAAAACAGGATATAGCCGAATGGATGACGTAAGCATGACAAAAGATCGGTCTTTGTTTAAATAGCGTTGCTTGCACATGGTCATGACCGATTTTGAGGATAAATAACAACTAAAATAAATAAGGTAAAAGCATGATTATAAATATGAAGTAAACAAGCATGCATAGGTCAAAAGCACTAGTCTACCGCATGTCTAGGTACTTTCAAACCCATCAAGCATGATAACAAACAAGTTAATCCACCACATGATACAACTTGTTTGGAACCACACCACCAACCACAAAGAGATTAATCCACCGCATGATACGATCTAAATATGGAAGGCTAAAAGCACGCATTATTTAAAACAAACTTATGAACACATTTTACTCATGAGAGAATTGCCGAATTCGGCTGTACAGCCGATCCGGGTTCCGTGGAGAAGGAACAAGCATTTTTTTGAAAAGTCAAAACTTGAACCCGCAACACGTGACAATCTAGATTGATCTAAATTCGGCTATTGAGAGCACTTGATCCTTTATAACAAAGACTTTGAAAGAAACACGTCACATGGATATCAAAAGATAAAGCCGAAACCAATCGATCTAGATTGGGAAAAAGAGTGTTACATGAATTTAAACATAAAGCAAAAACTCAAAGCAACACGTGGTAACTTAATGAATCTATTAGATCTTGCCAAATCTAATAGAGCCGATAACTAGCTTCGAGCTAGATCTTAGCCTACCGCATGACTCATGATCCAACAGGAAACCCTCTTGAACCAAGCTTAAATCCACCGCATGATATTAAGCAAGGTAACAAGACTACTTGCATCATGGTCTAAATCCACCGCATGATACTAGACATGATACAAGGTTGCCGGTACTTACGGAGGTCGACGGATCGATGGCTCCTCTCGAAGAACTCGACGACTCGACTAAAGGACTCGATGTTTGGCACGGGGCCGGTTTTGTTGTGAAGATGTTCGATTCCTATTACATACATCAAGGGTTTATATTTATACCCTTGTCCTAACACGACTCCTGGTCGACTACGAGTACAACATTTAATGTCTAGATTAATGCTCCAACGCTAATGTCCATCTCGCATACGCCATCAACTCGTTCCTTCCTTATATCGGGCCACGTCACCACGCATTCCCGAAAACTTGGCGCATTGTCGACCGCAGGCACCCTTTACCGAATCCTCCGAGAAGATTTTTTCTAGCCGAATGGTATTTCGTCACCAAACTCGGCCCACAAGTCAGCCCCTCTCCTGTGCCATTTTTTGGTGTTAACATATGCCCCTTCAATTACGGGATAAAAATGATTTTATTCCGGAATTGACCATAAATGCCCAACGTCTTTGAGCTAAATCCGTTTAACACCCATTCCTTCCTCTCGCAGTCTGTTGGAGTCTCCGCTCAGATCCAAACCCTAGTTCATCAATCTCCAAGCTCAAATCTTCAATGGCGGACCAAAATCAAGCTGTTCAGGTAAATCTTATCTCCTTAAGGTCCATTCGGTATTATTTTTTCGATCCCCACCTTAGATTTCTTCCTCTGTCTTTTCCTGATAGGCTTTATCCACTGAGCTTTTGATTCCCATCGAGGATAAATCATCATCCTATTTCCTCGGACAAGTGGGAATCTCCGACCCCCTTGAGTTTATTGAAGCCGAATCCAATAGGATACCTTTTAAATCGTCTTTGTCAAGACCTCATGCATGGCAAGACGCCTTCAAAAACTGGCCCCTGCCCCCAATTGCAGGTTGGAGAAACTAGTATAAGAGGATACTTGAAGATAAAAGTGTAAAAACCAGCAATTGGGACAGCCTTCGTATTGCCCAGTGTTTGGAGTTATCTCTGGCCGAAACCCCCAAGAATGAGAGTCTTCTAATTGCAGCCTGTCATTTCTGGTCAAACGGCGTCAATGCTTTCCTTTTTGGTCATGGACCAATGTCCCCCACTCTGGCCGATGTTTATATGATGACCGGCCTTGATGTCACAGGATCCATGTATCCTTACAAGTACAAAGGCTCCATCAGGCAAAGAGGAATAAAAACAGGTTCTGGATACAAGCAATATATCCAGAACCATATGTCTGATGGTCCTCTAACTGATGCCGAATACTGAGCCTTCCTGAACATGTGGCTATGCAGATTTATCTTTTGTGGCAAAGCCAATGAGCCAACCCTGAACCACATTGCAATGGCTGAAGATTTGGCTACTGGACATCGCATCCCCCTCGGGAAGTATCTCCTAGGAAGTGTATACCATATGCTCCATCAAACCACTCACCTGATGCACACCTGTCAAAAGATCTCTTGTGTCAACGGCCCCTGGTGGTTTGTACAGATGTGGCTGCAACTATATATGCACCAGATTGTTGGTGTCAATCTCAACAATCGGCATTTTCCTTCATCTGGCTATAAGAAAGGAGAAATTCAGATCACAAAAGGATGCCAAACCTATGGTGAAGCTCCCTCGACTATATCCATTGACCAAAACATCAGTCAACTCTTTGAACTCTTTTTCAGAGGTTTCACCAATCCCCTTTGGCTTCCTTATGTGAACAATGATAACTTGACCCTCCCTTACGAATTCACTTTTGAGAATGGATGCAATGATGCAAAATCCATAGAAATTTTCAATATCTTCATCCATCCATGCATCCTGCCAGCAGAATTCTGTGGAGGAAGGCAAAATCATAGTACCTATGAATATTAGCATCCAAACATGGTAGCTCGACAGCTAGGATGTGGCCAAGTGCCCCAAAGCTATTTCTTCATGAATTCCTCAAGCCCAGAGAGGAAATAAAAGAAAGCCTGCAAGCCAAAAGGGTCTTTGAATATCAATGCAGTCCAACTATTTATCCTTGGTCCTTTGTACCAACATCAATAGTTCATCCTCTTTTTATCTCCTGGTGGCAAGAGCTTCATGATCATATCTTCAGTGAACCAGTGCACTCCTTTTGTCTTGAGCTGATGCCTGACTTCCAACCAACCTCAGAGGTAATGCACTTATCTTTTTCTTTTGTCAAGCACGCCTCTCTTTACTGACCATGATCTTTGCCACTCTTTGCAGAATACAGTGCATGCCCCTCGAGCTAGGGTAATTGCTTACAATACAGCAGGCCCAATTTCTGCTTTGGGATTCAAATCCACAACTCTGGCTCAGCTGATGTCCAGATATGCCACAATGGACCCAACCCTTATCAGTTCAACTTCTGATAAAAGAAAAGCTCCATCTTTGGTTGCCCCTCCAGCTGCCAAGAAAAAAAAGAACTACCAAAAAAAGTTCTCATTGAGGTAATATCTCTTTCTTCTTGAACACAAGACCATTTTTCATCTGACAAATCTCATCTTGTGTAATTTCAGACCAGAACCCAGCAACCATCAACAACTTCAGAACCTGCCAATGCTCCATCTGTTGGTATAACCCTTACTACCTTACTTTCTTTCAAAGACCATTATTTACATTGGCATTTACCCTTCATTTGTCATTTGCAGAAGAAACATTGGTGAATCAATCTGTGGATATTTCTTCTCCTCAACATGCTTCAGATCCAAGTTCACCAAAGGCCCAAACATCTTCTCCCCAAGCAGAAACCTCAGCTTCACCAAGGATTCAATCATCCCCCTCTCAAGTAGAAGCTCCAGTTTCACCAGGGATGAATCCATCTTCACCTCAGCCAGAAGCTTCAAATCCACTAGGAACTCCACCAGCCTCCCCTCAAACAGAAGCTTCAGCTCTACCAGGAACTCCTCAAGCTCCTCCTCAGCTGATTACTCAAGAAACCCCTCTTGAGCCTGAACAAACCTCCCCTCCAGTTCAGGAAGCCAGAAATGAGGTAAGTGTAAACACCTGCACTTTCATTTCCATTCAATAAATCATCCTTAATTCGGCAATTCTTCCTTTTCAAAACCAGGCTGCATCATCATCAAGCCCTCCATTTGTTGTGAATGATCCAACTGCCGAAAGAGGAGATGAGGCATCTTCAAATCAAGCCCTGTCAGAGGAAAGCCAGGCAAAACTAAAAGAAGTTTTCTCCCTGTTGCAAAGGGATATCCAGGATCAAGTTAGGGATGTTGATCGTTTGGAGGAAGTACTTGAATCCATTGATCAAGAACTTCCCGATGAAATCAAAGCTTTCCTGGAGCCCATCTCTCATCTGGACAATCACTATGCAGCGGTGAGGCGAGCTTTAAAGAATCAATCCTCCCGACCAGTCCTTGAGCAAAAGAGAGCCAAAGTTAAGCAATTCGTGATAGAATCACAAGCTCAAATCCAGAGCAACAAGGAATTGTTGACTGCACTGCCACCTGCACTTGAATTGAAGATTGCTAGAAAAACTGCATTAGAAGCTGAGTTGAAGAATTTGTTAGCTGAAATTGAAGCTGATAGGAACAGGATAGCCGAACTCCCTGGATTAACAGAAAAAATCCAAAAGGAAACTTCAGCTGCCATGATTGAGTCAAACCAGCTCAAGACAAAGATTTCCGCTCTGTCCAACACTCAAGAAGCTGACCAAAAACTACTGGAGAGCATCAGGAAAACAATATCAGATGCTTCTAATGTAATTGCAAAGTATTTGAACATTTGACCGTGCCAAACAATTTGTAGCTAAATGATTGATCGCCCTTGTAATTTTGTTTATCACGAAATTCACTTTCCATTCTCTATCTCTTCTTGTTTGCAATGTTTAGACGATCCATTCAGTAATTCCGGCCAAACAGTGCTATACCCGAATAGCACTCCGACCGCAACTCAGCCGAGCCAGTCAACTGAATATGACTCAGCTTGAATTCCAAACGACCCGACGGCGATTTGGTTAAGGAAGCCTTTCCACCTTCCAAATTTCTCGGGATATGCACCACGATCCAGGACCACGATCTCTTTGTCATCCTCATAAATAAAACCGTAGGTGCCCCCAGCCTTTCACCAAGTCTTTTGCCTTCGAGCCTTTGCCAACCCAAACTTTCTTTCTCCAGCACTAGTACACCCAGAAACTTGATGGCGGGGAGCGACAACAGGCGCCGTGCCAGCAACGAGGCGGAAGGAAGCCGCGCCGGCTCTCGTTGAAGGTGGTGATCATCAACCTCTTTTACGATTCCTTCCAGATTTCTTTCTGTTCCAACGATCCCCTTTTGTTTCAGGCTCATTCATTGGAATTCGGCCCCTGCATCGGCCGCGAATCCAGCCCTGCCGGACGACTCCTCGGCAACTACTCCCCTTCGCGCTACGGCGAGCGCGACGCCCTCCGCTTCAAGGCAGAGCGTGACGAAACCCGGCGTGATCTGGGAGAAGTTTCCAAGAAAGCTGGCATCGTCGAGCTCGAATGGGAGCATCAGCGCAAACAGTTGCTGGAGACCATCAACGGTAAATCTCTTGATTGATTTTGATACAACTCAACTTCGAACTAACCATCATCTCTTTGTAACATTGCAGCTCGTGACGCTGAGCTTGACCAGCTGAAAATGCTGGTGAAGCAACTGGCGGACAAGGTGAACGCCCCCGGGGACACGCCGCTGACCGCCTCGCCGCGGTGGAAGACCGCATTGATGATGTGGCCCTTCACGGCGTCCGCCTGGGCACCACCCTGGGCTTGGCCGCCATGGCGACGCACACCGGCGTCGACTACTCCACGCAGCCGCACGGCTTTCTGGGTGGCGCACCAGAGGACGTCGACGAAATCGAGGTCATCCTGGAGCGCCTCGATGGCCATGGCGACGCCATTGCCGATACCATCCATCCCCAGTCTGTGCTAAACAGGCTTTTTGATTAGTTTGTACTATGGATGTTTGGTTTTCGGCAATAAATATGGAATTGCAAAAGTATGGCAAGATTGAAGATCTACAAGCTCAAGTGATCAACCAGCTTTATATTTATTCTTGAGTTTAGGTACATCGTACTATCAAGAGGGATGCAACATTAGCTCTAAGACAAAAGATCAAAAGTGCTCATTAGTTGGCCTAACTGAGAACTAGCCTTGAGAGAGTTCCTGAGTAGTCTAACAAACCTCTAACCCATCCTTTGCCACTTCAACACGTGTTGGAGTGCTTGTGAGAAGAGAGAAGGGTTTTTGGGCTCTCTCTGCCCAGGGTGGTCTAACCACCCCAGGGGGGCGGTCTAACCGCCCTTGGCAGGCCAACGGCTAGTTTTTCAAATTGGCCGGTGGTAGGCGATCTAACCGCCCTGGCCAAAGTTCTAACGGCTAGTTTTCCTTGTGAGGGGTATTAGTACCCCACGAGCTTCACTTGTTGGGGCTGCTGATTCTAGGGTTGCTGAGGTGCTTCCCCTGCTGTTTTTCATAAGCCAAAGCCAAAAAACACTCCCCAACTCTCTCTTTGTGAGATTTGCTATTCAAGCCATATCCTAGTGTTGGGTTGAGAGTTTAACCCTTTGTGAGCTTGTGTGAGCTGAGTAAGAGCATCCCATAGCTTGAGCACTTGTGTTCGCATCGGAAAGCCTTTGAAGCATTTGTTACTCTTGGAGGTTCGCCTCCTAGACGACTAGGCGTCGCCGGCTAGCTTCCAAGGTTGTGGTGAGCAACGGCAAGTTTGTGAGGGCTACAATCTTGCCTCTTCGTGGAAAATAGTATAAGGCTACACTAGTCCTATACACGGGGGGTGGACTGCGAAGGACTCAATAGTGCTGTCATCACCACAATCTACCACACGACCCGACATATCGGGTGCAATCGCAAATAAGTACAATATAAGCACCACACTTACATTGTCTTTACCGTTCACCCATGTTAACAAATGATCTAGGTGAGGGCTATACGACTCCATACATGAATATAAAGGCAAATCAACTATGCTAAACATGTGATCATAATAAACACCAAAGCATATAATGTCGAATATAATCATTGATAAGAACATATGTTTGTATAACAAATGTAAGGAACTAGATAAGAACTTACAACAGTGAAGCTAGATCAGTATCTCGATCAGCCTCTAGACGATCAGGAGCCAAGTAGAAGCCTTGCCTCCTCCTAGATCTAGACTAGCTAGCTACTATGATATATGGTGTTTCTAGGGCGTAGTGTCTCTGTCTTGGTGACTTGATCTGATGTATGCTCAAATTCTCAGATGTATCTGCCAGGGGGCAGGGGGCTGCTTATATAGTCTTGAGGGGTAGACGTACGCCGTAGGATCAAACCGAGCTAAACAAGTGGTTTAGATTGATCATCATAGGCGGTGGAGGAAGCTTCCAGAAGCTGGGCCCATTTGGCACCAGGGGGCGGTCGGCCCCACCACCAGGCCAGTCGGCCTGGGGTGGGCCCCCCTCCGGCCCACTTCAGCCAGGTGGGTTCTTGATCCTTCTAGATGCTTCTTTCTTAGGTGCTAAGTCATGTTGAGTTCCAGAGCCTTCTAGAGTCTTCTAGAGTGGTTTCTTTGCATATTTTCTGAATAGTCCATGCAGATTCATAGATTCACTAAAACTCGTGGAATTTGTCAATATAAACCCTAATAAGGTGATCTAATTATATTTTAGTCCTTTTTCCACTGAATGTGAGGGATAAAATTCATAGATAAAATGTGTCAACACTGCAGTGTTGCAGCATTGTTAGCCTTTATGCAGGCTACCAATCACTCCCTATATAATTGTCTCATTGTCCACCAGCATCACCACACCAAAACCACCTGAATTTCTCATACTAGTACTAGTTTTGCAAATCCGATCTGCCGAGCGTACTACCCACAATCCGATCCACCACCGCCCGCAAAGTCTTATCCATGAGAATCCACAACCTCATTCTTCTCACCACCATTGTGGGCATATGCCTGGCTGCGATGCCCACCGCAGCCGTCGGCCGCCTAGGAGGATGGTTCCCGCTACCGGACATCAATGACCCACATATTCAGGAGCTCGGCGGGATAGACAAGGTTGCGCTCGTGTTCAAAAGAGTGGTGAGCGGTCAATATCAGATAGTGACTAGAATCATCGAGGCATCAAATCCCAACGGCAAGTATTCAGCATTTTGAGCAAGATTGGACGAACAAGCATACTCTCTTCTCCTTTAACCCGGTCAACTGATTCCCCGGCGCCTATACTTGTAAAAAAATTTGTTCGTTCATTGCAGTATATTTTAGGGTATATAATAACTAGTTACTTAATTGTTCTCAACATTTTCGATCTCAGTTTTTTTACTCATAGAGCTGCTCATTCTTTATTCAACCGGAGAGTCAGTGAGGTCACGACCCACCAAATTGGTTACAAAACTCGGGAGGGGATCACTCCAAATACTTGGGGCGTCCAGGTCCCTAGCTAAACCTGAATGAGCTAGTTCATGTGCACATTTGCTACATGCTCTTGGAACAACATAAATATCAAATAAAACAAAATGCAACGCTAGTAAATCACGAGCTTCACGAAAGATGATGCCTTTTGGGCTTTGATCAAAGGAATTAGAGCAGATTGCTGAAGCCAAATTTGTCGAGTCCGTCTCCACAATGATTCTCAATATACCTGCACTCATGGCAGCATATAGGGCGGCGAGGCGGGCTTCTCCTTCAGCAGCCAACGCATCATGCACTGCAAATAGTTTCCCTGAGCCTGCAAGCACTCCATGGCTGTCACCATCCCTAATTATAAATCCCCAAGCTCCTTTCTTCTCATTAACAATGGAAGCTCCATCAGTATTAATCTTCAGAACGTCTGGAGGGGAGTCCATTTTCTCATTACATGGCCTATAGTACTCAACATGCCATTTAACCACTGGTGCTAGTGTCTAGTACTGCAAACCAACTCTGTTGTTCTATACAACACCTCAGCCATCGATCGTGCTTGTTCACCTGCATTGATTTTTTCCTTGTGTCCCACCACACCCAAAGGAAGCTGATTACAGTGTTGCGTTTTCCCTCCTTCATCTGAAGAATGTGGTGCACGTCATCTCCAGCTGACCTCAATGACATGAGCTGAATACGAATTGCCTCCATCTGCAACCTTGTCAACATTTCTTCACAAATTTGCACTTAAAAAAGCAGTGCCCTCCATCCTCATTCATTCGCAGACATATATGACACCTAGTATCCACACCCTTTATTCCCCTGTGGTCAATATCCATTCTCAAAGGCAGACTGTTATGAGCAATGCGCCACATGAATTGTTTTAGTTTTGGTGCACATGAGAGTTTCCATATCCGCAACCAGTTTCATCAGTTGCAGGATCCGGTGAAGAGCTTGATGACCCCTCCTGCCGCATTTAGCTTAGCTCTCGTTTTATCCTCCAGTACATGATATGCAGATTTAACAGGATGTACAACATATCTTATCTATACCCATCAAGCTAGACAAGAGGCAATTGAATCCTCCATGTTGTGCTTGATGGGTATAGATAAGATATGTTGTACATCCTCATTCCAGAAGATATCCCGAATCAACTCCACATCCCATGTTCCAGTTAGAGGGTCTATCAGTTCAGAAACCTTTGTCGGTATAGTGTTCTGACATGGAGTCATGGTCCTCCTGGTGTTGCCTCTCGGCACCCATGGATCAAGCCACATATTAATCTAATCATCGTTACCAATTCTCCATAACATGCCTTCTTTAATAGCTTCCAGGCCACGGATAATGTTGTGCCAAGAATATGAAATTCCTGGTTTCTCCTCAGATTGCAGTAGGTCACCATCTGGATAGTATTTTCGCTCGTAGAACTTGTGCACACAAAGACTCAGGTTCTGTTAATAGGCGCCAACCCTGTCGAGCCAACATTGCCAGATTGAAGAGATGAAGGTCTTTGAATCTCAAACCTCCTTTCCTTTTGCGTTGGCACAATTTCTTTTTTGATAGCCAATGCATTTTATTTTCATTCTCCTGTTGTGCCTACCATAACCTTGTTGTGCCTACCATAACCTAGTTATCATTGTCTCAATGTCATCACATAAGGTTTTTGTCAAATCAAAACATGACATCACATATGTAGGTATTGCCTGTGCTATAGCCTTGATCAATATATCCTTCCCTGCCTTGGATAATAATTTCTCCTTCCACCCTTGTATTCACTTCCACACTTTATCCTTCAAGTATGAAAAGATTTGGGAATTGGATTGACTCATGTAAACTGGTAACCGGTAACCCAAGGTATTTCTCATTCCTTGCCTCTGAATTAATTTGCAAAGCTTCCATAACTGCCGCTCTTGCCTCATCATCAGTATTCTTACTGAACATAATGGAGGACTTGTCCTTGTTAATGATCTGCCCGAACAATGTTCATACAATGAAAGTATATCTTGCAGGTGATTCGTACTCTGATCATCAACTTTAAAGAGTAGCAAAGAGTCATCTGCAAACAAAAGATGATTGATGCTTGGAGCTGTTGGGCACACTCGTATGCCCACCACCATATCCCCTTTGTTCTCTGCTGCATTGAGTAAGGGCTTGTTCGCTTCCGTGGGATTCAATCCGGCCGGAATAATAAATGTATGAAGAAAATTATCATATGGACCCGGATTTATTCCGGATCAAAAATTAATTTACCAATCATAATAGGTAGAAACAAGAGACCGTAGAGCCGGATTGGTTCCACACCTCTTGACTAGTGGATTGATTCCGAGCCTTTTGGTGTACCTATCATGAGCAAATTAATTTCCGACCCGGAATAAATTCGGATCTCTTATAGTAACTATCATGATTTTCTTGTTATATTTATCCATTCCGATCGGAATTGATCCCGTGGAAACGAATGAGGCCTAAGCATGAAAATTCTTTAGCACATATAAGAAAAAGATAAGGTGAGAGGGGATCCCCCTGGCGCAACCTTTTCTAGGGAATAATTTGATCAGTAAGTTCACCATTCACTCGCACACCGTAAGTGACCGCCGAGACAAACTTCATCACCACTTCCACCCAATCTGAATGGAAACCCAACTTACACATCATCCTCCTAATAAGAAAATCCCATTCAACTCGATCATAGGCCTTGCTATCCAGTTTGAGAGCTGCAAAACCCTCCAATCCGGTTCTCTTTTCGGTCTCAGTTTTGATCCGTCTTGTGACAGTTCATTTCCTACCCATTGCCCCATGCATGTCTTTGTCTTCCAGGCAGTATCGATCTTGCTAATCGCAGAGAAGACCACGTCAATCTACCAGCTCCTTGTATTTGTACGTGGTCCGCTGTAAATCGGTGCATCACCTTCTCCCAACAACATGCCCCTGTTGCTCTATTCGTCGTCGCTGCGAGCCAGAGCCTGACGCGGCCTACGACCGGCCGGGAAAGCAGGGCCCTCGTATTTGCATCTGGCTTGGACCCGGGGGCGGAGGCGGTGGCGCTTCGCACGGCGTTTCTGGCAGCTAGCTAGCGTTCCACTTCGTTGTGCCGTACGCGCACAGCTTGATCTCTGTAACTGTAATTTCCGGCACACGCAAGTTTGCCACCACGGCCGGTCGGTCGGTGCAACGTTGGACTTCAGCTGCACGCTGCACGCACGAGACATTGGACGGAGCACCAGGCGCGGAAGCTAGTAGGTTGATGCACGATCTCTGTAACGATCACAAAGTAGTACGTCATGCATCGAAGGAACGAACGTGTGACTAAATCTGGTGCTGTGGTGCAACAACCTCGCTACAGAATGTGACGGCTGTATGCGCAGCTCAAAGGTCGATTAATTCAGATAATTTCTTCAGCACTCATTAGTACAAATCAACAAAACACAAGACTGGGAAGTAATAAACTAAACAAGCCAGATTGTGCTACAAGCTACTAGCTACGAACCACAAAGCACCATCACAAAGCAGATCAACTACCGTCGTCGTCGTCCTATGTAATAACTCTGAGCAGAACCAGGGAACACTCTTCAGTCTTCAGCTAGCAGCAGTCAGGCGATCGATGGAGACCTCATCGGTACAGGCAGCCCCTGTACGCCGGCGTCCAGTAGTCCATGGCGGTGCCGTCCCGGTACACTTCCGGGGTCCACGAGACAGGGACCAAGCAGAGCCCCCTGTCCCTCAGGTCGTGTTCTGCCTGATCTCCCTTGCTCGTCTCTGCTGCATGCTCCACTACCCATGGAAGGTTGCCCTGAAACAGAAGCAACAGCAGCAGCAGCAGCAGCTGGGTGAATAATTCTGCTCTCCTTTAGATACCTGCATGTAGCTTCTGGGTAACGACGAAATCGTATGCAACTTCGCTAAAGTACCTTGCTCCTGCTCGAATTCGTGTACGGCTCGCTCAGCAACTGCACGGAGGAAGGAAGAAAGCAGGATATATGCGATCAGAGGTTAGCTGCATGCGTAGCTCAACCGAAAAAAGATGAAGAAGAGAGTCCTGCGATTGCGACAGCCACATCTATTCTCTATGCAACTATGCAAGCCGGCACCGTCCTTTTCTCATGTCTCGGTGGTGTGCGTGCGTGGGACACGACGAGATGCGAACATTCTTTATGTTCGTCTGGGCCATGACTAGGAAGTCCACTGATTGAAAAAGGGGGTCCAACTAGGTCAATATCATATGTGGAACCAACTATACAGTCGCTGCAACGATTCATTGTATCTCTGAAGATGCGTGTCTCTGTGTTGTTGTGTGTATGTACAGTGCACATACCTGTGGTACACTTCCTTTTTGCTACTAACGTCAGGATGAGTATAGGAATCTTTTGCTTTTCTGGAACCTTTTATAGCTAGCTAGCAAGGTCAAAATGTGCAGGGCAATGCAGGCAGGAGGTTTGGGGCAAATGGAGTTGCTGGTTACCTGGACTTGTTCGTGCAAAAACTTGATGTACTTGATCGTCTCAAACAGCACTGATGCTGTATCAGTCTGAAAGAAGATGAAGTTGTGTATAAAAAAAGGTTAGATTGGAACATTCTTTTGCAGTTTAATTTCTCTGCTTGCTCAAAGTAAATTCTAGTACATCATTAACCATACGATGGGATCAAGTATACCTTCCCGAATGGTGAAACGATCTGCTGCAATGCGGTGATCTTCTCTCCTATCTTCACTTTAGGCACTTGTGGCTGCATTTGACATGCGAAATAATGTAAACGATATAGGTGTACCAAAGTTAATTTGTAGTATATCTCAGTGACAGTTCTCATACCTTGGGAGGAGATGCTTTGGAGCCCTCTTGCTTCGACTTCTTCACGGTGCTCGTCCTTTCCTCGGACGGCCGCTTCTTACGTTCACTCGCCGCTCGACTTCCGCTGCTGCTACTCCTTGCCTGAAAGAAACACAAGAAAAAACAGTTCACTTCTGCAAAAGAATTGTTCATGAATAGCTGCATCGCTCGTAGTTCACATTGGACATTTGCAGAAACAATTACACACGCATGCTCATATCTTACCGACACAATATCCTGCTCTTGTTTACTGCTTTCGACAGACAGATTGCTGGATCTCAGGTATGGTTGCGCCGACGACGTCGATTCTGCGTTTGATCTGTAGCCACTGAAAGAGCTGAGATCCGGCAAGCTCCTCATGCCAAAGGAGCAGCTAGCCTCCACAGCTCGGCTCTCCTGGCAAATCTTGTCAAGTCCTATGCCTGAATAATCCAAATTAGCATGCATCCCAACACTATCATTTGAACTCAGCTGCTGAAGAAAGGAAGCCACGGTAGGTGCCGCAAGCTCTTGCTGCTGGTTGCTGCCTTCCTTCATCGCCTGCTGGTGGTCTGCGTAGGGGTAGCATGGCGTGCAGCCCGACATGTTCATCCCCTGGTGCATACCGGCCGGAGGATTAGCGCTCCCAAAAAAGAGCGGCGAGCCGGTGGCCTCGTACTTGATCGGCGGCGGCGCAACGTCAGAGCCTACTCCGAGCCGTCCTGACAGAGCCTGGTGATGCGCAGCGGCGTAGTGACCGGCGGGGACGTCCTCGAACATCTCCTGCGTCACGTTCTTGGACGCGAGCAGGTCGAGGAAGTTCTCCCTGTAGCATGTGCTGTTGCTTCTGAAATTTCATCACAAGAAACCGTCGTGTGTGTTAATAACCGAGCTACATGATCGTCAGTTCTTCACACAGCAAGAATTGAAGCATGCAGTGGAGCGTTGTTAGAGGGTCATGAATAATGGGTACTCACTGTTCACCGTGCTGCTGGTTCCATGGATGGCCGTGGCCATGCTCCTCCGCCGCAGCGGGAAGGCGCATGTCGGGCGGCGAGGACGAGGCGTCGGCGGCGAAGGCCGAGCCGGCGGAGCCGAGGAGCGCCGCCGTGGCCCCGGCGTAGGGGGATGAGCTCCAGGAGGGAAATAGAGAAGACGCCGACGAGGAGGCGGCCTGCAAGGCCGCCGCATGCGCCGCCTGGTGATGATGAAACTCCCACATGTCGGCCGCCGGCGAAGTGGACGACGAGGCGCTGCGCCTGCACACGGCCGACGACGACGCGTCCTGCTGCGCCTGTAGGTCGGTGGCTTCCTGATGGTGTGGCTGGTGGTGCCGGGGCATGAAATACTGGAGGTGCACCGCGCCGGCTGCGTGCAGGTGCATCGCATGTGTGTCTTCGGATCGAAGGAGGGCGCGGCGCATGCAATGGGGCCGTGGACCAAAGCTGATTCGTGTGGGGGCCTATTTGTAGGACGCGCGCTTGGAATATTTTTCCGGTGGGGTTTTTTAGGATGATCCGCTTGCTACCGTAAGCATGACGCGAGCATGCGGCGAGACATCATTGAGAATTTTGGGGGGGGGGGGGGGGGGGCGCTTTTCTGTTTTCAAATATGCACTATATACTAGCCAAATTTTAAATGAGTACTTTGATTCAGTCGTGTTAGTAATACATTCTTATGTTACAGTTACAGTCTCACCACGAAATTTCTCTTCACAGAGGCAAACTAATTGCTTTTGCTGCTAAGTGCTAACCGTCGCATGATGATATGATGTAGTAGTATTTCTGCACAAATATTTTGTAGATGCAGGGAGAAGAACGACTTTGAGGTACACATGACACATCAACTTCATGAAGATTCCAGCACAGTCGCAGATGGCCAGCGTAGAGGAGACGAGAATGAAGGAAAGCTTGAAAGTCCGAGTGAGATCGCAGTGTCTTAGCGTCTGGACTGTTAGCATACTATCAGACCAAATAAGACTGAGACCGATGGTCTACGAAAGGTGCTTGTCATAGCCTTTCCTCGTGCACATATTTAGGGGATTTCAACTCTCAAGCCAAACACCAAACTCCTACCGTATCATTACACACCTTAGCTTCCTATAAAAGAAACTTTGTAACAACATGATCATCACCCCCCCCCCCCCTACCAACTGACCTAAAGAATAAAAAGTTAGTAGTCATCGGAATTTTCGTTTTATGCACCATTAGGATCGGAGCTAGTCAGTCAGTTGCATCACCATAGACGACGCAGGAGCTTTATTATTCTACAACTCAAAGCAAATCCTAGCTCCTCCGATTCCCATACCGACCATGCATATCCTTCCCCGAACACGTAGCATTGCCTGCAGCAAATGATTCCTGCAACGATGCTCTCGATCGTACATCAGTTGTAGGATATGTCATTCAGCGAGTAGGATCTACGTACGCCATTCATGCCGGGAGCACTCACCCTCGAGACGTCATATCCCGTCACTTTAGAATTCGGCGATTCCCCAATCCCAGCTGACTTTCTCCTCATTTCACTGTGGCAATGTCAGGTGATTTATCATTGCTAAATGAAGCCACAGACATCATAACTCTGCTCGAACCGTTAAAGAGGAGAATATTCCTAGACAACAGTAATCAGTGCCTCTTTATGCTTTACACAGTCGTCGTCCTGCCACTCGAGTGGGTCAGCCAGCAGCGTGAAACCTTCGATCATTGACTCTCAGAAAACAAAACATCTCTGTCGTTTATGCATAGTTCCCTACGCTGCCACTGCGCTGCGCCACCTTGCCCTGTTCCTTTTACTTGGCAAGCATTGGCGCAGAGGTTGCGGCGCAGTGGAAAGGGCTCACCGTAGGGTTGGTGAAGGGCGGTGGTGGCGCTGGCAGTGGATGAGGGCAACGTTTCAGGGCTGCAATCACTTACTCTCTGACTCCTTTGTGTCACTTAACGCGTGTGAATGTCAGGAAAGCATGGAGCTGCAATCTGAACACAGCAAAATCAACAGCGGGTCAGCCGCGGAAAGGTGAACAGGCAAACAGCATAATATTTTGTTTGCCTTTCCATAATCGAGGATAGCACATCTCTTGACAGGCAACTGGCAGCCTGTTCGTTTGGCTGGTGGCTGATGGCTGGTGCTGGTTTGTTTTGAGAGAAAATCTGCGCATTTGGCTGTTCTTTGGTGGCTGGTTTGTTACGAGATAAAAATCTTCTTTTGTTGGTGGCTGATAAGCCAAGCGAACAGGGCGTGGATTAGTCTGTAACTGCAACTTAAGATGGGTAATTGAGTATGTATTATGACCGCACATAGCACTCAATGACAACACCTGCTAACAGTTAGGGAGAAAAGGAAGTAGAACTTGCCTTGAGACTTTGAGGGAACAGCAGAAATTAAGCTATGCACGTCATCCCTTTCTTTTCCTTTTGATTTGGACAAAGGAGCTACAAACACAGGAACATCTGATCAGATGCCAAAAATTGATTAGCTAGCAGATAGTGTCTATAATATATGTCTATCAAGCAGTAAAGCGGGCAAAGTAAAACACGCAGTAAGCAGATAGTGTCTTCTCTTAAGGTACATAGTAGTACTCTGCATATATTTCCACCCAAAAGAAACTGCAGAGTTTTCATCTACAGCAATGGGTTGACATACTAATGTAGGGAATATCACTTTCATGTTCCTAATAAAACTGTTACTTGAGACCTGAAATTTGCTTACAAGATGTTGCAGCTGCACATACTTTTTCCTGAAGGCGAGAAGTCGGCCAGTGAGGCTATTAATCAGGTCAAATAATGATACTTGAATTGAAACACAAACTGGCCACTGGTATAAGTTATAACTCACCGCCGATCAGACTGTGGCACGTGGCCACGTAAAAGGGCATATAGTGGACTACAAGCTAAAATTCTGTCCCATCACAAGCAGCATGCCTCAGATAGCCTTTCTTCAAATCAATGATATCCTGGACACCCCCTAGATTATAGAAAAAATTAAGGACGAGCCTGGAATTCATTCAACAATGGAACTTCAGTGGGAACCAGAATTGCTCATGACACTTGTCAATATGAGAATATTTGGTCCACATTCAAATGGTGGAATGAATCATCTCTCATAGGTTCAAATGAAAAACAAATACAGTACTTCCATTTTTATGAATTTTAGACTTGCAGGAGTGGTGGCTTCCCACCAAAAATTACGGTGACATCCACTCCAACTATAAAATCCTTTCAAAACTCATCACTGATCACCGCTCTGATCTGACCCATTAACATCGGCACTTTTGATTAATTGAAATAGAGGACAGGGAGGCGTGCACCAATAATACTCAGTAATCTATCATCCTCTGGGTCAGCTACCTGTATTTGTCTTCCTCCTCGACCTAAAGGAATGTTGTGAAAGGGACAGTAGCAACTAGCAACTTTTCAACATGTTCTCATTTAGCAGGGGATAAACTTAGGACTGTGTGTTTGCAATGCCGCCAAGGTGTCTCCATTCGTGGTGCAGGACACTCATTCTGCACTCTGGATTGTTTACTGAGAAAAGCATGGACATGAGAATTTTCCTTCCTAAGCTAGCTCAAAGTTAACAGTGTCAAATGGTGATTGGGGGTGAGATGTCAACCTAAGTGGGGTGGAAAAGTTTTCAACTTTAGGTTCGACAAGAGACAGGAAGAATAACCCCTCCCTGCCCTATCTACAATTACAATAAGGTTAAGCAGACAATTAACATCTACTTCAGGCCTATCATGCCCGCTAATAAAGCTTCGCAAGTGGGAATATTATATGTGCATGAATGACTACATAAGGACCCTTCACCTTTAGGAAAGTTAGAGAGACAAAACAGGGATAGGCAGCATTAAGCACGCGCATCATATATTCTAATAGAACAGGAAAAGAGCATCAGGAGGAGGCTCTGTGTACGGTGCACCTAATGGTAGGCGGGTAAAGGAGTGCTTTTTCTTTACTCCAAGTTGACCCTCACTGAAATGTGTCAACCACTAGAATAATATAAGAATAGAAGCTTGAAGGCAAGGACAGACAGCTTGCTCACGCTCAATTTGAAAGATATCAAGCGTGAAGGTTGCCCACTAGCAACCTGAATAGTTTGGTGGATGGTGACAATGATAGGTGAAAAAACATGTACCAACGAGAATTGATGGGCTCTGTGTTCATTCATATGTGACAAGATATGAGACGGTTGTAGGTAGTCTTGGACTCTTGTTGAGCTTTGCTCTGTCGTGATATGGGACAGGCAAACATGGTCACTAAGTCAAAGGCGTTGATATTCTGAATGGGAAGATGATCGTCAAAATGCCAGTCATGTCTCTTGAAATGTCTCAGAGTGGATAGCATATAACAATATGGTCAGCATATAAATCGAAGCAGAAGGTAGTGGCTTCAGCTTCATCACCACTTATAGATCGATGGTGAAAATGGAAATTGTACTAAAGGACAAAATAGTATATGCATATCCTGTGACAAATTCATTTATGCAAACACACTCTGGCTATGCTAGCTTCATAATGATCGATTCATCATGTCAGGAGCAGCTGATTTAAGCAGCATATATAAGTATTATTTATGCAAAACTGAAGACCTAAGAAATCAAGAGTGATGAAACCAGGTTTCAAGAAAATACCTCCAGACAGCAGAATGAAACAACCCATCTTCTTGCACCTTCTTGAAAGCATGTTCAGTGGTCGGACAGTATTCTGAGCATTTCTTAAGATTGGTTCAGAAAAGCTTAAGAGTAGAGCTGAACCAGAATTAGATGATGATGATGATTATGATGGAAACATTAATCCACTTAACTTGGATTAGCAGTTTCATCAACTACGAAGCAAATATATTATTTATGCAAAATTGGAACTTTTAGTTTGGCTAGGGAAATACACTAATAAGGCCATCATTTGCATATATGATGTGTAGCAAAACACAACCACCAGAAATCCAGAATGAACAATGCTAGAAAAATACTATGAGAAATAACACTGGCATAGTAAACATCAGTGTGTTTGGAGACCATGGGAATTACTGTAGTATCTACTTCAACTAATACCTGATATCCTCTTTGTATATAGAAGCTTTGAATCTCTAATTTTCCATGGCTCGCATTGATCATAGATTTCATTCTGCAGAACTTCTCTTGTTGTTCTTATACAGATTTGCTTCCTAATCTATTGTAGAACTGTGGAATACAGTGAAAAAACAAGGAAATAAGTTGACACCATAAAAATATATTTAAATTGAAGAGAACAAAAGGCAAATTTTATATAATTATAAAACGTTTAGTAATGTATAAAGTATGTAATGTTCACGATTGCACAATTGATCGCAGCAGCATTGAAAGGTATATATAATGTATTGGAAATTTCAGCTCTGGTCAGGAATACTCTCTCATAGTAAATAAGTAATGTTTGTTGCTACTATTTATAAATTATCATCAACACTAATCCAATATAACTGTCAGACTGGGACAGCCCAGATCACAAATATTCTGATGTTTCTGTTGATCCACACCTGGAAGTTTCAGACATGTATACTTTCTTACGTCCAAAAATAAATTCTAAGGGCAGAAGAGGAACTGAAATGCAGATAGCAAAAGGCAAGAGGCACGTATGTTGACAGATGAATCTCAGTTACCAGATTTTAGTCGATGTATGATCATATCACTCGTGGTAGACTGCTGTGCGTGCCAACACTAAATCTGCTATAAGGTTCGTCCGGTGCCAGACGTCAGGCGAGCAATTTCGTCAGACAACCGAACGGGCAAATACAGAGCCTACCTTACCACACTCCCCACAGCAGCCGAGGCCTCCGTGGCTCCGTCGCAGCCCACGACGCTCGCGGTCGTCGAGCTCGCACCGCAGATTCGGAGTGCGCCCTCGCGGCGAGGATCGCTACGGAAGAAGCCACAACGAGCCAACGACCGGACAGCCGCCGGTGAAGTCAAGCGCAGTGCTGGGCTCTGATTGATGATGAATTGAGCACCCCTCCCACGTAGTAATGGAGTAAAGAATTGTTTGCCATGGACTTAACGATTATCGGAGCTTCACGATACTGACCGGGGGACGGCGGCGGCGGACAGAACGGAGCCGGAAGCGCCGATCCAAACTAAAGCAGGGGTCCACCCTAAAAGAGTCATTTACCTACATGCCATTAAGAAAGATGATAGTTACGCACATGCCACGAAAAAGTTCCGACGTACCTATATGCCATGCACTCAAAATTCGTTGACACGTGTGCCATTCCGTCCAACTTCAAAGCTAACAGCGTCAAAACAACGAGTGACATGACCATTTTACCCTTGTGGGCCCACCAATCTTTCTTCCTCCTCCCATTCTCCTTTTTGCCGAGCCCGCCCCTCGCGCCACCCTTGCAACCGCGTCATGGTCGGCTGCCCACAGCTCTAGTGCAAGAAGGTCAGGCTCCGTGCCCCGTGGGGCCTCATCTCCTCTCTGGTCGTGCTCCGTGCTCTGGGGCAAGAAGGTCAGGGCCGCCGCCCACAGATCGACGCGCTGCCGCTATGTCCGGCCGTGGAGCTCAACGCGCCGCCGCCATGGCCGGCCGCGGAGCTCGACGCGCCGCCGCCGGACCACGGGGAGCCGCCGCCCCTCGCGCCCGGTCCGGCCCGGCCGCGCGGCGCCGCCGCCCGTGCGCCCGGTAGCCGGGGCGCCGGCGGCCCTCGCGCACGGGTGCCTCGGCCGCACGGGGGCACCGCCCGCCCGTGCGCTTGGCCGCGAGGGGGCACCGCCGTCCGGCCCCCCGCGCTTGGATGCGGCCGCCGGCGGCGGCCAGGCGGCGGCGGGGACTCCCGGCGCCGCCACGGCCGGGCACGTGAACAGGGAGAAGGGATTGAGACCGGAGGAAGAAGAAGCGCAGGGGAAAGACGTGTAAATGACCAAGGGCAAAACAGTAATTTCCATATGTGGGTCCCACATGTCAGATCGGTGGAGCTGTTAAGTTGTAACGGAAGTTGGAAGGAATGGCATACGTGTCAACAAATTTTGAGAGCATGGCATACAGGTACCTCAGAACATTTTCGTGACATGTGCGTAACAGTCAACTTTCTTAATGGCATGTAGGTAAATGACTCCCCTAAAAGACTGCGGTCCAATTGAGGGGGGTATTTGTAAAAACATGGGCCTATATATAATATATATTCGGATCGCGGCTATTAATCGCTATCCAATCAGGGTGGTATATGTAAAACGCAGGAACCAAACTGAAAATAACTGGATCCACAAACCGGGGCCCCTTCTGCAAAACAATCGGAGGGCGGCCGACATGATGGAGTCCGGCGGCGCAGCGCTGCCGCTCCGCTCGCCCGGCACCGAGCCGCCGACCTTGCCGCCGATGCATCCCGCGCGCGCTCCCATCCCTCGGCCTCGTGCCCGCCGCGCTTCCCTTCGCCCACAGGCGTGCCTTCCGCGTCGGCGCCAGCGCCGTCGATCGGGCCGGAGGACGCGCCCGGTGGCAGCCGACCGAAGTCTTTCCCTGCCACTGGACTGAACGGCCGCCCACCACCAGTGCTGCTGGGCCCTTGGAGGGCTCGGGACGTGGGCTTTCTTAAAAAACATTGTGGTCCTTTTTTTACGAAGGCGGGAATGTTTTTATATATATTTATTTTGTCATGATTTTCGAAAAATGGTCCCATCAAAATTTTCGAAAAATGTACATCTGACGTCGTACCCCACGGCGGCAGGACTCCTGCCGCCATGGGGCACAGCGTTAGGGGTGCCGCCAACGGTCGGCAGCACTGGCCGATGGGACCAGGTTCCTACCGTCGCGGGGCACGGCGGCAGGATTCCTAGCGTTGTGGCTCACGGCGGGAGGAGCCCTAGCGTCGTGGCCCACGACGGCAAGGCCCTGGCGTCGTGGGCCACGGCGGCGCCGCCGCGCCTATATAAGGGCCGGGCCCCTGCAGCCGGCGCCTCCCTCACTCCTCCAAACCTTCGGCTTTCAACCCTTCGGAGCACTTCTGAGATATGTTTCTAAATTTAATTCAGTTTAGTTAGTATAGTTAGTTAGTTTAGTTGATTTAGATTGATTAGTTAGTTTAGTTAAATTAGTTTAGTTTAGTTTAGAAATTTATTTTAGTTAACCTAATTTAGTTAAATTTAGTTTAGTTACTAATTGATATAAATTTCATAGAGAATGGTTTAAATTCACATAATTTGTTTTAATTCATTTTAAATTTGTGGAAAATGGTTATAATTGACATAATTAGATTAAATTGCTTTACAATTTGTTGAAAATTATTTAAATTCACATAATTCGTTTAAATTTGTTTTAAACTTCTAGGAAGCGGTTGGCATAATGTGTTAAATTGCTATAAAATTTGTAGAAAATTATTTAAATTCACATAATTCGTTTAAACTTGTTTTAAGTTTTTAGAAAATTGTTATCATTGACACAATTTGTTTAAATTGCTATAAAATTTGTAGAAAATTATTTAAATTGACATAATTCGTTTAAATTTGTTTTAAACTTGTAAGAAATAGTTATAATTGACATAATTTGATCACTATAAAATTCGTACAAAATTATTTAAATTCACATAATTCGTTTAAATTTGTTTTAAATTTCTAAGAAATGGTTATAATTGACATAATTTGATTAAATTGCTATAAAATTCATAGAAAATTATTTAAATTCACATAATTTGTTTAAATTTGTTTTAAACTTGTAGGAGAGTGGTCTTCGACATCTACGTCGAGGAGTACGCCATCCACCAGGTGATGAGGCAGTTCAACCTCTTCCAAGCTGCGCCAGTACCCGCTGCGCCACGTCTGACGCCTACCGCGCACAAGTGAGCTACCATTTGACAGTTCTAAGTATTTTCCGTTACAAATATTCAGTTGCCAAAAATTTTATGTTTCATGTTCTATGCTAGGTGGACGCGTAAGGGTGTCCCTGCGGCGACGTCGTTCGTCGACAGGCTGCAGCCGTACGTGGCAGAGTGGACGTCCGCGGTGCACGAGCAGAACGTCGTCACCGAGCACCGCCTTCACGACGGCACCGCCTGGGTAGCGTATCTTCAGTGGTACCTACCGAGGGCGCGGACGCGGGTGACGTACGTGTCTACTACCCCGCCACCACCACCTGTCCCGGACCACAACAGGGTCCTGCCGGACGCGACCTACCCCGTGCGCCGAGACCAGACCGCCGACACAGCGGTAAGCTACGATACTGCAAACATATTACATTCATATGACTTTTCATTAAAACATGTGTTTCTAATTTTGTGCGCAGCACGACGTGTTGGCTGAAGTCGTGCGGCACGCATCGGCCACGATGGGGCAGTGCTTCTCCTGGGGGCCTCAGGAGCACCGGAGCACGTGCGAGAGGATCATCGCTGTGGCCATGAGGTACTCCGCCGTCGTGAACTACGCCGGGGCCGTAGAGATTCCTCTCCTTCCCCGCCATCCAGCGTCGTCCTCGAGCTCTGCCTCGACAACGGCTTCACAGCCGACGCATGCCACCTTTGCCGGCGGGTTCTCGGCTCCAAGGGCACAGCAGCACCCACAGGCGTAGGGCCCGCACGCCTACGTGCAGCGGCCGTTTGCTCCACCCGGCGCAGGTACCTTCGGTAGACCTTATTTTCAACTAATACACACAATTATTGTGCGTTTGTGATTATACTGTATTCTAATCGTGTAGGGCGACCGCCGCCTTTTCTGACAGCCGAGCCTCGACAGCAGGAGCCGCCACCGATCTGTACGCTAGGAGGTCCAACCGTCGGCGTTTCAGTTTCCGGCAACCGATATTCCTTCGTCGTCCACTCCGCCTATGTTCCAGCCTACTTTCGACAAGTCCGCCGAGGATCAACTGGCCTGGGATGAGTTTGGTTACAATGACTTTCTCGCGACCATGGATGGCGTCTCACAACAGGCCGACGAGGTTGGCGCGTCACAGTTGACACAACCACCACCGGTTTTGACTCAGTCGTCACAGTTGGCGGCCGGCGGAGCGACCACGGCCGGCGGAGCAACACCGGCTGGCGGCGGAGCGACACTAGGCGGTGGCGGTGCGTCACCGGCGGGCGGCGGAGCGTCACCGGCGAGCGGCGGAGCGACACCGGATGCTGCAGGCTCGTTGCAGGCGGCCATGGGGACACCGTCTCCCGACCAGCTAGGACCGCGGGTCATCATGGCACCTGACCCCTGGACTTACGACCGGGATCACACCTGAGCTGGCACTAGAGATGTTAGAGGGAAGAGGGACCGACACATTTAGATGTAGTAGTATGATTTTGTATAAACTTTTCCCTTGTGATTATGTATAAACTATTCTTTCGTCGTTGATTAGGATATTCCCTTGTGATTATGCTTACACTTATTAGTTTGTCATTTTTTAAAAAGGTTAAAAGTGTTTTAAAAATGAGAAATTAAAAAAAATAAAAAAGACACTGCCGCCGTGTGGCACGGCGGTAGGGACCTGCCGCTCGACGGCAGAGTCCTGGCGCCGCGCCGCCCCGCCCTGCTGCCGTAACTAGGCTCCTACCGCCATGTTCCACGGGGCAGGGTTGCTGCCGCTAGATGTACATTTCTCAAAAATTTTGATTTGACCATTTATTTTTTGAAAATCGTGACAAAATATATATTAAAAAATCGAAAAGTGGTGTTGCACCACCTTTCACTATTTGAGATTCGTGCAACCAGCCGCTATCATTAGATCTCACCACCAAATCTTAGTCTCCCCCTCCCTGCACCTACCTCTCATCGCCGCCGCCAACTAAGGGGGGCGCACAGACCTACACGACGACACACCTATGTTGCTGCCCCCGGTCGCCCACCTCCATGATCGTATGCCCCCGTGTCGCCCGCCTCCATGGTTGCCGCCCCTCGAGCGTCGCAACGGGAGATCGCTAGTGGTTCCACGTGTTGGTGCGCGGTTGGCCCCGCGCGGCTCTGGTTCCGCAGTGCCGCGTAGCGCCGCGGCCGGCCGGTGTGCCGCCGCCACCGGTGGCCTTGAGGTGGAAGTAAGGCAAAAAAATGTTTATTTTTTCTGAAAAATGTTGGAACATTTTTGAAAAAATATGGGTTGTGCATTTTTTAAAAATGTTGATGACGTTTCGGAAAAATGTTGAATCTACCGTTTTCTCCCAACAAATGTTGATACAACTCTTTTCGAAAGATGTTTGTTCAATTTTTTATGAAAATGTTGTAATTTTTTTAATGTTGAAATATTTTGTAATGCCTAGTCATGAGATGGGCCGGAGAGAAAATAAAAACATATATTTAGATGGATTTTGATGAGCGGGAAGTTCAGGTGTTTTTTAATACCGTGTTTTGTTTTTCTTTAAAAAAAGATGACGCCGTATTTTTTTTTAAAAAAAGTCGGTATGGCTCCTGTGACTCGTGCTGGCCCAGCTAACGCGACAAACACCGGAAATGGACAGAAAACCTTCCCGACTCATGTGACGGGGGATCATCATGACAGAGACGAAAAAGGGAAGCGATGCACATAACGAACGTCCTTTTGGAGCCGCCCTGCCCTGCCATTTTACCCCGCGTAGCACGTTCGCGCCGGTGTAGCCTCGCATACGCGTTCGTCCGTCACGCCACGCCTCTTTCTCTCTCTGCCCGCCCAGCCGCTAGCTCCCTCGGCCTCGCGTCGTGCTCGTGTGCATGCCCGCCACACTGTGCCAGGTAGGCTGATGTGCCGCGCTGCGCCGAGAGGGGACGAATCTTTGGCCTGCGGCCTGCGCTGTCGTGATTAGTGGGACCCGTGCGTGTACTGGAGAAGAATGGTTGTTCTGGTAGGGTAGCCGCCCGTGATCCGTGAAGGCGTGAACCCGCCGGAGTCCCCAGGACCCCACTGTGACCATCATCTGGTCTTTTGTCTTCACGCTCCACGTACGTAAACGTAAGCTAGCCCCTGCTTGGAATGAGTAAACGACTTGGTTCCCACTGTTGATCTAGCTCGCTCGCTTGTCGTAACTCGTGATATACCTGGATCAACCAAATCATGTCAGCAACATGCATGCTTCGACAGATTTCACGGCATTCGTGTTTCTTTTGAGCGCCAACTTGACAGCGCAAGAAGGGGTTAGTTGTCCCAAGTTTAACGTGCCGGAGCGTCGTGAGCATATATACATTATTCTTGCACACGCAGCCCATGTGGCCATGTCTCGACACGATATATGGAGGATTATTGGGCACGCGCGCGCGGCCGGCAGCGCTAGCGCGACAAGGCTGCTGGTAGCGGCGGCGCTTTCGGTCCGCCGGCCACGCGCGTACGCGCCCTCTGATGGAGTGATGGCGACCGATGCAAAAGGGGGCGCGATCGGCGGCTGGCGCGCGCTGCATATTCACGTGAACGCGGGGCCTCGCGGCGCGACCTGGCCGGCCGGTAGCTACCTCAAGCTCGACGCCGTGAAGTTGGAGACAGTACGTACTGTAGCGAGGCGACGAGGCAGCTGGGCAAAAGATGTACTAGTCGGACTGTTGGGGAAGTCGGTCTTCGGAAGCATCGCCCTCGTCCGCTCACGCTGGAAACCTTCGGCGTGCACACGGTTTCGGTCTCGCAGGAAGACCCTTCGCTGCAGAAGCACTAACGAAACACTAATGCCGCTCATGCCTTATAAGTTTTGCTGTGCAGGGAAGATCCATCATCGCTGCGCTCACCTTCGGCGCCGAAGGCGCCAGCGACGGTGCTTCGGTAATGAAGGCCCAAGGGAAGCAGGGGCTGGGAGCGCTGGCCCAGGACGTCGCGTCTGGGGCCAGCGGCGGCGCAGATAAAGCGCCCGAAGAGGCCCGACGACCCCGGCCCAGGGTCGCTACTTCGGCCCCGAAGGGGCCGACAATCTCGGACACGTGGCCACTGCCGACGTGTAAAGTGGGCTCCGGTCGGGGCAGAGACAAGGGCGGCCGCGTGTAAAGGCGTTTCGGCCGTACGAAGACACGCTGGAGGCCTGTACGACGCGGGGACTTCTTGTTATGCCCTTGTAAAGTGTTTAAAGCGGTTTGTCAAGAACGGAAAAGGTGTAATTGAGGCAAATGACTATGCCCAGGGGTCTCCTATAAATAGTGAACCCCTTGTAATGAAACGGATACCCTGTAATGAGAAGAGAGCACCGAAGGCCTTTGCCAGTTCTTCGGTCTTCGGTTTGCGGAGTATCTTTCGTGTTCCGTCTTCGTAAGTTTCTGTGTTCCCTTTCCTCGCCCAAAGAGAAGTAGAAGTAGGAACCTCGTAAAAAAGGGCGAAGGGAGGGAGAGAGTTCAGGGGGCTGTTGTGTCGGCGTCCACCCTTCGGGCCCGATTTCCACCAACAGTTTGGCGCCCACCTCGTGGAAGATCTCAAGACCACATGGCTAGGACACGTTCGGCAGGCGCCGAAGCCGCGACGGCTCAGGCGGCGACCCCTCCACTCGTGTCGGAGCCCACCAACCCATCCCCTTCGGCCGTCCAGCCTTCGGCGGAACCGCCGCGGGCCGAGCGCGCCGAGGTAGAGCACACCGCTGCGGGGGTGTTCGAAGTCAGCCTCGAGGGGCTGGGGGCTTCGGCGCAAGACATCGAGGCCCTCCGAAGGATTCGGGCCCTCATCGGCGGCAAGTCCGTGCCGGTTCGGCTCGAGCGGAGACGCGCCCATCCTCCTCGCGGATGCAACCATCCCGGCACCGGGATGCGGCTCTACCTCACACCGCCTCCGACGCCATCGACTTCAACATCGGGCGGGCGAGCGCTACCTCGCCATGCTTTGCAAAGCCGGATCGCCGGCGCGACGCCGCCACGGCAGCCGCTCCGACGCCGCCCGCACCGCCACCGACGCCCGCCGCGCATCGCCGCGCCGGCGGCCCGACAACACGCCCGGCTCACCCCGCGAGGCCATGCGGGCTCGGGCCCGGATCAGTGGAGGCAGCAAAAGGACGCCTCCGAAGGACAGAGCATAGGGCACCGCCAAGACAGGGGGCAGGTGCACGAGCACTTCGCTCCCGACGACGCTCCACTTCGCAACGTGGTCCCGGTGTCCCCGCTCTCGGTTGAGCTGGAGAGTGCGCCGTGGCCTCGTAGGTTCAACGCCAACACCTTGCCCCAGTACGACGGGGACTACGATCCCAAGGAGTTTTTAATGAAGTTTGAAGCGGCGGTTGAGTCCAACGGAGGTGACGCCACGACAAAGGCAAAGGCCCTCGTGCTCGCGCTCAAGGGGGAAGTCCAGTACTGGTATGCCAACATACCGAAGGGGTACATTACATCATGGTTCCGAGTTGCGGAACAAGGCTGGCGTCCCGCCTTCAAGGGCATGCAGGTCGAAGAGTTAGACTCCAACGACCTCGTCAACATGTGCGTCCAAGGGGACCGTGAATCGCTGCAAGAGTACATGCACAGGGTTGTCAAACTAACAACACGCGCGCCCAACGTGTCCGAAAGCAGCATCATCGACGCCATCGTCGGTGGCCTGAGGGTTGGAAACTGCCAAGATGTGCTCGACAGGGTCAAGCCGAAGTCCGTGCAAGAATTATTTGAAGTCATGCAAGAATACTGCAAGTCCGACAAAGGCCGCCGCCGAAGGCTCGACCGGGCAAACGCGGCAAAAAAGCAGAAACAACAGGGCCAGTGGGACCAGCCGAAGGGATGGCAAAACCAGCCGCCGAAGCAGGCGAACCGCCAGATCAACAACGTGTCCGCACCCCCCGACCAAAACCAGAACAGGGGCGGTGGGCACAAGGGCGGATACAAACATACCAAGGGGCCGAAGCCGCGGCCGGCATAACCGGCGAGAGGGCGGAGGCGAGCGTTTCTTCGCGGCTCCACGGGATCGATGCCCAGCACCACACGCACCAGTGCCCTTCGGCGGTCAAGATGAAGATGGAGTGGGAGGCGGAGGAGAAGGCAAAGGCAGCAGGCATGGCCGTGAACCATGTCATGAAGTATCAAAATGCGGGTCAGTTCAAAGCCCTACCACCACCCTACCGCCACCAGCCCTACCAACCTTCGGCACCGACGCACGCTTTCCACCCACCACAGCCATACGCACCTTCCGCGCCGCAGCTGCTTCCACCTCCTCCCCCGCTCGCGCAACAACCTTCGGTGTTCGTGCCGTCGTGGCCGAACCCACCTGCCCACCACCAAGTGCATTACACCCACACCCAACCGCCACCCCCGCCACCACCAAAGCAAGAGGTCCCTGACTCAAGCACCTCGGGGATGACGGGCATACTCAACATCATTAATGCGATCTCCGGCGGATCAAATGAGCCGACCCATGAGACAAAGAGGCAGCGCCAAGACTACTACCGAAGTGTATCACACATTTGCTCCGGCAAGTATTTTCACCTGCCATGGTCCCATGTCCCCATAACCTTTACGGCAGCCGACATCCGGTTGCAGCACTACCCCCACAACGATCCGCTCGTCATAAGAGCCAACATTGGCAAGAACACGAAGTACTACTTCGGCAACGATGTAGGGAGGATCCTCGTCGATAACGGCAGCTCAGCGGACATTTTGACCTGGCAATGTTTCACCAGCATGGGGTTCAAGAAGGAAGACCTGAAGAAGGCAGAGCACCCGCTGTACGGCTTCGGCAATAAGAAAATCGAAGCCCTGGGCAAAATTGATGTCAATGTATCCTTCGGCCAAGACGCCACCATGAGAACTGAGATCATAACATTTGATGTTGTGGACTTCGCATACCCGTACAACGCCATCTTCGGCCGCAACACCATCAACAAGTTCGCCGCGGTTATCCACCAAGGGTATCTGCTGATGAAGATACCGACGGCGGCGGGGAGTAATATCGGTTTACGGCGGCCGGGAGGAGGCCGAAGGGCCGAGCGCAACACTTCGGTCCACAACGGACAAGTCCATGTCATCAATGAGGACGAGAGCAACGAAGCCGCGGCGGCGAAGAGCACAAGGCCGAAGCCCGGATGAGGGCGGTCCATGAAGGGGGCCGAAGCCGAACGCATGAAGGCCGTCGACGTCACAAAGACCGGTCCCCTTATGCGCGGATGTGCCAAGCGAACCGTGATGATAGGCGGCGAGGTCGGCGCGAGAGAAGACGAAGGCCGACTCTTGCAGTTCCTTCGTAACAACCAAGATGTCTTCGCATGGTCCAAGTCTGACCTGACAGGTGTTCACCGCTCGGTCATAGAGCATGCACTCAATACTGACCCAAGAGTCAAACCGAAGCTGCAGAGGCAGCGGCCCATGTCGGCGGATAGAGTCAGAGCTGCGGAGGCCGAAGTGCAAAAGCTGCTCGACGCAAGAATTATCAGAGAAGTGCAATACCCCATCTGGGTGGCAAACGTGGTCATGGTACCGAAGAAAAATGGCAACATGAGAATGTGCATTGACTTCACTGAACTCAACAAGGCATGCCCGAAGGACCCTTTTCCTCTGCCAAGGATCGACGTCATCATTGATCAGGCTGCCGGCTGCGACATGTTGAGCCTCCTAGATTGCTTCTCCGGCTATCACCAAGTGTGGATGCGAAGGGAGGACGAAGCAAAAACCGGATTTACAACCCCCTTCGGTGTCTTCTCCCGCTCGTCGGAATGCCCGAAGGCTTGCGCAACGCCGGGTCCACCTTCAACCGCATGATGAAGGCGATCCCGGGCGGCCCGGTGGGGGCGCAACGCCTCGGCGTACGTCGACGACATCGTCATCATGAGCGAGAAAGAGCAAGATCACATTGCAGATCTAACCGAAACCTTCGATAACATGAGGCAAAACGGCCTCAAGCTTAACCCAGAGAAATGCATCTTCGGCATTCGGAGAGGGCAACTGTTGGGTTGCATGGTCTCCAAGCGGGGCATTCAGGTGAACCCCCAAAAAATCGAGGCCCTGCGAAGGATGCAGCCCCCAGCCACTCGAAAGGAAGTCCAAAGGCTCACAGGCAGAATCGCCTCGTTGAACCGGTTTATCTCAAGAGCTGCAGAGCGAAGCCTGCCCTTTTTTAAGGTCCTCCGAGCAAACTCAGCCTTCCAATGGGGCCCAGAGCAGCAACAAGCCTTCGATGAACTCAAGAAATATCTTGAAGATGCTGCAATCATGACCAAGCCGTCACCGAAGGCCGACCTGCTGTTGTACATCGCAGCAACCGACACAGCAGTTAGTGCAATGCTCGTGGAAGAGCGCAGGGAGGCAGATGTCCTGAGGCAATTCCCAATATACTACGTCTCCGAAGCTCTGAGCGGCTCGAAGCTGCTCTACTCCGAAATGGAAAAGATGGCATATGCGGTTGTGATGGCAAAAAGGAAGCTTCGGCACTACTTCCAGAGCCACAACGTCTCGGTACCCACAGCTTTCCCCCTCCGGGACATGTTCGAGAACAAGGAGTCAACGAGCGGGGATGGGCAAGTGGGCCTCGGAATTGGCGGAGCACGTCATAAGCTTCGTCGCCGCAGCGCAATAAAATCTCAAGTCCTCGCCGACTTTGTAGCTGATTGGACGCCTTCGGCGCCGAAGGGGGAACCAGTAGTCACAGAGCCAGTATGGGAAGTCCAGTGCGACGGCGCGTACTGCCACCTCGGTTCGGCGGCCGCAGCAGTCTTAAAATCCCCTTCGGGCATCAAGCTCCGATATGCTCTGCGGCTCAACTACGACAACTGTACAAACAATGTAGCAGAGTATGAAGGCCTGTTGCTCGCCCTTCGGAAGGCCAGGGCTGTAGGTGCCAGGAGGCTCGTCATCCTGACGGACTCTGAGCTTGTCGCTTGCCATATTGGGAAAACCTACAAGGCAAAGAACCCAGATATGATGAAGTACCTGCAAGCCGTCCGAAGCATGGAAAAATTCTTCATTGGCATCACGGTACGAAGTTTCCCCAGAAATCACAACAAGGAGGCCGATGCTATTGCGAAGGCAGCTGCACTACTTGAGGCCTTGCCACCGGATGTTTTTTATGAGACACTCACCTCGAGGTCCGCTGCCGACGAAGCAGCACCCCCTAAGTTTGTGAGCGCAATTCAGAGCGAGGACTGGCGTGCCCCAATAGTGGCGGCGCTCAAAGGATATTATGAGGCCGAAGATGGAGTCACCGCCAAGAGGGCGGCAATCAGGGCGAGGAACTATCACCTGGTCGATGACAACTTGTACCGAAGAGGGGTGTGCGCTCCATTATTAAAGTGCATATCAGTCACCGAGGGGAAGCAGCTACTGCACGAAATCCACAGCGGCATGTGCTCACACCACCTCGGCACCAGAGCTTTGGTGCAGAAAGCTTTCCGCCAGGGTTTCTACTGGCCTTCGGCAGTGGCAGACGCCCACGACATTGTGCGCCACTGTCCAGAGTGCCAGCGCCACGCGCCCTACAGCAAGTTTGCCTCCAACGAGATACAATTGCTACCACCGGTGTGGCCCTTCGCCCGGTGGGGTGTTGATATCGTCGGCCCGCTACCCACGGCACCTGGAAACTACACCCACGCAGTTGTGGCAGTTGAATACTTCTCCAAGTGGGTCGAAGCGAAGCCGTTGCTGAGCATCACCTCGGCGACCATTCAGAAGTTCTTCTGGCAAAACATAGTGTGCCGCTTCGGTGTTCCTCACGAGGTCACAGTGGACAATGGCAAGCAATTTGACAGCACAGAGTTCAAGGAATTCTGCGCATATCTGGGAACGAAGCTGTGTTTCGCTTCGGTCTACCACCCACAGTCCAACGGGGCAGTCGAGCGAGCCAACGGAATCATCTTCGCCGGCATCAAGAGGAACATCACTGACTTGCCCAAGAGCAAGTGGGCCGAAGAGCTTCCGAGGGTAATTTGGTCCCACAACACCACCACTTCCAGAACTACCCAGTTTTCCCCCTTCAAGCTGCTGTACGGAGAGGAAGCCATGCGCCCGAAGAACCGTGCACGGGCACTTGGAGGAGTACACCCTCCGGAGACGAAGACCTCAAGGCTTCGGTTCAGAACATCGAGGAGGTCCGCCTACGAGCGCCGAAAACCTCTTGGCCTACCAAGACGAGACCCGGAGGTGGAAAAACAAGAAAATCAAACCGAAGCTCATTCGGTCAGGGGATCTAGTGCTACGCAAGGTGCCGAAGGGAAAATTAAAGGGTAAGATGCATGGGAAATGGGAAGGCCCGTTCATAGCAACGGCCACCGCAAACGAAGCGGCCTTCAAACTGCGTCGGCTGACGGGCAACGAAGAGCCATACACCTGGAATGTGGATATGCTTCAGAAATACTTCGTATGAAGCAACTACGAGTTCTTAGCATAGTTTCTGACTTTTCTTAGTTTCTCTTTCCTTTAGGCCAAGATAGTGACCTTGTATCCTATGTACATTAAAGTAGTGGGGGGCGTACTCTTTTCCTCACGGGGGAAGCTTCGTGGTTCCCCTCCGGACCCACGAAGTGTGAGGTTTTTAATGAGGCGGCCCTTTGTATCCCTTCGACTCCTGACGTGTAATATAAGTCAGTTCTCCCCCATCTCTTTCGAGTGCAGTTTGCCTTTCTTTCTAAAGAATGCTCTCGCCACTCTATCGAAGCTAGGCCACCGCCTCCGGGGGGGCCTAGTCTCCGAAGTGGCCTTCGGCGCGGTAAGTAACAGCCTTGGCGCGGATTGCCTTAGGGGCACGCACACCAAGCCTGTCACTTATTGGCGTGACCGAAGAGTAAACCGCTTGACGCGGGGCAGGGCCATGATTCGGCCGAAGTAAGCGCACGCCTGGAGTGATGCGTCGGTCGAGAGTTGACCGTCGGTCTCGAGTTGACCGAAGAGTAAACCGCTTGACGCGGGGCAGGGCCATGATTCGGCCGAAGTAAGCGCACGCCTGGAGCGATGCGTCGGTCGAGAGTTGACCGTCGGTCTCGAGTTGACCGAAGAGTAAACCGCTTGACGCGGGGCAGGGCCATGATTTGGCCGAAGTAAGCGCACGCCTGGAGCGATGCGTCGGTCGTGAGTTGACCGTCGGTCTCGAGTTGACCGAAGAGTAAACCGCTTGACGCGGGGCAGGGCCATGATTCGGCCGAAGTAAGCGCACGCCTGGAGCGATGCGTCGGTCGTGAGTTGACCGTCGGTCTCGAGTTGACCGAAGAGTAAACCGCTTGACGCGGGGCAGGGCCATGATTCGGCCGAAGTAAGCGCATGCCTGGAGCGATGCGTCGGTCGTGAGTTGACCATCGGTCTCGAGTCGACCGAAGAGAAAACCGCTCGAAGCGGGACAGAGCCATGACTCGGCCGAAGTAAGCGCACGCCTGGAGCAATGCGTCGGTTGTGAGTTGAACGAAGAGCAAACCGCTGGTGCGGAGCAAGTCCACAATGCGACCAGAAAAAACGCACGATCACGACAGCGTATTGGTCTTGCTTTTCTCCAAAAAAAAAGAAAAAAAACACTTCGTACAAGACGAGGCCGTGTCTGGGTCGAAGTGCGCGTACACTTAAAGGCAAGCCGTCGCGCGTTAACTCCAAAGGCGAAGCGCGATGCCGCTTCGCCCCAACGAACCTAGGGTGTTTTCACGACCAAGCGTGCAGCACGAAAACGACAGGCAAAAACACCTCTCACCCACACCTCCAATTTACAACGACCACTGTAAAAACAATACAACTTTATAAATCAAACAACAGTATAGTTACAACACATGATGACTGGCACAATAAATATACAAAGTCGTAGTCCGCTTCGGGCCTGCCGCGAACACTTCCGGGGGGGAGTTCCGAAGTCCTGTGCTTCAAGTCTTCGCGCCAGCCCGCGGCCACAAATAACGATCAATCCTCGTTCAGTACCTCATCACAGATTTCGTCAATTAACCGAAGGTATGCCATGTCTATGATCTCCAAAGCCATCTCCCGCAGCTCGCTGTCGGTAGGCATCCTCCCTGCGCCGAAGTTAGTGTCAGAGTCTATACGAAGGGGATCCCTCCGTCTCCACCTTCACCGCTGCGAAGCTTTGCGACGAGGTGTCAGGAATTAAGTATACATACTCGGGCGGCCCAAGGACCCCCTCCTCAATTGGCTCCGTTTTCGGAACGACCCCTTCGGCCACGAAGGGGTCCACTAACCTACGCTTGGCCGCCCTACGGGCGGCCCGCTCTCTAAGAATGGCATCCCGGCGTGCGGGATCCCTCGAAAACTCAGCGAAAAAGCGCTTAGCCGCTTCGTTGTGAAGGCGATAGCGCTCCGCTCGGTACGACAAAAACTCCGCATATGAGACATTAGGATGACGAATGCTAAACTTCGTCCACACGTTAGGCGCGACAAAAAGTGAGTCAAGGGGCAAAGTTGAGTTGCTCGCACCTTCGGCCCTCTGCGCAGGAACCACCGAAGGAACCTGCGCAGAGACACCGTGCATCAGTTCATATTACAAGAATTCCATCCCTTCGGAGGGGAGAATAGTTCACTCTGTCACGAAGTTCGCGGCGATGCGTTTTTCACACCTCGGCACCCTCGGTGACGACGGCGGCTTCATCCACAACGGCGCTTGCTTCGGTGGCCTCGACCACCGCTTCAGCGGGGCGTTCCCCGCCAGGAGAGCTGGCAGCCAACAAAGTAGCTTCAAGCTCCGCCGCGTGCGCCGCGTCCGAAGCCTCCACCGTGGCGTCCCCGGCGGAGCCCCTTGCCCCCTCGGCGTCTCCGGCTTCGGGTGCGACCCCTCCCCTCGGAGCGGGAGCAACTTCAAGGACGGCGGGAGCCGCAGTGGCGCCCTCCGTGGCCGCTTCGGCGCGCTCTTCCCTCGGTGGCGGGCCCCGTCGCGTTCTCGTGCCTTCCCTCGGCGTCGGGTGCCATCGCGCCTTCGGCAACGCCGGCCTCGCCCCCCGGCGGTGCCGGCGGCCGCCCCCTCCTCCCGGTGCCGCGGCTCACGGCCCGCGGCGGTGATAAGGGGAACGCCGGGCATGGCGATCCAGTCACCATCCATCATGAACTGGGGCAAGGGTGGAGCACCGCCATACCGAGCCAGAAGCCGGGCGTAAACGCGTTCCTGCAGCTGAGATCCTATCTGCAAAAGCGTCAAGGGAAATGTGTCAAAATATTGACGATGACATCTTCTCACTGAAGTGTAAGCAAGGGGAGGAAGCAGCTTCGGCGTACCTGGGCGCTGAGGCGAGCCGACTCGTCCAAGGTAAGCTGATAGCCGCGCCGGGCGAAGAAGGTGTTCATAAAGTTCTTTGCAAGATTCTTCGGGAGCACGGGAAGCTGTCCAACGTCTAGCTCCGCGTCGCTAGGCCACTCAAAGTTTTCCTTTGTAAGCCGACGAAGATCGCCCTTGCTGATTGTCTTCTCCGAAGATGGGCGATCTGACGGCACTAGCGAGCACACCGCATACGCCAGGGTACGAACCCCTACCGCAGCCCCAAGCTCCCCGAAGATTTTTATGTTCATCGAGATGACGTCAAAGCAGGCGTTCACCCACTCGTAAAATGACTCAACGGTGCAGCGAGGGAGTGGGACAGGAGGAGCATCCAAGTTGCATTGCTCCAGCAACTGCAGTATGTTATCGCGGAGGGCTTCGGCGCTCCGGATGTGGTCTGTGCGGTACTGATCCAGCGTCGCGCTCAGCTCGCTTAACCTTGTCTGCGCTTCGGTCAGTTTGACCTCTCTGTCGGTGAGCTGAACGCGCATGTCTTCCTTGGCAATGCTAAGGACCTCCACATCGCGCCGCAGTGTGCTGAGGACAGCTTCGGAGGATCTCGCGGCATCTTCCTTCTCCTGTTGCAGCTTCCGGGAGCGCTCCTGCTCCGCAGCCAGACGCCCCTCCAGCTCCGCCACTCTGCTCTCAAGCGAAGAGACGGAGGCTACCGATTTCTCCTTCGCCTCCTTGCTCTCCTGCTCCAACCTTCGCGAGAGGCACCGAGAGGCGATGAAGGCCTTCAGGGACAGGTCCCCGCACGCCGTCGTGAGCTCCGCGGCGGTGAGCTTCCCGAAGTACTCCTCTTCGTGAGGTATCGCGAAGCTTGCCCCGGCCTCTTCCAGAAACTGGCGCTCATGACCGCCGCTCGTCAGCCCAAGGAAGCGAATCGTCTTCCCGCCAATCAGTTTGGTTTCGGCAGGGATTTGGAGACGAACAGCGGCGGCCCGGGGCTCTTCAGGTGTCACCCGGTAGCTACTGCTTTCGGGAACCTCATCTTCTTCCTCCTCAGCTTCGGGGATGACTTCATTCCTCTCGGAGGCTGGGGCCGAAGGGGAGGCGGACTGCTCGGTGCCATCGGAGGATGTGTCCGACGAGCTGCTGGAAGTGGAGCTGGAATCGCCTTTGTCTTGGGGGGCTTCGGCGCCGAAGGCAACAGGGCTTGGCTTGCGTGGTGCATCACCAACGGAGGACACGATGCGTACATCGCTGTCATCGTCACTGTCCTTCTCCGGCGGGCTGAGGGGAACAAGCAGCGGCCCGGTGGTCCCCTGCCCAGCCCTTGCCGGAGATGCGCCGGAGGGTACATCCGAAGGCGCGGCCGCGCGCAGCGGCACGGCAGCTATCACGTCCCCAACAAGGCCAGTTTCCACGTCCACAACGCGGGTCCTCTTAGGGGACGGGGGCGAATCTGCAGGCCGCCCGCCCCGTTTCTTCCGTGCCTTCCCCTCGGCGGCCGCAGTGGCCGCAGCAGGCGCAGCCCTTCGGCCGGCTCTGCGGGAGCGGCGCGCGGCGACGTCGCCGTCTCCTCTGCATCCGCTTCGGCGGCCGCGACCGCTGCGGCCTTCTTCTCGGCCGCCTCGCGGTGTTTGGCGAAACCGACGCGTTCAGGCGGCGCGACCTTGAAAAACTCAAAAATACGGTTCGTCCGGGACCCGTTCAACTCCGCAACGGTGTCCTTGTACTCCTTCGGCGAGACGGGGCCGAGGATGAAATCCCCGTGCGCCTCCACCTTCCTCTTCCTCAAAACTGCGGAAAAACAGCCAAGTCCGTTAGCTTCTCGTTTACTAAATACATGGCGAGAGGCGATTCTATTCAAGGTTGCAGAGTAACTTACGATCGGCGGTGAAGCCGAAGACCTTCGTCCAATCGGGGCAGGGGATGCCGCCGATGTCTTCCGCCCACTCGTCTTCGGCCACGGACCAGCCGTCGACCAGCGGGCACACGGGGATGCTGCGGTACTCCTCCACGATATCGCGAGTACCGTACTTTCGCGCGAACCGACGCAGCATCATAACGAACTCGTCACCCTCCGGACACGAAGGGTTCTTCGCGTAAGACTCGTGCAGGGGCGGGAGCTCCTTCGTTGCCAGCGGGTGAGTGCCTCCGGAAGAAGGGGGACTCAAGGCATAGTAGAACCAGTGTTGTTGCCAATCCGAAGGCCACTTGTTCCTGTATGCGGTGACCGGGCTCACTACGCCAGCCTTATAAGAGAAGTTGAGGCAGCCAAATTGACAGTCCTTCTCCACGGACTGGTCCCCTTCTTCCTCGAATACCGTCCGCCGCTGGTGATGCACCTGATGCGCCGAGGCGAAGCCTTCGGCGGAGGGTTTGATCTTCGTCGTCCGGCATATCCACATATATACCGACAGCCGGAGGATGGCATTAGGGGTAAGCTGATGAAGGTAGATGTCGAAGTACCGCAGTATGTCGATGACGGCGGGGTGAAGCGGGAACCGAAGCCCTGCGTACAGAAGATCTCGGAAGATGACAACCTCGTTGTCTCGCGGTCGCGGCACGGTCTCACGGCCGGGGGCTCGGCCAGCCCCGACCATGCGGTTCTTCACCAACGCCTCCACATCGGTCTTGTCGATTTGGCTTCGACCGAATGTATAGGTCTTCGCGATCTCCCTCGCGACAGCATCGCGTCTACGCTTCGGCGCCATCAACACTAGCTATGCACGAAGCAAAAGCAGAAGCAAGGGGGCTGGAGCAAGTCTTACAGTAGGCCTTCGGAGCTCTTGCGCGTCGTGAGTTCTGAGCTGAAGCCGCTGGGTGGGGTAACCCAAAGGACGGCCCCCCCCTTATATAGTAACGAGTCCCGATAATCGCGCCGGCCTCGATCAAAATTACCTTTTTACCCGCTGACGGCCCCTCTCAACGGTAAAATTGTCCAAGGGCAGCGCACGTCTTTTTCGGGCGCCATGTCAGCGTGGGCCGTCCGGGGGAGTTCCGAAGACCGGCCTTCACCCGATTTAAGGTCGATCGTAAGTTCGGCCCTGCGCGGAGCCAGGACGGCCCTCACTGACGAGGGGCTACTGTTGGGGAAGTCGGTCTTCGGAAGCATCGCCCTCGTCCGCCCACGCTGGAAACCTTCGGCGTGCACACGGTTTCGGTCTCGCAGGAAGACCCTTCGCTGCAGAAGCACTAACGAAACACTAATGCCGCTCATGCCTTATAAGTTTTGCTGTGCAGGGAAGATCCATCATCGCTGCGCCCACCTTCGGCGCCGAAGGCGCCAGCGGCGGTGCTTCGGTAATGAAGGCCCAAGGGAAGCAGGGGCTGAGAGCGCTGGCCCGGGACGTCGCGTCTGGGGCCAGCGGCGGCGCAGATGAAGCGCCCGAAGAGGCCCGACGACCCCGGCCCAGGGTCGCTATTTCGGCCCCGAAGGGGCCGACAATCCTGGACACGTGGCCACTGCCGACGTGTAAAGTGGGCTCCGGTCGGGGCAGAGACAAGGGCGGCCGCGTGTAAAGGCGTTTCGGCCGTACGAAGACACGCTGGAGGCCTGTACGACGCGGGGACTTACTGTTATGCCCTTGTAAAGTGTTTAAAGCGGTTTGTCAGGAACGGAAAAGGTGTAATTGAGGCAAATGACTATGCCCAGGGGTCTCCTATAAATAGTGAACCCCTTGTAATGAAACGGACACCCTGTAATGAGAAGAGAGCACCGAAGGCCTTTGCCGGTTCTTCGGTCTTCGGTTTGCGGAGTATCTTTCGTGTTCCGTCTTCGTAAGTTTCTGTGTTTCCTTTCCTCGCCCAAGTAGAAGTAGAAGTAGGAACCTCGCTAGAAAGGGCGAAGGAGGGGAGCGAGTTCAGGGGGCTGTTGTGTCGGCGTCCACCCTTCGGGCCCGATTTCCACCAACACGGACCACCGGTCTAACGACGACGTACGGTGGTGCCGTGCGTGTTCGATCAAGCTCACCTGACTTCATCAGGTCGATCCGTGTTCCTCTAGTTGGGGTACGTACAACACGTACTTCACCAGATTCCTTGTTAATAAGTTGATGTCAGTATGTCAACTGTAATACTGTATAGTATATACCGTTCAAGAGAACTTCAGCTCTCATATCTTGCTAATAAAATGATATTTACTTTCAATAGTACATGACAAACTTCTATTTTTAGATATTTCAGCTTTGTATATTTTGACCAATTTTATTGTAATTAGATGATTTTTTTAGATTTTAGTATATTAAAAGGCAAGTATATGCACGTTCAGTATACATAGCTATATTGGTTTTGTACAAAACTTGTTCCTTTTTTTAACCCGGGCCTAATCTTGATCATAGTTCGTACTCCCCGGTACAGCTGTAGGAGTAGTTTATGTTCGGATTTCGCATACCAATGAGTCATTTATTAGGGATAATTTTTCATACTTACTCTTATTAAATAAGATCACGGGTGAACAAAAATCACCAACCTGCGATCACGACCTGCGAGGGACACTACGCAACACAAAAGCGGGGGCAACAACACCCAAAACTAACCCCACGACGCGCAACGACTTCTTATTTGCAATCGGCCAGACGCGCAAGACGAGTAGAAAAATTGCACTGGAGGGAGTATATACAAAACCCTCGCTCCATCCACCAGCATGCATGAGCCTTAGACTTTCTCCAGCGGATTCTGCATCCGTGACTACATCTTCAAAATGAAGAAGGATTCTGCACTGTAGCAGCTCCAGCAATCAATGCATCCCGTTTTGCAGCATGCAGAGCGGCTCTCCCATCGCTCAAGCTTGGGATTCTCTCTCTTCATCTGCATCCGTGAAGATAACGACGTCTTCCCCTCGCGCCTTCCCAGGGAAGGAGGAGGAAGGGACGAGGTGAGAAGGGCGCCAACGAGGAGGGAGTCAACCCCGGTGGAGGCCGAGCTGTGAGTGTTGGTGGAGCTCACGAGGACCTTGTCGCCGACCCGAAGCCGGATCTCGCACCCGGGGAGGAGGCGGTCGCATCTGCCACTGCCACGCCGGCCACCGGATAGCAGGAGGCAGGAGCTCGCGTCGTCGGGAGAGGCGGAGCTCGTCCGCAGGCCGCAGCATCTCGAGAGGGGAGGAGGCGGCCGCATCTGCCACCGTTGCGCCGGCCATCGATGAGCAGGAGGCAGGAGCTCGTGCCGTCTGGGAGAGGCGGAGCTCGTTCGCGGGCCGCCGAGACGGCCGCATCTGCCATCGTCATGCCGACCACCGGAGATCCAGAGGCAGGAGCCGATTCGACTCCACCCGTCCTCCGCCCGCTGATTCGACTCCATGGCGGAGGAAGCATGGGAGGGCCGCACCTCTCCTGCACCACGCATCCCCATGTCGACAGCGGCGGAGTCGAGGTGCCCCGCGTCGGCCACTGAGATCCAAGGGAGCGAGAGCCAGAGAGGAGATCCAGCGGGGTGGAGAGGGGGCGATGTCGATCGCCGCCGCTGCCGCCACACCCGCCCCCTGCTCCGCCGCCACGCTGAAAGGATCAAGATGTCGACTAGAGGGGGGGTGAATAGTCGAACCTGAAAATCACAAACTTTTTCGCAGCTGTCAGATGCAGGTCCGGAGACTTCGGATATTTTTCCGGATACTCCGGGAAATCTGGAGAATCCGGGAAAATGTCCGGATATTCCGGCCTGCTAGGGAAAGATTAAATCGACAGAAATTAAACTTTCTCAAAAGTAAATCTATGAAAATAGGTTATGCACTGGGATGAACAAGCCTGTTTATCCACTCAAATCTTGTAGGAACCTCAACACGAAGTAGATCGGCACCAAACCCTAGATAAGTGTTCAAGCAAGAAACAAGCATACAACAAGATGAACAAGAACAAGAGACACAAGGATTTGTTACCGGAGTTCAACCTCACACCTTGAGGTCTACGTCTCCGTTGAGGTACCCACGAAGGGTGGACCTTTACACCTAGGTCACTTTCCTCCCTCTAGCGACCACAAAGATCAAGCTAGAGTTACTTACTCAATGTCGGGGTGATACAAACTTCCTTGGGCAGCCACAATCTTTGGATGCTCCAAGGCCACGCCTAGCCGGCTAGGAGCTCAAGGCTCCAAGAGTAACAAACACGAATTTTGCCAACCAAGCGAAGAACGAGGTGCTCTAGAGATGGGAAATCAGCTCACAAGCACTCTCCAAGCCCTTGCTCTCAAACCCTCTTAAATCCCACAACAAATCTCACCAATCTTGAGCCAAAGGGAGAAAGGGGAGGAGTAAATGAGGTTTGCAACTGTTCAGCACGAAATGGCAGGGGAGGAGAGTAAATGAAGGGGTGGAGGGGGCTTTTATACCCCCTCACCCAGAATATAGCCGTTGAGGATTTATGACCCAGAGTATCCGGGGTAAACCCGGAAACTCCGGGAAGTCCGAAGTCTCCGGGGTAAACCCGGATACTCCAACCTTCCAAGGCCAGCACCAAGAGAAGTTCCCCGTGAGTGTGTTGGTGCAAAGGTGTCTCTCATAGGTTTTGTTTTAGCAACTAGAGCACCTGTTTGACTCTTAGAAGACATAATTCCTGTCCCTCTTGATAGTACGACATTCCTAAGACTCAAATTCGAAAGTAAAAATAAATAAGCCTTCTTAGGAATCCTTTAGAGCACCACTTTCCTTTTTGTACATCAACGAGCTGTGCTTGATGCCATACACAATTTTAATACCCACTCATGGACTAGGTAAATTCATTAGCCACTTAGGTGTGTGTCATTAAATCACCAAAACCCACTTAGGGGGCCAAGGTACTCTTCAATCTCCCCCTTTTTGGTGATTGATGACAACACACTTAAGTCATACAAGAGATAAACAATGAATATCAAAAGCTTTTGTAATACTCCCCCTTAATATGTGCATTTTGATCTTGAATATCAGTGGTCCTATTAGGGCCAAAATTTTGCACAACAAGAGAAACAAGAGAGTATTACAACAGTGGGGTGCTTGTGACGTGCAATAGATCAAAAGTGAAATGCTCATGACAGGTTATGCATTCAACAATAAGGAGAAGAGAACTCTGGTGCTGAGAGATCCGGAGTCTCCAGGCCAGGTCCGGAGTGTCCGAAAAATCCGGATTCTCCGGGAAAAAGTCCGGACTCTCCGGGCTTCAGCGCAGCAGCAGAAAAACAGACATCACACAGTTTTTCAATCTAGCATAAACTGTCCTTAGCAGATAAAAAGCAGAGAAAAACAACACAAGCACACAACCAAATGTCTCAAGCTCACATAGTCTCACACAAACGAAATTAAATTTATTACAAGCCAAGTTCCAAATTCAAATTCAAATACAAGTTCATTGTTCCACAAGCACATAAATAGATAACTTCACTCCCCCTTTGGCATCAAGCGCCAAAAAGGAAGTGTGGAGCAGCGGAGTCACTCGGAGTCGTCGTCCTCCTCCTCTTACTTCATCATTGCCCTCCTCCTCTTCTTCTTCTTGGGCACCTTGGGCGTCCCACTCCGCAAAAGGGTCATCAAACTTGGGAAGCTCGCGGTAGGGATCGGTGGGAAGGCCAAGGTGAGACTTGATCTCGATGATGTCCCGACGGTTCTCATTTGTCTCCGTGGCTATAGTCTTGCACATGTTGAAAATGCTCTTGAGCACCCTCTTTATCATGGAGCCACGGTGCCGACGGGGAGGTGGAGGAGAAGAGCGTGCAGCGGGCAAGTCATCATGGTGAGGAGCTGCACTTGATGATCCAACATACTTACGGCCTTTGGGAGGCCTCTTTGCACGATCACGGAGGTGGCGAAGCGGCTCATGGACAACATCCTTGGGATAGCGGACATTTGTAACTCTCTCAATCATGTACATGAGATAGGGGGCATACGGAAGATGCTTCATGGGATCATTCATGGCCCTCCTCAACTCATTCCAAATGAAGTCGAAGACACAAAATCCTTCTTCATCCGATGCCATCCTATTGAGAAGATTTGGAGCATAGTATCTCAAAGCTGTAACATCTCCTATCTTAGGATCAATAGTGGCACGAAAGAATTGATTGAGATAGTAGTAGTAGGGATTGAGTTGGTCCGCCTTGCCCTCAATGGCCAAATCTCGGCTAGGAAACATAAAGGGGAGCTCTTTGGGCTTGTACTTGTCCTCATTGTGCACGGGAGAGCGCCTCTCATCCTTAGAGCCAAGACCCAAGAGCCGAGAGAAGGTCATGTAATCAATAGTGCATTTTTGTCCTTGAGTCGTCCAAGTGATGGTGTTGTCATGAGGATTGAAGTAGTAAGAGCAATGGAATTGAGCAAGAATTTCTTTGTTCCAATTGTACCTAAATCCCATGATATCATAGAGGCCAACTTCCTTGCACTTGTCAATGACTGAGTTGAACACGGTGTTGTTTAGCTCTTCATAATATTTCCAATCAATGTACTTCATTGGCACAATGGGAGCCATGTTCTTGGAAGCTAGCTTGGGATTGCGGATCACGGATTGATAAAAATCCCGGTGAAAGTCACACCAAAACCTTGCCTCAAGCCCTTCCCCCTTGAGATACAAGTACACATTCTCCTCTCTTTGCTCCCTCACTGCTAGGGAGTTCCTTGAGTAATCCCTAATCATGTGTTCAGCAAATCCAAGAACTGAATCGGGATCCCTTAGCTTGATGGGAGTGTCAACCACCCGGACATTTGGTGGGAGGGTAGGAATGAGCCTAGGAGGGGTTTTGGGGCAGATGTGAGCAGCTACTCCTTGCTTATGTTTAGGAGGAACTCGAGTAGCTGGACGGCTTTGATGGACATATGGGGCTTGATGGCTCTTTTTGGGATGGGGCTTGTAGCGGGGTTTTTCTTTTGCTGACCCCTTTCCATGGCGACGAGGGGGCTCAGGAGACTGCTCATAAGTCTCATCTTCAACTTCATCATCATCACTCTCAGTCCTTTCCTCTTCCTCCTCCTCCTCTATCTCTTCTTCACTCCTTTCGGCATAGGAGGGAGGAGGGTCACCTCACCTTGGCCTAGAGCTGCGCTGAAATCCTTCATGCCCTAAGGCTTCTTGCACGGCCTGTAGAGCGGCGGGATCGTGCCTAGCCTTGGTCCTCCTTTGGGTGGAGGGCTCCTCATTGCCACGACCGACCTTCACTCTCGCCATCTGGACAGGTAAAAGGTTATGGAAGTTAGAGGTTATCAAAAGAGGAGACATACTACACTTGTGGTTTAGGGTTGCAGTGTGAACCCCGGATACTCTGGGAAAAAGTCCGGAGACTCCAGAGATACCGGAGAGTCCGGGTTCTTCGACCCCGGAGTGTCCGGGTTTCGCAGCCGAAACCCTAAATCACAATGCAGGAAGATATATCCATCCAAACTGAGAGGAAACGCAGATCTAGAGTCTATGGAGTATTTCCTACCTATTTCCTACGAGGATACTACAAGGACTACGCTAGGAAAGTAGATCGGGAAAAACTCATTTGAATATACCTTGGGGAGAGAGGGAAGAGGGCTTGAATCCTTTGAAACTTGAGTAGATCCTTGATCTCCACGCCTTGGGGCCTTCAAATCCATACTTTCACGAGATTTGGTGGGTTGGAAGTGGAAATTTCCCAAAGGGATGGAGGGAGGCGACGGGAGAGAGAGGGGGCGCGGTTAAAACTGAGTAGAGGTGAAAAAAGCCTTTTTCACCACGGTCAAAGGTTTTTATACCTTTACAACCCGGAGTCTCCGGGCTAGGTCCGGAGTGTCTGGGAAACCCGGAGTTTCCGGCCCCAACCCCGGATACTCCGCTCCCCCTCGAATCCAAACGGCGATTTTCAAGGAATTTGGTTTTTGTATAGATTTGGAAGGTTTCTTATGTGATAAATGTGAGCCTGAGCAGTATCAACACTTTGGACTAGCCACAAGCAAGCAAGGGGAACAATAGTCTAAATGTTGTACTCTAAAGATCCAAATTTTAAAAACGAATACAATACAAGCTTTTCACAAATTTTTTGTTTTCAAAAATTCTATACTAGGTCACTCAAATATGTGCATGATCTCAAGACAAGTTACGAGAATCCAAGATATTTAGCTCACTCCTCAAAGCACAAAACCTTAGTTCATCGAGAGGCTTTGTGAAGATATCGGCTAGTTGCTTATCGGTGCTCACATGACTTAAAGCGATATCTCCTTTGGCTTCGTGGTCTCTCAAGAAATGGTGTATTATGTCTATGTGCTTTGTTCTTGAGTGGTTTACAGGGTTGTTAGCTAGCTTAATGGCACTCTCGTTGTCACACAAGAGTGGCACCTTGCTAAACTTGCAACCAAAGTCTCTCAAAGTGAGCCTCATCCAAAGTAGTTGAGCACAACAAGCGCCGGCTGCAACATACTCGGCCACGGCGGTGGAAAGGGCAATGGAGTTTTGTTTCTTGGAACTCCAAGACACCAAGGATCTTCCAAGGAATTGGCAAGTCCCAGATGTACTCTTTCTATCTACTTTGCAACCAGCATAATCCGAATCGGAGTAACCAAGTAGATCAAAAGTGGAGCCCTTAGGATACCATAAACCAAGGTTAGGAGTATGAACCAAGTATCTAAAAATACTCTTAACGGCCATTAGATGGCACTCCTTAGGATTAGCTTGAAACCTTGCACACAAGCACACACTAAGCATGATATCGGGCCTAGATGCACAAAGGTAAAGCAAAGAACCAATCATGGAACGATATACCTTTTGATCAATGCTTTTGCCTTCCTCATTTAGATCAATATGTCCATTTGATGGCATAGGTGTTTTGATAGGCTTGGCGTTGTTCATGTCAAACTTCTTGAGCATGTCATTGGTGTACTTGGTTTGACTTATGAATGTGCCATCCTTGAGTTGCTTGATTTGAAAACCGAGAAAGAACTTCAACTCGCCCATCATAGACATCTCGAATCTTTTAGTCATGATCCTACTAAACTCATCAACCCAAATTTGATTAGTAGAGCCAAATATGATATCATCAACATAAATTTGACACACAAACAAATCATTGTCTTGTTTACGAGTGAAGAGAGTAGGATCGGCTTTGCCTATTTCAAAGCCTTTCTTTAAGAGAAAGTCTTTAAGGCATTCATACCATGCTCTAGGGGCTTGCTTGAGCCCGTAGAGCGCCTTATGGAGCTTGTAGACGTGGTTTGGAGATTGAGGATCTTCAAAACCCGGTGGTTGCTCAACGTAGACTTCTTCGGAGATTGGTCCATTCAAGAAGGCACTCTTGACATCCATTTGATGCAACTTGAAGTTGTGATGGGTGGCAAAAGTTAAGAGTATATGAATTGCTTCAAGTCTTGCCACCGGTGCATAAGTTTCTCCAAAGTCTAAGCCTTCAACTTGAGTATATCCCTTTGCAACCAATCTAGCTTTGTTCTTGGTCACCACGCCATCTTCATCTTGTTTGTTGCGAAACACCCACTTGGTTCCAATCACGTTTTGTTTGGGGCGTTCCACCAAGGACCAGACTTCATTCCTAGTGAAGTTATTGAACTCTTCTTGCATGGCCATCACCCAATCAGCATCTCCAAGAGCATCTTCAACCCTAAGAGGTTCCAACATGGAAACAAACGAGTAATGTTCACAAAAAATTGCTAATCTTGAATGAGTTGTTACCCCTCTACGAATGCTTCCAAGTATGTTATCAACGGGATGATCTCGTTGAACATTTTGTCGAACTCTTGGATGTGGGTCAGACACTTCTTTTTGGATCAAATCCTCAGTTTATTGACTGCCTTGTGAAGCTTCAGCAGCAGGTCCGGAGTCTCCGGACTCATCTCCGGAGTTTCTGGAAAATCCGGAGTCTCCGGGTTTTTGTCAGGACTCTCCGGGGTGCGCAGCAGGAGGCAGAGCTGCTGCATCTTCAATCACGCAGTCCTCATCATCTTCTTCTTGAGACTTTATTTCTCCAATGGCCATTCTCCTTATAGCCTTTTCAGCGGGTACTTCCTTGCCTACACACAATTCATCAACTTGCTCCTCTTGAGAGCCATTAGATTCATCAAACGTCAAGTCACACGTGACTTCAACACAACCGGTGGTTTTGTTGAGGACACGATAGCCATGAGCGTTTGAGGCGTAACCAAGAAAGATACCTTCATCAACTTTAGATGCAAACTTAGAGCTTTTGGGCTTCTTGTTGAGAATGAAGCACTTACAACTAAAAACTCTAAAGTAAGAGACATTAGGCTTTTTACCGATTAGGAGCTCATAGGCGGTCTTGTGGCGAAGCTTGTGAAGATACAAACGGTTGATAGCATGACAAGCCGTGTTGATTGCTTCCGCCCAAAAACTATCCAAAGTCTTGTACTCATCAAGCATGGTTCTTGCGGCTTCAATGAGAGTTCTATTCTTCCTCTCAACTATCCCATTTTGTTGTGGAGTGTATGGGACGGAGAGCTCATGACCAATGCCTTCTTCATCAAGATACTCTTCAATGTTGGTGTTCTTGAACTCGGTGCCATTGTCACTTCTCACTCTTTTGATCTTCATATCAAACTCATTTTGGGCTCTTGTGGCAAACTTCTTGAATATTTCATGCACTTTGCTCTTGTCTTTCATAAAGAATACCCAAGTATACCGAGAGTAATCACCAACAATGACAAATCCATACTTGTTCCCTCCAATGCTAACATAAGCCACCGGACCAAAGATATCCATGTGAAGTAGTTCCAATGGCCTTGAGGTAGATACTACATTCTTGGCGGGATGAGGAGCACCAACTTGCTTTCCGGCTTGACAAGCACTACAAATTCTATTTTTCTCAAAATGAACGTTTGTTAGTCCTAGGATGTGTTCCCCTTTAGAAGCTTATTGAGATTATTCATCCCAACGTGAGCTAGTCGGCGATGCCAAAGCCAACTCAAGCTAGACTTTGCCAACAAGCATGTATCAAGTTGGGCTTTATCCGATGAAAAATCCACCAAGTAAAGCCTTCCCTTGAGTTCACCCTTAAAGGCAACGGAGTCATCACCCCTTCTAAAGACGGTCACACCCTCATTTGTGAACAAACAATTGTAGCCCATATCACAAAGTTGTGAAACGGACAACAAGTTGTAGTCCAAAGATTCAACCAAATAAACATTGGAAATTGAATGATTGATTGAGATAGCAATTTTACCAAGACCAACAACCGTTCCTCCACCATTGCCTTCAAAGGCAATGCTTTCCGAAGGATTTTCAATCATGTCACAAGATGTAAACATTTTCTTCTCCCCGGTCATATGATTTGTGCATTCACTATCAATCACCCATTTTGTTCCACCGGAGGAGTATGCCTACAAAACAAATTATGCTTGTGTTTAGGTACCCAAGTGGTCCTAGAGTGTTAGTCACAAGAATCTTGGGCACCCACACACTCCTTTTTATCATTGTCCCTTTTGTGCGAGGCCCCACATACTTGGCAACCACCTTACCCTTGTGGTTCCAAGTCAACACATAATCGGCATAAAAGCTATCTTGTGATGCATGAGGTTTGGGCTTCTTGCTTGACTTGTTTGGCATTGATTTTGGTGCATGAGTAGTAGCTTGGGTGCTTTTGAACTTGATAGGAGTGTTGTATCTAACTTGGTTGTCATGCTTCTTGACACCCATTTGCTTCATGTCGTGCACCACATTTCTTGTTCCCATACCTTTGGTGTGGTGGTTCTTGATGAATGGGATGGGGTCCTTAGTGCCTTGTTCTTGCTTACCAAGCCCTTTCCCATCCTCAAAGCCAAACTTCTTCATGTAGCTTGATCCAAACCCTTTGGTGTAGTTTTCAAACTCACCTCTCTTGGGTTCTTTCTTCTTCTCAATTATGAGAGAGTTTGACAACCTAGCAATTTTCTTTTTCATGGTATTCATCTCGGCAACATTAGTAGCACAAGCATTTATATCAATCTTATAACATCTAGAACAACCTTTGCTTGTTGATGTTCGAGATTTAGAGAAAGCATCATTAGATAAAGTTGTAGCATTGTTCTTGAGGTTGTCAAGTTGAAATTCTAATGCTATGTGACTAGTCTTTAAGCTATCAAAGCTCTTTTGAAGTTCAAGCTTTTCATCATCAAGTTTCTTGCAAGCATCCTTAGCTAGGAAAGATTCCCTAGTTAATTCATCCACTAATAACTTCTCTTTAGCTAGGGATTTCTTGAGGCTAAGAATTTCTATCTCCTTTTCCTTGAGCGAGTCCTCTTGCACCTTGAAACCCTTCTTTTCAATTACAAGGGCATCCTCAAGGGCAATGGTTTTCTCCCGCTCAAGTCTAAAGAGTTCTTCTTGCACCTCTAGAGTCCCATCTCTATTCTCAATTTCTTTCATTAAAAACATAATTTTCTTTGTTGCCTTTTTACCAAAGCTAGTGATCATTTTTTCAAAATCGAAATCATTCTCACTATCATCATCTAGGGGCGGGGTGGGAGTGTCTACCTTGGAGCCCCTAGCCATGAGGCAAGTGTGGGTGAAGTCATCTTCATCATCGGTGAGATCTTCAAATAGTGATGACTTGTTGATTGGTTCCCTAATGGTTATGGTAGCAAGACCGGCTTCCATGTCGGAGTCGGAGCTATCATCATTTGAATCCCATTCTTCACCCAAATGAGCTTCACCAACTTCCTTTTTCTTGTTCTTGTCAAACTTGTTGGTGTCTCTTCTTCTTACTTTTATGTTAGGGCACTCCGCAATGAAATGTCCCTCCTTGCCACACCCAAAGCATGGTCTCTTGGAAGTTCTCTTCATCTTGATCTTGTCCTTGTCCTTGTTCTTGTTGAAGAAGCCACTCTTCTTGAACATTTTGTTGAACTTCCTTACAAAGAGAGCCATTTGTTCGGGAGTCATGTCCATGTCACTATCTTCATCATCATCTTCCTCGACCATGGTCCTTGAGGTTGATGAGCTTGACCTTTTCTCCTTGCTAGATGCCTTGAGGGCCACTCCCTTGTTCTTCTCAAGTTGTTCATGCATCTTTGACATTTCTTGTGAGAGCTTGGACTCCTTGACGGTGATAAGGTGTTCTTCCATTCTTCCAATCACATCCGCCGGAGTGAACTTGTTGAACCCTCTCTTTTCCCTTATGAGAGTAGGGAGTTGAACATCCCTTGCCATGTAAGCGGAGAGGATCTTGTCAACCACTTCTCTTCTTCCCCATCTTGTACTTCCAAGTGATTTGATTTTGTTGATGATCTTGTTCAATCTGTTGTACATGTCTTGAGGTGATTCATCATCCTTGATGACAAACCGGTTGAGCTCACTTTCCAAGGCTCGAATCCTTCCTTCCCTTACTTGCTTTGTCCCTTCATGGTTGATGAACAAGGTGTCCCGCACTTCCTTGGCGGACTTCAAACCATCTACCTTGTCATATTCTTCGGACGTGAGTGAACTCTTGATGATGCGTATTGCTTGATAGTTTCTTTGTATCTCGTTTGCTTGATCTTGAGATAGTGTCGCATCACCACTCGGAAAGGTAATACCCCTGTTCACAATAGTCCAAAGTGCGGGATCCACCGCCATCAAATACTCCTCCATCGAGCTCTTCCACTTGGAATAGCCGGTTCCATCAAATTGGGGTATCTTCCCAATATGGCTAGAACCCGATGGATGGTTAAAGGATAAGCGAGAGTAATCGAAAGAGGTTCGAGTATAGTCCCTTGATGGTCGTCGAGCGGAGCGGGTGGACCTTGCATCATCGAACTCCTCGTCCTCAGTATCGGAGGACTCATCACCTCGTCCATGCGCTTGATGACTAGTGCTTGCACCACGGGTGTTGTCTCCTAGAGGAAGGGGAGGCATGCCAACAACATTGTTGACGGGATCACCTTCGGCGAGAGGTAGGGCTTGATCATTTGGATTCGACATCTTCTCAACTCCAAGCGGTTAAGCTTCAAATATGGAGCACTTGGCTTTGATACCAATTGAAAGGATCAAGATGTCGACTAGAGGGGGGTGAATAGTCGAACCTGAAAATCACAAACTTTTTCGCAGCTGTCAGATGCAGGTCCGGAGACTCCGAATATTTTTCCGAATACTCCGGGAAATCCAGAGAATCCGAGAAAATGTCCGGATATTCCGGCCTGCTAGGGAAAGATTAAATCGACAGAAATTAAACTTGCTCAAAAGTAAATCTGTGAAAATAGGTTATGCACTGGGATGAGACAAGCCTGTTTATCCACTCAAATCTTGTAGGAACCTCAACACGAAGTAGATCGGCACCAAACCCTAGATAAGTGTTCAAGCAAGAAACAAGCATACAACAAGATGAACAAGCACAAGAGACATAAGGATTTGTTACCGGAGTTCAACCTCACACCTTGAGGTCTACGTCTCCGTTGAGGTACCCACGAAGGGTGGACCTTTACACCTAGGTCACTTTCCTCCCTCTAGCGACCACAAAGATCAAGCTAGAGTTACTTACTCAATGTCGGGGTGATACAAACTTCCTTGGGCAGCCACAATCTTTGGATGCTCCAAGGCCACGCCTAGCCGGCTAGGAGCTCAAGGCTACAAGAGTAACAAACACGAATTTTGCCAACCAAGCGAAGAACGAGGTGCTCTAGAGATGGGAAATCAGCTCACAAGCACTCTCCAAGCCCTTGCTCTCAAACCCTCTTAAATCCCACAACAAATCTCACCAATCTTGAGCCAAAGGGAGAAAGAGGAGGAGTAAATGAGGTTTGCAACTGTTCAGCACGAAATGGCAGGGGAGGAGAGTAAATGAAGGGGTGGAGGGGGCTTTTATACCCCCTCACCCAGAATATAGCTGTTGAGGCTTTATGACCCGGAGTATCCGGGGTAAACCCGGAAACTCCGGGAAGTCCGGAGTCTCCGGGGTAAACCCGGATACTCCGGCCTTCCAAGGCCAGCACCAAGAGAAGTTCCCTGTGAATGTGTTGGTGCAAAGGTGTCTCTCATAGATTTTGTTTTAGCAACTAGAGCACCTGTTCGACTCTTGGAAGACATAATTCCTGTCCCTCTTGATAGTACGACATTCCTAAGACTCAAATTCAAAAGTAAAAATAAATAAGCCTTCTTAGGAATCCTTTAGAGCACCACTTTCCTTTTTGTACATCAACGAGTTGTGCTTGATGCCATACACAATTTTAATACCTGCTCATGGACTAGGTAATTCATTAGCCACTTAGTTGTGTGTCATTACATCACCAAAACCCACTTAGGGGGCCAAGATACTCTTCACACGCCGGTCACGCTGCTGAAAAGAGCTTGAGACCGGAGAGGAGGAGGCGGCCCACCCGGGAGCAAGAGGGTGCCAGGGATGCGGCGAGCCCGGGAGGAGGAGCGGTTGAGATGCAGAAACAGATTCGTCAAACTTCTAGAAGCACTACTTGTTTTGAGTGTAAATTTCTTCTCTCACCTTATCTCAAAATCGAGTTTTGCAGATGGGCATCCGGTATGTTGCTGCAGATAGTATCTTAGAGGGTGTTTGGATCCCACCTGACTACAGACTACTGACTAATTTTAGTCACCTTTAGTCACTAAACTTCCAAACACCCCTGACTAAAGGGTGACTAAAGCTAATTTAGTCCCTAGTCACCCATACCCCAACTTCTACTGACTAAAATCCCTTCTCTCTCCTAATTAATGCCTTATCCAGCACCCCTCGCCCCTCCTCCCGCGACGGGTGAGCTCCCATCCTCTGCGTCGGGCCACCACGCTCCCTCCTCTGCCAGCCATGCTCCCCACCTACGCTGTCGGTCACACCCGCCTCTCTTCTCATCTCCCTGTGTGGTCCGCTGCCGGCGCCATCGTCGTGGAGCAGTCCACCTCCGCGAGGGCGCGTCGCGCGACGACGAGGAGGAGGAGGAGAAGCAGCGACCGGGCCCGAGCTGTGGGGCCAAATCCCGAACAGCGGGGCTCGATGGCGCGTCATAGTACTGGCTTGCCGCCGCGACGCTCCTCCTCGGCCTCATCCCCGCGTGCCCCCTCTGCCACGCCGAACTTCGTCACGCCGCGCCTTCTGTTCCCTCAGATTCGGGCTGCGCCGCGCCGCCTTCCCCCTTCCCGCCCTCCTCCCTCCGTCGACGAGGAGGACACCACCACCTCAGCGTCAGCGACCTCCCTGAACGATCCTATGTCGGCACCGCAGCGGGGCCGGGGGCAGGGGCGCCCCTCTGTTCTTGCGGGCGGCGGCGTGGGCGATCGTGGTGCTGCTCGCGGTGGGACTCGGGGTCAACGCACTCGTCCTCACTGTCGTGCGTAGTGCCACGCTGCTCGTGGTGGCAGTGCTCCTCTCGTTGGTGCCCGAGCGCCTGCGCCCGTAGGCGGGGAGAAGAATGAGCTGTTGGAGCTTGGCATGAGGGAGAGAAAAAGCAGGGAGAGGAGAGATAAATGGGAGGTTGAGAGAAGAATTTCAAGCTGAGAAATTTAATGCTGACTAGTACTAGTCATGCTCCAAACAGGGGCTGGCTAAAAGATTTTAGTCTGACTATTTAGTCAAGTCACTAAAGGATCCAAGCACCCTTTTAGCCACCAGATTTTGCTACTTCCCCGTCGCTGACAGTTTGTAGAGTACAATGGGTGAAGGCACTTGCCGCCACTTAAATTCTCGACGAACAACAGAATGTGCCACAGTTTTACTGCTGGAGAAGATATTGTTAGCTTTTAGTGGGCCGCTAGCTACTCAATTTTTGGCCCAGGTCCACCACTGCCGACACCGCCCCCTCACTTCTTGTCCTCCAGTACTATCTTAGAGCAACTCCAGTGGGGGCCTCCAAATTGAGGCCTCCAAATCTCTTTTGCAGGCCCAACTTCAAAATTTAGAGGCTCAAAATTGTTACCCAACTCCAGCGGGGATATCTATTCAGACCTCTATTTTGAGGTGGACCCCATCTATCATCCAAAGGAGAAAGAGGGTGCTGCTGTCTGCTGCGAGGGGATCGAGAAGCTGGATCTCGCCGCCGCCGCCGGCGGGGCCGGGGTCGCGGGCAGCAAGAGGAGCGTGTACCTCATGGACTGCGCGTCCACGCGCGCCGCGCCGCCGAGATGGAGGACGCCGCGCGGCGGCGCGCGCAGCTCGCGGACGTGCGGAGCGCCTACTCGCCGGCCGCCGGGACGTCGACGGGCCGGGCCTCGACGCCAACGCGCTCGGTTGCCCGCGCACCGTTCCGCGGCGGCCTCCGCATCTCGGGGGGGGGCCGCCGCCACTAGCGCCTCCGCGCCACCCTTGCGCGAGCTCATCCGGCGGGGGGCTCAGATCCAGCGTTGGAGGACGGATCTGACAGCACCGCGCGCCGTGCCGTACTCCGGCGGCTCCAACACGGCGCACCTCGAGCCGCCGACGGATTCGCTACCTCCCTCGTGCCTATGGGCACGGGGACGGGGAAGACGAGGCGACGGGTGCTGCTCCTGCGCTCGGGGTCGGGTCGTCTTGCTCCACGTACGGTGGAGGCGAGCGAGCGCTCAGGGGGTAGACTCCGACACCGCGCCTAGGCCTGGCCGCGCCAACGGCCGGAGCCGCTCCCCTCCGCATGGCTAGCCCCCGCTGGATTGCATCTGAAACAGGTGTGAGAGAGGAGAGAGAATGGTGGATGCAAATGATTTTGAATCGCGGGGGGGGGGGGGGACGAGAGAATGGCTTGTTCCATGACCGGCTCGGCGAGCTCCAGGCAGAGGTGGCGCAGCGAGCTCGACGTGAGGGAGCGCGGCGAGCTCGACGTGAGGGAGATCGAGGGGTGACGGCGCAGGGAGCTCGAGGGAGGACGGCGGGGTGTGGCAGGGGGAGGAGATGGAAAAAAAGAAAGAAATGGTGGGGCCCACATTTGGAGGGGGGGATTGAGGGCCTCCAGAAATGGAGGGTGGGAGGGGGAATTTGGGGTATGCAAAATGAAGGCTTGTTTAGAGGCCTTGCTGGAGATGGATTTTTACACCAAACCTCCAAATTTTGGAGTAGAGGCCCATATGGAGGCCCCCGCTGGAGATGCTCTTACCAATGAAACCCCCACTTCGCCACTCCCCGCATCTGCTTCACTAGTCGATCAACTTCCTATCACTCCTTCCTAATCATAAACCCACCACCCTGCACACCGAATTCTAGAACCCCAAGCGCTTCCATGTTGTGGCTCAGCATTGCCATCACTCTTCCATTGATATTTGAAATCTAGTTTCCAAGATTCCAAAGTCTCTATTGTCGAAAAAGAAAAGCAACTGAAGTCTTGGAGGTAGTATGTAGGAGAATATAGTGTCACCTCACTTATAGGAAAAGCATGATAAATATTTTTGTTTGGAGAGCTCATCAGTTGGAATTAGCAGAGGGGATATGAACAATAAATGAAACAAACAATGCTAAGAATAGTAGAGGAAAAGTAAACCGTTTTATTCAACGGAAAAGATGCTGAAGATAGAACCCAATCGAGTGCTAGCTACTCCTAGCTACGAATGTGATATTCAGTGCGACTGCTGACTGTTGACAAGTTGGCACTTTCGGCCACATCGGAATGTGTCAGCGACTTTTAGCCTCGAGGGTGACCTCATTGGTCCAAGTAGCTAGCTAGTAGGCTGCATATCTACTGTATGTGACATCTGAAAAACAAGCGTTTTCTCTTCCAAAGGAAATCGTGTTGCCTGGAACTACTTCAACTTGAACACGTCTTTCTAGTCCTGTACAAGAAAAACGACTCCGCTCGTCTCTGCAAGTAACTAAGCTCGGATCGAGAATTTCACAGCCCCACCATGCCAATTGCCATCATGCGTACATGTGTCTGAAGGATTTCTTGAAAGAGCTGGCAAAAACCGATCCATCACCGACCAGCAGTGTGGCGTGCGTCCATGAGGCGACTACCCATGCATGACCGAGTGACCGACCATGGCGGCGAGCTAGGAGCCCCGCCCCATACGGGCCGGGGTCACGCATGGCTTTCCACTCCAAAGCTTCCTGAGAATGGGGACAGCAGATTCTTATTCCCCAATTATTCCCTCCCAGATTCTTCGTCCGGTATATCAACCTTGCGAAGAAAACGCGAGAATAAAACTTGACAGGATGAGCAGACACGCGATCGTGAATTTGTGATGCCGTCATCATTCGCGTGGAGTCGTCGACAGGGAATGGTGTGTAGAGCGACGGGACGTCCGTGCTGCCACCTGTATGTACAGGCTGTAGGAGGGGTGAGGTCACTACACTACACGTCCAGAAGACCAGAAATGAGAGATGCATGTTTCCCAATCTCTCTCTTTCACTCTTCGGCTAGCTCGATCTAGCTCGCTTCGCCCATTGCCCGTCACCTCGTACTATGTACTATATATAGGGCACTGCCAGGTCACAAAACCACAGGAACATCTGTTTCAGTAGCTGGTTTATTAATTAACCGTTGGAGGGGATTGGGAACACAGATCACTGTTATCTACAAGCGCTGCATATATTTATTGGATACAGGACAATTTGGTATCTAGAGATGATAATAGTAATGTGTTTAACAATTGTGTAGACATTTCTTTTGTAAGATATACCCCCTCTGTACCATAATAGTTGACGCTTTAGCGTTGTTTATAAATGTCTAGATTCACATGGACGACAAAGTATAAATATTGTACAAAAATGTTCAGATCCATCTGATTAATGATGCACATCATTTGAGGCTACAACGACTATTATTATGAAACAGAGGAAGATGCACATCATTTGAGGCTACAATGACTATTATTATGAAACAGAGGGAGCACTATTTGTGTAGATGTGCGCAATGTTGAATTGGCCTATGCGCGCCGGCATGCTTCGTGGCGCATGACGGGCGCAGGGCCGGCCTCTGTTTGCCTTTTCCCTTTTCAGTTATTTTTCCAATGCAATTTGAAGTAAACTAAGCAATTATGTGTATAAATTATTTGTATAAGTTTCTTAGAAACATTTTTTTGTAAAAGTTACAAATATTTTTATGTGTATAAGTTGATGTGTATATCACAAAACTGTGTTACAAATTTTATCATATAAGTTGTTGTTACATACAAATCACATGTATAAGTTATAAGTTACCAAAAATGAAAGTCGATGTTGTTTCTTTTTTATAAAGTTGTATGTATAAGTTCTGCATGATGTCCAAGTTGTGCTAACAAAATCTCTCGCAAATATTGTTAGTACATGGTTATACTTCAAAGTTATTACGTCTATGAGTTATAATATTCTAAAAATGGAAAGTTGAGGGATTTGAACTTTACCAAAAAGGAAATTAAATAGTGGACTGTCGGGGGTTGTAGCTAGCGGTCCTCTTGGCGCGCATTGATTAGCAACTCCACGTATTGGTTTTAGTTTGCGTGTGTGTTGTAGTCTTGCAGCGCATTGACAACCCAAGACAATGGCTTATCAAAAGTTGCGAATTTAGAATTTAAGAATTTACAAGTATGCAAATATTCGAGTTCTGTGGGTGACCTGTAGTTGTTGTGGCATATCAAAAGATATTGTTAGGTACAGTCCAGTGCAAGCAATTGTTATGCCAATAATAACCACAATCTGGTGTCCCTCTCTTGAGTGATCCGAAAGTTAGACCTTTCTTGATGATCTAAAGAAGAGCATCGCGCGGAAGGGACACACTCACACACTTGTACATATATTGGCATGCATGTTGGATGGATCTTAGCACAACCTATTCTAAGTTCAAATTTAAACTTTAAAGGTTACATAGATCACTAGGCCAGAAACGATTTTTACTGGCGGCTAAAACGCCTTTGTGCTGGCGGATGCCAGCACAAATGGCTATCTTTGCTGGCGGGTGCCCGCCCGCCACCCCTGACCACAGTGCTGGCGGGTGACATAAGCACCCGCTAGCATAGTGGTTTTTCGAAATCGGCTCGAAATAAATAGCAAAAAAATTATTTAGGAGAGGAACCCCACTCGCCAGCCACCCACCCGTCCTCCGTCATCAAACATGTGACCTCTTCCTCGCGCGAAGCCTCCTCTACCACTACACCACACACTCGTATGCGTCCATATGCAGTTTTGATTCTACTCATATTATACTACACTGAGTGTAAATCGGTTTTTTGAGGCACTAAACGGATTCAAATTAAAAACTTGTCAACTACAGAGTTTCATAACTTTCTGAGATCTACAACTTTCATGTTGGGCGTTTTCCCATTTGAGGTCATTTATGAAATTTGAATTTCAAATTTGAGAGATTCAAATTTGGATTTCATTGACAATATGATTTCAAATAAAAAAATTGTAAACTACGAAACTTCATAACTTCTCAGGATTTACAACTTTCATGTTGAGAGTTTCTCCATTTGAGACCATTTGAAAAGTTAAAATTTTCAAATTTCAAAAATTCAGACGTACTTTACTTCAACAAAAGTCATTCAAATAAAAAATGGTTCTACTACAAAGTTCTATAACTTTTGAGGATGACCAACTTTTATTTTGGTCATTTGCTCATCCGGAATAGTGGTAACAACATTCTTCACAAATCTTATACACCTCTCACATAGTTTCTTCAAACTATATAAGAGATATTGATTTTGTGAACATAATTACTACCACTTTGTCAAATGAAGCAACAACCCGAATAAAAATTGTACGTATTGTCAAGTTATGGAAGTATGGAACTTCGTAGTTTACAACTTTTTTATCTGACAACGTTTTACTACTTTAAAAAGGGATGGTTGATTTTGCAAAGCCACGCGTCTTGTGGCGACATAAGGCACCCGCCAAAGACAAATGGCATTTGTCTTTGTCGGGTGCCTTATGTCACCCGCCGATATTGTGCATTTGTCTTTGGCGGGTGACATAAGCACCCTTGCCAAAGATTGTGCCCCCACCACTATGCTGGCGGGTGATAGTTATATGTGCCAGCAATCTATTTTTCATGTGTCAGCACAAATCGTTTTTGGCCTAGTGGATGGGGTACAAATTTTGATGTGCAACGCACGATTTGAAGATGGGTCAGCTGTAAACTTTTTTTTGTAGGATGAGTTGCCAACGTTTTTCAAGTAACAATAGTTGCAAATGAAACCTCTTTTTAAAAAAGATTGGTTGCAAACTTGGCCTCCTGAATCGGTGAATCTTAAACTAATGCGACATGCATGTAGCCATGTACAGTAGTACTAGGGGCCACGGTGGTATGCAAGCCTCACGCTCACAGTTCCCATCAGCGGAAGCGACCAAAAACGGGGAGAATCTCAGCGTAGACTGGACCCAGCCACGCCCGGCGGCCCGCGCCGTGATATTCCCCTGGCGACCGCTGCCGCCCCTCCCCGCCCGCCGGTAGAATCCAAGCCACACCCGGCATGATGCTGCTGCCGCACATACACCCAAGCCAGCGAATTCCCTCCTCCACACGCGAGCAGCAGCAGCTGATCGAGCGCTCGCGTCGTCGCAGTGGGATCCATCCCTGCGTGCCGCTGGCCGCTGCCCTGCCGCCGGAGGGCCGGGCGCCCCCATGCCGGCCGGCCCTGTGTGTGCTCGCTCGCGCTCGACGCCACTCCATCTCACGCCAGCTCTGGAGTCTGGAAGCCTTGCACATGCAGGCGAATGTTTTCGGGCGCGGCAAGCGCGGATATGCTAGTTGTAGACCTGCATGCGTCACCTTGTACGCAGTTCCCGTCAGCCGCTCATGCACCTAACCTAATCCTCACAGGAGCCAGGATAGTACGTTGCAGCAGCCGTTTTCTTTCTCCTTCCACGAGGAGGATATAAATATTAATTAGTACGTAGGTTGTCGGGTTGCTTAGGCTATCGCGGCGCCAAGTTGTGTTTGATCGGTCAGGGATTCAGGGTTATAGAATTCAGTAGTAGCGTTTTTTATGGTTCAGACAGCGAGAGGCCACGGTTTGATTAGGTTCCGATCGTTGGCGTACGGCCACTTGCTTGGACTCGTTATTGACTCGGCTAGCTAATACCCGCAAAATCATTTCAGCGTGAGGCGGCACGGGCCGCGCCGTCCAGCGCCCCCACGTGCGCGGACACGTTTTTTCTTTTTTTCCTTCTTTTTTCCATAATTTTTTTTACATAAGTTATGTGCATAACTTGTCGTATGGAAAAAGTTATACACACAACTCGTCGTTCACAGAAATAATTATGCACACAACTTGTCGTTAGAGAAAAAATATACATACAGGTTATTCAAGAAATAATTGTGTATACAAGTTGTACACATAAGTTCTATGCGTCACCAAACTTATACTTAAAACTTATCTTACAAAAATTTATAGTTCAAAGTTATATGTCGAAATTGTGTGTATAAGTTTCAAAAATAAAAAATTTGTATGTATAAATTGTGTGTATAATTTGTGTATAAGTAGGAGGGGAACCGGTCGCTCGCACACATCCCAGCGACCGACGGTCGCCAATTAGCAACACCCACAAAATATCCCATCTTTATTTGATTTTTTCCCGTTGATAGCTCGGACGATCATCCTATATTATATTATTGTATATGCATGCATGTATGTACATGCATACAACATACTTATATATATTTCCTCAAAGGAAAATTAAAGGTATACCTCACCCGAGTGATTTGGAATCTCTCCTCTCATTTTTTTTCTTCTCCATTCACACCACCTTCTTCTTCGTCAACTCGGGCGAGTCGGCGAGCAGCTCCAACGATATTAGAGTTTCGGGGTTAAGGTTTAGGGATTTCGAGAGTGGACCAGGGGAGGGGTTGGGCAGTGAGGGGTGGGGGTAGTCGGAGGTGGAAGAAAGAGAGGAGGAGGAGGGAGGAAGAAGGATAGGGTAAAGAGAGAGAGTGAGGGGATCAGAGGTTGGTCCAAACGCCTACATCTAGTGAGGACAAAATGATACTCTTAGCAATCACATCAAATTGTTTTTCTTTCTTAGTACCATTTTTCACGCCCTCATCGGTGACTCTCCAAACATCAAGGTCCTTTGCTTGGAGATAGGCCTCCATGAGAACCTTCCACCGAGGATAGCCCGTGCCATCGAAATGTGGAGTCAAACCTAAGGTATCCACCCCTTTCATACCTCTATAGAGCAACTCACTAGGCGGTGAAGCCTAACCGTTCCAATGAGCCGGTTTTCACAATTTACCAGTCGAATTGGTGTTTCCTTGTGAAGGAAGTGAGTCCCGACTCTGATACCACTTGTAAGGAATCGGATGCCCGTTAGCCTAAGAGGGGGAGGGGGTGAATTAGGCAACTTAAAACCTTAACCTATGGCTTCACTATTTTTACACAAAGGTACACTAGAACATACTATCTAGATGTGCAACTAGGGTTGTTCTAGTGTGAAGCTCCCATCCCAAAACAAGGTTTGCAACCTATAGCCATTCCTAGCATGATACTACTCTAGAAAAGTAGAGACAAACAAAGATTGCAATAGAGTAAATGCGAAAATGTAAAGGGGATGAGAGGAAGCAAACTCTTGACACGCGATTTATCCCGTGGTATCGGTAGGCACTAAGCCACCCCTAGTCCACGTTGTTGAAGTACTCACACAAGAGTATTGCTTCCCGGTCACCAAGTCTCTCCCAAGAGCACCACTTGACTCGCCACAAAGGCTAGCCACTTAGGCACTTACCAAGCTCCCTTGGTCACCTTGATGCCGCCTCCACTAAGGAGCTTCTCCACCAAGGAAGGGGGTCTCCACATCCCCCGCACAAAGTGTCCTCGCCACTCCACACCAAGCCGGAGGGTCGATGACGATTGCCGGTGAGCTACTTAGGCCCCAAGGCTTCCGGCGAACCTTGTCCAACTTGATTCACTCAAGAATCATCTCACAAGGTTGGCACAACCTTGCACTCACTCAGCTCTAAGCTAAGCCTAGCACTAAGCACATACACAAAGCATATGCAAGTCTAAGGATGAGCAATTAAGCACTTGGATGGATTGGATATGAACTTGTAGGTGTCTTGAACTCCTGTGTACTTCCACACAATCCAGCAACCTCAAATGAGTGAGTGGAGGGGGTATAAATAGCCCAAGGCATCAAACTAGCCGTTGGCTAACGACCACTGAAAAGGTAGCGTCGGATGAACCGATGCTAGTTTTTCCAGGGCGTCGGTTCATCCGGTGCCCCTCCCACGTCACTTAGCCGTTGAGATTCTCTAACACAACTGCTCTGACGCTATACACCGACGGTGCGTCAGTTCATCTGGTGCTGAAGACCCCGCAACCAAGTCGTCTCTGTTAGCTTCCACGCGACCGTTGGATAGACCGACGCTACCCCTTGACCAAGGCGTCGGATCATCCGGTGCTGAAGGCTTCGTCTTGGCGTGTCTCTGTCTTGATTCAAACTAAGTGTCGGATAGACCGACGGTGTCCTCACTCAGACCGTCGGATCATTCGGTGCTACTGTCTTTGCTGCCCTTCCTTTGCAACTCGTCTGACACTACTAGGAAATGGACCGTCAGTTCATCCGACGGTGCCTAGGGTTTCAACCAGTGTACCAACTCGTCCGACGATTGCACCGACACTTGCTATAATGGTACCGTCGGATGAACCGACGGTGTCTTTTCTTTTCCTTTCTTGCTTGGTCTTGACCCTTGATTTTCTCATTTTGGCATGTGGTTTTCTTGCATCCTTGGGACCTAGAAGTGTCTACAAAGGCATGCTAAAACAATATTTAGTCCCAATGATCATGTTGTCATGAATCACCAAAATCAAACTCGAACTAATAGCATATGAGGCCATGTTTGCTACACTAGCACTTTACTTTAATTATTAGTAAGTATTGTTTACTTTTATTAGGATCATCATAATAAGGTTCCCACAATTTTGCAACATAGAATGTAAATACAATATATTAATTAGCATTTGGTCAGGACAATTTGAGAGAGATCCTTATAATTTTAAGATTGTATTGCATAGTATGATTGAAAAATAATAAGTATAATTAATTTTATTTCATTGAAAGATCCACCACAATAATAAGATGCAAATCTCAGTATTTAGTTTGCTCTCAATGTAGCACTAATCAAGAGATAATTTAATTTGAGTATATGGGTGCGTCAGAGGCCGGTCTTCTGGAATTGAACTGCGTAAATATTTGCATTTAAAACGTTAGTTAGTTTATGATTTATAAATGAATAATTAATAACTAAGAGTTATTCAGATTATTATATGCAACGGTTCCATTAGTGTATTATTTGTTTTTATGTGTTTTATGATTTGCTTCATTTTCTTGGACCATGTTACAGTTGATGTCAGGTATCACTGGTAAATTATTTTGATGGGCAATGTGGAATATATTTTTAATTCAATGTAGGTTTTGTAGCATGCATGTAACTATTGAAAGTTTTGTAACTGCTTTCTACTTAAAAAAAGGAGAATTACTCAATCAAGAGCCAAATATCATGGATTTTGATAAATCCGAAATTTGTCCATGTTTCTTCTACGGGTCCAACATGTGTTGTGACTCCTATAGTGGTCATAAAATGAGTTAAAGTGTAGAAATTGTAAAGTCAACAAAGTTTTACCTGATAGGTACGTGTCCACCTTTATTCTTGTGGAACGCATATTTGTGCCCATGAACTTGAAACTATACTTTGGAATGTTTTCATTGTCTTTGAACTTTTTAGAGTAGTTGTGGGTAAGAAGTTGATGTACGATCCTTTCATTTTCCATTAGTCGATACGTCTATGTTGTTGGTGTAACTCTGACATTTGCAATTATGTACACATTTTCTTCTTAAATCAGTGGTTTAAACATTTCCATATAGGTCTTGTTGATAACACCATGCATTATGGTTCTTTTTTCAGCATCGTTAATATTTTGTAAACCTAAAACAATAAAAAGACAATCAAACAGAACCTATTTACAATTTGGTTACCCTTTACTTGTTGTTCGACAATTCCTTTCCCGGTCTAATTTTACTTAAGGTTTTATTCATCACTGTAACTTCTTTTGTTTAGCAAAGTTCACCATTGCAACTTGTTCAACTACATTAACAAAAGATGGTGATGGATCTAATTGTCTTATTGTTTCCATAATACAAAAATTTGAAAATTTTCTATACATAAGTTACGGTACACAGATAACAATCGAGTATATAATTCGATAAAAAGAATTGGAAATAATAACTATTTGATAATAATGGTGAGAAGCAAGTCATCTACACCTAGCATGCAGCAGACCTAACAATAAACAAATAATTTAGTAATCATAACATATGTCATAAAAAATAATCTAATTGTAGCATGCAATAGGACAAATAATAAACAAATAATTTAGTATGCATGAAAATTAATCTAACTACAGCACACAATAGACCGAACAATAAATAAATAATTTTAAAAAAATCTAATTGTAGAAGAGAAATCAAACAAACTCGAAAAACAATGTCTTGCCGTGGATGGATCTCTAGTGTTCTAGTGTAACCAATGAGTGTAAAAGGTTCTGTAGAGCCATAGAAGAATGCTTAGGTTGATCGTACATTTTTATTAAATAGCAGCAGGGGACCTAGTTTCGTGGTGAAAGTAGTAACAATCCCTAGTCGATGGAAGTAGTACACAAAAGAGATGTTTATCGAAAGATGTCATCTCTCTTTTTGTAATTTTATATATGCACGGGTGAAATATATCATTTGTTGTATTAGCTAACAACTTTTTAGGATATATTATTTTTATGATTCAAGAAAAGAAAAGAAAATTCTAATCAACATGTATATACACATACATTCTAGTTTGTTAGTTGTATTATCTAAAGATCCTTTTAGAATAGATTATTTTTATGATTTAAACATGTGAAAGAGATAAAATGTAAGAGACTAATTATGTCATTACATTACATGTGACAGGCATGATATGATAGTTGGTCAATTTTTTATTTGAAGCAAAGGGAATTATATGTTAGATGTGACTCGGAGATGGTTTGAATTCATTTTTTCTATAGTGTCATGTGTGGATAATTTAGACAAAGATATAGGAGGGTTGGTTTTGTTAATTCTTCATAGTGATAGGCACGATATGATAGTTGGACAATTTTTTAATAGAAGCAAAGAGATTTATTGTGTTAGATGTGATAGAGAGATGGTTTAGATTTATTTTTTCTATAGTGACACATGTGGATAATTTAGACAAAGAAGATATATGAGGGTTGTTTTTGTTAATTCTTCATAATGGCATAGGTGGTAATTTTAGAAATAAAATACATCTGACGGTTATTAAAATAAACGATATTTTTTAAAGTGTCCACATAGGACTCCTGGGTGGCTTCATGTGGAGGCTTCTCTTTTTTTTAACTGTGCACCTAGGATTCCTAGCCTCAATCAGTAATAGTAAGATTCGAATGAGAAAGTTTCTTATTTCACCTAGGTGAGAAATAGACACGTACTCCCACCATTATGGCTAACAAAGTCATTGCGGCTGATTTGACGCGTGCTTGCAGTAGCAAATTAATGGAAACCCAGCAGCAGCACGGCAGTATCTATATATAGGCTGGGACATATGGGGGATACATGATCGATTGTAAAGCTAGCCACCAAACCGGCGCCATGTGTTTACGTGCCCGCTAGCTCCTGTCCAGACGCTCTTGGTTAAGCATGTACAAAGTGTCGGGTCCAAATCTGAAGGGAACAGTGATATCCTTTCCATTCTCCAGCATGGTGGGGCCTGAGATACTTGGCTGTCCAGGGTCATATCGCCATCATCCATGCCCGGATTTCATTTGTACAGGACGTCGCACACGTGAACCGGCCGGTAGTGCTTGTGTGTATCTTTGTACAGGACGTCGTCAAGACCCGCGTCAAAGACTCCATATTTATATATATCATATCACGGTCTCTACTCTCTAGCACAAAGAATGATTTCAGTGGGGGTCGAGAGCGTCGTGCAGTGACGCCACACACTACAGAGAAAGAAGATACTACTGAACAAGGGGTGCCTGAGATGAATTGCATTGCCAAGCAGTCACCACAGTGTCGAGACGGCAGTGCCCGGCCGTCCCGTTAAATCCCACGCTTGCAAAAGTCCCACGTTCTTGTCTCGTTGATCTTGAACCTTTTAAGTACCCTTCAGTCCGTAGCCTGACAATCCTGCACGCACTCGTATGCAGTGTCGGCCTGCAGTAGTGAACTCCATTTTTGTGCGTGTGAGTCTGGGGGTGGGGGCTGGCAGGCTTATCAACCACCAGCCAGCAGTACTTTTCTCTCTGAACAAACCAGCCACCAATAATCGATCGAGAGATTTTTCTCTCGGGAACAAACCACCACCTGAGAATCAGCCAAAGAAGATCTTTCTCTCGTAACTAATCAAAGACCACCATCAACCACCAAATTAAACGAAAACAGGCCGACCCGGCCGATCAGGACTCACCTTTGAGGAGACAAGTTCAAATAAAAAAACTCTCAGTAGAACGAAAAAGTAGACGTGTCTGGTTGTTCTGGCAGTAAGCAAAAGCAGATATGCATATATAGGTGCATGCATATATACACACTATGCGTTGACAGTGTGGCCACGCGTGCCCAGCAAACGTCCTTAGTGTCAAGCTTTCAGGCTTCAGCAATATTTGCAGAGAAAGACCACACGTGGACATGATGACGACCCAACGAGAAGATATAACAAGTAAATTACCAAGAGAAACCCGGTCAATGATAATAAAAGGAGTTTCTCCGAGTGTCTCCAAGATTCTTTCTAAATTTTACTCTCTAAATCATCATTTAGAGAGTCATTTGTATAAAAATTGTTTTCTATATCTTTTTAATTTTCAACAGCTTTTCTATTTCTTATGCGCACTTTGGAGAGCCATTCCCGTCTTCTATATTTGACTAGCGAAAAATCCGGAATAGAAGATGACTATATTTGGATGACCATTTAGATAAGTTGTTGGAAGTTTTTTTCACTAAAATTACTACTTCTACAATTTGGAAATAATATAGAGAGTCTCTTGGAGAAGTTGTAACACTATTGGTAACACGCAACATTTTTTTGTTATGTTAAATAGAACAAACTAAAAATCTCAAATGATCATTCATTATCCATTGTTGAGAGAGAGGGAGAGACCGTCTTTCCATAGGAAAACCAAACAGATTCATCCAGCTTTGAAATGGAGGGCATCAATTTTTTCATAGCTGCATATATATGGTTTAAGGTCATTCATTGTCAAATCAATGGTTGGATTCATCATGGCTAGGTGAGAAAAATCAACGATCAGGTTAATATCATAGTAGTGAAATGGATGGCTGAGATATCACTTGTGGTTGTAGGAGCATGAGGTCTTGAATGGATGTCCGAGATAAGTACGCTTGTGGTGGCAAGGGGATGTGGTCTCGCCTTTACCATATGGAAGGACACATATTCACCACGCATATGGCAAACTATATCCGTCTGTAGAACTATAAATGAATTGTCTATATTTCTCCATTAGTTTAAATTCTTGAGTTGAACTGGTTAGTACATGCAATTCAATACAGTATAAAAGTTAGTGGTCTCTCGAGAGGAGGAGGGAGGCAATGGAGGAAAATAATCTAAGTTTAATGTGACATTTGAATGGACCTAAGAAAAATAGCTAGGTCTAGCTGTGCCCAAACTTGAAATTATTCTTCTTGAGTTCGAATCAATTAAGCCCAAAATGACATTTTTTTAGATAACGGAATTACACTTCGGCCTCTGCGGTAACGCACACAGCCAAAGCCTCTGCGTGACCACACACAACCAAACTTATTACAAAATTTAAGAAGAAGAAAATACTCTAGTACAAGAAAAGTGTACTAAAGATCAACTAGAATCCATGGCGTCGAAGAATTGAGACCCATGAACACCCCACCTCAGCGCGCCCGACGCGAAGGCAAAGTGATATGCCGCCTTCCGGACATCCCCCACTGCAGCTGGCAAACCGGCCCACACTCGATCCAAACAGAATGTGGATCAGATCCGGCGATGAATACGCATATGCTGTCAAATGGTCGCTATTGGAGATGCACCTGTCCCCGTCGAAAGGGTGATCGCTACTCACTATTAGAATGAGGAAGCAACGACCGCCGTCGTCATGTCGGCGAAGATATGAAGTCGCCACTGGATGTGCGACCTCATCTTCTCCTCTTCGTCCTCCTCCTTAGGCACTCCCGCCTGCAGCTTATGCGCAAGCAGCGAGAGGTGCTGCCGCCGGCATCGGGTAAACTGGCGGTGTGAGGTCTTGCAAGGTCTCTAGCGACGAGCAGTAGTGCCTCAGCAACACCTCCAAAACGAGGGACACGACACCAGTGGTGTCCGTGTTGGCACAAAATGTACCAAACAATGCTTTCACCAGGAACTCATACGCTCGCCGCCCTAGCCGCGTTGTGACTTCCATGCGCCATCGAGACGGCCGTAAACGCGGTGGAAAGCCCGGGCCGTCGATCTGGCTGTCGGATTGCGCCGCTTGAGAAGGTGGGGCGCCGGCGGCGGAGCCATGCACATCACGACGAACCAGACTTAGGGGGTGGTGGATCCACCCTCAAGACGGCTAGACCCGGTCAAGGAGAACCGAATCTGGCCATGGAGGCAACAGATCCGATCACGAAACGACGGATTTGGGGGAGAACGGGCGCCTGGGATCCGGCCGTCCTCCTCTTGAAGTCCGACGGGCAGACCTTGCACCCCTGCTCGAAGCCAAGCAGACGCCGCACGACCAGGACGGGGGGTCCGGCCGGCCGCGAGAGCCGCCGCCGGCTCCCGCACCGCGGCCCCGCCAAAGCCGCGAGCCGGGCCTCGCCGCCGCCGCCAACGGCGCTCGCCGCACACCGAGGCCTTAGGGGGCGGATCCGGACCCCCAGGGCGCGGACCTGGCCACCCCAAGGGGCGGATCCGGATGAGGCCGGCCGGGGACGACTTCCGACGCCATGGATGAGGAAGGCCATGTGGGAGAGTCGCGAGGGGGGAGAGAGGAGAAAAAGAGAGAGGTGGGACCTCGCCGCCGCCTTCCTTGCGGCCGCACAGACGTCCAGCGACCGCTCAGGCGGCGGCGAGGTGGGGGGGGGGGGGGGGGGCGCACGGAGGTGGGTGGCGGCGGGGGGCTCTCGGCTCTGCCCATGTCGCCCCGAGAGGAGCGACGCGGGGGCCTCCTTCGAAAAGATAGTACCCGAGCGCATCGGCATGGCCGCCAAGCCCAAAATGACATGATAAATTATTTCTTTTGATTGTGTGCGGGCAGGAGAGCGACCATCTGATGACCACTAACAAATGAGCCAGGCATCCTATCCAGCCAGCTCAAATAGGGATCAGCTCAAAAATCAAGATATGGGAAAGAATTTTCTTCACTCAACAAATATTATTTTTTATTCCAACTGTCTTTTTCTTAAGTCCACTTTGTGCTTAGTTACGTTGCAGTTGAATATCGAAATGCTTACAGAGGGAATTTAGATCACTTTTGGACCCTTTTAATTAACTATTGGTTGTGTTTGCTGTTGGAGCCAGTTAACTAGCTCTTAAGAGGGTGGTAAGTATATTTTTAGCAGCTCGTTTTGGCTTTTCTAATTACATAAGTTGTACCATGTATCTACAAACATAGCAAGTGTCTAAGTGTATAGCAAAAGCCAAAACGACTTCCAATTTGGAATGAATGGAGTATCTACTAGTTAGCTTTAAGGGTTTCAAACGGAGCTTGATAAGCCCGATCAATTGTTGTTTTGAAAAGGGGAGGCATAATTCTCCAACACAACCCCAAGGGGCTTCTTTAGTAAATCTCACTCTTATGAAAAATTGTATGTAGTGTAAAGATAGCGTAGTAGGAGTTTGGTGGAGATCTTACGTCGTGCTGAAGTTTATTTAACATAAGCTTCAAATTAAAATCACAATTGCACTTGCCTTTCACCATGCCACCATGCAATAGGCTAAATCAAATTCTTTTTTAAAAAAAAGACAAACAATTGCTGCGTGCATTCAGGTTCCTCCATTTTAACTTCCTCTCAAGGCCCTGTTCGTTTGGCTTATCAGCCACCCGCCAGCGATACTTTTCTCTCAGAACAAACTAGCTACCAACAATCAGTCAGCAGTACTTTTCTCTCAGAACAAATCAGCACTAGCCATCAGCCATCAGCCAAACGAACAGGCTGCAAATCTTGAAAACCTGCCTTGGGTGTGCGTGTTGTAGTCATGTGTGAGGTGAGCGAAGGGCAGCAAGCTCCACGGTCGGTGGACCCAAGTCATCAGCCGCTTCACGACACTACTGCTTGCCTGCCGCTGCGTGAGCTCTGCCTTTGCACCCCTCTCCCATCATGGCATCATCTTGTACCCCCTGTCTCTATTCTCACGTCTCTCTCTTGCTCTGAGTTGTATATACATATTAAACTTTACTGCTATTTAATTATTCGCACTATATGCTGATCCCTTGCAAAAGTTGGAAGACCACACAGGTCGATTTCTCTTCAGAAAAAAATTATAGAAATTGGTTGATAACAGCAGCATATAGTAGTGTGGAAAGAAGGACAACGGAAAGGAGGGGAGGAGAGAGAAAAGTATGACAAGGATGCGAAAGAAATCAGACAACAACCTTCTTAGCCTCCTCCATATCCTCCTCTCCGCTTCTTCCATGGCATCCGTTCTATGGTAGCCAGGCCAGCACAAACCACAGCAAGAGCAAGCAACAGCTAGTGGCGGCACTCGAGAAAGAGGGGGAGGAGAGGTATGGACAAGAAGCAAAGTCATCACTCCCTTTTTCTGATCGCGCGCTTTGGTTCTTTTACATACGTGTGGATTTTGGTGTTTGCGAGCTTTTGTTTCCTCGCCTTTTTTTCCTCTCTTGTTCTCGAGTGCAACTGTTTACCTTGGATTTCCTGCGCTCTTTGTTGTTTTGTTGAACTTGGACGAGCCCTAAAATCCCTTGTTGTTTTTCCCCAGCTTGTTGTCGATTCCTTCTGTTGTTCTTTCAGATCAATTCGCAGCCACACACACCAACATATGAGATAGGTATGCGCCTCCTCCTTCTTCAATTCGATCTCGATCTCTTTTTGCACTTTCCCTTGGGTCTTTTCGTCCCCCTTTTGTGAAAGAGCTAGCTTTTCTGACATCGATCTTCTCGTGCTTGCTAGCTAGCATGATTTGTAGTGTCAATCTTGATTCTTGCGCGAGTCACTAGCTACTTGAGCCTTGTCTCAGTTGGGAGCTACTGTTTGTTTTGGGTGAAGGGAGGATAGGGAAGATCGACGATAGCCGCCCCTGCTAGTCCAATCCAGAAATAAGGCTCTACCGAAAGGGAAAAGATTCCCTTGTTCTTGAGCGGCTTGTCAAGGACAAATCTGGAGGGGGCGATGGCATCCAATTCATCAGCGGCGGCTGTGGCAGCGCTGTTCGGAATTAGGGATGGCGGCGACCACCAAGACCAGATTAAGCCGCTGCTCGCGCAGCAGCAGCTGCCTCCTGCGCCACTGCTCAACGCGGCGGCTTCGTCGTCGGCGGGGTCCGGCCTGCAGGCGGCAACGGCGGCGTCACCGCCAGTGAAGAAGAAGAGAACCCTACCAGGTAAAATCCTATAGCTAGTGTACCCTTTTCAATTACGGTGATGCATCTTCTCCCGGTGGATCTTATTAGTGATTGGGATTTGTTGCGAGTACTAGGAAGCGTCGTCTCTTCGTTTTTCTATGGATCTGAATTAATGTAATTTAGGTTTTTTGTTATGAACTTGGGGTTTCCTCGGTACAAAAACTTTCTTATCGAGTACTACAGTATTTCCGTCCAAGATTTGTTCTCCGCTAGCTGGATTTGAACTACATGAAATGGTCTTATATTTTCCGTCAGATCTTCATCCCTGTCTTCCCGTGTCTTGGAATTTTTGTCCACATCTTGATCGATTCGATTCAAAGGACCCGGTCGTCACATGTTGCACTTGCTGGCTAGTACTTCATTTAAAGCCTGTAGCCTCACCTGAGTGAATTCTCTTCAATTCAGGTAAAAGAGTAGAGAGAGCACTGAACCATCTTTTCTTTCTTCACCTGCTAGTTGCTACGTATTACCACACCAAAAAAAATCATTTTCCAACACATGCATACTAGTTTCCAAATCATGATAGTGAATTTATCTCTTAAACATAGATTTTAATTAATTTCCGCAAAGATTATTCCATGTCGTTCTTGAGCAGCTAGCTAGAGCCATAGATAGATGTTTATCCTCTTCACCGTTTGCTGTCTCACTCTCTCTTACCTAAACAGATAGCGGCCGTGGCACACGGTCTATGCCAATTCCTTTGTTCGCTATATCTCCTGCTGCAAACACGTCGATCGTCCTTTTTGCTCCTTGTTCAAAGTCTCGTGAAAATATTCCCTCCCTCGTTGCCTTATTTTGTCCATATATACATATCCTCACCAAACCAAGAGCTAGCAAGGCAAAATAAACACACATGTTATTCTCCGATCCAGCTGTGTTGTGTATACATACACATGCATCAATCATCAGCTAGTAATACACATAACCGTGCGTGCATATGCCTGATGAGCCTGACTAATATCGATCACATCTTGCTTGACGATGGTGGTCTCGATTGATCGATCACAGATCCTGACGCGGAGGTGATCGCTCTGTCTCCCAAGACTCTGATGGCGACGAACCGTTTCGTGTGTGAGGTGTGCAACAAGGGGTTCCAGCGGGAGCAGAACCTGCAGCTCCACCGGCGCGGCCACAACCTGCCGTGGAAGCTGAAGCAGAAGGACCCGCTGCAGGCGCAGCGGCGGCGCGTGTACCTGTGCCCGGAGCCGACGTGCGCGCACCACGACCCGTCCCGCGCCCTCGGCGACCTGACGGGGATCAAGAAGCACTTCTGCCGCAAGCACGGCGAGAAGAAGTGGAAGTGCGACAAGTGCTCCAAGCGCTACGCCGTGCAGTCCGACTGGAAGGCGCACTCCAAGGTCTGCGGCACGCGAGAGTATCGCTGCGACTGCGGCACGCTCTTCTCCCGGTACGTGCACTACTGCATGCTGCTACTTAACATGTGTTAGTTAATTGTACGTACGTGTGTGTGCTTCGTCGATCGATTAATTCTGTGCGTGTGCATCGTCTCGATCTTCCCTCTGTACGTACGCGCGTGTACGTACGTGCGTGTCGTCACCATCGATCTAGGTACTGGATGTCGTCGTCCATGTCGATCTGCTGCACGGCACGGTACTATCTGGCAAGTACAAACCGTGCATGCATGGATTCATTAAGTCAATGCAATGCAAGCCTAGTCATTCTCGTGTTCTCGCATTAGAGCTGCTGCTACCAGTGTTCTCGTGCATGTCGTCGTCACGCATGGTTCGTCACGCCATGGACGGACGTATCCTACTAGACTACACACATCAGCATTGGTTTCCGCATCGCATGCATGGCGCGCGGGCGCCTCCGGCCGGCCCGTGCCCGGCCGTGCCCGTGTGTGCTATAGGCTGCTGCATGCAAATTGTTCGACGAGTCGACGACGACGCTGCGTGCTGGCCGCCTGACCTGCCACTGCTGCACGCGCTTTGGCTTCGGTGAACGCGCAAAGAATGTTTAGTGCTGCGTAATCCGGCGGGATTAGGGTTTTTGTCTCGGCGCCGGCGCGTACCCAACAACTTTTGTTTGTGTTGCGCCCGTGGAGGAGAGAGAGTGTATGGCGCCAGCAGCAGCAGCAGCTGCAGGGCCGCTAGCGCCAGCCAGGCAGGCAGGCAACTGCATGCACGTGAAGCGCCCGTTGTCTCATTGGGTGCTCCGATCCTAGCTACATACTACAAGATGCGAACGAATGTCTCGAAAGTTTTGCTTGCATGCCATCAAGCCCTCTGATATGGCTTAAAAGGCCAAGAAACACTACTGGTACAATAATCTCTCCGTGTGTACGAAGGAGTGAACCATGCAGAGATGTGCACATTTCACACACCATCACCAAGCAGTAGTGGTGTCATGTAAAAGCTAGCTTATGTACTAGCGTGTAGTAGCCTTGCCTGTTTGCACATGAGCTGGCTAGATGCCGTGCAAGGGGGCCATCCGTTGGTCGTGTCAGAGAGCCAGCAGAGAGGCCGAGAGGCTCACAGTCCAGTCACAGCTTTTTTTTTTTTTTTTTGCCTTGGGTACACGGTACTGATGACCGATCCATGCCCGTCCAGTCCAGGGGCCAGCCCTCACATCTCTTCAGAGTTCACATGCACTGCAAACTTTCAGGAGCAAGCACAAGCAGGCGCCAGGCAGAGATCCGCGCGCTCGCACATTGATGGAATCGGGGCTGCTGCCTGCTGGGGGAGAGTGGTCACGCCGCTATCGTCTTTCACTAGTTCGGCGTGGATCTACCTGAGGGGAAACAAGCACATATGGAATGCATTAACAGAGAAGCTGCAATCTAGTGATTGTTGCTGGGGCGTTGCGTCAATAATTCGAAGGGCCTAATAGATACTAGCCGGCCGGTAGCTAGCCGCTATAGGAATACACGTACATAGCATAGGCTTTGTTCTCGTGTGGGTGTTTTCCCTCAAGAAAGGGCATCCGTGCGCACATTGTATGTGCTTGGGTACACATGTGGTATCCTACAGCTAGCCGTTCAGAGTACTTTAAGATTGGTGCGAGGGCATTAGGCAATTATGCTTGATGAGTTCGACTACATTTGGTGCTCATCACCTCTGTCCCATAAGTACAAACACAAAACCCTATTGTCCACCTTTTGCTTTCCTCTTCTTTGGAGGCCCATCGTTGGTTTCTTGGAAAGTGAGCTTTTCTGATGTCTGTTGGTGTTGGTGATGCCTCCACGCTCGCCCATGGCGATCTCTAATGTCAACTTGTACAATGTTCCCCTCTGCCTTTTCCTCTTGGATGCTAGCCGCTATTAGGAAAAACCTGCTATCGGATTTATAGCATGACAACCTACCTGCTACTCTTAACTCTTTTCTACCTTTTTCCTCCTTTGATTGATGACATGATCAGTTTATGGGATATATATCTAGCTGCCATCGAGTGTGAAACAAGTGCAATGAACAAAGTCCAAGACAGAATTAAGGAATAGGAAGTCTTTTTAGGCCATCTTTGGATCTATTAGTGCTATAACAGTCACTGACTAGTAGCTAATAGCTGCTAACTATTAGTTATTCTATTATTAGTACGGGTTGTTTGGATCAACCTACTGATAAGTTGTTGGATAGCTGTTTGTTTGTGAAAAAATGTCTATGGTACTAGTGATTAGTTAGTACTCCATCCATTCCACAAAACCTAACGTTTTGGACAAGGTTTTGGTCAAACATTAGGAATATAAATCATGAATATAACTTTTAAATTGCTGAGTTTATGAATATGGAAATTATATGAGTAGATTTGACGTGCAAAATATTTTTATAAATGTATATATATTTCAGTTTTTGACAAATATTTTTATAAAAATAAGAAGTCAAAGTTATGTTTTGGAGACCGTGCCGCTGTCCTAAACATCCGATTTTGTGTAATGGGGGAAGTAGGGCTCTTAGCTGGCTTGTTTGGATTCCTACCTGCTAATTTTAGCTAAGTAATTGCGGTAATGGATCCAAGTTGGCATTAGTAAACACACTCGATATTTTTCATACTTAATGTAAAATTGTGAAATGGCAACTCAAAACCAACATATATACATTAGGAAATATAGTTTAAGGAGAAGCGGCATTGGCATGATATATATGAAAAAGGTGACAAATACGAGGTGCAATGGTTCTTAAAAAAAAGCATGATGTCATTTTTTTAGGAATCATGGCGCCACTTTGAAATGTTGGTTCTACTTTGCAAAAAAAAAGTCGGTTCTTGAAATTTTGAAATAATACTTTAATAAAATCTTTTAAACGTGCTTTGAGATTGATTTTCACATTTAGTTGTCGGTAGAAGGTCACGTACTCACGTACCACATCGGTATCTGAAAACTCATGTTCGATGATTGATTTGATGCCATTTATGACATTTTCAACCATTTGTGTAGGCTTTGTCCTTTGTTGTTAGTTGGCCGCGAAGAGAAAATTCTCCTTTCGTTACAATTTGGGTTAGCGTAACTTAGCAACTCTCTCTCTCTCTCTCTCTCTCTCTCTCTCTCTCTCTCTCTCTCTCTCTCCCCTCTTTTTAAATTTTGTACGGACTGTGTATGAGACACCAAGAAAAATTCTGCACATGCATGCATGCGTCCTTTCACTGTGGCGCTGTCCTTCTTCTTGTCGTGCTACCATTTCACGTGCAACTTAAGTTTGGTTTTTGCACGTCACAAGCGCTGGATCCATGCACACACCCATATTGCCTTACTGACTTGTTCAATCACATGCATGCACACGTGATTGCATGCATCCATCCCATGCAGGAGGGACAGCTTCATCACCCACAGGGCTTTCTGCGACGCCCTCGCGCAGGAGAGCGCCCGGCTTCCGCCGCCCGGCCTCACCGCCAGCCACCTCTACGGCGCCACCAGCGCGGCCAACATGGCGCTCAGCCTCTCGCAGGTCGGTTCCCACCTCGCATCCACCCTCGGCGGGGACGCGCACGGCCACCACCAGGAACTCCTCCGCCTTGGCGGCGGCGGCGCCGCCGCGGGCCGCTTTGACCATCTGCTGGGCCCGTCCAGCGCCTCCGCGTTCCGACCCCTGCCACCGCCGCCATCGTCGGCGTTCCTCATGGGGGCGCCGCAGGAGTACGGCGACGGCAGCGAGGGCACTGGCCCCCACTCTTACTTGCAGGGCAAGCCGTTTCAAGGCCTCATGCATCTGCCGGACCTCCAAGGCAACGGCGCCGGCGGTGGTCCGTCGGCGGCGTCGGCTCCGGGTTTCTTCAACCTGGGCTACATCGCAAACAGCGCGAATAGCTCAGGTACTTCCAGCCATGGCCATACAAGCCAGGGACACCTGACCAGCGACCAGTTCAGTGAAGGAGGAGGTGGTGGCGGCGGCGGTGGCTCTGAGTCATCGGCTGCGATGCTTTTCAGCGGCGGAGGGAGCTTCGCCGGCGGTGACCACCAAGTTGCTCCTGGCGGCGGGATGTACAATGATCAGGCCGTGATGCTGCCGCAGATGTCCGCGACGGCGCTGCTGCAGAAAGCGTCGCAGATGGGCTCCAGCTCGAGCGCGCCCGGCGGCGCGTCCGTGTTTGGGAGCCTCGTGGGCTCGTCTGCGCCGCCATCCGCCGCGCATGGCCGGGCTCCCATGCTCGACCAGAGCCAGATGCACCTGCAGAGCCTGATGAACTCGCTGGCCGCCGGCGGCATGTTCGGCGGCGACGCCAACAGCGGCGGCATGATCGACCCAAGGATGTACGACATGGATCAAGATGTGAAGTTTGGCCAGGGCCGTGGCGGCGCAGAGATGACGCGCGACTTCCTTGGCGTCGGCGGCAGCGTCATGAGAGGGATGCCGGTGGCCAGAGGGGAGCCCCGTGATGGTGCCAGTGACATGAGCTCCTTGGAGGCTGAGATGAAGTCGGCCTCGTCGTCCTTCACTGGAGGCAGGATGCAATAAGCTTATTAAACAACCTGACATGCATGAAGGCAAAGGGTGTTGTAGAATCCGTTACAACAGGTTATTATAGTGCACACTGTACAATACATGGGAGTGTAGTATAAGGTCAACTGCAATCCATGCAAGAAGGGACGAAGAGACAAGGTTTGAACTTTGAAGACATGCATGCTGAGAAAGGGGGCTTCTTTGCTACTAATCCAAGAAGTTAGCTAGATCAAGTAGAACCGTGAGATGATCTAATTGGTGCATGCTTGGTGGTGGTAATTCATGCCTCAAATGTTTTGCTGTTTTCTCTATATGTAATTGGGGAGGGGATAGTATATTTAGCAATAATGTTGTAGCTAGCTAGGTTAGTATTATTGGCTTGTTGGGGATGATAAGATTCATGCCTCCCAACTGTTTTCTATTTGTTGCTTTATCTTCTGCAGCGCTGCTTACAGTACCCTTTAATTTGGACATTTATCTTGCTTCTTAGAAGACAGTCAATAATCACATCTTAGCCATGTGGACATTTAGTATTATTCTCTTTTTAGGGAAGACATAGTATTGTTGACATATATACATGTTTTTCAGGGCAGTCCCTCCAACTAGGATGGTTTGCATAGCATTAATTGTATTGTCACATAGAACATTTAGCTTATGTGGCACTATATTAAATAAATGAGAGAGAACGGGAAGAGCAAGAAATTGGGTCTCATATACGTAAGATCCAGGTTAACACGAGAGCCTATGCACTAGATATTGTCAAATTTTGCATCGAGAGAAGATGATGTCTTTATACTTGATGAGGAACAAATATATATGATTAACTGAGAGGAGAGATAACACACTCTAAGAGAAATCATGGGTTGTAGAGTGTAATTTCTAAACTCATGTCTTGCATATGTGGTGATATAGACACTACCTCTTGACACTATGGGTTGGTACGACCTCAATGTGTACCGGGAAAGAAGGCAAGAAAAATTAATTAGCTGCTTACCTGTTATTAGTCGTAAATTGTTATATTGAGATTTTTATATATCTAGTAGCATTGATGTTGTACTTATATGTACACATATCATTGATAAAGTTGAGACCCACGTATAATCAATTTTGTTTGTCTTGGTCTCTCTCATCTGTTAATGTCCCAACATATATAATACTTATTTACATACTTTCTAGTAGCAAATTACTCTTTTGTTTTTTTATTCGATTTTAGAGTCCTCCTTTGCATTGTATACACCCACATATATTTGACATTTACATTGTCCAAACCTTAGCTTCATGTGTATTATCTCCGTTTCAAATTACTTGCATTGCCGCTGTTGACTTTTGATCACAATGTTTGATCATTCATCTTATTCAAAAAGTTATGCATGCATCCTTTGTTTTATTTGTCATTTACTTCATCATCAAAGGTATTTTAAGTATAACTTGACATTGTACATATTTACACTAATTTTTTGAATAAGACGAATAGTCAAACGTTGTGATCAAGTCAATGGTAACAAGTAATTTGGGACACTTTGATAAATTTGTTAACAATAGTTTTTTATATTAAAAAGTGCATAATTAAAATTATGTATCGCAGCACACTTTTGGATTTTTGTAATGATATGGCGAGAATGTGGGTGATTAGATGTAAATTTAGGGTGTACTTTAGATAATTCTCATAACAACATAGGTCGTGTAGGTGCAGGTAATTTAGATTTGTTTGCACTGCTTGCTATTGTAGCTAGCCGCTGTTCTCTACCAGTTGCTGATTGTATGAATTATGAATCCAGTTAGGGCCTAGGGGCCAGGCCATGTTGCATGCAAGCACACGTTTGTAAGATTTCTCGCATTAATTACAGGCATATATGAACAAACCACCGGTGGCGCCGTGTTTTGCACGGTGCACATAGATATGTGTAGGCCACGTTGATGATAGATTGATAGGGACAATTCCTTGCGGCGGCCGGGTGTCAAATAAAGGGATTCCTGTGCAAGGGGTCGTTCTCGGCTCCTGGTTGGTAACACTGCAGAGATACGTTCGTTAGTTCTCGGCGCAGCAAACGTTCGACGCCGTCGTGGAAAAGCAGTTGTACGGCTCGACGCTTTCGTCAACACTCAACAGTGTCCTCTCCGAAATGGCGAAATCTTTGCCCGCACGGCTGCGCGCAAGAATGACATTCAGAGATTCTCAGATGGCGATGTCACGAGTCATGACGCAGCCGGGAGGCCGGCCAGGCAGAAAACTCACCCGTCTATAGTTGCAGTAGGAAGTAGTCACTACGATTCACGCGCTTTGCCGTGCGGCCTATAGTTGCAGTAGGAAGTAGTCACTACGATTCACGCGCGCGCACGGCAGAGGCTAGAACCTGCACGACACAGCTTTTGCCGTGCGGATTCTGCCCGGGCGCACGGCAAAGGGCGCACGACGCATTTTTGCCCGGCAAAGACCTTTGCCGTGCGCCGTAGGGAAAGGCAACGCACGGCATAGGTCTTTGTCGTGCGCAACATGTGACGCACGACAAAGAAAAGGGGTTGACGGCTGTCCCGGCGAGACGGCGTCACCCGCTCTTTGTCGTGCGCCACCCACAAATACTCACGGCACAGAAAAATGAAAAAAAGAAAAAAAGCAAGGCAAGCCGAGGCTCGCCTCCGCGGGGCCACTACCACGCTGTCGCCGACCGCCGGTCCTCCATTTCCCACGCCAGTGATGCCATCACCACCACATGCCGGCCGCACCGCTCGGTCCGCCGCCGCCTCACCTCGGTAGCTCCACCGGGAGCTTGGGCCGCCGCGTGAGTAGGGAGGGAGTCGCCGCGCCGCGGCCGGATCTCCGCCCTCCGCCTCCGCGTTCGGTACGAGGAGGGAGGGAGCCGCCGCGCCGCGGCCGGAGCCGACACCGCCGTAGGCCGGGTCGAAGAGGGAGCCGCGATGCCACGGCCGGAACCGGTGCCTTTGCGGCCGGATCCGGTCCCGGACGGCGACCCACCACTACCGCCACACCCCGGGAAGAAGGAGGCGCGTGGGGAGGAGGAGGTGAGCCGGCGCGGCCCGGATCCGGTGCGGACGACGCCCGCCACCGCCGCCGCGCCCGGGGAGGAGGGGGCTCGGGCCGCCGCATGGTGGGAGAGGAGGAGACCGGACACCGCGTCATGGCCGCGAGACGCCCGCAAGTGGATCCGGCGCCCCCGTGGCCGCAGCCCACCGACGGAATAGGGAGGGGCCGGGGCCGGGGGCGCAGGAAGAGGGAGGGGCCGGTCGGGGGCGCCACGTGCAAGGGGGAGGAAGAGGGAGGGGCGGGCCGGCCGAGGGCGCCGCGTGCGACTGGGGAGAGGGAGGGGTGCGGGTAGGGTAGGGTTTGGGGGGTGGGATGTACCTTTTATACGAGGGTGGATCAAGTTGATGATTGGTGGCCGTCGGATCCAATCCGACGACCGGTAGAGGTCAGCCGGTGGACTGCATGATGGGCCGACTGGCCCAATTAGTCTTTGTCGTGCAGCAAATTTTTTTTCTTTTTTTCAAAATTGCTGCAAATGAATTTTATGAGTTAAATATAGCAAACAAAAAATTCTTGTACCAAATTTTAACATTAAGTCATTTGAATTTTTAAGATATAAACAAGTCTCATAATTTTTAAACTTCATTTACATTTTGACGGGCAATGGATTTGAGGCTTAGGAGGACATATATGAAAAGAAAAACACTTTACCGTGCGCCACACCAACAACGCACGACAAAGATTCTTTGTCGTCCGTTATGGCTCCAGGGCGCATGACACATCCCTTTTTCATTTATGATTTTTACGCTTCATAAATAGAGTTAATGTACTAAAATTATCGAAGAGTCCGAAAAATTACCATATACATTATAAGTTGTATATTGCCTACATAAAAAAATCGAATTCAAATTCAAATTTGAACTTTATTACAGCTATAAACCTAATCAAGTAGCTCTCAACACTCTGAAACTTCTAGTGAGATACTTTGGTTTCTAAACAATATCCACGACGACTTTCTCAAAACACTCTATATGATTTATTGCAAGCTTTGCATAGGATATCATGAGCTCTCGACGAATCTCATGAGTTTCTAACTTACTTTACATTTTATACAATTAAAAAACATTTCTAAAGCATGTGGACTTTCATGCTTCGTGAATAAAATGTTCAAAATTACAACTAATTTGATGCGTAAAGTCTTAAAAAGGACTCAATTACACGAATATCATTTTTTCACAAACTTTACTCCATTACTTTATGCACTTGCAGTTCAAATTTGATGTATATGGCAATAATTCTTTAAGTGACACATAATTTTTAAAAATAGTAAGTTTATTGAGCCATGTATGAATTTGAAATATAGAGTACAAAATAATGTCTCTATAGTGGAGAAATAAAAAGAAGTACAAAAATCAAAATTTTTAAAAAATCTTTAACGTGCGTTTCCAAGCGACGTACGTCAAAGACTAACAGCCGTTTATTGCAAGAGTGGAGGAAGAAAAAAATCTTTGTCGTGCATTGGAAATTAAAACGCACGACAAAGATTTATCTTTGACGTGCGTTTTCAAGCGACGCACGTCAAAGACTAACGACCGTTTATTGCAAGAATGGAGGAAGACAAAAAAAATCTTTGCCGCATGTCGGTAATTAAAACGCACATCAAAGATTCTTTGTCGTGCGCCGTAAAGTAAGACGAACGGCAAAGATTCGTTGTCGTGCGTTTTGGACGACGCACGGCAAAGAAGCTCTTTGTCGTGCGCCCGATAAAGACACACGACAAAGATTTGAACGCACGGCAAAGACCGCGTTTCCGGTAGTGAGGACGAGAGGACGTGTTACTAACAACCATAATTTAACGACCACCTATAATATGTGGTCGATGTGGTCGTCGGGTCCTCTTCTGATTCATTCACGAGCTTACGTATGTTGCCCGACGACCAAAACAATGATGGTCGTTATCCAACTCTGTGTTGTGGTCGCTAACAAGGATACTTTCCCAATATATATATTAAAGTAGTATTAAATCTCTAGCGTAACAAAATCTATTCTCCTCTTAGATCTACTAGGAAAGTGCCCGTGTGTTGCTACGGGCAACAAATAATTTTTGCAATACACATCGGATTAATCATGACGCATGCAACTTAAATTATATGTGATCAAATGGGAGTACTAACACGAGAGGAAACCTGAATTACAACCTTTTACAATCTACAAACATTACAGGATTTGCCTGGATAACGGAGATAACAATATTGTATCATTTCCTTCATTAGGTTTAGACGCAACTCAATATTCTTGATCAGGAGCACAAAATGAAAAGTGAAAGAGCGCCATCAACAAACATATGTTCATCACGAAACACATAGGATACGAAAGCAACATTTGCTTTTCCTCCGGAAAGAAAACCCAAACATAAGGAGTTTTCACAAATGGATTACTTGATAGGAATACAAAATTCAAAAACATTCATACCAAAATAAAATGCAGAATGTTTTGTCTATTTTATAAGATAAAGATACATCACCAGCCAACCAAATTGGCAGCATAACATGCCCTTCTGTCAATTGATGGTCAGTTTGGAGCCATAATTATTTCAATTTCAGGAGATACCATGTATTCAAAAGAGTAACATAAATTCAAAGAATTATGGTGCCCTAGGTCCACAGCCTCACATTGGATTGGATGCAATCCCTGCGGCCAGGAATCAATCCCTCCACTTCTCCTTGCTAAGTTGTGGCCTGCAAGCAACCACAATACATTAAGTTAGTCATGAGCTTTAATCTAATTTTCAAAATTGGCATATTTTAACTTCAATCAAACACATGCATCCATGTATTGCCAGGTGTATCTGAAGCAACAAAACTCATGGAAGTGGAACAGCTGTTGTAGTACTAATGTAGCAATGTACATGAAACACAACTACATACACTACATGCTACATCCAAAGTGGCGTGTATCCATAGAATGACTGCATAAGAGTAGTAAATGGAGCGTTGGTCACCTTTTCCTTCATCAATAATTAGATTATGCTTCTACAATAAGGCCCTCAGGTGTTAAAGGACAGAGCCCATCTTTGCTCTTCACATTATGCACAAGTGAAGTTACAATTATGACATGCGGACAACAAAGTACCAGCAAATAATTTCAGAAACATTATGCATCCGTCTGCATCTAAAATAGGCATGTTATTTCTAGAAAAAGAAAAGCTGAAACTTGCAAGAAATATATGTACTAATAAAAGTCATGTGCAAGCTGCCTCATTTTTTTAGGCTTTATTTTATTTTGCTGCATATGCTGTCCTTTTACTTTATAAGGCTATTTGCAACTGGAACAACAACTTCATGTCAACACATTTTTATTAAAGTCAGTCCATGAGAAGGTACAGGGTATTGTCAACACACACGATAAAGCAAAGAACTATATTAGTATATTTATTGCCAAAGTTTCTCAATTAAATGCAAGCATCATGCGCACAATATATAAGCTGATCATGTGGTTCTTTGGTTCCAAAATCCAAACTACCAAGATGGAATTCAGAATACGGCTCTACTTGAGGAACACACATTTAACAACAGAAGATGTTCTAATAAGCATAGAATATTAATGTACCTTGTCAATCAAGTATTGGACACCAACATTGTCAGCTTATAATTCACCCTTGATACTCCAAATTGACAGCATATCTCCTAACCGCGGTCAAACAACCATGCATGGATGTCTATTTGACAGCTTATCATCCAGTTATGATCAATAAAGAAATACCAATCATCAGTCAGCAATAAGAATAAGAAAACAAAAGTATAGGAGCCTTTGCAAATAAAAGTATAGGAGCCTTAGTTATCTGTACAGAAGATCAAATGGAACATCATAACCTAAAACAAAGACAAACTGTAATTTCTTGCTGCAACAATAATTAAATACAAAATATCTTTCTTGTAGGGGTTGTAATTTGTAAAAACATCACCAAACCTTGCATAGGAAAGCCCTCTTGGTGATCTGTAAAGAAGACAGTGCACTTGCTACATCTTCTGGGTTGCCTGGTGCCTCCCATAAACCATTTGAAGCAACTACAGAACAAAATATGCAGCAGGAAGATGCAAAATCGTAAACACCGGAACATTGGACTATGAAACCACAATAAAAAGAAAGACCAGCCAGAATCAACTTCTTAATCTGTTTACAACAGTTTGTGCAATTTCATATATAGGAAGAAATAACCAAAGCTTAGCCTTCTTGTCTGTAGTGCCTGCATACGTGAAATCTCCAAGTAAAATGGCACAAAACCCTAATCAATGAATACTAATGATTGCTCAACTTCAGAAAGATTATTTCACTAATGCACACGCAATGCACAAGACATTTGAGGGCCAGAAACTAAATAAACTATCTGATTTAAAATTGGTGTGTCCTCCTGATACACAAATATCAATTAGCCATGCAAACGTTGGCACGTTGGTATCATCTCATTTCTCGACATTGCAACTATACATGATTTTCTTGCTTGGGTCCACTAAATCCAGGTTAGCATCAATTAACAAATTTTTTCATAAGTTATCTGCTAGCAAACTCTCAATGGGAATAACAAAGATAGATATGTTTGTGTGCATCACAACCATCAATTATGATGCTAGAAAATAATTAGTAATACAAAAGAATTTCTGAGTGTGGGCCTTTCTTCGATTCAGCATGCACACAGATCATCTTGCAGGGTGAAATAATTAATCAAAAACAGTAGGAAGATACACTAAGAATATGGTTAACTTTTTATGTAAACCGAAGCTATGTTAACTTATCGATCCTATCATGGATGTATGACAACAGAGCCCATCTATGAAATTTGTAATCAGAGAAGAAGTTCAGGCCAAAACTCACCATCGAAAAAAGATCAGTGAAAATGTGAAATCAAAAGGTTCTCTACCCTATGTGCAGTGCTACTGCACATTGTTTGCCTAAAAACATTAGATCGAAATAGGAGGGGTCTCTGGCCTGCATACACAAGGAGGAAAAATCAGAGAGAAAGGGGATGTACAAGTGCGGAACAAATGTGACACTGCCGACGATTCTGCCAAGTGCCAACGAGTTGGAGGTATCCCAGCGCTGCTTGCTCCAGCCTTCTAGCACAAATGACAGACCTCCCTTTGGGGCGAGGGGTAGCGATCAGGCAAGAACGGTGGTGGCCTGACGGGCAGATGACGATTGCCTGCCTGGATTGTGGGTGGTCAGGAAGACTTGGGTCACCAGGCAGGCGGGTGGTGGCGACTTGGGTGGCAGTAAGGATCCCATTTTTGCCGGCAAAAGGCACGGGAGGGAAGGAATCAGTGGCGTGGCGGTGGAGTCCAGGAGGAGGACGTTCGCGACCTGAAGCTGCGACACGTGCTCGTCAGGGTGGAGGACTTGGGCGCCTTTAGTTGGCCTCGTCCAGGCGTGGCTGCGGACAAGGGAGGAGCGGCCGTGGGGAGGAGGGGCGCAATTGGGTTGGCGAGGCGATGAGCGGGCGGAGGGGTGAGGAGCGGCGGCGGCGGCGGAAAAAAAAGACGGGGAAGGAGCAGAGGCAGAAAGAAAAAACGGGGCGAGCGGTGAACAGGAGGGGGCATGCGGATGCGAGAGCGAGCGGTGAACGTGCGTTCACCACGGTGAAAAGTACGACCGCTTTTTTTCGCCTCTTCAGTCTTTTTAGTAGTGAGATTCTTCCCGTCAGATAGCTATCCGAATTCCTTGGTGACGGTTCCCCAGGCATTGCACGTCGTCCTCATCGCCTCTTACCATGGCCTCGACCCTCGTCGTCCTACCACGTCCTTGGCTTTGCTCCTCGGTCCCCTTCCTCAAGATTGTCGCAACTGGGGACTAGCAGATTGGCGAATCGGTGGAGGGCCAAAAGTAGGGCAGCTTCCAGCGGCGACCTTGCGCTGCCACGGCCGGTGGTGGCATGACTCATTAGGGTGAGGCCGGTGGTGTCAGAACAAGGTAATGGGATGAGGTGAGTTTTGTTCCTTCGTAGTCCCTTCATAGTCTTACTAGCACTTGTGGTCTATGTGAATCTCTGATAGGCACAATTATGATTACTCCTGTTCGGCTGTTCTACTATCGTTTTTTATTCATCTAGCAGCACTCGAACTTGGCGCACATGTTAGTGTGTGGTCCTGTTCAAAATTCATACTACAAATTAAATTCAGTTCTCGAACTGTGGACTCTGGGATGTACTTCTTTTATATTCTATAACTGAATTTGTGTGGTTGGATGCACTGCAGCACTACGGCAACAACTTTTGTCAATGAGATTTGTTTACAAGTAAATCCTCGCATATATGGCTATATGGGTAAGATCATTTTTTATTTTACTGATTATGTTCTGAGATTTCTGGATTTGTGTGGTTGGATGCACTGCAACAGTACGACAATAAATTTTGTCATGAGATTTCTTCTAGCATATACGGGCAAGAACTTTTTTTGATTATGTTTTGAGATCTCTCTCCTTTTTGAGAGAGAGAGAGAGATGACATGAGGGCAAACTCATTTAGTTTGGAGAGATGAATAGCTCTTGATTTTAATCTTGCAGCCATGCACCACTGTTTTCTTTTAATTTGTAAACTCGTTTTCTTCTTTATTATTGAAAGGCAGATCTCCTGCGGTGTTAAAAAACTGAAGATATTGGCCCTTCCATTACTGAAGTATTATCCTGAATACACCCTCCGTCCCAAAAAGAATGTCATTCTAGAAATTTTTGGACAGATTATTAAGGAGGTGAAATGACCTCGATTGCCCCTATTTATTTGCCATATTATGTGATAATTGATTGTTGCATGGCTACATGCACATGCATACATGCCAAATTAAGCAAAACGTCATTCTTTTTGGGATAAATTTTGAATCATAAAACGTCATTCTTTTTGGGACGGAGGGAGTATATATGATCATCTCAGTTCTTGTGGACAATATATCTTCCCAAAACATACAGATGTGTCTAAGGCCTTCGTTCATTCCTCACGTTCGATAGCTAAATTTGTGAACCTAGGGAAGCCAAAGTGAACTACATCTTGGGACGGAGGGAATAATATCTATCTATAAGGTTACATGGCTATAGTTTGTGGATTTTGAAACCTTTAGCAAGCATGTAGTTCTAATTTTATATGGATTATATTTGTTTTATGTTACCTCAGAATAGTTTCATATCTATTGGTAAAGACCTTAATTCAAATTATATTCGTATGCAAAAGCAATGGGTACAATGAAAAATTATATGAGTGCTAATTGTAGCCAACACGAATCACGATCACCGGAATCAAATGTAAGAATGTCCGCTCAAATATTATTTATCCTGGTCTATTTGTTTTCTTTCTTTTGTTGGGTACTGATATGAAACTGCATATTGTATGGAACTAGGGATCAGGGTGAAGAATATTATTAGAAGCAAGACAAGAGAGGTTCAAGTGGAGGCCTTTGTTGCATGCATATGGCTTGAAGCTTAGGTCGTTAGTTGCTTGTTTACTTTTTTTTAGAAGATAGACCCTAATTTGTAGTTTATGTGTTTTACTTGACTAATTGTTTTTATCTCATGCAAATGAAAATATGCAAGCACTGTGATGTTGAATTATGTTTGTTCAGCAAACCTGTTGTATCACATGTATTCTCTAGTTAAGATAATATGGTTGTTCTACATGGCCTAAGGTAACTAGCCAATGTGAAAACATAAACAATAAAAATGTGATTATTAATGCTATGTGAGCGGTCGTTAATACTATGTAGAATCTCATGGGATGTTTTAACGACAACAAAACATGGTCGTTGATGCCTATATGCAACACGGCGTAATAGTGTTAACGACGAAATTGTTGTCTTTATTATAAGAAATGTGGTTGTTGATGCTATAACATCAACGACCACATATTGTACTGTCGTTGAAAAGTTAACGACGGGAAATTATGTGTGGTCGTTTATACTATTAACGACGGAGCTTTTAACGACCATGGGCGACCACATTTTTGTGGTCGTTAATAACTTTTACGACCACATATGGACTTTTAACGACCACATATCCCGTCGTTAATACCCCTTCTTGTTGTAGGACCCGCAGGAACTACTGGTAACGACACTTGTTATATTAATTAGTGATATATACTCCTATACACATATATGTAGGTATACAGAGTGGTATCGGGAGGAACAGGTGGAGGGGGCGATAGATGCAGTCTGTTTGTCCGTAGCGTTCTCGGTGCCGTGCGAACCCCTTCGGCTACCGCCCACTACACCAGGCGTGTATGGTGACAACACAGCGCTCGCGGAATCGCGGTCACGGGTGCGAGACTGCTAGCTACTCCGTAGCTACCTCTTGCATGCCTGGCCAGGGCCCCGGTGGGGTGGGGGGGATCCGACGTGTGATTCTGGCTGCTGCGCGACCATCCTGTTGCAGTGCGTCTCAATTTCTCATAGACATAGATAGCGCGCCTCTCGCCGGCTTTGGATGGAATTCCGCTGCATATGGACTTCCGCTGCATACGGTGGCACAGGGGTACCTCATTAAAACTAAGTCGGTGGGGTAAGACCGTCCCCACGGTTTTCATTAAGAAGAGTAAACCTTCTCCCGACTTAGAAAACCCCGAACCTCAGTTCATCGGTGAGGGGATTTTCTAAATCAACCACATAATTCGCTCCAACAAGGAATCGAACCTGGGTGGTCGCCACTAGGCTAGGCTAGAGGGCTTTGATGCAGGGGTAGCTCGTTGGACGTAGCGGCTTCCGCCATCATGAAGATACACCGTTCGCTAGCGTTGTGGGCACGGCCGGAGCCACAGGGAGCAGCATATATTGACGCGGATCATTTAGTTGGTTTCAAATATTTTTAATCAACCAAATATCTTTGAAGTTTTGTCGGTAAAATAACTCGTCTCTATATACGATTCACGACTAATTCCAAGGGTGGGTGAGGTTGGTCACGTCGCTAGCTTTCCCCCGTACGTCGGATCGGCTGAGCGGACAATCCACATGAAAGCTCCTCGGTTCACAAATTTTCACATATGAGCTCCTAAATTTTAGAAAAATATGTTTGCATCCTACAATGTAGAACCTCATTCTTCGCAACAGTCCAACTGAAAGCCCCAAACCTTTACGAAATTTGTGGAATCTCTTGATATGGATACACCTATCTATACTGTTCACGAGAATTGTATATCTACAGCTAGACATTGCGAGAAATTCCCTGACTTCTATCTAGATGTCTTTATCAAGATGAGATCACCTTTGATAGGTTTCAATCGACAATTTACCAAAAAGGATCAAAATTGATCCCACAACCCATGTTTTTTTTACAGATGAGCCCCTAAATATTTTAGAAAAATATGTTTCAGCCCACGATTTACCAAAAAGGGCCTCGAGCTTGGCAACGCCACGTGAAACCAGACCACATATTTTTTACAAATGAGCCCCTAAACTTTTGATAAATATATTTGCAGCTGACGAGGGCCCGGATTAGGGGCCCCTTTGACGGCGAGATAATCTCTCACGAGAACAAGGTTCTCTGACACCATTGACAACGTGAAGGCCAAGACTCAAGATGAGGAGGGCTGAGGACCCCTGTCAAGACCCCCACTGGCAAGACGTCCTCTTCCCGACCAGTTGGGAGCACCTCCGACCAGTTCCCTACTAGAGGAACCCCCTCCGAGAAGTCTCCGCGTCGCACGAGAAGCCTCTGTCTCGCGCGAGCTGTTCCCAACTCCGACTGAGGAGTGGGCCACGACACGTGGCGCGACCCCGAGACACGAACGTCTTCACCGCGACGCGTGGGGGACCGATTCCCCGCGCCATGCAAGCACACCAGCTGGCGGCCGGTGTGAGCAGCTGGTCCCGACAGAGGCCTTAATGCGGGTCTGCTCAGCTACATAGCCATCCCATCGCCATCATCTCCAACTCTGCTGCACGCAAGCTCCGCCCGAGGTACTCAAGCACCCCCTACGACGAGCTTAGGCCTACGGTTAGGCCTTAGCGTGGCGGGCTAGTCAAGTACTCGGGCAGACCTAGAAACCAACAAACTACTCAGAAGGGGCGCCAAGCGTCCAAGTACGAACAGCCCCGCCCGGCCACGCGGCGGTTCCCACGACAAAGCGACACAGCTCCACTTCAATGCGTCCTGACGGACAACGACGCGCGAAGGGATGTCCCAGCGACCAGACACTGTAACTCGTATTTTCTTTCCCCCTGTACCCCTCCCCTTGCGTCTATAAAAGGGAGAGGAGGGCAACCGTTACAAGGGTTGGACATCCTACAGACCGAGCACCCATTCTAAGGGATTTGGGTGTGACATCCTCTCCCGACCAATTTGTAACCCCTACTACGAACAACCCTAGCACGGGAACACGGCTGCTCGACACTGGACGTAGGGTATTACTCCTCGGAGGCCCGAACCAGTATAAAACCCGCTGTCTCATGTGCTAACCATCCGAGCCCGACACACGATCGACACAAATTTACTGTCCGGCGGTAGAGAACCCCGACAGCAGCCCATAATTTTTCAAACAAATCCTCAAACTTCGTAACCATCCACCCGAAAGCCCCACACTTTTATGGAAAGTACATATGATTTTCGACAAATCAACAGAACACCTAAAACATACTGAAATAACCTTAAACTTTACAACAACCACTCCTTACTTCACAATTTTATAAAGAAGATCCAGTACTTCAAACTAAAAACCCCATAGTGCAACAAAGTGGTTCCATTTACCATTGAGCAATCCCATAGTCCAATTTTTTTTACAAAAAGGCCCCTAACTTCTGTGAAAACCTACTTCCCAAACATCTGTATGGAAATATCCAACACATCCTGGCAAATACAACTCTACGTCTCTACCCATAGTTGAATATTGTGTTCCATCGCAAACTAAACCCTCAACTTCACTGAAATTTATTTGTTACCCACAATTATGGAACCCCCTTCCAACCACTACCTAAATGTGGATGACCAGAATCAACCAAGCAACGACTTTCTTGCAAAAAGACTCTTCTATTTAGTGAAAATCAATTCCACGGTCCACATATTTTTATATATCGGTGCCTAAATGTCTGGGGGGAAAACTTATGCATCCATGATTTGAACTATAAAGTATAAAACTTGCCATCTTGGCGGCTGCCAATAATCAGGTATGCAGGTACAGCCCATCTTGGCTGTTGCCAGCGAGCAAGCCCAGGTACATAATCTCCGGCATTGGGCTGGCAGCTTAGCCCAGCCTAGCACGTGGTAAGGCAGTAGCTCCACGGATTTTGGGCCTCCAGTTTTTCTCCGAAATGTACTTACAAGTAGAACAACAACATACGATTCTGAAAGGATATTTTCCGCAAAAAAAGGTCGGATTTGAAGGATGTATTATAAGTAAGAGATCTAAAAGTCAGATGATTTTCATATATAGGAGTTTGATTTTTTTTATCACTCATAATGAGGTCTTCAAAATTGATGAGAACCTGCACGGCCAAAGGAAGGAAAGAAAATCGCCGCTCCTGCGTTATGTCTTCGTCCGGATCAGTTCGCACAGTTGGAGTATGGCTGCGTTATGGCTTGGTTGGCCGCTGACTTGCGTTGTGCACTTGAGGTGGATCAGTTCGCACAGTTGGCGCGTCTGGTTGGCGACGGCCAAAGGACTCTCGACTCAGCTCGGAGCGCACAGACACCACGAACGAGTCCACGACTGTACGATACGAACTCCATCCAGGCATACTAGTACTGCGCTTGAAGATCTCTTCTTAAATAATGCGCTACATATGCATATACTAGTGCCTCCTCTTTCCGGACTCCCGACTGATCGATCACGGCCGGAGTCACGGAGATACTCTGATCCTGCTAGTACTCTGGGGCTCTGGGCGTTAGTGATGAGAAGCTAGGCCCCGCCCGCCAAGTCCCTTGAGATCCGCCACTCGCCTGTGCCTGGGATACGCATCGCCGGACCCGGACGGACGACGTGTGCTAGCTCGTCATGTACATGTAGCCTGTAGTTAGGGGCTACCTACTTGCAACTGCGAAGTGCGGATCGCCCCCTCTCGACACACAGGATCTTGCGTTGGCCGGGTTTGCCAGACGCCGGCCGGCCACGCGTTTCACCGTGTTCGTACGAACGTATGTACTTTCGGCCCGCTCGACGGCAGCCATATACTACTCGACCGATCGTTCTCGCGTTTGGCCGATCGAATCTGCTCGTGCACAGGTGCATGCGGCGGGGCGTCAAACCCGGCGGCCGGCATCAGGCGGCGCCGCGGCGGTGGCGAATGGCTCCAATATGCATGCACGGTCAGCTGCGGCAGAAGCGCCACCTGCCAGCGACGCGCGATCCTTGTTTGCATGGGCGCACGATGCGCCGATGTGATCCGTGTGGCATGATAATGATGGCGTCAGGCCGCGCCGCGGAGATCGATCGAGTGGTCAAGTGTAGCAGAGGTTGGGGCGCCCCGCCGTATCGCAGGGAGAAAAGACGTACTGTATACTCATACTCCCTTCGTACGGAGTACTCCCTCCGTTCCAAACACAAGGATTCTTTGATTTCCGTGACGCACGTTTGACCATTCGTCTTGTCCAAAAATTTTGTGAAAAATATAAAAATAATTATGATATACTTAAAATATATATGATGATAAAACATATCATAACAAAATACACAATATTTTCATAAATTTTTTGAATAAGACGAATGGCCAAACGTGATCAACAAAAGTCAACAAATGCTTATATTCTGAAACGGGGGTAGTACACATTAAGACCCGTTCATGCGGTGAAACTTTTAGGTCCTCTTCAAAAGTCTATTAGGAGTATTAAATGTATACTAGTTACAAAAATAATTACACAAATTGACCAGAAATTTCAAGATGAATCCATTAAATCTAATTAATCTGTCATTAGAGATAGTTTATTTACTTTAGCATGATGCTGTCTAATCATGTCATAATTAGGATCGTTAGATTCGTCTCGAAAATTAAGGTAAGAGTTGTGGAATGAGTTTTGTCATTGATCTACATTCAATAGTCCTAATTGGTGTCTGGAGATTGATGTGACGGGTAGTTGGTGAATTTTTGGGGAACAAGATAGGGCTTAAGCCACGTTTAATACAGTGAAACAGTTTTCAAAGCATAATTTGACTTCTATAATTATTAAAAACTGACATATGTAGACTTTTATTGGCGTATTTTGCAAGACGAATTCATTCACGTAGTTTTCACATTTTCAAGGGTCATTTGGATTTGTACCATTGCAATTCTTCAAGTTTTGAAAAACTACAATTCATGTATTAGGGGAAGTACCATTACAACTTTGAGATTCTTTGAACCATGCCATTATGTGCGTATGCAACACCATCGGGCCCACTCGCAGGTGTATATGGTTGATACATTCTTTCGTATGGACCAAAAGACCCATGGTACTCCTCTCCCTCCACTCAAAGACTGATGGGGCCCACACATCAGTTTCGCCTTCAACCTCCGGCCTGTATTCCTCGCGGTGTGCTGTCTCTCTCCACCTGTTCCGTTCTTCTCACAGACGCCCGGAGAGACACCCTGTCCGTCACCGGCGAGTGGTGGCGACCCCGACGTCGAGGGCAAGGCCACGAGCTGTGGTCGCCCGACACGACGTCTTGCATCCCGATTCCCGTGGTTGGCCGGATTCGGTCGGAGGCGCGGCTAGAGCTCAGAGCGGTGCATCCAGATGGAGGCGCTCCATCTCATGGTGGTGTGGCGGCGGACCTCCAGGTAGCACCCCCTGCAGCAGCGTGGAGCTCCTCCACTGCCACACATCCTCTCTCTCTCTCTTGGTCAGCACCCGATCCCTCTGTCGGCACCACCCTCGCGCCTGCTCGGCATCCGCGCGCCGGCACCCACGCGCCCGTCCAGCGTCGTCCTCGCGTCAAGTCCTCTGCTCCACCCACGCACCCACGTGTCTGTTCACAGACAACACGGAGCTGGAAGTCGTAAGGACGGGGCACATCTTGACGTGTGTGCCTGTAGCTCGACGGAGCTCGATTTGGTATGCGGTCGTCGTTGTCGAGGAAGCCGCGTCAGCGGCAACAGAAGAAGCCATGAGCCCACCGCCAAACCTCGCTCCCGCAGCTAGTCAGAGCTCTGCGAGCGGGGAGGGAGAAGGTGAGGGCAATGCTGAAGAGGAAGAGGGAAGAAGGAGGCTACCGCCGCTGGCGGCCTCAACGCCACCCTGTGGCCGCTGCTCTACGCGCGGGGACGGCAAGCTGCGAGCAGGGGAGAGAACGAGGAAGGGAGGGAGGGGAAGGAGGAGCCGCGTAACAGCTTGTCCCTCCCAGGCGCCCTGCATCAATGGGGAAGAGAGTGAAGAAAGGGATGACACAAGGGGCCCGCACGTCAGTGAGATAGAGAAGAAGAGACAGTGGAGGGATGACAAGAAGAAGAACATATCAACTATATACACCTACGAGTGGGCTCGATGGCGCTGCATAAGTACATAATGACATGGTTCAAAGAATCTTAAAATTGTAATGTTATTTCTCCTAATACGGGAATTGTAATGGCGTTTTTTCAAAACGTGAACAACTTTTCTTTCAAAAAAAAACATGAAAAACTGTAATATTACCAAACCAAATAACCTCATTTGCAAACGCAATAACTTAATAGTTATTCAATTTATATTTCAAATATTGAACTAAAATCTTGTCAAAAACAAGTTGATTTATGGGTACGGGTATCTACGTACCGCTCTGCTCTGCTACAGTTGCTATATATAGGCGGCTGGCAGTATCTGCTACTATACGAACTATTATAGATCCAGCAGGTACTCGTGAAGAATGCGGAGGAGAGGAAATGCCGCCTGAGACTCGTGATACCACAGCTTGTATCACAGTGCGACAGAATCGAGTGAAAGACCGTGCAGCGTGCCCGCTTTATTCTAACGTGACAGGATTTATTCGAGTTCCCCTTGCTCCTACGCAGGTGTCCAAGTGATGGAGTAATTGATGTAGCAATGCGTTTCTGGCACTACTGCCTTTTATAAGGTGGGAGCGAAGGCATACAAACCCACCTTTGCCCTGCGTGAAACTCTTTCATGTGCGTTTTATTTCAGACGCAGAGCAAAGAGCTTTATTGTTGTGCGTTTTTTATAGAGCACACAACAAAGAAAAACACACGGTAAAATAATTATTTGTCGTGTGTTTTTGGGCACAGCAACCACAAGAGTTTGACGTGTGTTTTTTCTTATGCACGACAAACTATTTTTTTTCACATTATCTGTTAGTCTCCCACTATAACCGTTAGTAACGAGAGGTGGGGATGATTTTTCCCTTTGTCGTGCGCCTAAACTAGACACAAAGCAAAGTATTGTGTTTGTTGTGCGCTTCCTTTTGACACATGTCAAAGTATTTACTTTGTCGTTCGCTCTTTTATTTGCGCACGACAAAGTAATTTTTCGATAGATATATACATCTAAGTCCCAAATCCAATTGCCTCCTCAAAAAATTTCTCTTCACCTTGAAATTTCTTATACTCTACACACACAACATGAGATACATCATATTAAAATTTGGTAGATCTTTTAGTCATTTGCTATATTTAACTAATTAATTGCATTTGAAGCAATTTTTTTTAATAAGTTAAATTTGAACTACAAGTGATTCAAATAATAAAATGAAATGAAAGAAAAATGATACTCATGTTATTTAGCTCACTTTAATAACTTTCCGATGAAATCAAAAGAAATTATGAACATCTTGACCAGGAAACACGACTGTGATCATGTGTCCAAATGATTTAAAAATTCAAAAAAATGCAAATTGGAGTCTAAAAATCATAAGATTGGTCAATATCTCATTATATCATATGTGGAGGTTGTAGTAAAAATTTGAGTGAATTTTGAATATTTTATCATGTACGACGCTTACAATAGAAACATCTGTGAAGAAGTTTTAAAAAGTTAAGAAGTATATGGTTAAATTTGTAGGTGACATGACATTATGCAAGTTGCGTTTTGACTTCAAACTTTTTCTATAAGCAATAGACAAAATAACTTATTTGAGTTAACTTTCGAAAAAATCTCAAACCTATCTGATAATTTTATGAACTAAGTATAGTTATTTTAAGAACTTTGTTGTGGGCGACCCACGCCAAACAAAAACTTTGTCGTGCGCCTTTCTCTGAGCGCACGACAAAGTTTTTTCCCTATGGATTTACCCTCCTAAGACCCAAATCCAATTGCCCCTTAAAAATCATTCTTCTCACCTTGAAATGATTTCTACTCTATACACACAACATGTGGCACATCATGTTAAAATTTGGTAGATTTTTCTATTCATTTTCTATAATTAATTAATTAATTGCATTTCAAGTAATTTTTTGAAATAAGTCAAATTTGAACTACAAGTGATTTAAATAATAGAATAAAATGAAATGAAAATGGTATTCATGTATTTAGCCCGAATTAAGACCTTTCCTATAAAATCGAAAGAAATTTTGAACATCTTGACCACGAAACACGACCATGGTCGTGTGTCTGCAAGATTTTGAAATTCTAAAAATGCAAATAAGTCTAAAAGTATGATATTCATTAACAACTCATGATATCATACATATAGGTTGTAGAAAAAATTTGAGAGTGTTTCACATTTTTATCACGTATGATGCTTAGAACTAGAAACATCTCCGGACCAGAATAAGAGAATCGAGAAGTATGCAGTTAGGTTTGTATGCGAAACGAAATCCAAATTTTAGTTTGACTTCAAATATTTTTTATAAATAATAGACAATATAAATTGTTTAGTGCTAATTTTTTATATTTTTTTATTTCATATGATAATTTCAGGTATATGGAGAAATTATAAAAAAAATCAATTTGCCGGACGCCGGATTGGAGCACACAACAAAAACGAATCTTTGTCGTGCGTCCGCATCAGCACGTACCATGAACTAATCTCGACCCACAAACACATTTGCCCACCAGCAACCTGACCCACCCTCACCTCGGCTCAACAGCACATTAGTCGTTGGGAGCCGTTGATCTCACGATTCGACGGTCGACACTCGTCAGCAAAGTTTCAACTCCTCTTCTCCTCTAACCCTAATCCGCCTACTCCAATTCTCCTGCACCCTCTCCAGCTGCCCGCAAACCCATCCTCCTCCTCCTCCCAACCATGACGTGTGGTGGCGGCCTAGCGTGGCGACAACGGTGGCGGCCTGCAGTGGTGTCGGCGGACGGTGGCGATGTCGGCCTGACGATGACGATGGCGGCCTAACGAGGACGGTGGTGGCGGCGACATGTGGTGGCGGAGGCGGGATTTCTTTTTCTTTTTTGCCTTTGTTTACTGTGCATGGACGCACGACAATGTTTACTTTTTTGCCGAGTGCCAACACACGACGAATTATTGCCCCGCCGTCAACTCCGACCGTCTCGTCGCCCCTCAGTCTGAGTGTCGTGCAAAACGTTGTCGAGCGGCATTTACCGTGCGTCGTGGCAGAAAACGCACAGAAAGAGTTTGCTGTGCGTTTTTATCGCCTTTGTCGTGCGTTTCTGACCTACAGTAAACATCAATCCTCCGGTAGTGAGACCACAATTACATACCCTGTACCCTTTTGCGAGAGTCTGAACTAAACTACTGAATTCCGCTAAGACCAATCTTAATTATTGGTAAAAAAGTGTCAGGAACATTAAATATCATATCATGTCGTATCAATAATTTTATGAGAGGATCGAGGAGAAATTGCCACATCACCATAACACTCCGCTAGTGTAGTTCTCAAATTTTCGATTTTGTAATTATGCGATGAACCGATGACACTTCCACTGAAACTTAAGCTAACGATGACCAATTGACCATCGTCCTCTGCGCGTGGGGTCACACTATTCGCTAGCGCGCATGCGGCCGGCGGCTCCGCATCCGCTAGGCTCTAGCCCTATCATAGTCTACAGACTACAGCAGTCTAGAGAAAGGGTCGACACACCCTGACGCCCAACGCTATATAGACAACCCGGCCGGTGAAGCCATGAAACAGACCACGAGGGGGACGCCCGGCCGGGAGAGACCGCTGCACTGTGGTCAGTGGAGTTGTAGCTAGCAACGCAGCGAGAGCGAGGCCAGCGCGCCCGCGACCACCGCACCACGGCTTCACGTGAGAGAGGTGGCCGAGAGGAAGGAGACGTACGAAGGTCGTCGTCACCGGAGGCTGCCTGAGCGGATCCACGGGAGAGATGGGCGGCGCCGGCGGCGGGAGGAACGGGGCGGCGACAACGAGGCGGTACAACAGGTCCACGGTGCCCAGGCTGCGGTGGACGAGCGAGCTCCACCGCAGCTTCGTCCGCGCCGTCGACTGCCTCGGCGGTCAGGACAGTACGTTTCGCTTCCCTTCTCACGCTAGCATACACGGACATGCGTTCTGTTCATGTGTGGATGCCGTGCTGATCTCTCTTGGTGATCGGTGGTGCTGGCGGCAGAGGCTACTCCAAAGCTCATTCTCCAGCTCATGGACGTCAGAGGACTCACCATTGCTCATGTCAAGAGCCACCTTCAGGTCAGTCCGTTTCTTCATCACACCCTACTACTACAAACTCAGTACCGTAGTACCATGTATCATAATGATAGGCATGAATCAGATCAGCCGTCAGCGCGCGGGTATTGTTACTTGAAGCTAGTAAGAATTAATGTGCATTTATGTATGTACTAGTAATAACTCAGTTCCTTCTGCTCTTGTCCTGGTAACAGATGTACAGAAGCTCAGGACATGACATTAGAAAGAGAGGTGAGAGAGATACATCCTTTGTCTTTACTTGCTCCATCCTCTAACTGCTCAATTTCTTATTAGCGGAATCTTCTTAGTTTTCCCCGGTGATGTAGCCTCCCTCTTCCTCGGGATTTGGGATTAAGATCAAGGCTAGTAGTGCACAAACTAAACAAAAACCGTTCCCGATACACTAAACAGCAATGATCAGCTGCAGGATTGCTCTGCACGTGCCTTGCATGCATGTGTTCTGCCTTCTGCAGCAGGCACTCACCTTTTTACTAGCCTTGCACATGCGATGTGTGGTGCTAATTGAAAGCCAAACTACCTTTTTTTGTGCCCTAATTCTGCACATGTATGCTGTTAATGGAAAGCAAAACCACCTTTCACATTCTCTTCTCCTTTTTCATGCTACCATCAGATATGCGACCACGGCTAGGACATCTGAAGCACTCATTCACCGTTGATGAGGGAGGTCCCAAGGAATTCATCTGCCCACCCATGAAAAGGTTCTCTACTGATCTTGCTGCTTTTCCTTTTAACTCTACTACCATATTCCAGCGCTGATCGAATGAAAGGAAAAGGATTTCCCAAACCTTTGGCTCACAAACACCTTTGGCACCCTGCTTTTTTTTTTTTGCCTGGCTGGGTGAACAGGGCAAAGGCAGGGGCAGCCACGACCACGCACGAGAGCATGCAGCAGGGGAACAGTGACATGGGGGCTCCTGGCACCCGGCGCTGCGGCGATGATTACGCGCAAGGGGTGGTGCCCGTGGACAGCAGCAGGAGGATAACCGAGTGCCTCCGCTGGCAGTGGCAGAGGGATCATGCCGCTGCGGGCGCTTCTACACTGCAAGAGCTGGGATTTTGGATGCGAGGATCCGAGCCCTTCAAGGTACGGCAGGTGAGAAAAGAAGAGCTACTACTGAAAAAGAAGCATTCGGGGGTGGTTATCAAAAGAAGATACCCATCTCTTGTCTTAACTGCTTTTCTCTTCTCTCGCCCTGATCTTTCTCTTCGTTCACATGTCTCGCTAGTCGTCTCATCTGCATGCCTCTCGCTTTATAATGGAGTACGTGCTGCTAGCTGCACCGTGGACATGGACAAGCCACATCGTCGTGTTCAGTACTTCAGGGCTTCACATTAGCTGAAAGCCTGAAATGCATTATGCTCACGTACTGCCCTATCTAGTTTGCATTGGCTTCACTGCCTCAGCTGTAACTCTTGATAGGAGTTCTCGGCCTCCCAGTGTACTATGCTAGCCAAATGGAGGTAAAGCAAGCCGTTGGAGTAGTTCAGTAGCTACTATCAGTGGTACTGTTGCTAGAATTAGCTAGGTCAGGAGTGCCAGACAGAAATGGGTCATGAGAACCTGAGCCCTCAGGCATTTGCTTCGGCTCCTCGACACTGATATGCCAAAAGAAGTGGCTTTTGCAGCACTCGATTCGTTCCAACCCTTGCAGCTGCACACGCAGTATTGCCATGATGGCCGGCGATGGTGCAGTCCGGTCCAGATGCAGATGCAGAAAGAACAAAAGCTTCCCTGGTGCTTTGCTCCGGCTGAGGAGAAAAACCTGTAGTGTACCGTTTTGCTTCTGAATTCTGATGGAGCACATGAGTAGTGTACCCCACAGTCAATCCATGCAGTTTCACTAGCAATGATCATAGCAGGGCCAAGTTCCTATACGATCTATTGCGCTCTATTGCTGTTAAAAAAATAGCTACCTTTGTTTGTATTTTCCTAACAACTTAAAGTTAAACGGCCTGGCCCTTCTTCTGACTCTGTGTTTTATTCCACAGATTGGCCCTGTGGTGATGAGGCCGCAGCTATCTTCCAAGGAGATCAAGTGCGAAAACAGATGCTTCCTGTTTGGCGCTGCTACTAGAGACGAAGCGGCCAAGAGAAGTTCACCGTTGCGACTGCTAGGCTCCATTGACCCGAAAGCAGCTGTGGCCGCAGTGTCTTCCCGGCCCCGTGAAGGCAGCTGCGTCCTCTCTCCGCCGCCGCCGCCGTCGACAAGCTTTAGTGGATGCTCGGGGCCAAGCAGAAGCAGCTGCTTATTTGCCGGGCAGAGGATTAACCTGGACCTTTCCCTGTCAATATGCGGATCATAGCTTAATCATGTCGCATGCCTCTTGTAATATTTTCCCCCTGGTAATATAATTTGTTTGTTGGATTTTCCACTAGTACCATGCATGGCGCAAATTGAGCAGTAACTAGTCCAAAACTAGGCGCCTTCAGAAAGATCTTAGGATTGACCGGTCACAAGTGTTCCATTATATGGATGTGGCAAAGGAAAAACTGTCCGCTGGAGGTGACCGGCAAAATGGACGCATGAACCAAAAACAGATCAGCCCACAAACTTGGGACACTTTCGGTGATCCACGTAGGCCAAATTTAGGTACCCCATGAGGAATACAGTGTTGGTGTCAGCCTGTCCATACTCCATACTGTTCCTCCAATTCTGCCCCTTCGCTTTGCTTTGGGCTTTGGCTGGCAGCTCCTGTACCTGCAGGGATTTCCTGAACAAAGGAGATTCTCCATGTCCTTAAAAATGTTTCTGCTTTCTTGCAAGCATTCAAAGCAAGGGCTTTATATCAAAAGAGTTTCAGACAGAATGTACCGAGAATCCAGGAGATAGTATAGCTAATGCAAAGAATCTTATCATGTTGCATGGCTCTTGTAATTTTCACCCCAGACATGTCCGAGCATAGATTTAACACGAAATCAAAGATGACTTAAATCCAGCCCTGTCCATTCGAGCAATGTACTCATAAGTCATGACTATGCAAGTACGCACGATGTCTTCTGTCCCTCCCTGCTGAGATGAAGCAACAGAATGATTAAAACATCAGTCATCTCGTGTGCGTGCGTGTGTTGTCTCTGTCTACTCCATTTGAGCTGGCGTTTGTTAAAAGCCTAAGAGAGCCAGTGGCAAAGCTACTCGACACAGACCACTGATCTCTGCTTGCTGCCTCAAGGATTGACAAATCCCATCCCGCGTCTCGTCCAAAAAAAATTGCACTCGTCAGTTTCCGTGCCTTTGATGCTGGGTAAAAGGCAACGGCATCAATCCTTTTGTCAAAATCACACGGCCATTTACCACTTCCCCAAAAGCTTGAAAAAAAACTGAAGGCATCTCGTCTCAAGTACAAATTATTACCATGATGAGCAGCACAGTAGATTGCAGGGGAAAAGTACGGTGGCCTGAACAAAAAGCCATCGCAGAGGCCGCTTCTTCAGCAACATGCATCATGCTTTGTGGCTGAACTGGGTTACTAGGCCGGGCAGGATAGACAACGTTCAGAAAACACAGTGGGAAAGACATCATGGCCGGTGAGCTCGGTTTTGACGTCTCGGCACGCTGGGAAAAACGACGAGAAGCTAGCCTCCAAGAACTGGATGAACTCTTCAGTGTTGCTACAAGACGCGATTTCACCTCCCCAAAGGCAGACAGGCAGACTGTTTGTGGGGGCTATGAATGATACAATGTGCGCCAGTGTCTTCTATGCGACTATGCTTGTCAAAAACGCGCCTCGATCATGGTCTCTCCTCTTGATTTAAAAAACAAGGTTTAAGATGTTGGTATTCTGGTAGTACTACTGAGCAGGTGAAAAAAATTGAACCTGTTGTTCCACATTACAGCTACTCTGGCTGGTGTCAAGCACGGCTGGGATTTCACTTCTTTGTTGCTTTGGCATCAGACGCCAAAGACCTGACAGAAAGGCGAGGCTTGGTGGAGATGAGTTCGGCTGGGAGAACGGACACCCCAGCCACCGAAGATCCAATGGGCACCCCAGAAACGGGGAGCATCTCAACGAGTACGGCAACCTGGCATATTAGGAACATGTCATTCACTTTAGCAAACCATAAAGCTAGACAAATTAATGAGAAATAGTGCAGAAGAAATTTAACTTTGAAGTAGCCCATAAGTTCTCTATAAGCCCGTTTTCCAGTATATTTGCAAACTATAGTAACATAATCTAGCTCTCATGTAATGTATACCTCAGGTATGAAGTTTAAGTAAAATGTTTCGAAGTTTTCCCTCTGTTTCGTAATGCTTGTCGTTTTGGATTTTCTACATACATTCCTTTTGCTATGTATCTGCATAGCAAAGAGAATGTGTCTAGAAAAGTCAAAACAACAAGTATTATGAAACGGATGGAGTATAGACTTATAGAAGTTCGCATTTATAGATAATTTTTTTTTGAAACTGTACAGCAGGGGAGACCCCCACTGTGCTATAGATAATAAAATTTTGTGGAGATTCTTCAGTTTGGTAACTTCAATGGTGAGCAGTTAGATTAGTAGCTACTAGTGAAATTAGAAATGGTCTTCTGACTCTGACATACGCCCTGCACAAGAAGGTAAACGTGCTGCTTGCAGCATGTCAGATGTCAACACCTGACCAAACTTTAGCAGTTTTCATCATGATAGAATGGAAAAAAAGACCTTAGATTCACTGGTCAGCATTCAAAACCTTGTTGTTTTCCATTTTGGAATCTTTACATGATGATGCCCTGAGCGGCTGAGCCCTCCAACCAGCAGACCAGTAACTATGCAAGGTGTTGAAAATGGTCGGGCAAGTTTACCTCAGGAGATTTAAGATCAACCACTGCGTTCTCAGCAATGGATTTGACAGCAGCAGCAACCACTTTGAAGCATTGCTCCCTGTCCATCAAAGCTTGCTGATTTGAACCTGCATTACTGTTCTTCTGCGCCTTCATCTCTGTCTCATCGATGCCCCTTCTATCATATGCAACTGCAAACTGTAACACTTATTAAGTACTGTATAAAATATGAATAGTACCTTATGATGATGTAATGATAGATTGTTTTCATAAAATAGTGCATAGAGCACTGCAGCTAATGATATTCTAAATGCAAATGTGTTTTCATGAGATAGTGCAAAGAGCACTGCAGCAAATGATATTCTAATGCAAGAGTGTAATTTCAATTGTTAACAAAAGAATGCTGTAATTTTGATGCGTAATAATGAAGGGTGGTGGAGATACATTATAGAACACGTGTTACTCGAGCCTGGTAGTGCCTAAAAATGTAGGAGACAATTTAAACAGTACATGAATCAGTGTGTGAGACCTGAACAGCAAGGATATCTGCACAAGTGCCACATAAAAAAAAATTCAACCTGCGGGGAGACGACGCCCCTGAGGCATTGTGCTTGAAGATAACCTTCTCACACGGGTCGAGAAAATCTCTGAACCCCTGCCCCACCCATACATAGCGTCTCCAGGACCCGTGAGAAAGGGGCTAGCCTTAGGCCTATGCTTTGACATGAGACAGACAAGAAGATTTTTTAGCCCCTCGCTCCCACGGGGAATCTAACCCAGGACCTGAGGAGTGCCACTCGGCCATCTAACCACCACGGCTAGGGGACCTTAGGCGCACAAGTGCCACATAATACATTGAAGTTGAAAATTATTTGAATACAACTCCATTAAAGCATTGATGTAATAGTTAATCAAAGATAAGTGCTGCAGTTTCTACCTTTATAGGCTCATCCTGGTTATTCTTGCTCCTAGAGAAGTCAAGAAATAACTTTGACACAGTGGCATGTAGGTCTTTTTCTGATAGAACACAAGTTTCTTGAACAGGAAATATGCGGTGACACCATCTGTACATTCAGAATTCAATTATTCAGACGATGTAATAATCTTACATTCAAATCACCAGAGCTTTAACTATATAAAGTACCTTAAGCGTCAGTGCCATCCTGTTTCTTTTTTTTTTATGTATTTGACTGGTTGGACAAAAGAAATGACATTGCTGTTCAACTTCATTGAAAAGAAGTCTGACAACACACAGTGCACAATCAAACTGCTAGAATGAAAATATAATGACACGGTATGTTTAGCCCTAAATGAACATACCATTTAGCATATTTGTGTTTCTAGAACTCTGTTCAACAGTATGTATCATTCAGACAATAAGCAGATAAAGATAGGAAAGAAGAAAGTCGTGTAGAATAAGCACAACAAAAATTATTATTTTTAGTTTGGGCTAACAATTTGGTCAAGAAAATACTGCAGAAGAAATACAGGTGTCATGGTATTTTTTTAGTTACAGACAATTTAGATAGTGGTGTGGCATCATTTCAGCACCAACTAATATCTCAACTTCAGCATTTAGAACATGAGTTCTTCCAATGAAGATGGAACCTTACTGTGGAGATTTGAGTTTCCCAGAACTGAGAGAATGAAATATTTCTGTAAGCATTTCAACAACGCGAAGGCCTCCGCTAGGGAATTTAAAGAACAGCAAACCACTTCTTGATAGTTTAACCAGTGAGAGATTTGAAGCCTGGTCAACATTTTCACTCATCTTGGACTGAGGTGAACCTGACTCTCCAATGCTTCCTACAATGAGTCAATGACACCAAAATGCACAAGATTAAAAAAACAAAAACACGGAAAGCTTGATAAATCTAGAGCTGCTATAATGAGATGATCAGCAAACTTATACTAACCAGTCGATTCTGCAACACTAATAATATTCCCATCCGTTCCTGCTGCTTCTGAATTTTCTGATGCCAATGAGCGAAATTTTCTTTTCTTTGCATTTTCCACATCACATGGTTCTGCTTGTTCGGAAACATGGTACTTTGCATGACCAATGTACTGAAGAAAAAGAACAAAACGAAGCTTTAACATCAGAATATTTTAACATAAAGCGTGTGGAAACTGAAATTACAGAAGCTTGGGAAAAAAGATGAAAAGATGAAGTTTAAATGTATCTTAAAGCTGAATATTATGTTCGAACCATAGAAAAAAGAAGACAGAAGGATGAAGGCGCAGACCATGTAACTCAAAAGAGCAGGAAAAATCCTGCACACTCGTATATATGATGTGAAAGCCATATGCCTAGAAGGATGGAACCGTTAAATACTATTAGGTGGGAACATACAAAATTTCATTTACATGAAGGCTTGATAGCATGCAGCAAATGGTGAATAAAATGTGATGCCATATTATGAAGATAAAAAGAATTGAAAGAGCAACATTTTATAAGACAGAATTTATGCACTAGAATTATCTACTGTGGAAAAAACAAATAAATACTAAGGAGAAAATTGATAAGTAATCTACCTCTTCAAGAATGGAAATGGCTTCCTTGGTCGCACTTTTCTCACGCTCTGTAAGAAATTGAAAATCACATCAAGTGTGTAAGTCAAACTGTTTTTTGGCAGTTGAAATTTCCTAAATGGTACTGGAAATGAATCATACATCATCGGGTTTTTTGGGGTAAAACTATCATCTATTCACATAGCACTTTTTATTCGGGGTTGTGCTGCAAGCATGCAACAATCAATAGCATACGATTGAGTTCATTGTACAGCTGACCAACTAAAATTATTTGGGTAAATTGCTTATATAGCACTATCCACGATTTATCTTGCAAAGATACAATTGTCCCAGCATGAATTACTACTTTAGTACTATCTAATTCCTGAAATCCTGAGTTTTAATCCGTTAGACAACTATGGCTCAGGTCAAACCTAATCCTTATTCTCATGACCTCTTGTCTCTCCCCCAATCCGTTTCTCTGCCAGCAGCACCGACAGCACCTAGGTCACCATTCTCCTCGTCACTGCTCACTCGTCCAAGCATCGAACCCTCTCCAACATTGAAATCAAAGGCAAGCTCCCTAAGCCCATTCGTGCAAGCTTGAGTCTCATCTAGTCATCTGCATATCCTGCAAGTTTGATACCACACCCAAGGGACCAGGGTTCCCCGAACCGTTGGGAACCGGACCGGTTTGGCCAGTTCCCGGTGGAACCGGGCCGGCCCGGTACACGAACCGGTCCGGTTCCCACCCACGAACCGTGCCTAAGTTTTTCTAACCCCACTGAACCGGTCGGTTTCACCGGTTTACCGGCCGGTTTTTTTGATTCGTGGGAACCGGTGTTCCCCCGGTTTGGGGAACCCTGCGAGGGACCATGGTTGCATCATTCTTGGCCAGATAAGGCCAGCAGCCATACCGGGATAGAAGGACGAACATCCCTCCCTGTGGCTGTTCCCTGTCGCACAGCCAGATCTAGCAGGGTATGTTTTGGAGAACACCAGAGCTCGGCTCGCTGGATATGAAGATGACATGAGCTCTTTGATGATTCAGAGGAGGCTGAGACAGAAAGAAAAATCTGAAGCTAGACACACAAGCTGCCAACTTCTGCAGCATGATCTGGCAGTGCTCAAGGGCTCGAGGCGACGACTATCAATGGCAGTGACACTCAGGGTTCCCCAAACCGGGGGAACACCGGTTCCCACGAATTAAAAAAAAACGACCGGTAAATCGGTGAAACCGGTCGGTTCAGTGGGGTTAGAAAAACTTAGGCACGGTTTGGGGGTGGGAACCGGACCGGTTCGTGTACCGGGCCGGCCCGGTTCCACCGGGAACCGGCCGAACCGGTCCGGTTCCCAACGGTTCGGGGAACCCTGGTGACACTTCCCCACTGTGTCCTTGTATCCCACAGCACGACACCAGCTCAGGAACCTCCGTATTGCCTATCGCGAACCTCGAGTGCCCATGTTATCCAGAAATTGCTCAAGCACCAGATGCTCATGGGGATGCAGGAGCTGTGGCGTGGATTAGGTCAGACGTGTACAGTGGTGCACCTACCAGAGGGCCGGAAGAGTGGAAGACAATGACACTTACTGGTGAAGACCTAGCTAATGGAACAAAAAATGTAGAGAGGATTCAAATCTAATGTAAGCTCTTCCTTTTCAAACGTATGGCTTAGTGGTAGGTCGAGCATTGCTAGAAGAGCAATCTTGAGAGGTAGACTACTAGATTGGCTTGTTTGTAAACTAGCTTCAAAATAGTGATACAGATGCATTTTCCCCAAATTATTTTGAACAGTATCAAATATTCAGGGTTATGGAGAATGATGCCATGTAGACCCACTGGGAGAATGTATTTTAAATTGAACTATGTTTATGCTCAGCGCAGCAGTTTGCACCGTACTAGTGCAGAATGAAAATTTCAATGCAGAACGTGTTAAAAATTCGTCTAATTTTATACTCCAACACGTGCATATGATTGAATAAAACTCGGATTTGCAATATGCATCCCTGCTTATAGGAATTCGAACATCTCTGATAGCCTGATACAATGCGGAAGCTAGTTTGGCGCTTCCATTGTCCACAATTAAACTCTACTAACTGCAACTATAGAAAAAAACCTCACACGGCATGAATCCACCGACAAATCCATGCTACGGGAAGGTAATAATAACCTCTAGAACGGAAGAGGGAAGGTTCAATAGGGAAATAAACTCTACAACGGAAGAGGGGGACCGGGGACGCACTGATGGGGCAAGTGATGAGGAAGCCGGAGTGGGAGCGGAGGAGGAGGGACCCCGACGCGCGGTAGTCGTAGCGCGGGAGGTAGATCACCGCGGCGTGCTGCTCCCACGGCTGCAGCTCCTGGCTGCCGGCGGCGGCGGGGGCGACGGGTTCAGTCTCCGGCGGCGGCTCGCGAGATGGCGACGGGGTCACGGCTTCCGGCTTGGCCTCCGGCTCCGGCGCCGCCATGGGGGAGCGCAGAGCACGGGGACTGGGGGTTTGGGACGGTTCTGACCAGCAGTGCGTAAACTAGGCTGGAAGGCGTACTTCTCAGTTTCCACTTTCCGCACCAAACCCCAGAAAGCAGACGCACTCGCGCAGCGGCCGGTGGTCGTTCGTAGGATCAGATGGACTGGTAAAGACTAAAGTTTTTTTTTTTTAATCTCTACTCATAAAAAGTATGAAATGGAGAAAAATCTCTATCTCTATCTCTATCTCTACTCTTAAAAAGTATGAAGTGGAGAAAAAATTGGTACTGTCATTTCTCCGCTCCGCCCGCGCGTCCGTCCCCCTCCGTGCGTCCGCTTGTTGTTTACTCGTTTTCATTCTTGTCAGTGACTAACGCACTCACGGGCCCATCCAATTCCAGCGCACCCCTCTGCACACTTTTTCCCCGCGCCGCCGCCGTCTCCCACCGAGTCGCCGCCGTTCTCTCTGCACGCCGCCGCTCCCCCTCCCCACGCAAAACGACCACCGCACCACGCTCGCGCCTCCTCCTCCTTCCCTTGCTACACCGCCACACAACGCGAGCACTCGGTTGCTCGAGATCCAATCCGTTTTCCACGGAAGCCAGCTCCACGCCTCCATGCTTGTTTCGCCGCTGCCACCTAAGTCAGAGATCGCTCCCGGCGACGACCGTGGGGGTGCTTCCTGAGGAAGCATCGCCGCCGCCATCGACGTCATCCTCCTCGCCGGCGACGTTGTCGTCCCCCTCCTCTCCGCCGTCGTCGACCCTCTCCGGCGCCGTCGACATCCTCTCACAACGCCGCCATCGACGTCCTTCCTCCGCGCTGCCGTCGACGTCTCCCTCCTCGCCACCGCCATCAACCACACCCGTGCGACGGCGGCGCCCCTGTCGAACGCGCCGCCAGCGACGGAATCCTGCGTTCGTCTTTGTCTCCGAGCTAGGCCGCACCGCCAGAGACCACGGAGTCTCGCGTTTGCCTGGTAGTCCCAGGACGACTGCTCCTCTGCGACCCTCCGCTCCCTCCTCTACCACCACCGGACGCCGTCCACGGGGGAGGGCCACCTCCGGATCCTCCCGGCGCCGTCTACTGGTGTGAAGTCGCCTGCCCGCTCGCCGGGCACACCGCGTCGCCGTCGCGCCTCGCTGGGTCTTTTTTTCTTCTCGCCGTCACCGTCGCTTGTCGCTCCAAGTAATCCGTCCACATAGCTTGGAATGAGAACCTTCATGTATAAGCTGTCGGGGATGAGAACCTTCTCGCGCAAGGCCTCTCAACGGAGTTGGGGTCCTATACGCGCGGTCGCTAGAGCAAGGTGGCCTCCCATTGATGCTGCTCCTTGCGACCTCCACCCTTCCTTCCTCTCCCCCTCCCTTCCTCTCTGATTTGATTTCCCAAATCGATTTCAATCCTGATATGTCACACCCGGCCCAATTAGGATGGCCCATGAGCGTCGGTGCGCGTGTTTAGTGCCACATTGCTAGTAGAGCAAGGGTGGAGCCAACTTATAAGCCTTTGTCCACCAGCCATACCACCCTCGGGTTAACCCTTTTACACGAAGCGAGGACGAAAGTGTAAGCAGGGTGCTATGTGTACACGTGCTCGCCCCTACGGAAGGGTTGGGCGGTGCGGCTTTGGTGGGCGGGGTGTTACAAATGGTATCAGAGCCGACCCTCGCGGTTGCGCGTACGGGTCAGTGTGCGGACATAGGGCGCATGGCGCGTGTGGGCCTGAGATGGGACACACGGCATGGCATATGGGTCGGCACTGGACGTACGGTCGTGCGCTAAGAGGGAAGGTTCCTGGACATTTGCTCGGGTCAGTGTGCGGACATATGCATGCGCGTGTGGGCCTGGGATGGGGCACACGGCATGGCGTATGGGTCGGCACTGGACGGGTGAGTTGGACCGACGAGGACGTCGGGTTCTTTGAGGGGGGTGAATGTCACACCCGGCCCAATTAGGATGGCCCATGAGTGGCCCATGAGCGCCGGTGCGCGTGTTTAGTGCCACATTGCTAGTAGAGCAAGGGTGGAGCCAACTTATAAGCCTTTGTCCACCAGCCATACCACCCTCGGGTTAACCCTTTTACACGAAGCGAGGACGAAAGTGTAAGCAGGGTGCTATGTGTACACGTGCTCGCCCCTACGGAAGGGTTGGGCGGTGCGGCTTTGGTGGGCGGGGTGTTACATGATATAGGGTTTGGGCCCTGGAGGCTGCTGCTGGTCAGCGAGGAAGGAGTCCCTCCATCTGGGTGGAGTAATCAGCTAAGCTAAAGCAGTCGGGTACAAAACTATTGGTTAATCTCTATTGAAGGTAGCACCTCCCTTGCAGCATTGCTGCAACTCTGTATGGATACCTTTTGTGCCTTTTTCCTATCTCCCACACATTCTTTTTATGGGTTACAGCTTGACTTTGTAGCAATCCACCTGAAGTAGACATATGGATATAAATCTCTGATCTGCATGCAGGAAACACCGTTGCTCACTCTGTTCTTGAGCAAAACATTACCTCTGACCCTCTGCCATGGATGTTGATGGTCTCCTGTTTGTGCTGGTGTTGGAAGACTGGCTGCTGAAGGAGGTTACATTAATTATAACTTTGAAGTTTAACTTAATGATTGTTTCGTTTGTTAAACTAAGACATTGCTGCATACAAATATATATTTCTTTTGAAGAACTGCAATAGAAGATAGTAGAATCGAATATTCGTACAGTATTAATAAATCTCAGTAGATACTATAGTTTGTATACACTCAATGCAGAACTAATGAATATTTTCCCAATCCGGTTGACTTTGCTTAGGACTATGAATATTTTCCAATCAGGTTGACTTTGTTTAGAACTAATGAATGATGTATCTGAACCTTTGCCTCTATCAATCTTGTGTGTATCCTAATGATGGCATGAGTTAATTTCTTGGCAAATTTTTTGTTGGGTTCTGGGAGGAAGAGGAAGTAAGTGACCCATGTTGGCAATGGCTGGAAAAGCGTGTGCGCGCGCGCACACACACTCACACACTGGTGGAGAAGAAGAAAGCAGAGAAGAGAATGAAATGACAAAATGGGGCTGCTTAACTTCCACGAGCAGCTGCTGCTCTTTATATTCACAAGCAAGGGAACAAGGACAAGATACAAGGTATGGCTTACCTCTACTCCTACTATTATAGCCACTACTTGCTACTGCTACTGTTTCTATATTGCACATTTTTTCCTTTTACATTGATTTCATTTGGGCTTCAAGCCTTATTTACATTTTGAATCCTTGCCATTTAGTAGAGACACAATATAATGGAAGGTTAACAGAGTGGGAGAGAATCCCCACCCGAGAAAAGGATTATGAGCCAAATCTTGGCAGTCGTATAGTAAAACACATCGCTGATGTCTTCAAACTGAGAATCTATCAATTCCCGCAGATTTTCTCAACCTGTGGTCTTGTCACTGCATTCCAATTTGTTGCCAATGAAATAAACTGCATTAGTTGTTTTTTCTGAAAAGTAGCATTAGTTGCTACTGCATAGGTAACATTGGTCCACCCGCGCGTCTGCCTTCCGCTCCTCCTCCGCGCCCCCCTCGCTCCTCCTGCATTTCATTTTTGCCCCTCTGACATTTCTTTTCACGAAACCCTACCACCCGCTGCTGCCGTCCACTACCCTGGTTACGGGCTATGAAAATTTCAACTAGGACGGGGGATTCCAACTAGGAAATGCCCTAATGTTCATATTGACTGAGTCATGGCAATTGTAACGCAGCAACACCGAAGTTGGCATGGTCACATCATTCACCGCAGATTAATTTGTCTTTCTTTACCATATAGTTGATTTTTGTCTCATGTGTGGTGCCTTAGTTTTCAGTATGAGCCATGTTGCAAATATGCTTTGTTTCTTGTTAGCTTTATCCAATTATTTGTCTTTTAATTTCTAGCCTAGTGAAGTTTGGGATAATATTTTTAAGTTAGGGGGTCTAGGGGTTGAGCTGATGTAATGGATGGTGGGGAATTTAAACAATGGCTTGATGCAAATCTTTTTCCTCACAACAATTTGCTATCAAATATTTATGTTCAATAAAGGGCGGATTGTGGGCAAGTTAGTGAAGTTAATGGGCTTAAATTCTTTCAACAGGTGGCATCTGCCCTTTGGGTTGCAAAATTAATTCTTGGAAAAGAGGTAAGCTGCCCTTTGGCATCAGCTATATACCAATCCATCTTTAATTTGTTGGTGTATTAAGTATTTCATTATGATAGCTATGTATTTGGGACTTGTCCAAAACTCTCCAAATAAACTTCCAATGAGGTGTGTCTGGTTTAGCTTTTTTTCTCATATAATTTATATCACTATATTATCAATACTTTCTAGCATATTGTTATTTTTTCATCATTGTTGTCGTGGGTATGAATAACATCCATGCTAGGTCCTTTTATTTTTACTTTGTATTGAAATTGATTGAGAGCATGCTTCCCGAGATAAAAGTTATTCGTTGTGTATAATAGCATGAGTGATCAATGAATGACCAAATATTTTGATGGTAAATTACACATTTGGTCTATTCAAGTATTAGCTGTCAGCTTAGAGCTTGTACTAGGAAGGTCATTGTTGATCAGGGCTGGGCTAGAGAGCGGAAAATGTTGAATCTCCAGGAGCGAGTATTCTCTCCCATTTTGTCTCATGATAAGATCAACAGAAGGATCTGGGAAAAATATTTGTATCTAAGTTGTTCCCACTTGCATAATATCACTCATGAATGTTGACAGATGACTTAGTCATGTAAGGTTTTTTATTCCTCTTATCTTGAGTTTTGGTAGTACTTGAAGCAATAGCCTAAAATAAACAAGTATTTATACATTTGGTAAGTGGCATCCGCAGCTCTTTTATCACTATGAGAAGCAGTCATCATATTGGTTACTTTGTTGGTTCTCATGTCTCCAATAGGAACCTAAGTTGATCACTATGATCACCCTCTGTTAATTCCTTCTTGGTAAGCATGACACCCAATCTGCAATGGAATTGAGCTCCTCACTGTTGAAAAAAGGATTTATAATTGTAGTGTTATCTTCAGTCTTTTAAGTTGTAAACTGAAACATCAATATCATTTTTTAAGGAAGAAACACCACGTGTTAGTTTAAACATGATCTATCAAATGCAATGGATACATGCTGTTTTTCCTTGTTTTGTTCCTTTCTATGTTGTCTTATAATGATTGTTATAATGATTGTTGGAAGGTGTGGGTTGTTCAAAAATCCTAGCTGGTCTATACAATATTTTGTCAAAGTGTAGTCTTTTTTTCCAAAATGGCTTACGCACTTCAAATTTGGTTTTTGCCCGTGGAAACGCACGGGCATGATCCTAGTAATGCTAAAGACTAAAGTAAGTTTGTTCTTTGCTTAATTTATTATTATCCTTTTGTTTAGTTTTCCTTTCTTTTATTTTTATTCCACCGGTCTTCTTTACTTTTTTCTTCTCTCTTATTTTATTTTTTCCCTTTTTCTTTTTTGGCAACACTAACTCATTTTTCTTTATACCTTTATGTTACTATTTTTCATGATAATTCTAACTTTTTCTTTTAGTTTATCAATTTTTCTGCTCTATCCTTCCTATGCTTTATATTATTACTATTCTTTTTTATTTTTTAAAATTTTCTTTCCCTTCCCATTATGTTTTCTATTTTTATTTTTTATTTCCTTTTAATTAATATGAACTTTTTTATTCTAATTTTATTTCTTTTTTCTCTATTTTATTTCCTCTTTTAGTCCTCTATAGTCTGATCTTTTTTTTTTCATTTTGCATTATCGTTTTTTCCCTTCATGTTATTTTGTTACTCCTTCTCTTTTTTGTTTTATACTACAACTTTTACTTTTTTATCATTTAAGTTATTTGGCATGATTCGTTTTTCTTTACATAGGTCCTTTGTATATATATTTGTTCACCTTCCATACCTATTTGTTACCTTCTTTGATGTTTGTTGGTGAGTTTGTATAATTTGTTTCACGCATATATCTGTTTTGTGGAATTTATTCCGTAGGTATATGTCGCACAACAAATGTACAACCTTAGTTAAAAATATGAATTAAATAAGTTCATCCAAATATAGTCATGTGGATCTTGTTTTGAAGTTTTTGTTTTCAAAAATTCAATAGTGTAATCAAAATTTAAATTTGATTATTCATATGGAAGCTATACCTTTTGAAAATTTTGAACCTTTATGTAAAGATTCGGTCTTTCTCTCTCCGCGGGCTTCCCATGCACATTTGTTTTTTTACCGTCCAACCATCAGCGTGATGGTTTGTTTTGTTTTTGTTTTGTTGCTGCTACTTCCTTCCAGAGTTCAGCTTGATTCGCCATTCGCCGGCACCTTCCCCTACTTGACTGGTTTGGACTTGGACATCCACACCATAAGCCGTTGTGAATCATACCTACCCAACTGACTGTTGGAATTTGGTCCATGTGGTCTATTTAGTAAATTTTAAAACATGCACAATAATAGTCCCGTATTGCCAAGACAAGAAGAGGTTGCCTCGCTTAAATATGGGAGTCTCCTATCAGAGCAAAATAGATGTATGTGAGAGAAAAGGAGACTGTTGATACACGCACGCGCAACCCGCGCATTTTCGCATAAATTATCACGTGACTTGTGGCTTTACAGGTACGTGTACAACTGGCTGTTACAGGTGTATTTTTTTATTGTGTCAATGACGTTTCAGTTTCGACTGCTTAATGGTGACAGTTTTAATGCAATCAAATAGGCAGTTTCAGCCTGCTTCATAAAGGTGGCAGTTTCTGCTTGAATCAATTGAGCAGTTATCAACGTCTTGGTGACTGTGACACAGAGTAGACATACACTTCATCTCCCACGCGTTCATTGTTCTGACCGCTAGCTGCTGCGCTTCGTCGACCTTCGATCTCGGCGTGCACCGGGCTTGGAGGAAGCGGGATCTCCGAAACCACTACCGCAACATTCATGCACGGGGCGGTAATCAGGTTTTTGGGCAGCGTCACACGCGACCGCTTGGTGGATCTGCAACTACTTCTTCGACGCGTTCGTCAACTCACTGCGCAAGAATTGTGAGTAATTTCTTAATATGTGGTTTAATATGTGGTTTGTTCATTTGTGTTGTGTGATTGCATTTTTAGTCAATATGCTTTTCCTAAAGATTAAATCTGGATTATTCATAATTAGGCTGTTTTTTCCAACACTTATCCTACCATGTCATCTCAGCGAAAACTGATGCCATGTATAATATAATACTAGGTGATACCCCGCGCGTTGCTGCGAGAATTTCTATAAATTTTGAAGATGCAGTTTGAAAGTAGAAACACTAAAGTAATTGCATCATAACATTATTTTCAAACAACAAAGTAGATGAAAACACATTCATTTTATTGAGAGAGAACTACTTAGAAATTTGTAGCATGGTACTTGCAAAGACTAACACAATGCATGCATGATTACAATTAGCCGCAGAAAATCGGTAGAAGACATAAATTCATGATTCTAGCGGATGGTGATGTGGACAACTTGCATGTTGAGAGAAGATCTAGTGGATTATGATGTGGACCTCTTGCATGTTGAGAGAAGTCTATCCATGATGTGTATTGGGTCTCACCTATATAGTTGTTATAGATTTGTAAGTGAGCCTACAAGACTATCAAAATGTAACGAAGTGGCCGCCAAAAATCACTACTTTCATGTGACCACCATAATAAAAAGGCACAAGGACTAGCTTAAAGTTTAGTTGCATCATAATTGATTGCCACCATCTTCAAACCTCCAACACCATTAAGTTTTGTCCGACCAAATAGTTTTGCATCGTATACCGTAGCAACAGGATATTAAAAAATAGTACCAATTGATGTTTGGTTTCATGATCTTACTTGAACACCATGGTTCATTTTGTGTTCGTTAGATTAAAATGAAATTTTTTGTGATAAACCCATAATTAATCTTCTCCAACGTACCATTCTCAAGTGCTATCGCGACCAAATCATTTAGTGTTTCTCATCTCAACGTAGATGCAAGTAGGACTTCGTGAGCTTCAAATTTAAAAAGTTTGGGTTCCGCTAATGCAACAGTCTTGTAATAATATAACGCAACACCTCAATGTAACAGGATTTACGGCCCGTTTAATTGAAGCATTATTGAACACAAACAGTTACAAAAAATAATTACACGAATGAACCGGAAAATTCGAGATGGAGCTGTTAAGCTTAATTAATCCGTCATTAGATTGAATATTGTAGCACGACGTTGTCTAATCATGACCTAATTAGACTCGTTAGATTCATCTCGAAAATCAAAATAGGGATTGTGCAGCCTGCAGGGCTGTAGCTAAGCACTCGACGTCCTCCATTGCACAAAGAGCGGACCACGGACAGGAGAGAGGTGGCCTCAGTGCTTTGGCCACACCTAATCTTAGCCGGTGTATTGTAAGAGATCAGGCAGAGGGGTTTGAAAGAGAGCATACCTTGGAAAGTAAACCTTAGCCGGAACAAAACAAACTGAACGGAAGTCTATCGACGAACAGGTCTGAAAATTGAAAGAAATCAATTAATCAATAAAGCAGTGGGGATTAAAAGAGCATATCAAAGCAGAAGGGCCTATGGACGTAATCTTACCCTCGTATAATATGCAGACTAGTTCAGTGTTGCAGATTCTGCATCAGAAGGACAATGGGAGACCTGGGGCCAATAACTCTGAAGAAAAGGAAAGTAATAAGCAATTGGAGGAAGATAGAGTAGAACATTAACGTGAGCACAAATAATTGGGAACACAAATCTAAATGGGAAATTAATCACTAGAAGAAACGCACAAATGCATGGGACAATTGATGCGAGAGCGTGAGGGACTAGGGAGGGGGCCACAGGAAGCTGAATAGAGAAAGGTGTTGGGGGGCTGCTGGACACATGGTCTGCTAATGAAAGCTTGGCTGCATTGTGAGAGTAATCAAAGCTAGGTGACGTGGCGGATGATGTGGCACGTTAAGGATCCAAAGAAATCTGTAGTGGGGTGCTTCTATTTAGTTTTGTATGATTCACTTCTAAATTATAAAACATAGAACAAAGTTTTGCATGAAGAATACTATACTATTTATAAATCGAGATTAGCCTAACAACTTAAAAAACATAGAACACAATTTTGCATGATGAATACTATACTATTTATAAATTGAGATTATCCTAACCCCTTTTATATATTCTTTTTATCTTGTACATTTGCATCAGGAATCTTTACCCGTTATTTATTCTTTTTGTGTCCTTCCGCCTTTAGATTAGGCACGACTTCGAAGTGTGTATTTTTGCTGAATGAGGCGATTTTTGTGGAGTCCTAAAAGATTAGGATGATGGATTAGGAGTTGTTGGAGAGAGATTTTTTCTCATCTTACTAAAAATTAAGATTATGAAGAGATTTAGGCCACCCTTAAATACGCTAAGAAACAACATATTAGTGGTTGGTTCTCAACCAAAATCTTGGTGTGTGTTCTGTGACATCGTCTGTCTTCGTCATCCAACTTCGGCAAGGGTTGGAACTAAAAGTGCATTTGGCATAGCTCAATGAGCTGCTCTTGGAGTTGTTTTCCAAGTTGTGCTAAAGAGGTGTACAAAACAGCTCCCAGAGAGAAGCCAGCGTAAAACGCGTTCTCTAGACCGTTTCCGCGGAGGCGAAGTAGCTCTTTCCCTGACGTTTCCTACATTAGTGTTTCCATGAGTGGCCCTGTAGTGGAGGCGCGCCGTTGAACCGCAACGGCACGACGCGGTGAAAACAGGCGGCTAGACCGCGGTGGTGCGTCGTGATGGAGTCGGGGCGGTGGTGGCTGGCAATAGCGCGACACATTGGAGGCCGGCGAAGGAGGACGAGGTGGCGCCACGATATAGGCACGGCGCGTTGCGGGCCGAGGCATAGGAGGTCGGCGGTGGGCACTGAGGCCCCTTAGCTGGGGGAGATGGAGACTGTCAGTGGGAGTTGGAGGTCACACGAAGCTGCGGGGCGAGGCACATGGTGAAGGAGAAGTGGACGGCGGTGTGTGAGATAAGGAGGGACAGGGAGAAATAAAAAAAGAGAGAAAAGCAGAAAAAAGAGAAAATAATAGAGAACAACACGAGGAAAATAAAAAGAAGGAAATATAATAAAAGAAAATGTGCTTAGTCAAATATTTCCTTAAAACAATTTCAATTTCACCAGAAAATTTGTTCCACCAGCGTAGACAAAACCGAGCGCACACAGCCGTGACAAAGACACCACAAATATCCGTGTCAATTCAGCTTCACGATGTTGCAACGAAACATAAAAAAGGGGCCAAAGAGTCGCTGTAATATTATAATAGTGCACTGAACATCAAGTGTGTGTGGTATGGAAAATTCTATCTGCATAAGAACTATAATCAGTTAATCACCACTGGCGGATGCTCGCTTGTGGCCGGAGCTCTGGTGGGAGTGGCCATGGCGAGCGTCAAACTGCAAGAAAGGGTCCCTGCTCCTCGCCCTCCTCGCCCACCGTGCCACCTCGCTGCTGGGTGGCGCCGGCGGCGCAGCGCAGCGCTTCTGGCTTGCGGTCGCGGCGCTTGCCTGCGAGGCGTGGTTCGTGCTCCTGTGGTTCCTCAACTTGAACTGCAAGTGGAATCCCGTCCGGTTCGAGACGTACCCCGGCCGTCTCTCCGAAAGGTATTAGCAGGCTAGCAGCGCAGCATGCCGCTGTTCATGTATCGGGACATACGTGCTGTTCGTTTGCCTTATTAGCCACTAGCCAACTGTACTTTTCTCTTAGAACAAATCAGCCACCAACAATACTTTTCTCTCAGAATAAATCAGCACCAGCCACCAGCCAAACAAACAGGCTGATAACTGATCACGTGCTGGTTGATTTCTTAGGGGAGACGGCGAGCTCCCAGCGGCGGACGTGTTCGTGACCACGGCGGACCCGGAGCTGGAGCCCCCGGTTGTGACCGTAAACACCGTGCTCTCGCTTCTGCTACGTCTCGGACGATGGCTGCTCGCCGTTGACCTGCTACGCGCCGCTAAGTGGCTCCGGTATCGAGTTACAGCCTTACAGGAACCGTATCGAGTGGATTCCGATTTCCCAAAAGAACCGACGCTGAACCGGCATTGAGGCGAATTACAGCAGGAGATCAACCTCCTTTCAAATTGTTGGGGAATTCATAAAAACCTGTCACCCTCGAAACGTCGAGGTTAATGAAATTTGTGATGCAAGATTTCAGGGGTAAAGAACTCGCGAAGATCTGGAGCCTGGAACTCACGAAGTCTGGAAGTCGCGAATGCGCGGTGATCTGGAGTCCCGAACCCTCGAAGCCTCGGAGTCGCGAACGCGTGATGGCTTGGAATCTTGAACCTGCTAAAGTCCCAAAGTCGCGAATTCGTAAAGACTCGAAGCCATGAACCTGCAGAGCCACGAATTTCAGGAATCTGTGAAATTCAGAAATATGATGGAAGACAAATTTGGGAGTCACGGCACGTGAAGATTTCCTGAATGGGAGGATCTGCGAACTAGCAAGAAGCAAAGTCAAAGTTGTTGTCTCAAAAAGTCCGGGTTTAGCGTGTGAATTAGTGGCAGGCTTGTAAATATATGAGATACAAAAGACATTTGTGTGTGTTCACACTAGGAATATTCTTTAAGTTCAAGGGTATTGTCAGAATTTAAAAGTCCCTTCGTCTCCCTATGAAAGGGGGGCGTGAGGGCACGTGTAAGGGGATTCACAACTTTGGAAACTTGAGCAGTCTGCAGGAGATTCTTAGTCTCCTTCCGTGTCATCTCTACGCTTGAACGTGTTTACTGTACTCTCTCACGTGTTCGGGGATCTTATCCGGACTTTCGGATACCCCCAACATTGGCGTCCACCGTGTTTCAGCCGAAGAACAGCTCACGATGCCACCACAAAAGAAGTCCAAGAAGAACATTCCAACTGAGACAAATCAAGAAGACCACCATCTTCCCGAAGGGAATGAAATCTCTTTCGTTCCCGAACCTTCTAACACCACAGATCAAGAACGGAGAGCAAAACTCGAAGCTCTGATGAAGGCAAGAGCTGAGAAGATAGCACACATTCAAGAACAACCTTCTGAACAGCAAATGCATCAGAACGATGATGATGATGATGACACCATAGACAGGGAACTGGAAAGAGTTTAGCAGAAGATACAACAGCTGCAGAAAGAGAAAAAAAAATTCGCAAGTCAGTTGCAAGCAAAAAGAAAAATCTCTGAAAAGTTAGAACAACTCAACCAAGCAAGAGAACAAATCGAAACAATACAGAGAGAAATAGATGAAATGAAAGAACAGAAAACAGTTCACTGTGGCAAGATTCACCACATCAGAACTCTGGACCAACCAGAAGAACCCCGAAAGAAAACTTCTTCGCGGGAAATGGAATCTCACAGTTCGTAGATTTTGAATCACCACTATCCATAGGGCTACAAACTGCATCATGGCCACCGAAATTCAAGCCGGTTTCTCTCCCGAAATATAACGGCTTCGGAAATTCCAGGCAGTTCCTCATGAGGTACGGATCGACTGTGAATTCAGCAGGAGGAGACGATGTTGCACTAGCCAAATCCTTCATCATTGCTTGCGAAGGACCAATACTGAATTGGTACTCTTTGTTGCCGCCGCACTCAGTCTGTAGCTAGGTAGATCTCAAGACAAAATTCATGCAGGCATTTCAGATGTTTCATGACACAACAGCTGAATCATTAGATCTGTACAACTGTAAGCAGAAAGACAGAGAACCATTGAGGAACTTCGTGAGAAGATTCATGCAATAGAGATCCCAGATCCCAAAAGCTGACGACAAGACAACGATCAATGCATTAATCAAAGGTTTGACTCCAGGACCAATAGCTTCGCATCTAACAAGAAAGAAACCCAAGACGGTTGAAGAACTTTTTCAGGAACTGGAAGAGTACATATTGTCTGATGATGATCATCGCAAAAGAGTGGCTGAACGAAATGAAGCCCGACAAGGCAACAGAGAGATGACCTGGAGAGCGCAATCCTAGAATCCACGAAATGTCAACAATGTGGAAAATCCTCAGTCTGACCAAAACAACAGACCTAGTGCACGAGGAGGGTTCGCACCCAGAGGAAGGGGAAGAGGAAGAGGACCCCCGAGACTCACGAATCACAATCCAAAAGACCCGTACTTTTACTGTTAGTATCATGGGAGAGGACACAACACTGAAGGGTGCACAGAAACCAAGAAAAACATGGCAAGAATCCAGCAAGAAAAAACGTTGATGAGCATCGCGTCCTCAATGCCAAGTCAGTTTCGCCCGAACTTCTGGCATCCACAATTCATGAACTCTCAACCAAGTCCAGTCCCAATTTAGCAGTTTTCACAACCACAATCTGTAACAACCCAGGAAATTAGGTGCGTAAATTTTGCGAAAATTTAAAACTTTTTGCTTGCATTTGGGTGCTATCAATTTTTGAGCCAAAATTGCTAGCCTCTCACTGAATTCTCCACTAATTTATCCTATTTATAAAACATATGTTAAAAATATGGTAAAATATGTGAGTTGGTTTTTCTCTGGTTTATTTGGAGTTCAATTGAGTGAAGTTTGAATTTGAATGGAAATCAAATTCAAACCCCTTTTCAATCCCTAGTTTAAGCTTGTGCTTTTATTTTGCTAAGGCTATTCAGCTAACCGGGCCGCTCCTCTCTCTTTCTAACCCAGCCGGCCCAACCCGTGCCAACTCTCGGCCCAGCTAGCCCGCACCACCACCCCACCCTCTCTTTCACCCGCTGGCGCGTGGACCCCGCATGTCAGCCGTTCCTTATCCCTTTCCACCAACCCAGCTAGCCAGCCAGCCAGCCCAACCGCGCCGCCGCCGGTCCCGTCGCACCCGCTCGCGCGGCGCGGGCGCGGCCGAGCCGCCGGCCGGCGCGCGCACGCCGAGGGACCGGCGCCGCGCGCGAACCGAGCCGGGGCGGGAAGGGGAAATCCCCTTTTACCCCCCGTGCCATAACCCGGTGGCGACAAGAGTGAGGAGAGAGGGGGCGAGCGCCGCCGCCACGGGCGCCGGGCGGTCCAAGCCGGAGGGGCAGCACCGGAAACTCGCCTCACCCCTGCGGCGCCGCGGGTTCAAAAGCAAGGGGAGGAGAGCCGCAGCGCTGGTCTCGCCACCAACCCACATTGGGGTTTTGCCCCCTTCCAGAGCCGCCGCCGAAGGGGAAGCGGGGAGGGGGGAAGGTAGAGGAGTGAAGGAGGAGCGGGAGAAGGCCGGTGAGACGCGCGCGCCGCCGGCGCGCGACGCCGCCGCGGAGGGACGAGTTCGCGAGGAGCCGGACGAGGGGGAGGCGCCGTACGTGATCGAAGAGGAGCCGGACCGGAGCAGAGGATCGAGCGCCGCCGTGAACACCGACGCCGCGCCGCCACCCACGCCAGGCCTGCGACGTCTACACCGCCGACCCGCAGTGAGCACCGTGGCCTTCTTTCTCTTCTCCTTGCGCCGGTCGCGTTTTCTGTTTTGCCTGTGGGCGTGCCTTCGAGCCGCCAGTGCCTGGGCGCGCCGCGCCACCGTCTCCCCATGGACGACGCCGCGTCGTGCCCTGTCGGTGAAGTTCAGGGGCGTGGCTACCCCAAGCCGCGCGCACCGAGCGAACCAGTAAGGGCGGGAGCTTGGGCTGCCTTGCTGGGGAAAAGGGAGCACGTTCCCGCGCCGCGCCGTCGAGCCCTGTGCCGAGCGCGCGTCGCGTCTCGGGTGTCTTGTTTTGGCCGTGGTGCCGTTCTAGTGCGGGTCACAGGGAGAGCACGGTGGCGGAGCCGGCGCACCCCAGCGCCGAGCCCGGGCCGTGTCCAACCGCTGTTGTCAGGAGCATGCGAGGGAGCCGGCCTGGCCGGTGTGCAGGGGATCCCGTCGACGCCGCGCCGTCACTGGGCGAGCCGCCGCGGTGTTTCGTGTCTTGTGCTGTGAACCGGCCTTTGTGCCGTGGACTTGTGTAGCAGGTGCTGGAGAAGGCGAGGGCTGGCCGGCCGCACCCACGCGCGCCATGGCCACGCCTTCGCCACCAGTGGAGGCCAACGCAGGCGCGCCGCGCCGCGTCGCGCGCGTGGCGCCTTCCGGGGGCAGGCGGCCTTCGGCCAAGAGTGTTCCTTGCGGGGGAGAGGAAGGGGCTTGCCCGGCCGGAGCGCACCCCGGCCGCATGCCTTGGTCGCCGTCGCCGCCGATGCCGCGTGCCGGCCGCGCGCCGCCGCCCGGCGCGGCGAGCGCCTAAGGGAGAGGCTGGGATCCGTCCCTGGCTGCGGTAGAGAAAAAGGCCACCGGGCCTCCAGTGATAGCTGGGCCTTAAGAGCCGTCCGGCCCGTCGGGCCGCTTTAGAAGCCCAGCACGTTAAGAGGGTGGCTCCAGCTAGTGAGTTCAGGGTGGTTCTCTGGACTACTTCCGCCTGGGCCCGATGGACCGAGCCCAATGAGCCGTTTCCAGCCCAGTAACCCCCTTTTAGCCCACCTTCGGCCCATGGAACGAGAAAACCCTTTTCCTTTCTGTTTAAAAATTCCAGAAAATGTATTTGACCTTTAAAAATTCACAATAGATTCTAGGAAGCTCAGAAAAATACAAAACTAATTTCTATAAATCCGTATTTGCGAAACCTTGCTGATTGTAGGTAGTTTGGTTTCATTTGGATCTTCCAAATTGATTCTTATTTGGAGTTATTGCTTAGAGGTGCACCGTTATCTTATTTTCGCGTCGAATCTCGTGCCGCATACCCGAGCTTCGACCAGGAGGACGTGGAGGACCCCGAGTACACTGCTCCGGACAGCGACTGCTTCAACGGCAAATAAGGTGTCATGTCACTCCCAACCATATAGATCCCATGTTGATATTTAGCTGCTAGTGCTTTACTTTAATGCATTGATCTGTTGAATTACATAACCTGTTTAATAGCCATGCCTTGATGTTTTGATATATCCTGTTCCTTGTTCTACTACCTGCGGGACTAGCTACAGACCCCTAGCTAGTCCCTTACCTCAACTATCCATACTTTTGTTGCTTGATTATGGATGGTGCTCTGGGTTTGGACTGAGATGTGGGTATCTCGGTGTGTTTCTAGCGTGCGTTCTGGGTGTGTATCTCCTTGCTTGTGTTTTGGCGGGAGCGAGCCGCTTGGTTACTTGTGAACGGCCGCCGAGGGAAGATGCGATCGGCCTCTTACCCGAGGGTCGTGTCGTGTGGGATGGAGATGTTGAGTGCTCGCTCTCGGCCCCTTAAGGACCGATCGTCAGTTGACCTTGTTTCGAATGACTATTTTCGTACAGACCGCCCGCCTTGTATTGGGCGGGGGTGCGGGGTGAGACTTGTAGTGGATAGCACCCCTCCCGGGGAGGATCGGTGTGATCGTGTCGGGAGTGGTCTTTCCCTCCTTAGTAGACTTTGCCCTCGGCGAGGCCGGGGGAAGGGTTCCACGGCTTCGAGGGACCTCTCGCGGGTAGTATGAGCTCGCCGCGGAGGCCGGGCCGGGCTCGGAGATGCGAAGGGTACTATCCACTTACTTGGGCTTCGGCCGTATGGTAGGGTCGGACACGGTGACCGGCCGGTTCCGGACCTATTCGGGCGGGTACAGTTGTACAACCTCTGCAGAGTGTTAAACCTATAGCTATAGTCCGTGTCCACTGGTTATGGACAGTCTTTCGATCTCTCACCTGACTAGTTACACTTCTCTTGTGCTTCTTCTCTCCCCCGAGTGTGTGAGCCCGGCTTCGGCCGTTGAGATGTGGGGATAGGAGCCGGTGGGCCCCACATCGCAGATGAGAGTTGGGTTCTGGATCGTGGTTGAGATCCGGTGTTTTGGCGTGGTATTCCTTGAGCGGGGTGCGGACCCCTGAGGTGTGGACCTCGGAAGCGGAAGCTACCCCGAGGTGTGGACCTCCTAGCTGTATTCTGCTTACCTTGTATGTTGCACTGCTGCTTTGCTTAAGCTTTCTACAGCCAGATTAGGGATACCTCATGCATAGTAGAATATACACCGCTTTTGCCTCTTTGTTGGGAAGCTGACATGACCTACCCGCTTATCGGGTAGACCCCAGTGACTCGACGCAGCCGGACTACGACTTCGACAACGACGGGCCGGGTGGACTAGAGCTCTTCCTACACTTGAGCCGCTGCGGATATGGAGTTTCCCGCGCTTTCATGGAGCCGCTTGCTAGACGTTTTATTTATGTTTGATTCAGTCCTATTGGACGTGTACCCGGCATGTGCCGAAGAGATGTACTCTGATTAATGTAATAAAATAAATGTTGTACTCTACATCATTGTTTTTCCCTTTCTGTATGGATTTTGGAATCGCTGAGACAGGGATTGCACGTGGTAGCCCTCCTGGGACTACCACCGAGGTGCTAAGATTCGGGATTCCGTTCGCGGAAATCCGGGTCGTTTCAGTTGGTATCAGAGCCATGCTTGACTGTAGGACGAGCCCCAGGAATGGTCGATAGCATAGGAAGCCGTTTTTGAACCTTGAAACTTTATATAAACTCCTTGGCTTCCGTATGTATATAACTATACTTATATATATGCATTACTTTGATTAACTTTCACTAACTACCTTACTAACTACGCTCTAACAACTTTGTGCAGATGGCGGAGACGACGTGGGTTCCTTTGGAGTCGGACGGCAAGAGCTACGGGGGCTTCTGCCACTTGCTGAGAGAGTGCCTGGAGGCAGCTGGAGTGGAGACCGACGGAGTCAGCTACAGGGGGAGGGCCATGGGGCACTTGGAGCAGACCCCCACTTACCTGGCCGTCACGCATGCGGCGGACCCACGGGTGCCACAGTTCGAGGAGGTTGAGGTGCACTGCTTCGAGAGTTCGGTCACGGAGGCACACCAGACTGGCGCACGCAGAGCTCTCAAGAAGGTTTGTGTCCAGCTCAGGGAGAGGCTTAAGGACACTCCGTACAGTGTGCTTCCGACAGAGATCTACGACCGGGTCGGCCGGGACTCGAGCGGCCGAGCACGGTACTCGGAGGTGACTTCGGTGGAGGAGGACCGAGGTGATGCTCGCGGCCGGACGGTGCATCTCGGCTCGGGACCGAGGCACCGCGCCGGCGGACGGTGAGGTCGCGTACCTTCGGTGGAGGTGTGACGCCGCCTGCGGCAGGTTCGGGACCTGGAGGTGGAGAGAGAGGATATACTCGACGATTTGGAGGCGTCGCACGTGAGGAACGGAGAGCTGGTACAGCTTGGACTAGCAGCGGCCGCAGCCAGCACTGAGAGGGACTCCCGGAGGATCGCTACTCTGGAGGCACGGTTGAGGGCGGAGCGGGAGTCACACCGGGCTTCGGTGGAGGCCGCGCGAGAGGACAGAGTGAGGCTGGCAGAGGCGAGGGACCAGGTGGAGTCGATCGGAGCCGCAGCCGGTGACTATCGGGTTAAGTTGTGAGATGCGGGGAGGCGAGTCGACACAACTACCACCACATGTGTTACCTTGGTGGACCGGTCTACGAGGAGAGAGACCGAGCGAGACGGGACCCGCGCGGCTCGGGAGCGTTCCGACCGGCGGAGGCCGACGTAGCCGGAGGCGCTCTCCGCACGCCTACCACCCAAGAAGAGGCCCGGACGAGGGACAGAGACTTTCGAGCTTCCCCCGACGCTCCTACCACGTGTACGGCCGTACCCGAGTGGTTCGCAGGACACAGCAGAGATGGACCGTGCTCTCCAGGATACCTGTGACTACTACGGAGGACCGGCGATCAGGGTGCCGGGTTACCCAGGAGTCCACTCACCGCCGTTCTACTCGGTTCCACCAGACACCGGCTCCGAGGCACCTCAGAGTACTCAGTGATGGGAGTAGAGATCTTGTAGCAGATTCTGAGTAGATGTAATAAGTTAGATGTAATGCTACCGCTCATGTTGACATGCCTGTAGTAGCTACCCCATGATGTACCATGCGTTAGCAGGATGTGTTGCCGTGTACCCTCGAAGGTCGTTGGAGTAAACCTCGAGGTGCACCCCCTTTTGTATGGTGGCATTGATTGAGTGACATGGATCTTCATGGCTTTTCTCGGAGTTCATGCTTCTTTATGTTTGTATGAAATTCTTTGATTGTTAGCAGGATTACTCCCTTATAGTTAAAAACCTTATTAAATACATTCTTCCTACCACTACTAACTCTTGCAACTGGAACAGATGTCGGGAGCAAGGAGGTCCGGGCGACTCCTGGCCCGTTTCGAGGAGGTCGCTGGGGACGACGGAGGGGAGGATGCCCCTAACCCAGCAGGAGCGAGAGGCCGCGGACGTCGTGGAGGTCACGCGCCACAAGGCTGGCTCCGCGGAGGCCTGGTAGGCCGCGGAGGCCGAGGAGGCCGAGTTGGCGGTCGAGGAGCCGCGCACGACGACGAGGGAGCTCGGGAGCGGGAGCTCGAGCACGAGCGGTACCCCCGGCCCCGAGGGAGGAGCGAGGCCGGGCTCGGGGACACGAGGTGCCACCACCGCCACCTCCCCCGAACTTGGCCGACGTGATGGCGGTACAGACTCAGGCCGATGCGGACGATCACCCAGATGCTAGCTCAGAACAACAACAACAACCACAGGGCTCAGAACCGCAACGCTCCAGAGGGTTTTCAGAAGAAGGTTGAGAACTTCAACAAGCTGCGACCGCCTACCTTCGACCACTCAGCTGACCCGATGGACGCAGACAACTGGCTACGTGAGATTGAGAAGAAGGCTGGAGCTGACCGAGCTTACTGAGGAGGAGTGTGTGACCGTGGCCGCGCACCAGTTGGTCGGCACGGCCAGTGCGTGGTGGGACAGCTACTGTGACTCGCACCGAGACCCGTTGCACATCGGGTGGGACGAGTTCGTGGAGGCCTTCAGGAGCCACCACATCCCAGACGCAGTGATGGACAGAAAGGCTGACGAGTTCAGACACCTCAAGATGGGAAACATGTCAGTACAGGAGTACGCCAACCGCTACCAGGAGCTGATGAGGTACGTGCCAGACGACACCGACACAGAAAAGAAGAAGGTCTACATGTTCAGAAAGGGGCTGCACAAGGGGATGGCACACCACTTGTCCGCGCACGACTGCCCGACACTTCGCTCCATTATCGACAAGGCACTGATCGTGGAGAGGTCAAGGCTTGAGTACATGGAGGTTCGTGGGAGCAAGTCCAAGCGCACGGACCGAGCGGGGACGCTCGAGTCCACCCCGAGAGGCGAGAGGACGAGGCTACACACGGGGCCACCGGACACGGCGGAGGCACCACGTCACTCGGTCTCGGCCCCGCGAGCGAGAGCCCACCCGGGTGGGAGTGGAGGTCGAACACGGAAACCGAGGCCACCACCGCGGGCGACGGGGACAGATCCAAGGTGACTTGCTTCAGCCGCCGTCGGGTTGGGCATAAGTCGTTTGAGTGTCCCCGGCGAGGCACCACCGGGGAGTCGGAGCCGCGGCTCTCGGTTCCGGACCCCGGCCAAGCCACCAGCACCGGGAGGACGGCCACCCCGTACACGGCGGAGGGACCGCTCGGCCGCCGGCTACCCGAGGCCATGTCTCGAACCACCTCACCGTCGAGGATGCGGCGGCTCGCACCCGACGTCACACTTGGTGAGTTCCTTGTTGACTCGGTTTTGGCTCTTGTTTTGTTTGATACCGGAGCTCGGTTTTCGTATATTTCTACCAAGTTTGCTAAAGAAAGGTCTTTACCAACTAAGCCTCGACCAAGGCCTATCTTGACTAGCTCTCCGCTAGGAGAGAAGAGGAGTACGTTAGAGTGCGGGGGAGTGAGGATGGTGTTTGAGGGGCTACCGTTCACGGCGGACACGACGTTTTGGAGTCTACCGGGATAGACGTGATCCTAGGGATGGATTGGTTGGCGAAGCACAACAGGGTAGTCTCTTGCAACCCCAGAGTGATACAGCTAGAACACCCCAGCGGAACTACAGTGCGGATCGAGCCACAGAGTCCGAAGGTTGCTACGATGATGTGCAACATGAGTGGGAAAGAAATTGAAGAGATCCCAGTGGTCCGTGAGTTTCCGGACGTGTTCCAAGAGGAGCTTACGGAGTTACCCCCAGACCGGGACGTGGAGTTTGTGATTGAGCTGATGCCAGGGGCGGGGCCCGTTGCAAAGAGTCCGTACAGGATGTCGTCCGATGAGCTGGACGAGTTGAAGAAACAGCTCAAGAAGTTGCTCGAGCAAGAGTTTGTTCGGCCGAGTGCCTCACCGTGGGGTTCACCAGTGCTCTTCGTGGAGAAGAAAGACGGCACAAAGAGGATGTGCATTGACTACCGCACGCTCAACTCGATGACAATCAAGAACAAGTACCCACTACCCAGAATCGAGGATTTGCTGGATAGACTCAAAAAGGCAAGGTTCTTCTCCAAAATCGACTTGAGGTCAGGTTACCACCAGATGAAGATCCGAGAGCAGGATATTCCCAAGACAGCCTTCACCACACGTTACGGCTTGTACGAGTTCGTGGTGGTTTCCTTCGGGTTGACCAACGCCCCTGCTTACTTCATGAACTTGATGAACAAGGTCTTCATGGAAGAGTTGGACAGGTTTGTGGTGGTGTTTATCGATGATATCTTGATCTACTCCGAGACCACTGAGGAGCACGAGGAGCACCTGAGAGTCGTGCTAGAGAGGCTGAGGCAGCAGAAACTGTACGCTAAGTTCAGCAAGTGCGAGTTCTGGATGGAGAAGGTCGCGTTCTTGGGACACGTGTTGTCAGCGGAGGGGATAGTCGTGGATCCGTCCAAGGTTGAGTCAGTGACCAAGTGGGAGCAGCCGTTAAACGTGATAGATGTCGGGGAGCTTCCTTGGGTTGGCGAGGTTACTACCGGAGGTTCATTGAGAACTTTTCCAAGATCGCAAAGCCAATGACGAGTTGCTCAAGAACAACACAAAGTTCGAGTGGTCGAAGCGTGTGAGAAGAGCTTTCAAGAGCCGAAAAAGAGACTCACCACGGCCCCGGTGCTTACCTTGCCGGATATCAAGAAAGACTTTGTGGTCTACTTGTGACGCTTCAAGGCGGGGACTCGGATGTGTGCCGATGCGGGAAGGGAAAGTTGTGGCTTATGCTTCCGGGCAGTCGAAGAAACACGAGGAAAACTACCCGACACACGACTTGGAGTGGCAAATGCCGTTGTGCATGCGCTCAAGATCTGGAGACACTACCTGATAGGGAACAAGTGTGAACTGTTTTCCGACCACAAGAGCTTGAAGTACTTCTTTACCCAGACAGAGTTGAACATGAGGTAGAGACGATGGCTGGAGCTGATCAAGGACTACGACGTCGAGATCAACTACCACCCAGGCAAAGCTAACGTTGTGGCAGATGCACTGAGCCGGAAAACATATTGCAACAACCTCATGGTAAAAGAAGAGCAACCTGCCTTGCATGAAGAGCTAGAGAAGCTGAGAATCGAAATTGTAGACCAAGGCCAAGTCAACGTGATGCAAGTGACCTATGACCTGGAGGAGCGAATCCGTACGGCCCGGAAAGGAGTGTGCGAGAAATCAAAGTGCTTGCGAGAACTAATGAAGCGGGGGCAAAGGCCGAGGACTACCGGGTTGATGAACGGGGCACCGTGTGGTTGAAAGAACGGATCTGTGTACCACAAGACGAGCACTCCGGGAGCGGATCATGAGAGAAGCTCACGACTCGAGGTACTCGATTCACCCGGCAAGACCAAGATGTACGAGAGATCCGAAGGTCGAGTGCGGTGGAAGGACATGAAAAAGGACATAGCACACTACGTGGCCTGTTGCGACACACCGTAGCGAGTAAAGATTGAACATCGAAACCCGTTTGGTTTGTTGAAGCCGTTGGCTATTCCGGTTGGAAGTGGGAGGACATTTCCATGGACTTTGTGGTGGGACTTCCTAGAACACCAAAAGGAAACGACTCGGTTTGGGTCATAGTGGACGAGTCGACCAAAGTGGCTCACTTTGTGCGGTAAAGACCCGTATGCAACCGAGAAGTTGGCGGAAGCGTACGTAGAGCACATACTCGGGCCGCACGGGGCACCCGAAGTATTGTATCCGATCGAGGGCCACGGTTTGTCTCCAAGTTTTGGCGAGCTTCCACAAGCTTATGGGCACCACTCTCAACTACGGCACGACTTTTCACCCACGGACCGACGGTCGGACGGAGAGGGTCAACCGAGTCTCGGAGGACATGCTACGAGCTTGTGCACTCACCTATGGTACCGATTGGGAGAGCGGTTGCCGTTTGCGAGTTCTCGTACAACAACAGCTTTCAAGCAAGTCTCCGGATGGCACCCTTTGAGGCACTTTACGGTCGAAAGTGCAGGACCCCACTAGCTTGGTCAGAGGTTGGAGAGCGAGCTCTGTTTGGGCCGGCAATCATTGAGGAAGCAGAGGAGAAAGTTGAGAAAGTTCGTGAGAACCTGAAAATCGCTCAAAGTCGTCAGAAGAGCTATGCCGACAAGAGAAGGAGAGAGTTGACCTTTGCAGTTGGCGACAGAGTGTACTTGAAAGTCTCACCGCTCCGAGGAACTAAGAGGTTCTTGGTGAAGGGAAAGCTGGCACCGAGGTACGTGGGACCGTACCCTATTACCCGTAGGATTGGAAGTTTGGCCTACCAGCTTGCACTACCCGAGACAATGGCAGGAGTTCACCCAGTGTTTCACGTGTCACAGCTGAAGAAGAGCGAGAAGGCAATGGAGGCAAAGCAAGTGCCCATGGAGTTGCTTGACTTGCAAGACAACCTTGAGTATACAGAATATCCTGAGAAAATCTTGGACAAAGCTGTCAAGGAAACAAGGAGAACCACCATTCCTTTCTGTAGAGTGTTGTGGAGCAACCATACAGAGCGAGAGGCAACATGGGAGAAGGAAGCTGATCTTAGGAAAGAGTACCCTCACTTGTTCACGGAGGAGGTCGAGGACTAAATCTCGAGGACGAGATTCTCGGTGGTGGGGGAGAATGTAACAACCCAGGAAATTAGGTGCGTAAATTTTGCGAAAATTTAAAACTTTTTGCTTGCATTTGGGTGCTATCAATTTTTGAGCCAAAATTGCTAGCCTCTCACTGAATTCTCCACTAATTTATCCTATTTATAAAACATATGTTAAAAATATGGTAAAATATGTGAGTTGGTTTTTCTCTGGTTTATTTGGAGTTCAATTGAGTGAAGTTTGAATTTGAATGGAAATCAAATTCAAACCCCTTTTCAATCCCTAGTTTAAGCTTGTGCTTTTATTTTGCTAAGGCTATTCAGCTAACCGGGCCGCTCCTCTCTCTTTCTAACCCAGTAGGCCCAACCCGTGCCAACTCTCGGCCCGGCCTAGCCCGCACCACCACCCCACCCTCTCTTTCACCCGCTGGCGCGTGGACCCCGCATGTCAGCCGTTCCTTATCCCTTTCCACCAACCCGGCTAGCCGGCCCGGCCCGGCCCAACCGCGCCGCCGCCGGTCCCGTCGCACCCGCTCGCGCGGCGCGGGGCGCGGCCGAGCCGCCCGGCCCGCGCGCACGCCGAGGGGACCGGGCGCCGCGCGCGAACCGAGCCGGGGCGGGGAAGGGGAAATCCCCTTTTACCCCCCCGTGCCATAACCCGGTGGCGGCAAGAGTGAGGAGAGAGGGCGAGCGCCGCCGCCACGGGCGCCAGGCGGTCCAAGCCGGAGGGGCAGCACCGGAAACTCGCCTCACCCCTGCGGCGCCGCGGGTTCAAAAGCAAGGGGAGGAGAGCCAGTAGCAGTTGGTCTCGCCACCAACCCACATTGGGGTTTTGCCCCCTTCCAGAGCCGCCGCCGAAGGGGAAGCAGGAGGGGGAAGGTAGAGGAGTGAAGGAGGAGCGGGAGAAGCTGGTGAGCCGCGCCGCCGCCGGCGCGACGCCGCCGCGGAGGGACGAGTTCGCGAGGAGCCGGATGAGGGGGAGGCGCGCGTACGTGATCGAAGAGGAGCCGGACCGGAGCGAGAGGATCGAGCGCCGCCGTGAACACCGACGCCGCGCCGCCACCCACGCCAGGCCTGCGACGTCTACACCGCCGACCCGCAGTGAGCACCGTGGCCTTCTTTCTCTTCTCCTTGCACCGGTCGCGTTTTCTGTTTTGCCTGTGGGCGTGCCTTCGAGCCGCCAGTGCCTGGGCGCGCCGCGCCGCCGTCTCCCCATGGACGACGCCACGTCATGCCCTGTCGGTGAAGTTCAGGGGCGTGGCTACCCCAAGCCGCGCGCACCGAGCGAACCAGTAAGGGCGGGAGCTTGGGCTGCCTTGCTGGGGAAAAGGGAGCACGTTCCCGCGCCGCGCCGTCGAGCCCCCGTGCCGAGCGCGCGTCGCGTCTCGGGTGTCTTGTTTTGGCCGTGGTGCCGTTCTAGTGCGGGTCACGGGGGAGAGCACGGTGGCGGAGCCGCGCACCCCGGCCGCCGAGCCCGGCCGTGTCCAACCGCCGTTGTCGGGAGCATGCGAGGGAGCCGGCCCGGCCGGTGTGCGGGGGGATCCCGTCGACGCCGCGCCGTCCACCGGGCGAGCCGCGCGGTGTTTCGTGTCTTGTGCCGTGAACCGGCCTTTGTGCCGTGGACTTGTGTAGCGTGTGCCGGAGAAGGCGAGGGCCGGCCGGCCGCACCCACGCGTGCCATGGCCACGCCTTCGCCACCGGTGGAGGCCAACGCGCGCGCGCGCGCCGCGTCGCGCGCGTGGCGCCTTCCCGGGCGGGCGGCCTTCGGGCCAAGAGTGTTCCTTGCGGGGGAGAGGAAGGGGCTTGCCCGGCCGGAGCGCACCCCGGCGCATGCCTTGGTCGGCTCGTCGCCGCCGATGCCGGCGTGCGGCCGCGCCGCCGCCCGCGCGGCGAGCGCCTAAGGGAGAGGCCGGGATCCGTCCCCGGCCGCGGTAGAGAAAAAGGCCACCGGCCTCCGGTGATAGCTGGGCCTTAAGAGCCATCCGGCCCGTCGGGCCGCTTTAGAAGCCCAGCACGTTAAGAGGGTGGCTCCAGCTAGTGAGTTCAGGGTGGTTCTCTGGACTACTTCCGCCTGGGCCCGATGGACCGAGCCCAATGAGCCGTTTCCAGCCCAGTAACCCCCTTTTAGCCCACCTTCGGCCCATGGAACGAGAAAACCCTTTTCCTTTCTGTTTAAAAATTCCAGAAAATGTATTTGACCTTTAAAAATTCACAATAGATTCTAGGAAGCTCAGAAAAATACAAAACTAATTTCTATAAATCCGTATTTGCGAAACCTTGCTGATTGTAGGTAGTTTGGTTTCATTTGGATCTTCCAAATTGATTCTTATTTGGAGTTATTGCTTAGAGGTGCACCATTATCTTATTTTCGCGTCGAATCTCGTGCCGCATACCCGAGCTTCGACCAGGAGGACGTGGAGGACCCCGAGTACACTGCTCCGGACAGCGACTGCTTCAACGGCAAATAAGGTGTCATGTCACTCCCAACCATATAGATCCCATGTTGATATTTAGCTGCTAGTGCTTTACTTTAATGCATTGATCTGTTGAATTACATAACCTGTTTAATAGCCATGCCTTGATGTTTTGATATATCCTGTTCCTTGTTCTACTACCTGCGGGACTAGCTACAGACCCCTAGCTAGTCCCTTACCTCAACTATCCATACTTTTGTTGCTTGATTATGGATGGTGCTCTGGGTTTGGACTGAGATGTGGGTATCTCGGTGTGTTTCTAGCGTGCGTTCTGGGTGTGTATCTCCTTGCTGTGTTTTGGCGGGAGCGAGCCGCTTGGTTACTTGTGAACGGCTGCCGAGGGAAGATGCGATCTGGCCTCTTACCCGAGGGTCGTGTCGTGTGGGATGGAGATGTTGAGTGCTCGCTCTCGGCCCCTTAAGGACCGATCGTCAGTTGACCTTGTTTCGAATGACTATTTTCGTACAGACCGCCCGCCTTGTATTGGGCGGGGGTGCGGGGTGAGACTTGTAGTGGATAGCACCCCTCCTGCAGGAGGATCGGTGTGATCGTGTCGGGAGTGGTCTTTCCCTCCTTAGTAGACTTTGCCCTGGCGAGGCCAGGGAAGGGTTCCACAGCTTCGAGGGACCTCTCGCGGGTAGTATGAGCTGCGCGGAGGCCGGGCCGAGCTCGGAGATGCAGAAGGGTACTATCCACTTACTTGGGCTTCAGCCGTATGGTAGGGTCGGACACGGTGACGGCCGGTTCGGACCTATTCGGGCGGGTACGGTTGTACAACCTCTCGCAGTGTTAAACCTATAGCTATAGTCCGTGTCCACCGGTTATGGACGGTCTTTCGATCTCTCACCCGACTAGTTACACTTCTCTTGTGCTTCTTCTCTCCCCCGAGTGTGTGAGCCGGCTTCGGCCGTTGAGATGTGGGGATAGGAGCCGGTGGGCCCCACATCGCGGATGAGAGTTGGGTTCGGATCGTGGTTGAGATCCGGTGTTTTGGCGTGGTATTCCTTGAGCGGGGTGCGGACCCCTGAGGTGTGGACCTCGGAAGCGGAAGCTACCCCGAGGTGTGGACCTCCTAGGCCGTATTCTCGCTTACCTTGTATGTTGCACCGTCTTGCTTTGCTTAAGCTTTCTACGACGGATTAGGGATACCTCATGCATAGTAGAATATACACCGCTTTTGCCTCTTTGTTGGGAAGCTGACATGACCTACCCGCTTATCGGGTAGACCCTGGTGACTCTGACGCAGAGCCGGACTACGACTTCGACAACGACGGCTGGGTGGACTAGAGCTCTTCCTACACTTGAGCTGCCTGCGGATATGGAGTTTCCCGCGCTTTCATGGAGCCGCTGCTAGACGTTTTATTTATGTTTGATTCAGTCCTATTGGACGTGTACCCGGCATGTGCCGAAGAGATGTACTCTGATTAATGTAATAAAATAAATGTTGTACTCTACATCATTGTTTTTCCCTTTCTGTATGGATTTTGGAATCGCTGAGACAGGGATTGCACGTGGTAGCCCTCCTGGGACTACCACCGAGGTGCTAAGATTCGGGATTCCGTTCGCGGAAATCCGGGTCGTTTCACAATCATCATGACAACCATCCCAGCAGTCTTTTCCCCAGTCACAGGCAATCCAATCAATCCAGCAACCACAGCCAATTCTGGAAATCTTACCACCACCATCCGACAGTTCGTCAAGACCTCAATCAAGTTCAGGACCTCAGAACTCGAAGGCATTGCCGTCTTTCGGGACTATCATGCCAATTTCAGGAGGGTCAGCCATGGAGTTCAAGACTAAGAAGCAAAGAAGCAACTACTTCAGGTCTGTGAACATCATCATCAATGACGGTCCAGCTGCACGACTGGAATGGGCAAAGGTGCCAATCACTTTCACAGAAGAGGATTTCAAGTTGAAATCCACGATTCACAACGATGCCATGGTCATCGAGGTAAACATAGCTGGGTGGATCATCGGAAAGGTCCTAGTTGACAATGGAAGTTCGGCAGACATTTTGTTCTTGAAAACATTCGAGAAGATGAACCTGAGCCAGCACATGTTGCACCCGCTAGAATACCCGTTACAAGGTTTCGGAGGGAAGCCAATCAAGCCAGTTGGAAAGATATCGCTCCCTGTCTCCTTCGGAGATCTTGACAACGCCAGAACAGAGAACCTCACCTTCGAGGTCGTTGACATCTATCACCCGTATCTCGCGATTTTTGGCAGAGGATTCATGAACAAATTCGACGCAGCCATAAGACAACAATTCCTGTGTATGAAGATACCTGCACCTAAGGGGGTCATTACAGTGTTCGGCAATCAGCAAGAGGCCAGAAACATTGAAAAGGGCCACACTCCCGGCCAAGCAAATGTGTACCAGCTGAAAAAGCTGAAGAAAGGAAGGAACCTTACGAAGAGGCCAAGCGTGACAAAGAAAAGTTTGGGATAGCAGCTGACGGTGAAACCAAGAAAGTGTACCTGGACGACATGCCGGACAGAGCTGTCACAATTGGGGCTCACCTCAAATCCGAAGAAGAAATAGACCTCGCACAATTCTTGCACAAAAACAAGGATGTTTTCGCATGGTCAGCCAAAGACCTGCAGGGTGTTGACAGGGACATCATCGAACATGCCCTGAAAATAGATGAAAGAATACCTCCCAAGAAACAGAAACTTCGGAAAATGTCCGAAGAAAAAGTAAAGGCAGTTGAAGCTGAAGTTCAGAGGTTAGTGATCAGAGAGGTCAAGTATCCAGTCTGGCTGGCCAACACTGTACCATAAAGAAGAAAAATGGAAAGTGGAGAATATGTGTAGACTTCACGGATTTGAACAAGACATGCAAGAAAGACGATTTCCCCTTGGAAAGGGTAGACAAAATCGTAGATGATGCAGCCAACAGTGAAATGCTCTCCCTCCTGGATATGTTCTTGGGATATCATCAAATCAGAGTACGCAAAGAGGATGAAGAAAAAACATGTTTCATCACGCCCTTTGGAACGTTTTGTTTCGTGAGAATGCCAGAGGGGCTGAAAAATGCAGGATGCACATTTTCAAGAATGATTGCAATAGTCCTCCATCCTCAACTCCGCAGAAACATCTTGGCATACGTGGAGGACATAGTCGTCAAGAGCGTCCAGAGAAAAGATCACATTAGCGAACTGGCAGAAACATTCGCGAACTTAAGAGCAGCAAATCTGAAGCTCAATCCTGAGAAGTGTGTGTTCGGAATTCACAAGGGGAAATTCCTCGGATGTCTTGTATCAACAAAGGGCATAGAGGCGAACCCCGACAAAATCAAAACATTAGTAGAAATGCAAGATCCAGTTTCAGTGACAGATGTGCAGAAGTTGACAGGAAGAGTGGCCGCGCTTAACAGATTCATTCCTAGAGCTGCAGAAAGAAGCTTACCATTCTTTCAAGTTCTCAGAAGTGCCAAGAATTTCCAGTGGTCCGAAACCCAGAAGCAAGCTTTCCAAGAACTAAAAGATTACTTGTCCAACATGACCAAGTTGTGCCCTCCCGAACCAAGATCGCCACTTCTGCTATTTGTGTCCGCATCAAATTCGGTAGTAAGTGCTGTGCTAGTGCAAGAAAAGGAGGAAGAAGGAAAGCTCAAACAAATTCCAGTGTACTTCACTTCCGAAGCTTTGTCTGGCTTGAAAATCTTCTATTCTGAGTTGGAAAAGATTGCATACGCAGTTATCATGGCCGCAAGGAAGTTAAGGCACTATTTCAAGGGTCACATAATAAGGGTCATCACCAATCAACCACTGAGTGATTTGTTCGCAAATAGAGAGGCATCTACCCGAATAATCAAGTGGGGTGCTGAACTCTCAGAATACATAGTGGATTTCGAGAGAAGAAGTTGAATAAAGTCGCAAGTTCTGGCAGATTTTGTCGTGGATTGGACTTCACCAACTCAAAACCTCGATGAAAAGATACCTGAGCCTTGGATAGTCCAGTGTGATGGGGCTTGGTGCTACAAGGGGGTTGGAATTTCGGCTGTGGTAACATCCCCAGCGGGGGTAGTGATAAGATATGCAGCTTGGCTCATATTCGCGAACAATGAACATTCCACGAACAACACAACAGAGTATGAAGCTTTACTTTTGGCATTGAGGAAAATGAAAGCCTTAGGACAGCAGACTTTCATAATCAGAACGGTTCGAAAGTTATTCAAGAACATGTCGAAAAAGAAAGTGAAGCAAGAAATCCTGTTCTAATGAAGTACCTAGAAAAAGTTAGAGAAATGGAAAGGCACTTCAAAGGTTACTCAGTGCAACACATCCCAAGAGATGACAACAATGAGGCAGACAAGCTGGCGAAAGCAGCAGCCAGAAATCAAGAACTGCCCCCTGATGTGTTCTTCGAAATCATCAGAGAACCATCCATCAAGGATTCGAGGCCGAAAATCGTGAATGCAGTGGAGACTCCCGATTGGAGAGCAGAAATCATGGCTTATCTGAGAGGCCATTATGAACCACAAGATGAGTTGGAAGAGAAAAGGTTGAAACAAAGGGCACGGAGCTATACAGTGGTAAACGAAGAACTGTACAAATCAGGAGTTACTGAGCCTTGGCTAAGGTGCATCACCTCCGAAAAGGCCCTAGAACTTCTCAAGGAAATTCACAGCGGATTTTGTGGTGCGCACTCCCGACTGGAGAGCAGAAATCATGACTTATCTGAGAGGCCATTATGAACCACAAGATGAGTTGGAAGAGAAAAGGTTGAAACAAAGGGCATGGAGCTATACAATGGTAAACGAAGAACTGTACAAATCAGGAGTTACTGAGCCTTTGCTAAGGTGCATCACCTCTGAAAAGGGCCTAGAACTTCTCAAGGAAATTCATAGCGGATTTTGTGGTGCGCACATAGGCACCAGGGCTTTAGCAGGAAAAGCAATAAAACAAGGATTCTATTGGCCCACCATAAACATAGATGCTAAGGCACTTGTTCGGCAATGTGAAGCATGCCAAAGAACAGCGAATCAACCAAATTTACCTTCAATGCCAGTTCACTTAATCCCACCATCTTGGCAATCGCAAAGGTGGGGAATGGTTCTAGTAGGGCCATTGCCAACGGCTCAGGGGAATTGCCGATTCGCAGCTGTTGCAGTCGATTATTTCACGAAGTGGGTAGAAGCAAAACCACTTGCGAACATCAAAGCACCAACAATTCAGAAGTTTTTTTGGCAGAACATAGTCTGCAGGTTTGGAGTTCCTAGAGAACTGACTTTTGACAATGGGAAACAATTTGATTGTTACACTTTCAAAGAATATTGCAAGACCTTGGGTACTCATGCGAAATTTTCGTCAGTGTATCATCTGCAGTCCAATGGAGCAGTTGAAAGGGCAAATGACCTGATTTTTTCGGGAATCAAGAAGTGCTTATTCGACCAAAAGAAGGGTAAATGGGTGGACGAATTGCCGAAAGTAATCTGGTCCCACAACACTACCGTGTCAAGAGCAACAGGTTTCACGCCCTTTCGCCTACTCTTCGGCACTGAGGCAATGACACCAGAGGAAATCAAAACTGAAAGCATGAGAGTCCTGAAAGCAAAAGAGATTGAAGAAATTGATAAGAAAGTGGAAAAGGATATGATCGAGCTGACAATCCTTGAAGCTGCTGAGAACATTGAGAAGTACCAAAAGGAGACTAAAGCTTGGAGAGACAAGAAAGTGGTTCGAAAGGACATCAAAACTGGTGATCTAGTGTTGAAAAGGAAGAAAAATTGGGAGAACCCAGGAAAACTTCATGAATCCCGGGAAGGGCCATACATTGCAAAAGAAACAGACATGCCAGGGGCTTTTCGTTTGATGGAGCAAACTGGCGAAGAGTTGCCATATTCGTGGAATGCCGACAACCTGAAAAGGTACTACCCTTGAAAGTTTCAGTTGTAGCTAGATGTAACTTAGAGTATTTTTTCTATTTTCGCAAATTTGCATTCTGAAAAGTAAAAAATCCGAATCACGTGTCTATAAGTGATTTCGGGAAAAAACATTAGCTTTTCTTTTCTTAGTTGCATTAGAATAAGGAGGACCGTACTCTTTTTCTTGCAAAGGGGGCTCTAAATCAAGAGGCAAGATTTTTAACGAGGTGGATCCTATGTAAATACTCTTTGTGATATATATATGAAAAGAGTCTTCCCCCAAATTGCGTATTTTGAGAATTCCATCGTGAAAAAAGAAGAAAAGTTCATGTGAAAGGCTTCCTGATAGCCAGAATTCCATCATGAAAAAAGAAAAAAGTTCGTGAGAAAGGCTTCCTGATAGCCAGAATTCCATCGTGAAAAAAGAAAACAGTTCGTGAGAAAGGCTCCTTGATAGCCAGAATTCCATCGTGAAAAAAGAAAATGTTCGTGAGAAAGGCTCCTTGATAGCCAGAATTCCATCGTGAAAAAAGAAAAGTTCGTGTGAAAGGCTCCTTGATAGCCAGAATTCCATCGTGAAAAAAGAAAAGTTCGTGTGAAAGGTTTCCTGATAGCTAGAATTCCATCGTGAAAAAAGAAAATAGTTCGTGAGAAAAGGCTCCTTGATAGCCAGAATTCCATCGTGAAAAAAGAAAACAGTTCGTGTGAAGGGCTTCTTGATAGCCAGAATTCCATTGTGAAAAGAAGAAGAGGTTGTGAAAAAAGGCTGTATGAAAGCCTAAAATCCCATCCACAAAGGGATTCCCACCGAAAAGGCCTGAGAAAACAATAAGTTGTGGCCTAAAATCCCATCCACGAAGGGATTCCCACCGAAAAGGCCTGAGACAACAATAAGTTGTGGCCTAAAATCCCATCCATGAAGGGATTCCCACTGAAAAGGCTCGAGACAACAATGAGTTGTAGCCTGAGTTTCCATCATGATAAGTAATGGCGATTGTGGTCAAGTGAATGTGTGTGGCATTGTTCAAAATTTTTTTCCTTAACACAAATTGATGAAACTTTTTTGGGACAAAAATGATCTGATAAAAGGGCAAGGGGCTCGTGTGAAAAGTCATAGAAAAAATCATGGTTGAAGCAACTGAGAGTTGCAGTATCAACCAAGGCAAGTATGCCAAGCGGGTCAAGTCCACAAAATCCGAGAACAAATTTTGTCGACTTGCGTCACAACATTTGAAGTCTTCAGAAACTTGTGAAAATTTCTCAAAAAGTGTGTATGATCAAGATACTCAAAAAATAGTAAAACTTCGTTAACTTGCCTTGAAATTTTCATGCAAAACGGCAAGGTGGGGGAGGGTGACGTTTTTTCAAAGAAAATGTCTTTATTGCCTTAATTGCATAAAAATTTCGAAATAGTTTAGCAAAAATTACATTGATAAGTAAAAATCCTAGAACTAAAGTTCGACAACGTGTCCTGGTTCGCAACTATTATCTTCTGCAATGTCGCTAGCATAAGCAAAGTAAAGCTCGCCGGCAATCGGGCTTAAGGGCTCTGTCTTCGGGATCTTTGAGGAACTTGAATTCGCAGCACTGGAACCCTCCTTCTTACGAAGCAGGAGGAAGGAAGAAAGATCAAAGCATCCCATAGAAAACCAAAGCGAAACCTCGAGCAAAAAATCGGAAAAATCCAGTCCGGGATGAGCCTCTTGGAACAAGCGCCATGCTTCGCCACTGACAAACATTTTGTCACGATGAATTCGCACAGGCATCACGTCCTGTGCAGGCCCAACTTGCAGGACCTGCGCAGGTTAAAATTTACAAAAAACAACTTGTTCAGGCAAAACACTACAACCACGAAGGGTGAATGTTTCGGAAATTTCTAGTCCGTAATGTCAACCTTCGGAGAGTTTTCTTCGTGCCCGGAAGCTTGGTCACCATCACTGCCATCATCGCTGCTGTCGCTCGAGCCCACCTCTCCCGAGTCGCTAGAATCTTCATCTTCAGTAGAGGATTTAGGGGATGCAGCGCCTTTTCCACGACTCTCTTCCTCAATTAACTAAGAGAGGCAAAGAAACAGATGTAAGGAAAAATCAGAGGGCAAAAAATCTGCTAATAGGCAGAAGCAAACATAATCGTCCGAAAGCTAACCTGGGCAAGCTTAGCACGTGCGATGCTCTTCACAGCTTCCTTCCCGCTAGCTAGCCAGAATTCCCTAGCGAATCTGGACCTGATAGCTTGAACGTCCTCATTCGGCCGAAGTCTTGAAGTGCTTAGAGCGTCGGGGAGCTGCGGGAGTTTTTCACGAAATTTAGCGAGGTCCACGCAATCAAAGTCATGGAGAAGCTTCAAGATGCTCTCCACAGAGAAGGCAGCCGCGAAGTCGTTTGCGCCAGAGATAACTTCAGGAAGCGCTTTGAATTCAGCATCAATCCAGTCCATGAATTCACGAAGTCCTAAATCAGCAGGAAGTGGCGCGGGACGAACGCCGAATTCATTCAAAGATCTCTCGTACTCTTCAAATAAAACTTTCAGCCTGTCGACAATGTCAGAAATCTTCCTCCCAGAAGCCTCTCTATGCTCGGTCAAGGCTTTTTTCGAGATCTTGAATTCTTTGATCCTTGCTGCTTAGGGATCTGGCCAAGTCGGCATTGTTAGCACGAAGATCTTCGGCAACTTTCGAGGACCTGTTGTGGGTCTTGCGAAGGTTTTCAATCAGGCTCAGATCGTCTTCATGAGTTTTTTGCAATTTCTCCAACTCCTTCTTGGATTGCTCAAGTGCTTCACCAGCAATTTTCTTCTCATCCTAGCAACGCTTCAGGGCTTCCGCCAGTTCGGCTACCTTCTTTTCGAGGTCAAGATTCGCGGATTGAGCGACAACAAAGTTGCGTTTAAGTTCCTTAGATTCTTGAGAAAGTCGCTTGTTCGCCTTCTCTTGATCAATAAGCCGTTCAGTGGCAACTTTCCCGAGCATGGAAGATTTAAGAGCATAGTCTTCTTGAAACTTCGCCAGCTTGGACGGAGGGTACGAACGAAGAAGGTCCTTAAATTCTGAAAAGTTCCATGATTAAAATCTTGAGCAAAAATTCGTAAAGCTGAAAAGTACAAAAGTTAGCGAAAATAATCGAACCTTGTCTGCTTAGATTTTGTAAAGTAACCTTCTTCCTCGAACCTGAAGTGGGTTTGCCTAAGGAGGCGGGAGTTTTCTGCGGAGAGGAGCGAGGTTCCTACCTAGAATCACGAACAGCTCCTCCAAGTGAGTGAAGTGACTGTTCTGAACCCTCCCCTCCTGTTTCATCAATAAGTGCAGATGATTTCCAAAGCGTTAAAATCTTGGGTGTGCCACCTTTGTTTCTAGACACCTCGCAGCCAACACTTAGCAATTCACCACGATACAACGTACCGAAGCTCTTGTTGAAGGCAGCTACAAAAGGAGAAGGATCACGACCTTCGGGGAGAGCTTCGCGAACTTCAACCAAAGGAGCATTTGGGACGGGATTTTCACCCCTATGAACATTAAGTTCAAGCTCCTTGGTGAATTCGGGAGAGGCTTCGTCGTGAGGGTGGACGGACTGAGAAACAACAACAGCAGTAGCAGTAACAGGGGGCTCAGCAGCAGCGTCGGGAACCACTTCCTTCCGAACTTCGGGAGCAGCATGTGAAAAAGAGTCAACATCCACGAACTCATTCTCAGAACCCGACGGGCAATGTTCTTGAAAGTTAAATCTCAACAAGGGCCAGAAGTGAGAACCTTTCTGGCTGGCTACCTCCACGAAGAGGTTGTCATCGGATGCAGACGGAACCCGCCGAACCCCTGAAGAAACAACCTTTTTGATAGCTTTCTTAGATTTCTTGCGGCTCATCTGAGCGAGGCCGGAGGCTGCTTGGAGTTCGGCGTCCGAAACTTGTTCGGAGGTCCTGCGCTTGCGTTTCGACGATTCCAGAGACCTTGTTTTAGAGGGTTGAACGCCAGAGGAGGTAGTCTCGTCGGCAATTGACGGGCCCCTTTTCGAAGATCTTCTTCTTGGAGCACTTATGGGAGCAGCCGAGCAGCTGGCGACAGCAACCGCGGGTATCTTCAGTTTGCGACCCAGACGTCGAGAATTAAAAGACTTATCCCCACAGGCCTCAGAGAATACGCGATTAATTCTTCTCTTGTGCTTCACCAACGCCTTGTACTCGTTCATAGTGTATTCGCCTATCATAAGAGTTACTTTTTTCTCGACTTCAAGCATGAAAGCATCAGCGCTTTGGCCTTCCCTCAGTTTAATGCCGAACTTCGGGAAAGAGACTTCTTGTGATTCCCAATTGACGTTGAAGTGCACGATCTCGTTTGGGGCCCAGCCATAAGAGATCGGCCAAATCCGGGCAGCAATGAACTCCTTGACAATGTCACTGTTGGGGACAGCCCTGAGGGTCCTCTAAAAAACTGGGGGAATCCTGCTTAAAACCTGCAAAAAACGAAAGCGAAACACATCTCTTACTCAAACACGCACACAAGGCACGGCCCACGTTGCGGCGACCCCCACGGCCCACCAGAGTGGCCCAGTCAAAGGCCCCCTCGAGCAGGTTTCGCCTCGCTCGAGGGCTCACGCCTCCCTCGAGCGGGTTCCGCCTCGCTCGAGGACTCATGCCTCCCTCGAGTGGGTTCCGCCTCGCTCGAGGGCTCACGCCTCCCTCGAGCAGGTTCCGCCTCGCTCGAGGGCCAGCACCTCCCTCGAGCGGGTTCCGCCTCGCTCGAGGGCTCACCTCCACCTCGCTCGAGGCCCCCTCACAAGCGCGCCTGCTCCCGCACGCGGGTATGGGCATTTAATGCTCTGACACAGAAGAGCCGCGCCATCACGCGCCTGGGAATCACGCCCCGGCGCTGTTCCGCCAACTCCCTAGGGGAAACCCATCCCCGCCACTGCAGGGAACTGCGCGGCATGGCCAGTGTCAGCCCCGTGGCACTGTGCCGCCCACTCCCGTACGGCTAATGCGCCGTGCCCTCAAAGGGGGGCCGGTTGCACCCTCAAACTCTTCCCTCGTGAATCTGCAGGGTCAGACCATGACATCAGGCCGGCGGGAGCGCCATCCCCGCCACTGTTGGTCCTGTGCGGTCGTCCCCGCCCCCGCAGCGCCACGCCGGGCACTGCTACAACAACTCCAGCGCTGTTGAACACGCGGGGACGGGACGCCGCCACGCCTGACACTGTACCCCGTACGGATCACCGTCAACGGCCTCCTCGAGCCCGTCTGAAGACGCCCCAGCCAACCACTACGCCTTCACCCTCGAAGCTGCCCCTGTTCAAGTACGGGACGCGCCACGACGACAAGACTGGGGCAAGGACCGCCAGGACGACCGCCAACTCCACGGCGCTGCACGCCATACCTCCACATGTAGCTAAACAGTGCGGCATGCTTGTAATTCACCCTCTCCTTGGTCTATAAAAGGAAGGTGATCCCCCTCGCCGCGGGAAGGAGACATCACAGACGGAGAACACACACACACACACACACTCCCCGTCATTCCACGATATTGGCACTCGCCTCATCACTCCGCTTGGGGCTTGGAGGCCACGCCTCCTCTCCCACCTTGCTTGTAGCCGCCCCACTACTGGCACCCCGGTGCAAAGCAATATAGTGCCTCGAGCACACCCCTGCTGGACGTACGGCCCCGGACGGAACTAGGATAAACCAAGTGTCTCTAGTTGCTTAGCATCGACCATCGAGGGACAGACCTCGGCGCTTATTACTAGTTAGTGTCGGGACTACATTCCACACCGACAGTTGGCGCCCACCGTGGGGCTCACGCGCGCTGAAGGTCAACCCGTCACCAGCTCCCTCCATGGTGATTCGCACCGATTACCGCAGTCAGCGCTACTCCATGGGCAGCTCAGACCCCCTCCCCGCTGGATTCGAAATCCGGTTCGGGGGCCTGAACTTTCAGGCCACGGGGAATGGCTACCTGATGCGCCTCACCAACCGTGAGGAACTCCGAGTGCGGCGCCAAGCCGGATTCGCCCCGGTCGCCGCCGCACGCGTCGCCGCGACGCCAACACCCACCAACACGGACGCCGCGGGCCCATCGGCGCCACGGCGCCGCCGCCGCTCCGGCCGGCGCTCGCGCCGGCGCGGTCGGAGCAACGGCATGCCGCGCGCATCGCCGCGCAACGCGATGCGCCCGCCAGCACGACGACAGCCGCCCCAACAGGGGAGCGCTCGGTCTCCGGACCGCGCTTCCCCATTGGCCTGCGCGGCGCTACACGGCCTACAACGCCAACGCCAACACCACGATGTGCAGGGTTCCCCCTGGCCGCCACGTCTTGGTTGCCAAGGACCCCAGCGCCTCCGCCTGAGACAAGTCATCCCTAGGCTCTGTCGACGCACTACCACCCGCCACCTCGCATGAATACGCGGAGTGGGACTTCTCCGGCGTGCCGGACCCAGTGATGTTCAGGCGGTTCCTCGATGCCACAGACTACTGGTTCGGCTACTCCGACGACTCCAGCGCAGGGAGCTACGACCCCGCGCGGGAGTCCTGCGTCGTCATCGCCAATGACCCAGCAAACGCCTCCGGCGCAGCGGGCGCCGGCGATGGAGAGGTTCCTCCCGCTCTAGGGACTGCACCGCGTCTGGCTGCAGGGCCAAGCGCCCCTCCTCCCTCACCACTGAGGGGGGCCGACATCAACGCACAACTGGCCCAAGCACGTGAGCTCGAGGCCAAGCTGGCGGAAGAGTACCACATCGTGCGGTTGCTTCGCCCCTCCATCGCAAGGGAAGCGTCCGCGCGCGACGAACGCGCGCGGGAGCTGGGCAGGCAAGCCCGCGACCGCATTAACGCCGACTTCAACGTCGACAACCCGGACACGCCCCTGCGAGCGAGCCAGAAGCTCATCGCTGCCGCGACACTGTTGTGGGCCATGCCCGCCCCTTCGACACCCGAGGCGTGGAACCTGCACCACGAGGCGCAGGTGCTCATTGAGCAAGCGGCCGTCCAGCAGGCCGAGAGCTCGGCGTCCCGCATCCGCCAACAGGGGAGCGCGCGGGACGATGGGGGTGCGCAAGGCCTCGAACCCTCGGTACACGCGGGTGGAGCGGCGGAACGCCCCGCCAACCCAGGGCGCACGCCGGCCAAAGACCAGCTCCTCAACACGCGCGGGCAAGTGCGAGACGGCGACACCCGCAATGTCATCAACACCGGACAGAAGAAAAGCGGAGGCGCAGGCGGCAGCAGGCTACCACCCTCGGCGGGGCAGACGCTACGATAGTGATGAGGATCGCTCACCGACGTCGGGGCCCCCGGGAACCCGTGTGTTCAGCCGGGAGATCCGCACGGCGACCTTTCCCCAGCACTTCCGCCAGCCCACGACAATCGTCAAGTACAACGGGGAGACGGACCCCCGTGTGTGGCTCAACGACTACCGCTTGGCGTGTCAGCTGGGTGGAGCCACCAGCGACGAGGCTATCATCCGCAACCTCCCCATGCACCTCGCCGACTCGACGCGGACGTGGCTCGAGCACCTGCCGGCCAGTCAGATCCACAACAGGGACGACCTGGTCCGCACGTTCGTGGGCAATTTCCAGGGCACGTACGTGCGCCCTGGGAACTCCTGGGACCTGCGTTCTTGCACCAAGTAGCCCGGCGAATCGCTTCGGGATTTCATACGGCGCTTCTCCAAGCGCTGTACGGAGCTCCCAAGCGTGGCGCAGTCTGAGATTGTGCACGCCTTCCTCAAAGGCACCACATGCCGGGACCTCGTACGCGAGCTCGGGCGCAGTCCGCCGGTCGACTCGAACGAGCTGTTCGACATCGCCACCAGCTTCGCCTCGGGCGAAGAGGTAGTGGGGGCGATCTTCAACAGCAAGAAGGGCAAGCGTGTGGACGACACGCCCGCGAAGGGCAGCAAGTCCAAGGAGCTCCACCAAAAGAACAAGCGGGGCAAGAAGGGAAAGAAGCCGCGCCGCGAGGCGCATGAGCAGGGGCAGGACGACGACGACGGCGAAGCTCTTGCTGTTGACCCGGCTCGACGGGCCCCTCGAGCGCCCCCTCGAGGCCCGGGGGTTTTCGACGACATGCTGAAGAAGTCATGTCCCTACCACAAGACACCGGTCAACCACACCCTTGAGCAGTGCGACATGCTCAAGCGGTTCTACGGCCGCGCCACCGCGAAGGACGACGAGGCCAAGAAGGACGGGGGTGAGGGCAACGCCGGCGGCTTCCCCACCGTGGAGAACGTCTTCCTCATCTTCGGGGGGCCGACCATCGACATGTCCAGCCGCCAGGGCAAGCGGGAGTGGCATGAGGTTCTCGCCGCGGAGAAGGCGCCTCCTTCCTTCCTCGATTGGTCGGAGGACGCCATCACTTTCAGCCGCGAGGATCATCCGAACCGCATCCCCAACCCGGGCTAGTACCCGCTGGTGGTCGACCCAGTCATCGGGAACGCGCGGTTCTCGAAGGTCCTGATGGACGGAGGCAGCAGCCTCAACATCCTCTACACGCACACGCTGCGCCTGTTGGGGATCGGGTTGGACCAGCTGCGGCCCAGCACGGCACCGTTCCATGGCGTCGCGCCAGGCAAGCGCGTCCAGCCCCTCGGGTAGATCGACCTGCCTGTCTGGTTCAGCACGCTGGACAACTACCGCAAGGAGACGCTCACCTTCGAGGTGGTGGGGTTCAGGGGCGCGTACCACGCCATACTTGGGCGGCCCTTCTACACCAAGTTCATGGCAGTTCCCAATTACACCTGCCTCAAGATGAAGATGCCGGGGCCCAACGGCATCATCACCGTGGGCTCATCCATCGAGCACGCCTTCGACTGCGACGTCGAGTGCGTGGAGCACGCCGAGGCCCTAGCGCTGGACGAAGCGCTGGTGACTAACATGGAGAAGATGGTCAACGAGGACCTCAGCTCCACCGCCAAGCATGCCGACAGCTTCGAGGCTGCTGAGCAAACCAAGGAAGTGCCCCTCGACCCTGCTGCCCCCGAGGGCAAGGCGTTGAGGATCAGTTCTACCCTCGACCCGAAATAGGAAGTGGTGCTCGTCGACTTTCTCCGTGCCAACGCCGACATCTTCGCGTGGAGCCCCTCGGACATGCCAGGCGTCCCGAGGGAGGTCGCCGAGCACTCCCTTGACATCCTACCTCACTCCCGCGCCGTGCAGCAACGACTCCGCCGCTTCGACGAGGAGCGGCGGCGGGCGATCGGAGCGGAGCTGCGGAAGCTCCTCGAGGCTGGGTTCATCAAGGAAGTGTTCCACCCTACGTGGCTAGCTAATCCTGTACTAGTAAAGAAAAAGAATGGGAAGTGGCGGATGTGTGTAGACTACACTAGTCTTAATAAAGCGTGTCCTAAAGTTCCTTTTCCTTTGCCACGCATCGATCAGATCGCCGATTCAACCGCCGGGTGTGAACTGCTCTGTTTTCTTGATGCCTATTCCGGGTACCACCAAATAAAAATGAAGGAGTCCGACCAGCTCGCGACTTCATTCATCACGCCGTTCGGGATGTACTGCTACGTCACGATGCCGTTCGGCCACCGAAACGCAGGTGCAACGTACCAGCAGTGTATGCAGCACGTCTTCGAAGACCACATCGGGCGAACCGTTGAGGCGTACGTGGACGACGTAGTCGTGAAAACCAGGAAGGCGGACGACCTGGTTAGCGACCTCAGCATCGCGTTCGGCTGCCTACGAGCCAACGGGGTAAAATTGAACCCCGAAAAATGTTTTTGGCGTGCCGCGGGGCATGCTTCTAGGATACATAGTCTCCCAGCGAGGCATCGAGGCCAACCCCGAAAAGGTTGCCGCCCTCGAGCGGATGGGTCCGATTCGGGACCTCAAAGGGGTTCAAAGGGTGCTGGGGTGCCTTGCCGCCTTGAGCCACTTCATCTCGCGGCTCGGCGAGAAAGGCTTGCCCCTCTACCGGCTCCTCAAAAAGCACGAGCGTTTCTCCTAGACCGCCGAGGCCCAGGAGGCGCTTGATAAGCTAAAGACGTCCCTCACCCAGGCCCCGATCCTTACACCGCCACAAGACGGTGAGCCTCTGTACCTCTACGTGGCTGCGACCACCCAGGTGGTCAGCGCTGTGATCGTGGTAGAGCGCACGGAGGAAGGACACGCCTTGCCGGTTCAGCGGCCGGTGTACTACATCAGCGAAGTCTTGTCCGACACCAAGACGCGCTACCCACAAGTCCAGAAGCTGCTCTACGCAGTGGTTCTCGCGCGACGCAAACTCCACCACTACTTCGAGGCCCATCCTATCACGGTGGTTTCCTCCTTTCCGTTAGGGGAAATCATTCGCAACCCGGATGCGGCGGGCAGGATTGCCAAGTGGTCGGTGGACCTGATGGGTGAGATGCTCGCCTACGCCCCGCGCAAAGCCATTAAGTCCCAAATCTTGGCGGATTTCGTAGCGGAGTGGACGGACACACAGTTGCCGCCGCCACAGGTCCAAGCGGAGTGTTGGACCCTGTACTTCGACAGCTCAGTGATGAAGACAGGGGCGGGCGCGGGCTTGCTCTTCGTGTCACCCCTCGGGGAGCACATGCAGTACGTCGTGCGCCTTCACTTCCCCGCATCGAACAATATGGCTGAGTACGAGGCCCTGCTTTGCGGCCTCGGGATCGCCATCGAGATAGGTGTCAAACGCCTCGACGCGCGGGGGGACTCGCAGCTCGTGTTCGACCAAGTCATGAAAAACGCGAGCTGCCACGACGACAAGATGGAGGCATACTGCAAAGCCGTGCGGGCCCTCGAGGACAAGTTTTACGGCATCGAGCTCAACCACGCGCCCCGACGGTACAATGAGGAGGCGGACGAACTCCCCAAGATCGCGTCGGGGCGGATCACCGTCCCCCCGAACGTCTTTGCTCGGGACGTCGCCCAACCGTCCGTCACCCTCGAGTCGCACCCCTCGAATTGCACAGAACCCTCGGGGGCTCCCTCGAATCCAGCGGGCGCAGAGCCCATGGACGAGGACCCCTCGAACGAGGCATTCGTGCTCTCCCTCCTCGAGGGGTACGGCGCCGACGAGGCCGAAGCCATGGACATCGAGCCGGCCCCCAGCGAGGTGGACTGGCGCGACAAATGTATTGCTTGGATCGACCGAGGGGAACTTCCCTCGGACCGGTCCGAGGCCAGGCGCATCGCTAGGATGGCCAAATCCTTCACCCTCGTCGACGGCGAGCTGTACAAGCGCGCCGCCTCCGGCATCCTACAGCGGTGCGTGCCCATCCCCCAGGGGCGCGAGCTCCTCCAGGACATACACGCGGGCGTGTGCGGCCACCATGCCGCACCCCGCACCCTCGTGGGCAACACGTTCCGCCAGGGCTTTTACTGGCCCACTGCGGTCGCTGACGCCAGCAAAATTGTGCGCACCTGCGAAGGGTGCCAGTTTTACGCTCGTAAGTCCAATCTCCCCGCGCACGTCCTGCAGACCATCCCCATCACGTGGCCTTTCGCTGTATGGGGACTGGACATTGTCGGGCCTCTACGGAAGGCGCCCGGGGGCTACACCCACCTGTTGGTCGCAATCGACAAATTCTCCAAGTGGGTGGAGGTGCGCCCCATTACAAATCTCAGGGCGGAGCAAGCGGTGACGTTTTTCACTGACATCGTTTATCGGTTTGGAGTGCCGAACTCCATCATCACCGACAATGGATCCGAGTTCACGGGCAGGAAATTCCTGGAGTTTTGCGATAAGTTCCACATCCGTGTGGACTGGGCAGCCGTGGCACACCCACAGACCAACGGCCAAGTGGAGCGTGCCAACGGCATGATTCTACGAGGCCTCAAGCCCAGAATCTTCGACCAGGAAAACAAGTCTAGTCGAAAATGGCTCCAGGAGCTGCCGGCGGTCGTATGGAGCCTCAGGACCACCCCAAGCATGGCCACTGGGTTCACCTAGTTTTTTCTGGTCCATGGCGCGGAGGCCGTCCTCCCCACGGACCTGGAATATGGGTCGCCCAGAGTGAGGAGCTACGACGAAGACGCCAACCAGCGAGCCCGCGAGGACTCACTAGACCAGTTGGATGAAGCGCACCTCGTGGCTCTGATGCACTCCGCAAGATACCAGCAGTCCCTAAGGCGCTACCAAGCTCGAAAGGTGCGCCGTCGAGACTTCAGCGAAGGGGACTTGGTCCTAAGGCTACGTCAAGATAACCGAGGACGCCACAAGCTATCACCCCCATGGGAGGGACCCTACGTCGTGGTGAAGGTGCTCAAGCCCGGCACATACAAGCTAGCCAACGAGGACGGCGAGGAACTCACCAACGCTTGGAACATTCAACAGCTACGTCGCTTCTACCCCTAGCTAGGATTTCCAAGTCTTTTTTGTAAATTACACACCCAACACCCCAGTTGGCAATGAAAATATAAATAGCAACAAGTCAATAAAGTTAAAGGGCAACTCGGCTTTCCCCTGAAACCCAAGTCACCCTCGGGGGCTACTACGGGGGCATCCCCCCCCCAAAATTGTAACACCCCGGATGTTTTGTTGCGCTAATGACATTAATTATATGAATTAATCAAGGTTAATTACCTCCTAAGCATGTTTGACGTGATCGAGCACACTTTTGCACAAAATACCTCGGTCAAAATCTCTAATCACGGTCAAACCCTAGATCTACTTTAAAGGCTGAAATGGTTTTCTTGCACGTTCTCCAAATTTCACTATAGAAGTTCAAAATCGGCCAATACGAAAGTTGTTCGTTATTTTCGGGAACACATTTTTCGTAATTGGCGGACATTCCAATTTTGAGTGCAAATTGGCCAAAAATCAAGTTTACTTTGCGCCGTGAACAAGAACTGAGCCGTGGAAAATCTGCAACTTCGGTCGGCGTTCCTGGGCAAACCATTGATCAAAACATATGTCGCCCTTCGGGAAAGTTGTAGATCTATAGCTCCTCTACAACTTTGCTTTTGGGAGATTTTCCACTTAGTTGACGATTTTTGGAGTTTTGCAATTTCGAAAAGGGCTAAACGGAATAAAATTGAGCTGGGCGACGTCGTCCTCGCGCTCCAGAGCGCCGCGCGCGTTCCAGCTGCGTCGGCCACGTGGCGGGGTCGCGTTGCTCCGGCGTACGGACCCGTGGGAGACTCCGCCGTGGACCGCCCGTGCCTCGACCGCTCCGCGTCTCCCTCCGCGCCGTGAACCGCGCCTAGGCGTCGTGAGGCCTAGCCGCGGGCCCCGCGGCGCCACGCGCCGAGCCTCGCGCGCATGCACGCCCGCAGGTGTACCGCGCGGCCTTAAGGCCGGGGGGCCGCCTCGTTCGCGTCCTCGACGAGACCGTCGCCCGCGCCTTAAGAGAAAGACCGCGGCCGCCGTCGGGCTCCGGCGCCACCACACGTTGTTGCCGCCGCCGCCGTTCGTCGCCCGCCGGCCGGTTCCGCGGCGGCTCCTCTTTCCCGGCACCTCCCTTAGCCCGCCGCCACCGCTCCTCTACCCCGCCGCGCCGCCAATTGGGCCGTCGCCGCCGGCAGCCGGTCCGCGGCGGCCGGCCACCCCCGCGCGCCGTCGAGGGGGGCCGCCGCGCCGTCTCCGGCCGGCCGCGCGCGCGGCGGCCGCCGGCGGGCCCGCCGGTGCCGCCCGTGCCCTCGCCCGCGCCCCTCCGCCCCTCCTCCGGCCGCCGGCGGCGAGCCCGCGCCGGCAGGGGCTACATTGCGAGGGAGGATTTAATCTCAGGGAAATTTCTGCAAATTTCCAGGGACCCGTTTGTAAAGGTGAAATTTAGGGTTACAACAGTACCTTCGAAAAATCATTAAAAATCGTAGAACAATCGTAAAAATGCAAAACCAATTTTGTTGGGTTCGTGGTGAAGAAATCTACCTTTTCTAGAAAACATGTATAGGGTTTTTCTGCACAGTTTTTGAATTAAAAATTCAAACTCAGTGTGGAGTGTTTTTGGTGTGATTCAAAATATACACATGCTATGAACTTGAATTTTGGATATGTTGCTCTTTATATCATGTCTAGATCTGTGGCAAAAGTTTGCATGGTTTTGATGTATATATTTGCAGTTATGATTTATTTAAGCTTTATGCTAGAATAAGTTTGATGCTTTTTATAGCACCTTTAATGAAATTTTCTTTGAGCACAAGTGCACCCTAGGGCTTTGAATTGATGAGTAGTACCCCTGGTGTGATGGATGTGAATTTAGGGAATTGATTACTAGGTGTTTTGGATTTAATCTTGTGTAGGAGCTTAAATTCAAAATCTGAAAAATAAATTGAATTTGCAACCATGCCTTGGTCAGAACCTCATTTTTGGCATGCTTGACCTGCAGGAGAAAGTTGAGATCAAAAAGTTTATTAAATCTTTTTATATGAATTAATGTTTATTTACTAGGCTGCGATTTGTCTTTTTCGTATAAATTAATTTATAAATGATCTTAGGCAAAATTTTGGTGTGAAAGATTAAACTAAGCATATGTTGCTGTGTGCAAAAGATTAGGTTCATTGGAAGTGTTTTTGATTTAATTTGGATTTATGGTAGAAAGGCTTGTTGTAAATAATTAAAGAAAGAATTGGAAATTAAATGTGCTAAATGGTAAAAATCATGATCGTTTCTGTTTTTATTAAATTAAGCACACCCCTTGCTGTTTGGTGAAGTTAAGTAACTTAAATTGCTTAGATGTGCACACAATCACCATCAAGATTAACTTTAATATAATGCATGTGCATGTAAACATGTAGATCTCCCCGACGGGACGTACACGCTCACCCAGGAGGAGGAGGGAGCAGCTAGTGGAGACCTGAACCAGATTGGTGTGCAGCAAGACCTGGACCAAAGTCCAGAAGAGCCAAAGGCTTGTTTAGGAACTGAGTCTGAGGAAGGCAAGCACCGGTTTCATCTAACCCATGTTTTAAACTAAACTCATGTCCTTTACTTATCAGTACTTTATTGCTTTACTTTGTGCATTTAAGTTTCAGGAGTTGCTTTGAAACCTAGTTGCATGATCCTTAGGACTCCTATGCTCTTTTACTAGTATGTTAGGAACGCTAGTGCCATGCCCTAGGATCACGGTAGAAGTCGAGTAATGACTCATTGCTCGCGAGATATAGGATGCTTATGTTGGAATCATAAGTTGGTTAAATTGACTCGCTCATGTGGTAAGAGCAATGGGTTCGGTCTCGACCGAGTAGCATGGTCTTGGTCCTAAGCTATTGAACGTACCAAGTACTTGCGGGAATGGGACCGGTAAGCCTAGTACCTTCGAACCGGGGCGGGATCTTTCTAGCTACCCGCTTGGGATGTGTCTCCGGGCTAGCTACCCGTGGTATAGTGTGTGAGTCCGGACCGGTCGGGTTAGACCCTCCGGATAACCGTGTACCGCAGTTTGTAGCGTCGATCCCAAACTCGTGGGATGTTGGGAACCGCCTGGTCGGGGTAGACCCTGCATTTGCTTTTATTTGAATTCTTGGGGTCTACTTCCTCCGTGTATCTTGGGTTTACCTTGCAAGGATATAAATCGATCGATCGTCGGTCACTCGCCGTTATCTGAGTCGGCTTGACCACTGGCTACCCCATGTTTATTTATGGAACATTTGGATTATTATTGTTACCTGTTAACATTGTTTGCACAACATGCTTGTTTAGTACAGGTGCTCACCTAGACTGATTAACATACTAGAACTTGAGCTAAAATCTGAAAATAAGGATCAACTCTTAGTCGCTTTTGGCAAAACAAACCCACAAGCCAAAAAGCCTTGCATGTCTAGTCTTGCTTTATTTTTGTCGGGTAAGTCTTGCTGAGTATTAGTACTCAACCTTGCTTAATTTGTTGTTTTCAGGTAATACCATCTGGCCTGGTTCTATCCCAGATGGTTGGGAGCTTGAATGGGAAAACGATGATGAGGAGTGATATGCATGGATGGCCTCCCGTGTGTATCATGCGCTAGTTTATATTCCGCTGTTTAAACTCTGAACCATGTTTACTTTTATGTACCAAAACCCTGGTTTGTAATATTGTTAAACTTGTGAACCTTTTATGTAATGTAATGTTGTACTCTGGTCCCGCCTTCGTGTGGGCTTAGCGCATATCAGCGATCCTGTTGTATGTGATTTACCGGGCTTTACCCGGCGGAAGCGACTTAATAATTCTTTATTATTGCTTAATGGCCAAGTGGACCGGCTTAGGCAATAATACGGAATTATTTTGGGCGGTTCTGTCACAAAAATGGTCCCATTTTTTCGCAAAAATCTAACTTGTAAACGCACCAAGTATGTTTCGACCGAAGCCTCGAGCGAATCAAGGCAGGGCGTGGATGGTCATGCGGGAAGGATGCGCGAGTCAGAGATAGCCTACGCCTCCGCAAGGATACGACCCTTCTCTCTTGCCTCCGGCCCAGCGGATTTCCCACGAAATCGAACTTCCCCAACCCAAATTCGCTCAAGCAAAGGGAAAAACAGAAAGGCGCGACAAATAAAAGACACCACTTAAATTTACAAGTGTTCAAACACTCCATAAGTTTCATTTGTTTATTTACACGGCCGCATGGCCAAGATACTAACATCTAAACAAAAATGGGCCTAGTGCCCAGCGGTCTTCAGGCCTGGGGCTCGTCGGCATCAGCAGCGTCCGGGAATAGGAACTACGCGAAGGCTTCGGTGAGCGCTTCGGCAGCATCAGCGGCAAGTGCGTCCGCTTGCTCCATCGCCGCCTCGTCCTCGACGCCTTCCGGGACGACGTAGCCTGACGCCACGGCCTCGAGGTTCACCTCGTAGTGGGATCGCACCACGCCGAGGGCCTTCTGGACGCCCAGGTGGGGCGCGCGACGCATGTGCCTGGAGACATGCCCGCCGAGGGCGCGCAGACGGCTGGCCAGCGAACTTCCGGCCTACGCCTTGCCCTCCTCGACCGCCTGGCAAGCCTCGAGGGTCGCGGTGCGCAGCCCCACCAACTCCTGCTCGGAGGAGTTGTAGGCAGCCTGCAGCGTTTCGGCCCGGTTGGTCGCATGCCCCAGCGCGGTGCACAGGACTGGATGACGCGAGCAAAGGAGATCAAAAGGGGAACGGACCCCCGGAGGGAAGATCACCAAAACAAGAAACGAAGTGGCGACTCACCTTCAACCTTCTTCTTCTCCACCTCGAGAGCTCGGCCCTCGGTCTCGACCGCCTGCTGCAAGCTGACGACCGTGGCGCCCTGCTCCTCGAGGGACCGCTACTGATCCGCGTTCGAGATGCTGAGGGCTATCAGCTCCCCGTCGAGCCTCGAAACCTCGGCATCCCGCTCCTCCAGCGACTTCTGCACCCTCTCGAGAGCGGTGCGCTCCCGCTCAAGCACCGACCGGGCATCAGAGTGGGCGGCCCGCTCCCCGCCGGAGCCGACCCTCGGCCTCCCCGGCGGGCGGCACGCTCCTCGCCGAGGGCGCTCCTCCGCTGTGGCGACCGCGACGACCTTGGCGACGAGGGCGGCCTTCAACTCTCGGCCTCCTTGGCCCTCTGCTTGGCCTCCCGCGCCCTCTCCTCGGCCCGGCTTTGCTGGGACTGCGCCTCCAGGAGCCACGTGCGGACCTCCCGGTTCTGGGTCCGGAGGGAAGTCACCTCCGCCTCCCAGTCGGTCGCCACGGTGTGCGCCCTCTCCGCGTCCCTCCTTGCCTGTTGCAGCGCCTCATCCTGGTCGATGAGGGCTGTGCGAATCCGCTCGATGGCGGAGGGACACGCTCTGGCCTGCCCCTCCAGCTCCAAGAGCTGGTCGCGCAGGGCCTCCGCCCGGTACGCCAACCAGCTGTCCGGGGTCCTTAGCGCCTTGGCGAGCGCGTCAAGAGCGTCGCGCTGCTCCCGGAGCTGGCAGAGCTCGGCGCTCATCTGGTCGAGGGCACCATACTTGTCGCGGGCGCGGTGCTTGAGTTCCTGCCACCAACAGAACGAAACCAATAAGCGTCGCGCCGCGAGAAATAAGCACGAAAACAACGAGATTAAAGAAAAAAAGCAACAACATCTTACCTGGAAAACGCGCCACGCCGGGCCGCCGTGGATCCGCAGCGCCTCGTTCAGCACTCGGTTGAGCGAGGCGCCGTGATCGCGGAGCTCCTCCCACAGTTGCTGCTCCTCCTGGGCGTCGGCGAAGTGGGGGGGCGGCTCGTCGACGCGCTCCTCGCCCGAGGCGGGGGGCGGCGCGGCAAGAAGAAGCCTCGGCGTCGTGCCCCCGGTCACCATGTGGCCGTCCCACCGCCCGATGAGCGCCCCCGCCCGGGGCGCGGGGGGCCGGCGTGGGCGAGCTTGCCCACCGGTCCCACCCGGCGGCGGGGCGTCGTCGTCCGGGACCTCCACCGCCGCCGCTTGGGAGCCGCCGGCGAGAGCGGGCTCTGTTGCATCGCCGCGACCACCTCCGCTGCGCCTCGCGGTAGCGGCGCTCCCGCCGCGGTGCCGTGACCGGCCGCCTCCCGCGCCTCGGCGGCCGCGGCGCCGGACGGCTCTCCACGGCCCAACGTCGCCGGCGGTGCCACTACGACTAGCGCCGCCGGCCGTACCTCCGTCTCCGCCGCGGCCGTCGCTTGCCGCGCTTCCGCCACGGCCGTCGCCCGCCGTACCTCCGCGACCGCCGGGCCGCGGCTCGGTGGGCGATGTCACCGCCGTGGCCTTGAGGCTTCGGCCGCGCCTTGCGAGCCCCCCGCTCGCCGCCGCCGCCCGCGCTCGCGCCCGCCCGCGACGCCCTCGACGAGCGCCGCCTCGTTGGGACGGACGCGTCCGCCCTCAGCACCTTGGCCGGTGCGAGGGGGGCACGGTTGGCGCCGCCCTGTGGACATGGAAACAAACCATCAGGTCCCCGCCCGTCGGACACGCGACCGCTCAAAAGACAATTCCTTACCTCAAGGAGGAGAAGGCGCGCTTCCTCTTCCTCGAGGCCCCCACCGATGTCGTGGGCGCGGCCGACGCGACCGCCGCCGCGCCTCCGGCCACCTCCCCCGCACGCGTGGACTCCGCCGCACGCGCGGGCTCCGCCGCGTGCGCAGGGCGCCTCCGCGGACCGCGCCGCCTCTGTCGATGACTGCCTGGTGGCGGGCGCCTCTGCGCCCGCCCCAAGCGATGGTACTCCTGCCACCGGAGCCGGCTCCGGTGACGGGGGTGCATGCTCCCACCTATCGGGGAGAACCTGCTCCCTGACTTCTTCTTCCTCTTCCTCCTCCTCCTCGTCCCATGACGAGTACTCCTCCGTCCCTGGCGAGGAGAGTCCTTGTTGCTCACGCAGCCGGAACTCCTCGCTCCTCCGCTCCCGGCGCTCCCGGTGCCGCACATCACGCTCCCTCCTGCGGACCACCCGTTCCCGCTCTCGTTGTTGCGCCGTGAGCGCGAGCGCGCGGGACCGGGGCGTGGGCGGGTCAGACTTCGCGGCGCTCACGCTCACCATCTGCGGGGGTCAGGCGAAGCCTTAAAACACGTCAGCAACTCGAAAAACCAGCTAAGCCAGAAATGGAGTCAAGAGCTCCACTCACCAGTTGGCCGGTGGGGAGCATCTCGAGCGCCCACAGAGCCGCGTCGTCGCAACGTCCCGACCTGATGTCGATGGCGCACCGCGTCCTGGTGGCTGCAAACGCCCGCGGGAAGGGGTCTCGCAGCTGTCGCGATCTTGCCAACACGACGGGGTCCGCGACCTCGCTCATCTCGAAGATGCGGAGCGGCCTCTCCATCAAGGGGACGACCCGCCGGTGGTGGAGGTTGGCGAGGACACACCCCGCAGTCAGCCCGCAGTCCGCCAGCTTCTTCAGCACGGCCACGAGCGAGTCCAGCCGTGCCTGGTGCAAGGGCGGGGACACCCCGTGGTACCAGGAGGCGGCCCTCTCCCGGAGCACCTTGCCGGTGTAGGGGGGAGGCCGGGCTCGGCGTTGCAGAGGTAGAACCACCCCCGCTCCCAGTCCGAGTTGTTGGTGGTCATCGTGCAGAGGATGTACTCCTCCTTGTGCGAGGTCCGCACTGCGAGTGCCAAGCCGCCGGCGCGCACCGCGCGGCGAGTCCTCAGCTCCGACGTCGGCAGCGTGTGTAGCTCCGCGCGGAAGAGGTGGGCCCAGAGATCCCAGTTCACGGGGATCCCCAGGAAGCCCTCGCAGACACCGACGAACGTGGCCGCCTGCGAGATCGTGTTTGGCACGAAGTTTTGAAGCTCCACTCCGTAGTGGTAGCAGAGGCCCCGCAAGAAGCGGCTCGCCGGCGCCGTAAAGCCGCGCTCATGGAAGCGTATGAAGCTGACGATGTAGCCGTACGGAGGGTTGGGGACTTGTTCCTTCTCCGACGGCACGATCCACTGCGGAGGTTGCCCGTCCACGTTCGCCGCCACCGGCCGCCGGCCACCAGCTGACCCAGGGCCAGCGGCGTCGCCGTCGAGCGCTCCCACGACGGCGGGTCGATGATGACAAGGGGCTGTTGGGGAGCCATGCGAGCGGGCGGGGGAACGAAGAGCTGGAGGATGGAGCAGCTCCAAGAACGGAGGCGCAAAGGCGAGAATGGCTCGGGGGCTGAGGAGCAAGGAGTAGAGACGGCAAACGCTGAACGCAAAGGTAAAAAACCACCCCTTCCCCGCCTATCAGATTTATAGGCCGCGAGGCGTGCTCTCCGGAGCGCACGCCCCGCGCGCATTAATTGCAGGCGAAATGCTCGCTCACTGGCAAGTGGGGCCCACCACGACCGCGGCGGCCGCAGAACCGCACGCGCGCCATCATCACGGCGCGGTAATCGGAGGGCCGCGGCGGGCGGTCGCGTCCGCCCGCCCGCTCCGCCCACTACGCGCGCCGCCGCGGCGCCTGAAAAGGCGCGCCCACAGCGCGTGACTATAGTCGCGACTGCGGGCATTAAATGGCCCTGTCCCTTACCAAGTAAGAGAGACCCTCAAGCGGCCTGAGCCCCTGGCTCAAATAAGTGCGACCCTCGAAGGGTGTGAACACCGACCCACGGCCTCGAAGCCCGTTTGAAACAAACGGGCGCCATAGGTGCCCTCGACTTACGGAGACTACTGATCAGCAGTTTGAGGGCTGACGTGGCCAAGGACCCTCGAAACCTACAGATGCGAAAGACGGGAGCACTTGGCTGCTACCCCGCACGGCCCTACTGATCAGGGGTTCGAAACCTGACCCTCGACGTGTTCGAACAGGTGCCCCAGATCACCAGAGTCAGGGACGACGAGGGCGCGCGCATTCAAGATTCTCCTCAAGCTCATCGGCTCGAGGGTGCCCCACATGTCATGTTCGAGAGCCAGCGAGGGCAGCTAGCCGGGGGGTCCCACCGAGGGAGAGCTTCCACGCCCTCGGTCTCTAGCGAATGGGACCGAGCCCCACCTAGCAAACCCATGCATGCGCTTTAATGGACGAGTCTCCGGACCACGAAGCCTACCCTTATCGAATGGGGCATGGGCGTCCACTTGAACCACCCGCTAACAGCTCAATGAGGAATCCGCAATCCGCGATCCGATCGATGGGGGTTGCGGAAACCTCACCCTCCGTCCCGCGGAGGGACGGCGAGGGTGCGTTTAAAACGAGACGAAGAGCTCGCCCCGATCGCCTTGAATAGGCCCAGGCTCGGGGGCTCGACGCATGGCTACACCTCCTGGGATGCACCGGCCGCGGATGGTGCCAGTCGCGCGTGTGTTACCGAAGCCGGCTGAAACATCGCCGACACCGGTTGGAACACGTACCACGCCCACTGACCGGATTCCGCGGTGAAACCCCTGCAGGAAGACCCACGCTCCTGCAGGGCTTCGGGGGCTAGACCCGTGGGTCCGCTGACGCGGCCCCACGGAAGGCGTTTGCAACCAGGGGGAAGAATGTCCTATCAGTAGACTTCAGCATCTGCGGGAGCCAGGCCGGCACACCCACAGATGCTCGGGGGCTACTGTCGGGGGCAGCCCTGAGGGTCCCCTAAAAAACCAGGGGAATCCTGCTTAAAACCTGCAAAAAAATGAAAGTGAAACACATCTCTTACTCAAACACGCACACAAGGCACGACCCACACTGCAGCGCCCCCCACGACCCACCAGAGTGGCCCAGTCAAAGGCCCCCTCGAGCAGGTTTCGCCTCGCTCGAGGGCTCACGCCTCCCTGGAGCGGGTTCCACCTCGCTCGAGGACTCACGCCTCCCTCGAGTGGGTTCCGCCTCGCTCGAGGGCTCACGCCTCCCTCGAGCGGGTTCCGCCTCGCTCGAGGGCCAGCACCTCCCTCGAGCGGGTTCCGCCTCGCTCGAGGGCTCACCTCCGCCTCGCTCGAGGCCCCCTCACAAGCGCGCCTGCTCCCGCACGCGGGTATGGGCATTTAATGCTCTAACACAGCAGAGCCGCGCCATCACGTGCCTGGGAATCATGCCCCGGCGCTGTTCCGTCAACTCCCTAGGGGAAACCCATCCCCGCCACTGCAGGGAACTGTGCGGCATGACCAGTGTCAGCCCCGTGGCACTGTGCCGCCCACTCCCGTACGGCTAACGCGCCGTGCCCTCGAAGGGGGCCGGTTGCACCCTCGAACTCTTCCCTCGTGAATCTGCAGGGTCAGACCATGACGTCAGGCCGGCAGGAGCGCCATCCCCGCCACTGTTGGTCCTGTGCGGCCGTGCCGCCCCCGCAGCGCCACGCCGGGCACTGCTACAACAACTCCGGCACTGTTGAACACGCGGGGACGGGACGCCGCCACGCCTGACATTGTACCCCGTACGGATCACCGTCAACGGCCTCCTCGAGCCCGTCTGAAGACGCCCCAGCCAACCACTACGCCTTCACCCTCGAAGCTGCCCCTGTTCAAGTACGGGACGCGCCATGACGACAAGACTAGGGCAAGGACCGCCAGGACGACCGCCAACTCCACGGGGCTGCACGCCATACCTCCACATGTAGCTAAATAGTGCGGCATGCTTGTAATTCACCCTCTCCTTGGTCTATAAAAGGAAGGTGATCCCCCTCGCCGCGGGAAGGAGACATCACAGACGGAGAACACACACACACGCTCCCCGTCATTCCACGATATTGGCACTCGCCTCAATCACTCCGCTTGGGACTTGGAGGCCACGCCTCCTCTCCCGCCTTGCTTGTAGCCGCCCCACTACAGGCACCCCGGTGCAAAGCAATATAGTGCCTCGAGCACACCCCTGCTGGACGTACGGCCCCGGTCGGAACCAGGATAAACCAAGTGTCTCTAGTTTCTTAGCACCGACCATCGAGGGACAGACCTCAGTGCTTATTACTAGTTAGTGTCGGGACTACATTCCGCACTGACAGTCACAGCCTCCAAGGATAGTGCTGGCGAGGTGAAAAGCACTTTCGCAGCTTCTGATCCCCACTGCCCGATGGTTGAATTCAGCAATATTCACAGCAGTCAGGTTCTTCGATAAAACAAGACAGAGGACGGGCTAGTCCTTCGTAGCCAAGAATCTTAGACATGCCAACCTTCACATAGAACCAGTACGAGTTCCAGTCGTCGGTCAAGTTGGTCTTGCAGCAGGGAGCGATCTGAATTCGCGGAATCCCTTTTCGGGTGTTTTGTCGTCGGGTGTTGAAAGTACAACACGCATACTGATCTTCATAAAATTGCCCGTCGTCGACTTTGATAACGTCGGGCACAATGACCAGCTCAAAAAACCTTGCGAAAGCGTCGACGCTGAGGTTACGTCCGAAGGTCTTCATGATCCAAATAAACTTGGACATCTCCAAGAAAGACGTCAGTGAGAGCTGATGAATCTTCACCGAAAAAGCATCCAAGATCGCGGGGAGAATTGGATCGCAAGGGAACCTAGGGCCACAAGTGAAGAAGTCGTGAAATACAACAACCTCTCCGTCTTCGGGAGCAGGGGTTTGCTCATCCAGTGGAGCTCGCTCGGTGCCTGAAGGGAAGAATCCAGCCGCTTCATATTCTTTGATCATGTTTGTGGTAACTTTGGATTCTCCGAAAACAAGAGAAGGAGGCAGAGGTCTTGCCGGCCTTGTTTTGACCAAATCTCTGACGTCGGCATCCACATCCATGACGTCTTCATCATCTGTCCTGACCTCACCATCCTCGTGACTCCTGGATTCGCTGGCAGTGGGCGAGCCCTCCTCTTCGGGAGGTGGAGCATTCTCAGGATTCTGGACAACCGGTTCAGCTGGAAGACCAGCTGCAGCAAGTTCTTCGGTCGTCATGGTTCTTGCGGTACTTTTGACTCGAGCCACCTATTCGACAGTAGTACAGAAAAGAGAAAATAAAGACAACGTTCACGAACAAAATTTGCAAAGTAAAGGACGCTAGTACAATGGAAAGAATAAACAAGAGTTAAAAGACAAAGAGAACAATACCTTAGAAAAGTTCGAAGAAAATTTGAAGCCGCGAACACTAGAACGCAAGACGAATTTCCGCGATGGAGAGAGTTACAATTCGCAACCAAGCAAGAGAGCAGTGAAAAATTTCAATAGTGGAAGCCTTCTATTTATAGGGGCGAGGGGGGGGGGTAATTTTGTGAACGCGCCTTGATTCGACCGTTGCAAGGTTTCCGGGTGACGTGTGTCCCCTCCGACGTTCCGAGGGTGACATTTTTTACTGAAATTCTAAAATGTTCATGGAATCGGATCGTCGGAGTCAACCCGCTTCCCCGAGGGGCTAGTGTTGGGGAATTCATAAAAACCTGTCACCCTCGAAACATCAAGGTTAATGAAATTTGTGATGCAAGATTTCAGGGGCAAAGAACTTGCGAAGATCTGGAGGCTGGAACTCACAAAGTCTGGAAGTTGCGAATGCGCGGTGATCTGGACTCCCGAACCCTCAAAGCCTCGGAGTCGCGAACGCGTGATGGCTCGGAATCTTGAACCTGCTAAAGCCCCAAAGTCGCGAATTCGTAAAGACTCGAAGCCATGAACCTGCAGAGCCACGAATTTCGGGAATCTATGAAATTCAGGAATATGATGGAAGACAAATTCGGGAGTCACGGCGCGTGAAGATTTTCTGAACGGGGGGATCTGCGAACTAGCAAGAAGCAAAGTCAAAGTTGTTGTCTCAAAAAGTCCGGGTTTAGCGTGTGAACTAGTGGCAGGCTTGTAAATATATGAGATATAAAAGACATTTGTGTGTGTGTTCACACTAGGAATATTCTTTAAGTTCAAGGGTATTGTCGGAATGTAAAAGTCCCTTCGTCTCCCTATAAAATGGGGGCGTGAGGGCACGTGTAAGGGGATTCACAACTTTGGAAACCTGAGCAGTTTGCAGGAGATTCTTAGTCTCCTTCCGTGTAATCTCTATGCTTGGACGTGTTTACTGTACTCTCTCACGTGTTCGGGGATCTTATCCGGACTTTCGGATACCCCCAACACAAATCAGTCGATGTTAATCGATTCATGGAGCGAATCAATCGGGATTTGGTTCTCACCTCATCACTGCATCTTAGGGAAGGAGTGGGCAAGTTTTGGGACTCCGATTCGGAGTCTGAGTTTGAAGACCTTGGAGATGCAGAGCTCCCGTCAGGGTCGTCGCCGACGCCACCGCTTCCGACTCCTCCCGTGGCTGCGCCTCCCCTCCTGCGCAACGGCTGGCGCCGTCGCCGGCTTCCCCGTCCGTGCCACCACACCGGCGCAAGCCGCCGTGGAAATCATTGTGGAAGGGCCCTTTGCCACCCGCAAAGCTCTCCTCGCTGGCGACCCTAGGGGATTTCCTGCCGGTGCTCGCAGGGAGGCAGGGCGCCGCCGGGGCGGAGGTAGCGGTCGAGGCCCCCGATCCGTATTCAGCGTCGGTTCTTTTGGGAAATCGGAATCCACTTGATATGGTTCCTGTCAAGGCCCACCACTCAGTGGATTCCGATTTCCCAAATGATAAAAGCAAAAGTTGTCGTTGTTACAGGTCAGACAGACCGAAAATTACTTAGTTGCCTTCGTCCGAGACGTAGCAGATCAGGTGGGATCTTGCTGGGGGTCGATCTTAGTGTGTTTGATATTGGTGCTATTGATCAGGGGATTTTTATGTTAAATTCACCCTTAGATACAAGTCAACTGACTTCAAGTTTGTCCTTTATTTTATTTATTGACCGGCACAATCACAAAACAAGGGCGCATTTCTTGCTGAACTCGCTAATACCTACTTAAAGGAGAACCTTCCTTTTCTTGTTGGTGGGGATTTTAATATTATGCGAAAACCTGAGGACAAAAGCTGTGGAGAGTTTGATACTAAATGACCCTCCCTTTTTAATGCTGTCATTGAATCCTTTGATCTTAGGGAAATTGTCATGACAGGACGCCAGTTTACTTGGGCGGGTGCGGGGGATAATCCGACTTATGAAAAGCTGGATAGAGTTTTAGCTAGTACGGAGTGGGAGTTAAATTTCCCCTTGGCTAAGGGCGAAGCTAGAGATCGGAACATTTCAGATCATACTCCACTAGTTGTGTCCACAGGTGCTTCCACTCACCAGTCCGGATCCAGACCCTTTCGATTTGAAAGGGGATGGCTCCTAAAGGAGGGTTTTTACGACATGGTTGCAAATATTTGGCAATTAGGTGGCAGTCCAAGATCCGCAGACTTAGGCAACATCTTAGAGGATGGGCGCCAAATTTGGTGGGCTCCTATAAAAAGAGAAAAATACTCTTTTGGCCCTACTGCAGGATCTTGATAAAAAAGCTGAAATTGATAGGCTTTCTGATCATGAAATCGATTTAAAGCACTATCTTAAAGAGCGGCTCATTTCGCTTTTGAGGGAGGAAGAGATTAAGTGGTATGAAAGAGCTGAGGTCAAAACTCTCTTGGAAGTGGACGCTAATACAAGGTTCTTTCACCTTGTTGCCAATGGCAAACACCGTAAACAACTTATTTATAGGCTCGAGGATGACAATGGTGTTGCTGTTAGTTCTGACCGTCTTAAATACCACATCACGAATTATTACAAAAATCTGTTCGGGATCCCAGAGCAGACAGAAATCACCTTGATGGAGGATCAGATTCATGATATTCCACAAGTATCCGACGAGGAAAATGAGGTCCTCATTGCCGATTTCACTGAAAATGAGGTGAGAGAGCCAGTCTTCCAAATGGAGCATAACAAATCTCCTGGACCACATGGCTTCCCAGCTGAATTCTATCAGGTGTTCTGGGGTGATTAAAGATGACCTTTTGGCTATGTTCCATGATTTCTATAAGGACTGTCTTGACCTTTTTAGCCTCAACTTTGTGATCATTACTTTAATTCCCAAAATTGAGAATGCCACAAAGATTCAGCAATATAGACCGATTTGTGTCCTCAGCGTTAGTTTCAAGATTTTTACTAAAGTTGGAACTAGCAGGCTGAATAAAGTAGCAAGGACGGTGGTGAGCCCAACACAAACTGCCTTCATGCCTGGTAGGAATATCATGGAAGGTGTTGTTATTCTACACGAGACCATCCATGAACTTCATACCAAAAAATCTAATGGAGTCATTTTGAAGATTGACTTTGAAAAGGCCTATGATAAGGTTAAGTGGTCATTTCTCCAGTAGACTTTACGCATGAAAGGTTTCTCACCTAAATGGTGTAGATGGATCCAAAACATGGTTTCGGGAGGGAGTGTGGGAATCAAAGTTAATGATGATATTGGACCATACTTCCAGACGAAACGGGGGATCAGACACGGGGATCCTATGTCTCCTATCTTATTTAACATCGTCGCTGACATGCTAGCCCTGCTCATTAATCGAGCGAAAGCAGATGGGCAAATTAGAGGGGTGATACCCCATCTAGTTGATGATGGTTTGTCTATCTTACAATACGCAGACGACACCATAATCTTTCTAGACCATGACCTTGAGCAAGATAAAAATCTTAAGATCCATTTATGTGCTTTTGAGCTGCTTTCGGGGCTGAAGATTAACTTCCACAAGAGTGAAGTCTTCTGTTATGGTGCGGCCAGAGAGATGGAATCTCTATACTTCTCTCTTTGGTTGTAATTCGGGAGATTACCCTTTCAGATATTTAGTTATTCCGATGCACCATAGACAACTCCTAAATTCCGAACGGAGTAAAGTCGAAGAATGCTTCCAGCAAAAGCTCTCGTGTTGGAAAGCAAAATATCTATCCTATGGAGGGAGGTTGGTTCTGCTGAATTCAGTGTTAAGTAGCCTACCTATGTTCATGATGTCCTTCTTTGAAGTTCTTAAGGGAGTTCTTAAAAACATGGATCATTTCAGATCCAGATTTTTTGGCAAGGCTCTGCTATTAAACATAAATATAGACTTGCCAAATGGGACATCTTGTGTCGCCCCAAAGATCAGAGTGGCCTTGGGATTTTGAACTTACATCTACAAAACAAATGCCTGTTGGCTAAGTGGTTAGTGAACCTTTTGAACACTGAAGGGACCTGACAATCTTTGCTAAGGAACAAGTATTTGAGTACCAAAACCCTCACGCAAGTATCATCAAAACCAAATCACTCTTACTTTTGGAGAGGACTCATGCGTATAAAAGATGAGGTTCTGTCTAACGGTTATTTCGTTATTAACGATGGAACCAACACGAGATTTTGGGATGATACGTGGATAGGTGATAAGCCACTCAAGGATACATACCCATCCTTATACCATACAGCGCGGGATAAGCATGTCACGGTTTCTAAGATTTTGTCCTCTAGGCTCCTTAATATTTCTTTTTGGCGGTCTTTGGTGGATAACAACCTGAACCATTGGCTTCACCTAGTAGCTCGGGTCCCTAGTGTTGTTCTGGTGGATGATAAAGACCTTTTAAAATGGAGGCTTACAAAAAGTGTTTTTTCACTGTTCGGTCACTGTATCTACATGACATAGATACTCATCCACCTTTTTCAGCATAGGAAGATCTGGAAGTGGAAAATACCTCTAAAGATCAAAATTTTCCTTTTGGTTTCTTCAGAAGGGGTTCGTTTTGACAAAAGATAACCTTGCAAAGAAAAATTGGAAAGGGAGCCAGCAATGTGTCTGTTGTAATTTTAATGAGACCATTCAGCACCTGTTTTTAGATTGCCCTTCCGCAAAAATGATTTGGAGGATTATTTTCTATGCTACTAATTTGACCCAGCCTAGATCTATTAGCCATATATTTGGTATGTGGCTTAATAATCAATATAAAGACTATAAGCCCCTGATCTAGGTTGGTGTCGCTGCCATTTGCTGGGCTATTTGGAAATGCCGGAATGATATAATTTTTAAAAAGATGAAGTTTAATTCGCTTTTGCAGGTTATTTTCAGGGGAGCATACTGGCAACGCTTCTGGGTCCAGTTGCAGCATAAGGAGCAGGTTAAGGATACCCTCATCGCCGTGAGCAGAAAATTAGAAGTCGTTGCTCTTCAGATTGCTAATAGAGGATGGAACAATTTCGGGGCTTATTGCCGGTTACTGCTTTTTTTACCCTTTTGTGGACGGTTCTTTTTGAACTCTGTATTATTTGGCTGTGTACATCTTCGGATGTAGAGACCGGATATAATTATCCAATATCTTAAAAAAAATGTCTCGAGAGAAAAGAGCCCCAAGTTTCACCACCACTTCAAGGCTGGGGCCATGAATGTCCTGGTCAGTGTTTCTTATGCTCCTCTGCAGGGACACAGAAAATTCAGAGAAAGGTCTGTTGCATTAAGATTAACAAAGCATATATAACTGATTAGTGACTTGCTAACCCTACTGTTGTGCAGACAAGGGTTTCCGCTGTGCTGACCAATGCGCCAATCATGCTGAACGTGGATTGTGACATGTTTGCAAACAACCCACAGGTCATCCTCCATGCAATGTGCCTCCTGTTGGGATTCGACGATGAGGTCCACAGTGGATTTGTTCAGGCACCACAGATATGCCACGACGCACTACAGGATGATCCGTTTGGAAATCAGACGGAAGTTATGTACAAGGTGGAGATGTACATATCCTGTTATTAATACTGAGGGTTTGTTTCGAAATAGGAGGACTGAGACCCAAATTATAATGATTTAGTTGAAATTTCAGTCATTTTTCATATTGTTCAACAAAATACATAGCCCCCGATTCAAAGAGGCCCCCAATTATTCTTTCTGCACCTTAGTTGTTATTACTGAATGCTAGTGTTAGTTGTTACTGACAATTATTTCTGTGCTGAACTGCTGATGGGTTTAGAAACTTGGATATGGATTTGCTGGCCTTCAAGGAATTTATTATAATGGGACCGGTTGTTTTCACCGAAGGAAAGTCATTTACGGGCAAAAGGTGAATCATGGGCACAACACAAAGCCACTTTGCAACTGGCAGAGCTCAGAACTGCCTATACCCCCGGTGCATTTCAGTTCAGCTCATACGATAACTGGTGGTATTTTGTCAGGATCACCTTCTTGGGAGGAGCTGCGAGTGAAGCTTGGCAGTCAGAAAGAATTGATTGAATCAGCTAGGAGCACCATATCTGGAGACATGCTCGCAGCGCCAATTGCAGGCTTATCTAGTCGCATGCTCGCAGCGGCAAATGAAGTGTCTGCCTGCAGCTATGAAGCCAGCACTTGTTGGGGTCAGGAGGTATGTAGCACTATCTTCACAAAGTATTTCTTCAGACCTACAGTGTATTATGGCTTTGCAGATTTTTGCAGATTTTGCTCATTGCTTGACAGTATTTTGCAGATTGGTTGGGTTTATGGATCCACGACTGAGGACATTCTGACCGGGCAGAGGATCCATGCTGCTGGCTGGAAATCAGCACTTCCGAACACCAATCCGCCAGCATTCCTCGGCAGTGCACCGACAGGCGGACCAGCCAGCCTAACCCAGTATAAGAGATGGGCAACAGGTCTCTGTCACACCCGGTTTCCAAAACAAACCAAGTGCTACCTATATGTATGCCAGGATCTAGTTCCATACATACAGTGACATCATTAGTGAATAACAGAAACAATATCACGTAAAGAAAAGAAGATTATCAGAGATTTACAGCAAAGTCCTGGGAAGCAAAGGCTCCAAACTCACAGGCAATCGACTGGGGGTTGCGTACGCCTAGCACCTTCTTCTGGACATCAGACACCTTCTTCTTCTGAACAGCGGTTTAGCAAGGTTGAGTACACTTATGGTTGATACTCAGCAAGGCCACAGAAATAACCGGAAAGTAATTTTAAATCCATCTTTAAGTTCATTAATTATGTGAGGGTCCAGGCCGCTCTTGACCGTGAGCACGACTGTTATAACAGTTTTACACTCTGCAGAGGTTGTACACTTTCGCCACAAGTCGCGTAAAAGTTCCGAAGAACTTTGAACCCAACCATGCTGTGCAAAAGTAGGCACAATACCACACTTCCGAGGTGTGGTTGCATAGGGACGCTACGAGGCCTTTACAAAGAGTCCTCCTATGTGTATTAGTCCATAGTAGCACGTCCTAGAGGCTATCTTTCGTACCCTCCTTCTACCCTCGGACCAGGTTAGCCTAGAAGAGCACTTCCGTTCCAAAACCTGTCCAGAGTAGAAGAGTCATAAAAGCATTCCTCCGTACCCCAAGCTACTAAGGCTAATAGCCACACAAGATTTTCCCTAATTAATTGGCCAAGACAGAGCCATATGTCTTGTGGTTGTACTGTTTTCCTGGGTGGTTCTCCATGTTCCAATTAATTCATAGTATTCTTGTTTAAAGCATAGGTAGAAGGATGGTTAGGGTCACTTGCCTTTCTCCACTAAAAAGCTACTCTTATGCTGCTCCGCTCTTGCTCACTTGAAACTCTTAAACATCAAGACTTCCGATCAAGACTTGATCTTCTACTCGAAGCAAACATCGAGCACAAACATGCAAAGCAACAAACAAGTACAACTAAGAACAATGCACCAATCAAGAAAGGCTTAAAAAAGAACAGGGTTTGGCTCTAGGATCGCAGACGCGGAAAACACTAAGAACGGAACTATCGAGAGATTTGGATCATATCACACAAGGCTATGTGCTTGGTATATTTTAATTGAATAAAACAATGTGTATAGACCATTTCAGAGAAATGCCCTATTTATAATTATGCATATTATATTTATATATAAAAGGTGTAAACTTAGTTCAATTTTATTTACAAATATTCAAGTATAACTTATGCAAATTAAACATTTAATTTTAGAAGAAGCATGTAAAGCATCTAAGCGTGCACTTTATGTTTCGAGTTTAACTAAGCAAATTATAATTCAAAAACACATTTACGTTCATATTAATCAAATGAAAATTTTATTAAAAAAACTCGGGATAGCCTATGTTGCTTTTATTTAGAAAGCAGATTGAATAAATATTAGTCTGTTTAACATTTTATATTATGAAAAAGCCGATTCGTAGCTCTAGATAGATTTTATTGGAAAACAATGTTACTAGGTTTTAACCAATTTAATATTTAAATATGAAAACCGTTATTAGGTCCTAATTAAAATTCATTAAGAAAAGCCATTCATGTAAACATTAATCAGATTAATTTTCGAATAAGTTCTCAAAACACATTTTGTAGTAAATATCATGTGTAGCGCATATTTTATCATGAGACGGATCTAACGCAACAAGAATGAGCTTAAACGGCTAACACGTGATATCTAAAGATTAAACAGATGTTAGGGATCTAATCATGATTAACTGTATGTAGATTGGAATGGCCAACGAAGAATATTTACAAATCAAAGAGTAGATAGAAATATGGCTTAGATTACTTACTAGATAGATATCAGTACAATATGTTGGATTTTGAAGGAAAACGAATATATACATGGCATAAGCATGATGCAATGCTAACATCATCAAGCAAGGAATGAGTTGAGCGTGTACGTAAGTGAACAAACAAGTTTACTAGCTTCTGATGCTTTTGTCTAAAGAGCGTACATGACTCTTATTAGCATGATGATATGGATAAGAATAAAACTAGTGGAGAGGTGACATCGGTTTACATCCATATAGTACGTAACATGCATGTGGTGCAGTGGTGGCTTGCTTGGATCAGAGGCATGCATAAGCGAACTAGAGAATGCAGGATTATTAGATCATCATGATGACGTATTCATGGAGCTTGGTACCTTGTGTGATGACAACGATTGATTGTGAACAACGGCGAGGAGGAGCTGATGTAGGGACGTCAGCAATATCATGGTATAGAAACGATGACACTCCAAAATGCATGGCAGCTGCTAGCTTGAGTCATCGGATGAACGGCAGGCACATGCAGTAGCAGGCATCCCCACCGGACAAGCAAGATGGATTGGGACTTGAGAGACACTTTGATTATGCACAGATGTTGCTTGATACTGGGCTCACCAACGGCAGCAGAATCACAAAGACGGCCGCGGAGTTGAAGCAGACGACCACTGGTGATATGCGGCCGATGCGAGCGGCGGTACTCCGTCTGTTGGGCGACGAGCAGCGAGGACCGGCGGTGGAGCTGCGCCTTGATCTTGCAGACCTCCTGGCAGCTTAACTTAGTGTTGCTCAGGTGGCGCGAAACGGACGGAAAGCTTGCGGCGGAGCTCCAGCTCGGCGCAATGGTGCTCACTGCAAAGGGCGGTGCAGGTTCAGTCCAGGGGTCGACGGGGATGGTGAACCAGCGACGAAGGTGTGCGGCGGCTCTCCGGCTTCGTCTCTAATTGGAACATGGTGATGTTGTGCAAGGAAGAGACTGGTGAGGCGATGGGAGCTAGAGCAGCAGGGCACACAAGGCGCCGGGCACTTGCCCTTTATAGGCGTGTGAGAAGAGCACCCTGCTGGTTTGCAGCACATTCACGTCAAGCGGGAGGAATGGGCAGCTGTGTTTAGTGATGTATGGATTGAAGATGGGAAATAATGTGGAGGCGTTACGTGAGAGAGAGGAAACGGCAGAGCTGCACTAATACAAGGAGGAACGGTCGGCATTAATTACCATGGTGATTGCGGCCATTTCTTGACTAAGAATGATGGCAGGTCGCCATTTACTAGCAAAGGAAAAGGAAGGGCAGCGATTGATTGCGGGCTAACATTGCAGAAAAGTGAGGTCGGACGGCGCGAGAGATGGAAACGTCAGCTGGTGATGGTCGGCCATTTATGGCCATAGTGGCAACTACCGTTTCTAATGGAGTGAAGGAGGCGACAATTTCGTGCGTTGGCGCATGCATGCGTGTGTTGGCACATGTGCATGGGAGGATTAAGGAGTCCGGCCATTGATTGTCATTGCATGGTTGCAGCCGTTAATGATGGAGGTGAAGGGAAAACAAAGGGTGCGGCAGCCATTGAATGCTCCATTGAGGATTAAAGAGAGGACGACTCGGGAGAGCAAGCGGCATGGGCAGGTGGCCGAGCACACAGGCGGAGATGCAGGCATGAGCGGCAGAGCAGCTGAGCGGCACGGCGACGTGTGGGAAAACTAGACGCGCGACAGGACGCGACGCAAGCGCGGGCCGCGGCGCGGATGCGGTGCGGAGAGTTCGGGAGTGCGAGCGTCATGGGTAGCGTGCGGCTCGAGCGTGGGGCGGCGAGCGGCGTGCATGCGTCGAGGCCAAGGACCATGGCCGGGCGGGGGTGGCGCGGCGGCGCGCTAGTCACACGACGCGAGCGGACGTGCGCAACCGACTCGGGTACGCGTGGCCGGCGGTGTTCGGTGACGAGTGATGGGCGCCGCGCAAGGCTAGGCGATGCCGCGCACGGGAGCGGGCGCGGGCGTCAAGGCTTCAACAAGAATTGAATAGAGGACGACGGGCGCGCGGACGCGGCGGCACGGGCGGCGGTGGTGCATGGGCACGGTGCGACGTTGACGGGCATGCGGTGTGGGCACGGGCGCGCGGGATAGGGCGAGCGAGCGCGGTTGCCGCGCACGAGCACGAGGATGCGGTCATGGACGGCCGATCAACACGGGCACGACACACGGGTGAGTGCGGGCACGAGCACGGCGGCCAAGCGGTGTGAGGCGCCCGGCGGACATGCATGCGGGAGGGCGAGCGTCGCGGCCCGCGAGGTAGCTAGGCGCTCGAGCACAACACACGGATGTGCAGAGCCGAGCGAGGCGTGTGGCACGAGCGAGGTGTGTGGTGCGAGCTAGGCGGCCAGGGGTGTGCAGACACGACTGCCAGGCAAGCAGCGCACTATTCAGACGCACGAGGGTTCGCGACTCAGGTGCGAAGCACGACGCACAAGAGCTGTACAGCCGAGTGGTGTGGGCAAAGTGCACGAGTGTACGCAGGGTGAAGTTGGCGTAAGGGCTGCGCTGGCGGCGCAATGTCTGGGCGAGGCAGGTGGAAGGAGGCCCTGACGGGCGGGACCCAACTGTCAGTGAGATAGAGAGGAAAGTGAGATGAACCAGCGGAAGCCTGCTTAGGAAAACGGGCCAAGCAAGCTGAGATGCTACAATGTTGGACTGAGGAAGCGTCCGGGAAAAAAAAAGAGAAGATGGGCTAGATAAAGATCGACTAGCTGGAATTAAAAGGGAGTGATATATAGGGAAGCTAGATAAAGAGAGAGCACGAGATTGTGATTAGATCTTTTTGAAAGATTTTGAAAACACAACAAAACAGAACCAAAAGCAACCGAAATAAAGCGACACCCATAGAAGCATTTTATTTATTTTAGAAAAACAACCAATCTTCTTTAATAAATTTCCTGTAAAGAAAATAAATGTTCGGAAAATTTTAAAATTATGAGAAATCGTTGTTTTATTATTCTTCCTATTAACATCCTGAAATCGGAAAATTTCAGGGTGTTACAGTCTCTTTGAGATACTCTTGAGCCGGAACAACCCAATCCTTCTCTCCATCTGTAAGCGCTTGCAATTCAGACAATGCCTTGCCTACCTGGTCATAGACGTGTGGCCGCTGAGGGCGCCTTTTGAGCTGTGCTATTCGCTGCTGGGGCCTTACTGTCTTCTTACAAACCACTCCTTTCTGCCAAAGGTAAACGCATCTTGTTTCTAATACATTGTCCTTTTCATTTTCACTGCAGATTCATATATACCTAAAAAATTGTCATTTGAAGTTTGTATAACTCGAGAAGGCTAGATCTGTTTCACTACATTAAATGTAAACGAATACTTGGGTTTTTTCAGTGTCATGTATGAACTGTATGCTCTTGTGCAGTCATCAGAACCAGGTTTCAGCATCGCATTAGCCCTATTCTTGACCTACAGCACATACAACTTCATGGAGTACATGGATTGTCGTCTCTCAGCTCGTGCCTGGTGGAACAACCAAAGGATGCAGCGGATCATCTCATCCTCTGCATGGCTCCTCGCGTTCCTCACCGTGCTACTCAAGACCTTAGGCCTCTCCGAGACAGTGTTCGAGGTCACTCGCAAAGACAAGAGCCCGTCCAATGGCGACGGCAGAACTGATGACTCTTACCCGGGGAGGTTCACCTTTGATTCGTCACCGGTATTCATTATAGATCTCCAAACGGGCCGCCCGGCCCGAGCCCGGCCCGAGCACGATTTGGCCCGACCCGATGCAGCCCGACACTATCAGGCCCGATGGCAACTTCGTGCCGGGTCGTGTCGGGCGTCGTGCCGAACTGGCGGCCCAGGCACGGCCCTACAGTCTTTTTTTCGGGCCGGGCTGGCCCGACGGCCCGACTGGCCCATCGGACTAGTATCGGGCTATCGGGCTCGGCCGGCCCGTTCCCACATCTGCTATGTCGTTAAGGGGCAGCAGCCGACAGGCGACGGCTAGGGTTCCCGGCGGGGCGGCGGCCAAATCCCTGCGTAGCAGTGGCTTGTAGAGAGAGGGAGGGAGAGATCACGGCGGGGGCGGGGGCACAGCTCGTCGACGTCTCCATGGTTGACACCGGTGTGGCCAAGGCTCCGCCCCCCGCGGCCTAGGCGGCGCACGCCGGCGCGGCCGGGCGCCCCGGCCCCCGCGGACGGCCGGGCGGCGGCGGTGGGCGGAGGCGGGGGCGGGCGGCGCACGCCGCGCGCGCGCCGGGGCTCCGCCCCCGCGGACGGCCGGGCGGCGGCGCGGGCGGAGGCGGGGGCGGGCGGCGCACGCCGGCGCGGCCGGGGCTCTGCCCCCCGCGGACGGCCAGGCGGCGACGGATTGGGACTGAGAGAGGAAGGAGAAGGCGAGGCTGACTTGGGGATTGGGAGGAAAAAATTAGGGTTTCACAACTATTTATATGAGATGAGACATAATAATCGGGCTGCCTGTCGGGCCGCCAAAAATCGGGCCGTGCCTCGGGCCGGCCCGCCGTGCCGGGGTAGCGGCCCAGGCACTAAGAGGCCATCGGGCCGGGCCGGCACTAAGCACTATTGATCGTGCCTCGGGTCGGGCTAGGGTCGTGCTTTTTAGGGTCGTGCCTCGTGCCGCCAATCGCGCCCGGCCCATTTGGAATACTATAGTATTCATCCCTGCGACAGCAATTGCAATCTTGAACATTGTCGCAGTAGCTGTTGGAGCGTGCCGGGTGGTTGCTGGTGCAGTTGAAGACAAGCCTGACGGACCGGGTGTTGGAGAATTCGTGTGCTGCGGCTGGCTGCTGCTATGTTTCTGGCCATTTGTGACAGGACTTGTGGGCAAGAGAAGCTATGGCATCCCCTGGAGTGTCAAGCTGAAGGCTGGTTTGCTTGTGGCTGCTTTCGTGCACTTTTGTAGATTTACTTAACTTTGGCAGCGTCAACAGATTTACTGATAATATAAGGTTAGCTTAATCTTTGCAGAAGTATGGTAGGGACAACAAGACAATGATATAAAATCATTTTGAGAAACATGTCTTACTCCAACAATTTTCAGTCATTTTGTGAGCCATAATTTCAGTGAAAACTTCTAATTTTGAGACAGGGTTCATGGCGTCTCTTCAGATTGTTTGTATGATCAGCTTGTATCACATCTTCAGAGCGAGCAATTGGACATGCTACTGAAGTTGTCAATGACATAAATCACACCACTTCCCATTCACACTTTAAAACGCGAGGAAGAGAGTAAAGCGCAGTGTAGGTGAAGCAACAAGAACAGATTCATATTGAGACTTCCAACTAATAAGCCATCCAGCCTTTATCTCATAATGAGATTGTGCAGTGTCAGGAAAAAAGTGGAAAACCAGTTGAGAAATAAATAAAGCACAGTAGAATTTTGTCTGTGAATTAAATTATTAAATTTATAGGGGAAAAACGTTACCGAAATCTGTTCTCTCAAATAAATCTTTCTTGTGTAATTCTCACAGTATATCTATTTTTGCAACATGAAATCGAGCGCTATGCTGAATTTGGCTTAATAAGATGGTGCAGCACCATAAAGAGTACTACACATTATTCATGACACCAAGATTTGGTGCATATTTCTCAAGCAGCGGCTTTCCTGCGACAATGCCGGCCCCGACCATGATCCCTCCGATGATGCCGCCGACCATGGCGGCACGCGGCCCGCCGGGCATGCGGTAGAGCGCGCCGGCGCTTACCCCGGCGGCCGCGGTGTTGATCCAGTCGTCCGCGCCGGACCTGAAGTGGCTGACGGCAGACCTCGTGCCGGAGAAGAACATCGCGATCACGCCGAGCCGGTTGCCGCCGGCGCGGCCGACGGAGCCGCAGTTGTTGAGGGCGCGGCTGACACGCAGCTTGAAGGACTCACCGCGCTCCGCCTCGACGGCCGCGCGGCGGAGCCCCTCGACGGCGCCCACCGTGACGCCCGTGAGGTAGCCGACGCCGGTGCACAGGGTGAGGTGCTCGCCCCAGGTGAGGCCGTTCTGTAGCGCCTCCTCCTCGAAGAGGTATTCGGGCGAGGTCGGGAGGTCGTAGAGCGCGCGGTACGCCGCCGGGTTGATGAACACGGGGTGGTGGTATAGCGGGGGGGCTGCGTTCTGCCAGGGGTCGTCGCGGTGGTGGTCGTCAGCGGGGATGGCGCGCGACATGATGACGGGACGACGGGCGAGGCGCCGGCGAGCGGATCGGAGAGACGGCGAGACGCGGGCGTGTTTCAGTCGGGTCGATGGATGATTCTGAATTTCTGATTCGAGTCGTGGTGTCGTGGGGTTCAGGGTTTATTTATGAGTCGGAGTTGGATTTTTTTTTTGACAACGTCGGAGTTGGAATTGGAAGCGGGGACGCCGTGCGTCAGACCGACGTAGAAAAGGAGAAAGCAGTGGGTGGGCATCAGAGCTGGTACGAATCGGACTCGGAAGAAGAGCGTAACGAAATACACCGTAGTCTTGTCTGGCCCGCTAGCTCGGCCCATTGGGCTTTTTGCTTCTCGACGTTGCAATGCCCATGGTCAACAACGTGTTATCTCAAAATCTGCAATACCGACATTGCTATCGTCGCCCGAGGGGTTTATGTCCGCACATTGATGGTCTCTTGCGCATAAAGATGGCAACGGGTCGGGTTCGGGGCGGGTCGAGTGCTCGCGGACCCGGACCCGAAACCCGACAAGACAACCCGAACCCGCCCCGAACCCCATTACGGGTGAGAATCTGTCCACGGCCCCGAATCCGCCGGGTACCCGAAACCCGTCGGGTTCCCCGAAACCCGAGAATTGTATGATAAATACACACAAACACTAACTGAAGTACTTAACTAATACATGCAGTAGCAAATAGAAAACACGTGAGCAGCTGCAGCAACGAGATCATCACTCGTTACGTGCACACAAGCAAGCACTGACGACGGAACTGATAGTCTGAATCTGCTACATGCACTAGCAAGTAGCAATTAAAAATTTAAAACAATCCAACTATCCAAGGACCAAGACACGTACGTGCACTTACTGAAGTACTGAACTGATGATCCAACTATCCAAGGACCAAGGCACGTACGTGCACTTACTGAAGTACTGAACTGATGTCTCATACCAAGCTTACAAGCACACAAGGTCATTACTGAAACGGACTGACTATACTGAACATGACTACTATTATATATAAAAAAGAGTTTTCAATCAGAAGGCTTCATCTTCATTCTTCATTTCATGCCGGCCATCATCATCAATCATCAATAACCGTGGAATCTGGTACATCCTACAAAGTAAAGATAGAGAGAATAGATCATTTATAATGAACTAAAACTAAATCATCAACTCATAAGTGGAATATGCAAAAATAATAAAAATACCATTTCTTCCTCTTGTTCATCAAGGCAAGTCATTAAACCACTAACAAAACAAGACTGAGACCCTGTAGTGCCAAAGTGTTTATAAATTAGTACTTACAAGGTATATGTTCACTTGTAATTAAACAAAAGTAATTATTTTCATGAAGTGAAAGATCATTTACCTAACATGTCGGCTCGAGACCAAGCTTGCATACACATAAGTGCTTCTACCATTGATGGAGCAAGCCTACTGCGATGTGGACTAATTATTCTCCCACTAGTACTGAAGGCTGATTCGGATGCCACTGTTGTCACTGGAATAGCAAGAATATCACGTGCAATTTTTCGCAAGGTAGGATATTTGATTCCAGCATGTTGCCACCACATTATGATATCCAACTCTTGTGTCCAAGGAAGCAATGGCTCCTCCAAGTACAAATCCAACTCTGTCCGCACATAAGTGGAGGTCACTGTTGGTTGCTTTGATATGTAATCATCAAAAGTGTCAATCCAGTCTTCACCATCCATAGATTGCGTACTGCTTAGCCTACTTTGAGTACCAACGGTTGTGGCAACATTCTCCATTGGATCTTGGTATTCCAATACCAAATTGCATAGCATATCTTTCACTTTCTGAACAGCATCCTTTGCTGTACTCTCACAGCCATGTATTTTGTTGAAAAGAGCACTCAACAACTGTAATTTGTACCTAGGATCTAGGACAGCCGCAGCAGCCATTAAACCATGGATATCTGACCAATATTTGTTGAACTTCTCTTTCATCCTAATAGACATTTCTTCTACCTTGGGTATATCACTACTTATCCACTTTCTAATAGCCAAATAAATGTTTGTGATCTTAGGAAAGAAAAGGTTGGCCGTAACATATTTAGTGCACGATAGAAGCTCTGTCACATCATAAAACATCTTTAGTCTAGCACAAAGATCCCTAGCAAATTTCCAATCATCTGCATTTGGAACACATGGAGCTTTGGAAGCCAAGCGTTCAAAAACATCTTGGTATTCAAGTGCGGTGCTAAGCATAATATAAGTGGAGTTCCATCTAGTTTTACAATCAAGAGCTATTCTTTTTTCATATTTGCCTTTCATTTGCACTACCATTTTCTCAAATTTTTCATGTCTTTTAGGAGTGGTCGACCAAAATCCAACAACTGTCACGTATACTTGTCAATCCCCTTCTCCATGACACTCATTCCATCTTTCACAATTAAATTTAATATGTGTGCAACACAACGCATATGAATTAGTTTACCATTCAACATACAAGAAGAGAGTGGCAACTTGCCTTGCATGACGCCATTTTCTTTGCAAGGTCATCATTACTATTTCCAATCATTTGCTTGACGAGGTTGTCATTAACGCTGCAATTATCAAGAGTGATGGTGGACAAATTTCTCTCAATGTGCCAATCCAGGCGAGAACTTCATGAAGAACATCGGTGATGACCTCTGCTGTATGTGGGGCCGGAACATAAATGAATCTACAAGAAAAACAAGACAACATAATAAGGAAGCCATAAAAAATAAGGCGGGCATGTATGAACAAAAACTTGATTAATAATTTATTACCTAATAAGGAAGCTTTTTAACTTCCAATCATCATCTAGAAAATGTCTTGTCACATGCCACCGTAGCCCCTTTTCGATAATTTGCGATCCACGGATCGGTAGTAACGACAACACGGGAACTCAATTTTCTAAAGTACTTCACCATGTTCTCCTTTTGCAGTTCATACATAGTGAAAATGTCCTTCCTGATTGTGTTTCTAGACACTACTTTGAACAGGGGTTGTAACGCAGCACAAAACTTGCGAAATCCAACATGGTCCACCATAGAAAGAGGGTACTCATGTACAATAATCATAGGGCAAGTTCCTTCCTAGCAACATCTTGATCAAAGACATACTTTTCAATAGTAGCTGTCCCATCTTGCTGGTTAGGAGTTAACTTAAGAGTGGACTGTTGTAGACCTTTCCTACAAGATCTATCTGGACAAATTTGAAGATGATTTTTTAAATGTTTAGTGCCATTTCTTGTGTCTCCTCCTAACGAGCTTTTTACACCATTGGCACTTTGCTTTCCAAACCCCATTTAACCGAACCCTATCAAACTCTAACCAAACTTCAGATTTCAACTTTCTCTTACTACCAACGGAACGTCATCATCTATTTGTATCACTTCATCGGTACCTTGTGCGGCCGTATCGGTTTGATGTGCGGCCAAGTTAGTTGCTAGTGCGCCGCCGCACGTGCACGAGTAACAACTTGAGACCCCACAACAGCTTGAGAACCACCTCCACCATCAGCAACCGTAGAAGATGAATGACCAGGGGTAGACATTGCTCCTTCATGGAAAAAATACAACATTATTGATTACTGACAAACCCTAAACGAGTGAACGAGGCAGCCAATAACGAGTTGTCTACCTCACCTTGGGTGTGCACCGGCCGCCGGCGGGGCTCGGAGCCACAGATCGCGTCACACGGCGGGCGTCCGTCGGAGACTCAGCGGCGGCGATAGATGAAGAGTCGAGGAGACGAGAAGTCGAGGACATCAATTGACAAGGAGTGGCGGCTGAATATTGTGTACGGTGGTATATATATGTGTACGTGAGTAGGGTTAAAGGATTATGGCCTTATGGGCCTCTCGACTAGCACCTTGGGCTTGGGAAAAATTGGTCATTTTTTAACATGTATTCCATATATCGGGTCCCCGATGGGTACCCGCGGGAGAGAATCAAAACCCGCACCCGCCCCGCCCGTTTCGGGTCCCCGAACCCGCAAACCCGCGGGGCATAAAGTGCACCCGACCCCGACCCCGACGGGTCTAAAACCTGCGGGTTTCGGGTTGAAACCTGACCCGCTGCCATCTTTACTTGCGCAACTTACGGAAGTAAATAATGAAAGAGAAGGACATGTTGGGTAGCATGAGAGGAAATGACCAAACCGAAATACTTAGGATGACTGAGATTTAGGGACATTGAGATGTTCAACTTAGCTCTCTTAGCACGCCAGGCATGGAGATTGTTACAGGAGCTGACGTCTTTGAGCGCTCCTGACCTAAAGGCGGCTTATTACCCAGATGGGGAATTTCTGAGCCCTAACTTGGGGTCGGCTCCGTCACGAGTCTAGCGAGCGATCATGGATGAATAGAATGTTATGGAGCAAGGTATCATCAGAAGAATCGGTACTAGAGAGTCAATCAATATTTGGAAGACTAATTGGCTGCCAAGGGACGACTTGTTCAAACCAGTGTGTAGTAAGCTTGCGAATCCACTGCAATATGTTAGCGAGCAGATTAATGCTAACAACCAGTGGGACTTGCAGCTCCCCCAATAGATATTTATTCTAGGCAATTTACAACATTCCATTATGCACTCGAAGACAGTAGGATTGTTGGGCGTGGCACTACAAGAGAAAGTGGATTTTCTCAGTTAGATCAGCTTACCGAATGTTATTACATAACTAGGAAAAAAGGGGGGCTTGGATAGAGAACTCAGCTAGTAAATCAAGCTCTAAATCTAAGGAGAAAGAGTGGACTGATATGTGGAGTGTCAAAGTTCTATCGAAAGTCCGAAATTTCTTATGGAGGCTGGCTTGTCATTCTTTGCCGACGGCTGATGTGCGCCATCATAGACACATGGCCGAGGCAAGTGTGTGTGCACATTGTGTGGTTCTAAAGATTCATGGAGGCACTCTTTGCTAAAGTGCAACATGACTAGATGTATCTGAGCACTAGAAGGAGAAGATATGGTCGAGCTGCTCCAGAACTTTCAATTGTCAGATGCGAAGAGAGAGTTGGATGGCGGAAATGCTAAACACTCTCTCACATTTGCAGTGCACTCATGTGGTGGTGATATTTTGGGAAATTTGGCATGCGAGGAGGAAGGCTATTCACGAGGAGATCTATCAAAGCCCATTATCAACCAAATATTTTGTTGACCGTTACATAGAAGAGCTTGCATCAATCTAGTCGGAACAACCAAAGGGCAGGGTAGCACTGGTGATGGGGAATCCCAAACTTCGGTGGTTGGCACCTCCAGAGGGGATGATGAAGATTAACATGGATGCATCAGCATCAAAGAATTTGAAGGTTGCCTCAGCTGTGGCTGTCGCCCTTAACACGACGGGGAGCTTCTTGGGAGCCTAGGTGATGGTGCTGGAAGGGATCTTAGACCCTGAAACCTTGGAAGTCTTGGCTTGCAGGGAAGGGCTTGCTTTGGCAAGTGATCTGGGGCTACAACGATTTAGAATGGCAAGTGACTGCATCAATGCAGTTAAGAGCATCCAAGAAGGGAGCTTGGGATCGTGTGGAAACGTGACCAGGTTTACCCTCTCAACATTCATGGAAGCTAAGCTAGTACACGAAGGGAGAGATGCAAATGTTGATGCAGATCGATTGGCGAAGAGCTCTATATATAGTTCACTAGGAAGACACATGTGATTTCTTGATCCTTTGTAACTCTTACACTGTCTAATGAATGAAGGTGGTGTGTTCTAAAAACATTTGTTTGGCACACAAGACACAATCAGCAAGTGCGAAGTCTCATAACCGAATTTATATAATAGTTCATAAAAATTTATTGCACCAAATAGATATACTATAAAAATACATTTAATGAAAATCTAATGATACATATTACCTCCGTTTTTAAATATATGACGTTTAAAACAAGCTAGTTAGTTCAAAAATGAACTATGGTCGTCTGAAACGCCATATATTAAAAACTAGAGGGGGTATTAGGTATCGTGGATGTTACTCCCTCCGTTCTAAATTACTTGTCATTGTTGACTTTTGATCGCAACGTTTGACCATTAGTCTTATTTAAAAAATTGGCGCAAGTATGCAAAATGCCAAGTTATAATTAAAATACGTTGGATGATGAAGTAAGTCACAAACAAAACAAATAATGTATGTATAATTTTTTTTGAATAAGACAAATGGTCAAATGTTGTAGTCAACAGTGACAAGTAATTTGAAACAGAGTGAGTACTATATTTTGACACCCAAAAAAAAGAAATTGAATGACTTACAATTAAAATATGGAGGGAGTACTTTTTTGATATTGAGTATATAATGAGATCTGTTTTGTGGAGTAGTTCTACATGAATAGATTAGATTATACACGCGTTATATAATCATAAAAGTTAATCCATTTTATATTAATGATTGGCAATGATTTCCATCTACGGGCGAATGTGCTAATTATTTCGGGCAAAAGGTTTTTGTGCTCACCTGGAGTAGTGTCCATCTGGCCAGAGAAAGTTCCAAATGCAAACTAAATGTGAGTTTTTTGTGCTTCTTGCCTCATACAAAATAAACACAACTATCGGGCATATGTTTGACACAACTCAACTCGATCCGATGTATAATTTGAAGATTTCATCAAATAGTTTAGATATATCTGCATTCTTTTTAGTCTAAACTATGATTCTATGAATAAAATCATTCATCCAAATACCCATGATGTACCTGCAGTTTCAGTTTCGGGAAATTTTGGAACTACCAATACCTAGTTCCAAGTAATTAATTTGAATTTCTTTTGGAATTGGAACCTTGCCAAACATGATACAATATACGATTGAACGCGTTCATGTTTGTAGGCATACGAGGATTTCTTTCGGCTTCTTGTGTAGCTAGTATCTATTCGGCAAATCTTCCGTTGATTTGCACGGCAGATTTGTTTTGAAAGAAAAATAGCTGATTCGTTACGAGATCACTCGTGAACGTGGTGGCTTCGTGAACGAGATGCGAACTTCTCGAAGTGTTCTTCTCCTTTAGCATGCCATGTGGGTTGATTGCTGACGATGAACTGGCCATTTTGGCAACGCAGACCTCTAAATCAATAACAATTTGCACGGTACTGAAACCTATATAGTTTCTATACCAAAAGGTTCTCTGACCCTCTGCTTATTGTATGCACCAAGCTGTACTGAAACCTATACGGTTTCTCCCTAGATTCTTGCTGGAACTCACGTGGACGTTCTAACGTGGCACGTTACTCCATCCACCACTTAAGAGGTTTATTATCAGTCTCTGAGTCATCAGAACTTTGAGATTTTGAATGCAACATACAGATCCTGGAAGGACAAAGATTCTTGCAACAAGAACAACGCTCCAAACAAACCCCTAGGGCCTAGTTTATTATGCAGTTCGCCTTGTGGGTGCAGCCTGGCATTAGGACTAGACATGGACTGTTTAAGCATTCTAAATTAGTTGTTGGTCCCACCACCTATTGGTACTTCCTGATATTACCTAGTACTTTTAGTATTAGATTTTATCAAATGGACGGTTCACGTTAATTATTAATTATTAGAAGTGCTCTAAAATTTTCCCCTCTCTCTCTATATATATATATACTGCAGAGAGATTTAAAAAATTCAAACACACAACTAAACTAATAAGCAGTCGCGGAGATCAGTGGGATCCCAGCGGTGTCAAGCAACGAGCATCGCTTCTCTCGATCCTTGGGCATATCCAGGAGCTTAGCTGCAATAGCTTATGTTAACCTGTAGGACCCTGCCGAGTTTTTTTTCGGGTCCATGGAGCTTGTACCCTATTAAAGCGCCATATGTTTGGTTCCAAGATTGCTTGCCATGCATTTGCCATCAGAGAGAGGCATAGCCGCATAGGCCGGTAAACACACATGGGAAGCCAGGCACAAGCACTCAAGCAGAGAGCTGCACAGCGAGCTAGTAGAAGGTATCCAGTGATTCAGCGAGAAGAGATCAAGTGAATAAGACGACATGGCGTGATGTTGTTTCGGCTCATGTCCTCCAATTCCCGGGGCGGTGAATCGCCACGGTACACACGGGAGCGATGAGCCGAACCAATGTCACTCATGTATTCTTCATTCTTACATCTTAACGAACTCGATGCATCGGCGCCCCGCCGCTGGTAAGTGGTCGCCTCTAGCGACACAGTTTGGTGAGAAATGTCAATAATGTAGCAAATGCCACCATCTTTAACTAAATTTGAGTTGTAGCTGCAACACAGATCTTCTGCTTAACATAAGTGTGCTAAACTTCTCTGTTTCCTTTTAGTTTTCCAAAAGTTCAGAGCTTAGTGTTCTTTTCCAGATGACCTATAATGTTTCGGTTGAAAAGAACATGAGTATTCAGGAATTCGTTTTATACACAACTGAATTTCCTCATGCGATTTTGAAAAGGTAATCTCCCTTTGCTTTCATTGAATAGTCACATACGCATGGATCTGTTCTCTTGGTAAAAAGTAGAAAAGCATTGGTTTTGAAATGTTGTTCTCACCATTTGATAATAAATATGATCTACTGAAAAATTGCCACGATGTAAAAATGTAGTTTTGAATTTACACAATCAGTTAAATTATTTAATACCAGTAATCAACTTACTCCTTGAGTTCTGCACAGTAATAGAGCAAGCCATTTTTGTAAAAGAAAGGTTCGATTCAATTAGAGCTGGAGGTACATGATCCATATTCTTGCATTCATGTGTTGGATTCTTTACCAAGTAGCGCTACTAAATCGAATGCCGGTTCAGAATTTCAAATTGCCTATATATGGACTCTCCGATACCTTTATAGTGTTTCTTATTAGGCAACATATCAGGTGGAAACCAACCTCTTCATGCAAACTATGGAAACTTCAATCCGAGTCACACGATGTTGATCCAATTGGGCGCTCAGATGAGGTGGGAGGAGTGATTTGCAAAATCACCTTTGCAAATCACGCCTCCCACCTCCCATGAATTTTGCAAATCACCCCTTCCACCTCTCGTGAGCTCTCCTTTGGATCAAGATCGTGTGACTCAGATTGAAGTTTTCATAGTTTGCATGAAGAGGTGGGTTTCCACTAGATATGTTTCCTTCTTATTATGGTGGGGTGTACAAGATGAGTTTGCAATTTTACTCTCAAGTTTTAGTACTTTGTTTCTCTGTTTCGGCTGTACTTCTGGCCATGAACCTGGTTGGCAATGGACCTTTGGTGCCAGAAATTTCACCAACAACCCGTCACATCAATGTTCTTTCCAGAAATTTGGAGTATTAAATGTAGATTAATGACAAAACCCATTCCGCGACCCCTACCCTAATTTTCGAGACGAATCTAACGAGCTTAATTATGTCATGATTAGACAACGTCGTGCTACAATAAACAATCTCTAATGATGGATTAATTAAACTTAATGAATCCGTCTCGCAATTTCCGGTCCATTCGTGTAATTATTTTTTAAAAAATTTACGTTCAATACACATAAAAGACCTTAAAAGGGGACCCAAAAGTTTCATTCTGTGAACTAAACTAAACGGACTCTAAGGGTGAGGGAATGATCCATTACCAAAACTTAAATTCTCTCTCTTTCAACATGTTACTTTGGTTTCACTGAATTAGTAGTCACACTCGGTCACTCACGTACATCCGATGTGTCCTCTTGGTAAGGTCATTTTGCCCACTAAAGACGGACATATAAAACCAGTAAACCACCATGTCCACCTTCAACTAGCAGGATTTAGTGCAGATACATAAAAAGATTTTCTAAATTTTAAATAAGTAAAAAGATTTTCTTGAACCTTATTTCACAATCTGCATGCACGAATGAACGAATCGTCGTGCGATATGTTTGTTGAGATGCTTGATGTTAGATTGTTTTTTATTTTGTTGTATTGCTCAATCTGAACTTTTATCTTCTTTTTTAATATATCGATCGACAACTCTCCTGCCAAGTTCGTTTTAGAAAAATCAACATAATGATTCTTTTTACACGTGTCACTAGAGAAGCCCTCAGCTTACATCTACTTGGCACAGCAGACATCCGACCCAAATAACCAGCGTAAGACCATCCACAGCGGGGGACGGGATCCATCCCGCCATCCGTTTCGCGTGGGCATTTTCCCGGAATCCAGTCCGCAGCGGGGGACGGGATTGACGACGCGAAAATCCCGCCGGCCCCCGCCTCCTTCAGATTTGGCGCGGTGGAGGGACTCCTGGAGCCTGCGCGGGCCCACCACCTGCCGCGGTCGCCAACTATCTCGCGCGCAGAGCAGAGGAAGGGGGAGGAGAATGGATGGCCACGCCGCCGCGAGGAAGCCCGTCGGAGCAGCACGGAGTCGCGCGCGGCAGGGGACGACGTGCAGCGAGTGGATGTCCTCCAGCTCCGGGCTCCCCTCTGCCTCCTCCAAGATCCGGCCATGGCCGCGCGGCGGAGGATGGGGCGTGGATCTGGCCGTCGCGCGGGCCCTCGGGGCGTCGGATTCGCTGCGCTGGCCTCCCAGGTTGCCCTGCTCCTCCTCCGCCCATATCGTCTGGCCGTCGGCACAAAGATGGAGATCGAGCTGGCAGGCGGAGGTATCGATGAGAGGGAGGAGGGAGACCGGGAGATGAAGGGCACGACGACGGCTGGCTCCGCCGCGTCGGCGCCGTGGACGCGCTCGCCGAGGATAAAGGGCGCGACGACGGTGCATGGAGGAGATCCGCCCACCCGCCTCCGCATCAACCCGCCCGCCATGGTCGCCGGGAGCGGGGGGGAGCGTTGCCGCGCCGAATCCGAAGTCGCGGGGAGGGAGGAGGGGCTCGCCGCCCGCCGTCGCCGGGAGGAAGGAAGGTCGCCGGCGCCACATCGAGTTGCCGCCGGGAGCCGCCGATGCCGGCCCACGAGGACGACCCCGCGAGGAGGACGGCGCGGGCCACCCCGCTCCTCTCGCTCCACAACCGGAGAGGATGGGCCACGGTGGCCCCGAGAGGATGGCGGACGGGCTCGCCGGCGCCGGATCCCTCAGCCATGTCGGCCACCGCGCAGCGCCGGCGTAGGCGGAGAAAAAGGGAGTGGAGAGAGTGGCCGACGGATAGAGGGGGGAAGGAATGGCGGGCGGAGGGGACAGGTGGGCCGGTAGGGGAAAAAGGGGGAGAGAGTATGACTAGTGGGTCCCACATTTTGGTAGTTGGGATAGTGTGGAGACATGGAGGATGATGGATGTGGGTGTAGAGAATATTGTTGACGGTGTATTTTGGTACACCTAGCATGTTCATTACACTTTGGTTTGGATTTGATTATGGAACTAACCCGCCACTAGGCACACTAATCATATAACAAGTTCATCTATGTGCATGCATTTGGAAGTGTTGTGTTTATGTAGGAAAACATGGACATAAAGGATGGATTCGCAACAAGTTCAAAGGAGCATTTATGGAGTCTTGTTCGTGTTCATGAGCTTGATAAAATCACTTCCAATGGTGGCAAGGACCGAAGTGTTACAAAGGAACACCCCCAGGGATCGAAGCGTAAAAGACCGAACTTCATGCGAAGAGAACCTCCATCTTGGACGCGAGGATGACATCGCAAAATCATGCAAGTGGAGGGGGCAAAGTGCATAATCACCTGAGGACCCACGGGAGCGAAGGGGCGACCGAACCGGGCCGAGGTGGGCCCAGGCCGGTCGACCCAGCCCACTCCGGTGGCCGGTTCGGCCCCCCTTTCCTTGCACCCGAAGGATTTTCAACCCTAAAACCCTGGAGGCGCCGCCATTCGACAGAGGGAGAGCCATTCGCACCAGGAGGCCATCTACAAGCTAGAGAGAGAGGAGGAGGATCTCCGGAGGGAGATCAACCACCTCGAAGGAAGCACCCGCACGTGGAGAAGAAGTAAGACACCGTCGGAAGGGAAATCATGATCAACGGTGCTATGTCCAGCACTTTGATGGGGTAATCTCCTTATTCGTCCATGGGTTGTAATCGATCTTGAGATCTAATCGCACTTTGTCGGATTATCTATCTATCATCTTGTGTTGAATATACTTTAATGCTTAAGTTTAGCTACCATGCCGTAAAGGGAGTATGAGCTCCAATGCTTCCTTGGATCCATTCAATACGCCGTGTCCATCATAGGTCCAGTCATGAATACCTTCGCGTAGTGACAGTACGAGAGGAGGGAAAGGGCGAAACCGTGGTCACAACCCCCGATAGATTAGATTGGTTTTCATGTCTTTAAGCGATTGCATGTTCTAGTATCGTAGACCCGTGGGCGAGTGTCTCCTATCTTGATATCTTAATCATTCTCTCTAGTGTAGTTTAGTTGTTTTCTAGTTTAATCGTAGTTAGAGTTTGAGTAGTTAGAGTGTGAAGGTAGATCGAACGCTTGTAATCCCCTTGCTCCGCGGATTGACAAGAACCTTGGAAATCCCGTGGTGAAAAAGGTGTGGGGTTCGTACGCTTGCAGATCGTGAAGGGATACGTCTTTTATCCGTCAACAAATATAAAGGAAAGAATCTGGCTGAGTTGGCAGGAATATTCCGTTTTGGAGGAGAAGATGGAGTATAACGAGTATGGATGGTCTAAGTATCCAAACTTCAAAGGGAGGGGGCACAAAAAAACAACACTAGTAGGTAGTTGCTTTGACATCCGATCCAAAGCGTGAGATTCAGACTCCAACATGTTTTTTTAAGTAAAGAGCAGGAGCACTGCTATGTCAAATGAGGAGAGGTATACGAGTTCTTACATAGTTGTGTACGAGTTTTACTTTAAATAAAAAATAGTACTCGACACAAAAGAGGGCAAACAACATTAGACCATCTGCACTGGGACCTATAAAAAGTCCCTGGAGGAGGATGTAAAGCAAAATCCCCTGCAGCGGTCTCCTTTAGCCATCACGGGAAAAAAGCGTAGACCCCGATTCCTTCTTTCCCAGCGCATACAGAGGACCTCCTTCATCCGCATCCCGAGGCTACAAACCCAACCACCCTGGCCATCCCGCCAAGGCTCGGAGGTGTGCAGGGCTGTGCGGCCGCCTCGTCACCGGCAATGCTCGAGGCGCGCAGTGCCAAGAGGATGCGGCGCCGTCAGCGTGCTCGCGCAGCTCGAGGCCTGCGGGGCTCGGGTCGGGGTCGCCGGCTAGCTCGCTGTGGATCCTCGTCGCTCGAGGTGGCCGCCGGCGAGGTGAGCAGGTCATCGCTGGGGAGGAGTGGGGTTGGGGCCTTAGGGGAAGCAGGACAGGAGTGGTGGGGTCGGGTGGATGGGGGCGTGGGCCGCCGGCGCGCGGATCTCGCGACGTGTCACACCTGTTTTCCGAAGAGAAACCAAGTGCATCTCATATGTGCGTCAGGATCAGTTTACACACATATGATAGACAAAATGAGTGAAATATCATTTACAATATTTAAACGTTTCTCAAAGTTTAACCACTTATTACACTCACGTGGGAGACTCGAAGGTCTCTAACAACGGAAAATGATAGCTACTCGACGAGTCTTCGTCTTCCACTCCCACAGGCACTTGACTGGATGACCGCGAGCCTCAAAACTCATCGTAGTCGTCGTAGAACTCGCCTCCATAGTTCTCTTCTAAACAACGATAAGCAAGGCTGAGTAGACTTATGGTTGGTACTTAGCAAGTGGGGGAAGATGCAAGACTATCAAGGTGGGCTAAGGTTTTGCAGCGGTTAGCATTTTAATGTTGGTCAAGTTTTAATTAAAGAACGCCTACTTACTAGGTGTAAGTTCATACCGTCCCACTTAAGAAAAACTTACAACAAAACAACCCAAAGCTCATCGAACCACGATTTATTCTCATCTTTTAGTTTATCAATCATGTGAGGGTCCAAGCCGCTCATGACCGTGAGCACGGCTGATCGATCAGTTTTACACTCTACAGAGGTTTGCACACTGTACCCACAGTTCGCGTAAAAGCTCTGACGAACTTTAAACCCAACCATGCGATGCTGGACAAGCACAATACCACACTTCCGAGGTGTGATCGAATAGGGACGCTACAAAGCCTTTACAAAGGCATGCAAGACTAACGACCCGCATAGTTACAGATCAGTGCGGACGATAACCCTCCCTAATGGTCAGCACCTTAGGAAAGGCTACTACCCCAAAAGGACCGGGCTATACCCCTGCAAACCGGATCCCCCTTTGATCCTTTCGGAAAAGGGCCACTAGTACAATCACACACCTAATTAATCGGCTAAGGTCAGAGCCATGTGACACTGTGGTTGCACATGTTTTCTTGGGTGGTTCTCCATGTTCCGATTAAGTCAAGTGTTCTTGCATTACCCAAAGCATTGATCATTAAACATAGAGCATTTCCTTTATAAAAGACCATTTTATCCAACCCAAGTTGAGCAACTAGCATATTCTACCCAAAAACGTTTATTTAAACAGGTTGTGCCAAGGATCAAGGTAAAAAGTCTAGGTATGTCCTTAAAAAGGTGTTCCCATCAAATTAATGAGATATCATCATAAAATTAAACTTAATTATAATGCAGTTATATAGGACAAAACATAATATGCAGGGGGAGAAGACCACTTGCCTTCTTCAACTACAGCAAAGTCTTCTGCTTCTTCAAATAACTATTCCTGATCGTCTCTAAGAGGTTGTTGAGTTGAAACAGGCACGATATCTACGATCACACACATAAAGCATACAATAAATAAAACAATTCACCAATCAAGTCTAAAGACTAAAAACATGCTTCTAAAGCGACAGGCTCGCTGAGACGATCACGTAGACAGCTAAAACACTAAAAACGGAGCTATAACGGTAAAGATACGCTAAAAACAAGATACATGGACTAATCTTTGAAGAACTAAACTTTCCAGGGGCCTAACAACAAGAAAACAGGGGCTAAAAACTAATTATACTTAAAAACAGAAGATTTAAATCATAAAAAGGCTTGTTTGGACCTCGGGTGTGAAGATCTATCAAGGACAGGGGTCAAAGCATAAAATTCAGGACTGATCTGTAAGAATCTTCAAAGGTGGAAGGACCGGCATGCGATAATTAAGAAACCGGGGGTCTCTTTAACAAAAAGACCCCGGCTGACCGTTATGCACGGGGTTTGACCCGCGGCCGGTCAGATCCAGGCCGTTGGCAGCCGATCCGACGGCTAGCCACGCGAGTAAGCGGCCGACGGCGGCGGGCGCGCCGGAGACGGCGGCGCACGGCGATGCGCGGCGGCGGGGTCGTCAGCGTTGGCCGGAAATGGGGTTCCCGACCTCGGTTTTGCGCGGGGAAAGCACCTACGCGCAGCTAAGACAACAGCGAAGCTAAGGACGTGTGTCGTATGGACCTCCCTGGGCCTACTACCTCGGTGGGTACCAGGACCGACTACTCGGTGGGTCCCTAGGACTACTCAGCTTGTGCCACACGGCACCTGATGGCGTGGGGCGCAAGGACTATTGTGGAGGAGTACTCGAATAGGAAGCTATACATGTCCTGTACTGTGTAGAGAACTCCTAGACGTACCCGATTTTTACTCTCTCCTCAAACCGACTTGTAACCCTGCCTCCCAGACTATATAAGGTGAGGCAGGGACCCCTATCTCTCTCATACGCATCATCTTATAAACACACCCAATCAATCCAGAGCTACACATCATACAGGACGTAGGGTATTACGCACCTCGCGGCCTGAACCTGTCTAAATTGTGTGCCACGTGTCTCTTCCTTCGAGTTACCGATCTCGGTGAGGCCACATTTATCTACCTCGGGTACTCCCCTTGGTAGGTTGCCGGTCTAAAACACCGATAGCTGGCGCGCCAGGTAGGGGCTCTCGCCGAAGATCTCATGGATAACTCGACGGCTTCAATCTCCATCAAGCCAATCGTCGCCTTCAACCGCGGCGACACCTTCATCTTCGGGTCTTGGGTTTGCACCGCTGACGACGTCGGATCTTTCCAACGCCGCCTCACCATGGCTCCCAACCCGAGCACCGGGCTCGTGACGCTTCCCAAAGTGATCACGGGCGACCTCACCGGAAAATTTGGCGAAATTTCACTCTACAACCAACACGCCAACTTTGAGTTTGGATCCGCCTCCAACTCGAACTCGACGTCCACGTGGGCCATCGCATGCGAGCCGACTGCTAAGCCATCATGTGCGGACTTCCCACTCCATGGGCACTTCCCATACGGCCTCTGCAACGCTAGCAAGGCCCATGCGAAGGCTCTCACTGCGCGCCGGGCTAGCAAGGAGATCGTCTCCGACTACACCTCAGACTCCAACCCCGCCTCCGGCTACTACTCGGACTCCTCCTACGAGTTCGACTTCGGATCGGACCCTGACGAGCCCGAGTCCGAGAACTCACTGTCAAGACCAGCTACCGGCCTGGTTATAACATCTACACTCGCCGGGAGATTCGTCTACTGGCCAGACCGTAAGCCTGCAGACCTGACAGACGAAAACTCACGCTGCGTCGCCTACCTCGACTCACTTCCCTTCCAGGAGGGAACACCACTAGCTCTAGCAGAGGAGCACACTCCCAATAGAGGTGGCGACTACCGACTCCTGTCTCGGCACCCCTGATCACCAAGTCTTCATGGCCGTTGTGAGGACCATGTGTGGTTCGAGGACCGGTGGATGGTCGCTTCCTTGTGTGATGAGTGATTGACAACGTTGTGTGGACCGATTCTTGGCTAAGTATTGCGGGTGCGGGTTGCGGCTTGACTCGTGTTGGTGCGGTGTGAAGAACAAGCGCGAAAGGTCGTCGCCGGTGAGGCCTCCGGTGTGGAGAAGACAAGTAGGCCGCGTTCGAGGGACCCGGTGGCCGGCGGGGGTCAAGTGCGAGCCGCATGGTGGCATGAACAAGAAGATGAAGTCGTGGACGGTTTCTTGGTTGAGCCTCAAAACCAAGGTCGAGCCGTGACTACGTGGGAGCCAAGTCATGAGTGGAGATTGGCGGAGGCTACACCGAGTTCGCGGGGTTTCCGGTGGTTCACCGTAAAACCACCGGGTTCCTTGGTTGATCCACAAAGCCAAGACCGGAGAACCGAAGACGGAGGCTGCAAGCGGCCGCGGACCGGTCCGACCGGTGGGTCCGACCGGTCCCGACCGTGAGGACCGGCCTCGACCGGTGAGGAGCACCGGCTCGGCCGTGTGCGACGACGCGTCCGGAATCTTCGAAGCGGAGGACACGCGTCGGGATCGCATGGCTTGCGTCGAGGCTACGCAGGGTGCGGTCGCCGGGCATCCGTCCGATGGTGAAGACATCAAGAATTCCAAATCCGCCCTTGAGGGGCTTGTATCCCTAGTTAGTAGAGAAGGGCATTTTAGACATTTGGTTGCCTCCATATAACCCAAGAGGTGAGAGGATGGCAGCCAACTCTTGGAACCCTAGCTCATTAGTTTTCCTATTTTCCACCTATTTTCCTTAGGTTTTCTCTAGGACAAGCAAGAGAGCTTCACGGAGAGATCTTGTAGAGAGGGATGGATGATCGGGCGGCTTGCTAGACCTTGTACGAACCTTTGATTCATGTATAGATGATTCGGCGTGGTTCCTCAAGGTTTGGATGTGTTTTCCCCGGTTGTTCTTGGTGGTGATTTTCGGAGCCCTCTTTCGGTGATTTCTTTGGGTTGTATTCGGGACTTTTCTCTTGGGGATTTGATGGGGGAAATTTGTGGGAACCCTTCGTGGTTCTTTGAGCTGTGATTCCCCTCCCAAATCCGTGAGAAAAAGTGCTCGATTTTGGGGTTTCTTGAGTTCTTGGGTTGGAAGTGCTTTCGGCGGGATTTCTTCGATTCCTCCTTTTTCGACGAGATTTGGTGGGATTAAACTTGGCTATGGACTCCTCATGAGGTGTTCCTAATATCCCCAAAGTCTTGTTCAAGTTCGTGGAGTGATTCGGGAGATCGAGATTTGATTTGGGGGAGTTGACCCGCGGGTGCTTTGTTCATCCCGAGTCGCCCGGTGCTACACCGGTCGACCGGTGCTCTTGACCGGTCGACCGGTGCGAGCCCTTGTGGGTTTTTGCTTGGGTGAACGTCTTGGTGAGTTCGCTGTTGTTCCGTGTTGCTGCCGTTTCGAGTTTGGGTCCGTTTGGTGGTCGGTTGGCCTGTTTGGTGCCTTGGGGGCTTTCGTGCCGCCATCGGTCCGACCGGTGTGTCTCACCGGTCGACCGGTGTAGAGCCACTTAGTGAGAGTTGCTCGGTTTCACCGGCGGGGACCGGTCGGCGGTGGTGCTCACCGGTCCGACCGGTGTGGGTCCGTAGACTCGAGGTTTGGTTTTTCCGCCGCGTTTCTCGGGTCGGAAGGTTGCGTGTTGGTTCCTAGGTCCGGTGGGCACTCCGGTGGCTACGTGGGCTTGACCAACCTTGGTAGTGAGTCGGAGATGTGTGTTGGAAGCCGTGTTCATCTTGTTGGAGTTTCCATCTCCTTCGAGAAGAATTTTTATCGGCTCCCATTCACTCCCCCCCCCCCCCTCCTACCGGTTCGCCGTATCGGTCCTTCATGTTGGCGAGACGCCGGGACCCTCCGGGACCCACCCTGACCGTTACTTTGAAGAGGCGGTGGAGGAGGCGATCGCGGAGGCCGAGGCCATGCAGACAGCCAAGTCACTGGTGCCTCACGCGGCGGCTACGACGCCCGCCGTAGAATTGAAGAAATATGATGCGAGAAGTCCTCCACGGCAGGCGACAACGACGGCTTCCCTGCCTTCTTTTCTCAGCTTCGTAATTTTCTTCTCCCAGAGAAATTCAAACCTCTGGGGATCACTAAGTACGATGCGAAGCAAGACCCAGTCTAGTGGCTCAGATGCTACGCCCTCTCCATCAAAAATGCTGGCGGCAACAATGATACAAAGTGCCTCTACTTTCCCTTCTGTCTCGACCAAGCTCCACTCACATGGCTCGAGTCACTCGAGAAGTACTCGATCGACAAGTGGGACCAGATCAAGGATCAGTTCACCAGCAACTTCGGGGGCGCTATAGGTCGCTTGGGTACTCGCATGGACCTGGTAATGGTGAAGTAGGAACAGGGCGACACCCTACGCCGGTACATGCTACGCTTCTTCGACAAGCGCGCTACTGTAGTCGATGTCACTGACAAGGAGGTCATCGACCTCTTCCAAGATGGTCTCTACCATCGTCGCACCTTCGAAGACTTCGGTTGCCGCCGCCCGAGTTCCATCACCAAGCTTAAGGACATGATCACTTCATGGGCCGACGAAGAAGACAAGGCGAACGCTAAGTACGATGCTATTCACGGTAAGAGCAAGCAAAACCGGGCGGCAGCAACAACAACAATAGGGATCAAGGCGGTCGCAACAACAACTACTCGGGTTCTAACCGCAAGCGCAAGCCAGACAACATAGTCACAGCTATCCAGCGCCCTGCGAAAGACAACTCGAAGAAGACCTCCGGCGGCTTCAAGGACTTGCTGAAAGAGAAGTGCCCGTGACACCTGGAGGGCAACCACACCACCGAGCAGTGCTACCAACTCCGGCGAGCACTCAAGGACTCTCCAGACCCACGGCCTCCTCACAACAAGAAGGGCAAGAAAAAAGCTGACGAAGGCAACGGCGACTTCCAAGAACCCGACATGACGGTGAACGTCCTCTTCGGCGGACTACCCGCCAGACGGTCTCAGAAGGACACCAGACGGGAAGTCCTGAACATTGAACCAGCGGTCCTAACCCCGCTCAGGTGGTCGGAGGTACCCATCACTTTCTACCGCGCGGATCAATGGACAAGCTTCTTCGAGCCAGGATGGTTTCCACTCGTCCTGAAACCGGTAGTCGCGGGCTCCAGACTCAACAAGGTACTCATTGACGATGGGAGCGGGCTCAATGTCCTTTTTCACCAAGACCTTGAAGAAGATGAAGCTCGACATCACTCACATGCTCACCAAGAGCACATCGCCTTTCTACGGCATCGTCCCCGGGAACACGGCTATCCCACTGGGCTCAGTGGTCCTGCTAGTTACCTTCGGAGAAACCAGGGAGAACTACCGCACTAAGTACATCAAGTTTGAAGTCGCGGACTTCGAGACTTCCTACCATGCCATCCTCGGCAGACCAGCTATGGCCAAGTTCATGGCGGTACCCCACTACATGTACTTGGTACTCAAAATGCTAAGTCCGGCCGGTGTACTCTCGCTAAAAGGGGACTTGAAGATATCCTTCGACTACGACATAGAAGCGGTGGAACTCGCAGCCACCAATCAAGTACCCAACGCCATGATGGAGATCTATGCTGCATCTAAGAAGCTTGCCCCAAGTGAGCTCGACATCCCAAAGAAGTCGGACACAGCCAACAAGCCTCAGCCATCCGAGGAAGTGCAAGTCAAGGCGATCGATCTTGGGACAGGCGACAACAGCAATACTACCATGATCGGGGCGGGCCTTGACCCGAAATAGGAAGACGCGCTCATCAGCTTCCTCCAGGCTAACCGAGACATTTTCGCTTGGAAGCCAGTGGACATGCCAGGGGTGCCCAGGAGGCTGATCAAGCACTCACTCAACGTCGACCCTAAAGCTACCCCGAAACGAAAACACCTCCGACATTTTTTCGACGACTGATGGGACGCCATCAAGAAGGAACTCGCCAAACTACTCGTAGCCGGCTTCATCAGAGAAGTCTTCCATCCTCAGTGGCTTGCCAACCCTGTCCTCGTCCGCAAGAAGAACACGAACGAGTGGAGGATGTGCGTCGACTACACCGACCTCAACAAGAACTGCCCCAAGGACCCCTTCGGGTTGCCGCGGATAGATCAAGTCATCGACTCCACGGTGGGCTGCAACCTGCTCTGCTTCCTCAACTGCTACCCCGGGTACCACCAGATCGCAATCAAGGAAGAAGACCAGGAGAAGACCATGTTCATCACCCCGTTCGGCGCCTACTGCTACACGACAATGTCATTCGAGTTGAAGAACGCCGGCGCCACTTACCAACGAGCTATCCAGAAGTGTTTCAAGAAACAACTCAACAAGAACATCGAGACTTACGTGGATGATGTGGTCGTCAAGACCCGAAACTCCGACACGCTCATCGCCGATCTTGAAGAGACTTTCGCGGCGCTGCGGGAGTACCAGTGGAAGCTTGTCATACCCTGAAATTTCCAATTTCAGGATGTGAATAGAAAGAATAACTAAATAACAATTTCTCATAATTTTAAAATTTTTCCTACATTTATTTTCTTTACAGGAAATATAGTATAGGAAAAATCCATTGTTTGATTCTCCAAATTAAATAAAAAGTTATGTGTGTTGCATTTATGCCGATGCATCCAGTGGTTCTTGAGTGCAAAAGGTTTCAAAAATGCGTTTAGGAGCTGTCCAAACTCTCCCGAGAATTTTCCGGATTTTTCTGGAATTTATTCTCATTTTCCTTGAGCTATTTCTATTTATTAGAAGGCTCTAAAATCTTTTTCATGAGCGCCAAATGCTTTATTTGGATTGTTCATGTCTTAATCTATCTCTAGGAATTTTCCTGGAATTTTTTGTGATTTTCAGAGTATTTTTCGTGCCTTTACACAATTTCTGGACTTTTCTGGAATTTGTTTTCGCATTAAAAATAAATTCGAAAAAAAAGAAAATCTTCCCTACCGGATTGGGCCGAGCCAGAGGCCCGACCCAACTCGCTCCGCACGCGCTGGCCCGGCCGGCCGGTGCCCGCCAAGCCCATCGGCCGGCAGGCCATGGCCGCCGCCGCCGGGGGGCTTGGCGTGCGCGCGTGGGATGCGTGGGGCCGCACGCCCATAAAGGGAGGCCGCGAGCCCCTCTCGCGCGCGATGCCCTAGCGCTCCCGCGGCCCTCCCGGCCCGCGCCGCCGCCCGCGCGGAACCGGCCGCCGCCGCCCTGGTAACTGGAAGCCCGACCCGCCGGAGTTGACCGTGGTTTCCGGCCGCTGCCATCGTCCTCCGCCCGAGGTGAGCCCCCCCCCCCCCCCCCCCGTTGTGTTCGTCTCGACCTCCTCTTTCGATTTTGTGCCTCAATCGAGCCCCTAGCTCGCCGGAGCACTGGCGCCGCCGGCCACCAGAGCCGCCGCCGCCCTCTTTGTGCGCCTGTGCGAGGTCTGGCCTGAGGTTGAAGATAAGGTTGTTTTGCATCCAAGTCCGTGTCTTCCTTGGTAATTTTTAGATCTTTTCATGTGTCTTGCAGATCTTGCACGTGACCCCCTAGATTTAACAGATCTTCACAACCAGATCCAACCAGCGGCCTTTTACAGATCTAACCCCGATCTTTAACCTTTTCCCGAGCACTATTTAGTGTGTCTTGCAAATCTTCCTAGCTAGCCCCTGAAGTCTACGGTTAATCTCGTTCAGGCCCCTGCAATCTTGTTTTGCTAATCAAATCTTCGTTTTAGCTTCGTTTCAATCCGTTCAAGTTGCGTTAGATTCATAATATGTAAAGCACGCGTTAGTGGTGTATTTTAACCATGTTTTGTTTTCTGAAAATAAAATTAATATTAATTTTTATTAATGACTAGTTATGCATGCCTTTTATAAATAAAAGCAATATAGATCTATATATCGTTTTTCATAAGCAAATTTAATTTGATTAATGTTTCTATCACATGTTTTTGTACATAAAAGTTAATTAGATCTTTATCTCGGTTTTCGTAAACCAGATGTTAATTTTTTAATAGTTAATTAATCTTTTCTAATTAAAAATTTGATTTGGCTTTTACATTGGCTTTTATAGTAAATATTAATTTGATTAATGCCAATACCATAATGTTTTTAATAATAATATGACCTACTCGAATTACAAAGTTTCGTTTAGATTGTTCATATAGTTTAGTTTTTCTGAATAAATGTTTAATCGGTTAAATCAATATATGAATCTTTATTAATAAAACTTGACTAGTTCTTTACACCGGTTTCGTAAATAAAGTTTAATATTGCATTAATGTCAACATAGGGTATTTTATTTCTGAAATATCCTTTACATTTGCTTTGTTAATTAAAATGAACCCAGCTCATAGCCTTGCTCTCTCATTTATGCAAAACGTTCGTTAGACGTTCTTTTCTCAGCTCAATCTAAGTGTGATCTTTCCGGTTCTTGCTCAATCTTCCACAACCATCTCTTTAAAGCAAACCAAGCCTTTCTTCCTCTAAGCACGGTTTGTGTGCTTTAGTGATCCATCTAATCGAGTCTATCCTTTAGTGCATTCTTTTAAAGTTTTCTTTTGATTGGTGCTTTGTTCTTAGTATGCTTGTTTGTTTGCTTTATGTATGTTGGTGCTTGATGATTGATGCGCTTAGAGTGAATGTCGTTCGAGAAGTTTGGAAGAGCTTGAAGTTGAAGATTCTGAGCAACGACATTACTTTGGTTAAAGGCAAGTGTGTCCTTGATTTTTTGTCCTAAGAACTATATTTAATCACTCATTGCTTTGCTTGCATTAATTTTGATGGGTTCCTATTAAGGATTACCTAGTCTTTATGATCATTCCTTGTTGATCTGGGTTTACATTTATGTTGGGTAGCTATGCTTAGTTGCTATACCTGGGTTATGATGGTTTTAATGAACAATCATGATGAATCATGTTATACCTTTATGCTATATCTTTGGATGTTAATACAAGACCATATGATTAATCAGAACATGGAGAACCACCCAGGACAACAGTGCAACCACAAGGACTATATAACTCTGGTCTTGGCCGAGTAATTAGGGAAGTCTTTGTGTGGTTATTACTCGCATAGTAGGTTGGGGACGGACGAATGTTTTTATGGCTCTTCTATTCCAGAGCGGTGTTGGAACGGAAGAATCTATGGCTGACCGTCCGTAATAGAAGTGTGGTACAAAAGATAGCCTCTATGACATACTACTATGGACTAATACGCACGGGAGGACTCTTTGTAAAGGCCTCGTAGCGTCCCTATGCAATCACACCTCGGTAGTGTGGTATGATGCTTGGCCGGCATCGCATGGTTGGGTTTAAAGTTCTTCGGGACTTTTACGCGACTTGTGGGTAAAGATGTACAACCTCTGCAGAGTGTAAAACTAATCGATTAACCGTGCCCACGGTCACGGGCGGCCTGGACCCTCACATGATAATTGAACTTGAAGATGAACTTAAATCGCTCTCTCTGGTTATGTTTGCCATGTGCTCATGGTGTATTTCTTACCTTATGCTTAATTGTGGGATGGTATATACATATACGTTATTAGTAATCAGGTGCTAATAAAATTTGACCAACTAAAATGCTAAATGCTTTGAGCCCGTCCACTATAAAGCCTTTGCATTCATATCTTTTTCCACACTTCCTGAGTACGACAAGTGCTCACCCTTGCTATAAACAATGTTGCTTAGAAGGAGGAAGCTGCTATGAAGATGTTGCTGGTGCTAGGCGTACGCAACCCCCAATCGACTGCTTGTGATGTTTGGAGCCTTTGTTTCCAGGATTAAGCGTAAATCTCCGAACAAGTGCGTCTTCGGCGTACCTTCGGGAAAACTACTCGGCTTCATCATCAGCCATCGCGACATCGAAGACAACCCTGAGAAGATCTCCGCCATCACCAAGATGAAAGCTCCCGCTTGCATCAAAGACGTGCAGAAGATCACCGGGTGTATGGCGGCCTTGAACAGATTCATCTCGAAGCTTGGAGAACGGGGGCTACCCTTCTTCAAACTACTCAAGCATCAAGAGAAGTTCGTGTGGACCCCAGAGGCAGATCAAGCTCTCGCTTAGCTCAAGGATTTCTTATCCAAGCCACCAGTCCTCACAGCTCCTCGCAAAAAGGAGCAGCTACTACTCTACCTCGCTGCGACTACTCACGTGGTCGGCATCGCCATCGTTATCGAGCGGCGGGGAAGACGGCCACGCCTACCCGGGCCCGGGCCGACCGCCTACTTCGTCAGCAAGGTCCTGTCGGAATCTAAGGCACGCTACCAACCAGTACAGAAGCTACTGTATGTAGTGCTCATCAAGTCGCGCAAGCTACGACACTACTTCCAGGAGTACTCGATCTCCGTCGTCACTGACTACCCACTTGATGACATCCTGCGGAACCAAGATGCTACTGGAAGAATCTCCAAGTGGGCAGTCGAACTCGGCGCCCTTAACATTGACTTCAAGCCACAAACAGCCATCAAGTCGCAAGCACTAGTCGACTTCATGGCAGAGTGGCGGGAAAATCAGCTACCAACTCCAACTGAGCGACCAAAGCATTGGGTGATGTACTTCGATGGCTCGCTCAAGCTCGAAGGCGCGGGTGCAGGGGTACTCCTGATTTCTCCAACGGGCGAACAACTCAAGTATGTCCTGCAGATCTTCTGGAAGGTCTATAACAACGAAGCTGAGTACGAAGCTCTGCTACATGGGCTCCGCCTCGTAGCATCTCTGGGCATCAAGCGACTACTAGTCTACGGCGACTCCGCAGTGGTCATCAACCAAGTCAACAAGTCTTGGGATCGCAACAAGGAGAACATGGACACCTACTACCTAGAAGTCCGCAAGCTCGAGAACAAATTCTACGGTCTCGAGTTCCATCACGTCGTCCGCGACAACAACGTTGCAGCGGACATCCTGTCGAAGCTTGGTTCCACTCCCGCTCAAGTACCAGCGGGTGTCTTCGTCCACGAGCTTCACGCGCCATCCATACTGGAGCCGGCGCCCACGACCACTGACCCAGCGCCTCTCCCAGCTGGCCAGGAGGTCATGATGATAGACGTGGACTGGTACAACCCTTCATCGACTACATCCGCGAGCAGAAGGTTCCCACGGACAAAAACTTGGCTGAGCAATTCATCCGCCGGGCCAAGTCCTACATACTAGTCGGGGACAAGCTCTACAGGCGGGGCGCCACTTCTGAAGTACTCATGAAGTGCGTTCCCTGAGAAGAAGGCAAGGACATCTTGGAGGAGATCCATAAAGGTGTCTGCGGCAACCACGCATCTTCACGCATGTTAGTCAGCAAGGCCTTCCGACGAGCTTTCTACTGGCCCACAGCTCTGGGCGGTGCTGAGGAACTCGTCAGAAGGTGCCAAGGGTGCTAGTACTTCGCCAAGCAGCAACACGTTCCGGCCTACAAGCTAGTCACTATACCACCAACTTGGCCTTTCGCCTGCTGAGGGCTCAACATGATTGGGCCTCTTCCGACTGCGCTAGGAGGATTCAACAGAGTTCTGGTGGCCATCGACAAGTTCACCAAGTGGATCGAAGTCAAGCCGGTCACCTGCCCCAAGGCCGACAGAGTACTCAACTTCCTGGATGAACTCGTGCACCGCTACGGACTACCCCATCACATCATCACAGATCTGGGTTCCAACTTCAACAATCACCAGTTCTGGGAGTACTGCGAGAACAGCGGGATTGACGTCCGGTATGTCTCTGTTGCCCATCCACGGGCCAACGGACAAGTCGAGCGCGCCAATGGGATGGTACTCGACGCTCTCAAGAAGTGACTGCACGATGTTGCTAACACAAAAGGAGGAAAGTGGATCAAGGAACTGCCCAATGCACTCTGGGTGCTGCGTACTCAACCCACCAAGCCGACGGGACAGTCTCCCTATTTCTTGGTCTACGGCTCCGAAGCTATCCTACCAGCCGACGTCATGTGGGATTCGCCGGCAGTAGAGCAATACGACGAAGGCATATCTGAAGACAGCAGACGAGTTGACATCGACGAACTCGAAGAAGCTCGCTGCGCCACCCTCGTTCAATCAGCAAGGTACCTCGAGGGTATCCGACACTACCACGATCGCAACGTCAAGGAACGCTCCTTCAACGTTGGTGATCTAGTCCTCCGCCGCATCCATAACACGGAAGGACTACACAAGCTCAGCTCGCCATGGGAAGGTCCCTTCACAGTCGCAAAGGTGACCGGACCAGGTTCATATCGCCTCCAGACACTTGAAGGCGACGACGTCAGCAACTCGTGGAACATCGACCAGCTATGTCGATTCTACGCATAGTCTCTCGACTACTCTGGGGGCTCAAGTCTACATGACTACTCCTGGGCCCTTTGCCGTAAGCGGCCTCCGGGTCCAGGCACTAGTCTCTGGACTACTCTACTCCAAGATCCAGCGCTAATGGCTACTAACGGATCTCGGGCTGCTCAGGGCGTCAAGGACTCTAGCAGCGGTATATCAAGAGACGTACTTCTAGATCCAACCTATACGGCTACTAACGGATCTACGGCTGTAAGCGGCCACGCGCCCTAGCACTATTCCAGCCGTAGGCGGCCTCCGGGTCCTGGCGACTACACTTGTAAACGGCCCTGGCCATCCAGGTATATTTTTTCAGTAATAAAGTTTGATTCTCGATCAACTCATTTACTGTGTCTCCCTCAACGGGTCTACTGCTGAGTACTACTACTCACAACAACTCCATGATGGGCACTCCGCACATACATACCGCGACAACGAGTACTCATTTATGAAAGATCTTCTCATTCAAACTTCAAGCAAGTTCTTTACAACTTTGTTTATATTACAACTACTGCGAAAAGCTAACCCTACAGTACAACTACTGGAGGTTCAGCTTCTCCGTGACTTGTTCCGCGATTGGCACCATCTGCTCCAGAAGCTCCTTGTACTACTCATCTGTGCAATTGGCGGCTAGTCCTCCCGCGACTACATCGATCAGAGCCTTGGGGAAGTACGACTTCATGTACGCCAAGACTTGGTTCGGGATGGACTTCGCCAGATGCTTGACATAAGTTGCCAGACGTCCGGGGGCTTCCTTCAACCGATCAACCAAAGGAGCTATCCTTGGCCCGCCCGGGTGTGGCACCAGCAGCCTTGCGATGGGAAGTGCGGCTTCTTCAAGTTCCTTGAGCTGGCCCCACAGCTTCTCGCAGTCTTCGTTGAGCTTCTGCAGAGATTTGCATTAGTTGACAAGGTCACGGTCCGAGGCTTCTTGGAGCTCCATGTGCTTGACGCACTCATCAGATAGCTACTTATATTCATACTCAAGTACCTCTCAGGAATCCTTCTCTCGGTAGACGATGTTCTTCAGATCGGTCTCCGATGTCTTCAGCTGGTCTACCTGGGCCTCGAGATCTGCAGAAGTCCAGAGAAATAAGTCAGGCTACTACAAAGGTACTCTCAATAAGTACTCAACATGCTAGCCGCGACATACCTTTATTCTTCTGGCGCAATGACTCGTTCTTGCGATTCAAGTCATCGCTCTTCGCCTGCATCTCTTGCACCTCGTTGTGGTACTGGGCGAAGGCTCCATCCAGTTTGGATTGCAGCATGGCGGAGTGCTTCCTGGCCTTGTTGAGTTCCTTCTCCAACGACTCCGCCTGGAGCACTGTGTCGCCATACCCCTGGAGCATATCGGATTTCTGTCGGGATCTCTCCACGACATCCTGCAGAAGGCAACAACCATTACTCGGGTATTCAGCTCTTGTGGAAATCAACTACTCAAGGGTACTGTCACGTACCTTCATCCACTGCTGAGCTCGGCGCATCGACTCCAAGTCGCGGGCCACCATCGCCGGGTTGATGAGGTCATCCGCCAGAAGCTCGAGCCCATCACGACTAGCCGTTGCGGTCTCAGACATCGGCGTTGAACGGATCAGCTCTGCGTCTTGTATCTCCGGCGACCGGACGACAACGTCCATGCTCGACTCCGGCAGTGCGTCATCACGCACTTCCTCTGTGGCCTCGGGGGCTACTGTCACCCCGGCTCGAGAGCTGCTCCCACGAGCACTCCGGCTTCAGGCACGACGCCTTCAACCGGCACGGCTTCGGGGATTGTGGTCCCTCCGACCCGTGTCTCTGTCAACACAAGGCATACGACGTCAGTACTGGGGGCTACGACTACTACTCAGGGTAGGCGGCATCACTGCAGTCTACGTACCTTCTACTACGGTGGCCTCTGACGGCATAGCCTCTGCGTGTCGTATGGACCTCCTTGGGCCCACTACCTCGGTGGGTACCAGGACCGACTACTCGGTGGGCCCCTGGGACTACCCGGCTTGCGCTACATGGCACCTGATGGCGTGGAGCACAAGGACTACGGAGAAGTACTCGGTTAGGAAGTTGTACATGTCCCGCATTGTATGGAAGACTCCTAGATGTACTCGACTAGTACTCTCTCCCTACTCGGACTTGTAACCCTACCTCCCGGACTATATAAGGAGAGGCAGGGACCCTTCTCTAGCATCCAATCCAATCTCATCTTACGGCGCACAACTACACCATCTTGTAATCGTGCCCAATCAATCCAAAGCTACATAGCATACAGGACGTAGGGTATTACGCACCTCGCGGCCCGAACCTGTCTAAATTGTGTGCCACGTGTCTTTTCCTTCTAGTTACCGATCTCGGCGAGGCCACATTCATCTACTTCGGGTACTCCCCTTAGTAGGTTTCCGGTCTAAAACACCGACAGCTGGCGCGCCAGGTAGGGGCTCTCGCCCGAGATCACATGGCGAACTCGACGGCTCCCCGTCTATTTCAAGCCAACCGTCGCCTTCAACCGCGGCGACACCTTCGTGTTCGGCGCCTGGGTCTGCACTGCAGACGGCGCGGGCTCTTTCCAGCGCCGCCTCACCATGCCGCCCAACCCGAAGACCGGCTTCGTGACGCTTCCTGAAGTTGTCACAGGCGAACTCGCCGACAAGTTCGGCGAAATTTCGCTCTTCAACCATCACGCTGACTTCGAGCTCGAGTCCGCTTCCAACTCGAACTCGACGTCTCCATGGGCCATCGCATGCGAGTCGGGCCGCTCGCCCATCGCAGGCGGTCCCCTCACCCCGTGAGCGCTCCACGCGTGGTCCCCGCATCCTCAGCCGGGCCCGCACGGGGGCTCCTTCTTTGCGCCGGACCGGCAAGGAACCCATACCCGAGTACAACTCGGACTCCGACACCGCCCCCGGCCACACTTCGGACTCCAATCCCCTCTCCGAGTTCTACTCGAATTCCGCATACGAGTTCGACTTCGGGTCGGACCCAGAGGAGCCTGAGTCCGAAGACAATTCTACTGAGCATCCCTTATCAGGGCCGGCCTCTGGGCTGGTTATAAATCCACACCGGCCGGGAGATTCGTCTACTGGCCAAACCGCAAGCCTGCTAACCTGATAAGCGGAGACTCACGCTACGTCGCCTACATCGACTCACTACCGTTCCAGGAGGGAACACCACTTGCCCGAGCTGACTCGAACACCCCAACTGAGGTGGCGGCTTTCGAGGTCCAGCCCTTGGCACCCCTGATCGCCAAGTCTTCATGGCTGCCGCGACACCCCAGGGACCTTCGGGGACGCCTCGGACAAGTACCTTGAAGACATCTCCTCCGACGAGTTGTCTGCCGATGCACCGGCAAATGAGACCCCCGCCAACAGAGACGCCCGACGCAAGCGTAACAGGAAGCGCAGCGAACGGCGCCGGCGTCTCCGAGACAACCTCCCCATCCGCAATCTCGCGGAAGCTCTCGAGGCGGTCGAGAGCAGAGTACACACTACCCCTGAACAATGCCTCATGTCGATCACAGCGATCGCACGTCAGGCCCAAGGCATACGCGCTGGAGAGGTCATCGCCAAGCTCGCTGAAGATGCCTACTTCATGCGGGTCGACAACAGGGTCAACCAACCTCCTCCCGCCAAGCACCGTGACAACGAAGCTATAAGTCGCAGCACCAACCACGGTCCCAACCGTACCCGAGCTGAGCTCCCAGCTCAGCCCAACCGTACTCGCTCAAACGCCGGCGGACCTCCACAGGGTGGCAACAAAGAACCACGAGGTCGTCCCTCACCGTGCTCCCCGCCGGTGGCGGCGGTCGCGACCCCGACGGCGGCGGCGGCCGACGACGAAGCTCCAACCATGGAGCCAACAGAGGGGGCCGCCGGCGGCGGCAGCCGCGGCGGCCGTGGCCACGCGAACAGCCCACGCCTCCGGCACCTCACGGGGCGGCTACGATGCCCGCCGAAGATTGAGGAGCCGCGGCGGAAGAAGTCAACCACTGCAGGCGACAACGACGGCTTCCCCACCTTCTCACCTCGACTTCGCAACTTGCTCCTCCCGACAAGTTCAAGCCTCTGGGGATCACCAAGTACGATACGAAGCAGGACCCCATCCAATGGCTCAGGTGCTACGCCCTCTCCATCGAGAACGCTGGCGGCAACAACGACACCAAGTGCCTCTACTTCCCCTTCGCCCGGACCAAGCTCCACTCACATGGCTCGAGTCGCCGGACAAGTACTCGATCGACAAGTGGGACCAGCTGAAGGAGCAGTTCACCAAAGAACTTCGCGGGCGCCATGGGCCGATCGGGTACTCGCATGGACTTGGCCATGGTCAAGCGAAAGAAGGCGAGACCCTCCGCAAGTACATGCGCCGCTTCTTCGACAAGCGCGCTACCGTAGTCGACGTCATCGACCTCTTCCAAGATGGCCTCTACCACCGCCGCACCTTTGAAGACTTCGGTCGTCGCCGCCCCCAAGTCCATCCCCCACCTTAAGGACATCATCACATCCCGGGCGGATGAAGAAGACAAGGCCAACGCCAAGTACGATGCCATCCGTGGCAAGAACAAGCAAAACGCGGGCGGCGGCGGTGGCAACAACGGGAACCAAGGCGGTCGCAACAACAACTACTACTACTACTCGGGTCCCAACCGCAAGCGCAAGCCAGACAACACTGTCGCGGCTATCCAAAGACCCTCGCGAAGGAGAACTCGAAGAAGAACTCCGGCGGCTTCAAAGACTTGCTAAAGGAGAAGTGCCCGTGGCATCTGAACGGCAACCACACCACCGAGCAGTGCTACCAGCTCAGGCATGCACTCAAGAGTACTCCAGAGCCACCGCACCCTCACGACAAAAAGGGCAAGAAAAAGAACGACGGAGACAACAACGACTTCCAGGAACCCGACAAGACCGTCAACGTCCTCTTCGGCGGACTACCCAGCAGGCGGGAGCAGAAGGCTACCCGTCGAGAAGTCATGAGCATTGAACCAGCGGTTCCGACCCCTCTCAGGTGGTCGGAGGTACCCATTACCTTCTCCCGCGCGGATCAATGGACCAGCTTCTCCGAATCGGGACGGTTCCCTCTCGTCCCGAAGCCGGTGGTCGCGGGCTCCAAGCTCAACAAGGTCCTCATCGACGGTGGAAGCGGGCTCAACGTCCTTTTCACCAAGATCTTGAAGAAGATGAAGCTCGACATCACCCACATGCTCACCAAGAGCAACACGCCCTTCTACGGCATCGTCCTCGGTAACGCGGCTATCCCACTGGGCTCAGTGGTCCCGCCGCTACCTTCGGGGAATCTCGGGACAACTACCGTACCGAGTACATCAAGTTCGAGGTCGCGGACTTCGAGACTTCCGACCATGCCATCCTCGGTAGACCGGCCATCGCCAAATTCATGGCGGTGCCCCACTACACCTACTTGGTACTCAAGATGCCAAGCCCGGCGGGTGTGCTCTTTCTCCAAGGGGACTTGAAGATCTCCCACGACCGCGACACGAAGCCGTGGAGATCGCCTCTTCGAATCAAGTACCCAACGCTATGATGGAGGTCTACGCTGCGTCGAAGAAGCTTGCTACAAGTGAACTCGACATCCCGGAGAAGTCTGACAGCGCCAACAAGCCTCAGCCACCTGAGGAGGTTCTTGTCAGGACGATCGACCTCGGAATAGGCGACCCCAGCAAGACCACCACCATCGGGGCCGGCCTCGACCCCAAATAGGAAGACGCACTCATCAACTTCCTCCGGGCTAACCGCGACATCTTCGCGTGGAAGCCGACAGACATGCCGGGAGTGCCCGGGAGTTGATCGAGCACCGCCTCAACGTCGATCCTAAGGCCACCCCCAAGCGACAACACCTCCGACGCTTTGCCGACGACGGACGGGATGCCATCAAGAAGGACTCGCCAAACTACTCGCGGCCGGCTTCATCGAGAGAAGTCTTCCATCCCGAGTGGCCGGCCAACCCCGTCCTCGTCCGCAAGAAGAACTCGAACGAGTGGAAGATGTGCGTCGACTACACCGACCTCAACAAGCACTGCCCCAAGGACCCCGTCGGGTTGCCGCGGATTGATCAAGTCATCGACTCCACGGCGGGCTGCGACCTGCTCTGCTTCCTCGACTGCTACTCCGGGTACCACCAGATCGCGATCAAGGAAGAGGACCAGGAGAAGACCGCCTTCATCACCCCATTTGGCGCGTACTGCTACACGACCATGTCCTTCAGGTTCAAGAAGCAACTCAACAAGAACGTCGAAGCCTACGTGGATGACGTGGTCGTCAAGACCAGAAACTCCAGTTTCCTCATCGACGACCTTGAAGAGACTTTCGCATCCCTGCGCGAGTACCGCTGGAAGCTCAACCCGAACAAGTGCGTCTTCGGCGTATCTTCGGGCAAACTACTCGACTTCATCATCAGCCAACACGGCATCGAAGCCAACCCCGAGAAGATCTCCGCCATAATCGCATGAAAGCTCCCACGTGCATCAAAGACGTCCAGAAGCTGACCGGGTGCATGGCGGCACTGAACAGATTTATCTCGAAGCTTGGAGAACGGGGGCTTCCTTCTTCAAACTACTCAAGCACCAAGAGAAGTTCGTGTGGACTCCAGAGGCGGATCAAGCCCTTGCCCAGCTCAAGGACTTCCTATCGAAGCCGCCGGTCCTCACGGCTCCTCGCAAAGGTGAGCAGCTACTGCTCTACCTCGCTGCGACTACTCACGTGGTCAGTACTGCCATCATTGTCGAGCGGTAGGAAGACGGCCACGCCTACCCAGTCCAGCGCCCAGTCTACTTCGTCAGTGAGGTCCTGTCAGAGTCCAAGGCACGCTATCGCCTGTGCGAAGCTTCTCGTACGCGAGCACTCATCACCTCGCGGAAGCTACGACACTACTTCCAGGAGTACTCGATCTCCGTCGTCACCGACTACCCGCTCGGCGACATCCCGCGCGAACCAAGATGCGACCGGAAGAATCTCCAAGTGGGCGGTCGAGCTCGCGCCCTCACCATCGACTTCAAGCCACGCGCATCCATCAAGTCGCATGCGCTAGTCGACTTCATGGCGGAGTGGTGGGAGAATCAGCTACCTACTCCAACCGTGCGACCAGAGCATTGGGTGATGTACTTCGACGGCTCACTCAACCTCGAGGGCGCAGGTGCAGGGGTACTCCTGATCTCTCCAACGGGCGAGCAACTCAAGTACGTTCGCGCATCTTCCGGAAGGTCTCAAACAACGAAGCCGAGTACAAAGCTCTCCTACACGGGCTCCGCCTCGCGGCTTCACTAGGCATCAAGCGGCTACTAGTCTACGGCGACTCCGCAGTGGTCATCAACCAAGTCAACAAGTCCTGGGACCGCAACAAGGAGAACATGGACGCCTACTGCCTAGAAGTCCGCAAGCTCGAGAACAAGTTCTACGGTCTCGAGTTCCACCACATCGTCCGCGGCAACAACGTTGCAGCGGACGTCCTCTCGAAGCTTGGATCTACCCGCGCTCAAGTACCAGCGGGTGTCTTCGTTCACGAGCTTCATGCGCCATCCATCCCGGAGCCGGCGCCACCGACCACTGTCCCAGCGCACCCACCGGCTGGACAGGAGGTCATGATGATCGACGTGGACTGGAGGCAACCCTTCATCGACTACCTCAACGAGCAGAAGGTTCCCTCGGACAAGAACTTGGCCGAGCAGCTCATCCGCCGCGCCAAGTCCTACGTCCTCGTCGGAGACAAGCTTTACAAGCGGGGCGCATCTTCTGGAGTACTCATGAAGTGCGTCCCCCGGCAAGAAGGCAAGGACATCTTGGAGGAGATCCACAAGGGCGTCTGCGGAAACCACGCGTCTTCCCGCACGCCGGTCGGCCAAGGCCTTCCGCGAGCTTGCTACGGCCCACGCCCGGGCGACGCCGAAGAACTCATCGAAGGTGCCAAGGATGCCAATACTTCGCCAAGCAAGAACACGTCCCGGCCTACAAGCTAGTCACCATACCGCCAACCCGGCCCTTTGCTTGCCGGGGGCTTGACATGATTGGGCCATCGCCAACGGCGCCGTGGTGGTTTCAACGAGTATTGGTGGCCATCGACAAGTTCACCAAGTGAATCGAGGTTACGCCTGGTCACATGCCCCAAGGCTGACAGAGTACTCGACTTCCTGGATGAACTCGTGCATCGATACGGACTACCCCACCGCATCATCACGGATATCCGGGCTCCAACTTCAACAACCACCGCCCGGGGAGTACCGCGCGAGAACGGCGGGATCGACGTCCGATACGTCTCAGTCGCCCATCCTCGGGCCAACGGACAAGTCGAGCGTGCCAACGGGATGGTGCTCGACGCTCTCAAGAAGCGCTACACGACGCTGCTAACTCCAAAGGAGGCAAGTGGATCAAGGAACTACCCAATGCACTGTGGGGGCTACGTACTCAACCCTCCAAGCCAACGGGGCAATCCCCTTACTTCCTGGTCTACGGCTCCAAAGCAATCCTCCCTGCTGACGTCATATGGAACTCACCAGCAGTGGAGCATTACGACGAAGGCGTCTCTCGAAGACAACGAAGAGTTGACATCGATGGACTCGAAGAAGCTCGCTGCACTGCCCTCGTCCAATCAGCACGGTACCTGGAGGGTATCCGACGCTACCATGATCGCAACATCAAGGAACACTCCTTCAACGTTGGTGATCTCGTCCTCCGTCGTATCCAGAACACGGAAGGGCTACACAAGCTCAGCTCCCCCTGGGAAGGTCCCTTCACTGTGGCAAAGGTGACCGGGCCGAGCTCCTACCGCCTCCAGACACTTGAAGGCGAAGACATCAACAACTCGTGGAATGTCGACCGCCTCTATCGGTTCTACACCTAGTCTCCACGACTACTCCGGGGTTCAAGTCTACACGACTACATCAAGACCCCTCCGCCGTAAGCGGCCTCCGGTCCGAGCATCGGTCTCCGGACTACCCCTCTCCGGATCCGGCCCGCGCGCGGCTACCTACGGATCCTGGGCTGCGATGAGCGACAAAGGACTCTAGCAGCGGTCTACTAAGAGACCATGTACTCCAAGATCTAGCCTACATGACTAGTTACGGATCTCTTGCGTAAGCGGCTACTCGCCCTAGCACCACTTAGCTGTAAGCGGCCTCCGGTCCAGGGCGACTACTCTCGTAACTACGGCTCGGCCATTCAGGTGTACTTCTTCAATAATAAAGTTTGATCGATCATCAATTTCTTTACTGTCTACTTCCCTCAACGGGACTACCGCCGAGTACGACTACTCGCATCAACTCCACGATGGGGCTCCACACTCTAAGATCGCGACTACGAGTACTCATTGATGGAACTTTTCTTTCATTAACACTTGAACAATTACATTACAAATGTTTTTGTGCACATACTGCTATGAGCTAACTATTACAGGACTACTGGAGGTTAAGCTTTTCGGCGACCTGCTCCGCAATGGGCGCCATCTCGCTCCCGGCGACTCCGCATCTTGCTCATCCGTACAATTGGCGGCTACCCCGCCAGCGACTACTTCCACGGGCGCCTTCGGGAAGTAAGACTTCATGAAGGCCAGCACCTGGTTCGGGATCGACCTCGCCAGATGCTTCACATACGTCGCCAGCCGGCTGGGGGCTTCCTTGAGGCAATCCACAAGCGGTGCTATCTTGGGGCCGCCAGGATGAGGCACCAAGAGCCTTGCAATCGGCAGCGCGGCTTCCTCAAGTTCCTTCAGCTGGGCCCGCAGCGCCTCACAGTCCTCATTCAACTTCTGCAATGATTTGTAGCAGTTGACGAGGTCACGATCGGAAGCAATGCGAAGCTCCATGTGCTTGTCGCACTCGAAGGCAAGTTCCTTATAGTCAAGATCGAGTACCTGGCGGGCCTCCTGCTCCCGGTAGAAGAGGTTCTTCATATCCGTCTCCGAGGTCCTCAACCGCTCCACCCGGGTCTCAAGCTCTGCAAAACAACAAGGCGCAGCGGGTTAGACTACCTCTCGACCTCCAACAACTACTCAACAAGTCAAGCGGTGTACCTTTGTTCTTGTTGCGGAGTGTCTTGTTCTTCCGCACCAAGTCGTCGCTCTTTGCCTGCATCTCCTGGATGTCATTGTGATATTTGGCAAAGGCGGTGTCAAGCTTGGACTGCATGGCGGCCGTGTGCTTCCGCGACTTCAAGAGTTGATCTTTCAACGCTTCGGCCCGAAGCACCGCGTCGTCAAAGCCTTGCAGCATGCTAGACTTCTCGCAGGACCTCTCCACAATGTCCTGCACAGACAACACATGTCAGGAGTTAAGACTACTCACCTTCATCCATTGTTCAGCCTGGCGGACCGCCTCCAGGTGCCTGGACACCGTCGCCGGGTCGATCAGGTCGTCTGCCAGCAGCTCCACCCCGCCATGACTACTCGCGGTGGCCTCAGTCATCGGCGCAGAGCGGATGGTCTCTGCATCTTGGATCTCCAGGGAGCGGACAACCACCTCCCGAGCGACCTCCCCGCCGGCACGGTGGCCTCCTCTCCTCCGGTCGCCACGGTGGCCTCTTCGGCGGCCTCCTCCATCAGCTCGGGGGCTCCCTCAGCAGCCTCCGGCACCTGTGGTGTCAAGTTCTGCATGGGCACCGCCGCAGGGATGTCGCTCCCTTCGGCCTCGACGCATGTCAAGAAGAAGACAAGTGCATTAGCGACTACGACTACTCTATGGGGAATGCTAAAGCCTCAGCAGAGTACTCACCTTCGACCATGCTGGCCTTGGGCAATGCAGCTCCAGTAGCCGGCACCTCGGACTCCGCCTGGGGGGCAGGAGTGGACTCCCCGGCGGGCGGCGCGGCTTCTTCCTCCGCCACCGCCGTAGAGGGCTCATCTCCCTCCTAGGACAGATCTGTTGATTTCCTGCAGAAGTACACAAAATTGGTTGTCAATCAAGCTCGACTACTACACCAAGTACTACTCGGGAAGGCTCAGCACTTACAAGCTTGACCGGACTATCGTCACGGTCGGGGCGCCGAGGATGCTGGCAATGTCTACCAGTCCAGCCTCGGCGGGCGCCTCCTCTTGCGCCTCTACGGTCGCTGCCTCCTCTGCGGCGACGGCAGCCGGTGCAGCGATCTCCTGTGCTCCAGCGGCCACCACTTCTTCAACGGCGGGGGCTGCGGGCTTTGTGCTCCCCCCGAGGAGCGAGGGGCCGGCGCTCCACCGCGCCAAGAGCTCTTCAACAGTGGGGGCTGGGCTACAACACCCAGCAGGTTCCCCCACCATATCCCACTCGCCTTCGTCGCCCTGATCAGCGGGCTCCGTAGGCGGCACCTCCTGCAAGCAAGGAAGCTCAGTCATCAGCAAGTGAACTCGAGAGACCAGTACTCGACTACACTACTCAAGCCGTCTTACCTCCTGAGGCGTGGTCTCAGAGACCTTTAACTTCTTCGTCACCCGCTTGCGGGTGGGGTTGCGCGGCCTCCGTGGCGGCGCAGCCAGCACTAGCCTCCGTGCTAGCCGGGTGGATCTTGCACGAGGGGCACATGAGGTAGGCCGGGACGGCTGAACCTCGACCGCAGCTGGAAGCGGTCCTGTAGCGTCTCCTCGTCGTCATCCTCGTCGGACGTGTCCTCCACGATGACAGTGTCATCTCCTTCACCGACCTCCCGCCGCTCCTTGGCCTTGGCTTTTCCCTCCTCCGGGATCTCGACTTCCTGAGGGGGCGGCTGCGGCTCGGAGACGAACTTCTTCAAGTCGTCCTGCAAGACACAAGACATCAGCGTGACTACTCACAAGGAATGACTACTCGACTGGGGGGTACGACTACTTACCTCCTTTGGCGGGCGCGCGGCGGAGTACTGCGGGACGGGGGCACGCCGTGTACGGTGGCATGTCCTTGAAGATGCGCGTCGGCCTATCAACGATGTCGTCGTCATCGACTTCGCCTCCGAGCATCCGCGACGTGTCGTCATCGCCGGTGTACTCGAAGCCCGGGGTGTCGCGGGCCATCGGTGGGCGCACCCCTCGCGCTTCATGAAGCTGAAGGCCACGTGCTCGGCCCTCAGCCCGGCTTCTCTCAGCACCTTGATGAGCGCCAACAGCTCGGGGAGCTGGATCCCCTCCAGCATCGTGGGCTCCGTGTTCCACCAGGCGCGATGCTTCGGCTGCTTCCCGCTCGGCTTCGGTAATCCTGAGTGGTGGTTCGTGCCGTAGAACCACTTCGCCTTCCAGTCTTGGTTGGAGTCGATGAGCTTGTACGAGAGGTACGGCTCGGTGGCGTCCTCCCGCATCTGGATGCCTGCTCCACCGACTACTCGCGGGTTGCTGGCGCTCGGCTGTGGCTTCACCCGGAAGAACTTCCGAAACAAGATCCAGTGGGGCTTGATCCCCAGGAACGCTTCACAGAAGTGGACGAAGACAGCGGTATGGAAAATACCGTTGGGGTTGAGGTTGACGTACTTGACGCCGTAGTACCCCGCAAGGCCTTTGAAGAAGTCGCTCGGCCGGGAGCGCGAGTCCGCGCTCCGCGAAGCGCGCGAACATCGGAATCTCGTCCTCTCTCTTCTCCATGGGGTACGGATCCCCGGCGGCGGCCCTCCACATGTCCATCTTCTTCTCACGGATGAACCCGCTGTTGAGGAGGGCCGGCAAATCTTCGGTCTTCGTCTTCGACTTTTTCCACTCGCGGCTCGGATGCGGCCGCGGTGGAGACATCGGCGGTCTTTGCCCTCCGCGGCGGCCCGCGGCGGCCTCGTCACGGCCCCTCTTCTTCCCTGCGGTCTTCGCGGACTTGGACGGTGACGCCTTCATTCTCCAAGTGCACGACGTCTTCACGCGCATTCGCTCGGGGGCTACTCTGGCAGCTCTGGGTGGCGGCGCGCTTAGATCTACAGTGGCGGCGGCGTGTGCTGGAGAAGATTTCGGCCAAGATCTATTCGAAATGGCTACAGCAGCGATGGGTGGAAAACCCTAAGGGTTTTGGCTTCTATTTATAAGTCAAAACGGCCCTCCAACGGCCAGATGGATAAGTTCGTGCTCGGCTGACTCAGCAGCCGCGCGTGCCTCTTCGTATTCTACTAGTCGACGCGCCTCACCTCGGGGGCTCGGCTACCTATACTCGACTACCTGGGAAGCGACAAGACTCAGAAGCTTCTCAGGACACATTCTACAAGATGACCCTTCAATTCGAGAGGAAGTACTTGACTCAAGGCTCGGGGGCTCCGTGCCAGGTGTCCTTCGGTTTTTTCTCTCCGGATTTTTCGAGATATTCTTGCCAAAACTTCGAGATGGACCCTCGGCCCGCAGCCTACGACTCAACCTAAGGCTCGGGGGCTACTCCATATGGAGTGCGATTTTGCAATCGCACTTCCATATGAGCTTCGGCTTCAAGACAAGGCCGGCATTTTTGAAGACCTTCAAGGGCGACACTCGAGGATGCTTGGGACTACTCGAGAAGACTTCGGGATTGCTCGGATATCGATCGGAGTACATTCCCGGCCTCGGGATGCTTCGACTACTCTTGAGGACTTTTGACTTGTAGTACTCGGGGACGCCCGAGGACTACTCGTTAAGGCCGTCAAGATTACTTGAAGCTATCCTTCTCGACTACAAAGTACTCGGGGGCTTGTCGTATGGACCTCCCTAGGCCCACTACCTCGGTGGGTACCAGGACCGACTACTCGATGGGCCCCTGGGACTACCCGGCTTGCGCTACATGGCACCTGATGGCGTGGAGCACAAGGACTATGGAGGAGAAGTACTCGGTTAGGAAGCTGTACATGTTCCGCACTGTATAGAAGACTCCTAGACGTACTCGACCAGTACTCTCTCCGTACTCCGACTTGTAACCCGCGCTCCCGGACTATATAAGGCGAGGCGGGGACCCTTCTCTAGCATCCAATCCAATCTCATCTCACAAGCACACAATTACACCATCTTGTAATCGTGCCCAATCAATCCCGAGCTACGCGGCATAGAGGACGTAGGGTATTACGCACCTCACGGCCCGAACTTGTCTAAATTGTGTGCCACGTGTCTCTTCCTTCGAGTTACCGATCCCGCGAGGCCACATTCATCTACTTCGGGTACTCCCCTTAGTAGGTTGCCGGTCTAAAACACCGACACTGCGCCCGGCGCCACGGTCTCGCCCTGGGGAAGGGAAGCGGATTCCTCGACAGCCGGTGACGGATTTTCCTCAGTAGCCGTTGTGCTGGTTTCTTCTCCTTCCCTGGACAGATCGGTCGACTTCCTGCATAGTACAAAATTGGTGGTCAACCAAGTAAGATTACCAAGTTACAAGTACTACTCGGGAATGGTTTTCACTTACAAGCTAGACTGGACAACAGTCACGATCGGAGCGCCAAGTATGCTAGCAATGTCGACGAGCCCGGCTTCCACGGGCACCTCCTCTTCAGCCTGGGCTGCTACTGGTTCTCTGGCCCCAGTAGTCGTGCTAGGCTCTGGCCTGCTCTCCTCTGCCAGCACCTGCGGCTCGGCAACACTAGTCGTCTGTTGTGTCATATGTGACACAAGCTCTTCTACGGTGGGGGCTGGACTGCGGCTCCTTTTAGTTGGCTCGCCTACCGTGTCCCAGCCATCTCCCTCCCTTTGATCAATGGGGTCGGACGATGGAATTTCCTGAGACAACTCATAATTCAATTGTCAGCATGTAATACTTCAAGACAAGTACTCAACTACTCTACTCGAGGAACTCACCTCTTGGGACGTAGTCTCTGTCACCTTCAACTTCTTGGCGACACATTTGCGCGCCACATTGCGCGGCCTCCTCGGCGGCGCAGGGAGACTAGCCTCCAGGCTAGTCGGTGGATCCTCAATGAGGGGAATATTGGGCAGCCCAGGTCGGCTGAACCTGGACCACAGCTGAAATCGCTCTTGGAGCGTTTTCCCATCCTCCTCGTCGGACGTATCTTCAATGGTGACGGTGTCGTCACCTTCGCCGACTTCACGACGTTCTTTGGCCTTGCCCTTGCCCTCCTCTGGAATATCTACAAGTTGAGGAGGGGGAGTTGGGTCGGAGACATACTTCGCAATGTCATCCTGCAGCAAGCGGCTTGGGTGAGCATGACTACTCCAATTTAATCAGTACTCGGAGGCAAAGTTCATCGGCTACTAACCTTGTTCGGCGGATGAGACGTGGAGTACTCGAAGACTGGCAGGGTGTGTACGACGGCATATCCTTGAATATCTTGCCCAACCTCTCGACAATGTCTTCATTGTCGACTTCGTTGCCGGGCATCCTCAACGTATCCTCGTCGCCCGTGTACTGGTACCCGAGGGTGTCGCGTGCCATCAACGACTGCACCCTCCTCTTCATGAAGCTGAAGGCCACGTGTTCGGCCCTCAGCCCGGCTTCTCTCAAAGCTTTGATCTTCTGCAACAGGTCGGGTAGTTGAGTACCCTCCTGCATCGTCGGTTCAGTGTTCCACCACGCTCGATGCTTGGGCTGCTTCCTGCTGGGCTTCGGCAGCTCCGGGTGGTGGTTCGTGACATAAAACCACTTGGCCTTCCAGTCTTGGTTCAAGTCGATGAGTTTGTACGCCAAGTACTGGTCGGCGGCATCTTCACGCATCTGAATGTTGGCTCCTCCGACTATTCGCGGGTCGTTGGCGCTCGGCTGCGGCTTCACACGGAAAAACTTCCGGAACAAGATCCGGCGGGGTTTGATCCCCACGAAGGCTTCGCAGAAGTGGACAAAGACGGAGACGTGAAAAATGCCATTAGGGTTCAAGTTCAAGTACTCGATACCGTAGAACTTGAGGAGACCCTTGAAGAAATCGCTCGCTGGGAGTGCTAGTCCGCGCTCCACGAACCTGGCGAACATGGGGACCTCGTTGGGGTTCTTTTCCATGGGGTATGGGTCGCCCGCGACGGCGCGCCACATGTCCATCTCCTTCTCCCGGAGATACCCGCTGTTCACCAGCGCCAGCAGATCTTCAGTCTTCATCTTGGACTTCTTCCACTCCTTGTTCGGAGTGGGGCGCGGGGGAGACGTCGTTTGCGTTGACTCCTGGGCAGTTCCCTCCGCCTCGTTGCGAGATTTCTTCTTCCCGGCACCGGCACCAGCCTTTGCGCCCTTGGACGGAGAAGGCTTCATCCTTCAAGTGCACGGGGTCTTCACTCGCATTCGCTCGGGGGCTTCGCCGGTGGCGAGTAGTGGCGGCGCACGTGGACTTGCAAACTACGGTGCGGCGGTACAAGCACGAGTGGATGGTTGGCTAGATCTACTCCAGCGGCTGCTACTACGGGGAATGAAAAACCCTAAGGGTTTCGGCCTCTATTTATAATCTAATCGGCGGCGCTGCAACGACCGGATGGATAAGTATCGGCGGCTGACTCAGTGGCGGCTGCCTGACTCTTCGGCTTCCAGTACTCGATGCACTCCATCTCGGGGGCTCGCCTACATCTGCTAGCCTTCCTGGGTAGCGACAAGACTCAAGGGCAACTCAGGACACATTCAACAATCAAGATGACCCTTCAATTCGAGAGGAAGTACTCGACTCAAGGCTTGGGTGCTCCGGGCCACGTGTCCTTCGGTTTTTTCTCCGGATTTTATGGGATAATCTTGGCAGAACTTCAAATTAACCCTCAGCTTGAATCTGCGATTCAACCTAAGGTTCGGGGGCTATATTCCATATGGAATGTGATTCTTTGAATCGCATTTTCCGTATGGTTTCTTCTTTAAGACAACGCGGGTACTATTGAAGACCTTCAAGAGGAGAACTCGAGGACGCTTGGGAACTGCTCGAGAAGACTTCAAGACTACCCAAGGATTAGCTGGAGCACCTTCCAGCCTCGGGATGCTTCTAGTACTCTTGAGGACTTTTGGCTTGTAGTACTCGGGGACCCCTGAGGACTACTCGTCAAAGCCATCAAGACTACTCAAAACTATCCTACTCGACTACAAAGTACTCGGGGGCTTGTCGTATGGACCTCCTAAGCCCACTACCTCGGTGGGTACCAGGACCGACTACTCGGTGGGGCCCTGGGACTACTCGGCTTGTGCCACACGGCACCTGATGGCGTGGGGCGCAAGGACTATGATGGAGGAGTACTCGAATAGGAAGCTATACATGTCCTATACTATGTAGAGAACTCCTAGACGCACCCGACTTGTACTCTCTCCTCAAACCGACTTGTAACCCTGCCTCCTGGACTATATAAGGTGAGGCAGGGACCCTATCTCTCTCATACACATCATCTTGTAAATACACCCAATCAATCCAGAGCTACGCAACATACAGGACGTAGGGTATTATGCACCTCACGGCCTGAACTTGTCTAAATTGTGTGCCACGTGTTTCTTCCTTTGAGTTACCGATCTCGGCGAGGCCACATTCATCTACCTCGGGTACTCCCCTTGGTAGGTTGCCAGTCTAAAACACCGACCACGTGCTCGCCCGGGAGGTTTAGGCGGCGGCCGAGGCGTGGCGTCCAAGGGGGCGGACGGCTGGCGGTCGACGAGTTGCGGCGGTGTGCGCGACTCGGGAAAAATGAAGGGGAGGCGGGGGATTGCTTTCTCACCACACGTGGAAGCTTCAGCGGAAGAGAGAGCGGCGGGGAAGGCGGCGACGGCGAAGATCGACGTCGGCGGCCGGAATTCAAAGACGGCGGCGACGGGCTCGGTTGGAGGCACTAGGGACCCTGAGGATATGAATAGACGCACGAGTAAGCCACCAATGCGAAGAAGAAGTGAGGAAGGAGAGTTAGGGAGCTTCACTGACGGCGAGGGAGCTCGGGCGGCGGCAATGGCGCTGCGGCTGGTGCTCCAATCGGTGACACGGCGTGCGAGGGCAAGAGAAGGCGTGGGAGCTTGGGTGTGTGTGAAGGGGGTGTGGAGGTGCCCTGGGGGCGCTTATATAGGCCCGGGAGAGGAGGGGAAGGGGTTCCCGGTGGCCATGGCTATCAATGGCCATGCGGCCTTGATGGGGAATCAAGAGGGGGGGTTTAAGGAGTGGAAACTGTCGATTGATGGCGGGGAAGTGAAGAGCGGGCTTCACTGCGGCTTGAAGAACCGGATTGAAGGCGGGGGAGCGTGGGAACCGGCCGGTAACGGCCGGCGGCCATGAAGGGGGGCGCGGTTGACCCGCTGGTTGGAGGTAGGGGAAGCCTGATGGCTGGGCCCCACCTGTCAGTGTCTGGTGCAAAAAAAAGGGGGTGGCGGTATGGGCCAGCGGGATAGCGCACTGGGCCGCGTGGGCCGGCGGTGCAAGCGCGCCTGCGAGGAAAAAGGCCAGCAACCTGGGAGAGGTTTGTGGGCTGCGGGAAAAGGAAAAAGAAAAAGAAAAGTGGGTCGTGGAAGAGATGGACCGCAAGAGAGAAAGGGTGAGGGGAGAGAGGTTTGGGTTTTTCTTTTCAAATTCTTTTCAAATTCATTTTTCAAACTTTCAAACTTCACTCAAACAAGAAACCATGCATTCAAATCATGATGCACAAGCACTTATTATTTCTAACTTTATCAAAATGATGTTTAAATATTTTTTAAAGGCCAATTTATTTGATAATTTAATTATGTCCTTAGGAAAAAAATTAAATCTAAATACTTGTTGCTTATATTAATTTAGTGATAGAATTGTTAGGTGTTACAAATCCTACCCCCTTAAAGAGAATCTCGTCCCGAGATTCAGGAAGATTAGAGAACAACTGCGGGAATTCATCCTTAAGCTCATCCTCTCTTTCCCATGTAGCCTCATCCTCTGAATGGTGACTCCACTGCACCTTGCACATTCTAATAACTTTGTTGTGAGTAGCCCTTTCTGAAGTATCTAAAATTTTGACTGGGTGTTCTTTATAAGTCAGATCGTCTTTCACATCAAGTTCTTCCAAAGGTAGGTGCTCTACTCTGACATCGCTCAAACACTTTTTCAATTGTGACACATGGAACACATCATGAACACCTGCCAAGCGTTCATGTAATTCCAATCAATAAGCCACTTCTCCTCGTCTTTCCAAGACTTGAAAAGGTCCAATAAAGCGGGGTGATAACTTTCCTCTGATACTAAACCTTCGAAGACCTCGAATAGGTGACACTCTGAGATATGCATAGTCTCCAACTTCAAATACCACCTCTCTTCTCTTAGGATCAGCATAACTCTTTTGCCTGGATTGAGCGGTTTTAAGATTCTCTCGAATTATCTCAACTTTTCTTTCAGCTTCCTTTATAATTTTTGGACCAAAGAGTTGACTTTGCCTTGTCTGATTCCAAAACAACAGTGTTCTGCACTTCCTTCCATACAATGCCTCAAATGGAGCCATCTTAAGACTACTCTGATAGCTATTGTTGTAAGCGAACTCTTGGTATGGCAAACTCTTATCCCAACTTCCACGATATTTTAGTGCACATGCTCTTAACATATCTTCTAAGATCTAATTTGTCCTCTCAGTCTGACCATCTGTCTGAGGGTGATATGCTGAACTAAAATTCAACTTTGTATCCATAGACTCATGCAGCTTCTGCCAGAATCGTGATGTGAACTGAGTGCCTCGGTCCGAAACTATCTTCTTTGGAACCCCATGCAGACACACTATCTTTGATATGTATAGCTCTGCTAACTTTGCTCCTGAGTATGTGGTTTTAACTGGTATAAAGTGAGCAATTTTGGTTAATCTATCCACTATAACCCATATAGAGTCATAACCATCACGTGTGCGAGGTAATCCCACTATAAAATCCATGCCAATTTCTTCCCATTTCCATCCAGGTACTCACAATGGTTGAAGCAACCCTGCTGGTCTTTGGTGCTCTGCTTTTACCCTTTGACCTACATCACACAATGCAACGTGTGCTACAACATCCTTTTTCATATCGTACCACCAATACTTCTGCTTCAAATCTTGATACATTTTGGTACTACCTGGATGTATAGAGAATGTTGAATCATGTGCTTCTTTTAGTATGGTTTCACGAAGGTGTTTGATTTCTGGCACACAAATCCTGTTCTTAAACCAGATAGTTCCTTGTTCATCTTCTCTGAATTCTGGAACTTTGCCTAGTTCAATCAACTTCTATATTCCTTAATCTTATCGTCCCTTTCTAATCTCTTGTTCAAGAGTTGACTCAATTTCCAAGGTCATGGTTTCACTCTGTGCAGCTATCCCCAGATTAAGTTGTGCCATTTCCCAGCACAGTTCCTCAGGCATCAAACGAGCTACTAACATATTTGCCTGACTTTTATGGCTTAAAGCATCTGCTACAACATTGGCCTTTCCAGGATGATACTGTATATCCAAGTCATAGTCTTTAATCAACTCCAACCATCTGCACTGTCTGAGATTGAGATCCCTTTGAGTGAAGATATACTTTAAACTTTTGTGATCTGTGAATATCTGACACTTATTACCAATCATATAATGCCTCCAAATCTCCAGCGCGTGCACTATGGCTGCTAACTCTAGATCAAGAGTGGGATAGTTTTGTTCATGTTTCCTTAGCTACCTAGAAGCATATGCTACCACTTTTCCTTCTTGCATCAAGACACAACCAAGACCTTGTCGTGATACATCACAGTACACATTGAACCCTTTGTGTATATCTAGCATTATCAGTACTGGGGCGGTAGTCAGTTTCTTCTTCAATTCCTCAAAACAAGCTTGACATTTGTCGTCCCACTTGAACTCTTTTCCTTTTTCCAACAAGGATGTGAGAGGTTTCACAATCTTTAAGAACCCCTCAATAAACCGACGGTAATAACCTGCCAAACCAAGAAAACTCCTGATCCCCGGTACATTCTTAGGTGGATTCCAATTTAGCACATCCTGAACCTTACTCGGATCCACAACAATTCCTCCGTCAGTGATAATGTGCCCAAGGAAAGAGACTTCTTTCAACAAAAAGTTGCACTTACTGAACTTGGCATACAGCTGATGTTCTCGAAGCTTCTGCAATACCAACCTCAAGTGTTCCTCATGCTCTTCCTCATTCCGAGAAAACACTAAGATATCGTCGATGAACACTACCACAAACTTATCAAGATACTCCATGAAAACTTTGTTCATCAGGTACATGAAGTAGGCTGGAGCGTTGGCCAATCCAAAGGACATCACCGTAAACTCATACAGACCATATCTAGATGTGAAAGTTGTCTTAGGAATATCCTCCATGCGAATCTTCAACTGATGGTAACCAGATCGTAGATCTATCTTAGAGAAAACTTTCGCTCCTCTCATCTGATCGAACAGATCCTCGATCCGGGGTAAAGGATATTTATTTTTGATAGTGACTTCATTGAGAGTTCCATAATCTACACACATCCTCCTAGATTGTCACACCCGATTTTACAAAGAAAACCGAATGCATCTCATATGTGCGCCAGGATCAAAATACACACATGATAGACAATAGAGTGTAATACCATTGCAGTAATAAAATGTACAAGAGTTAAACTGTTACAATATTCTTTATTACACTCAGACGAGTGGACTCGAAGGTCCAAACACAAAATGATAACTAAAAACGAGTAGCTCCTTCTTCAGCTTCCACAGGCATAATGACTGGGGGATGGCATGCCTTAGAATTCCTCGAAGTCGCTCCAGTACTCCTCCTCACCGATGTTCTCCTCTGACCAGCGATAAGCAAGAGGTGAGCACACTTATGGTTGGAGCTCAGCAAGTGGGGGAAACATGCAAGGCTACCAAGGATAGGCTATGGTTCACAGCGGTAAGCATTTTATAAGTTGATCAAGTTTTAATTATCAACACATAATTACTAAGTGTAAGTTTATACCAATCCCTCTTAACTTTAAAAGACTTCTCAAATCAAAACCCACAAGACCCACGATTTACATCCATCTTTAAGTTTGATTATCATGTGAGGGTCCAAGCCACTCTTGACCATGAGCATGGATGTTATAACAGTTTTACACTCTGCAGAGGTTATACACTTTACCCACAGTTCGTGTTCCCCATGTTGCCCGGGTTAGCTAGACCCTTAAACACTTCCAAGGTGAGTGGCTAGGGGTCCACTACGAAGCCTTTACAAAAGAAAGTAGAGAAACCAACGACTGCAACGATTCTGACTCGGGGCGGACCATAACCCTCCCTAATGGTCGGCACCTTAGCAAAGGTCGCTACCCTAGAAGAACCGGCTATACCCCTGCAACCCCGAGCCCCCTGTGCCCCTCTCGGAAAAAGGCTATCAGCTAACCCACTCTCCTAATTAATTGGCTAAGCCAGAGCCACGTGGACTGTGGTTGTACTGTTGTCTTGGGTGGTTCTCCATGTTCCATTTAAATTATAGATGATCTTGTCTTGACATAAATACATTTCATTCACAGAACTAAGTTGCATTTCATAACCAAGATATAACCATTCCCAAGTTAAGCAAGCTAAGCAATTATCTACCCAAAGCATTTGATAAACAGGGTTGATCAAGGTAACAGGGTAAAACATCTAGTCAAGTCCTTAAAAGGTGTTTGCCCATCAATTTCATGCATAGCATCAAGAATAGTAAATATTGTTTAAGCATGTAGTGATATAGGTTCAAAAGAGAATATGCATAGGGGGAAAGCCACTTGCCTTCCTCTACAAGTTGGGTATGCTCCTCTTCAAAGACAGGCTCTTCCTGATCACTTCCAACGGGGAGCTCAGACGAAATAGGCACGATATCTACGCACAAGCATATAAACAAACAATAAATAAACAGTACACCAACAGTAACAAAAGCTAAAAACACGTTGCCTAAATGATTCTACTCGCTGTGACGATCATTTCGGTATATAGAACGCTAAAAACGGAGTCAAAACAAGAAAGTTATGCTTAAAACAAGTTACAGGGACCTTTCTGCAATAAAACTAAGTTTAAAGGACATTTATAAACAAAACCGGGGGCTAAAACATAATTTCATATAGAAACAGGAGGGCTAACATGCTTAAAACAAGTGAAAGGACCGGCATGTGAATATGAGAAAAACCAAGGACTCTTAAAGAAAAGCGGCTCGGCTGAGCCATGGATCTTTGATCCAACGGCTGAGGAAGCCGTGGACCGAGCCGTGGTCGCAGCTCACGAGTCCACGGTGGACCGGCCATAACACGCGAAGGGGTACGCGATCCTGACCCTCCGCCATCGATCGCACGACTCAGAACTTGCGCGTGCGAGGCGCGGCGGCAAGAGCGCCGGAGGTAGGGGCGGCGCGGCGATGCCTCGCCGGAAGATCGTCGGCGTACCCTAGACTGGCCTACAGGGCATCATTTCGCGCGCGCGTGGGCTCTACACGTAGAGAGGAAGCATGCGCACACACCTAGGAGGTCAGGGGCGAGGTGTGGGCGTCCACGGTGGCCGGCGCCGGAAGGGGGCGGGTCGGCCTCGCCGGCGAGCCCGTGGAGTGGCTGTTGTGCGCAAGGAAGAGAAAAATGAGCGGGGAGGCTTTTCTCACCACGTGAAGATGAGTCGGGCGAGCTCTCGGGCGAAGGGGAGGCGACGGTGAAGAAGTTCAATGACGGCGGCGGGTCGGGCGGCGCTCCGGCGTGATCGGGGCGCAGCTCCTATGGACGCCGAGGACGTGAACCTGTGGCACGGTAAGCTCAGTGAGTGCTGGATGAATCACCAGAGAGGAAGAAAGGGAGAGAAGGGGGGTGTCCTTCATCGGTGACGAGCTTCTCCAGCGGCGGCGGCAGAGATAGCGGTGGCGCTGGGTGTGAGTGGTGCTCTGGCACAGGAAAGGGGCGTGTGGAAGCGAAAGGGAGGAAGAGAGAGAGATGCCCGAGTTTTATACGGCCAGAGAGAAGGGGAAGGGGAAGTGGAAGGGTGCGGTGGCTGGCGGCTTGCCATAGATGGCCAACGGCCATCACGGGGAGTGGGCCGAGTAACGGCAGGGGAAAATTGAGGGAGGAGGGGCATGGCAATTAATTGCCATAAACCGCGAGTTAAGGATGGAAGGGGGCGCGGGAGAAGCGGAGCGAGGGCGGCGCCGGAGCTGCCGCGCGCGGCGCGCGACCGGGCGGGCAGGGGAAGGAAAGGGGAAGAAGAAGGAGAAGGAGGCGCTGACAGGTTGGGCCCGGTTGTCAGCGGCTACGGGGAAAAAGAAAAATAAGAAAGGAAGGCGGGCCGCTGCGGGAAAAGTTAAGCGGGCCGCTGGGCTGCTGGGCCGAAAGGGAGAGGTGAGGTTTTCTTTTTCTTTTTTTTCCTTTTTAACTCCTTTTCAAATCAAACCATTTGAATTCAAATTCAACAAAAACTTTTCAAACTTTTTCACAGAATTTTATAAACTTTTTAAACTCACACAAGCAACCAAAAACCATGCAAAGCCAAAATAATGATGCACAAACACTTGTTGTCTCTAGATTAATTAAATTAAATTAAATAATTAAGAGCTCAATTTAATTAGCATTTCATTTTAAATCCTTAAAACTATGTTAACATGTTGCTAGGTGAATTTTTAGTGATGGAATTTTAGGGTGTCACATAGATCCATCCTTTTTATCTACGAGAGTGTGGGGGCTCCCCATGGTGATGAACTAGGACGGATAAACCCTTTACTTAACAACTCTTCTATTTGTTTCTTTAGTTCAGCCAAATCCTTAACATACATTCTATACGGTCTCTTAGATATAGGAGCGGTGCCAGGTAAGAGTTCGATACTGAATTCAATATCTCGGTCAGGTGGCATACCTGGTAAGTCATCGGGAAACACATCTGGGTACTCATTTACCACTTTGATATCTTCCATAACTTTTCCCTTCATTGAATTCACCATCTCCTTTCCAGTAGGTGATGGTGCGGCAATAAACTCTATTCTGTCCCCTTGTGGACTAGTCAAATGAACTGACTTCTCTCGGCACTGTATAACCCCATCATACTTTCTTAAACAGTCCATTCCTAGAATCACATCTATGCCCCACGATTTTAAGACCACTAGGTTGGATGGAAAGTCTACCCCCCATGATTTTAAGATTTACTTGTGGGCACAGATGATTGGCTTTTATATCACCGCCCGAGGAACTAACAAGCAATGGTTTCTTCATTGGGCTCACAGACATATTATGCTTTGCTACGAACTGATCAGTTATAAATGAATGCGTAGCTCCCGAATCAAATAGTACTGTGGCAGGTACAGAGTTGATAGGAAATGTACCCAGCACAACCCCAGAAGCGTCCTGAGCTTGCTCCATAGTCATGCTGTTCACCTTGCTGCACACATAGTTCTGCTAAGCTTTATTGCCTGGAGTGCTTGAATTTCCAGGGCGTGCTTGAGTCGATGGTTGTCCAGCTTTCTGAACATTGCTTCTCTGGGGAGTCTGCATCCCATGCTTAGGACAGTTGTCAGCATAGTGTCCCAACTCGCCACACTTGAAACACCCATTAGACTGCACTGGAGTTGTGTTCCTCACAGGTGCACCTGGAGTATGAGCTGGGCGGTTTTGCTGGAAGTTTGGAGTGCGGGGAGTTTGTGGGTTGAAGCGTTGGGGCTGCTGGAACGAGCGCTGCGGTTGCAAGTTTTGAGGATACTTTCCACTCTGTCCTCCAGAGTGGAACTGTGGGTTCTGTGGGAAGCTGTAGCGTGGGCGGGTGTTGCTGCTGGACTGTCCCTAGGATTGGAACTTACGCTTTTGCTCCCCGAGCTCTTTGCGCTTGTTCTCCAAGCCAATTGCCTTGTTTAGCAAGGTAGCAAAGTCTGGAAAGGTATGGCTCTGAAGCTGATAATTCAGTGGCCCTATCAGACCGTCCAGGAAACGTTCCTGCCTCTTCGGATCAGTGTTGACCTTATCAGGGGCGTAGCGAGACAACTAAGTAAATTTGTCCAGGTATTCGTTCACAGACATATTGCCCTATTTCAGAGCAAGAAATTCTCTCTTTTTCAGCTTTAGGACCCCATCAGGGATATGATGTGCACGGAAAGCGTCCCTGAAATACTGCTAGGTAATAGTGTTAGGTGCAGGGTGAGCGGCAGTATAAGCATCCCACCAATCAGATGCTAGCCCTTCCAACCGTCCAGAAGCGTACAAGACCATTTCACGGTCATTGCACTGGGCCCTTTCCAGCTTTTTGGTAATGGTTTTCAACCAATCATCAGCGTCCAGAGGATCAGTTGAGTGGGAGTAGGTAGGTGGGTGGTGGCTCATGAATTCCTTGTGCTTGTCTCTCAGGGCGGGTGGTGCTAGTGGTGGTGGCTGTGGCTGATTCTGCTGGGCTTGTATGTTCTGCACTGCGGCAGTGAGGTTTTGAATCAGCTGCATCTGGGCAGTGAAGAATTGCTGAGTAGCAGGATCCATTACGGGATTGGGTGGGGGAGGTGGCACTGGGTTCTGCAGGTTAGCAATATGTGCCCGAACAATGGGTGGAATGTCCTGTCCTTCTCCTGACCTGGTGTTTACCACCTGATTGTTAGATAAAGGCATTTCAGATAAGAATATTGAACTGATGTATATAGAGATAAGCTCGAATAGAGAAATCAGCATGATTCTATTTCTGTGACAGATTCGGTTGATCTTGATAAAATAGTTGTAACTCATAATCCCCTTTCCCAAAAATTATGAAATTTTACCAGGCAGTGAAAGACACAATTATGAAACCAACCCCACTAGAATCATCTCAATTGGAGATCTACAGTTTGAGACAAAATTCTAACACTGCAGCTGTGTCGGCAGGATTTTACAGATTCTATTAGCCCCATTGTTCTATTCGTAACTCTCTATGTATTAACTCTATGATGCTGAATTTTTGGCAGAAATTTATCCACAAAATTTGTGAACCAACCCAACTAGTTTTAGGTCAATCGAAGTTCTGTAGCTTGAGTTATGATTAAGACATTACTGTGTTGTCACAGAGCTGCGCGAACAGATTTTGTGCAACTGATTTGGTGTGATAGATAAGATGAAAGACAACTTGGATTTAAAACCCAACTATCCATTAACTTAAAAAAAATTCTTGTTGCATTTGTGGCCATCACTCAACAATACAACTCACTCAAACAAAGATCCAAATAAAATAAGGTTCAAGCAACAACTTATTACATCGTTCATCCTCGTATGAACGTCTACGGAAAGACATGTAAAGGGTGGGTATCCTAGACTCCTATCCTAACGAAGACGAGTGGTCGCTGGTGGAGTGTCATAACGATGTCTCTTGCGTGGAGGTGATCGGGAAGGATAAGATGCTTCTGCTTCCTCGGGTGGCTGTTGACCTGCAAGCTGAGCTTCTAACTGGGCTATTCTTTTTTTTGAGAGGAACATGTATTGATCCTAGCGCATTACACCAGTCTGTTTACAAACAAGATCCGAAAGTAAAGGAAAATTACAAAAAAGTTCAAAACTTCTGTTCATCTTCCTCGAAGCCTTCAGCGATCCGTTCGTCGCCGCCGTCGAAGCCGCTTCCCAATCGTCGTCGGGCACCAAAGCCAAACTCCACAAAGTGGAGGCCACAGAGGAGGGCTTACTGCTAGGCAAATCAACCGAGTACGCTGCCTCCCAAGCGCATCGGCTAACTCCAATACCCACGACGCATCCTTCGATTCCACCACCGGCAACCCGAGCAATGCTCAGATTTCCTCCAAAGATCATCTTCCTTGAGATTAATAGGGTTAACAACATCATCACCTGGAAAATACGACGATGTGCCGGCCCTCGACTCCTGGACAGGTCTCCCCAGCCTCTTTGTTGACGTCGGAGTAGATCGCCATCAGAGAACGGAAGAAGCTGGGAGAAATTATTCCTCTGCAACGTCGTCGCTTCCGCATCGCCGACGCTGCCAAGGAAACAAAGCCACAGAGGAGTCACGCTCCACCGGCAAAACCTAACTCCACCGCCGAGCATCGGCGGTGAGCAAACCCTAGACCTAGAAGGACTCGACGATTGGGGACTCAATCTATTAAAGGATGGACCCCCGCCCCCTGCCACCGGCTTGAAGGCCGGTGACGAGGAGGAATGGGGGCCAGAAACCAGGCGGCGTCGGCGGCGAGCCCGGCAGCTGCAGGACGTTCCGCCCGTGTCGCCTGGCGGCGACGCGAGGGACGAGACGGTTCGGTGGCTAAACTTTTCTGCGAGGCTACGGACGGGGGTTCTAACTAGGCTATTCTTGCTTGTGCATTTTGAAGCTCTCGGTGGGTCATATCTAATTCTGCTGTCGCACCCTCCAAATCGGTGTTAAGTGCTGCAGTCACCCTAGCAAGAATGTCCACACGGTTGTCCCGGAAGTCGCCCATGGGTACCACAGTGTTTTCAGTACCACTGACTCTGCTGGGAACAAACCGGAAGTCTGTGCCTTCAATACGATCACGGAAAGTGTTGCTGACAGACCACAGTGCTCTTCTAGCAGCATCGTTGATGGCGGCAGCCTCTGAAGTGAAGTGTGTTGTACTGGGATGAATCATGTGAGTCCTCTATCCGCCAGCCTGTCCCGTGGTCACCCGGACATGAACCTCCGTAGTATAGTAATCCCTCATTCCAGGCTCCACATAATGCCTGGTGATGTACAAAGGCCTCACTGAGTGCTCTATGTCCTGCAGCAGCTCCTCCAACAACTCGCAAAACAGACCATCTGGACCAACATAAGTGTGCTCATGGTACTCAGCCTTGCGGTACCTATGCTCATCGCCTTGTTCATCCCCATTCTAATTTTCATTGTTGTTGCCACCATCATGTTTGCTATCACACTACATCCTCATTATCCTCATCTTCATCTTCATTCTCGTCCTCTTCTTCACTGGAGCTGTTCTCACTGCTACTGGAGTCATCTCCGGAGTCATCTGGATCATTGCCTACAGCATGTTGTACAGGCTCTTCCTCTTTAGCAACATCCGGTTCTAGCGCCTCTCCAACTACTGGTGGAATCACAATATCCTCATCTGTGTCGACCTCCAGAAGAAACCTGTCGTACAACTATGGTTGCTCTTCTGCCTCATCATCCTCAAAGACAACCTCCTCTGGGTCTTCTTCTATGTCATCCTGAGGCTGTATCTCTTGGTGCTCCTGCTCTACCATCCCTGACTGCACTTGTACTGGATAATCTCCGACCTCCTGTTGTACCTCCTCAGGTTGTGCCTGTACCTGTGCTTCTGGGTAACGAGGAGCCAACAACCCAACAAGGAAACGTCCTCCAGTACTCTTGCGGGCAGTCTGACGTGACCTGGCCATTTGTTACGAGAAAATGAACTCAGTATAGAAGAAATCAAAATGGTGTAGTTTTCAACAAAGAACAAAGAACAAATTAGGTTTTTATGCGGAAATAAATCTGCTTTGAAAGATGATGTGATGATCTAGAACATGAATCCTTAATTTTCATCCATTTCTAACTAAGGTTGCGTTCCTACAGTCAAACACTACTCTGATACCACTCTGTCACACCTGTTTTCTGAAGAGAAACCAAGTGCATCTCATATGTGCGACAGGATCAGTTTACACACATATGATAGACAAAATGAGTGAAATATCATTTACAGTATTTAAACGTTTCTCAGAGTTTAACCACTTATTACACTCATGCGGGAGACTCGAAGGTCTCTAACAACGGAAAATGATAGCTACTCGACGAGTCTTCGTCTTTCGCTCCCACAGGCACTTGACTGGGGGACCGCGAGCCTCAAAACTCATCGTAGTCGTCGTAGAACTCGCCTTCATAGTTCTCCTCTGAACAACGATAAGCAAGGTTGAGTACACTTATGGTTGGTACTCAACAAGTGGGGGAAGATGCAAGGCTATCAAGGTGGGCTAAGGTTTTGCAACGGTTAGCATTTTAATGTTGGTCAAGTTTTAATTAAAGAACACCTACTTACTAGGTGTAAGTTCATACCATCCCACTTAAGAAAAACTTACAACAAAACAACTCAAAGCTCATCGAACCACGATTTATTCTCATCTTTAAGTTTATTAATCATGTGAGGGTCCATGCCGCTCATGACCGTGAGCATGGCTGATAGATCAGTTTTACACTCTGCAGAGGTTTGCACACTGTACCCACAGTTCGCGTAAAAGCTCTGAAGAACTTTAAACCCAACCATGCGATGCTGGCCAAGCACCATACCACACTTCCGAGGTGTGATTGCATAGGGACGCTACGAAGCCTTTACAAAGCATGCAAAAGACTAACGACCCGCATAGTTACAGATCAGGGCGGACCATAACCCTCCCTAATGGTCAGCACCTTAGCAAAGACTGCTACCCCAAAAGGACCGAGCTATACCCCTGCAACCCAGATCCCCCTCTGCTCCTTTCGAAAAAGGGCCGCTAGTACGATCACACACCTAATTAATCGGCTAAGGTCAGAGCCATGTGACACTGTGGTTGCGCATGTTTTCTTGGGTGGTTCTCCATGTTTCGATTAAGTCAAGTGTTCTTGCATTACCCAAAACATTGATCATTAAACATAGAGAATTTCCTTTATAAAAGACCATTTTATCCAACCCAAGTTGAGCAACTAGCATATTCTACCCAAAAATATTTATTTAAACGGGTTGTGCAAAGGATCAGGGTAAAAAGTCTAGGTATGTCCTTAAAAAGGTGTTCCCATCAAATTAATGCAATATCATCATAAACGTAAACTTAATTATAATGTAGTTATATAGGACAAAACAGAATATGCAGGGGGAGAAGACCACTTCCCTTCTTCTTCAACTACAGCAAAGTCTTCTTCTTCTTCAAATAACTGTTTCTGATCGTCTCTGAGAGGTTATTCAGTTGAAACAGGCACGATATCTACGATCACACACATAAAGCATACAATAAATAAAACAATTCACCAATCAAGTCTAAATACTAAAAACATGCTTCTAAAGCGACGGGCTCGCTGAGACGATCGCGTAGACAGCTAAAACACTAAAAACGGGGCTATAACGGTAAAGATACGCTAAAAACAAGATACAGGGACTAATCTACGAAGAACTAAACTTTCCAGGGGCATAACAATAAGAAAACAGGGGCTAAAAACTAATTATACGTAAACAGAAGGTTTAAATCATACAAAGGCTTGTTTGGACCTCGGGTGTGAAGATCTATTAAGGACAGGGGTCAAAACATATAATTCAAAATTGATCTGTAAGAATCTTCAAAGGTGGAAGGACCGGCATGCGATAATTAAGAAACCGGGGGTCTCTTTAACAAAAAGACCCCGGCTGACCATTATGCGCGGGGTTTGACCCGTGGCCGGTGAGATCTAGGTCGTTGGCGGCCGATCCGACGGCTAGCCACACGAGTAAGCGGCCCGGCGGCGGTGGGCGCGCCAGAGACGGCGGCGCACCGGTGGCGCGTGGTGGCGGGGTCGCCGGCGTTGGCCGGAAATGGGGTTCCCGTCCTCGGTTTTGCGTGGGGAAAGCACCTACGCGCAGCTAAGACAACGGCGAAGCTAAGGACGTGCTCGCCCGGGAGGTTTAGGCGGAGGCCGAGGCGTGGCGTCTAAGGGGGCGGCCGGCGAGCGGCGACGGTGTGTGTGGCTCGGGAAAAACAAAGGGGAGGCGGGGGATTGCTTTCTCACCACACGTGGAAGCTTCGGCAGAAGAGAGAGCGGCGGGGAAGGCGGCGACGGCGAAGATCGACGTCGGCGGCCGGAATTCAAAGACGGCGGCGGCGGGCTCGGTTGGAGGCACTAGGGACCCTGCGGATTTGAATAGACGCACGAGTAAGCCTCCAATGCAAAGAAGAAGTGAGGGAGGAGAGTTAGGGAGGTTCACCGACGGCGAGGGAGCTCGGGCGGCGGCCATGGCGCGACGATCGGCGCTCCAATCGGTGACACGGCGTGCGAGGGCAAGAGAATGCGTGGGAGCTTGGGTGTGTGCGAAGGGGGGTGCGGAGGTGCCCTGGGGGCGCTTATATAGGCTCGAGAGAGGAAGGGAAGGGGCTCCCGGTGGCCATGGCCATCAATGGCCATGCGGCCTTGATGGGGAATCAAGAGGGGGGCTTTAAGGAGTGGAAACGGTGGATTGATGGCGGGGAAGTCAAGAGCGGGCTTCACTGCGTCTTGAAGAAGCGGATTGAAGGCAGGGGAACGCGGGAACCGGCCGGTAACGACCGGCGGCCATGAAGGGGGGCGCGGTTGACCCGCTGGCTTGAGGTAGGGGAAGCCTGACGGCTGGGCCCCACATGTCAGCGTCCGGTGCAAAAAGAAAAGGGGGTGGCGGTCTGGGCCTGCAGGATAGCGCGCTGGGCCGCATGGGCCGGCGGAGCGCGCACGCGCCTACGAGGAAAAAGGTCAGCGGCCTGGGAGAGGTGGTTTGCAGGCTATGGGAAAAGGAAAAAGAAAAAGAATAGTGGGCCGGGGAAGAGATGGGCCGCAAGAGAGAAAGGGTGAGGGGAGAGAGGTTTGGGTTTTTCTTTTTAAATTCTTTTCAAATTCATTTTTCAAACTTTCAAACTTCACTCAAACAAGAAACCATGCATTCGAATCATGATGCACAAGCACTTATTATTTCTAACTTTATCAAATGGATGTTTAAATATTTTTTAAAAGCCAATTTATTTGATAATTTAATTATGTCCTTAGGAAAAATGTTAAATCTAAATACTTGTTGCTTATATTAATTTAGTGATGGAATTGTTAGGGTGTTACGCGAGGGAGGGCGGCCGCCGACGTGGTTGCCCCTCCATGGCCGGAGCTGAGCTGGACGCCACGCGCGCGCAAGGGATGGCGACAGAGGAGCAGAGGATGGGGGCAGCGAAGGAGCAGAAGAATGGAGAAGAATGGAGAGAGGAAGGAGAGATAGGGGTGGGGAGAGTGACTGGTGGGCTACGGGTGGGTACGGGAGGGGAAAAATGTGATGTGTGGGTCCGATTTGGATGAAGGAGAAATATAAAGGTAGATGGATGCGGGAGTAGTGGATTTGAAGGAGAGAATCTGGATGACGATGACGGAATATTTCATTTTGAAGAAGAACAAGTGTGGATGGTCTTACGACACATCAAGGCTCTCTAGACTCCAACATGTTAACAGGTCAGAATGAATGGTTTGCAAACGCCAGAGTGCCAGACATCGTGTAGTCTGCTTGAAACCAACAGCTACCTTGGATCTCCATTCTTCCTCAGGGGGCACTGTTCGGAGGCGCCAGTAAAAGTGAACCATCAAGTTGGATTGGATGATGCGACTTGCCAGCCGTAGCACGAATCAACTTTGGAGAGCGTGCCAACAGAGTTTCTGGTAGCCGTCGGGCTGAGCAGTTGCAGGCGGAGCTGGGATCGATAGTGCCCAGCGTGAAAAAAATTGTGTACGCGCAGTGCGCACGCGACGCCCGGTGCGCGCCATCGCGTGATGCGCTCCATCTGGCATCCGACGTCCGCAGTGCCCGAACCTGTCACAACTTTTTTTTCGCGATTCCCTCAAAGGCTCGGCTCCAAGATAGACCCCGCGCGGTTCCTAGATCAATCCTGCGTGGCTCCCAGTCCCAGATCCGTCGCAGCTTCTCGATCGGCTCCGGCTTCTTCCACTGGGCGGAGTGGCTACCGCACATTCAGTTTTGTCAGTAACGCTCTGAAACAGTGAGAAAGTTCGAACTTTAGGCTTCGATTAAAATTAGTAAACATATTTCACTTTTCGAACCTATTCAACCATATTAAACTTTGACTTCCAAATCTTATTTATCATCAACAAAATCTGCTATCCTACAAAGCACATTGCTCACAAAATAATTGCTCACAAAGCACATTGCTCACAAAATAATTGCTCACAAATTAATTGCTATCAATTTTAGGAGCTCTCTGATTAATACATGATACATGCTGAGACTAGATCTATAACAACCATATCTTGCCGCAGCCTACAGGATACTAACACTCCAATGTTAATGTTCTCATAATCTCAAAATACAGCAGACTCTGTTAACTAGACATGACTCAGGGAAATAGAGCAATGTCTTCGGATCCATCCACTCCACCCTCGAGCTTCCATTCATTCATTGCTTGTTTGCAGAAAGTTCCATTGCTAGTTGAACCCTGCAATTGTTAGCAGAAAGTTTCAGGTTAGGTCTGAATCGAAGCTCACAGCTTGAAAAAAAATTGAACCCTTGTCTGACGAGTTTGAGTTCCAGGCCGTTACTCAGCAAGGTCGACCCTGATTCCTCGTTGTTGTTCAGGGCCTGACAATGAGCAAGCTGCAGACAAAACTGTTACAAAAACATATGAAGATTTTGTGGAGACGACCTTCGAAATCTGACAAGCCGATGATGAGGCCGGCTACTGCGTCCCTCTCTTCGTGCGGGAGCCGAGCAGCAGGCGGGCGGCCTCATAAGCTGCGCGGGTGCGAGGCGAGGGGCCGCGAATATTGGCCGCGCAAGCCGAGTCGAACAAGCCGACTTCCTATCCAATCCTGCAACCACCCCCCGCGCGCACCCAATTTTTTTCCGCCCAGCGTGCTGGCAAGGCGCTTTTCGGAAGTTTTATCAGCAGTGTCATCTGTTGGCACACACGGAACAGTAATGTAAGAAATCGAACCAAAGCTGTGAATTTATTTATCTGCAGCCGAGTATAGGCACCAATAACATTCCAAGGATTCCTGAATGGAAAAGGATACAACAAACCTGTTCGTTTGGCTGGTGGCTGATGGCTGGTGCTGGTTTGTTCTGAGAGAAAAGTACTGCTGGCTGGTTGTTGGTGGCTGATTTGTTGTGAGAGAAAAGTACTGCTGGCTGGTGGCTGATAAGCCAAGCGAACAGGCTGGTAACTGGGACTGGGAGCAAAGGCAGGGTGCTCTGTAAGTCTGTATGACCAAATGGGTCTGCATCTGCACTACTTCAAGACCATTGCAAGTCTTGGCAACTCCATTGGTGAGGACGGGGGTTCTCAGTTGTTGCTGTTTGGCCCACCTTTGCAGCGTAGGAAATAATGGGGGCAGCACAGTTCCCACGGTTTGGTACGACCCAGATGGCTTTGGCTTCCCGTTACAACTGCCTGCTGTTGCTCACCGGTTGAGTGGTTGTCACAGAAATGGGAGCCCTACTGTCCCTGACCTGAGTAATTTAAGACAGTCAACCTAAAGTATTTTAGAAAATCAGGATAAAGTAGGCAATGTGCTGAAACCTTGACCGTATGAATGGACAGTGTATTTGAATGCACCTGCTTTTGGATCTGCTGCTGTTTCACCCATTTATCCTGCATCAACTTCTAGTGACTCTAATGGAAGTAAAGTCATAAAGGATGGAGATCTTACTGGCATGCTCCTTGAATGTCTTGAACATCTGAAGGCCTCGTTAAGGTACATCTGAATAATTGACAAAAAAAAAGAAAGATACGAAGAATACACCACATTTTTTCAAGCTAGTGAATTTATTAAAGAAGTCCGGACTCCGGACGATGCTTACTTCTTGTGTGTCACAGCTATCGTGACAGGCTTGTTCTCATGATTCCCTAATCCCTAGGATGGTGTGCTTGAGAATACTGTTAGGGTTGTCCTTCACAATGTGTCACTTAACAGAGAAGGAACCATTCCACTTGTCCTGTTGCCGCACTCGAAGGTTTTCTCAAAATATACAGAACCACTTGTAGTCACCTAATGTTTCATCATGAAGGACATATAAGGCAAAGGAAACTAACTTAACATCCACCATGAAATACAAAATCCCTGAAATGGTCCTTACGAAGGAAAACAAGAATAAGCAGCATCAAGCTTCTTGATTCCATTGGTGGTGCTTGCCCACGCATTCCAGTACTAAAAACTAGCAAAGTAAAAATAAAAATAGCCCGTCAATTCTTAAAATGTGGCGTCTTCAACTTTGCAGTCTCCAAGAGGCAACATAGTCAATTTTTTTTATGTAAACACCAAACCAAATATGGTAATAATATGTACTAGTAAAATTTTCATGCAGCAATTTAATACAGATATTAGTGGTCAACTGTGCAAACAAATGGTGGTACAAGTCCTAAAACATCTTCAAGAATGACTTAAATTTGACTATGTTTGCACATTTTTTTTAATAAGACAAGTGGTCGAACTTGAGATTAAAGAAAAGGTCAAATGACCTATAATTTGGAACGGAGGGGGTACTTTAGATTAACTTTTCTTCTGCTTTAAGAGTAATAAAAATACATTCTCAAACCTACTGAGCACTGCCATTATAAAGAGTTAAAGACAAGCTGCTAAAGAAGCTCTGAAAATGATTTATTCAAGCAAACAACATACACAATTTACATGAATGAAGTAATCATAGAAGAAAAGATAGCAAATGTACAGTTATGTCATGCGTGCACACACCTCTATGCTGTTGGTAAAGTCAGCATTCTGTCACCATCAAACAAAGTATTCCTGTCAGCCACCTCAACCATTAGTCCATTACAAATATTAACAAAAGGGTGTATGGGATGCATTGTGGTAATATTGTCCTAGCTACACCTCAAAGGTAACTTATTCTTGTTTCGTATTAATCTTCCAAGGATCTAGGGATGAAACAAAAGGATATTAAATGTGATGGAGGAATCAGCACTGAGCTTGGAGAAAATACAATGACTAGATGCATATAAATTATTTTAGTACTTATACTAGTTAGTTTCCATCTTGCATGTTTATCAAATTAGACTGGATAAGCTGTTATTATTCATTTCATATATGGCATGACAAGACAAATTTAAGGGGAAAAAGGATAGACCTCGTTTTGCAGAAGCCGATCAGAAGGATGCCTCCAGCAAGTTGCAATTCCTATTGTCTTTTCGATGAATCATTGTTCATTGGCCATAAATCCCTAACAGGAGGCAGAAAGTTGAAACGACGTCCTTAATGATCAAGGAGTGCACTACAATGTACAAAGAAATAGCTAGATAATAACATATTAATAAAATAATGACACACATGTTGAGGGTACCTGAAGCTTATAGTGGCGAAGTTGCAATAGGCTAGAGCTGAAACCAAGTGCCCAACATGAGGGCGCCAACAAGGGAATACAAATCTATTGAATATAACCCAAATAAAAAATATACTGCATCTTTATCAGGGCACTACTAGTAACAGAACAGGGGGCTGCAAGAAGTAATTGTTATTGAAAATTTATGTTGCCAAGTAACTACAATGTAATTAAGTATCATCACAACAGGCAGAACTTAGAAAGACACTGCAATGTTGGCATTATCATCAAAAAGCATGACATTGTGAGAGCATGTACCTTATATTCTAATACATAGAAACTGGGGACATATACTCCCTCCGGTTCAGTATTAGAAGTCGTTTAGGACAGCGACACGGTCACCAAAGCACAACTTTGACTTCTCTTTTGTATTAAAAATATTTATTGGAAAGTTATATATGTATATTTTTATGAAAATAATTTTCAAGACAAATCTATTTATATGATGTTCACATTTACAAACTAAATGACTTAAAAGTTATTTATGATTTATACTCCCAATGTTTGACTCAAACCTTGTCCAAAACGACTTCTAATACTAAACCGGAGGGAGTAAGTAATAACATTCGCATGCAGAAAGCTAACAGATTCACACATATGTGAAAATGATTTTCATGAATTGTGCTGACCAATCAACTATCAACATTTTTTCTCGAACATGGTATGCACCACCTCTGTGTACACTTCAGCTGACAGATAACCAGGATTGTGCATCCGCATCTAAAATTTTGAAAAAACAATTTTGCAGTTACTTGCTTTCTCATACTCCTTTTCCTACAACATGAAAAGGGTGTGCCCTTGTAGCAGATCGATCAATAATACTATGTTGAAAAGAACATGTGCTTGATCTTACAGCTGAAGGGATAGTGCCGTGTACCATTGATGCAAGTAATCATGAGTGTTATTTCTTCTTAACAATTCTAGCTTCTTAATCTTGTTCCTTGTAACTCCACTTCTTACTAGAAAAACATTAAGTGCCTTGAATGTTGCATCATTTGGTGGTGTGTTTGATACCAACATCTTCTTAAATATTTTAAAAGCATCCCCCATTCTTCCACCAGATACATACATTTGGATCACAGAATTGTAGCTTTGTGCTTGAGTTAGAAGTCCTAAAGCTTGCATTTCCTTGCAAATCATGTGAGCTACATTGTAGTGACCTATTTTCTTGTACAAACACACCATCATTGCATATGAGAATTCATTTGCGCTTCCCCTGGCCTTCAAACTTTCAAAAATCTCACGTGCTTCTTTCACCATACAATGATCACTGTAGAGATCAATCATGCAATTAGATGCATAAAGGTTGGCATCAGTGTCCAGTGATCTGAGTAGCTTGTACGTTTCTCGGGCCTCAGCAACATACCCTACCTTTGTATAGAGCTTTATCAAAGAATTGTAGATTGTAGCATTCTCACATAAGCCATCTTTTTTCATTAAACCAAAATATGCTGCAGCTTGTTGGACCTTTCCAGCTTCAGCATAAGCATCAATTAAGATAGAGTAGAGAAAAACATCAGCATGGATCCCTGAGGTGATCATTTCTCTAAAGAGGTATCCAACCATTCGTAAATCACCATTCTTAGCAAAGCTACTAATTACCATAGAGTATGGAATACAGTCTGACAGCAGTTCTACGGATTGCATTTTTTTCAAGTAGTGAAGAGCCTTCTTTGGCAATTTAGCGGTTGACAAAAGTTGAATGAGAGAACTGTATGTCACGTAATCAGGTAAAATGCCATACCTCTCCATGCCATCAGCTACCTCACATGCCTCATCCAGCTTCTGTACCAACCCATATCCTTTGATCATAACATTACATACAGAAACACTAAGCATCTTCTTCTTTAGGCAGCATATAAAAGCCTTCTCTGCAAGAACTATGTATTCTTTCTCAACAAATGCATCAACATTTGCAGAAAAACATTCAGAATTCATCTGGTGATGGAACCTGTCAAACCAATGCCATGCTTGCTCAAGCATCCCAGCATTTACATACATCCTCGTCAAAGCTGACTGTGTGTATTCATCTATCAAAAAGCCCCTCTCATCCATTTCTTTTAGAAGGGCTTCCGCTTTAGTGACCATGCCCCTGATAGAGTATCCATATAAGAGTGTGCGGCAGCTCACAACATCTGGTACCAAATTTTCTGCTTTCATCTTCCAGAAGTAGTACTCTGCAACATCAATATTGTTGCATTCTCTGTACAGTGAGATCAGTATATTGTAAGTCCTTGTGTCAGGTAAGCACTGGAATTCCTCCATCATCCTCACCAAAGAAGCAACTCGCTCCATTCTATTGTGCTTACCCCAAACATGAATCATTGTATTGAATGTAATAACACTTGGGGTAACACCTTCTTTCAACATCTGGTTGAATGTATCTAATACTCTGTCAAGTTGACCAGCTTTTCCATAAGTATCAATCAAGGTGTTGTAAGTGTACAAGCTATAACGAGGGTGCCCATCCATCCTTCTACTTGAATCTGAGGACCATTTTCTGAAGAAGAGCTCGGCTGTTTCATACTCTCCAGCCTTCTTATGTGCCTGCAGCAAAATGCTCATAGTGACCTCATCAGGCGTCAAACCCCGCTTGCACATGTCCCCGAGCCAAAGCAAAGTCATCCATTCCCTTCCCCCTTTGCAACATACATCAATCAATGTACCATATGTTGAGTTATCCGGTGCCACACTGCAGGAATGCATCTCATGCCACAGACTAAGAACGAGGTCCCATCTCCTTGCTCGCCCAACTGCACAGAGCACAACATTGTAGTGAATCACATTGAGCTCATGGCCCCTCTCCCTGCGAAACCAGTCAAAGATCTCAACCGCCCGTCTCCAATCTTTCTGCTCCTTGAGGAGGATTGTCCTCTCCCGATTGCTCAGTGTATACTTCCATGGCCAGAGCGCTTCTTCGACGTCCTGGACATCCTCCAGTGCCTCCAGCATTGCCGGAAGCGACCCACCGTAATGGACCCAGTTGCCTTTCTTCTTGCCTTTGCCAGTTTGTCTGGCAACCGTGCATGGAACTGCCGGTTCCGGGCACAACTCATAGGTTCTAGCTGGTGCATAGACCGCGTGGATCAGGAAAGTGAGGCCTTTATCTCTGCAGGGCGCTGAAGCTGTACAATTCTGTAACAAAGTCAGCGGTGATGGGGGAACATGGAGGAAGCAATCGCATGGGATCAGCATTTCGGCCTGCCGTCATCCACCCTGAAAAACAGTGTTGATAAGCATTTGGGAACAACAGGAACGAATTTTACCTTTCAACTCAAATTGGAAACTACGGGCTTGAAAATTCCAACATCAAAGCTTTCGGGAGCCCTAATTTCAGTGTATACTTCCATTGCTCAGTGCCCTAATTTCATATTCAGGAGCAACGAAATTACAAAGCTTTAGTAATCAAACCTCAAAAATATTCTATTTAGATATTTGAAGGCAAAATTGGATGTAGGACACCATTCAAAGTTATCATTTGCCATAAACCACTAAAAAACATATATTTGCTAGAAGACACTATTCAACCATGCCAATTTGTTGTAGGACACTATAACCCATATAATAGTATTTTCAACTCAAAGAGGTCACAAAACACATAAATTTGGACAAGTGTACCCTTGCCCTTCAAACACAACATATTTCGCGGACAGAACAAGGCAATTAAAGATTGTACCACCACACATTATATGGTTGTGAACTGAATAACTGAACAGCACACTTCAAGTTCCAGCATACTCGAGGAGACTGAAACAAATTAAGAAATAATTGCAGTTGCTTAGCAGATCAAAACGAAAAAAATCTGTGGCTGCAATGCCAGAGCACACTCTGGGGCAAAGCAGACATGTGCGACAAAACTCGTAGTAAAAAAAATCATGTACACATGCCAGTATGCCACACATCTTTCAATACCGAAAGTTGGCACACAATCCGGGGCTGACAACACGCCACGTCACCAGCCGTTCCCAGCCATTGGATCGGGCGAGCGAACGGCCTGAATCAAGCAAGCTCCGGTCATTTTACAGAAAACCCCTTCTATTTGGCAAAAATCATGCCCGCAGTCCATAGTTTCATTCAAAAAAGCCCCTAAACTTTTGCGGAAATTTGATAGGTACCCACAGTTTTGCAAAAAATCCTTCTATTTAGCGAAAATCATGGCTTCAACCCACATGTATTTAAGAAAAGCCCTTACACTTTCCAAAAAATCTGATTATCATCCACATTTTCGCAGAAGTACAACGCACTTTGCAACAACTAATTGGCAACATTTGTAAAAAAACACCTACACCTTTCAAAAAATTAACACACAATCCACAGTTAAACGTCATCGACCTTCACAAGCTAAAGCCCTCGACTCAAAAAAAATCTCATATTCCAAGACAGCTCGTGAATTTTTCACAAAGCAGTTTGTGAACCTTTTGGTTACTTCGTAAAGGAACCCCAAATTACACATTTTATTTACTCCACACCATATCAGCTCCACCTACAATTGTAACACCAAAACACGTGCAAATAAAAATGTATCCATTACAAAAGTCCTCCAAAATTTAAAAATCAACATTTTTTAAACAAAAAAAATTCAAATTAAAAGCACTTATACATTGACTCTCTGCGGCCTCTAGATGTGAATTATGCTAATATACTCACAAGTCATTTGACAAATAAGTTTAGGGTTAATTAGATCCATGCCATTATAATTGTTACGTTTTTGAACGTTATTCGATTAACTATGTCAGTGCCATTACAATTCTCGCGTAATTTGAACTATGCCATTATCTACGCTCAGATCGCCTTTGGGCCCACGTGCAGACTACGGTACTTCAGTATTTCCCCAAATACCCCTCTCACAGTCGCTGGCATGCGGGCCCTACATGTCATCATCTTCCTCCGACGGTCAGGAGTGGCAGCGTGTGGGAGGATGGATGGCGACAGTCAAGAGCTCCATGAGAAGGAGCTCGACAGGAAGGAAGAGGCAATGGTGGGCCTACCTGCGGCTGTCGGCGGAAGAGGAGAGCCCGGCAACCAGCGAGCCACCACAGCGTTTCGCGTCTAGGCCGTGGGGGAGGCCGTCCGCGCCTCTAGACCACCGGCGGGGAGAAGGATCTTGGGACCTCCAGATCTTGACTACCGCTGATGGGACCTCCAGATCTTGGGTCGCGCCTCTAGACCGTCGGGGAGGACGCCCGCATCGGGGAGCACGTCTCCGGAGCGGAGCGGAGGCGGCGGCGAGTGCCGCTAGAGCCCGGCGGCGGTAGGAACGGCAGGAGAGCTTGGAAAAAGGAGAGGGGGTGGAAGAAGGAAGGAGTGATTCGGGGGCGGTGGTGGGAAGCGGCGGGGGGGCTCGGAGAGACGGAGATGGAGGCGGCGGCGCAGTGTACGGGGCGTCGCGACTCGTGATACTCTCGAAGGGCTCGGGGAAACGGAATGAGAAGGACGAGGAGGAGGAGGAATGGAGCATCCACCTCGTCGCCGGCCCGCTGCCACCACCACCACAGTTGGACGAGCACAAATCGTCGGAGAGAACCGAGAGCTGTTGAGAGCACGGACGCAGAAGTCAGTTGTGGAGATAACTCTAGCCCGTAGGGTGCTGGGTGCGCCTACGCCACATCAATACGTAAAAGTGGGGGTTTATAGTTTAAGTTTTCCCGCAAATTGGTAAAGTCATGAGCATTTTAGTGTCTAAACAATGATCCTACTTGATCCATGAGTTAGAGTTAGTTTTGGCTATTTGGAGCTCAACTAGCCACAAAGTATCCAAAACATGAGGGCTTGAGCTAGTTTGTATCTAACACACCCAAAAAAATATTCCACCCAAGAGGTGCTTATTGTGGCCAGTTCATGTTGGGTCCACCAAAAAGTGACTTTTCTCTATCCCTCCACCCACACCTAATGGGCCTGTTTGGATCCATAGGCTAGAGATATAGCACCAACTAACCATAAAAATTCAAACTGGTGGGTTAGATTCAACTAGCCCACCCAAGAGGTGCTTATTAGGGCTAGATGCGACCGGAAACTAACTCTAACTCTAGTCCTTGTGAGAGGATCCAAACAGGGCCAATGATTGAAAAAGTACATTTAATGTCATTTTAACCCTTCCATCCAAACACCTCTAGAGCTAGAGTTAGAAACCAGCTCTAACTCTAACCCTGCTGGAGGTTACAAACAGGACCAATAATGTTAAAGATGCAGCGTAGGCTTCTTAACCTCAAAGCATCCTCTTTTCTCCGCTTAGGTCCTTCCTCCACCCTCTTCGGGGCCTCCTTTCCTCCCCTCGGCAACTTCGGCGGCGAGAGGGGTAGGAGAGCCCCCGATCTAGTTTATCTTCTCTACATAGTACTAGTTTCCCTTGTGCCATCGTGGTTTTTTCCATAGTGGTATGCGCCGTCTGGCCATCGCCGTTGTCTTCGTCATCATTGGCATTCTCCTCGACCTCCATGTCGTCGACATCTTCGCTCCTCAGGTGAGTCGGAATAAAATCAGGTCCTCCCCGTCGTCATCTCCTGCAGCTACTCTCACACCCTTCACCTCCCCCGTGTTGCTGGAGATCTCGCCCCGCCACCGCAGATCCAGCCGGTCTTGAGGTTGCTTTGAGGACGTCTCCTCTGGTTCGGTTTCTTTTGGGGGGTTGGCCCCAAATTGGTCTCCAGTCGCCTCCCCCTTCCGGTTGAGATCCTCATCTTTCAAGGTTCTTGCAGTTCTGAACTTCTACCATGCACATCATCTTCGGCTGCTGACTTGACGACCTCGCCATCACCTGGAACTCGACTTCGAGCATCACGTCCTAGCTCCGCGCGACGGCTATCTACCAACACTTCGGTCGCCTGGAATACTCCTCTTCGGATCCTTCAACCGACGTGATGTGCGGTCCTTCCATATGGGTATATGTGCCTCTTGCGCCCCCCACCTACCCCCCAACCCCCACGAGCTCGTCACCGTCATCGTTGTTTCTAGTGTGCTTATTTGAGGACCTTTCTATAAGAATGGATGCTTAATATATAATATTTGCAGTTGTAAACAAATGTCTACACAATGTCACACTGAAGGACCAATACGGCGAACCAGAGAGGGGGAGTGAATGGGATCCGATAAAAATTTTTCTCGAAGGAGATAGAAACTCCAACAAGATGAACACGGCTTCCAACACACGTCTCCGACTCACTACCCAAGTTGGCCAAGCCCACGTAGCCACAGGAGTGCCACTGGACCTAGGAACCAACACACAACCTTCCGACCCGAGAACGCAGCAGAACACCAACCTCGAGTCCACTGACCAACGCCGGTCAGACCAGTGAGCACCACCGGTCAGGCCGGTCCCTACTAGTGAAACTTGGCGACTTCCACAAAGTGGCTCCACACCGGTCAGGCCGGTGCAGCACACCGGTCAGACCGGTCACGGCCAGAAAGCCCCAAATGTCGTATGGACCTCCCTGGGCCCACTACCTCGGTGGGTACCAGGACCGACTACTCGGTGGGCCCCTGGGACTACCCGGCTTGCTAACACGGCACCTGATGGCGTGGAGCACAAGGACTACGGAGGAGAAGTACTCGGTTAGGAAGCTGTACATGTCCTGCGCTGTATGGAAGACTCCTAGACGTACTCGACTAGTACTCTCTCCCTACTCCGACTTGTAACCCTGCCTCCCAGACTATATAAGGCGAGGCAGGGACCCTTCTCTAGCATCTCATCCAATCTCACGGCGCACTATTACACCATCTTGTAATCGTGCCCAATCGATCCAGAGCTACGCAGCATACAGGACGTAGGGTATTACGCACCTCGCGGCCCGAACCTGTCTAAATTGTGTGCCACGTGTCTCTTCCTTCGAGTTACCGATCTCGGCGAGGCCACATTCATCTACTTCGGGTACTCCCCTTAGTAAGTTGCCGGTCTAAAACACCGACAGCTGGCGCGCCAGGTAGGGGCTCTCGCCCGAGATCACATGGCGAACTCGACGGCTCCCGTCTACTTCAAGCCAACCGTCGCTTTCAACCGCGGCGACACCTTCGTGTTTGGCGCCTGGGTCTGCACTGCAGACGGCGCGGGCTCCTTCCAGCGCCGCCTAACCATGCAGCCCAACCCGAAGACCGGCTTTGTGACGCTTCCTGAAGTTGTCACAGGCGAACTCGCCGGCAAGTTCGGCGAAATTTCGTTCTTCAACCACCACGCTGACTTCGAGCTCTAGTCCGCTTCCAACCCGAACTCGACGTCTCCATGGGCCATCGCATGCGAGCCGGCTGCTCAGCCATCGCAGGCGGTCCCCTCACCTCGTGAGCGCTCCGCGCGTGGTCCCCGCATCCTCAGCCGGGCCCGCACAGAGGCTCCCTCTTCGCGCCGGGCCGGCAAGGAGCCCGTACCCGAGTACAACTCGGACTCCGACACCGCACCCGGCCACGCTTCGGACTCCAACCCCCTCTCCGAGTTCTACTCGAATTCCGCATATGAGTTCGACTTCGGGTCGGACACAGAGGATTCCGAGTCCGAGGACAACACCACTGAGCATCCCTTGTCAGGGCCGGCCTCTGGGCTGGTTATAACATCCACACCTGCCGGGAGATTCGTCTACTGGCCAGACCGCAAGCCTGCAGACCTGATAAGTGGAGACTCACGCTACGTCGCCTACATCGACTCGCTCCCGTTCCAGGAGGGAACACCACTTGCCCGAGCTGACTCGAACACCCCAACTGAGGTGGCGGTTTCTGAGTCCAGCCTTGGCACCCCTGATCGCCAAGTCTTCATGGCTGCCGGCGACACCCCAGGACCTTCAGGGATGGCCCAAGACAAGTACCTTGAAGGCATCTCTTCTGACGAGCTCTCTGCTGATGCTCCAGCAAACGAGACCCCCGCGGACAGAGACGCTCGACGTGAGCGTAACCGGAAGCGCAGCGAACGTCGCCGACGCCTCCGCGACCACAACCTTGCGGAAGCTCTCGAGGCGGTCGAGAGAAGAGTACACACTACCCCTGAGCAATGTCTCATGTCGATCACAGCGATCGCACGCCAGGCTCAGAGCATACGCACTGGAGAGGTCATCGCCAAGCTCGCTGAAGATGCCTACTTCATGCGGGTCGACAACAGGGTCAACCAACCTCCCCCCGCCAGGCCCGCGACAACGAAGCCACAAGTCGCAGCGCCAACAACGGCCCCAACCGTACTCGAGTTGAGCTTCCCGCTCAGCCCAACCGCACTCGCTCCAACGCCGGTGGACCTCCACAGGGTGGCAACAGCAACCGCGAGGTCGTCCCTCACCGTGCTCCGGCCGGTGGCGGCGACCATGACCCTGACGGCGGCGGCAGCGGGCGCGACGGCGGAAGATCCAACCATGGAGCCAATAGGAGGGCCGGCGGCGAGGGCGGTCGCGGCGGCCGAGGCCACGCGAACAGCCACGCCTCCGGTGCCTCACAGGGCGGCTACGACGCCCGCCAGAAGATTGAGGAGCTGCGGCGGAAGAAGTCGACCACTGCAGGCGACAACGACGGCTTCCCCTCCTTCTCACCTCGGCTTCGCAACTTGCTCCTCCCCGACAAGTTCAAGCCTTTGGGGATCACCAAGTACGATGCGAAGCAGGACCCCATCCAGTGGCTCAGGTGCTACGCCCTCTCCATCGAGAACGCTGGCGGCAACAACGACACCAAGTGCCTCTACTTCCCCTTCTGCCTGGACCAAGCTCCTCTCACATGGCTCGAGTCGCTGGACAAGCACTCGATCGACAAGTGGGACCAGCTGAAGGAGCAGTTCACCAGCAACTTCGCGGGCGCCATGGGCCGATCGGGTTCTCGCATGGACCTGGCCATGGTCAAGCAGGAACAAGACGAGACCCTCCGCAAGTACATGCGCCGCTTCTTCGACAAGCGCGCTACCGTAGTCGACGTCACCGACAAGGAGGTCATCGACCTCTTCCAAGACGGCCTCTACCATCGCCGCACCTTTGAAGACTTCGGTCGTCGCCGCCCCAAGTCCATCCCGCACCTCAAGGACATGATCACGTCCTGGGCGGATGAAGAAGACAAGGCCAACGCCAAGTACGACACCATCCGTGGCAAGAGCAAGCAGAACACAGGCGGCGGCAATGGCAACAGCGGGAACCAAGGCGGTCGAACAACAACTACTACTACTACTCGGGTCCCAACCGCAAGCGCAAGCCAGACAACACTGTCGCGGCTATACAGCACCCTGCGAAGGAGAACTCAAAGAAGAACTCCGGCGGCTTCAAAGACCTGTTGAAGGAGAAGTGCCCGTGGCATCTGAACGGCAACCACACCACTGAGCAGTGCTACCAGCTCAGGCATGCACTCAAGGGTACACTAGAGCCACCGCACCCTCATGATAAAAAGGGAAAGAAGAAGAACGACGGAGGCAACGGCGACTTCCAGGAACCCGACAAGACCGTCAACGTCCTCTTCGGCGGACTACCCAGCAGGCTGGAGCAGAAGGCTACCCGTCGAGAAGTTATGAGCATCGAACCAGCGGTGCCGACCCCTCTCAGGTGGTCGGAGGTACCCATCACCTTCTCCCGCGCGGATCAATGGACCAGCTTCTCCGAACCAGGACGGTTCCCCCTCGTCCTGAAGCCGGTGGTTGCGGGCTCCAAGCTCAACAAGGTCCTCATCGACGGTGGAAGCGGGCTCAACGTCCTTTTCACCAAGACCTTGAAGAAGATGAAGCTCGACATCACCCACATGCTCACCAAGAGCAACACGCCCTTCTACGGCATCGTCCCCGGTAACGCGACTATCCCACTGGGCTCAGTGGTCCTGCCAGTTACCTTCGGGGAATCTCGGGACAACTACCATACCGAGTACATCAAGTTCGAGGTCGCAGACTTCGAGACTTCCTACCATGTCATCCTCGGCAGACCGGCCATCGCCAAGTTCATGGCGGTGCCCCACTACACCTACTTGGTACTCAAGATGCCAAGCCCAGCGGGTGTACTCTCCCTCCAAGGGGACTTGAAGATCTCCCACGACTGCGACACAGAAGCCGTGGAGATCGTCTCTACGAATCAAGTACCCAACGCGATGATGGAGGTCTACGCCGCGTCGAAGAAGCTTGCTACAAGTGAACTCGACATCCCGGAGAAGTCTGACAGCACCAACAAGCCTCAGCCAGCTGAGGAGGTCCTAGTCAAAACGATCGACCTCGGAACAGGTGACCCCAGCAAGACCACCACCATCGGGGCTGGCCTCGACCCCAAATAGGAAGACGCGCTCATCAACTTCCTCAGGGCTAACCGCGACATCTTCGCGTGGAAGCCAGCGGACATGCCAGGAGTGCCCAGGGAGTTGATCGAGCACTGCCTCAACGTCGATCCTAAGGCCACCCCCAAGTGACAACACCTCCGGCACTTTGCCGACGACAAACGGGACACCATCAAGAAGGAACTCGTCAGACTACTCGCGGCTGGCTTCATCAGAGAAGTCTTCCATCCTGAGTGGCTCGCCAACCCCGTCCTCGTCTGCAAGAAGAACTCGAACGAGTGGAGGATGTGCGTCGACTACACCGACCTCAACAAGCACTGCCCCAAGGACCCCTTCAGGTTGTCGCGGATTGATCAAGTCATCGACTCCACGGCGGGCTGCGACCTGCTCTGCTTCCTCGACTGCTACTCCGGGTACCACCAGATCACGATCAAGGAAGAATACCAGGAGAAGACCGCGTTCATCACCCCGTTTGGCGCGTACTGCTACACGACCATGTCCTTCGGGTTGAAGAACACCGGCGCCACCTACCAACGAGCTATCCAGGCCTGCTTCAAGAGGCAACTCAACAAGAACGTCGAAGCCTACGTGGATGACATGGTCATCAAGACCAGAAACTCCAGTACCCTCATCGACGACCTTGAAGAGACTTTCGCGTCTCTGCGTGAGTACCGCTGGAAGCTCAACCCGAACAAGTGCGTCTTTGGCGTACCTTCGGGTAAACTACTCGGCTTCATCATCAGCCAACACGGCATCGAAGCCAACCCCGAGAATATCTCCGCCATCACTAGCATGAAAGCTCCCACGAGCATCAAAGACGTCCAGAAGCTGACCGGGTGCATGGCGGCACTGAACAGATTTATCTCGAAGCTTGGAGAACGGGGCTCCCCTTCTTCAAACTACTCAAGCACTAAGAGAAGTTCGTGTGGACTCCAGAGGCGGATCAAGCCCTTGCCCAGCTCAAGGACTTCCTATCGAAGCCACCGATCCTCACGGCTCCTCGCAAGGGCGAGCAGCTACTGCTCTACCTCGCTGCGACTACTCACGTGGTTAGTACTGCCATCGTCGTCGAGCGGCAGGAAGACGGCCACGCCTACCCAGTCCAGCGCCCAGTCTACTTCGTCAGCGAGGTCCTATCAGAGTCCAAGGCACGCTATCAGCCTGTGCAGAAGCTCCTTTACGCAGTACTCATCACCTCGCGGAAGCTACGACACTACTTCCAGGAGTACTCGATCTCCGTCGTCACCGACTACCCCCTCGGCGACATCCCGCGGAACCAAGATGCTACTGGAAGAATCTCCAAGTGAGCAGTCGAGCTCGACGCCCTCACCATCGACTTCAAGCCACGCACAGCCATCAAGTCGCAGGCGCTAGTCGACTTCATGGCGGAGTGGCGGGAGAACCAACTACCTACTCCAACCGTGCGACCAGAGCATTGGGTGATGTACTTTGACGGCTCACTCAACCTCGAGGCGCGAGGTGCGGGGGGGTACTCCCGATCTCTCCAACGGGCGAACAACTCAAGTACGTCCTACGGATCTTCCGGAAGGTCTCAAACAACGAAGCCGAGTACGAAGCTCTCCTACATGGGCTCCGCCTCGCGGCTTCACTGGGCATCAAGCGACTACTAGTCTACGGCGACTCCGCCGGGGGTCATCAACCAAGTCAACAAGTCCCGGGACCGCAACAAGGAGAACATGTACGCCTTCGCCTAGAAGTCCGCAAGCTCGAGAACAAGTTCTACGGTCTCGAGTTCCACCACATCGTCCGCGACAACAACGTTGCAGCGGACGTCCTGTCGAAGCTTGGATCTACCCGCGCTCAAGTACCAGCGGGTGTCTTCGTTCACGAGCTTCACGCGCCATCCATCCCAGAGCCGGCGCCACCGACCACTGTCCCAGCGCACCCACCGGCTGGACAGGAGGTCATGATGATCGACGTGGACTGGAGGCAACCCTTCATCGACTACCTCAGCGAGCAGAAGGTTCCCTCGGACAAGAACTCGGCCGAGCAGCTCATCCGCCGCGCCAAGTCCTACGTCCTCGTCGGAGACAAGCTTTACAAGCGGGGCACATCTTCTGGAGTACTCATGAAGTGCGTCCCCAGGCAAGAAGGCAAGGACATCTTGGAGGAGATCCACAAGGGCGTCTGCGGCAACCACGCGTCCTCCCGCACGCTGGTCAGCAAGGCCTTCCGACGAGCTTTCTACTGGCCCTCTGCTCTGGGCGACGCTGAAGAACTCGTCAGAAGGTGCCAAGGATGCCAGTACTTCGCCAAGCAGCAACACGTCCCAGCCTACAAGCTAGTCACCATACCGCCAACCTAGCCCTTTGCCTGCTGGGGGCTCGACATGATTGGGCCACTGCCAACTGCGCCAAGTGGTTTCAACAGAGTATTGGTGGCCATCGACAAGTTCACCAAGTGGATCGAGGTCAAGCCGGTCACATGCCCCAAGGCTGACAGAGTACTCGACTTCCTGGATGAACTCGTGCATCGCTACGGACTACCCCACCGCATCATCACAGACCTGGGCTCCAACTTCAACAACCACCAGTTCTGGGAGTACTGCGAGAACAGCGGGATCGACATCCGATACGTCTCAGTTGCCCATCCTCGGGCCAACGGACAAGTCGAGCGCGCCAACGGGATGGTGCTCGACGCTCTCAAGAAGCGGCTACACGATGCTGCTAACTCCAAAAGAGGCAAGTGGATCAAGGAACTACCCAACACACTCTAGGGGCTACGTACTCAGCCCTCCAAGCCAACGGGGCAATCCCCTTACTTCCTGGTCTACGGCTCCGAAGCAATCCTCCCTACCGATGTCATATGGAACTCACCAGTAGTGGAGCATTACGACGAAGGCGTCTCCGAAGACAGCAGACGAGTTGACATCGACAGCCTCGAAGAAGCTCGCTGTGCTGCCCTTGTCCAATCAGCAAGGTACCTGGAGGGTATCCGATGCTACCACGATCACAACGTCAAGGAACGCTCCTTCAACGTTGGTGATCTTGTCCTCCGTCGTATCCAGAACACGGAAGGACTACACAAGCTCAGCTCCCCCTGGGAAGGTCCCTTCACCGTGGCAAAGGTGACTGGGCCGGGCTCCTACCGCCTCCAGACACTCGAAGGCGAAGACATCAACAACTCGTGGAACATCGACCAGCTCTGTCGGTTCTACGCCTAGTCTACACGACTACTCCGGGGTTCAAGTCTACACGACTACATCAACACCCCTCCGCCGTAAGCGGCCTCTCGGGTCCCGGCTCCGGTCTCGGACTACTCCTCTCCGGATCCGGCCCCGCGCGGCTACCTACGGATCTCGGGCTCGCGACGAGCGTCAAAGGACTCTAGCGACGGTCTACTAAGAGACCACGTACTCCAAGATCCAGCCTACACGGCTACTTACGGATCTACTGCTGTAAGCGGCTACTCGCCCTAGCACCACTTAGGGCGCGAAGCGGCCTCCGGGTCCAGGCGACTACTCTGTAACTACGGCCCTGGCCATCCAGGCGTACTTCTTCAGTAATAAAGTTTGATCGATTATCAACTTCTTTACTGTATACTTCCCTCAATGGGACTACTGCCGAGTACGACTACTCGCACCAACTCCACGATGGGGCTCCGCACTCTAAGATCGCGACTACGAGTACTCATTGATGGAACTTTTCTTTCATTAACTCTTAAACAATTACATTGCAAATGTTTTTGTACACATACTACTGTGAGGTAACTACTACAGGGCTACTGGAGGTTAAGCTTCTCGACAACCTGCTCCGCGATGGGCGCCATCTGCTCCAGCAGCTCCGCGTACTGCTCATCTGTACAGTTGGCGGCTACCCCGCCAGCGACTACCTCCACGGGCGCCTTCGGGAAGTAAGACTTCATGAAGGCCAAGACTTGCTTCGGGATCGACCTCGCCATATGCTTCACATAAGCCGCCAGCCGGCTGGGGGCTTCCCTGAGGCGATCCACGAGCGGAGCGATCTTGGGGCCGCCCGGATGAGGCACCAAGAGCCTTGCAATCGGCAGCGCGGCTTCCTCAAGATCCTTCAGCTGGGCCCGCAGCGCCTCGCAATCTTCATTCAACTTCTGCAACGATTTGTAGCAGTTGACGAGATCACGGTCAGAAGCGATCCGAAGCTCCATGTGCTTCTCGCACTCGAAGGCAAGTTCCTTATAGTCAAGCTCGAGTACCTGGCGGGCCTCCTGCTCCCGGTAGAAGAGGTTCTTCATATCTGTCTCGGAGGTCCTCAACTGCTCCACCCGGGTCTCAAGCTCTGCAACACACCAAGGCGCAGCGGGCCAGATTACTTCTCGACCTCCAACAACTACCCAACAAGTCAAGCGGCGTACCTTTGTTCTTGTTGCGGAGTGTCTTGTTCTTCCGCACCAAGTCGTCGCCTTTTGCCTGCAACTCCTGGACGTCATTATGATACTTGGAAAAAGCGGCATCGAGCTTGGACTGCATGGCGGCCGCGTGCTTCCACGACTTCAAGAGTTGATCTTCTAGCGCTTCAGCCCGAAGCACCACGTCACCAAAGCCCTGCAGCATGCTGGACTTCTCGCGGGACCTCTCCACAACATCCTGCACAGACAACACGTGTCAAATGAGTACTCAACAATAGAGGATTGACTACTCAGGAGTTAAGACTACTCACCTTCATCCATTGTTCAGCTTGACGGACCGCCTCCAGATGCCTGGCTACCGTCGCCGGGTCCACCAAGTTGTCAGCCAGCAGCTCCACTCCGCCACGACTACTCGTGGCAGCTTCCGTCATTGGCGCAGAGCGGATGGGCTCTGCATCCTGGATTTCCGGAGAACGGACCACTACGTCCAGAGCAGCCTCTGGCGGCATGGCGGCCTCCTCTCCTCCGGTGGCCACGGCGATCTCCTCGGCGGCTTCCTCCATTGCCTCGGGGGCTCCTGCAGCCTCCGGCACTTCTGGTGTCAACCCCTGCATGGGTACCACTGCAGGGATATCGCTCCCTTCGGCCTCAGCACCTGTCAAGAAGAAGACAAGTGCATTAGCAACTACAACTACTCTATGGGGAATACCAAAGCCTTAGTAGAACACTTACCCTCGACCACGCTGGCCTCGGGCAACGCAGCTCCAGCAGCTGGCGCTTCGGACTCCGCCTGGGGGCAGGAGTTGACTCCTCAACGGGCGGCGCGACTTCTTCCTCCGCCACCATCGTGGAGGGCTCATCTCCCTCCCAGGATAAGTCTGTTGATTTCCTGCAGAAGTACACAAAATTGGTTGTCATTCAAGCTCGACTACTACACCAAGTACTACTCGGGAAGGCTCAGCACTTACAAACTTGACCGGACTATCGTCACGGCCGGGGCACCGAGGATGCTGGCAATGTCTACCAGTCCACCCTCGGCGGGCGCCTCCTCTTGCGCCTCTGCAGCCGCTGCCTCCTCTGCAGCAACGGTAGCCGGTGCAGCGCCCTCCTGCGCTCCTGCGGCCACCACCTCTTCGATGGCGTGGGCTGCGGGTCCCGTGCTCTCTTGACGAGCAGGGGGCTGGCGCTCCAACTGCGCTATGAGCTCTTCAATAGTGGGGGCTGGGCTACGACTCCCAGCGGGCTCCCCCACTGTGTCCCACTCGCCTTCGTCGCCCTCCTCGACGGGCTCCGTCGGCGGCACCTCCTGCATACAAGGAAGATCAGTCATCAGCAAGTGAACTCGCACGACGGAAACTCGACTACTCTAGTCAAGACATCTTACCTCTTGAGGCGTGGTCTCTGAGACCCTCAGCTTCTTCGTCACCCGCTTGCGGGCGGGGTTGCGCGGCTTCCGTGGCGGCGCAGCCAGACTAGCCTCCAGGCTAGCCGGCGCATCTTGCACGAGGGGTACATGAGGCAAGCCGGGACGGCTGAACCTCGACCGCAGCTGGAAGCGATCCTGTAGCGTCTCCTCGTCGTCGTCGTCGTCGTCGTCGTCATCGGACGTGTCTTCTACGATGACAGTGTCATCTTCTTCGCTGATCTCTCGCCGCTCCTTGGCTTTGGCTTTCCCCTCCTTCGGGATCTCGATTCCCTGAGGGGGGCGGCTGCGGCTCGGAGACGAACTTCTTCAAGTCGTCCTGCAAGGCACAAGACATCAGCGCGACTACTCACAAGCAATGACTACTCGACTAGGGGGTACGGCTACTTACCTCCTTCGGCGGGCGCGCGGCGGAGTACTCCTGAACCGGGCACGTCGTGTACGGTGGCATGTCCTTGAAGATGCGCGTCAGCCTGTCGATGATGTCGTCATCGTCGACCTCGCCTCCGGGCATCCGCAACGTGTCGTCGTCGCCGGCGTACTCGAAGCCCAGGGTGTCGCGGGCCATCAGTGGCTGCACCCTTCGCTTCATAAAACTGAAGGCCACGTGTTCGGCCCTCAGTCCAGCTTCTCTGAGCACCTTGATGCGTGCCAGCAGCTCGGGGAGCTGGATCCCCTCCTGCATCGTGGGCTCCGTGTTCCACCAGTCCCGGTGCCTGTGTTGCCTTTCGCTCGACTTCGGCAAGCCGGGGTGGTGGTTTGTGACGTAGAACCACCTAGCCTTCCAATCTTGGTTGGAGTCGATGAGCTTGTACGCGAGGTACTGCTCGGCGGCGTCCTCCTGCATCTGGATGCCGGCTCCGCCTGCTACTCGAGGGTTGCTGGCGCTCGGCTGTGGCTTCACCCGGAAAAACTTCCGGAACAGGATCCAGTGGGGCTTGATCCCCAGGAACGCTTCGCAAAAGTGAATGAAGACGGCGGTATGGAATATACCGTTGGGGTTGAGATTGACGTACTCGACGCCGTAGTACCCGAGAAGACCCTTGAAGAAGTCGCTTGCAGGCAGTGCGAGTCCGCGCTCCGCGAAGCGCACGAACATCGGAATTTCATCCTCGCTCTTCTCCATGGGGTACGGGTCCCCGGCGGCGGCCCTCCAACTGTCCATCTCCTTCTCACGGATGAACCCGCTGTTGAGGAGGGCCAGCAGATGCTCCGTCTTCGTCTTTGACTTTTCCACTCGTGGCTTGGATCTGGCCGAGGTGGAGACATCGGTGGCGCTGCCCCCGTGGCAGCCGCGACGGCCTCGTCACGGCCCCTCTTCTTCCCGGTGGTCTTCGTAGACTTGGACGGTGAAGGCTTCATTCTCCAAGTACACGGCGTCTTCACGCGCATTCGCTCGGGGGCTACCCTGGAAGCTCTGGGTGGCGGCGCACTTGGATCTACTGCGGCGGCGGCGTGCGCTGGAAGTGAATCTGGCTCAGATCTATTCGAAATGGCTACAACAGCGATGGGTGAAAAACCCTAAGGGTTTTGGCTTCTATTTATAAGTCAAACCGGACCTCCAACGGCCAGATGAATAAGTTCGCGCTCCGCTGATCAGCGGCCGCGCGTGACCCTTCGTATTCTACTAGTCGACGCGCCTCACCTCGGGGGCTCGGCTACTTCTACTCGATTACCTGGGAAGCGACAAGACTCATGAGCATCTCAGGACACATTCTTCAACATGACCCTTCAATTCGAGAGAAAGTACTCGACTCAAGGCTTGGGGGCTCCGTGCCACGTGTCCTTCGGTTTTTTCTCTCCGGATTTTTCGGGATTTTCTTGCCACGACTTCAGATGGACCCTCAGCCAAAGCCTACGGCTCAACCTAAGGCTCGGGGGCTACTCCATATGGAGTGCGATTTTGCAATCGCACTTCCATATCAGCTTCGACTTCAAGACAAGGCGGGCATTTTTGAAGACCTTCGAGGGCAGCACTCGAGGACGCTTGGGACTACTCGAGAAGACTTCAAGACTGCTCAAACATCAGCTGGAGTACATTCCAGCCTCGGGATGCTTCGACTACTCTTGAGGACTTTTGACTTGTAGTACTCGGGGACGCTTGAGGACTACTCGTTAAGGCCGTCAAGACTACTTGAAGCTATCCTTCTCGACTACAAAGTACTCGGGGGCTTGTCGTATGGACCTCCCTGGGCCCACTACCTCGGTGGGTACCAGGACCGACTACTCGGTGGGCCCCTGGGACTACCCGGCTTGCGCTACACGGCACCTGATGGCGTGGAGCACAAGGACTACGGAGGAGAAGTACTCGGTTAGGAAGCTGTACATGTCCTGCGCTGTATGGAAGACTCCTAGACGTACTCGACTAGTACTCTCTCCCTACTCCGACTTGTAACCCTGCCTCCCGGACTATATAAGGCGAGGCAGGGACCCTTCTCTAGCATCTCATCCAATCTCACGGCGCACTATTACACCATCTTGTAATCGTGCCCAATCAATCCAGAGCTACGCAGCATACAGGACGTAGGGTATTACGCACCTCGCGGCCCGAACCTGTCTAAATTGTGTGCCACGTGTCTCTTCCTTCGAGTTACCGATCTCGGCGAGGCCACATTCATCTACTTCGGGTACTCCCCTTAGTAGGTTGCCGGTCTAAAACACAGACACCAAAACACCAAACAGGCCAACCGAGCTCCAAACCAACCCAAACTCGAAACAGCAGCAACACAAGACAACAGCGAACACACCCAGACGTTCACCCGAGCAAAGACCCAACAGGGGTTGCACCGGTCAGACCGGTGAGAGGCACCGGTCAGACCGGTGTAGCCTGGGCAGCTCAAGATGAACAGCACCCGCGGGTCAACTTCTCCAAATCCAAGCCTTGATCTCCCGAATGGCTCCACAGGCTTGAACAAGACTTTGGGGACAATAGGAACACCTCATGAGGAGTTCATAGCCAAGTTTAATCCCACCAAAACTTGTCCAAACAAGAGGAATCGGAGAAATCCCGCAAAGAACTCCTCTAACCCTAGAACACCGAAAACCCCAAAATCGAGCCCCTTGACTCACGGATTCGGGACAGGAATCACAGCCCAAAGAACCACGAGGGGTTCCCACAAATTTCCCCCATCAAATCCCCGAGAGCAAGGTCCCGAAAGCACCCCAAGAAAAACACCAAGAGAGGGCTCCGAAAATCACCACCAAGAACATCCGGGAACAACACAACAAGGCCTTGAGGAACCACGCCGAATCATCTATACATGCCACAAAGGTTCATACAAGGTCTAGCTTGCCGCCCGATCATCCAACCCTCTCACAAGATCTCACCATGAAGCTCTCAAGCTAGTCCTATGGAACTCCTAAGAAAATAGGAAGGGAAAATAGGAAAGCAAATGAACTAGGGTTCCAAGAGGTTGGCTGCCATCCTCTCACCTCATGGGTTATATGGAGGCAACTGAAAGTCAAAAATACCCTTTCCTAAAAACTAGGGATACAAGCCCCTCAAGGGCGATTTTGGAAGTCTTCAAGCTTTCTCCATCGGACGGATGTCCGGCGACCGCAACCTGCTTAGCCTCGACGCAAGCCTTGCGATCCCGACGCGTGTCCTCCGCTTCGAAGATTCCAGACTGCGTCGTCGCACACCGGTCAGACTGGTACCCACCGGTCAGACCCACCGGTCGACCGGGCCCGCACGCGCTTCTTTGCGGCAAGGCACCGTCTTCGGTTCTCCGGTCTTGGCTTTGTGGATCAACCAAGGAACCCAGTGGTTTTCTGGTGAACCACCGGAAACCACGCGAACTCGGTGTAGCCTCCGCCAATCGCCACTCATGACTCGGCTCCCACGTAGTCCCGGCTCGACCTTGGTTTTGAGGCTCTACCAAGAAACCATCCATGACTTGATCTTGCTGTTCATGCCACCAGGCGGCCCGCACTTGACCCCGCTGGCCACCGGGTCCCTCGAACGAAGCCTACTTGTCTTCTCCACACCTGGAGGCCTCACCAGCGACGACCTTTCGCGCTTGTTCTTCACCTGCACCAACACCGGTCAAGCCGCAACTTTGCACCCGCAATACTTAGCCAAGAATAAGTCCACACAACGTTGTCAATCACTCATCACACAAGGAAGCGACCATCCACCGGTCCTCGAACCACACATGGTCCTCAATCTCCCCCTTGATGAGTGCATTGACAACACCCACATGAAAGTAACAAGAGAGAAAAGAAAACGAAAAGAAATGAACAAAAAGGAACTCCAACAAGCGATCGAAAGCCAAACAAAGGCAAAGAACAAGATCACTTGAAAAAGACAAGTCTCGAACCCCTTAGGCAAGGGCAAGGGCTCGACACATCCGAGACAAAACAAAGATCAAGCAAGGAGCGCAAACCACCAAAGCAAAGCTCGAAAGACCACAAAGAGCTCCCCCTGCACACATGCAAGCTCCCCCTGAACCAATGCACCTCCCCCTGGACGAATGCATGCAAACCAGCTGAAAACAGGGCAGCTGCAACACTTTCAGCTCACGCCGGTCAGACCGGTCATCACCACCTGTCAGACCGGTGCCCAACATGTGCACAGGACCAGCACTCACACAGGTCAGAGCGGTGACCTTGACCGGTCAGACCAGTGCACAACAGAGCCCAGAAATGGCTCGAAACCACCTGAAAACCTTCTAAATGCGTCCAGCAAGCCATTTCAAGCTCAAACTTCTCCCCCTTGTTGGCAATGCATGAATCAAGCCAAAAATGCAAAAATTTCAACCTAGAGCTTCTAAAATAGACAAAATTCAACAAAGAATGCTACACATGTCCAAATGAGCAAGTTAGGTACTCTACAGCTTCGTATCGACATCAACTACAAGATCACCAAGTTTCACAACCATTGGACGAAGCAAAGATGGATTTGGGCAATTTTGCGAAAAACTTGCCTCTCATGAGCAAAGTCCTAAACATGATCAAAACATATCAAAATGGCAAAGCCACACAAACTTCATGCTAGGACAGCCATTCTAATCATAAGACCATCACAAACACCCACAAGCACCTCATGTCATGTCAAAGCCACCGAGCCATGTGTTCACGCAAAATCGGCACCTCACGCCAAGCACACAGCAAGCCGAAAGGAGCTGGCTTAACACGAGCGATGAATCCTGAAAGCGTGCCAGTCAATTTTCCTGAAATTGACAAAGGAAATAAAATATTCAGATAACAAACTTGGAACTTGCCGGGTGGTACCAGACAGTTCCATATTTACGGCTAGAAAGCCAATCAAAGTGATATATAGCTACAACAAGCTATCTATCAACAGTTCAAATAGCATTCGGGAGCTGTTATACATGAAAACATGAAATAGCCGAATGGATGATGTAAGCATGACGATAGATCAGTCTTTGTTTAAATAACGTTGCTTGCACAAGATCATGACCGATCCTCGAGGATAAATAATAAGTAGGATAAATAAAGTAAAGCATGATCATAAATATGAAATAAACAAGCATGCATAGGCCAAAAGTACTAATCTACCGCATGTCTAGGTACTTTCAAACCCGTCAAGTATGAAATCAAACAAGTTAATCCACCGCATGATACAACTTGTTTCAAATCACACCACCAACCACAGAGAGATCAATCCACCGCATGATACAATCTAAATATGGAAAGCTAAAAGCATGCATTATTTAAAACATAACTTATAAGCACGTTTTACCTATGGAAGCACAACCGAATACAACTGTACAGCCGAATCGGGTTCCGTGGAGAAGGAACAAACATTGCCAAAGATGATAAACCTATCAGATTGAATCGAAATCTAATCCACCGGATGATTAGCTCTAAAACAATCCAAAAACCTGCATCTACCGCATGATACCCAGTTCTTTCAAGATTTACACAAGATTAACAAGCTTGAACCCGCAACACGTGACAACTTAGATTGATCCGGCTTCGGCTATTAAAGAACACGTGATCCACGTGCTATATTAGGCCAAAGATATTAACATGTTACATCAGGATCACCAAACAAGATAAAGCCGATTCAAACCAATCTAAATTTGGCAAAAGAGTGTTACATGAATTTAAACATAAAGTAAAAACTCAAAGCAACACGAGGTAACTTAATGAATCTATTAGATCTTGCCAAATCTAATAGAGCCGATAACTAGCTCCAAGCTAGATCTTAGCCTACCGCATGGCTCATGATCTAACAAGAAACCCTCTTGAACCAAGCTTAAATCTACCGCATGATACTAAGCATGGTAACAAGACTACTTGCATCACGGTCTATATCCACCGCATGATACTAGACATGATACAAGGTTGCCGGTACTTACGGAGGTCGACGGATCGATGATTCCCCTCGAAGAACTCGACGACACGACTAAAGGACTCGAGAATTTGGCGTAAAGCCGGTTTGTTGTGAAATTATTCGATACCCATTACATACATCAAGGGCCTGTATTTATACCCTTGTCCTAACACGACTCCGGGTCGACTAGGAGTACAACATTAAATGTCTAAATTAATGCTCCGATGCCAATGTTCGTCTCGTACACGCCATCAACTCGTTCTTTCCTCGCATCAGGCCACCTCACCATGCATTCCCGAAAATTTCCCCTTTAAAAGCGAAAACAACCTCTTTGCCGAACGATGGCGCACTGCCGACCGCAAGCGTCCTTTACTGATTTCCTTTGAAGAAACTTTTCCCAGCCGAATGGTATTTATCACCAAGCTCGGCCCACAAGCCAGTCTTTCTCCTGTACCATTTTTTGGTGTTAACATATGCCCCTTCAATTGCGGGATAAAAGTGATTTTATTCCGGAATTGACCACAATCGCTCGACGTCTTCAAGTCAAATATGTTCAACACCATTTTTTTCCTCCTGCAATCCATTGGAGTCTCCGCTCAGATCCAAACCCTAGGCCATCAACCTTCAAGCTCAAACCTTCAATGGCGGACCAAGCTATCCAGGTAAACTTCATCCCCTTAAGGTTCATTCGGTATTATCTTTTCGATTCCCACCTTAGATTTCTTTTTCCGCCTTTTCCTGATAGGAGCTATCCACCGAGCTTTTGATTCATACTGAGGATAACTCAACATCCTATTTCCTCGGTCCTGTAGGAATCTCTGACCCCCGCGAGTTCATTGAAGCCGAATCCAGGAGAATCCCCTTCAAAGTGGCTCTATCAGGGCCCCAGTTGTGGCAAGATGCCTTCAAGAACTGGCCTCTGCCCCCAATTGCAGGCTGGAGAAACTGGTACAAGAGGATACTCGCAGACAACAACGCGAAAACCAGCAATTGGGACACCCTTCATATTACCCAGTGCTTGGAGTTATCTCTGGCCGAGACCCCCAAGAACGAGAGCCTTTTGATTGCAGCCTGCCATTTCTGGTCAAATGACGTCAATGCCTTCCTCTTTGGCCATGGCCCAATGTCTCCTACCTTGGCCGATGTATAAATGATGACCGTCCTTGACATCACAGAATCCGTGTATCCTTTTGTTGGGGAATTCGGGAAAACCCGTCACCCTCGAAACGTCGAGTTTAACGAATTCTCAAAGCATGTTTTCGAAAGCGGGGTAATTCACGATTCTCGAAGTCCGGGACTGCGGAGTCTCGAATTCGCGAATGTGCGAGTTCGGGAATCTTGATTCGGTGAAGAGGCGGAGTCATGAACATGCGGAAGCCGGAATCTCAAGCGTTGATGGTCCGAACTTCGGAGATTTGCCGATTCGGGAATCCGATGAAGACTACGTTCGAGACTCAGGCGCAAGGACACGCACGAACCTGCCGGGAAGCAAGAGCCACTTCGGGAATCCGTAGAAGACCTAGTTCGGGAATTTCGGGCGAAGACATTCACGAATCACGGGAGAAGCAAAGTCAAAGTTGTAGTCCCAAAAAGTCGGGTTTAGAGTGTGAACTAGTGGCGGACTTGTAAATGTGTAAGGGGGAAAAGACATTCTTGTGTGTGTTCACATTAGGAATATTCTCCGAGCCCGAGGGTGTTATCGGAATGTAAAAGTCCCTTCGTCTCCCTATAAAAGGGGGCGCGAGGGCACGTGTAAACGGATTCAGACTTTTTTGGGACTTGTGCTATTTGCGGGAGGGATTTCAGTCGCTTTGCGCCCTAACTGTGCTATTGAACGTGTTAAGAACTTTCACTTGTGTTAGGGTAGTATTCCGAATTTTTCGGGTACCCCCAACATTGGCGCCCACCGTGTTCCAGCCGAAAAGAAACTCACGATGCCACCTCAGAAGAAGTCAAAAAAGACTGCTCCAGTGCAGGCAAACCAGGAAGATCGCCATCTCACCCAGGGGAATGAAAACTCGTTTGTTCCTGAATCCTCGAACGTAACAGACCAGCAGCGAAGAGAGAAGCTCGAAGCCCTCATGAAGGCAAGAGCAGAAAAAACAGCTCACATCCAAGAACAACCTCGCCGAACGGCAAGAGCACGAGAATGTTGATGCTGATGATGATTCCATAGACGAGAGAGCTAGCCATGGTCCACCAAAAGATACAACGGTACAACGAGAAAGACAAAGAAAAGTTCGCGGCTCGGTTGCGGGCGAAGAGGAAAATCTCCGAAAAACTAGAGCAGTGAACAAGGCAAAAGAACAAATACAAGCAATACGAGAGAGAAATTGACGAAATGAAAGAGCAAGAGAACGGCTCCCCGTGGCAAGAAACACCGCGAGCGGAACCCCGCGCTCGCAAGAGAATCCCCGAAGGAAAACTTCTTCGCGGGAAACGGAGTCTCACACTTCGTGGATTCCGAATCACCACCGTCAATAGGGCCGCAAACGGCACCTTGGCCGCCGAAGTTCAAGCCGGTCTCTCTTCCCAAGTACAACGGTTTCGGAAACTCCGGGCAATTTCTCATGAGATACGAGTCGGTTTGTGAATTCGGCGGGGAGGAGATGATGTTGCACTCGCCAAATCCTTCATCATAGCTTGCGAAGGGCCGATCTGAATTGGTACTCATTGCTGCCTCCACACTCGATCTACGAACTGGGTAGATCTTAAAAAAAAAGTTCATGCAAGCGTTTCGGATGTTCCATGACACAACGGCCCGAAGCCTCGGATTTGTATAACCGCAAGCGGAAGGACGGTGAACCACCGCGAAACTTCGTGAGAAGATTCATGCAACGAGAGGTCTCGGATCCCCGACGCCGATGACAAGACAACGATCAAGGCACTGATCAAGGGTCTCACCCCGGGGCCAACGACCTCCCATCTCACAAGAAAGAAGCCTGAGACAGTTGAAGAACTATTTCGGGAATTGGAGGATTACATTCTGTCTGATGATGACCACCGCAAGAGAGTAGCCGAACGAAACGAGGCAAGACAGGGCGGCAGAGATATGACCTGGCGGGCACCACCCCAGCATCCACGAAATGTAAACAGTGTTGCAAATCCTCAACAACAGCAAGAAAGCAGGCCAAGTGCCAGGGGAGGATTCAGTCATAGAGGAAGGGGGAGAGGAAGAGGAACCCCAAGCCTCCCGAACCACAACCCAAGAGATCCACACTTCTACTGCCAGTATCATGGAAGAGGCCATAGCACCGAAGGGTGCCCAGAGACAAAGAAGAACATGGCACGAATCCAACAAGAAAAGGCACTGATGAGCATCGCATCCTCGATGCCAACCCGATTCGGCCGAACTTCCGGCGGCCGCGCAGCTTCGCAAGTCCGCGATCCAAGCTCGTACCGGTTCGACAATTTCCACAATCGCAATCAACATGGCGACCTTCACAACAATTCTTCCCTCGGTCGCAAGCGATACGGTCGATCCGACGGCCCCGCGCCCATTCGGGAAATCTTGCCACCGCCTCCGGAAAGCTCATCAAGGCCTCGATCAAGTTCGGGACCTCGGAACTCCAAAGCATTGCCATCATTCGGGACTATCATGCCAATCACGGTGGATCTGCCATGGAATTTGAAACAAAGAAGCGGCGAAACAACTACTTCGGATCCGTGAATACCATCATCAATGATGGCCCGGTACCCGCCGGAGTGGGCGAAGGTGCCAATCACCTTTACGAGAAGAAGATTTCGGTGAAATCCGCGATCCACAATGATGCCATGGTGATTGAAGTCAACATTGCTTGGATGGGTCATAGGAAAAATCTTGGTGGACAACGGGAGTTCGGTGGACATCCTATTCCTGAAAACATTCGAGAAAATGAATCTGAGTCAGCACATGTTGGACCCACCGGAGTACCCATTGCGGGGGTTCGGAGGGAAGCCCATCAAGCCGGTTGGAAAAATATCACTCCCGAGTTTCTTTCGGAGATCTTGAGAATGCTCGAACCGAGAACCTCACCTTTGATGTGGTTGACATATATCACCCGTATCTTGCGATCTTCGGCGGGGGTTTCATGAACAAGTTCGATCTTTGTCATAAGGCAACGGTTCCTATGCATGAAGATGCCTGCGCCCAAAGGGGTTATCACGGTATTCGGCAATCAACAAGAGGCCGGGAACATAGAAAAGGGCCACACGCCCGGTCAAACGAATGTGTATCGGTGAAAGCAACCGAAGAGAGGAAGGAAACCTATGAAGAACCGAAGCGGGACAAAGACAAAAATAACATAGCCGCGAGAAGATGAAACAAAGAGAGTGTATCCGGACGACATGCCCGACAGAGCGGTCATAATAGGGGCCAACCTCGGCGCCGAAGAGGATGATGAACTCATACGCTTCCCCGAACGAAACAAGGATGTTTTCGCATGGTCGGCCAAAGATTTGCAAGGCGTTGACAGAGACATAATCGAACATGTCCTCGAAACAGATGACAAGATACCGCCCAAGAAGCAAAAACTTCGGAAAATGTCTGACGAAAAGGTCAAGGCAGTGGAAGCAGAAGTTCAGAGGTTACAGGATGCCCAAGTGATCAGAGAGGTCAAGTACCCAGTCTGGTTAGCCAACACCGTGCCAGTCAAGAAGAAAAATGGCAAATGGAGAATGTGTGTCGACTTCACCGATTTGAACAAGGCGTGCAAGAAGGACGATTTTCCCTTGGAAAGGGTAGACAAAATCGTGGATGATGCAGCCAACAGTGAGATGCTTTCGCTCCTGGACATGTTCTCTGGGTATCATCAGATCAGAGTTCGCAAAGAGGACGAAGAGAAGACAAGTTTCATCACTCCTTTCGGAACATTTTGTTTCGTAAGAATGCCAGAGGGGCTGAAGAATGCAGGATGCACGTTTTCAAGGATGATAGCAATAGTCTTGCACCGGCGATTCGGAGAAATATCTTGGCATACGTGGATGACATAGTTGTCAAAAGTATTCGAGAGAAAAGACCATATCGGTGATTTGGCGAAACGTTCGCGAACTTGAGGACGACAAACTTGAAGCTAAACCCGGAAAAATGTGTGTTCGGAATTCACAAGGGAAAAGTTCTTGGATGCCTAGTTTCAACGAAAGGCATTGAAGCAAACCCCGACAAGATAAAGGCTGCGATGGAAATGCAAGAACCGGCCTCGGTGAAAGATGTTCGAGAAGTTGACGGGGAGAGTGGCGCCCTCAACGATTCATCCCCGGAGCCGCAGAAGAAGTTTGCCATTCTTCCAAGTTCTCGGAAGTGCCAAGAAATTCCGGTGGTCCGAACCTCGAAAGCCGGGCCTTTCACGAACTAAAGACCTACTTGTCCGGCATGACCAAACTCTGTCCTCCCGAGCCAAAATCGCCGCTTCGCCGTATGTGTACGCATCAAATTCGGCGATAAGCGCGGTCTTTGGTACAGGAAAAGCAAGAAGAAGGAAAGCTCGGGCAAATTCCCGTATATTTCGCCTCGAAGCATTGTCCGGTTCCAAGGTTTTTTATTCCGAACCGGAGAAGATCGTGTATGCGGTCATCATGGCGAGCAAGAAAGCTAAGACACTACTTCGAGGGCCACGGAATAAGAGTTATCACCAACCAACCGTTAAGTGACCCGTTCGCAAACGGGAGGCTTCCACCCGAATCATCAAGTGGGGTCTTGAACTCTCCGAGTATGTGGTGGATTTCGAAAGAAGAAGTTCAATAAAATCGCAAGTCCTAGCGATTTCGTCGTGGACCGGACCTCACCTACTCGGAATCTAGATGAAAATATGCCCGAACCTTGGGTAGTGCGGTGTGATGGAGCATGGTGTTACAAGGGGGTTGGAATTTCGACTGTTGTAACATCGCCGACGGGCGTGGTCATAAGATATGCGGCGCGGCTCGTATTCGCGAACAATGAATACTCCACGAAAAATACAACGGAGTACGAAGCTCTACTTGCCGGCATTAAGAAAAATGAAAGCCTTGGGGCGAGCGGACCTTCATAATCGAACGGATTCGAAAGTAATCGAGGAACACATCGAGAAGGAAAGCGAGGCCGGGAATCCGGTTCTCATGAAATATCTTGAAAAAGTCGAGAGAAATGGAAAGACACTTCAAAGGATATTCGGTCCGGCAGACATCCCAAGGGATGATAATAATGAGGCGGATAAGCCGGCGAAGGCGGCGGCCAAATCAAGAGCTACCACCGGATGTGTTCTTTGAAATCATCGAGAGAACCTTCCATCAAAGATTCAAGAACTCAAATCGTGAATATGGTGGAAATTCCGGATCGGAGAGCGAAATAATGGCCTACCTAAGGGGACATTACGAACCACAAGATGAACTTGGAAGAGAAAAGGTTGAGGCAAAGGGCTCGGGGCTATACGGTGGTAAATGGAGAATTGTACAAATCGGGAGTCACCGAGCCTTGGCTACGCCGCATCACCTCCGAAAAAGGTCGTGAACTCCTAAAAGAAATTCACGGTGGATTTTGTGGGGCACACATAGGCACCGGGGCTTTGGGCGGCAAGGCGATAAAACAAGGATTCTATTGGCCAACCATAAACATCGACGCCAAGATGTTGGTTCGGCAATGTGAAGCATGCCGGAAGACGGGAAATCGGCGAGAATCCGCCTTCAATGCCGGTTCATTTAATTCCTCCAACCCGGCCTCTGCAAAGATGGGGCATGGACCTAGTAGGCCCGTTGCCAACAGCTCAGGGTAATTGCCGATTCGCGGCTGTAGCGGTCGACTATTTCACGAAGTGGGTAGAAGCAAAACCACTCGCGAACATCACAGCAGCAACAGTTCAGAAATTCTTTTGGCAGAACATAGTCTGCAGGTTCGGAGTTCCTAGAGAACTGACGGTTGACAATGGCAAACAGTTTGACTGTTACACCTTCAAAGAATACTGCAGAACCTTAGGCACACAAGCGAAATTTTCATCAGTATATCATCCACAGTCCAATGGTGCAGTCGAAAGAGCCAATGGTTTGATTTTTTCGGGAATCAAGAAATGTTTATTTGATCAGAAAAAGGGAAAGTGGGTGGATGAACTTCCGAAGGTGATCTGGTCTCACAACACCACAGTTTCAAGGGCAACAGGTTTCACGCCTTTTCGCCTACTCTTCGGGACTGAGGCTATGACACCGGAGGAGATCAAGAATGAAAGCATGAGAGTCTTGAAAGGAAAAGAGATAGAGGAAATTGATAAGAAGGTGGAGAAAGACATGATAGAGCCGACAATCCTCGAAGCGAGCGAGAAAACATTGAGAAGTACCGAGAGAGAGACAAGGGCATGGAGAGACAAAAAAGTAGTCGGAAGGACATTAAAGCGGTGATCTTGTCTTGAAAAGAAAGAAAAATTGGGAGAACCCGGGAAAACTTCATGAGTCATGGGAAGGGCCTTACATAGCCAGGGAAACAGATATGCCAGGGGCTTTTCGCCTGATGGAGCAGACTGGCGAAGAGTTGCCGTATTCGTGGAATGCCGATAGCCTAAAGAGGTATTATCCATAAAAACCCTAGTTGTAGATAGGTGTAGTGGGTAACGAGTTTTCAATTTTCGTAAGTTCACACTTTAGCAAGATAAAAGCCCGAATCACGTATCTATAAGTGATTTCGGAGAAAAAACTAGTTTTATTTCTTAATCGTCGTACTAGAATAAGAAGGACCGTACTCTTTTCCTTGCAAAGGGGGCTCTAAATCAAGAGGCAAGGTTTTTAACGAGGCGGATCCCATGTAAGATACTCTTTCTGATATATATATGAAGAGAGTCTTCCCCCAAATTGCATGGTTCGTATTTTGTGTCTCGAAATCCCATCGTGAAAAAAGAAAAAAGTTCGTGAGAAAGGCTCCGTGATAGCCGAAATCTCATCGTGAAAAAAGAAAAATGTTCATGAGAAAGGCTCCCTGATAGCCGAAATTCCATCGTGAAAAAAGAAAAAAGTTCGTGAGAAGGGCTCCCTGATAGCCGAAATCCCATCATAAAAAAGAGAAAGTTTGTGAGAAAGGCTGTGCGACAGCCAGAGTTCAATCAATGAAAAAGAGGCCTGAGACAACAACAAGTTGTGGCCTAGAAAAATCCCATCCATCGAGGGATTCCCACCGAAAAGGCCTGAGACAACAACAAGTTGTGGCCTAGAAAAATCCCATCCATCGAGGGATTCCCATCGAAAAGGCCTGAGACAACAACAAGTTGTGGCCTAGAAAAATCCCATCCATCGAGGGATTCCCATCGAAAAGGCTCGAGACAACAACAAGTTGTGGCCTAGAAAAATCCCATCCACGAAGGGATTCCCACCGAAAAGTACGCATGATGATTTCGAGAAAGTGAATGTCTAAGGGCTTGCCCGTGTATTCTCACTCGGTATAAATTGTTGAAAATTTTTCAAGTATCATCATTGTAAGAAAAGGGCAAGGGGCTCCATCAGACGATCGCAGAAAAACCTTGGTTGAAGCAACCGAGGGTTGCTGTATCAACCGAGGCAAGTCTGCCAGTCGGGTCAAGTCCACAAAATTCGAAACAAATTTTGTCGACTTGCGCAGTAGCAATCGAGGTTCACAAAAAACTAAGGAAGACTTCTCCTAGAAAGATATGCTAGAAATTCGAGAATAGTAAAATTCGTGAACCTGCAATCTAGTTTTCATGCGAAACGGCAAGGTGGGGGAGGGTGACGTTTTTTCAAAGAAAAAACATATTCATTGCCTTATTCGCATCAAAACTTCCGAACGAGTTCTTCGATAATTACAACACTTGGCGTAAAATTCAAAACGAAAGCTCAACAACATGTCCCGGTTTACAAGCACCGTCTTCGGCCACATCGCAAGCGTAGGCGAAATCAGATGCATCGGCTAAGGGGCTAAGGGGCTCCGTCTTGGGAACCTTGTCAGACGGCGGAGTAGGTGACACGGAGCGGACCTTCTTGCGAAGTAAGAAAGACGAGGAGAGGTCAAAACAACCTATAGAAAACTTAAGCGAAGCCTCAAACCAAAAATCGGAAAAATCCTGTTCAGGATGCGCTCGTTTGAACAGGCGCCACGCTTCACCACTAACGAACATATCGTCTCGATGAATCCGAAGTGGTAGCACGTCCTGCGCGCGGCCCGGCTTGCGGGACTGCGCGAGTTAAAATTTACAAAACAGCTGTTCAGAGAAGTTTGATGAATCTACATAAATCTACAGCCAGTCTCGAATTCACCCAAAAAGAGTCTAGACATGTCGCTCAATTCGTAACATCCACCTTCGGCGAATCTTCTTCTTGTTCGGGGACTTGTCCACCGTCGTTGCCATCATCACTGCTGCTACTGCTGCTGCTGCCGCCTGAGCCGTCCTCGCCGGACCCACCCGAACTCTCCCCGGAAGTCGATCCTTCGGGAGACGCGGCGACGCCTTCTTGGTCCTCCTTTTCTCTCAGCTGTGAAAGGAAGAGAAGAGTAAGGAAGGCTTAAGAAACTGGAACACCTGCGACGAACATAAGTCACGAAATCGAGCAAAAAGAAATTACCTCGTCAAGCTTTGCCCGCCCAACAGTCTTAGCAATATCCGCCCCGCCAACCAGCCAGAATTCCTTCGCGAATTTCAACTTTATAGCCACAATGTCAGGGTTTGCTTGAAGTATCGTATCGCTGGTAACGCTTGGGAACTGAGAAAGGTTCGCGCGAAACTTCGCCAAGTCCACACAGTCGTAATCGTGAAGGACCTTCAGAATACTCTCCACAGAAAAAGATACGGCGAAGTTGCTGGCACCAGAGATCACTTCGGGAAGAGCCTTGAATTCATCCTCTAGCCAATCCATGAAATCGGGGATATCAATGTCATCTGGGAGAGGGGTCCGGACGAACACCGTACTCATTCGGGGACTTCGGTACTCGACGCATAAAGCAATTTCAGCTTCCCCAAAATTTCCGAAGTGTTTTTCTTCGAAGCTTCACCTTGCTCTACCAGCGCCTTCTCAAGATCCACGATCTTCCGATCCTTTGAGCTCAGTGACTTAGTGAGGCTGGCATTGTTGACGCGAAGATCTTCAGCGATTTTCGCGTCTCGCTCTTGCTTTTGCCGAAGTTTTTCGATTACGCTCAAATCATCTTCATGAGATTTCCGAATTTTCTCGAGATCCTTTTTCGATTCCTCGAGCGCAGCTTCGGCCACTTTCTTTTCATCCTGACTTCTTTTCAGAGCCTCTGCCAGCTCAGACACCTTCCTCTCGAGTTCCAGATTCGTGGATTGCGCGAGGGTGAAGTTGCGCTCCAGCTCTTTCGACTTCTGAGAAAGTTCTTCATTAATCTTCACCTGTTCAGAAAGCCGGTCTACGGCAACCTTCCCGAGCATCGAGTACTTGAGGGCATAGTCTTCATGAAATCGTGCAAGCTTCGAAGGCGAATACGAGTGTAACAGATTCTTGAATTCTGCGAAGATCAAGACAAAGTCTCAGACTAAGACTCAACAGCTGGGAAATGTATGAAAAGATAGTAAGAAAGGACGAACCTTCTTTAGAGAACCGCTGCATGGTAACTTGTTTGCTTGAACCCGAAGAAGTTTTCCCTCGAGGCGAAGGAGCGGTTTCGGAGACAGAGAGGGGCCTTCTCTCGGAGCCTTGAGCGGCCTCTTCGGGTCGTTCGGGCGCTTCCTCCCTGTTTCATCAACAATGGCGGACGATTTCCATAGAGTTAAAAACTTGGACGCCTTGCCCCCGATGCCACTTGTCTCAAAACCAACACGCAATAGTTTGCCGCGATGAGACGTACCAAAGCTTTTGTTAAAAGCGGCCAAGGAAGGAGAGGGCGCCCGGTCTTCGGGGACGACCTCCCGAACTTCGACCAAAGGAACATTTTCGGCGAGTGGCCCTCCCTTTGGATAGTGCGCTCAAGGTCCCGAGCGAATTCGGAGGAAACTTCATCGGCGGCGGCGACCTCAACGACGGGGGTTTTGGCGGCGGCGGGGGACTCGGTGTGAACAACAACTTCGAAGGCAACAACGGACTTATCAACAACGGCGGGAGATGGCTCTCTTCGAACTTCGGGAACAACATCCGAAAAGGAATCAATATCCACGAATTCATTTTCGGAACCGGCGGGGCAAGCTGTCTCGAAAGTTAAATAATGGCCAGAGGAAAACACCTTTTAGATTATCTGTCTTCGTGAGGGTGTCGTCGTCGAAGGCGGATGGGACCCGCCGAACTCCAGTGGAAGAAACTTTCTTCACAGCTTTCTTCAATTTCTTGTGGCTCATCTGGGCAAGCCCCGAAGCAGCTTGGAGTTCAGCTTCTGAGGTTTGAGATTCCGAGGTCTTTCGTTTCCGCTTCGATGACTCAAGTGATCTAGTCCTCGAAGGCTTCACTCCCGAAGAAGTTCCCTCGGTGGCAGGTGACGGGTCTCGCTTCGACAACCTGATTCGGGGAGCGTTGATGGGGGCGGCTGAGCAGCTGGCCACGGCGATGACAGGAAGTTTCAACTTGGGACCAGGGCCTCGAGAGCTGAAAAATTTATCACCGCTGATCTCCGAAAAGACACGATTGATCTTCTTCTTGTGCTTCACCAGGGCCTTGTATGCTTTGTACTCGTTCATGGTATATTCGCCTACCATGACATTGACCCTTTTCTCAACTTCGTCCATGAAGTCCTTGGCGCTCTGGCCCTCGCGAAGATTAATCCCGAACTTCGGGAAAGGAACCTTCGATCCGCCCGCTGACGTTGTAGTATACGATTTCGGCGGGGGACCGGCCGTTCGAAATAGGCCGCATTCTCGCGGCGACAAATTCTTCGATAATGTCACGGCCGCCGAGTATCGTGCCGGCCGGATGAAATGCACTTTCGCAACTTCGATTCCTAAGGCCCGCTGGTTGTATCTTCCTACATTTACTGCCGCGAGGGGCGCGATCGGGCTTGACATCTTCGGCTCATCAACCTTCAAGTAGAACCAATAAGATCTCCAATCGTCGGTGAGGTTGCTCTTGCAGCAGGGAGCGATCTGGATTCGAGTGATCCCCTGTCGGGTGTTCTGGCGTCGCGTGTTGAAGGTGCAGCACGCGTGCTGACTATGGTAAAACTGCCCATCGTCGCCCTTGATAACTTCGGGGATGATCACCAACTCGTAGAACCGAGTGAAACCATCGACAATAGGATTGCAGCCAAAGGTCTTCAAGATCCAGATAAACTTCGACACTTCGAGGAAGGACGTCGGGGTAAGTTGGTGGATCTTCACCGAAAATGCATCGAGAATTGCCTTGGCAAGATTGGATCACAAGGGAACCGCAGCCCACGGATGAAGAAGTCTCGAAAAACCACAATTTCTCCCGGCCTTGGGAGTAGGAGTTAGTTCATCAAGTGGGGCACGCCCGGCGCCGGGAGAGAAGAATCCGGCCTTCTCGTACTCGCGAATAATGTTGCTTGTGACCTTCGACTCTCCGAAGGTGAGCGAGGGCGGCCGGTGGGCCGAAGTCCTCGCGCATGACGAGATCGTCAACACCGGCGTCCACATCCCCGACGTCTTCGCCGCCGTCGGACCCAACCTCTCCGTCCTCGCGACTTCGGGAACCGCCGGGTGAACCAACATCTTCGGCGGAGCATCATGATCCGCACTTTCGGTGGTTGGATCGAGTGGGAGACCGGCGGCGATCGGCTCTTCGGTAGTCATGGGCCTAGCCGTACTTTTAACCCGAGCCACCTAATAAACACGAACATCCAAACGGTGAGAATAATGTTCGAAAATGAAACTCGCGAATTCGCGATGTCTCTACACCTAAATTTAACGAAATAATGAATCAACGAAGCATGGATAAAAAATACCTTAGAGGAGCACGAACAAGGCCTGGAGTTCGTAAGCCTTCAAGCGAGAAAACCGTAATCCGCGAAGAGAGAGACACGCGAATAGTGAAAAGCTCGAGAGCGAGAAAAGATTTTTAACGGCGCCGGCCCGCTATTTATAGGGCCGGGGGGGGGGGGGGTAGTTTCGCGAAGTGCGCCTCGATTTAACCGCCTTTGGCAACCCGGGTGACGCATGTCCCCTCCGACGTTCCGAGGGTGACGTTTTTTACTAAATTTCCGAAAGGTTCGTGGAATCGGATCGTCGGAGTCAACCCGCTTCCCCGAGGGGGCTAGTGTTGGGGAATTCGGAAAAACCCGTCACCCTCGAAACGTCGAGTTTAACGAAATTCTCAAAGCATGTTTTTCGGGAGCGAGGGAATTCGCGATTCTCGAAGTCCGGGACCCGCGGAGTCTCGAATTCGCGAATGTGCGAGTTCGGGAATCTTGATTCGGTGAAGAGGCGGAGTCATGAACATGCGGAAGCCCGAATCTCAACCGTTGATGGTCCGAACTTCGGAGATTTGCCGATTCGGGAATCCGATGAAGACTCGTTCGGGACTCGGGCGCAAGGACACGCACGAACCTGGCGGGAAGCAAGAGCCACTTCGGGAATCCCGCAGAAGACCTAGTTCGGGAATTTCGGGCGAAGACATTCACGAATCACGGGAGAAGCAAAGTCAAAGTTGTAGTCCCAAAAAGTCCGGGTTTAGAGTGTGAACTAGTGGCAGACTTGTAAATGTGTAAGGGGGGAAAAGACATTCTTGTGTGTGTTCACATTAGGAATATTCTCCGAGCCCGAGGGTGTTATCGGAATGTAAAAGTCCCTTCATCTCCCTATAAAAGGGGGCGCGAGGGCACGTGTAAACGGATTCGGACTTATTTGGGACTTGTGCTATTTGCGGGGAGGGATTTCGGTCGCTTTGCGCCCTAACCGTGCTATTGAATGTGTTAAGAACTTTCACTTGTGTTAGGGTAGTATTCCGAATTTTTCGGGTACCCCCCAACACCTTTCAAGTATAAAGGCTCCTCCAGGCAAAAAGTAGTGAAAACAGGACGTGGATACAAGTCATATATCCAGAACCATATGAAAAATGGCCCTTTGGGTGAAGTCGAATACAGGGCATTCCTGAACATGTGGTTGTGCAGATTTATCTTTTGTGGCAAGGCCAGTGAGCCAACCCTTAACCACATTGCAATGGCTGAAGATTTAGCTACTGGTCATCGTGTACCCCTTGGAAAGTACCTCCTTGGGAGTGTGTATCATATGCTCCATCAAATCACCTCTCAAATGCACACCGGCCAGAAGATATCATGTGTCAACGGCCCTTGGTGGTTTGTTCAGATGTGGCTGCAGCTATACATGCACCAGATTGTTGGCATCAATCTCAACAATCAGCATTTCCTTTCATCCAGTTACAGAGAAGGAGAAGCTCAGATTACCAGAGGATGCCAAACCTATGGAGAAGCGGCTTCAACCATATCTATTGATCAAAATGTCAGTCAACTTTTTGAGCTCTTCTTCAGAGGTTTCATCAATCCCCTCTGGCTCCCTTATTTGGGCAATGATAACCTGACCCTTCCTTATGAATTTTCCTTTGAAACTGGATGTCATGATGCAAGATTCATAGAAATCTTTAATATCTTTATCCATCCATGCATCTTGCTAGCAGAATTCTGTGGAGGAAGTGCCCCCAAGACTATTTCTTCATGAATTCCTCAAACCCAGAGAGGAAATCAAAGAGAGCATACAAGCCAGAAGGGTCTTTGAATACCCATGTAGTCCAACTATGTATATCTGGCTCTTTACACCAATAACAATAGCTCATCCTCTCTTCATCTCCTGGTGGCAAGAATTCCATGATCATATCTTTAGCGAACCAGTGCACCCTTTCTGTCTTGAGCTCATGCCTGACTTCCAGCCAACCTCAGAGGTAACACACTTATCTTTTCTCCTTTGATCAGGCATGCCTTCCTTTACTGATCATGACTTTTGGTTACTTCCTACAGAATACAGAGCCTGCCCCTCGAGCTAGGACATTCTCTTACAATGTTATTGGCCCAATCTCTGCCTTGGGATTCAAATCCACAACTCTGGCTCAGCTGATGGCCAGATATGCTACAATGGACCCAACTCTCATCAGCTCAACCTCTGATAAGAGAAAAGCTTTATCCTTGGTTGCACCTCCAGCTGCCAAGAAGAAAAGAACCACTAAAAAGGTCCCCATTGAGGTAAGATCTCTTCTTTCCTGAATACAAGACCATTCTTCATCTGACATATTTTATCTTGTGCAATTCCAGACCAGAACTCAGCAACCATCAACAGCTTCAGAATCTGCCAACGCTCCATCTGTCGGTATGACCTTTACTGCTTCTTTCTCTTTAAAAAATCACCATTTACATTTGCATTTACCCTTTATCTGGTATTTGTAGAAGAAACACTGGTGAACCAACCTGTGGAGATCTCCTCCCCTCAGCATGCTTCAAGTCCAAGTTCACCAAGGGCTCAACCATCTCCCTTTCAAGCAGAAACTTCAACTTTACCAGGGATCCAGTCACCCCCGCCTCAAGCAGAAATTCCAGCTTCACCAGAAATGAACCCATCTTCACTTCAGCCAGAAGCCTCAAATTTACCAGGGACTGCACCAGCTTCCCCTCAAGTAGAAGCTTCAGCTTTGCCAAGAACTCCTCAGATTCCTCCTCAGCTGGTCGCCCAGACAATTCTCCTTGAACCTGAACAAGACTCTGCCCCAACTCAAGAGACCAGGCATGAGGTAAGTGTAGGCACCCAACTCTGTTATCTTCTTTCAATAAACCATCCCTAATTCTGCAATCCTTCTTCTCCAGGACCAGGCTACATCATCATCAAGCTCACTACTCATTATGAGTGATCCAACTGCCGAAAAGGATGAAGGATACTTAAATCAAGTCCTGTCAGAGGAAAATCAGGCAAAGCTCAAAGAACTCTTTTCCTGGCTGCAAAGAGATGCTCGAGATCAAGTCAGAGATATTGATCACTTCGAGAAAATACTTGAATCCATCGATCAAGAGCTCCCTGAAGACATCAAAACTTCCTTGGAGCCTATCTCAGATCTGGATATTCATTATGTGTCAATAAGGCGAGCCTTGAAGAGCCAATCCTCCCGGCCAGTTCTTGAGCAAAAGAAAACCAGAGTTGAACAAACTGTGAAAGGATCACAAGCTCAAATCGAGAGCAACAAGGAAATGCTAGCCAAACTGCAATCCACTCTTGAGTTGAAAATTGCCAGAAAAGCTGCATTAGAAACTGAGCTGAGGAATTTGTCAGCCGAAATTGAAGCTGATGAGGAAAAGATAGCCGAGCTCCCTGGATTAACAGAGAAAATCCAAGAGGAAGCATTGGCAGCCATGACTGAAGCAAACCAGCTCGAGGCAAAACTTTCCGCCCTGTCCAATACTCAGAAAGATTACCAGGAACGGCTGGAGAATATCAATCAGATAATATCAAATGCCTCTAGCATAATTGCAAAGTACTTGAACATTTGATTGTACTAAGCAATGTGTAACCAAATTAATCGTCCTTGTAACCTTGCCTTTTTATAAACTTCATTTCCTCTTTTCTGTATTACCTTGTTTGCAATTTTATGGACGATTTATTCAGTGACTGCGGTCAAACAGTACCATACCCGAACAGCACCCCGACCGCAACTCAGCCGAGCCAGTCAACCGAATATGACTCAGCTTGGATTCCAAACGACCCGACGGCGATTCGGTTAAGGAAACCTCTCCACTTTCCAAGTTTCTCGGGATATGCACCACGATCCAGGGCCACGATCTCCTCACCATCCCTATAAATAAAACCGTAGGTGCCCCCAGCCTTTTACCAAGCCTTTAGCCTTCAAACCTTGCCAATCTAAGTTTTTCTTCCTCCATCACCAGCACAACTCCAAAACCAATGGCGGGCAGTGGCAACAGGTGCCGCGCCGCTGACGAAGCGGAAGGGAGTCGCGCCGGCGCGCGTCGGAGGCAGTGATCGTCAACTTCCCTTATGACTCTTCCTAGATTTCCTTCTGTCTGTGACGATCTTCTCTGTTTCAGGCTCATCCAATGGAATCCGACCCCTGCGCCGGCCATGAATCCGGCCCTGCCAGACGACTCCTCGGAGTCGAACAACTACTCCCCCGTGCCCTACGAGGAGCTCGACGCCCTCCATTTCAAGACGGAGCTTGAAGAAGCCCAGCGCGAGCTGGGGGATGTCTCCAAGAAGGCTGGAATTGCCGAACTTGAGTGGGAGGACCAGCGCAAACAGTTGCTGGCAACCATCGACGGTATATTCCTTAGATTAACCTCCAATCCAATTCAACTTTTGATACTAACTATCATTGCCTTGCAACTTTGCAGCCCGCGACGTCGAGCTTGACCAGCTGAAAATGCTGGTGAAGCAATTGGCTGACAAGGTGAGTGCTCCTGGAGACACGCCGGCGGAGCGCCTCGCCGCGGTAGAAGATCGCGTGGACGAGGTGGCTGTGCACGACATCCGCCTCGGCACCACCCTGGGCTTGGCCGCCATGGCGACACACACCGGCGTCGACTACTCCATCCAGCCGCGCGGCTTCCAGGGCGGCGCACCAGAAGACATCGACGAGATCGAAGTCATCTTGGAGCGCCTCGATGTCCACGGTGATGCCATTGCCGAACTCACCCATCCCCAGTCTGTGCTAAACAGGCTTTTCGATTAGATTGTAGTAGGGATGCTTGATTTTCGGCAATAAATAAAGAATTTTAATTTCCATGCTTGTATTGTGATGATCCCCTCCTGCTTGCAACTGCGAATTTTACTGTTCTCAAACGAATTTGAGAACTTCACTCGAGCCGAATACGCGAAAATAACTGCCCCTTGGCGCAAAATCTACAGAAAATCTTCAATTCGGGAACCATAAACACTGTTCAATGAAAACCCTTCGCACTTGGGAAGAAAACCCTGCCGTTTGGTATTCCAATAACGTACGCCAACCAGTCATCACTCCCAATGCGCTCTCACAGTCAATAAAATAGCCCTCCTGGGTGCCCTGCAAATCCACTCGCATACTCTTCCATCACTTCACATCTTCTCCCCCCTGGTCCAGAAGAGAAAACCCCAAGGCCATAGCGGACAAGGGAAAGCAACCCATCAAGGAGGACAGCACTCCACCGAAGAAGCGTACCATTCGAGAGTGAGTTTTCTTTTAATCCATTTCTTGCTCTCATTCGCAATCTCATGTTTACCCCTTCTTGTTTTCTCCAGCCTTGACCTGCTCCCTGAAGAAATCTTTGGGACTGAAGAAGTGCCCGAGTACATTTCCTCTGACTCCTCCTCTGAAGAAGAGGACACAACGCCGGAACAGAGGGTCAAGCACCAGCTGCGCCGCCGCATTCGACATCTGGAGTACAATCTGCGAGACATCACCGCCCGCTGCAATGCCGAACGCGAACGCCGCATGAGCTTGGAGGCGTTGGTTGGGGGTAAGATCATCATCTTCATTTGACTCCCGTACTCAATCTCAAACTTTCACTTGACAACTGTTCTCTTTTTCAGACTTCTCTGACAGGTACAGTAACTTGAAGGCTTCTTGGGACAGCCTAATGGAAGCCGCAAGTCATGGCAATCCCCGAAGCTTCCGGGTTCTTTGTTACGGTGGTCTGGAACAGGTTGAAGAGGGAGGAGGGCGAGGAAGCAAAACAAGAAAAATGAATGAAGCATACTTTCGCTTCTTCCTCCAGGCCTTCTGCTTCCCACCCCCTTGTAATCTTGAGTAGCCGGATTGTCAAATAAAAGCCTGCAAGAAACATCTGTAATGTTATGTATTTTTGTGCTAAGGGCAATACACATGAGTATTGGCCATTTCCCATTAGGATTTTTGTTCTAAAGGCGGCTCCTTCCTTGAATGTCGGCTGTCTCTGTGTACCAGATATCTGCAACCCTGATGTTCGTACTCAACGATCAATTTCAATGCTAGGATAATATTTCTTCAAATATCTTCCATGTATAGCTGCAGTAAATTCCTCTCCTAGCAAAGTTTTCAATTTGTAAGCATTGTCAGGTACATATCTGACTACCCGAAAAGGGCCTTCCCAATTCGGGGACCATTTGCCGAACGCACTGTACTTAGTCCCAATCGGCAGTAACGCCTTCCAAACTAAATCTCCTTCTGCAAATTACTTAATCTTTACTTTCTTGTTGTAATATTTAGCAACTCGCATTTTGTTCTTTTCAATGTTTTCCAGGGCTCTAAGATGAATCATATGCAAATCTTCTAACTCATCCATCATTAAGCCACTGTAATCTTTGGAGCTCAAATCCTTTTGCAAAACCACTCTCCTTGAATCTGACTGCATTTCCCAGGGCAAAACAGCATGATGTCCATAAACTAACTCATAAGGAGAAGTTTTTGTAGCTCCATGAGGAGCCATTCGGTAAGCCCATAAAGCCTCGTTGAGTACCGAATGCCACCTCCTTGGCTTCTGGTCAATCTTCTTTTGTATAAGCTTGATCATGATCTTGTTAGAAGCCTCTGCTTGACCATTAGCTTGGGCGTAATAAGGAGAAGAATTAAACAATTTGATTCCCATGCTTTCGGCAAACTCCCTGAACTCCAAAGATACAAACTGAGCTCCTTGATCAGTCGTAATTGTTTGAGGAATTCCAAACCTGTAAATGATGTGTTCTTTAACAAACTCAATCATGTTTTCTGATGTTACTTTCTTTAGTGGAATTGCCTCAACCCATTTGGTGAAGTAATTTGTTGCCAAAAGCACAAATTTATGCCCCTTGCTAGATGGAGGATTTATCTGGCCAATCAAATCTATACCCCATCCTCTGAATGGCCATGGCTTGATAATTGGATTCAATGCTGACGCTGGAACCCTTTGAATATTTCCAAACTCTGACAATCTTGACATCCCTTGTAATACTCAAAGCAATCTTCCAGCATCGTCGTCCAAAAACATCCAGTATGTCTGATAACCCATTTCATACGATAGGTCGATTGATGCGCTCCACACAGCCCATCGTGCACCTCACTCATCATTTTGTTCGCTTCTTCTGGACCCAGACATTGCAGCAACACCCCATCTAATGATTTGTAAAATAAATGTCCATCTAGAAGAACAAATTTTATAGCTTTATACTTGAGCTTCCTAGAAACCTTTCGGGATGGATTTTCCAGATAATCAATGATTTCTTTTCTCCAATCATCCTCTGCAAGATTACTCCCAAAAGCACATACCTCCATGGCAACCACTTCTTGATTCTCTCTATAACCTGAAGCACTTTGAGCCAACCTGTTTGCCTCTTCATTGTGTTCTCTAGGAATATGCTATAGAATTACTAACCGAAAACTCTTTAAGATTTCCCTGCATTCTTCGTAGTAACTCCTCAGGATATCACTTCTACATTCATATTGGCCGTTCAATTGTTTTATAACTAGCTCAGAATCTCCATAAATTTCAACTGAAACAGCCCCGGCTTCTCTCAGGTATTGAAGCCCTCTAAGTAGCGCCTCGTACTCAGCTTGATTGTTTGTGACAGTAGGCTGAATAGGGATAGCAATCTCAAACATCTCACCCCTGGGTGAAATTAATAAAATCCCTACTCCACCTTTACCACATGAGGATCCATCAAAGAACAAAGCCCAAGGAGTAATTTCAAGCAAATCAATTGGTGGATCACGATGCTCAGTAATAAAATCAGTAATAATCTGACCTTTTATAGCTTTTGCCGATTCGAACTTTAGCTCAAACTCAGATAAGGCCAAAATCCACTTTCCAATCCTTCCATTCAAAATTGGCATAGATAACATATGTTTTATTACATAAAATTTGGAATATACAACACATTCGGCATTCAACAGTAGTGCCGAAACTTTGTACACGAGTAGTAAACACACAAGCACAACTTCTCTGCAGCCGAATACCTGGTTTCAGGATCAAGTAATTTTCGGCTAAGGTACGCTACTACCCGCTCCTTTCCTTCAAACTCTTGTATAAGGGACAATCCAATGGTTTGGGTATCGGCCGCCACGTACAACTTAAAAGGCTTGTTCAACTGTGGAGGCACCAACACTGGTGGTTCCTTCATGTACCGCTTGATCTCATCAAAAGCCTTTTGTTGTTCGTCACCCCATACAAATTTTTGGTCCTTCTTGAGCTTCAACAGCAAAGATAAAGGCAAGACCTTTTGTGACAAATTTGAAATGAACCTTCTCACAAAATTGATCTTGCCAAGCAGTGATTGCAATTCCTTGAGATTGGTTGGAGGAGCAACTTCGTCGATAGCTTTCATGCTTTTCTTGCCAACTTCAATCCCTCCTTCATGTACCAGAAATCCCAAGAATTCTCCAGCTGACACTCCAAAGGCACACTTGTTTGGATTCATCTTCAACCCATGCTTTCGGGTGCACTCCAGAGTCCTCTTTACATCCTTCAAGTGTAAATCATGATTCAAAGATTTGATGACGACATCATCAATATAAATTTCAACAATTTTGCCGATCAACTCATGAAAGATATAATTCATGGCCAGTTGATAAGTCGCACCAGCATTTTTCAACACAAATGTCATGACTATCCACTCAAATAGGCCTATATGACCAGGACATCTGAAGGCTGTCTTCGATATGTCTTCTATTGCCATAAATATTTGATTGTACTCTGCATTACCATCCATAAAACTGATAACTTTATGTCCAGCTGCAGCATCAACCAATAGATCAGCAACAGGCATTGGGTATCCATACATAGGAGTGGCCCTGTTCAAATCTCTGAAGCCTATGCAAACCCTCATCTTCCCATTTTTCTTGCAAACAGGGACGATGTTTGAGATCCACTCCGCATATCTGCACGGCCGAATGAAATTTGCATCAAGTAATCTCTCAATTTCCTTTTTCACATCGGCCAATACTTCATCCTTGTAGATTTTTCGGGGAGGCTGCTTATATGGTTTAAAACCAGGCTTGATGGGCAACCGATGTTCAACAATAGAACGATCCAAACCAGGCATCTCCGAATAATCCCAAGCGAAGCAATCTTTATATTCCTTTAAAAGCTTGATTAATTCTTCCCTGAAACTTGACTCCAAGTTAGCACTGATAAATGTCGGCCTTGGCTTATCACCGTCTCCAATGTCGATTTCTTCTAACTTATCAGCCGACATGAATCCACGCCCTAACTTTCCATCAGTTCCATCTACTGGATTATCCATTTAAAAATTACTATAAGAGCCGACTGCTTGAATCGGCTGTTAATCACTACTGACTGGTTCAACAGGACCTTCTCCCCAGTCCTTTCCTGAGAAGCAATCAATGCCTTGATATTCCCAGAAGGCTGGTTCGACATTAGCTACGCTCACTGAATCATCTGCTTGGACTACTTCAATGTCATCATCTACCCACTGAACAAGCTGTTGATGCATGGTAGATGGGATGCAGCAATTGGCATGGATCTAGTCCCGTCCAAGCAGCAAGCTGTAAGCTCCCTTGCCTTCAATGACAAAGAAGGTTGTGAGCAAAGTTTTGGACCCGATCATCAAGTCCATGTGCACGCAGCCCTTGGTATCTCAAGGATTTCCAGCAAAATCATTCAGAATTATGCTTGTTGGTGTTAAGTCCCCGGGGCCTATGCCAAGCTTCCTGAATGTGGTGTATGGCATTATGTTGACTGCAGCCCCACCATCAACAAACATCTTGGTCAATGGCTTGCCATTGACATACCCCTTCAAATACAACGGCCTCATGTGTCGATTCCTGGCCGGCTTGTCAAAGGTGGCCTGCTTAGCCAATACCAGTTGCGCCATTAATCCCCTAAGTTGCTCATCCTCATTGACATCTGGAGACACCTCCTCCTGCACAACTTGGTTAGCGGGTGCCATGATCTCATTCGGCAGAAAGTATACCATGAATGCTGGAGCCGAACGACCCGATCCTTCAGGCTTGTCTTTTGGGCGCCACACTTGCTTTCTCTTGATTCCCGCCTGCTTCAATTCTTGGTTCCTCAAGCGTTGAACCCTGCTCTTTTGGCTTCTCCTCAAGCCAGGCGGGCACCACTGTCCTTCTTGCCAGATGTACTCGCGTTCCTGTTCTTCTTGATCAACCCACTTTTGAAGGACCGATATGGCGAACCAGAGAGGGGGGAGTGAATGGGAGCCGATAAAAATTATTCTCGAAGGAGATGGAAACTCCAACAAGATGAACGCGGCTTCCAACACACTTCTCCAACTCACTACCCAAGTTGGTCAAGCCCGCGTAGCCACTGGAGTGCCACTGGACCTAGGAACCAACACACAACCTTCCGACCCGAGAACGCAGCGGAACACCAAACCTCGAGTCTACAGACCAACACCGGTCAGACCGGTGAGCACCACCGGCGGGCCGGTCCCTGCCGGTGAGCCGGGCAACTTTCACCAAGTGGCTCCACACCGGTCAGACGGGTGAGACACACCGGTTAGACCGGTCACGGCCGAAAGCCTCCAAAGCACCAAACAGGCCAACCGACCACCAACCGACCCAATCTCGAAACGGCAGCAACACAGGACAACAGCGAACACACCCAGACGTTCACGTGAGCAAAAACCCACCGAGGGTTGCACCGGTCAGACCGGTCAAGAGCACCGGTTAGACCGGTGTAGCCTGGGCAGCTCGGGATGAACAGCACCCGCGGGTCAACTCCCCCAAATCCAAACCTCGATCTCCCGAATCGCTCCACGGACTTGAACAAGACTTTGGGGATATTAGAAACACCTCATGAGGAGTCCTTAGCCAAGTTTAATCCCACCAAAACTTGTCCAAAAAGGAGGAATCGAAGAAATCCTGCCAAGAACACCACAAACCCTAGAACTCCGAAAACCCCAAAATCGAGCCCCTTTACTCATGGATTTGGGAGGGGAATCACAGCCCAAAGAACCACGAAGGGTTCCCACAAATTTCGCCCATCAAATCCCCAAGAGAAAAGTCGCGAAAACAACCCAAAGGAATCACCAAGAGAAGGCTCCGAAAATCACCACCAAGAACAACCGGGAACAACACATCCAAACCTTGACGAACCGCGCTGAATCATCTATACATGCAACAAAGGTTCATACAAGGTCTAGCTTGCCGCCCAATCATCCAACCCTCTCACAAGATCTCACCATGAAGCTCTCAAGCTAGTCCTATGGAAATCCTAAGGAAAATAGGAAGGGAAAATAGGAAAGCAAATGAACTAGGGTTCCAAGAGTTGGCTGCCATCCTCTCACCTCTTGGGTTATACAGAGGAAACCGAAAGTCTAAAATACCCTTTTCTAACAACTAGGGATACAAGCTCCTCAAGGGCGGTTTTGGAAGACTTGAAGCTTTCTCCATCGGACGGATGCCCGGCGACCGCAACCTGCTTAGCCTCGACGCAAGCCTTGCGATCCCGACGCGTGTCCTCCGCTTCGAAGATTCCGGACTGCGTCGTCGCACACCGGTCAGACTGGTACCCACCGGTCAGACCGGCCCGCACCGTCTTGCAAGACCGTCTTCGGTTCTTCGGTCTTGGCTTTGTGGATCAACCAAGGAACCCAATAGTTTTCTGGTGAACCACCGGAAACCCCGTGAACTCGGTGTAGCGTCCGTCAATCTCCACTCATGACTCGGCTCCCACGTAGTCCCGGCTCGACTTGGTTTTGAGGCTCAACCAAGAAACCGTGCAAGACCTCATCTTGCTGTTCATGCCACCATGCGGCCCGCACTTGACCCCGCTGGCCACTAGGTCCCTCGAACGAAGCCTACTTGTCTTCTCCACACCTGGAGGCCTCACCGGCGACGACCTTTCGCGCTTGTTCTTCACCTGCACCAACACCAGTCAAGCCGCAACCTGCACCTGCAATACTTAGCCAAGAATAAGTCCACACAACGTTGTCAATCACTCATCACACAAGGAAGCGACCATCCACCGGTCCTCGAACCACACATGGTCCTCAATCTCCCCCTTGATGAGTGCATTGACAACACCCACATGAAAGTAACAAAAGAGAAAAGAAAACGAAAAGAAACGAACAAAAAGGAACTCCAACAAGCGATCGAAAGCCAAACAAAGGCAAAGAACAAGATCACTTGAAGAAGACAAATCTCGGACCCCTTAGGCAAGGGCAACGGCTCGACACATCCGAGACAAAACAAAGATCAAGCAAGGAGCGCAAACCACCAAAGCAAAGCTCGAAAGACCACAAAGAGCTCCCCCTGCACACATGCAAGCTCCCCCTGAACCAATGCACCTCCCCCTGGACGAATGCATGCAAACCGGCTCGAAAACGAGGCAGCTCGCAACACTTTCGGCTCACACTCGGTCGGACCGGTCATCACCACCGGTCAGACCGGTGCCCAACATGTGCACAGGACCAAGCACTCACACCGGTCGGACCGGTGACCTTGACCGATCGGACCGGTGCACAACGAGCCCAGAAATGGCTCGAAACCACCTGAAAACCTTCTAAATGCGTCCAGCAAGCCATTTCAAGCTCAAACTTCTCCCCCTTGTTGGCAATGCATGAATCAAGCCAAAAATGCAAAAATTTCAACCTAGAGCTTCTAAAATAGACAAAATTCAACAAAGAATGCTACACATGTCCAAATGAGCAAGTTAGGTACTCTATAGCTTCGTGTCGACATCAACTACAAGATCACCAAGTTTCACAACCATTGGACGAAGCAAAGATGGATTTGGGCAATTTTGTGAAAAACTTGCCTCTCATGAGCAAAGTCCTAAACATGATCAAAACATATCAAAATGGCAAAGCCACACAAACTTCATGCTAGGACAGCCATTCTAATCATAAGACCATCACAAACACCCATAAGCACCTCATGTCATGTCAAAGCCCCCGAGCCATGTGCCTACTTCTATGTATGAGACTTCTCATTGGTAGGCATCATGCAACGGTTTAGCACCCAAAGCAAAATAAATTCAGCACATATGACATGGGAGCACATTTTCCAAGCATTTTACATTTCATTTTCAGATTCATATTTGGTACATGAAATGTCTTTGCGACAAAAAGGAACTTATGCCCCTCCACAAGATAAGGCAAGAGGGCTAAACATTCATGATGGCAAATGAGCCTTTGGCCCCCATATGATCAACAAACTAGCTATCCAACCACAAATTAAGCATAACCAAGCCACTAAAACATGTCAAGATCATATAAAGGCATTTACACATGAGAGAGCATGTATGTGACATTTTTCAAAAACATAGCCATCAACCATGGATTATTCATCAAGATCATCAAGAGCTAAGCCAAACTAACCATAGCATACCAAACAAGCTTACAAAGACATAAATAGCATTCCATGGTGAACAATGTATATAGGAGAAGCTTTTCCTATCCAATGCATATGATACAAAATGTATGCAATCTAAGATACAAGGATGCCTATACATCATGTTACATATGCCATGCCAAATGCAAGAAATGCACAAAGGAAACTATACATATGCTACAAAGGAGCTCCCACACACCCAACTCAAGAAATCAAACACACACCAAGCTCCCCCCGCAAACGAGTGAAAGTTGCTTGATCTAGGGGTTTGGTGAAAATATCAGCTAGTTGGTCATGTGTGGGTACATGGATCAAAGCTATCTTTCCTTTCTCTAGTTGTCTCTCAGAAAATGATACCTCACTTCTATGTGTTTAGTTTTGGAATGGAGCACTGGATTCTTTGCAACGCTTATGGCACTAGTGCTATCACATTGAAGTGGGACATGGGTATACTCCTCACCAAAGTCACTCATAGTGTATGAAATCCAAAGGGGCTGAGAGCAACAACTAGCAGTGGCAACGTACTCGGCCTCGGTAGTGGATTGAGCAACACTCGACTGTGTGCGGGAAGACCAAGACACCAAAGAAGATCCCAAAAACTGGCAAGTCCCAGAAGTGGACTTCCTATCCAACCGACACCCGGCAAAATCCGCATCCGAAAAACCATGAAGCGCCAAAGAAGAGGACGCGGAGTACCAAAGGCCGAAGTCGGGAGTGTGACGCAAGTACCTAAAAATTCGCTTCACCGCTTGCCGATGCGAAGTCCTCGGAGACGCTTGAAAACGAGCGCACAGACATACCGAGAACTGGATGTCTGGCCTCGTCGCCGTCAAGTAGAGGAGTGACCCGATCATGCTCTGGTACTCCTTCTGGTCCACGTGTTCACCTTCCTCGCCCGCATCAAGAGCTGTAGTCGTACTCATCGGCGTCGTCATAGCCTTGGAGTCCTCCATCTTGAACTTCCGCACAATGTCCTTGGTGTACTTAGCCTGGTGCACAAATGTTCCTTCCTTTGATTGCTTGATTTGTAGCCCGAGGAAGAACTGCAACTTGCCCATCATGCTCATCTCAAATTCCCTGCTCATATCCTCTCGCAAACCTTGCAATAAGAGAGTTAGACGAGCCACCAAAGACAATATCATCCGCGTACACCCGCACAATCGGGATATCTCCGCCTCGCCTCAGAAGAAACAAGGTCTGATCGACCTTCCCCATCTCAAAACCTCTCTCAAACAAGAACCCCCTCAACCTACCATACCAAGCTCTAGGCGCCTGCTTCAACCCGTAAAGCGCCTCCCTCAACTTGTACACCCGGTGGGGGTACTTCTCACTCTCAAACCCCGGTGGTTGCCTCACATACACTTCTTCCTCCAACACACCATTCAGGAAAGCAATCTTCACATCCATTTGGTGCAACTTGAACCCTTTAGCCACAGAAAAGGCTAGAAGGATCCTTATCGCTTCCAAACGGGCTACGGGAGCAAAGGTCTCCTTGTAGTCAATCCCCTCCTTCTGACTGAACCCCTGAGCAACAAGCCTCGACTTGTTTCTCACCACTTCACCTTTCTCTCCCTCTTTGTTCTTCCACACCCACTTTGTACCAATCGGCTTACACCCTGGGGGGAGGGTCAACCAACTCCCAAACCTGATTCCTCTCAAAGTTCTCCAACTCCTCATGCATTGAATTAACCCAATTGTGATCAGATAGTGCGTGTCCAATGTCTTTGGGCTCAAAAGTAGCAACAAATGCAGAATGATCGAAATGAGAATTGTTCCGAACCCTCGACCGTGTAGTGCGTTCATTCATGTCGTCGATGATCCTCGAAGCTGGGTGATCCACTTGTACTCGCCGGGATGCTACCTCCCCCTCAATAACAGCTTCTCCTTGATCTTGATTTGTCGTCGTAGGTGTAGGAGAGGGTCCGTCCACCACCGTAGTCGAAGTAGTGGGTACATGTTCAGCTGGGGGCACCACACCGCCATCTTCATCATCTCCATGTTCATGCTCCTTCTCCTGAAAGATCTTCTCGCCAAGCTCATCATCACCTGCACACTCAAAGACAAGCTGACTACGTGGTTGTGTCTCGTCGAAGGTTACCTCGCAAGTCTCCACGATTTGGTTAGTTTCAAGATTGAGCACACGATATGCTCTAGAATGAGATGCATAACCAAAGAAAATACCATCGACAGACATAGCCTCAAACTTATCCAACTTCTTCCCTTTCTTCAGAATAAAGCATTTGCAACCAAAGACATGGAAGTGACTCACCTTGGGTGTGCGACCGTGCATCAGCTCGTATCAGGTTTTCTTCTTATGCACTCTGAGGTAGATCCTGTTCGACACATAGCACGCGGTATTCACTGCCTCAGCCCATTACCTTCTCGGAGTCCTATGCTCATCAAGCATCGCCCGAGCCATCTCACATAAGGTCCTGTTTTTCCTTTCCACAACACCATTCTGGGGAGGTGTATACGGACTCGAAAACTGGTGTTCAACACCCAAGTCATGGCAAAAGGTTTCAAAATGAGAGTTTCTGAATTCTGAGCCATTGTCACCGCGGATTGCTCGTATGGCATCATCGTGCCTCTCGTTCCACAACCTCAAGACTAGATCTCGAACAAAACCAAACGTCTCCCCCTTATCCTCGAGAAAGAACACCCACACATACCGAGAATAGTCGTCCACCACAACAAGGACATACCACTTCCCACCCGCAGACCGCACACGAGCTCGGCCAACAAGGTCCATATGGAGCAGCTCGCATGGATGCTCAGTCATCACATCGGTGAGAGGCGGGTGAGAAGAGGCTACCATCTTGGCATGCCTACACGGTGCACAAACCAACTCTTTCTCAAGCCTCTACCGTGGCAATCCTCGGACCAAATTGAGTTTACTCAAGCGAGACAAAAGGTCAAAGCTCAAGTGACCCAACTTCTTATGCCACTTCCACAACTCACTGGAAGAACCAGCCAAGAAACAACGCTCCACACCAGAAGACTGAGAAAAATCAGCACGAAACACCTGACCCTCGGGAACGACCATACAGACAAGGTCCCCTCGAGAATCCAAAATCCGAGAACCACCTGGCCGAAACAACACCTCAAAACTCTCATCCAACAGCAGGGACACAGAAAGCAGATTGTACCCCAACGATTAAACAAGAGCAACACGCCTGAGAGTGATCTTGTCACTCACCTTAATCTCACCTTCTGAAAGCACACGCCCATGCCCATTGTCCCCAAAAGTGATGTACCTCATTGTCACCACCGGGACGAGACTTGAGAACCACCCCTTGTCTCCGGTCATATGCCTCGAGCAACCAGAGTCAACCAACCAAATGTTCTTCAAGTCTCCCACCTGAAATTCAAAAACAAGCACGTGAGCGAACAAACGACTCAGCACTGGGGTTAGTACCAAAAGAGTAAAACCAGTGCCGAGCCATTTGCTCGAAAGTGGGGTTAGCACAAACCAAGCCATCTTTCCAACCAAAGCTACCTCCACGAACACCACCACGGTAACCACCATGAGGGAACCAACCCTCTCTGCCTGGAGGAGGACCAAAACCACGAAAGAAAGCCCGTGGACCGTCCCTCCTCTCCTTCTCAAAGCTACGACTCCTCCCATCCCCGTAGTGAACTCGAGGGGGAGAATGCCTAGCAACCTGACCTCCTGCAAACTCTCCAGCCCAACCACCAGAACCACGACCTCCAGAAACAACCCTCGCACTTGTACGAGCACGAAACCCAAGCTGCTGCTCGTCCGAGCCCTCGCACCGGTCCGACGGCAGGTGCCCCACACCGGTCTGACCGGTGTAGCCTGGGCAACAGCACCTCCAACAGCCTTCCGCTCTCCCCAAGCCCGAACTGTCCTCACACTCGCCTTGGCCCTGGCATCTGCACACGAGGCTAAAGTACACCATCAGAAGGGTGGTACTTGTCCTTGTTAGCCCACTACTTCGCCATTCTCTCCTCTCGCTACCTCTTGAAGCAAAACTCATCCTTATGGCCATCTCTCCCACAATAGCCACAATGGAACCTCACAAGCTTAGGCTTAGGCTTGGGCTGTGGCTGCTCACTTGGTTTCTCTCCACTCAACTTCTCCACCAGTTTCTCCTCACTAGCCTTCTCACTTTCTTTCCCAAAGAACACTTTCCCCGAAGTGCTCACAAACTTGATAGGCTTTTGGAAATCATTTGTTGGTGTAGGAAACACGGGTGGAGCTGGGGTTGTGTCTAGTCGGTTCCTAAGATGGCTAGGTTTAGGAGGGAAATCATTTTTGTGGTGGGTTTTTTGTGGCTCTGGGATATTCTCTCCACTTCCCTCACCAACCTTGTTTGCCCCAAGTCCCTCGCCATCCTGCCTCTTAAATGCCTCGATCATCATCCTCAACTGAGGCTCATGACCAGACAACCAACCTATCAACTTTCTCAGCTCATCATTCTCATCCTGCAAGCGATCAACATAATGCGCAAGTTCCAAATTCTTCAAAGCATGCATTTCACAGGTAAAGCAAGATGTAGAAATTGGTTCTTTCATCTTAGCCTCAAGGGAAGCAGTGTAAACATGCATCTCATCAATCTTAGCATGCAAAACAGGGCAAGAAGTGCAAGCACCTAGCAAAGCAGGTCTAGATTTAAGCTCAGCCACTTCAACCCTAAGCACATCTAGTTCCTCACACTTGGAGGCATGCTTCTCCTTGAACAAAGCAAGATCAGCAAGAAAGATGGAGCAATCAGCACAATCAACCTCATCAGAAACAACAGGGCTAGCCTTAAGGGAATCAATCTCAAGCTTGCTATCAAGAACTCCGTGTTTCTAGCTCGGCCCACTCTAGTCCTAGCATCCTCGAGTGAAGCCCTAAGCTCTTTTCTCATTTTCTTGGCCTCTCTAAGCATGTCATCACGGTTATCAAGCAACGAGCCAAGCCTTTCATTCTCCTGACGCAAGAAGGGAAGCTCATCACGCACCTCGTCGTCGGAATCAGAGTCTGAGTCGCTCTGTGTGCTCTTCTTGCTACCGGAGCTCAGCGCCATGGTGCAGAAGCCGTCTCTAGCGAAGCAGCTCAGCCCGCTCAGGTTCTTGGACGACTTCCTGCTCTTGCGACGATCAACCTTCATCTTCACTGCTACTCAAGCTCAAGGTGGAGTACGCGGAACTTGAGTCGACGTCGCTCGCTCCAACCATCGCTCGGGCCTTGCCTCGGCTCTCCTTCTTCCTCGATCGTCACTCGTCCTTGTGCTTGTTCTTGTGCTTGCTCTTGTGGTCACGCCTCGACCGGTACTTGCCATCCCTCCTCGACTTGTGCTTGTAGCCATCCTTGTTCTCAACCTTCTCCAGGCAGTGTAACACCCGAAAATTCCATCACAATAAAATATTGCTAGCAACATGGTTTAGTTTTATTTCCTAAGGATTTAACAAATTTGAATAAATAAATTTGCCTTTAATTAAATTAAACATCATTAATAATTAGAATCAATCAAGTGTTTGTGCATCATGTTGAAATGCATGAGTTTTGGTTGTGGTGTGATTTTAAAAAGTCTTTAAAAAATTGTGAAAAGTGCTTAAAAATAATTGTGAAAAGTTTGTGAAAACTTGTGTAAAAGTTTGAATTTAAAAATGTTTGAAAATTTTTAAGAAATGGTTTGTGAAAAGCCATTAAAATAGTTGGAGAAATTTGTGTTAAAATTTGAATTTGAAAAGATGTAAAAGATTTGAATTTAAAAGGGTTTGAAATTGGTTTGAAAAAAAATAAAACCTATCTAACCTCATCCCGCGGCCCAGCCCACTCTCCTCTTTTTTTCGTTTTCTTTCCTCTACTCGCGGCCCACTTCCCCGGTCCACCTCCTCTTTCTCCCCGCGTGGCCCGAATCCCCTCTCCACTTCCGGCCCATGCGGCCCAAAACCCCGCCCCCTCTTCTCCCCTCTCTCACCCGCTGCCAGTGGGGCCCGCATGTCGGGGTCACACCCAACCTTGGGCCGCCTGCCTTTTCCCCTGGCTGCGCCGGCCGCCGGCCTCCCGCACCCCGGCGCCGCCTCCCCGGCCTCCCGCACCCCGCGCCGCCTCCCCCGGCCTCCCCGCGTCGCTCCACCTCCCCACCGGGCGCGCATTAAGGCGCCGCCGCACCCACTCCACCGCCTCACCCCTTCCCCTCCCTGGTAATTGCCCCCACCGAGCCGCCGCCACCGCCATTAATGGCGCACCGGCCGAGCTCCCACCACCGCCTCACCGCGCCGTTTCCCCTTCCTCCTCCACCCTATAAAGGGGCATCAAGACCTCCTCTCCACCCCACGCCCCTCCCTTCCTCTCCTCCCTCTCCACAGAGCCGCCGCCGCTCGCCCCCGCCGCTGGGCCACTGTCTCCAGTGCTTCCTTCTCTCCTCCAACTCCTAGGTAAGTTCCCCTTCCCCTCCTCTTTCTTCTGGTGTTTTTGCCATACGAATTGGTGGCCGGGAGGCTGTCCTTGGTTCTTCTCCGGCGAACTCCGCCGCCGGCGCCGCCGGGCGCCGCCGCGGGCCGGCTTCTCCCGCAAGCATCCGGGACCGTCCGATGGACACGGGCGGTCCAGATTAAAAGGAGCCTTGAACCCCTTCGGCGGTCCACCGTGGACCGGTGGACCGGGTCCACGGGCGCGGTCCACCGTTGGCGTCAGCAGCTACGCCATGCTTGCGTCATGCCTGCGCCAGCCAGCCAATCGCGATTCGCCACGTGGCGCCACCACAGCTCACCCGCCGACCGCCCTGGCAACTTTGCAAATAAGGCCCCCATTTCTGGAATTCACAAATATACCCTTCCACCTGTATAAAAGCCTTTCAAGCATGTCCTTGTTTTTATGTTTTGAACCCTGAACTCCATAGTTTTCATGTTCAGCAGCCCACCCTTAACATTTTACATGTTAGACCTCCTAGTTTCACACATAATTATGTTTAGGTCCCTGAAATCTTGCTGAAAACCCTCTGCAAGTTTATCATATTCACAATTTAGTCCCTGAATCTTGTTTCAGCCATATCTTTTCCATCCTAGCTCCGTTTTACGCGTTCTTGGTGTCCACGCGACCGTCTCTCAGAGCCCGTCATTTCTAAGAGCTTGTTTTAGTCTTTTGGTAATGTTTGATGTATTGTTTTATTTATTGTATGTTTTTCTTGCATGATCGTAGCCAATGCGCCGTTCGAGGAAGAACAAGTGCAGAGCTTTGCAGATATGGAAAGTAGCTTATCGTTGGAGAAAGGCAAGTGACCCTAACCACCCTTCTACCTATGCTTTAATCAAGAATACTATAAATTAATCGGAACATGGAGAACCACCTAGGAAAACAGTGCAACCACAGTCCATATGGCTCTGGCTTAGCCAATTAATTAGGTGTGTGATTGTATTGACGACCTTATCCGAAAGGAACACAAGGGGCTCCGGGTTGCAGGGCTATAGCCCGGTTCTTTTGGGGTAGCAGCCTTTGCTAAGGTGCTGACCACTAGAGAGGGTTATGGTCCGCCCTGAGCTGTAACTGTCGTGGGTCGTTGATGCTTTTGCATATCTTTGTAAAGGCTTCGTAGCGTCCCTATGCAATCACACCTCGGAAGTGTGGTATTGTGCCTGATCAGCACATGCGTGGTTGGGTTCAAAGTTCTTCTGAACTTTTACATGAACTGTGGTGAAAGTGTGCAACCTCTGCAGAGTGTAAAACTGATCGATCAGCCGTGCTCACGGTCAAGAGCGGCCTGGACCCTCACATGATTAATGAATTTAAAGATGGATTAATATTGCTTTCCGGTTATTCTTGTGGCCTTGTTGAGCTCCAACCATAAATGTGCTCATCCTTGCTTACGCTGTTCAGAGAAGAATCCCGGAGTGGAGTACTTCACCGACTACGAGGAGTTCTGAAGATGCGATCAACCAGTCAGAAGCCTGTGGAAGATGAAGATGGAGTCGCGTCTTCATAGTTATCGTTGTTCGTGTAAAGACCTTCGGGTCTACCCTCGTGAGTGTAATAAAAGTTAATAAACCTTTTCTGTACGTTTTGAGCAATGTCTTGTGATATTACACTCATGAGTCTATCATATGTATGAAATTGTGATCCCGGCACACATATGAGATGCATTCAGTTTTCTACGGAAATCGGTGTGACAGGCAGTCGGCGACGAAGTGTCCCGGCTTGCCGCACTGGAAGCATGTCCTCGTGTTCCTCCTCATGTTCACCCGGTTCTCGTGCAGCCTCTCGAACCTCCTCGTCAGCAACGCCAGCTCGTCCTCTCCAAGCACATCGAACTCCTCATCTGGCATAGACATCAAAGAGGACAAAGAGAACATCCTGGTGGATGGGTTAGTGTTAGCCTTTCCTTTCGAACCACCAACGAGGGCAAGACTATGGGAATCAGTCGGACCCTCGAGCTTGGCTGTCATGCCCCTATCCACCTCAGCCGACTTGAGCTTCGAGAACAGCTCGTTCACTGTCAGAGTGTCATACTTCTCCGACTCCACAATGGCCTCGAACTTTCCGCCCCAAATCGTACGATCCAAAGAGTGTAAGAGCTTGACAGCTCTATCATGATCATCGTACGGGAGCACGTCCACATTGGCCCTCATGTTGTTCACCACGACCGTGAACCTCTGAAACAAGGCATCGATGGACTCACCGGGGAGATGAGTGAAGTTCTCGTACTCTCTCCGGTAGGTCGCATACATCCGAGCCTGAACCTGGGCATTCCCAACATCAGCCTCCTTCAACACCAACCAGATTCTACAAGCCAAGTGCTCGGTGTGCACCCGATCGAACTCAGGCTGACACAAGGCACGAAACAAGTAGTCGACCACCTTATTGTTGGCATTGAACATGTCCCTCGATCCTGGAGCGAGGAAGTTCATCGGCTGGACATAGCCTGTGTCCACCGTGACATCCCAAAGTATCTGACCCTTTCCTCGGAGAAACGCAGTCATCCGCTTACTCCACATCTGGTAGTTCTTGCCATCGAAGTGTGGAGGACCCGAACCCCGTTCCTGGTACGCCATCCTTGGATCTTAGACTGGTTAGAGTCAATAAAGACCCGAACCGGCTCTGATACCACTTGAAGGACCGATACGGCGAACCAGAGAGGCGGGAGTGAATGGGAGCCGATAAAAATTCTTCTCGAAGGAGATAGAAACTCCAACAAGATGAACACGGCTTCCAGCACACATCTCTGACTCACTACCCAAGTTGGCCAAGCCCACGTAGCCACTGGAGTGCCACTGGACCTAGGAACCAACACACAACCTTCCGATCTGAGAACGCAGCGGAACACTAACCTCGAGTCCACTAACCAACACTGGTCAGACCGGTGAGCACCACCGGTTAGACCGGTCCCTGCTGGTGAAACTTGGCGACTTCCACAAAGTGGCTCCACACCGGTCAGGCCAGTGCAGCACACCGGTCAGACCGTTCACGGCCAGAAAGCCCCAAAACACCAAACAGGCCAACCGAGCTCCAAACCAACCCAAACTCGAAACAGCAGCAACACAGCGAACACACCCAGACGTTCACCCGAGCAAAAACCCAATAGGGGTTGCACCGGTCAGACCGGTGAGAGGCACCGGTCAGACCGGTGTAGCCTGGGCAGCTCAGGATGAACAGCACCCGCGGGTCAACTCCTCCAAATCCAAGCCCTTGATCTCCTGAATCGCTCCACAAGCTTGAACAAGACTTTGGGGACAATAGGAACACCTCATGAGGAGTCCATAGCCAAGTTTAATCCCACCAAAACTTGTCCAAACAAGAGGAATCGGAGAAATCCCACCAAGAACTCCTCTAACCCTAGAACACCGAAAACCCCAAAATCCAGCCCCTTAACTCACGGATTTGGGAGAGGAATCACAGCCCAAAGGACCACGAGGGGTTCCCACAAATTTCCCCCATCAAATCCCCAAGAGCAAGGTCCCGAAAACACCCCAAGAAAAACACCAAGAGAGGGCTCCGAAAATCACCACCAAGAACATCCGGGAACAACACAACAAGGCCTTGAGGAACCACGTCGAATCATCTATACATGCCACAAAGGTTCATACAAGGTCTACTTGCCGCCCGATCATCCAACCCTCTCACAAGATCTCACCATGAAGCTCTCAAGCTAGTCCTATGGAAATCCTAAGAAAATAGGAAGGGAAAATAGGAAAGCAAATGAACTAGGGTTCCAAGAGGTTGGCTGCCATCTTCTCACCTCATGGGTTATATAGAGGCAACCGAAAGTCTAAAATACCCTTTCCTAACAACTAGGGATACAAGCCCCTCAAGGGCGGTTTTGGAAGTCTTCAAGCTTTCTCCATCGGACGGATGCCCGGCGACCGCAACCTGCTTAGCCTCGACACAAGCCTTGCGATCCCGACGCGTGTCCTCCGCTTCGAAGATTCGGACCGCGTCGTCGCACACGGTCCGACCGGTGCTCCTCACCGGCCGACCCAGGTACCCACCGTCGGACCGGTCGGACCCACCGGTCCCGGCACCTACTGCAAGACACGTCTTCGGTTCTCCGGTCTTGGCTTTGTGGATCAACCAAGGAACCCAGTGGTTTTCTGGTGAACCACCGGAAACCCCGCGAACTCGGTGTAGCCTCCGCCAATCGCCACTCATGACTCGGCTCCCACGTAGTCCCGGCTCGACCTTGGTTTTGAGGCTCTACCAAAAAACCGTCCATGACTTCATCTTGCTGTTCATGCCACCATGCGGCCCGCACTTGACCCCGCTGGCCACCGGGTCCCTCGAACGAAGCCTACTTGTCTTCTCCACACATGGAGGCCTCACGGGCGACGACCTTTCGCGCTTGTTCTTCACCTGCACCAACACCAGTCAAGCCGCAACCTGCACCTGCAATACTTAGCCAATAATCAGTCCACACAACGTTGTTAATCACTCATCACACAAGGAAGCGACCATCCACCGGTCCTCGACCACACATGGTCCTCACACACATGTTTAGACCCCTTTCAATTTTTTCCAAAAAAATCTTGCATTCATGCGAAAGAAAGACTATTTGCAAAATATTTTCAGATTGCGTGACGAAAATGATGATCATAATTAATCCATGGTTTTGCTATATTAATGCTACACTGAACGTCCTCTAATCTTGTGGTCAAAGGCCTCATTAGATTCGTCCCGAAAATTACCTAAGGGTGTGGAGGTAGTTTTGTAAACTGTCTTTATTTAATACACTAATTAGTGGGTGAAAGATGTATTTAATGTCTCAAAAAAATTTACTAAACATTCAAAAAAAATCTTACATGCATGAAGTACTAAATAAAGACTATTTGCAAAATCTTTTCACAAATTGTGTGACGAAACTAATGATCATAATTAATCCATGGTTTTGCTACATTAATGCTATACTAAACGCCCTCTAATCTTATGGTCCTCATTAGATTCGTCCCAAAAATTACCTACGGGTGTGGAGATAGTTTTGTAAATTGTATTTATTCAATACACTAATTAGCGGGTCAAAGATGTATTTAATGCCTCAAAACAATTTACTAAACATTGTCGAGACAATCCTCTCTATGTACACAATTCAAGGTATTGTGCATCACGGAAAGTGACCATCTACATCATTAATCCCATGATTATTTTGTAGGAATAACATGACATCATAAGAGGAGATATAGGCAAGACATTCATCAATTGACTAAAAAAGGTGGCTCTCATGAATTGGATGGTGCAAGTGCGTGAGCACGAGCCCGCAAAGCAACAAAGTGCAAGTGGCGGAAAGGAGAAGCAAAATGAGATAGAGAGGCCCCTAGACTAGCCGTTCTATGCGCAGTGCGGCTGACCTGACATATTTCTGCGATCGCGATGCTCCACTTTGACATGTGTATGATTCATTCATTTTTTTAGCCCAAAAGCTTTGACATCCACTCAAAAAATTTGAGCCCAAAAATGAGTTCCAAAAATTCAGAAAAAATCACTATAATTTTTGCCACACTCTGTGTTTTCACCAGCGAGAAATCATTGGTGTGTTTGTTTTTGAGAGTGTGCAACAAGAAAATCATGAAGGGTGTTAGGAACTTCTTCACGAGAAGGAAGACACGACCATCTTCATCCAAGACATCATCGTCAAGCTCTTTGTGAAGGCACTCGGACTCCGAACCCCCGTGGAGCATGAAGAAGACGTCTTGGAGCGACATGCTGCTCCTCGGTGGCATGAGAGACACACAAAGCTCCTCCATGTGGTTCACCAAGCCGCGTGGACAAGTTGGAGCGTCATCCATTCCGCCACAACGTTCGACACATTCACCCGCTCCACCGCCATATGTACCCAAACTCTCTGAGTATGAGTTTATCATCAAGGTGATGGAGGAAGAAGATAAGCTTGGATGTCTTGAAGGGAGGTTGGTGCCAAACGTCGACTTGGACGATGTTGCACTACAACTGAGATTTTAATTCAATATTTATCAATTATTGAAAAAACTCGGGTGGAGGGAATTTTTCAACGGAGTTCCTATTGAATGCTAAAGGAGTTTGTCATAGAGAAGTTGATGACAATGAAGCCCATCATGAAGAAAATATATATTGATGATGAAGAAGAAGTTCCACACCTTTCATTATAGCTCAAAAAATATGAAACCAATCTTCTTTTTTCCCCTAAAGTCATGATCTATCTTACATTTCCTAATTAAGTGTTCTTTAAATGTTTATGTCTCTATTTTGGTGTTTATTTTCCAGTAGGTTGTCTCATTATGTGTTATTATCAATTAGTTGGCACTTCCTCCGTTTTTATTTTAAGATGTACATCGTTTTTTAAAATTTTTTATATTTGTAGGGAGCGCGGTCTCGATAACAAGCAACATCTTGATATGTCTCACTGTGTGTGTTAAGTCCTAACGTTAATCAGCTCACAAACAACCCACGAACCAATCGTATACTACTATATTGCATAGATCACTCCTTCCTCAAATCCCTCTCCATCCACTGCATGCGACGTGACTAGCTAGTAATGGTGAATCAATCCATTCAACACTTAGGGCATGTACAACAGTATAGACAGCGGTTGTCTATTTGACATGTACAAACAGCTAAACAGACACGCTATACAATGAGTTGTCTATTTAGTTGTCTGCAAACTATTTAATCCATCAATGGCACATGAATCATGGCGATCAAGTAAAAAGTTGATCTTTGTAGCTTTATTTGTGCTTACACAATAATATACATGCTATATTTGATTAAGCCACGTAAAAAATATGAGAAATATATATTCATATCCATATGATCTAGAAATACATGAAAAGAGTTGAAAAACACATTGTATTTAATTATCATGTAATTCTAATAGCACATTGGTTCTTAAGATGAAAGGTTATTGGAAAATAAAAATGTAACGTTGCTGGAAAGCAAAAATAAAAGAGCAACACAACTTCTCAATTCATTACACACGGGTTTAACATCCATCTCACTGAGATCCATGGCAGGTGACAGAATGAAAATTAGCTCTATCACTGAGACTCATGACATGTGACATAGCAAAAAAATAGCTCCTATCAATTCAACACCTGCATGGCAAAATTCTCATACCAGTTTAATGTCAACACTTGCACTAGTTGGGCAAACTTTGATAGAAATCACTTGCAAATGACATGTGATAGATGCACTTGAACAGAAACGACACTTGATAGAAATTGGCATAATATAGTTATGTTGGCCATCTCTGAAATTGATAGAAATTCTTCATCAATAAGTGTTGCAGTGCCAATTCCCATCTTATACGTACTTGAAATCTAGCACTGAAACGCTATGTAAGTGAAGAAAGACTTCTTTGAATAGACAGCTACAACCTAAACTGCAGCTTATCGATTCACGCTCAGATCTGTAAAAATACTTGCAGAACATATACAAGCAGCTAGTATCTACCTTCTGTGTTTTTTGTGCAATTTTGTTGTGGCTCTCTCGCTCAGATCTATAAACAAATCTTGATGCATATATATGTCAAATTTGTGAAGAAATACACACTCGCTGCAACATTTGACGACACTATTGGAGAAGAAAGGCTGGCGGACGCCTGGACGCTAGTTCATGGAAGGAGCACCAGATGAATGGGGAAGAAATGCATCTGAACATCAACGCCATCATCAGGGCCACCACCAGGGCTAGATTGAAGCCTGGAGCAGTCAACCACAACATCCTTGCTCTCTCACGTCGCCACCAGCGTGTCGTACCTCTCCCGTGCCGAAGATTTATGCGTGCGGCCATCCCCTTCGCCCCCGCCGCCGCCGTCCCCTTTGCTTCCGCCGCCGCTGGCCCCTTTCGTTCCAGCACCACTGAGGATTGGAGAGATGGGAGGGGAACCTACGTAGGAGGAATTGGCGTGACAGAAGGATTGTGTGCTGCCCAGGAGCGTTCGTCGTCGTCGGCCGGGGGGAGGGGGGGGGGGGGGGGGGCTCGCAGTCGGAGCTAGTGTGGAAATGTATGTTCGGCTCGCAGTCGGAGCTAGTGTGTGCTGGTAACCTCACCTTGGTCCCTGCGCAGCACTGACGTGCGTCTTAAAATTCGAAACAAAGGGAGTATTCTCGACACGTATGGCGGCATCAAACTTATGTTACGAGCTTTGGTGGCGTCACAGCCACGACAGAAAATTTCTGTTGTAAATAGCTGATCTTTCCCATTTTTAGGAGCGTATTGGGTGGAAACCAACCTACCTGGGCAAACTATGCAAACTTCAGCGTATGCAAACTTCAGCGTAGGCCACCGGATCTAGATCAGATGGCCGCAGAGAGAGCTGGGGGGACTATTTGCAAAGACCCGCCCGCCAGGCCCCTTCCGCATCCCAGGTCTTTTTGCAGCTAACCCCCGCCCCCTCATCCCATTCCCCTGGCCGCACGGCGTACCCTAATCCCCCCAGCGTGCTTGAACTGCAGGTCACCGCTGCCTCTAGGGGATCTACACCGCCGCCTCCAGAGGATCTACGCCGTTGCGGGGAGGGGATCTACGCCGCCACCTCCAGGTACGCCGCCCTCTCCAGGTACGCCGCCCCTCTCTCCAGCCACGCAGCCAATTGTAGGGCCACCGCTGCCTCCACGGCCGTCAGGTGCAGGGCCACACAGCCTCCACGGTCGGCTCCTGGAGGGACACCGTAGCCTCCAAGGCCGCCGCTTGCAGAGCCGCCGCAGCCTCCACGGCCGCCACCTGCAAAGCTTCATATCAAACGTACCTGGATGCTAGTTGCAGTCAGGTATGTCACACCTATCAATTTAATCAGCGGTCTGGCATCAACACAAATCCTTGCCTTGTAAAGTTGTATCACGGCTGAAGCTATGTATTTTGCTGCCTTTCAATGGCAATTGTGCCTCCTATGTAAATCAAATTGTGAAGCATGTAAAATGAAGTTTGAACATTCCTTGGTAGCAAAATTCCAAATGAAGTCTGAGGCGTATCAGGTGCAAACCAGTCCATCTATGCAAACTATGAAAACTACGATCTGAGGCGCACGATCTGCATCCGATGGCTAAGGGGAGAGTTGGGTTCATTTTACAAATAAGCGCCCAAAGACCCCCTGTTGTTCTCAACGTTTTTGCTAATAACTCCTTACCCCTATTCCCAGCCGCAGGAGTCTAGCACCCTAATCCCTACCGTCGCGGCCGGTCCCGTCGTCCCGACGACCGCGCCGCCGCCCCTCCCGTCACGACCACCCCGCCGCGCGCCGCCCCCCTCCTCCCACGGCCGCCCCATCCCAGCGCCGCCTCCGCTTCTCTTCCCGAGGAGGTCGATCAGCCAACATAGGGCCGCGGGCGCCTCCACTTCTTGGTTGGGGAGCACGATGGAATGTTTGTATCCTTCTAGTGGAGACTGCTACAGTTCAACTCTGTCTGGTGCACAAGAACACCAAGGCTGCTGGCTGCTGCTGTGCTGTTGTATGATGTTGTGCAAATTCACTGTAATGGCTGCAAATTTTGTGTAATGGCTGCAAATCGGTGTTATGCCTGCACAACATCAGAAGACTTGTGATTTGCAACTAGTGAAGGCTTACATACTTGTGACCGGTTCTGGTTGTAATCTAATATGTTCGCTAATGGTTCTTGTATGTAGTAGTTGCATTGTCTCTGATTTTTGAAGGAATGGGCATCTGGTTATGTTAGTACTTCCAATTGTTGTACGAATTGGTTCAGTTTGCCATGGAAAAATGGGAGGTGCATGTGTCAGGATTTGTGTCTTTCCACTGAGAGGGTCTATTTTGTTTAATTAGAATGGCATGTAACTGAAAATTATGTGTTGATCAAAGTATATGAGATCCAATCCTGTTAAGGCTGTAAGGATAGGAGGATTAACTGTTCACTAAACACACATATTTCCCCCCTTTGTTCTTGGAAGGGAGAAGATTCTATTTTCATCCTAGTTTTGTGGCCTGAGTTGAAATCTGGCATTGACTGAATTCCCACTTCTCAGATGTGTTGCATTTGTCAGGTCACATGAAGCTGCTAAAGTGATTTTTTCCCCCATCTACATGTGGGTGCGGCAATGAATGGTCATTGTTAAAATTGTCTGATGATCTGATCTGATAACTAACAAGTCACTGAAACTTAAACTCCGCCTCAGCAGGAAAATGTCTTAGCTGAGTCGAGGATGATGTTTCTAGACTGCCACAAGCGACTTGAGACCGCTCTGGCACACCTGAAAGCAAGACTGCCACAAGCGACTTGAGACCGCTCTGGCACACATGAAAGCAACACCGGTATTCCAAAATGCTCATCTCACCATCTAGAAATTTTGTGGCCTTGTCCATCCATTGCAACAATTGTCTTATTGCAGGCTGACCAAAAGGAGTCAAATGAACAAGGTGCTGAGATTGGAGAATCTGAGAGTACTATCATGGAGGTCGAAGTTGTGGTCAAGCCAACAGAGGAATGAATTCTGAACTCACAGTTGCTGAACTATTAGCAAACATTCTATTTGCTTGTGTTGAGACCTAGTAAGATGTGTTTGATGTAAACTCATGTACCCATATCCTGATGACATGGAAATTCTACAAATTGGGCATGGAATTGTGTTTGCTGCTCTCAATGTTGATATGTCCTACGCGTCATTGTGTAATTTGCAGCCATTACAATGCATTTTCACAACATCGACACGACGGCACGGCGGCGGCCGGCGGCCTTGGTGTTCTTGTGCACCAGACAGAGTTGAACTACAGAGCAATCCACTAGAACAGGATACGAACTCTCCATTGTGCTCCCCAACCAAGATCTGTCGGCGCCCGTGGTGTCGCCGGGAAGGGAAGGGGAGGCAGCGCTGAAAGAGGCGGCGGTCGTGGGAGGAGGATATGGTGGTGCTAGGACGGGCCGGTTGTGGGAGGAGGGGGCGGCGACGTGGGGCTGGGAGGATGGGGCGGTCACGACGGTAGAGATTAGGGTCATGGACTCCTGCGGGTGGGAAGAGGGGTTATTACCAAAAACGTTGAGAACAACAGGAGGGCCGACGGGTGCTTATTTGCAAAATTAACCCACCTCTCCTCTTAGCCATCAGATATAGATCGTGCGCTCCAGATCGGAGTTTGCATAGTTTGTACAGGTAGGCTGGTTTCCACCTGATACGCTCCCTTCAATCAATTGCATTACATAGGAGCCATAATAACCATTGCCATTGCGTCCATTACAATAGTTAAGGCATGTTCTTTGTGCCCTTGGTGCCTTGGCAGGTGGTAGCCCAAGCCCTGTCTTTGCATTAAGAGAAACATCATTTTACTCATTTTCATGTTGCATGCACAAGTTCATTACATACAAGGCACAATTGCCATTGTCGCCTTTTGTTCACGCTTTACACACAATACAGTTAATTACAGGAATGCAGTTATAGTGGTTGCATTCTGCTTCACCATGCTAAGTGCCTGAAGATCACCGACAGCCAGCAGATCACCAACGAGTGCCTGAAGATCACCGACGACAGCAAATAGATCACCGAGTGGTAATGGAACTGCTGCAAGGCTGGTAACATATATAGCTGGCTGCAAAATGGACATACTCAGCGAGCAGAAAACATCAGTTCGCTGACAAGGATGAAAAATACTACACTTTAAATGCAGACTCCTATATAAAGCTTGAGTCATTGAAATAAGGGATAAAGCTTATGCAAAAGGATTGTTGAAGAACTTCACCATGCCGAGTACCTTTGTGATAATTAATTATAGGAATGTGCAGTTCGTTAACGATTCATGTGGCACTGTCATGTTCTTTACTCTCTGATCTAGTAAAATTTCATGTGGTACCATCATGTTCAGGCACTCCTATGTAAAGTTTTCTGCTCGGCACCTTGCCAGGTTCCTTGGAATGCAAATCCGTGCAAGCTTCAAAATGAAAATATAGGAAACTGAACCAGAGGAGGCTACTGCTACAAAATTATGATATCAAAATCCCAGGCTTGGCATCCAGTTATTGCAAAGCTATATCTACTCCTAAAAAGAATGAAGAGGAGAATTTTTACGGTAAAGCTTCCCACCCCACGCCCGTGCGTCTGCCGCTCGCGCGTCTGCCAGCCCCCGGGCGTTGCATGCCTCCGCTCACCCTCCTTCCACACCTCCGCGCGATGTGTCTCCTCCTTCGCTCTGCCTCCCGCCCGAACCCCACCTTCCTCCCCTCCTCCCTACCGCTGCCCTCTCTCTCTGGATCTCCATCGCGACTCTGCCCCTCGCACCTTCCTTCTCCTATTTTTTTCTCAGCTGGCGCCGCCTCGCCTCCTCCTCTGGGCACCCATCCCTCCTCCATCACATCTACCCGTAGGATCTGCCTCTGCCCCCGCTTCTATGGCTGTCGTCCTCGCCTCTACCGTCGTCGCACCCGGCGTGGGCTGGGACCAGAGCAGCGTCTGAGGGGGAAGTCAGATGCCTGCGATGGGGACAGGCTCAGCTAAGGCATCTCGGGCGGCGCCTCCACCAAAGCTTCAACGACGCTACCAGCTCGACATCGCGTCTTTGTGTCGATGCAGCCGTCGGATCGACGCCGTCGCCTGCCCCCTTCCTCCATGCGCCACCACACCGGATCCACGACGGAGGAGCCTGAGGACGCTAATGGCCCCTCCTCTCCTGCTGCTCTTCGCCATCCCCACTCCCTAAGCCGGCAACGAGCCTGGCCGCAGCCCCTCCATCTGCTGCCACCTCAGGAATACGGGTGTGCCCTCTGCCTGGCTACCCCACAACCAGCCTCGCTTCGATTGCAGCACGCCACAACTCGTAATCCCCGTCGGCTCCAACGTGCCCGCAACTCGTCTCCCCGTCGGCTCTCGTGTGGTCTTCCTTCCCAGGGACGTCAGCTCCCAAGGTATGAAACCCTAGCTGTCGGATTATTATTCGAAACCCTAGCAGCCACTGTGTTCACAATCCCATCTCTTCCTCCCTTGTTCCCTCAAACCGCGACGTTTTCCCTCAAAGTAAGTTCTTCAATATCTTTTTCTGACTTTCTGAGTTGATTCCTTGTGGGCCTTTATGGGTTAACATTTATTACTTATTATTAGTCTGCAAGAACTGCCCACAGTGGCATGAGTTTTCTGGTGGGGACAATAGTGCAATCTCATCCAGTTGTCATTTGCTTGTGCTTTGCAGGAGTGATGTTATATATATTGTGGCAGATGCATGTAGTGGTTGTGGAAACTTGATTTACTTTGCTGTGGGGTTGTGGTAAATCTAAGCTGCACAATTTAACATATTCTGTTATGTGAGTTTCCCATGTGTTGTTGATGGGGCTTTTTCACTGGTATGTGTGTAAATCTAGATGAACTATAGTTGAAGATTATGTTAGTAGGAAACCCACAATGTTAATTAATGCATGTCCATCTAAAGCCTGATGACCTAAACATGATGAAAACAAACATCAGTAATTGGTAAAAAGTTATGGCCTGATGACAATTGGCCCAAGTTAGCCTTTTAATTCCAGATCGACAGTGTACCAGATGTTAAATGCATGATTACTACTGTTTTCCTGAAAATTGGATGAGCAACATGAGCCTATACTATATGGTTAGTGACCTACTGACCTGTAGCAGTATGATGTTCAATCATACCCAATCCATTCATTTTTTGCTTGATATTTATTCTATTATATTTCAGTTTTTCCTCTTATAACTGTACTGTGAGTGATTGTATTTGATTTATGTAACAGGTTTCCCGTTGGGATGGAATTATATCGACAAAGAAGGATGCCAAGTTTTTGATCCATACCACAAACAAGTACAGATGTATTGACCAGACAAACACATCACAGAAATTGAATGCTAATTTAATGTATTGTATAAAATTTTATGGATCTGTCTAGACATCAAGTGATTGATTTTTATCAATCTATCAAACACTTTTTTTTGGTCGTAGATACTACATCCAACAGCTAGGGTGGGGGACCAACTATTCTTTTTTATCTACTCAGAATCGATTGAGATTTTCTATCTTCTCAATCACTTTTCCCCCAATCACTTCCCCCAACACTGTTCAGCTTAATGTCTGGGTTGTTCATTTTGGGCTACATTTTTTTTCCACATTTGGGCCTTTTATCAGTTTAATAGAAAATCTCTTAAATAGGCCTTTGACGATTTTTTTTAAAACCCAAAAGATGACAGCGAAAAGCACATGAATTGGAATGACACGGTACACTTCACAAAAGATGTCGTGCAATACACAGATACTACATCTTACAAATTCTCAAGATTACAAAATCCAAATGACACCCTAAAATTTCTTTTTCATCTCCAAAATGTCCACCTGCAAGAAAAAGCACATGAATTTCTCATTACTAGTAAACATGACAAATAAAGAAAATCTGATTGGCAAAATGCATAAAAAGGTACATTTCACAATTTCTAGGCAATCAAAGCTGTAATTAGAAAAAATGCATGTGCATTAAAAAGGTATGATGCATAAAAACACAACTAGAGATGTCCCCAGCATCAGTGCTAATAAGGGTGGCAAATTCTCTCTAGAAACATGAGTATTTTGTGTATTACTTTAAAGTGACAAATGACAAATTAAGGAACATATTTACTGAAGACACACCAATCAAACTGGAGTAGTTATACAATACTTTTCAAGTGTTATTCACATACTGAAAAACAAAAAAAATGCAAACAAGTAACAAATCCTTTATTCGCTAGGTTCATGACATGTGCATATTACTGCTTCGTCAATCGTATTGAGTTGTACAATCAGGAAGCATCTTGTAACATATCCTGAAATATGCACCTAATTAGCAGACTTTATATAAGTAAAATAAAAAAATCATATATAGAGCAAACAAGACTAGAACTAACTGAAATATATACAAGTCCAGGTAAGTGATACTTGTGAAATTATTCAAAAGGAATGAAAGAGACCTTATAATTTCATATTTTGCCTCCATAAAGTGCCAACTAACACTGAAAGTTTAACCTCCAAAAAGTCATGATATTTATGCATATTTTGCTACAGAACTGCTGGACAAATCAAGGATCATACACACATGCTGCTTGGGAGTAGCTACACAATGTTACAGTTTGAAAATAAAAACATACATATATATCATGAAATTTTCAAGATTCAATAAAGAAAATGCACACATGGACTTGAAAACACTACAGAGTAAGATAATGTCACCTTTGCACAATGTGTTGACATGTTTTGCAGACACAGTATTCTACTCACAACATACTTGATTATCCTTGTAGTTGCATACTCCCACATGGTCATCCACCCCCGGCTTTACAGTTTGATACCTAAAAACCACATGAACATGCAAAAACTATGAGTGTAAAATGTGAGAAAAGACATAAAAGTGAAGAGTCTTAAAAAGTACTTATCTTGTAGAGTGAAAAATTAGGATAAAAAAACAGGATAATTTGCAAATGATGGATCATCCAGATATCATCATAGGCTATTTCTTAGTGATCTAAGTATCTTTATTTGAAAAGTTTGTAGTCTGGATTAATATATAACAAAAGGAAGATTTAACAAGAAGCCAAGGTACGATGGTTTGTGGATTGGATGGGGCCGTGCAGTAGAATCTGCGTCGATCCGTTGCATGTGCCACACAAAGTAACTCCCCAAAATGTCAAGCACATTGAAAATTGATCCATTGATACTGAAAGAGAGAGAAATGACTTACTATGCTTAGATGAGAATTTTTAAAACAGCCCCCTAAAGAACTATCAACCAACAATGACAATTTGTTACTGCACTCATAAACAAATGCCCGAGGGGGTCACTAAATATAAATTTATGTCATTTCTTTGAAAAATTTTGTTCAACATGCTTATCAAGTTAAGGTTTGAATTGCTTAAAGAGCCTCCAAGACACCTAAATCAAGATTTGTTCAAAACACACGAAAGCTAAAAAAGATAACTCGATCAGGAGAGCATTCATATTTGCTCAAATACTACAATGTTAATATAAAATCTTTCTACCTGACTTTTGACACCCAAGTATCAGCTTCTAAAAAGTGACCTCAATGAAGTCAGTCTAAATAGCAAATTCACAAATCAAAAATTTTTTATGATAAAATGACATAAAAGTTTTAAGTACAAGTACATAGAATGGGTTGATATAGTGAGCTAACAATTAAGCATCTAATGACTATGGAATCTAGAATATTAGAACTCTTCGGGTTGATCCGCTTGCCCTAACAACAAAACTATGACACCCATAGAGAGGTAAAAAAAGTGAACATCAAATTCTAATGCACATTATTATGTCGACAAATATACAAAGCCCATTGACCTAACCAAAACCAACCACTTTGAGTTTCCAATCTACATTAAAATTTTCCTGAATATACATTTAAGGTGATAACTATTGATTTCATAACCATGAGAACCAAGATATTACCTCCTACATCACAGAAACTGAAATTCAAAATTTGCACAATGTTGCTCATTTTAGGCCACAAATTTTTGTAGGGATCTGCCAAATGAGAAATAGAAGATAAGATGGAGAGATGCAAAAAGTCTGGGCCAAACCAGCTAACAAATCTTTTTACAGACTGACTTTGCCATCCCTAAATCTCTCTGTAAGAAAATTCAAAATGAAAAGCACAGTTAGAAGTGACTATTTATGCACAGGCTTAAAATTTCAGATCATTGAGTGAAAGCACATAATACAAAAGTTTGCACAAAGGTAATGTGGTCAAAAGGGTAAAAAAATACTGAATTATACAGAACACCTAAAAACTATGATAAACTTTGGGAATATAACTTGCAAAAATTTCACTTTAAAAATATACTGGATAGCTAAAATCGTTAAACTTGTGGAATATAAACTCAAATATTTTAGAAAGAAGCAATCGGTGGAGACCATTAAGGTTTATTACTCTCATTCCCATGGTTTTCGTCGGGAGGTACCAAACGAATAAACTTAACTTTTATAGTGGAACAGCATCTGATAAAAATTGTGATAATCTAGCCATACCCACAAACATCGCTATGCCATCCTCATGATCACTAGAGATGATAAAGATCATCACTGAAGATGATAGATAACCTGCATGTGGTGATTCATCTAGATATCCATCAAGCTAATAAAATTACTTCCCATACAACGAAAAAAGATAAATTAAAATGGTGTGCTAAGATGGAAAAATAAAAAAATGCACCACAGAAAAAGAAAAAACAGAAGGCAAACCACTGCGACATTACAAGTTCACATAAGTGAACACAATTTTATTTTAAAAATGCAAACTGAGCTTCCAACAAAATTGCCTTGAAAAGCACTTATCAAAAGAAAGTAACCATATGACATTTTCAGTGATCTAGTAGAGTTATTTGAAAGCTTCTACATGGATAAATGGACAACATAACAACATTTAACATTAAGTCAAGATATGCACCGTTTATGGAGTGGGAAACTAAGCATGAAAAGCTTCTAGATGGTTAATAGAATAACATATGTGTATAGGGAACAATTTCAGATTTGCATATACCACACACGTACTTCTTACTAGTCATCCATTTGAAAATTTGATCTCTGAGATTGACATAAAGAAAAACTGGCTCATAGTGTCTAGGTGAAAAATTTCTCAACCATTCTTCTACAAAAACTACCTAATAATAGATGTGGGCAAATAAGCACAAGAGAGAGATTGGTGACTCCTAGGCTATCTCTGTAAATTGAGCACACCTATCTCAATCATTTTAAACATACCCCACCGCATAATTTGAGTACATGTTATTTGGGATTTTCTATCTAAACTTGTTATCTACGAATTATCTAAAAATCTAACACTCTATTGTAGAATTTCAAAAAATTAAACACAAACTAAGAAAAGGTGAAGACAAAAGTGGAAGAAAAGGTAAATACTTTTTGTTGTCAGGAAAACACAGCCAGCTAAACTCTGGAAAGCAAACAAATAGAAGAAAAGGTGAAGAAGGTAAAAACATACCTCTTTCTTGGAACAGCCTATGACAATGAAATGTGTACCAAAAGAGTATAGAAGGAAATAAGTAAATTCTGAAACCAAATTGTCATAGGGAAAAGCCTGTAGCCCTGCCTGCTTTTACCAAACAATGAATCCATTCTGAAAAATGAAACTAGGAGGTACTAATCAGCATACAAATTCTATGCCCCCAATCATTATTAGTGCATGATCATGCAAAAAAGTTTGCAACATAGCAAGAGAGCCAAGTACTCTTGCTTTCATATATGCACTCAGTTTAGTATCATACTAGGTATATAGCTACAATCAAGTGATCAAGTAATCCAAGGAAAGAAAATAGCAAGAAACACAGACACAATGAATAGCTGACAATGAAAAGGTTTCCTAAAAAACATGAGTAATTTTTGAAAAACATACGTTAGTTTTTTAGATGTTGCCTAGACATCTAGGCTAGCCATGAGAATTGTCAGAAAGGATGAATCTTCTAATCAGAAAGATAAAGAATATTAACTAGTATATGCCTTCTCCACTCTTTGGCCAGTTGGCCACATTTGTTCATGCAAATCAGACCCCATCTACCTCCCCACCTGACAAAATGGGTAAAGATGAGAAATGAAAATTTGATAACACAAATTAATTTCTCTCACATAACTTGCTAATTCAAGAGAAACAAATATGGATCAAGCATACAAAAAAAAGTAGATTTGGATGGTGGCATGGGGCACATGACAAAAAGGTTTGAGAAGCAAATAAACCAGCATGCAAAAAAGATAGCAAAAGCTTGGGTTCCTTCTGACACTATTCTTGATCAAGGACCTAACACATTGAAGTAAGAAAAGGCAACAACAAATATGCAGTCAACTGGTATTCGATGAAAAACATTGAATAGACTATCGGGGTTGTGATTTGAAATTCTTATGTGCAAAAAATGATGATATGCAACTTTATTTGAAAAATTCAACGATACAAACTATGAATTTCAAAGAACTATATATTAATACACAAATGCCATACTCTATTCCCCCTGGAAATTGCAGATTAACAAAACTAATACATAATACAAAAATATTATAACTTACAAGACTTGCAAAATAGAAGGTGTGACCATAGTGAGCTCATTTAAAGCTTACATGCATTTTTTGGCACGCAAGACCACACCATAAATCAAATCCAACCATGCCACAAAAGCAAACTATGAACACTCAAATCAGTAACCTGGCAAAGAAGACATAATCAAATTTTCTAAAAAATCAAAGAAAATAAGGGAGTTCGGTAAATTTGCAGGTAGTAGTTACATAGTTTAGGGAGGAGGAAAATGAAAAATCGAGAATGATATTGTTTCAAGAAAATGGAAATCAAGGAATTACATACATGTGCAAAAAAATATATAGCTAATGTAATGCAATACACATTAAACTTGGAATAGGGAGCATATGACCTTCAAGATGCTAGTGTCCACATAGGCATAGGGATCAAGACGTAGGGAAAAACATACATTTGCAAGAAAAAAAGATGGTAACATTTCCTGACATGCAGGTGCTATCTCACATGGGTAATATGTAACCTTACTGGACCAAATAATAATCTACTATGTTAAGGGAAATTAAAATTACACATGACTAATATGGGGAACCACACTCTGCATGTAAAATTTGTACAATAACTATGCAAATGTTCCCAGAGCAAAGAGTTCACAAATCTTTGCAACCACAATACACAAAATAAAAATCGCTAGTGTTGTTGTCAACCTATAGAAAAATTAAATATGACAGCTAGCACTACTGAACAGAAAAAAAGAAAAATCACAGCACACACAAAAGGAATGGGATGGGGGAATTTGAGATAGTACGACTATTGAGATAGTACAAGTACAAGATACCTACACATGGGGGGAAAGCCAAGATGCATCAACCTATAAATGATGCCACATGTTTTAATAAGGCCACCATGTTCCATAAAGCAAGTCGCATAACAGACATTTTGCTGAGTAAAAGAAAAAAGTGACAAGCTTACCCTGAGAACCTGGTGCATAGTGGAGGATCGCTACATGCAAAAAACCATAAAGATGTAAGGACTTTGTTCAATGTTCACTAATGATTGCTGAAAAATGCATGATTGAACTGAAACAAAAAGGTACACAATGATAACAAGCAAAATCAGCGCAATAGTAACATGGTAATGATGAGTTTTGGGATTTACAAACTGATGCACAAATATATTAAATGGTGTTGTAATCTAAAATGGTGTCATTTGCAAAGGGATATATAACTAGACATGGGAACACACTGCAAGCTAAAATGGAGTCACACGTAAATCCTAATAGCCTGTTGAATCCCCCATGCACACTGCTCGCAGAGATCAGATCAGGACACCCCGAAATGGAAGCACACATCAAAACCTAGCTAGCCAATCGAATCCACCATGCGCAATGAAAAAAATCCTCCTACGCAGCTAAAATCTTAGATCAGGACATAGAAGATCTATGAAATATCTAATCGAATGGATTGGGGGTGAAGATGCTTGGAAGGGGTAAGGGACAAACCTTGCTGAGAACATGGGAGATGTTGTGGGTGGATGGTTGTTGACGGTTAATAGTTGTATCAAAGTTCGTTTAGACTTGCAAGCGGACAAGTCTCCCGTCATAGTCAAGGGACCCTTCTTCCCTCGAGTGGTGAACCCAAGGTATCGAATCCGTGGAACAAATGTGTGACGCAAAAGATGATCTAGTAAAGCCAAGTAACTTCAATCTTCGGTAAAGAGAAACCCTAATGCATCTAGATAAAGAACACAAAACTAATCTAATCTACTAAAAACCGGAGGTAACAAAGATAGATAGGGTAGATAAACCGATCTAGAGAGATCGGGTTAAGCCTTTTGTTGAAGTTCCAAGCAAGAGAAGAAGTAGCAAATCGAATCTTATTAGAAGGCTCTTTAAATCGTGGTTTCCCGTCCGACTCCGAAAACGCCCGCCTTTCGGAACCCCCGTTCTGTCACAACGCATTCCTATTCACGCGGGTAGTCTAGGGCGAGTCCAAGGACAAGTCGAGTTCTTTCGGAAGATCCGGCGTGTACCTCTAACCACCGCGGCTACAAGAACACCCTATGTGATCTATCTCGAGAATAGATCTAGAATAAGCAAAGCCGATCGAAAAACGAAATCATCGAAGAAACGCTTGATCGCTAGAAATAGATTCAACTTGATAATTCAACTAATACAATGATACATAAACAAGATCACCACCGGGATCCTACCTTGATCTTGCTTCTAGCTCCGGGAACTCCGACATGGTCTTCCTTGCAAGGTTCCCACGTCGGCTAGGGAGACCCTAGTCAACTAGCTCGACCCTCTCCTCTCCGGGATGGTGTCCCTCTCTTCTCTGCTCCTCGGGGGCCCATGACGAATTGATCCATGCGTGGCTCTCGACCCCGGGGCTATAAATAGCCCGAATGGCGGCTAGGTCAAAGGAGGGGGCAAATGGACCCCCGGACGGGCCGGGCCGGGCCGGCCGGCCTAGGCCGACCGGCCTGGGCCCATCCAGGCCCAGTTCCCGGCCTCCTTCGCGTGGCGTCGGTTCCCGAGTCTTCTAGATCCTTCCCCCTTCTGCATGTAGGCCCTTGTCGTCAGTTTCTCTCCGAGTTAGACGTAGCTCCTTGTCCCGCAAGATTCGACACTTTTCTGGTTAGGTCCTCGGAGTTTGTCATCTTCTCGGGTTGAGTCCCTGGCTTCTTGGAGTCAAGTTTGCTTCATTGCATGACTTGTACGGGGCTTCAAGGTCTTGTCACAAGGTGCTTGATGAACTTATCCCGGAAGTCTTGCTTTCAACGCTAAAACCCTGCATAAACACTAAACTCCAAAACCGACATGCACAAGTGAACTTGTTATACCACGGGGGTTAGTACCAATGGATAAGGTATAAAACTTATGCCAACACCGAAGGTAAACTCATGGCTAGGTTGACGGATTTTCACCGTCAACAATGGTCCACCGGTGCATGGGAGTGTCGTCGACGCATCGTAGAAGCCGCCGGCGGCGCGGAGCTGTCTTCCACTTCCTGCTCACCACCCACCGCCACCCCCTCCTCCTGGACATTGAAGCCGGCAGGAGGTCACCGGCGGGGGCCGGTAGACGCCGCAAGCGGAGCTCACCAGGGCGTCGCCGCTTGGCTCCCTAGGCGGAGCTCGACGACCATCTCCAATTGGCCCCTGGGCGGATCAGAAAGGAAATGAAAGGGGAGCATGGGCGAGCCGGTTGCGGATGAGGATAGGTGCAGTGGAGAAAAAAATGGGCACTGGTTACGGATTGAGTGCGCGCAACTTGCGCCTGGCGGGCCCAAAAAAAGAAAAAGGAACACAAGCCGTTGGGAGGAAATCTAGCGGTCCAGAAAAAAGTGAGTGAGAGAAGATCAAAAATCAAGCATTTGATGTGGAGGAAATCTAAAATTTTATTACTTTGTCTAGGTGATTCATTTCGGGGTGATTATTCTGAAATTTGAATGCATGAAAATCCTTTACATGGCTTAGTCTTTATTCAAGAGAACTTACCTAAATTGTGCACTATTTACATGGCACAGTCTTTATTCAATAGAAATAACCTAAACTGTGCACTATTTACATGGCTCTGTCTTTATTCAATAGAAATTATGAATCTTCCTAAATTCTGGTGTACTTTGTGGTGTACTAAATTATGAATCTTTCGACCTTTGACATTAATATTAGATAGCGATATCACTACAGAATCACTTTGTGGTGTACTTTGACCTCCAATCTTTTGCTTGATACCAATTTCCTTTATTTAATTTTTGGATAGCCCGTAGTATGCTCTATGTCCTATTTGATTACTTCAATGTGTATGTATTGTACACTGCAACTACCAGCCCAATTATTTTATACTGTAACACATGATTCTTCAGAGTTTGCATTGAATGGTTGATTAATGCCTGCTTTTTTCTATCAGGAAGTAACCTTAAGGGCAAGGAATTCAACTTGACAATGCACTAGCACATTATGCCAAAGACGGGCAAGATATAGTTGGTGAAAGACTTCTGCTAAGGTTGAGGTGTAATTAAGCCGGTACCCTCTATCAATTACTGCTTGCAATTAATCGAAAAAATTGTTTGGTCCTGATTTACCTATCGTGATCTATTTTGTTCAGAGGAAAGCTTGAATGTTTCATCTTTCTCCATTGCCCATCCATTTGTAGGCATTGACTGCGTGCATGGGGTATTACAAGTGTCGCTTTATATAGGTGATTCTCGGTTTCTGATGCAGTACATGATTTTTGTACTACTACCAAGATGGGTTCTTCAAATAACATCCTGAAATATGATTTTCATCCTTCTTTTTTTCAGATCCATGAAGGTATGTTGTTGCCGCTCTTAATATGTGTTAATATTTTCCTTAACAAATATACATCATGATCTTAATATGTGTTGATCTTTTCCCTTAATTATTTTAATATGCTAGATTTGTATTGCCGAGTAGAAAAAATAACATTTGCATATGTCAGGCCAAGAGAATGCCATTTTGTATGTTGCTGTCTATTTAATTGTTATTTAGTTTGTTCTCTAAAAGGACAATAGAACTGACTTTTATGCATGTGTCTATTTGATTATTCTTTCTTTTGTAAGTGCCATCATTTTAATCTTTTAAGCAACTAGCAAACTCATGGCAAGAGTCAGTTCACTAAAAGAAAGTCAATTTTTAGAAAATCTGATGCGAGTTGAATTCATATAGCTCTAATGCTAATCTGCAAGACTTATTTTTTTACGAGGATTTCTTGTACTTCAATCATGTTCTTCTTGTGTTAACGTTTATTTCATAACTTCTTTTATGTCATGAAGAACGGTCGCTGCCTATAGAAAAATATCGGTACCTATAGATGTAGGACTGATGAATGCATATGCCTTTAAATCCAAATTGAGTGAAGATTTATTCTTCTTATATGTTTTACTTGTTAATCTTATTCTTCTTATATATTTGACTTGTTGATGTTATATGTGTCTGATGCTGCAGATACCTTGTTTTAGTGTTCTTGGCTCATCAGATCACCAAAGAGGTTTCTTCGCTGCATTCTTGTCCTTTATTACTGACCTTTCTTTTAGTTAATTCTTCAATTGGTTTTAATGCTTCTATTTCTTGAGCAACTTCTTGAAAAGTACTATGGGACTCTCCCTGAAGCTTATGCCATACACAAATTGTTATAAAAAAATTGTCAACCTTTTTGTTTTTATACATTTTCTCTTTGCGAGATCAGATCATCCATCTCATTGCAGCTTTGTTTTTTAAAATACTGGATATGGATGCCCCAAAAATGATAAATATGGACGATCCCAATTAGCGGCAACTTCAGAAATATTGACTCTCATGAGTTCTAGTAAGTGCAATCAAGCCCTAAGTGGGTTTTGGTGATGTTGATCACACAATTAAAGAACAAATGAGCTCTTGAGTATGTATGCAGCATGATATATTCATATAAGTGCAAAAGAAGATGAAGTGAGACCCCTCATTTAAAGAAAGGCTTCCTATGGTTCAAGATGATGTTTTATTTAATTTTCCATTTCGAAATTGAGTATAGGACAAGTCGTAATATCAAGAGGGATTCTAATAGTGGCAAGAGTGGAACCAAGTGCATGTTTTTCCTTCACAAATACGTAAGAACACAACCACAAACAAGCCTTGCCTCTTCAGCCTTTCAGGGTAGCTCTGCTGTAAAAGTTGCAGTTCGCAGAGGTTCCGTGAAATTTCGCGGAGGTTCCACGCCTCAGCAAGTAACCGTTCCAGATTTGAGACTGTCCAGATAAATACCCCCTCGAGCTCCAACGGTCTCTTTCTTCTTTCCTGCAGCTGAGACACCTCCCCAAGCTCTTCTTTCACCTAGCATTGACTCCCACCTACTTGAATCCAAAATCCAACCTTGCATTCAAGTCTAGTGTGATTCCTTGTGAGATTGAGCCAAAATCACCCCTCTCTAGCATCCTTGTGCACTTGGTGAAACCCTAGCTCCTTGGTGAATCTTTTACTCTTGGAGCTTGGCTCCTAGACGGCTAGAGGGTGCTTGGAAGCTTTCCAATCTTCGTGGTGGAAGCTCCAAGAAGTTTGTAATACCCATTTGTGCTTAGTGGAAACCCTCCACCTATTGCTTTGTGGCTAACCTCAACAACGTGGATGTAAACCAACCTTTGTGGTAAGCTGAACCACAGGATAAATCGGTGTTTCTTGCTTGTTCCTTTCATATATATATCTTGCTTAGCTAGCTCTTGTTGTTAGTAGCTTGCCTCTCCAGGGTTTGCTTAGATCTACATGTTTAGGGTGTTATAAAGGTTGCTTTGTGGTCTTATCTTGAATTGCTTGTTTAACCAACCTTATCATTGCCTTAGATCTAGTTTTCATCTAGTTATCTGCAGCCTTTCTGTGCAGGTTCATTCTCCCTGAAGCTCCGCGAAAATTCCCAGAGGTTCAACAGTTTGTTTGTCCAGTGAATTTTCCTGGAGGTTCAGCGATATTTCGTGGAGGCTCCGTGGTCTGACAGTGAACTTCGAAGAAAAGTTTAAATTTGTTTTGCAGGCCTATTCACCCCCCTCTGGGCCACTTGCATCAATCCTTTCAGTTCCCCAATTGGATTCTCAAGCAAATAAGTTGCTTTTTTGTTCCTTAAAATAAGCACTGCATTTTAGTAAATGTAGAATGTGTGTATTTTAGTACCATTTTAATCTGGGTTGTGGTCACAATCTAATTTGATGTCCAAATAGACCTGAGCATTTTTCGGGCCGGGCTGAAAAAATTTCTGTTATTTCGAGCCAAAAAAATCCTGCCCATGACCATCCCACTGGACGCATCGGGCCTCAATTTTCGAGCCGGGCTCGGGCCGGGCCCGGCCGCCTGCGCATTTTACAGTTTAAAACAACTAAAAACAGCATTTCGGACCGGGCTCAGGCCAAAAAAATTCGCGGGCTTCAAGATCTCTGCCCACGCCCGGCCAGTAAGGTTCGTGGGCGGACCTGGCGCGTGCTGGGCCTGCGGGCCGGGCTCAAAATGCTCAGGTATATGTCCAAATATGCTCTAAAGTCTAGACGACTACATTCAGTGTCTACTTATGTATCCATAATTCTTTTAAATTCCATATTTCCCATCTATTGTTTCTGTAAGGTAAGCATACTTTTGGATACTCTTTTGAATTGGATGCCAGAAAATATTATTCCTTTTATTTTTCTATTTAGTTGCCGAATGAAGCTTAACAAATGTGGATGCTTTTTAAGATAATGAGTGGTACCTGCAACAAGTATATCTTCTTATGTTCATCTCCATTGTGTTTTCAATTGTAAATTTGGGTGGGATCTGTTCTCAGTATTTTTCTCGACTGCATAGGTCCCTTGTTTTCCAAAAGAACATAATCATTTTGAGTGGTTTTGATAATCGATCAATCTGGTAACTTATAGAGATCCAAAATAATTGATATTTTCATTATGGACAATAGGACAAGCATATGCATCAATCTATGCAATCAAAATGCTATGTATTGACTGGAATGAGCTTTATCATGACACATATTATTGATCTATAACTAGCTTTAGTAACTGTTCAGCTGTGATTTTTGCAGTCTTAGTACTGCTCGTGTTTGTGTTTTGTAAGTGTCTGCAAGCTTTCTTCATGGAATGTGAAGGCGGATTTCTATCGAGTTGGTTCTAATTAAGTCATATGTTGTGCTGCATTTATTTCTCTTTCTTTATTGTTCTTTGCACATCAGATCGTCTGTGAGCTTTCACCACTACATTCTTGTCGACTGTTTTTGTTGATGCTCTTTCATTAGATTTAGAATTGGTTTCCATGCTTCAATTTATTGAGCAACCTCCTTAAACAATACAATTATTCTTGTTCCCAAATATGTAAAGTCTAATAAACTACGATCCATTGTTTACCAGATTTATTTAAATGGGAAAAAGGAATTACAAATTTTCAATGTGCTTGCTTGATTGTATGTTCTTTGTAAGACAGCTGCTCTGAACAAATATTAGTTATTTTACTGTTTTTATTGAACAGTAAATGTTCACTACATAAAATGCTGAAGAATTGATTGCTGCAGGATGTGAACAATGTCTCGGTCAAAAATAATCCTGAGGTCTACCTGAGTTAACCAAGCAAGGCTATTTAATTAGCATCAAGGACATAACAACTCGTGATAAGAAGGGGAGTGATACTGGTAGGTTGAGAAATTATGTTGGCAAATGATTAGCACCGCATTATACATGTTGGTTAAATTTTTCTAACCTTTTCAGTGCTATGCTGTATAGTTTGTCCATTGAAATAATGTAAATGGATTTAAATTAAAAAATATTGAGTTAACCATTGTTATTAAACTGTTGGTTTAAATATTTTTAACTATTCCAGCACTACTTTGAATATCGATAGAATGCAGACTATGAGTACACTTGGTAGTAAATTGAACGTTTTTATGTAAATATTTTGCTGGTAGTAAATTGCGCCACGTTCGCTTGGCTTATCGGCCACCAGCAAGCAGATCTTTTCTCTCGGAACAAACCGCCACCAAAAACCGGCCAAGCAGATTTTCTCTCGTGAACAAACCAAGACCGACCATCGGCCATCGGCCACCGGCCAACCGAACAGGCGTGTTGAGCTTTTCATATAAATATTTTACTGCCCGTAGTAACGCACGGGCATGATCCTAGTAGCATATAAATTAGGAAAAACGTTTCAGCATTGCAAAGGCATACTGCTATTTCTACGTTTGCATCACGGCGGTTTGCAAATTCCATTTCAGAGCTACTGGGACAAACCTGGGCACCTAGAGGAAGATGGCGGAGCCACAACAGTTCACGGGCGGTCGCGTGCCTGGTTGTGGCCGCACAGGGAGCTGGGACGTCCTAGGCGGCAACATGACTAGATGCTGTGGTGCTGGACGCGGCGGCGTAGCAAGAGACGGCGAATATCCAATAGATGCGGCAGTAGACCAGGAGGTGACGCTGCTCCCGGGGCGGCACTCCACCTCGAGCGGCGTCAGCCCCGGACGCCCGGAGGCCTCATTCGTTTCCACGGGATCAATTCCGATCGAAATGGATAAATACAACAAGAAAATCATTATAGTTACTATAAGAGATCCGGATTTATTCCGGGTCGAAAATTAATTTGCTCATGATAGGTACTCCAAAAGTCTCGGAATCAATCCACTAGTCAAGGGGTGTGGAACCAATCCGGCTCTACGGTCTCTTGTTCTACCTATCATGATTGGTAAATTAATTTTTGATCTGGAATAAATCCGAATCCATATGATAATGTTCTTCATACATTTATTATTCCGGGCGGATTGAATCCCACGGAAGCGAACAAGCCCGGAGGCGATTCGATTCCGGGCTTGACCAATCAGGCGTAGGGGGCTCGAGTGCAAAAGTTCAAGGAGTGGCGAGCGCAGGGGGTATTTCGCGAAATCTATGACAACAACAAGGGCCGGCAGGCGCTTTTTTGCAAATTTATCCCACCTCTCTCCCCAGCCATTGGATACATGCATAGTTTGCATAGATGGGTTGGTTTCCACCCGATACGCTCCCATTTTATTTATTTAAACATGTGCACCAACCAAACGATTGGTTTCTCTCGAATTATATATATATATATATTTGTAAATTATTTTGCAAAATTATACGACCGTTTGAATTTTTTTGCAGATTTGGCAACCAACCGCCATGCGCCACAGCGGTTAGCAAGGAAACCGCTATGGCCCACGACGGCAAGGGCCCGCCAACGATCAACTGCGAGGAACAGGCCCACGGCAGCCTACCGCCGTGGGCCACGGCGGTAAGAGCTACACCCATCGTGGGCCATGGCGGTAGGTTGATACCGCCGTGGGGACGGCGGTTGGCGCGCCTATATAAGGGGCGCCAGCGGCCGCCGCCCCTCCCGCCCCTGCCGCCACAAGCCGCCCCCTCCTCGCCTCGCCCCTACTTAACCTTCTGTTCTCTCTTTTTTATTAATAATTTAATTTTTTGGTTATTATTTTAATTAGTTTAGAATTTAGTTAAGTAATTAGATTAGATTTAGTAAATTATTTTCTTAGTTCACATAATCTATAAAATTAGTTTCTTATTTAGAAATTCTAGAAAATTACATTGCTAGCTTAGAAAATTAATATTTTTAGTTTAGAAATTTAGTTTGGTAGTTTAGAAAATCTAGAAATTTATTTTATTATTTAGAAAATCTAGAAAATTAGTTTTTTAGCATAGAAAATCTAGAAATTTAGTTTTTTATTAGAAAATCTATAAAATTACTTTTTTTATTTAGAAAATTAGTTTTTTAGTTCAGAAATTTAGTTTGGTAGTTTAGAAAATCTAGAAAATTAGTTTTTTTAGTTTAGAAAACCTAGAAAATTAGTTTTTTACTTAGAAAATCTAGAAATGTTGTTTTTTATTTAAAAATCAAGAAAATTAGTTTTTTATTTTAAAAAATCTAGAAACCTATTTATCTATTTTTAATTCTATATTTAAGTTTTGTATGCAGCTGCAGCTATGGACTAGACTGCTCAGGCTCAGGCCGAGGCGCAGGGTCAGGCCGAGGTGCAGGCCCTGGCTTAGGCCCAGGTGTGACAGAACCACCCAAAATAATTTTGTATTATCGCCTAAGCCTGTCCACGTGGCCATTAAGCAATAATAAGGAACTATTTTGTCGCTTCTGCCGGGTAAAGCCCGGTAAATCACTTGCAACAAGATCGAGATATGCGCTAAGCCCACACGAAGGTGGGACCAGTACATCATTTCATTACATAAAAGTCCACAAGTTTAAATTATTACAAACCAGGTTTTTCGTACATAAAAGTAAAGTGACTCAGAGTTTAAACAGCAGAAAATAAAACTAGCGGAAGATACATATGGGAGGTCATCCATAGAGTATCACAAATCGTCCCCCTACTCCCACTCAAGCTCCCAACCATCTGGAATAGAACCAGGCCAGATGGGACTACCTGAAAACCACAAATTAAGCAAGGTTGAGTACTAATACTCAGCAAGACTTACCCGACAACAAGAAAATACAACTAGACATGCAAGGCTTTTTGGCTGGTGTGTTTGTTTTTCCAAAAGCATCTAAGAGTTGATCCTTACTTTCATGTTTTAGCTCAAGTTCTAGTATGTTAACCATTCTAGGTGAGCACCTGCACTAAACAAGCATGTTGTGCAAACAATGTTAAATATATAACAATATTAATCCAAAATGTTCCATAAATAAACATGGGGTAGCCAGTGGTCAAGCCGACTCAGATAACGGCGTGACCGACGATCGATCAATTTATATCCTTGCAAGGTAAACCCAAGATACACGGAAGAAGGTAGACCAAGTGCAGTGTCTACCCCAACCAGGCGGTTCCAACATTCCATAGTTTGGGATCAGACGCTACAAACTCTGGTACACGGTTATCCGGAGGGTCTAACCCGACCAGTCCAGACTCACACACTATACCACGGGTAGCTAGCCCGGAGACGCATCCCAAGCGGGTAGCTAGAAAGATCTCGCCCCGGTTCAGAAGGTATTAGGCTTACCGGTCCCATTCCCGACAAGCACTTGGTACGTTCAATAGCTTAAACCAACACAATGCTACTCGGTCGAGAGCGGACCCATTGCTCTTACCACATGAGTGAGTCATTTTAACCAACTTATGATTCCAACAAGAATATCTTATATCTCGCGAGCAATGAGTCATTACTCAACTTGTACCGTGTCCTTAAAGCATGACACTAGCATCCTAACATACTAGTAAAAGAGCATAGGAGTCCTAAGGATCATGCATCTAGGTTTCAAAGCAACTCCTGTAACTTAAATGCACAAGTAAACAATAAATACTGAAAAGTAAAAGGTATGAAATTTTAAAGAAAAAAGGGTTAGATGAACCGGTGTTTGCCTTCCTCCGACTCAAAACTAACACTAGCCTTGGGCTCTTCTGGACTTTGGTCCAGGTCTTGCTGCACACTTAGCTGATTCACCTCCCCGCTAGCTGCTCCCTCCTCCTCCTGGGTGAGCGTGTACATCCCGTCCGGTAAATCTACACGTATACATGCATATGCATTAGTTTATGGTGAGGATGGGAGAATTACCACAAAAATCATCTCTTGTTGGCCACATTCATCCAAACATTAATATTTTCTCACGGAAATTATTAGGGTGGTGTGATGATGAACAAAACACTACTTGATGGTGATTGTGTGCACATCTAAGCAAATTAAGTTACTTAACTTCACCAAACAGCGAGGGGTGTGTTTAAATTAATAAAAACAGAAACAAACATGATTTCACAATTTAACACTTTAATTGCTATTCTTATTTAATTAATTAGAACAAGCTTTACAACCATAAATCCATATTAAATAAAAACAACTCAAATGAGCCTAAGTTTTTGCACAAAGCAACATATGCCTATTTTAAGCTCTCAAACGAAAATATAGCTTAAGATCATTTATAAATTAATTTATATGAAAAAGACAAATTTCAGCCGAGTAAATCACCATTAATTCATATAAAAAGATTTAATAAACTTTTTGATCTTAACTTTCTCCTACAGGTCATGTATGCCAAAAATGAGCTTCTGACCAAAGCATAAATGCAGATTCAAATTATTTTCCAGATTTTGAATTTAAACTCCTACACAATATTAAATCCAATTCACCCATTAAATAATTTCCTAAAATCAAATCCACTCTACCAGAGGTACTACTCAGAAAGGCAAAGCCCTAGGGTGCTCATGTGGTTACAGAAAAGATCATTAAAGGGGCTATAAAAAGCATCAAACTTAATCTAGCATAAAGCTTACATAAATCATAATTAAAGATCTACACATCAAAATCATGCAAACTTTGGTCACAGATCTAGATATGCCATAAAGAGAAACATATTCAAAATTCAAGTCCATAGCATGTGTATATTTTAAACCGCAACAAAAGCACACCAAACTGAGTTTGAATTTTTAATTCAAAAACTGCACAGAAAAACCCTATACATGTTTTCTAGAAAAGATAGGTTTCTTCACCAGGAACCCAACAAAATTAGGTTTGCATTTTTCTGATTTTTCTACAATTTTCTACGGATTTTACAAGGTGCAGCTGAAACCCTAGTAATGCATTTACAAGGGAACCCTTGTCCGAATTTTCAGAATCACAAACAGGCCCTTCCTTTGCATAAATCTCCCTGGGAAGAATTTGCAGCTCGCAATGTAGTCCCCGCCGGTGGCCAGGAGCTTACCGGTGGCGGTTCTTGGCCAGAGATCACCGGGTGAGGGGCTAGGGATGCTAGGGGGCTCACCCTTGACCGATTATGGGAGAAGGTCGGACCGGAGGCGGCCTCGCCGGGTGCTCGCACCGGTGCGGCTCGCCCGTCCGGCGGCGCGCGCGCCGGGCGGCGACGGCGTTGTCCAGTGGCTGGGCGACGGTGCAGCGGTGTTGAGGATGACCGGTGGAAGGTGAAGGACAGAAGGGATGTGACACGGAGGACAAGACAGCCGAATTGGCTTGGCTTCGACCTGCCTAGGACGCGTTGCGGCGGCGAACGTGCTGCGGCGGCGCGCGGAACACGAGCCGGGCGAGCGGCGCGCGGATGGACGACATGGACGAGGTCGCGAAGACCGGCCTTAAGGCCTCGCGGGCCGCTTGGCCCTTTGCATGCGCGGTCGCGCGGCACGGCGGGACCGCGCGCTAGCGCGTGGTCGGCCGGGCCTACGGCCGGCACAAATGGGCTCCCGGGCGCGGCTCATAGCGCGGAGGGATAATGCGGAGTGGTCGAGGCACGGGCGGGTCCACAACGGAGACTCCCGTGCATCCGTACGCCGGAGGATGCGGACGGCGACGTGTGGCGCGCGCGACCGCGGCGCCCATGGCGCGAGAGCGCGAGCCCGTGCAAGGATGCTCGCTTTCATTCGGTTTAGCCCCTTTTAAAAATGCGAATCTCAAAATTCTCGAATAGAACTTGAAAATCTCCAAAAATAAAAGTTGTAGAGGAGCTATAGACCTACAACTTCCCCAAAGGGAGACATATGTTTTGATCAACGGATTTGGGGGAAAATCGCGACGAAGTTGCAATTTTTCCACGGCTCGGGTTACTGTTCATAAGGGCTTCAAACCTGTTTTTGGCTAACTTGCACTCAAAATTGGAATGTCCGCCAATTACGAAAAATGTGTTCCCGGAAATAATGAAGAACTTTCATATTGGACGATTTTGAACTTCTACAGTGAAATTTGGAGAACGCGCAAGAAGACCAAATCAACCTTTAAGGAGATCTAGGGTTTGACCGTGATTTGGGATTTTGACCAAGGTCTTTTGTGCAAATATGTGACAAAACATGTCAAACATACTTAGGAGCTAATTAATCTTGATTAACACATCTAATTAATGTCATTAGCACAAATAAACATCAGGGATGTCACACCAGGCTGCTCGTGCTGAGCTTGAGGTGTACGTGATGCCTGAGTTGCTGGACAGGGATACCGACCGTCGGCACCGCTCGTTCCTGTCTGCCATCTGCGGAGAGGATGCTGGACACGTGCGTTGCACTACGTGCACGTTGCTACCGATCCACGACCGCTAGGTTCCCAAGTACGTGAATTGATATTGTGTTATTGTTTGTACCTTCATTTATCCTTTAGTTGTAACTAATAAATTACATTATTTGTTTCAGGCTACGAGCTGTAGGACTCCTGCCTGTAGCGCGGTTAGTCCAGGGGGTCAGCCAGCGCGATGCGATTCTGCGGAAGGATCACATGACACGCTTCCAGTACGACTTCTCCCTCCTCAACGTGCTTATGGACCACTGGAGGCCGGAGACCCACACGTTCCACTTCACCGTCGGTGAGATGACGGTGACCCTTCAGGACACATCGCTGCTGATGGGCCTTCCTTGTGAGGGCGAGCCGCTGAGGGCCGAGGACATCTCCTCTAACTGGCGTACGGAGTTCCTCACTCGGTTCGCGAACGTTCATCAGAACAATCGCGCGCCCGCCCCGTACCAAGAGTTCACGAACACTCACGGACCCATCTTGTCTTGGTTGCAACAGTTTAGCGTACGTAACTTTACCTCATATTTCTCTCCGGTTTTGATTATATGGAGACAATAAAACTAACTAACGCTAGATTTTGTTTGTGCAGGCTGATTACCTAGCAGATGACACCAAGCAAGAGACAGTCGACAGGTTCTTCATGGCGTACCTGTTGTGGTTGTTTGGGTTCGTGTTGTTCTGCAGTTCGCAGGGTGACGCGGTGGCGAGGTACCTGATCCCCCATGCTCGGAGGATTGCCGACGCACCCTTGGACGTCGTGCCCCAAATCAGTAGGGGCAACTCTATTCTTGCGAGCGCGTACAGGGGGCTGTGCTCGGGGGTGTTGAAGGGTCGTGCGACGGAGAAGATCCTTCTCGGTTGTCCTCTCCTCCTTCAGCTCTGGTGCCACGAGCGGTTTGTGATTGGTTGGCCAGTCGTGGCTCTCTATGCGTACGATCCCCTACCAGAGGGCCACGACCCACGCGACCATTTCACCATGGGCTCGTTGTGGTGCCTTCGGAAGGTAATTACTTACCTTTGACTTTCAGTTTTTCCACTTCATCTAGTTTGTTCAATTGACATTTATGGCTCGCATTTTGGTTTGTGTGCAGACCTCGTATGCCCACGAACAGATGAAGAGGGCGTACAAGGACTTCGTCAGGTAGTTCGACGCTCTCACGAATGCAGACGTCAGGTGGACACCGTACTCCGAGGAGGCTATCGCGGCCCACGCACCACAGGGCCTCTCGACTTTGTGCTTCCGCGACCAGCAGTACTGGATGACAAGGTCGCCGTTGATGTTCGACATGTATGTGGAGGAGTACGCCGTCCACAAGGTGTTGAGGCAGTTCGGCCGCTACCAGGAGTGGCATGTGCCTGTGGTGCACCCTGTTCTGAGTGCACATCATAGGTGAGTTCTCGTAAAATTTTAAATTTTATTTGGCGTTCAAAGATTTCAGATGCTGACAAATATGTTTAATCCGTCGTAGGTGGACGCGGAGGGGAGTTACGAGCACTTTTTCCTGGGTTGAGAGGTTGCAGTCGTACGTGGACCGTTGGGCTACCGCGTTGGAGAACTTGGTCGACGAGGTCCGGCCCCATGACGACACGGCGTGGGAGGCGTACATCTAGTGGTATACCCCGAGGACTCGGGCGCATGTGATGTACGTCCCACCACAGCTTGCAGCGCCGCTTCCGGACGCGACGAGGGTGCTTGCTAGTACCGCGTACCCGGTTCGACGGGATCAACACTACGACACGGCGGTGAGTTTGAAAATCCACCGGCTTTCGCTTATGGTTATTTACAATCTACAATTTACCAATAATTTCTTTTGCAGATCGACATGATTGCGGACCTTTCACGTATTGTAGACGACTCGACGGTGAGGCTGGACCGGATGTCACAGCAGATCGCGGAGATGTTCCTCAGGATGGGTGCCATCACCAGGAGGTTCCTTGCCGCGGTGAACTACCGCATCAACCCGGCTCTACCACTATTTCCACGGTACCCCACCTCAGCCTTGACCAGTCGTTCGCACGCGGCACCATCTTCCTCGTCACGGCCACCCTTCCAGATTGCTTTTTACCTAGCGCCCCCTCCGGCTTATCCTCCCTTTAGGATGTCTCCGCTAGGGGGGCCTCCTCTTAGAGGTCCTGCGCCTACACGTGCACCAGCACCTGCACCGGTTCCTTCCTCGCCCCACGCCTCTCCTTTTCACCCAGGTATTAACCACTACTCTATAATACTAGATTGTATTAATTAGGAAACGTGGTTTAATATTACTATTTCTTCCAGCTTACAACTCCAGCGTTGGCACTCTTCCTAACGACCAGACCGGAGTGTCCGCGTCCGGCTACGACGACTTGGCCCTCGACTAGTTGCAGGCTTTGCAGCCGCAGGATGAGCTCGCAGGGACGCAGCTTGGAGGCGCGCCACCCACGTGGACTCAAGAGGGAGCAGGGACGCAACCAGGAGGCTCCCAGTTGCCAGGAGCGAGCGGTGGGCCACAGCCTGGAGCCTCGCAGATGCCAAGGGCGATTGGTGGGGCACAACAGTCTCCAGGAGGCTCGCAGCTCCCCAGCACGAGCGGTGGGGCACAACAGTCTCCAGGAGGCTCGCAGCTCCCTAGCGCGAGTGGTGGGGCACAACAGTCTCCAGGAGGCTCGCAGCTCCCTGGCGCGAGCGGAGGGCAGCCAGGTTCGTCCCACGAGGTTGCAGGGTCGACGGCGGTGGTGGAGACACCACAGGTGACGGGTGATGCTAGACGTCGGTAGATGCACCCTCCTGACCCATTGACGTACCCTTGCGACCAGACGCACGCCGCAGCCCGAGCTCTGAAGCTGCACAAGAAGCCCAGGTGATGCTAGATTAGCTTGAGTATTGTTTGTACAGGAGCACTATTACATGTGATTATGAGTATTTTTTAGTATATGTCACCTTGTTTTTCTTTTGTACGTATTGTTTTTTCCGTAAATTAAAAAAAATTTAAACAACCGTCGTACGGTAGGTTTTAGGTCGGAGATCATGTCCTGAATTTCCCTTAGATTTATTAGAAAAAAAATTAAAATCACTCAAGCCGCTGTGGGTCACGGCGGTAGGGTCTTACCGCCATGGCCCACGACGTTTTTCTCTTGCCGCCGTGGCCGACCTCCAACCGCCGTGCGCCACGGCGGTTGTCCGTGGCGCACGGCGGTTGGTTGCGAAATCTGAAAAAAAATCAATCGGTCCTATAATTTTGCAAAATGATTTAAAAAATGAAAAAATTCCGAATTGTTAGCAGGACATGGGCTGCCGAATGAAGGATTTTTTTCTGCGGGCCTCATGTGCCCACACACACAATTCTGCTGCCAAAACCGGGACGAAGGAAGCCCATCTCGCCTCGAACTCGCAAACACTAGCTCGACCGAAAACCCTCGCCGTCGACCATGGAGGCGCAGACCGACGCCGCCCCCGGCGGCGGCGACGACCTCGCGGCCATGCGCGAGCAGTGCCGCACCCTGGAGGAGTCCATCACCGCTCGCCGGGAGGCGCAGCTCGACCTCATCGGCTCCCTGCAGCACCTCGTCCCGGACCTGGTGCCCTCCCTCGACCAATCCCTCCGCCTCGTCGCCGCCTTCAATGGCCGGCCCTTCGTCCCCACGCTCTACCCCAACGCCAGCGGCCACGCGCAGAACGCCAGCCTCAAGCCCCACCACCGCCGCGCCTTTCCCGACCCGGCCCGCTCCACCCGCCGCAAGACCTCACCGGGCTCCTCTCCGGCCTCCGCCGCCGCGGGGGGCGCGGGCGCAGGTGGCGGAATCGACGCCGTGCGCACCATGGTTGCCGTGTGCCTCCTGGAACTCGTCCCCTTCGCCGAGATCGACGCCGCAGCGCTCGCGCGCCGCCTGCAAGCGGAGTCGTCGTCGGCCAGCGAGCCCGAGCGGGCGGCTCTTTCCGACCTTGCCGCGGAGCTTGGGGGATCCGCACCCGCTGCGGTTGCCCTTGCGCTCCGCCGCATCGCGGAAGACAGCGGCGCAGTGCAGATCGAGGAGGCCATCATTGGGGGTAAGCAGATGACGATGGTCTGGGCCATTGACCGGAGCAAACTCCTCAAAGAGCTACCTGAATCTGCCTCTGTTCCCCAAGTCCAACCTCCGTCAACTCCACAGGCGGCTCCGTCCGAGACTGATGCTAACAGCACCATCATACCGAGGCCTCCGCCACTGCAGCAGCCGGATATGTGGGGTCACCCAATGCCACCGATGTTTCCACGCCCCAGGGGCATGGGGATGCCTAGGATGCCTCCAGGGTTGATGCCGCTGCAGCGGCCGTTCATGCCGCCTGGGGCAGTTATGCCAATGGTTGGTGGTCCGGGGCCAAGCCCCAATCAGCTGAAGCAGAGGACAGAGGAGGATGACCTTAAAGACCTTGAGCTGCTGCTGAACAAGAAGACATATAGAGAGAAGCAGAATACAAAGACTGGAGAGGAGCTGCTGGATCTCATCCACCGGCCTACAGCAAAGGAGACTGCTGTCGCTGCAAAGGTTCGTTGTTTCTTCACCCTTTGATCAATGTTCTTTACATCAATCTTCTGATCTGCTTCTCATAATGCGATAGGATATCATAATGCTTAGCTGAGTTGCTAGAGTGGCCATTGGGCGTTGGTAAACTAAGAGGGTGTTTGGATCCCACATGACTAGAGACTAGAGACTAGTTTTAGTCACCTTTAGTCACTAAACCTCCAAACACCCATGACTAAAGGGTGACTAAAACTAGTTTAGTCCCTAGTCACCCATACCCCAACTTTTGCCGACTAAAAGTCCCTCTCTCTCCACATTTATTGTTCCTGTCTCCTCTCTCTCCCTCTGAACCTGTGCGTCCTCTCTCTTCGCGCACCGCGCCGCTGGCCGCGCGCCGCGGGCCGTGCTTGGCCACGCTGGCCGCTAGCCCCTGGCTGCGCCGCGCCGGCCGCGCTGTCCCGCGCGCTGCGCCTCGCCGCCCCGCCAGCTGGCCGCGGTCGCGCCGGTCGCCGGCCGCGAGACGCGCCGGCCGGTGCCGTGCCGCGCCGCCGGCCGCGCCGGTCGCTGGCCGCCGGCCGCGTGCTGCGCCGCCGGGCAGGAGGTTGAGAGGGAGCGCAGAGGCGACGGCGGGAGGGAGAGAGGAGAGAAGGAAAATGAGGAAGAAGAGGAGAGAGATGAGAGAGAGGACATGAAGAAAGGAAGGGACAGAGAAATAAATGCCAAGGATCATTAATAGAGACTAATTTTAGTCACCTTCCAAAAGGGTTGTGACTAAAAAATTTTAGTCTCTAGTCTCTAGTCTCTAGTCTCATGGGACTAGAGGGATCCAAACACCCCCTAAATGATCATCATAAACTTATCTTGGTTTTTGAACTGTGTAAATGTGACAGTCAAGAGCCATTATTTATGGTATTCAGCTTCCATAATCATCGGCTACATGTTGTTAACACTGCCAAGATTATAGCCTCTGACCCAGCACATTTATATACCCTAATATTCAGGTTATCAGTATACCTTTACTGTTTGATTGCCATTACTTTTGCTTACCTATGGTTCCGTTCTGCCAGTTTAAAACAAAGGGTGGTTCCCAGCTAAAGGAATATTGTACCAATTTAACTAAGGAAGATTGCCGACGCCAAACAGGTTCCTTTGTGGCCTGTGATAAGGTCAGTGTTAATATAGTTCTTGTTTCCATGTTTTCATTTTTTATTCCCCTTTTGAAAAAAAAGCATGTACCACATTTAAATGCCATCACTTCTGTAGAAATTCAATTTGTCCATTTACATTAAGCATTTAGCCAAAATTTTTCGTCATGCTCAAATTTTCTACTTATAATACCACAATATGACAAATAATGCAATCATGCTTTAGTGCTTCCTTCTAATTTCTTAAAATGAGACCAAAGTGGTGAGAAATGTTTTCAATATTTTTCTTTGCGAATGATTTGGACTACTGATATTTATGGTCAACCGAAGTTAAGTTAGTTTTCATACATTTGATGGCTATAACTTGAAAAATTAGACTCTATTGCGAAATGCTTCAGTTTATTAATATCACGCTACTGTATTTTCTCAAGGATTTCCTTGAATTTTTGGATCTCTGTTTTACATGGTTTTAGGTACCAGTGGTAACCAATGTAATTATGTTTCTTTGTGAGCAGGTCCACTTTCGGCGTATTATTGCTCCGCATACTGATACAAACCTAGGAGATTGCTCTTTCCTGGACACATGCCGTCACACAAAGGTGACTATAGATACATACTTCTTTCTTTTGCTCTACTGTCTGTAATGTGCCATTTTTGCTGTTTGTATCTTACATATGACCTATAATCTATAGACTTGCAAGTATGTCCACTATGAGCTTGATCAAACACCAGATGTACCTCCAATGATGGGTGGTGCCCTTGCGCCTCCTAGGCAAATAAAGCCCCAGAGAGCTGAATATTGTTCAGAAATAGAACTTGGAGAATCTCAGTGGATAAACTGTGACATTCGGAACTTCAGAATGGACATCTTAGGACAGTTTGGAGTAATTATGGCTGACCCCCCCTGGGATATTCATATGGAGTTGCCGTATGGCACAATGGCTGACGATGAAATGAGGACGCTTAATGTTCCAGCATTGCAAACTGATGGTTTGATTTTCTTATGGGTCACTGGTCGTGCAATGGAACTTGGGCGTGAATGGTAAGTTTGCAAACCTTAAGTTCTGTTCAGTAATGTTGGAAGGGCGTGAATGATTCTCTCTCTCTATCATAACAATGTGTCCTACACCAAAAAATAGTGTCTTTTTAAGAGTTTTGATTCCACCCTTCATAAATCATATACTTGTAACTTAGTAGATGATACATAACATACTACCAATATTTGTCACTATCTTTAAGCATGTTGCTTTACTCCTGGTATACACTGTAAGGTACCAATGCATTTTATTGCTCTTCTGAATGTTGTTTCTTAAGACCAATCACCAATGCACTTTGAATGTTGTATTTTGAAATGTACATTCTGTCACACATTCACTATACTCCTTTTTCAATCCACAGTCTGGAGCTCTGGGGTTACAAGCGCGTTGAAGAAATCATCTGGGTGAAAACCAATCAACTTCAACGTATCATCCGAACTGGCCGCACTGGCCATTGGTTGAATCACAGCAAAGAACATTGTCTTGTTGGAATTAAAGGAAACCCTTTAGTGAACAGAAATATAGATACTGATGTTATTGTTGCTGAAGTCCGTGAGACTAGCAGAAAACCTGATGAGGTAATTGCACCCATTTATATTGTTCACACAAAATGTTTAGGAACAAATGGTGCCTAGCTCGCTTGATATTGCTTGCAAAAGCATTGTTTGATACTTTTTTTTTAGAACAAGCATTGTTTGATACTTGTTTTCTACCTAAATTCATAACAGGTTTGCTTCTAGTGCAACAAAAATGCGTATATCCAAAAGCAGAACGGAAACCTTGAGATCATATCTTCTGAAACGTGTCATATTTCAAGAATAGGGCTGATTCTTTAAATCTGTTTTGTTGTGCAGATGTACGCCATGCTAGAACGGATAAGCCCAAGGACAAGGAAGCTGGAACTGTTTGCGAGAATGCATAATACACAATCTGGGTGTGCTATTCGCTGCCTCTTCTTTAGCAAGTTTTTTTGGTTGCTAGATGCTTACTGTTTGCTTCCCACTTGCCTATTATTTTGCACAGATGGCTTTCTCTAGGTAACCAGTTAAACGGAGTAAGGCTTGTGGATGAAGGGTTGAGAGCAAGGTACAAGGCTGCTTACCCTGATGTGGAGGTCCAGCCGCCATCACCTCCCAGGACAAGCGCTCCAGCAGATGTTGACCAAAATAGTTCACAGAAGGCTGCTGTGCCAGATGGTGGTGAGAGGCCTGCCTGATGCTGGCAACCTTTACTTCCAAGTGCCTGGCTGTACTTCGTATAGCTTTATCTCTGTTACTGTTACATCTGTTGTAAAATTAGGCAGCTCGGTTGTATTCTTTTTACAGAAAAAGAGGCTAGAGGATCGTTGTGTCCGACAGATATCGGATGGAAAGAGTATGTAGCACTCTGACAGTCCCAAATTTATCGCCGCCAATGTAATCAGGGGCTTGTTATCAGCCCCTTCTTGTTTCCCAAATTCAAAGTGCATGTTTATATGACTAAAAGAATGAAGGAAAACATTCTCTTTTGGAAATTTGTTCTGTTGGAAATTAGGTCAATTTGTTGTACGACTGGTCACTGACTGACCTTGGGCCTGTTCAGTTGACTTGCCCACGCCCATCCTTCTTTTAACACCCATGTGCTTGCTGGCCCAAAGCCCAACGACCCAGGGTTTTGTGTCGGTCTCTCCGGAAATCACTCCCCGTCTATTCGGCGGGGCACGCGGACGTCCGAAGCGCGGCGGCGGAGAAAGGCGGCGAACGCGGCGATGGAGTTCTGTCCGTCGTGTGGGCTCCTGCTACAGATCGATCCGGGCACCGGGAGCCACCGGCTGCGCCTCTTCTGCCCCCTCTGCCCCTACGTCTGCGCCGTCCAGAACAAGGTCCCTCGGCCTATTTCCTCTTCCCCGCCGCCACTTTTTTCTGTCTCGTCGCTCTCTGTCGTTCTGATGCCTCAAATCGATTGTTGGTGATGCCGTAGATCGTGAGGAAGGCGAAGTTAGTCAAGAAGGAGGTAGAGCCCATCTTCAGCAACGCCGACGCGATGAAGCTGGCTCCCAAGACCGCAAGTGAGCTCTCCGCCCTTTATCTCGATCTATTCTGCTCTGTGCGGTCTTGCAAGCTATGATGCGGTTCTTTATCAGGCGATAGCTATGCTATTTGTTGATAGTATTTTCATTAGCTGTTCTCATCATAATCCATACCAACAAGTTTCTGATGCTCGAAAGTAAATGGTTAATCAAAATAGCCAATGGGTGGGATTATCCCATTACTTTATTAGTATATAAATCACCAAAATTTCAGTGAAGTTTGTATGTTATTCAAATCAATGGTTCAGCAACACAAAGCAAATGAGATTACCTCTTTATTAAAGCATGACAAGGTCAAAGTGGTGTCAAAATAATATAACATGGGAGCATAATATGCTTCTTGCTAGCTTCGATTTGCCGCCTTTTGTCTTTCAAATTGATATTAGGTTAATACCTGCTAAGTACAAACTACACAGACAAGAAATCTGGAACCTTAATATTTTGTGTTCAAAAGCGTCACTCCTGACTGAATTATCAAGGAGCGTGATTCAGTCAGATGTTTTTTAATGAAGATACCACTCAGATGTTTTTGTTGGAAAACCATTACACTGATCTCTTTGCATACATTTCATAGATGCATTTTTTTACTAGCTTAAGAGCATGGCCTTATTTGCTTGTTAAAGTGACAGAAATAGCATCAATCTTGGGGTACTTGTTTGTGGAAAATTTAGTATGGGGATAGGGCTTGTACTTATCATCACTAGTGGTGGATGAAATATAATAATTTAGAGGGCAGACATATAGCATATCTCTGATGCAATATCGATAATTTAGAGAGTGGACATATATAATTCACTAGTAACTCTTGCCAAACAGAGGTAAATACTCCCTCTGTTTGCCTTTATAAGGCTCATGGAGCAAAGGTCCAGTGACCAAGACAAAAGATAATTCAGGTTAGCTGCATTAATTTTGCACCTCTAGTGACCCAAATTGCTGCGCATGCATCACGCCATGCATCAAACGGAGGCCTTTTACAGGTGATTTTTTTATCTTTAACCCTTTTTAATCTAAAATTTTAAAATTAACCCCTCTCCAACTAAAATTCCAAGAAGCAGCCCTTTTGGTCGCGCCAAGCCTCGTGGCACGACTAATACTTGAGTCACACCACATTATGTGGCGCGACTAATGTCCACGGTGGCGTTGATAAGTCACATCTGACGTGGCGGAGGGAGTCACGCCACACTGAATGGCGCGACTCGTACGTGAGTCACGCCACGCATCGTGGCGTGACCAGATCCCTCTGGTGGTTGAACTGGGAGTTTCTGGTCTCATTTAGCCGTGTTTACTTATTCCTTTTAATTAGCAAATGAGCTCATAAATTTGTGAAACTGGACGTGTATGATCTATAGAGTGCATACGTCCCATTTTAACTATGTGCACTACAAACCATGATGTATAACATGAGAAATCTAATTTTGAAATAGCCTAACTGTTATTAAATCAACACATGAAAAATGTTGTCTGAAAATAGAGTCAACTAGTCAACTTTGGGTATACTTTTGAGAAATTTTACACTAAGATCTTAACTACTTTTGGGCTACAAGTGAATTTGGATGTTCATAGGAAAGTTTGGACAAGTGTTTGGTCAAATATAACAAAGAATTCATAATTCAAGGGAGGCTTAAAGTTGGAAAGTTGTGTTGTTTAATGTCTTAGTGTGTTGATTTAATAACACTTAGGCTATTTCAAAATTAGATTTCTCATTTTATACACCATGGTTTGTAGTGCACATAGTTAAAATGGAACGTATGCACTCTATAGATCATACACCTCCAGTTTCACAAATTGAGGAGCTCATTTGCTAATTAAAAGGAATAAGTAAACACGGCTAAATGAGATCAGGAACTCCCAGTCCAAGCATTGGAGCGATCCGGTCACGCCACGGTGCGTGGCGTGACTCATGTACTAGTCGCGCCACACAGTGTGGCGTGACTCCCTCTGCCACGTCAGATGCGACTTTTTCCAACGCCACCGTGGAAATTTAGCCGTAACTCAAGTATTAGTCACGCCGCGAGGCTTGGTGCGACCAAAAGGGCTAATTCTTGGAATTTTAGTTGGGGAGGGGTTAGTTTTAAAATTTTAGATTAAAAAATAAAAAAAATCTTTACAGGTTGATTTGTTATCCAGGAGTTAATTTTATTTCTATTGAGGAGAAAGGTAGTGAATGCGAGAGAGTTCCAATGCAGAAAACGGTGAAACACCTTATAAAAGCAAACGGAAGGAGTAACTTGTAATTTCCTGTAACCTGGAACTGAATAAGAAGTGTACCAAACATAGCACACTAGGCACATTCGTTTAAGTTGATTACCAGCCACGTACACAAGTTGCCACAACTGAGCCTTGATTTTAGAATATTTTGTGAAATCAGATTGATATCATAACTTTTTGATAATGTTTCCACATGAATGGAACTTTTTTTCTTGAATATAATGGGGCAAACCTATCCATATCTACAATTGACTTGGTCCATTGTCACCTAATGTCTGCATACATAATCTGTGAAACTTAGTATGCTAAATGTATTCGCTGAACTTGCAGCTTCATGCCCAAGATGCAACCATGGAGAAGCATACTTCAAGCAGATGCAGATTCGTTCAGCTGATGAGCCAATGACAACATTCTACAGGTGTTGCAGAGAAGAATGCCAGCTTGAATGGAGAGAGGACTGATCATAGCATTTTTGCAGTTCGCGTACACTGTGCACCCGTGTTGCTTCAGTTGAGTTTTGATATGCTGCACATGTAATTCTTCTGGGAAATGTTATTGTAGCGCCACTTTATGGCTGGAGGAGACATTGGATTTGCTCTTATTACTAGTAGCATGAAGTGTTTTGGAATGTTTGTGCTTTGTGCTGCATACAGCTCGTAGTGTGAATGGCCTCGTGAAAGGAATAAAGTGTTTTTGAGTTAATTTAGCAAGGGTTTTCACAGACTCGCTCATAACGGCTTTGTCTGATTTGATCAGGGTGTAATAATGGTGTATAAACTCAATCGCATGAAACTATGAGGTTTGAGGAGAAACTGCTTTCCAGGTGAAATTCACTCATTCTCTTGTTGCGGCTGAGCAGCTCATGGAATCACTCTGTCTCATAGAATTACTTTCCACGAAGAAAGAAATCGGTATCTATCTCTTCCGCAAGACTTATGAAAGGGAATTGATAAGTTTGACTTTGAAAAAGTCTAAACAAAGCTATATTGTCTAAACAAAGCTATATTTTGGACGGAGAGAGTATATGTTATTGATTATCTTGTACCTAAAACTTGTAATGTATTTTTCTCTCAAAACGTGTGTTTGTTTTAGATTCTGTTTGAACTAATTTGTTGTTTAAAATGGATACAAAGGAATGAGATCCAGTATTTTGTATTGTATAAATCAGTATATTATTTGTTTACTTCACTATTTTCAAATACATATTTAACATTAGAATATCGTATTTCAATAGTTTGATATAAAGTATTTAACTAAAATTTGACTACACCATTTCAATAGTTTAATGGCAACATATCAGGTGGAAACCAACCTCTCCGTGAAAACTATGGAAACTTCAATCTGATCCACGTGATGTTGATCCAACGGAGCGCTTAGAGGAGCTGGGAAGAGTAATTTGCAAAAGCACCTTTGCAAATCATCCCTCCCACCTCAATGAATTTTGCAAATCACCCCTCCAACTCTCATGAGTTCTCCTTTGGATCAAGATCGTGTGGTTTAAATTGAAGTTTCCATAGTTTACACGGAGATGTTGGTTTCCACTAGACATGTTCCCTAGTTTAATATCGAGATTGTTGAGTCAAATTTAGAAAATATGGAAGCACATAAAAATTGTGTTAGCGATAAAAAAACATACAGTCACATTTTGCATGTCAACTCTTCGGTTTATCTAATTCCAAATTTGGATACGGTTTAGTTTGGGTACCCCCCAACTTTAAGTTCCGTCTAGTTTTTGTCCCTTGAGCACTGTCAGAGCTGTTTAGGTCCGACATGTCATTTAATTAAAATAAGTTGGAAAAGGAAAACAAAAGGAAAAAGGTCCAATTTACTTCGTTCCGTCTAGTTCTTGTCCCTTGAGCACTTTCGTCAAAGCTGTTTAGGTCCGACATGTTATTTAAATTAAATAAGTTGGAAAAGGAAAACAAAAGGAAAATGTCCAATTTATTCCGTTCCGTCTAGTTTTTGTCCCTCGAGCACTGTCAAAGTTGTTTAGGCCCGACGTGTTTTTTAATTAAAATAAGTTGGAAAAGGAAAACAAAAGGGAAAAGTCCAATTTACTCCCCTCAAGTATAATTGAAAGTTTGGATAACCTCCTAAAGTATTTCTTGGTTCAATTTACCTCCTATATACCATTTGGTTCAATTTACCCCTTAACACAATTTGTATTTTTTTGTCTCCATGCATAAGTGAATTTTAAAGTTTGAATTTTTCAAGTTTATAGCAGATAATATAAGATATGCTAAAAAATATAGCATGATTATTTCATCACTGTTTTAAAGGGTAAGATATTTAATAGTAAGATTTATTAGTTATGATACAAAATATATATAATTTAATGACAAAAGATTCATCAAATATTTTTTAATATAGACTATGATGACCACTGTCACCCTTCAAAATCTCAAATTAAAATTCAACTTGTGTATGGAGAGAGAAATGACAAATTGCACTATGAGGCAAGTTGAACTGAATATCATAGTTTAAGGGGTAAATTGAAAGAAAACATAGTTTAGAAGTTTATATGGACCTTCGGTATATACTTGAAAGGAGTATTTTGGACTTTTATTCAAAACAGAACGAAAGCGAGCTCAATTCGCGAAACTTCGTCGCCCCCAACAATAATCACACGTTCCGCCGCAACATTACGCAAACCAACCAACTATGAAAGTGCCGTGCTCGGATGAACGAACCATGCATAAAATGATGCATGCAGACGAAAGGAGGATCGCGCGACGACACGGCCGGGAAAGCGAGAGCCTCTCGATCGAGCTAGCTCGAGCATATGCAGACCACTCCGGGCGGCCGACAGGATGTGCGCACGCGCCGTGCGCCACTACTACACCCGGCCCACACCGACGCCGGAGGAGGAGGAGGAGGCGGAACGTACGGGTCGCCGTCACGCATGCCCGCCCTCCGGCTGACTTCGTCGTTCGTTCCCGGCCTCCTTCATTCCTTCCTTCTTCCCCCCTGGCCGGCCGCCTGCTCGGTGCTCGATATCGGTCGCCGGAACGTACGTACGTGTGTGTACGACCTGTCTTATTCCCTCTTTCCTTTTGGTGATAGGAGACCTGGCGTCTCATCAGCGGCCGGCGAGAGCTATAGCCCTCAACACCTCCACATGACATGATAGCGTCTTTTCCACAACACGATAAGTGCGCTCTCCTACCTGCGATCCACGACGACCGTCCGTTGTCGCGAATGAAGGCTATGCGCGCGCGGCGGCCGCTAGCTTTTCCCTTATTTTGTCACCTCTAAATTAACCGGCCGGCGGGCTCCGTAAGTATAAAATTTGCATTGCACTTGCACGACGTGGAAAGGCGGCTTTCACCACGCATAAGTAGGTTGGCCTATGCCCATTTGCTTTTTTTTTTCCTTTTAGGATGGATGGATGGATGGATGGAGGAGTTTATTAGGTGATGACCTAAATTTTCCACCATTTGCAACAGCAAAGATCTTTCTAGAGGCGAGGTTATTTTATTTCTGATACGTGACAAAGATACTACCACCAGCACCAGCAGATGCGTTCTTTTCACGTTCGCAACCAAACCACCAAGATCGAGCGAGCTTGATCAGGTGTAGTAGTTTGGTAAGCACAGTGTACGTGTGGTTCATCAGCTGGTTCGTTGACATGGTTAAAAGTTGTTGGTGGCGAAAAGGTAGCCATCAGACAACGCAGGAATTTTCGGTTCCTGCCTCCCCCGGAGGCCGGAGGTCAGCCCAGTGTTTGACACCGTGCATGTCAAAAACCCGCAGTGGTGGCCATGATCGATGTGCACCGTGCACTAAGGAGTGTCCCTCCTACTTTTGTCATTTTCAAACTATATGCTCTCTCTGTGTGAAAATTGCGAGATGGAAGGAATGGAAGTCGATCGTCCTTTTCAAACTGTGTATGCATTATGGTGGTCTCCTCGTTTTCCATGTACGGATCGGAAGCAATATAAAGGAAGGACAAGTCCCTGGAATCTCCCATGGTAATGAGTGATCGTATAAATAAAGAAATAAAAGTGAACATTTGCTTCCTGGTACATTGCACATACATGTGCGCGGCACTTCGCAATGTGCGGGGGGAAAGTTTTCGTCGCTAGCTTGTGTCAAAGCTGGGTGCGGAGAAGAACAGCTGCTGCTGCTGCTGCTGCTGTAATGCAAAGATCCTGTGATTACTTCTTCGTCTTCTTCGTCATCTTCTTCAATGCTGTAAAAGTTTGGCTAGGAGCATCTTCAGCAGTTTAGCAAACAAACTCGACATTCATCTAATTTTGACAAAACGAGAAAAAATAATATCTGACGGTTTAGCAAACCAGATTGGAAATTAAAAACTTGGCAAAACTCACCTCTCCACGCATAAATATATGCGTGCCTATCTGCGTTGGCATCTGCGTTTCTCCGACGCAGATACCAACCCACTCGTTGTTTTCTCCATCAAGGTTATGTCCAAATTAGACTACAATTTAAACCCACTCGAGAAAAATGAAAATAATAATAATAATACCCCTTTGACATTTGAGGGCGGGTATATAATTATCCATTAACGAATAACCAGTAGTGAAACTGAAACATAGTACTCTATTCAATATTCATCTGCGTGTTGCATTGTTCATAAAAGATCTTTGCTGTCCCGTTGAAGATCAAGGTTGCTACTGCCGGGCTATATACTAATCTGAATTCTGAAACAACAGAGTGATGAAATCAACTGAGATTATAGCAGATATGGTATGATATGATCTGATACATCAGCGGAGCGCTGAGCCACGGAGTGCGGAACCCGCGGGAACGCTCTTGCGCCGCGACAATTGCGATCATCCTCCACGCACTAGCTAGCAGAGGTCCTCATTTGTTTTATCCGTCCACACATCTCCGTCACTAACAGAGAGAAAAGATTTCAAAGTACAAGATAGTACCTTCCTGCCTTCCCCGAATCATAATCTAGAACCCTAGCTCCTCATCCCTGCAATTACATATTGTCATTTACCCTGCTTTAACCACTTTCAGGCTAACCCATGATTAAATCCAAGGATCACCGCGAAGAATGTGAGATGACCTAATGTCCTAATGAGCTATTGGTGAGCGAGTGCGTGGGCTCGTGGGTCACCTCGTCTTTGCCCCAGCACGACAGCAACCGCCGACTGAAAACACTTTGTGCGCTTACCAAATTAGCTTTAGATTTACATAATCCTTGGGACAGAGATGCTCTGTCTGATAAGAGATCAGGAGAGGAAACACTGTGCCTTTTACTTGCGTCACCGGGCGAGTAGTGGTGAGCACCCGTTCGTTCTGAATTTCCGACCGCCTTTTAATTTGGATCTGTGGTGAGCGAAGCAAGGGCTGTGGCGGGGCCATCGCTGACGTGTCAACAGATAATGAGCTGCGGAGCACTGACGTGTCTGCAGGCGAGCCCACGTAGGGCTTGTCAGTGTGTGTGGCAAGGCGTGCCAGGTCAGCGGTAGTAGATGTGCATGCCTGTGTGGGTGGATTTAGATTTGTTGGGATTTAGGTGGAGGATTAAGCGATAAGAGGCAAAACCTAATATGCATGTAATGGCGGGCCCTGGGTCTAATCGTAGACGGAAGCATGCAGCAGCAGGTGGTGCGCTTGCCGGACTTGTAATTTTAATTTATGAGTTTTTTTTGAACGGGGCTGGTGAAATCCCCAAATTTTATCATAAGAAAATTATTGAATTGATCTAGTTTATAAGGAAAATCAGACTCATAAAACATACAGCTCCGGTCCATAGACCATACAACTAGGGAGATATCAGTACCATGTCTGATGTCTCACAACTTCAATCCATCAACCGTAATAGAGAGGTATAGATTTTCTCTGAACGACTTCGGTTAGTAGACCATACCACTAGGATGATAACCAGTGGGTTGGATTTCTGAGGTTTTCGAGTCTAGAGAAGAGGCTTGTGTGTTTGACCTGACATGTACAGGACACACAATTACAAACAGTTTAATTTTAGTGACAACTGATAATAACAGTGGTGATTAGATATTTGTTTGACTCTTTTTTTCCAACTACATGTTCCTCTATGGTTCACCATGGTTAGATTTGTTTTTAATCTTAGTCTAGAAGAATGCTGGAGGTTGAAGATGTTGGAGGGAAAAAAAGACCAAAGCCGATGGGCAGCCGAGATTGGTCTCGTGATACACATGCGTTTAAAATCCCATACATATATTGCACTTTCGGGTTTTCTTTGGGCTTTGATAATTTCATTACCTTTACGAGCAGGATCGCGCCCTTCGTTACGGGCTTGTACACAGGCTTCTAAAGCCACACAGTTAGCTGTTGCACCAGGTGCATTTCCCTAAGGATGTCCTAAAGTTCCTCCGCCAAATTGTAATACAGAATTGTCTCCAAAGATTTCGGTCAGAGCTGACATATGCCAAACATGAATACCCCCTGAAACCACCGGTATAACACCTGGCATGGATACTCAATCCTGAGTGAAAAGATACCGCAAGAACGTTCTTTTTCAATAAAATCATCACGCAATAAATCAACATAAGCTAAAGTTACTTCACATTCTCCTTCTAATTTACCTACCACTGTACCGAAGTGGATATGATCCCCCCACACACCACAATGAGCTAATACACAGCAATGTATACCATGATTTTTCTGTCTATCGATAACTACATGCATTGCTCGGTGAATGTGGAGAAGTAGGCCGTTGTCGTGACAATATTGATGGAGCTTGCCTAAGGTCCTCTAGCCGTGGATGTAGTGGATAGAGGGTGCGGTGTCACTCCTCAACGTCCTGAGTGCGACACCCTGTGGGAGCGAATTTCAGGTTGAGGTTGAAAAAATTTTCTCGTTTGTCTCACGCTAAAGCATATGGAAGGATCGGCCTATATCACGGACAACGGGCCCCTATGTACGGGTGGAGCAGGGGCTCGGGAATTTTCTCGACCTGTGTGAGAATGACTTCTTAATACAGTACCGTGGGATGGTCTTATCCTCCGCACCTCGAATATTTTTTTTAACATTGATTGAGCTTAATTTGCAGAAGAAAAAACAAAAAAAGAGGACATGGATATGCAGTGGAGCTAGCCAGGGTCGTCCCTGCACATGTGCAGGGTGAGCGACGGCACAAGGCCTCCAAATCACATAGGCCTCCAAATATAGTACTTAATTACACATATAGTTAAACTACAGCCTGATTAAGAAAATAAGTCCAAAAGAACAAATGTCATGAGTCTATGATTTGGATAGCCCAGCCATTCCAAGTCCAAAAGTAAATTACTCCAACAAGGAGGACTCCTGCCTCCTGGCCTGGTCGTTGGCCTCGTATCTGTTTTGTCTCCCGTTGATTCATCTACGCGACGAAGCCGCGGCGCCGGCGGTGACCGGCGAGGCGATCCAAATTCCAGGGCGATGGGCGAGACGCTAAAGGTAATACTAAAACTAATCACTCGTTTGTGCGAGATTTGATTCCAATCACTCGTTTGTGCGAGATTTGATTCCAAAAGAAAAAATGGGACCTACTAAAATTTTGCAGTTTTTAAAAGAGCATGGTTGTTTTCCCAATGCAACTATTGCAGTTGCATATAGAGTTCTATTGACCATTCCTGTGCATGTTGCATCAGGGAAGTGAAGCTTTTCAAAACTGAAGCTGTTGAAGACCTATTTGCGTTCTACAGTGACACAAGAAAGACTTAATGATTTGGCTATAATAGCACTTGAGAGCAGAATATTGGAGAAGATTGATTATGAGCATATTATAAAAAATCATTTCAAAAAACACAAAAAATGAAGCTATTCAAGTAAAGATTATGGAACATGGATACAATTCTAATATGCCTCATTTACAATGTAATATATTATATCATATATTTTATTTTTGTTTTTTTTCAAACTAGTAAGCCTCTTTTAATTTCGTACAAGGCCTCTGATTTAGTCGGGATGGCCCTGGAGCCAGCCATCACTACTTGGTAGCTGCCAGCTCACGAGCACCTCAGATTAGCGGCGGCCTCCAGCGCGTGGCGAGACGCATGGCAGCTGGTGAACAGTGATGTACATGGCCAACGTCCTACACGAGCTAGGCCAAAGCAAAGCTCCTAGTGTCAGACTGAGTCCAACAGATGAGCCATTTGCATTTTTGCCTCACGCGCAGCTATTGTGCATAGCTGGAAAAGCTTCCAATAGATGAGGCAAAGGGAAGGCAAATTGTCTTTGGAGGAGAGAGGAGATGCAAACTTGCATCTCCTCTCTCCTCAAAGGCATTCGAGCCCGCCGCAGGGAGGGAGAGGGCAGGTGAGCGAGTCCGCGGAGGAGGGAGCTTCGGTGGCCGGCGCGGGGAGGAAGGGCGGAGCTCCGCCGCCGCAAGGCAGGAGAGAGCCGGCGGATGAGGCGGTCCCGCACCTGTGGTTGCTCCCGAGGCTGGTGGAGGAGGAGCCGGGGTGAGGGGCGAGGCCGGTCGTGAGGTCTCGCCGGCCGCCGCAAGCGGTGGCCGGAGCTGCCCGGCGCCGCCATGCGGCCGCCCCGCACCGTGCGGTTGCCCCCGCGCCGTCCGCCCCGTGCCACCGTGGAGCCACCGCCGCGCCACCCTCGCCCGCGGGAGCACCGCGTAGAGGATAAGGTCTCGCGGCCAATCACGGGCGGCGCGCAGAGATCCAGCCCCCCGGATCGAGTGGTGGTGCGTCGAGCCGGGGCGGCGGCCGGCTCCTTCACGCGCATCGCTCCGGCCGCGCGCGGGAGGAGGAGGAGGAGGAGGAGGAGGACCGGCCACGCGCGCGCCCGCCGGCGGGGATGCGCCGCCGGGACCCGGCCGCCGGCCGACCCGCCTCGCGCTCGCGGGCTCAACCCGCACGCCCACGCCGCCGGTGAAGGGACTCGATTCACGGCCACCGCAGCGCCGGCGGGGAGGAGGGGAAGGGGCGGCGCCTCTCGCTCCGCCTCGGGCTCGCTCTTCTCGGGCCGCCGGCGGGGGAGGCCCCCACTGTCGCGGCGCGCCGGCGGGAGGGAGTAGCGCCGGTTGGAGGAGGGGAGGCGGCTCGTCGGCGCCATTGAAACCGCCGCCGGCACCTCCAATCTCTCTCATGTAGCTGTGCGCACCATGTTTGCCTCTGCTTTTGCTTCACGCCTGTTGGAGACGAGAAATTTTGCCTCTCCGAGACGGTGACTGTACGCAAGACAAAACACACATTTGCCTCTCCCATTTGCATCTCATTGTTGGACTCAGTCTCAAGTGACTCTGTGATGTCTCGAAAGTTTTGGTGTATGATCTGTCAAACCAACTACTTGTGCATACATGATACATGCGGCCGGTATGCACGCAACAACATTGCCATCAATACGAAGCTAGGTGTTTGCGTCGCCATTCCCGAAAGAAAACACAATTCAATAGTATGTATTTGTATCGTATTTCATACGGATGCGCATGCGGCGAAGTTTTTTTTATAAATACCACTTTATATATTAAGAAGCCAACTTACAGAAAGGCCCTTAAAAAGGTCGAATTACACAAAGGTCCATAGATTGGCCGGATAAGGACAAAGGCGGCGACGAAGACAAGGTCGTCGGCGATGGGCCGTATGGGCGCCGGTGGCACATACGTCTGGATGGAGTGACAGTGCCTTGCGTCGGTGTAAGGAATCGGATGCTCGTAGCCTAAGAGGGGAGGGGGTGAATTAGGCAATCTTAAAACCTTAACCTATGGCTTCACTACTTTTTCTCAAAGTAAACTAGAACATACTATCTAGATGTGCAACTAGGGTTGTTCTTGTCGTATGGACCTCCCTGGGCCCACTGCCTCGGTGGGTACCAGGACCGACTACTCGGTGGGCCCCTGGGACTACCCGGCTTGCGCTACACGGCACCTGAAGGCGTGGAGCACAAGGACAGCACAGGAGTAGTACTCGGATAGGACTCTGTACATGTTCCGCACTGTGTAGAGGTCTCCTAGACGTACTCGACTAGTACTCTTTCCCTACTCCGACTTGTAACCCTGCCTCCCGGACTATATAAGGCGAGGCAGGGACCGATCTCAGGATCACCTCATCCAATCTCAACTCACGGCGCACTATTGCACCACCCTGTAATTGTGCCCTAACAATCCAGAGCTACGCAGCATACAGACGTAGGGTATTACGCACCTCGCGGCCCGAACCTCGTCTAAATTGTGTGCCACGTGCCTCTTCCTTCGAGTTACCGATCTCGGCGAGTCACATTCATCTACTTCGGGTACTCCCCGTAGTAGGTTGCCGGTCCAAAACACCGACACCGGCGCGCCGGTAGGGGCTCTCGCTCGAGATCACATGGCGAACTCGACGGCTTCCGTTCACATCAAGCCAACCGTCGCCTTCAACCGCGGCGACACCTTCGTTTTCGGCGCACCGGGTCCGCACCGCCGATGGCGCGGGTTCCTTCCGGCGCCGCCGCTGATCATGCAACCCGACTCGAGGACGGCCTCGTGACGCTTCCCGAAGTTGTCACGGGCAAGCTCGCCGGCAAGTTCGGCGAAATTTCGCTCTCCAACCTCCACGCCGACTTCGAGCTCGAGTCCAACTCGAACCCGACGTCGCCATGGGCCATCGCATGCGAGCCGGCTCCTCGCCCATCGCAGCGGCCCCCTCTCCACGCCGGCGCTCCGCGCGTGGCTCCCGCGTTCCCAGCCGGGCCCGCACGGAGGCTTCTACACCACGCCGGGCCGGCAAGGAGCCCGCAACCGAGTACAACTCGAACTCCGACGCCGTCCCCGGCCGCGTCTCGGACTCCCGGCCCTCTCTCCGAGTTCTACTCGAACCCGGACTACGAGTTCGACTTCGGGTCGGACCCCCGAGGAGCCCGAGTCCGAAGACGACTCCTCCGAGCTTCCCCTCGTCGGGGCCGGCCTCCGGGCCGGTTATAAGATCAACGCCGGCCGGGAGATACGTCTACGGCCAAACCTCAAGCCCGCCGAGCCGACAACGGAGGACTCACGCTACGTCGCCTACATCGACTCGCTACCGTTCCGGAGGGAACACCACTAGCCCAAGCCGACTCAAGCACACCAACGGAGGTGGCACCTTCCGAGCCAAGCTTGGGTACCCCCCGATCGTCAAGTCTTCATGGCTGCCGCGACACCCCGGAACCTTCGGCACGGCCGCGGACAAATACTTGGAGGACATCTCCGCGTACGAGCCGTCCGCCGATGCCCCCGCGGACGAGACCGACGCCAACGGGGACGCCCGCGCGAACGTAACAGGAAGCGCAACGAACGACGCCGGCGGCTCAGAGACAACCTCCCCATCCGCAACCTTGCGGAAGCTCTCGCAGTCGAGAGCAGAGTTCACACCACTCCTGAGCAATGCCTCATGTCGATCACAACGATCGCACGTCAGGCTCGTGGGCATACGGCCGGAGAAGTCATCGCCAAGCTCGCTGAAGAAGCCTACTTCATGCGGGTCGACAAGAGAGTCGCCCAACCTCTCCCGCCCAAGCCTCGCGACAACGAGGCTACTAGTCGCGATGTTGACCCCGGTCCTAACCGTACTCGGGGCGACATCCCGGTCGAACCAAACCGTCGACGCTCCACCGCCGGCGGACCCTCACGACAAGACAACGTCAACCGAGAAGTCGTCCCCCACCGTGCTCCGGCCGGTGGTGGCGGCAACGACCCCGACGGCGGCGGCGGCGGACGGCGGCGGCCTCCAACCACGGAGCCAACAAGAAAGCCGGAGGCGGCGGCGCCCGCGGCGGCCGCGGCCACGCGCACGCCCACGCCTCCGGCGCCTCCCCACGGCGGGCACGATGCTCGCCGGAGAATCGACGAGTTGCGGCGAGAAGAAGTCGACGACCGCCGCCGAAGGCGACGGCTTCCCCGCCTTCTCACCCCGGCTTCGCAACCCGCTCCTCCCCCGACAAGTTCAAGCCTTTGGGGATCACCAAATACGACGCGAAGCGGATCCCATCCGGTGGCTCCGATGCTACGCTCTCTCCATCGAGAACGCGGCGGCAACGGCGACACCAAGTGCCTCTACTTCCCCTTCGCCTCGGATCAAGCCCCACTCACGTGGCTCGAGTCGCCGGACAAGCACTCAATCGACAAGTGGGACCACCGAAGGAGCAATTCACAAGCAACTTCGCGGGCGCCATGGGCCGTTCGGGTACTCGCATGGACCTTGCCATGATCAAGCAGAACAAGGCGAGACCCTCCGCAAGTACATGCGCCGCTTTTTCGACAAGCGCGCTACCGTCGTGGATGTCACCGACAAGGAGGTCATCGACCTCTTCCGGGACGGGCTCTACCATCGCCGCACCTTCGAAGACTTCGGCCGACGCCGCCCCAAGTCCATTCCCCACCTCAAGGACATGATCACGTCCTGGGCGGACGAAGAGGACAAGGCCAACGCCAAGTACGACGCCATCCGCGGCAAGTCCAAGCAGAACCAAGGTGGCGGCAGCAGCAGCAATCCAAACCAAGGCGGCCGCAACAACAACAACAACAACAACTTCTCGGGTCCCAACCGCAAGCGCAAGCCAGACAACACCGTCGCGGCTATCCAGCGCCCTCCGAAAGGGAACTCGAAGAAGAACTCCGGCGGGTTCAAAGACCTGCTGAAGGAGAAGTGCCCGTGGCATCCAAACGGCAACCACACTACCGAGCAGTGCTACCAGCTCAGGCATGCACTCAAGGACACGCCGGAGCCACCGCACCCTCACGATCAGAAGAACAAGAAGAAGGACGGCGACGACTTCCAAGAACCCGAGAAGACCGTCAACGTCCTCTTCGGCGGACTACCCCGCGGGCGGGAGCGAAGGCTACTCGCCGTGAAGTGATGTCCATTGAACCGGCGGTTATGACCCCTCTCGGGTGGTCGGAGACACCCATCACCTTCTCCCGCGCGGACCAATGGACCAGCTTTCTCCGAACCGGGACGCTTCCCTCTCGTCCCGAAACCAACAATGGCGGGCTCTAAGCTCAACAAGGTGCTCATTGACGGCGGAAGCGGGCTCAACGTCCTCTTCACCAAGACTCGAAGAAGATGAACCTTGACGTCACCCCCATGCTCGACAAGGGCAGCATGCCCTTCTACGGCATCGTCCCGTGCAACGCGGCTATCCCACTAGGCTCGGTGGTGCCGCCGCCACCTTCGGGCGTCTCGCGACAACTACCGCACCGAGTACATCAAGTTCGAGGTCGCGGATATCGAGACTTCCTACCATGCCATCCTCGGCAGACCGGCCATCGCCAAGTTCATGGCGGTGCCCCACTACACGTACTTGGTACTCAAAATGCCAAGTCCAGCTGGCGTACTCTCCCTCCAAGGGGACTTGAAGATCTCTCACGACTGCGATACAGAGGCCGTGGTGATCGCTTCGACAAATCAAGTACCCACCCCAATGATGGAGGTCTACGCCGCGTCGAAGAAGCTTGCCACAAGTGAACTCGACATCCCACAGAAGTCCGACGACAAGCCAACAAGCCTCGGCCACCCGAGGAGGTGCTCACCAAGTCGGTCGACCTCGGAACAGGCGACCCCACCAAGACCACCACCATCGGGGCCGGCCTCGACCCCAAATAGGAAGACGCGCTCATCAGCTTCCTTCGGGCTAACCGCGACATCTTCGCGTGGAAGCCAGCGGACATGCCAGGAGTGCCCAGGGAGCTGATCGAGCACTGCCTTAACGTCGACCCAAAGGCTACCCCCAAGCGACAACATCTCCGACGCTTCGCCGACGACAGACGGGACGCCATCAAGAAGGAACTCGCCAAGCTACTCGGCTGCGGCTTCATCGAGAGAAGTCTTCCATCCTGAGTGGCTCGCCAACCCCGTCCTCGTCCGCAAGAAGAACTCGAACGAGTGGAGGATGTGCGTCGACTACACCGACCTCAACAAGCACCGCCCCAAGGACCCCTTCGGGTTGCCGCGGATTGATCAAGTCATCGACTCCACGGCGGGGCCGCGACCTCGCTCTCGCTTCCTCGATCGCTACTCCGGGTACCACCGGATCGCAATCAAGGAGGAAGACCAGGAGAAGACCGCGTTCATCACCCCGTTTGGCGCGTGCGCTACACGACCATGTCTTTCGGGTTGAAGAACGCCGGCGCTACCTACCAACGGGCCATCCGGGCACTGCTTCAAGCGGCAACTCAACAAGAACGTCGAGGCCTACGTGGATGACGTGGTTGTCAAAACCGGGGACTCCGGTACCCTCATCGACGACCTTGAAGAGACCTTCGCATCGCTACGCGAGTACCGCCGGAAGCTCAACCCGAACAAGTGCGTCTTCGGCGTACCTTCGGGCAAACTACTCGGCTTCATCATCAGCCAACGTGGCATCGAAGCCAACTCCGAGAAGATCTCCGCCATCACCGAAGCATGAAAGCTCCCACGAGCATCAAGGACGTCCGTAAGCCGACGGGGTGCATGGCGGCATTGAACGATTCATCTCGAAGCTAGGAGAACGGGGCCTCCCCCTTCTTCAAACTACTCAAGCACCACGAGAAGTTCGTGTGGACAGCGAGAGGCGGACCGAGCCCTTGCCCGGCTCAAGGACTTCTGTCGAAGCCACCGGTCCTCACGGCTCCCTACAAGGGCGAGCAGCCTCTTGCTCTACCTCGCCGCGACTACTCATGTGGTCGCATCGCCATCGTTGTCGAGCGGCGGGGAAGACGGCCACGCCTACCCGGTCCGGCGCCCGGTCTACTTCGTCGGCGAGGTTCTATCGCAGTCTAAGGCTCGCTACCGGCCCGTACGAGCTTCCGTACGCTCTACTCATCACCTCGCGGAAGCTACGACACTACTTCCGTGAGTACTCGGTCTCCGTCGTCACCGACTACCCGCTCGGCGACATCCCGAGGAATCCGGACGCCACCGAAGGATCTCCAAATGGGCCGTCGAGCTCGGCGCCCTCACCATCGACTTCAAGCCACGCACGGCCATCAAGTCGCAAGCGTTAGTCGACTTCATGGCGAGTGGCGGGAGAACCGCCTACCTACTCCCACCATGCGACCGAGCATTGGGTGATGTACTTCGACGGCTCACTCAACCTCGAGGGCGCGGCGCGGGGGTACTCCCCGATCTCTCCAACGGGCGAACAACTCAAGTACGTCCCGGATCTTCCGGAAGGTCTCAAACAATGAAGCCGAGTACGAAGCTCTGCTACACGGGCTCCGCCTCGCGGCTTCACTTGGCATCAAGCGGCTACTAGTCTACGGCGACTCCGCAGTGGTCATCAACCAAGTCAACAAGTCCTGGGACCGCAACAAGGAGAACATGGACGCCTACTGTCTAGAAGTCCGCAAGCTCGAGAACAAATTCTATGGTCTCGAGTTCCATCACATCGTCCGCGACAACAACGTTGCAGCGGACGTCCTCTCGAAGCTCGGATCCACCCGCGCCCAAGTACCCGCGGGCGTCTTCGTCCATGAGCTTCACGCGCCATCCATCCCGAGCGGCGCCACCGACCATCGCCCCGGCCCATCAACCACCGGGCAGAGGTCATGATGATCGACGTGGACTGGAGGCAACCCTTCATCGACTACCTCAGCGAGCAGAAGGTCCCTTCCGACAAGAACGCAGCCGAACAACTCGTCCGCCGCGCCAAGTCTTACGTCCTCGTCGGCGACAAGCTTTACAAGCGAGGCGCATCTTCCGGAGTACTCATGAAATGCGTCCCTCGCGAAGAAGGCAAGGACATCTTGGAGGAGATCCACAAGGGTGTCTGCGGCAACCACGCGTCCTCCCGCACGCTGGTCAGCAAGGCCTTCCGGCGAGCCTTCTACGGCCCCACGGCCACGGGCGATGCCGAAGAACTCGTCGAAGGTGCCAAGGATGTCAATTCTTCGCCAAGCGCAACACTTCCCCGCCTACAAGCCGGTCACCATACCACCAACCCGGCCCTTTGCCTGCCGGGGGCTCGACATGATTGGGCCACCGCCAACCTGCGCCGGGGAGGATTCAACCGGTACCGGTGGCTATCGACAAGTTCACCAAGTGGATCGAGGTCAAGCCGGTCACATGCCCCAAGGGCGACGAGTACTCGACTTCCCGGATGAACTCGTGCACCGCTACGGGCTACCCCACCGCATCATCACGGACACGGGGTCCAACTTCAACAACCACCGGCTTCCGGGAGTACCGCGAGAACAGCGGAATCGACGTCAGATACGTCTCCGTCGCCCATCCACGGGCCAACGGACAAGTCGAGCGCGCCAACGGGATGGTGCTCGACGCCCTCAAGAAGCGGCTACACGACGCTGCTAACTCAAAAGGGGGCAAGTGGATCAAGGAACTACCCAATGCACTCTGGGGGCTGCGGACTCAACCTTCCAAGCCAACAGGGCAATCCCCCTACTTCCTGGTCTACGGCTCTGAAGCCATCCTCCCTGCCGATGTCATATGGAACTCGCCGAGCGGTGGAGCACTACGACGAAGGCGTCTCGGAAGACGACGAGACGAGTTGACATCGACGGCCTCGAAGAAGCTCGGCCGTGCCGCCCTAGTCCAATCGGCAAGGTACCGGAGGGTATCCGACGCTACCATGATCGCAACGTCAAGGAACGCTCCTTCAACGTTGGAGATCTTGTCCTCCGCCGTATCCAGAACACGGAAGGACTTCACAAGCTCAGCTCCCCCTGGGAAGGCCCCTTCACCGCGGCTAAGGTGACCGGGCCAGGCTCCTACCGTCTCCAAACACTTGAAGGCGAAGAAGTCAACAACTCGTGGAACGTCGACCAGCTCTGTCGATTCTACGCCTAAGTCTACTCGACTACTCTGGGGCTTAAGTCTACACGACTACATCAACACCCCCTTGCCGCAAGCGACCCTCCGGGTCCTGGCTTCAAGTCTCCGGACTACTCTTCTCCAGGTCCAGCCCGTGCGGCTACCTACGGACCCTGGGCTGCGACGAGCGTCAAGGACTCTAGCAGCGGTCTACCAAGAAGACCACACTCCAAGATCCAGCTCGCGCGGCTACTTCACGGATCGCGATCCGGCCTACACGGCTACCTACGGATCACTCACCTGTCGGCGGCTACCCGCTCCCGGTACTACTCGGCCGTAAGCGGCCTTCGGGTCCGAGCGACTACTTGTAACTACGGCCCCGGCCACCCGGGTGTACTTCTTCGGTAATAAAGTTTGATTGTTCATCAACTTCTTTCTTGTCTACTCCCCGCGACGGGACTACTAAGCCGAGTACTACTACTCGCACCTACTCCACGATGGGCGCTCCGCACTCCGAGATCGCGGTTACGAGTACTCATTGATGGAACTTCACATTTCATTGATATATGAGATAGTTCATTACAAGCTGTTTCCTATACAACCATGGCTACTAGCTAACTACGCGGCTACCGGAGATTCAACTTATCGGCTACCCTCGCTCCGCGATGGGAGCCATCTCGCTCCGAAGAACTCGGCGTCTTGCTCGTCCGAGCAGGTTGGCGGCTACTCCACCGGCGACTACCTCCACCGGGGCCTTCGGGAAGTACGACTTCATGAAGGCCAGCACCTGCTTCGGGATCGACTTGGCCATGTGCTTCACGTAAGCGGCCAGCCGGCTTGGCGCCTCACGAAGTCGATCCGCCAACGGAGCGATCTTGGGGCCGCCCGGGTGCGGCACCAGGAGCCTCGCGATCGGGAGGGCGGCCTCTTCCAGGTCCTTCAGTTGGGCTCGGAGCGCCTCGCAGTCTTCGTTCAACTTCTGCAAAGATTTGTAGCAGTTGACGAGATCCCGGTCAGATGCAATTCTCAACTCCATGTGCTTCTCGCACTCGAAGGCCAGCTCCTTGTAGTCGAGCTCAAGTACCTGGCGGGCTTCTTGCTCCCGGTAGAAGAGATTCTTCATGCTGATCTCCGAGCCCTTCAGTCGCTCCACTTGGCCTTCGAGTTCTGCAACACCGGAACACAACAACGGGTCAGAGCTTGATGACTCCCAACAAGTACCCGACAAGTCAAGAGACATACCTTTATTCTTGTTGCGGAGGCCTTTATTCTTCCGCACCAGCTCGTCGCTCTTCGCCTGCAAGTCCATCACATCGTTGTGGTACTTGGCGAAGGCGGCGTCAAGCTTCGACTGCATGGCGGCCGCGTGTTTCCTCGACTTCATGAGCTGCTCCTCCAAGGCTTCAGCTCGCAGCACCGTGTCGCCATAGCCTTGCAGCAGATTGGACTTCTCGCGGGATCGCTCCGCGACGTCCTGCAGAAGACAATTTCAAATCAAGCAGAGTACTCAACGAAAGGATTGACTACTCGGGAGGCAACGGCTACGTACCTTCATCCACTGTTCGGCTCGCCGCATCGCCTCCAGATGCTGCGCCAACACCGCCGGCTCGACGAGGTCGTCGGCAAGCAGCTCAATCCCGCCACGGCTACTCGGCGTGGCCTCCGTCATTGGCGCCGAGCGGATAGGCTCCGCGTCTTGGATCTCGGGAGACCGGATCGCCACCTCCAGGGCAACCCCTGGCGACGTGGCAGCCGCCTCCTCCTCGGCGGACTTTTCGACGGTTTCTCCCACGGGCTCGGGGGCTCCTACCGCAGCCTCTGGGGCCTCTGGTGCCAACTCCTGCACGGGCACCCCTGCAGGGATGTCACCCCCTTCAGCGCCTGTCACCAAGGAACACGCGCATCAGCATTCTCGACTACTCCTTTCGGGCTCTACAGCTTCAGGAAGAGTACTCACCTTCGACTATGACCGCCTCTGGCAGCGCCGCTTCGGTTGCCGGGGGCTCGGTCGTGGCCTGGGCTTCTGGAGCGGGCTCCTCGACGGGCGGCGCGGCCTTTTCTGCCTCTGCCGCCGTGGGCTCCTCTCCGTCCCAGCTCAAGTCCGTGGATTTTCTCGCACAAGTGTCCACGAGAGGGTCGTCGATGAAAACGACTACTACAATGAGTACTACTCATGAAGGCGTGGTACTTACAAGTTCGACCAGGACGATAGTCACGGCCGGCGCACCGAGGATGCCGGCAATGTCAACCGGTCCACCCTCGGCGGGCGTTTCTTCTTGCGCCTCCTCGACTACCGCCTCCTCTACGGTGGCGGCGGCCGGCGCGGACGTCTTCGCGCTCCCCGCGGCTTCCACTTCCTCGGCGGCGGCGGTCGCGGGTACTCGCTCCCTTCGGGGGCGGGGGGCCCGGCGCTCCGGTCGCGCCGAGTTCTTCGACGGGGGAGGCCCGGACTTTGGCTTCCGGCCCGGTTCCCCCACCGTGGGCCACATGCCCTCATCGCCCTCCTCCACGGGCTCCGCTGGCGGCCTCTCCTGCGCATAAGGATAACTACTCGTCAGCACCGTTCTCGATCACTGAGTACTCGACTACTTTGCTCAAGATGACTTACCTCTGGAGGCGTGGTCTCTGAGACCTTCATCTTCTTGGCTACCCGCTTCTTGGCGGGGTTGTGCGGCTTCCTCGGCGGCGCAGCAAGACTAGCCTCCAGGCTAGCCGGAGGGTCTTGGATGAGAGGCACATGAGGCAAGCCCGACGGCTAAACCTCGACCGCCGGTGGAAGCGGTCTGCCGGCGTCTCCTCGTCTTCTTCGTCATCGGAGGTATCCTCCACGACGACGGGATCGTCGTCGTCTCTCCGACTACTCGGCGCTCCTTCACCTTCTCCACCGTCGGGACCTCAATTCCGCTTGGTGGTGGTTGCGGCTCGAGACAAACCGCTTCACATCATCTCGCGCAACGGAGACGGCGTCGGCAAATACGCTACAAGTGCCTACTACTCGACGAGGCGGGTACGACTACTTACCTCGTTGGGCGGGCGCGCGGCGGAGAATTCCTCGACAGGGCACGCCGTGTACTCCGGCATGTCCTTGAAGATCCTCGACAACCTCTCGACGATGTCATTGTCTTCAATTTCGCCCCCCGGCATCCGCGACGTGTCGTCGTCGCCGGTGTACTCGAAGCCCATCGTATCCCGCGGCGACGGCGGGCTGGATCCGGCGCTTCATGAAACTGAAGGCCACATGCTCGGCCCTCAGTCCTGCATCCCGCAGAGTCTTGATCCGTGCCAGCAACTCCGGGAGTTGGATCCCCTCTTGCATGGTGGGTTCCGTGTTCCACCACTCTTGGTGCTTGGGCTGCCGTCCGCTCGGCTTCGGCAGCTCGGGATGGTGGTTCGTAGTATAGAACCACCTCGTCTTCCAATCCGTGTTGGAGTCCACGAGCTTGTACGCCGAGTGCGCTCGGCGGCATCTTCCCTCAAGCCGGATCCCGGCCCCCCCGACTACTGCGGGGTTGGAGGCGGGGGGCTCGCGGCTTCACGCGGAAGAATTTCCGGAAGAGAATCCAATGCGGCTTGATTCCCAAGAATGCTTCGCGAGAAATGGACGAAGACAGAAGTGTGGAAGATTCCGTTGGGGTTCAAGTTGAGGTACTCGATGCCATAGTACCTGAGAAGCCCTTTGAAGAAATCGCTCGCTGGGAGCGCAAGACCGCGCTCCACGAAGCGCGAGAACATCGGGATCTCGTCTTGTGCCTTCTCCATTGGATAGGGATCTCCCGGCGGCGGATCTCCACATATCGATCTCCTTCTCCCCCGATGAACCCGTCGTTCAACAGGGTCAGCAAGTCTTCGGTCTTCACCTTCGACCTTTTCCACTCGCGGCTTGGGTCAGCGCGCGGTGGAGATGTGGGCGGCGCCGCTCCGGTGCCGGCCGCGGCAGCCTCTGCATGGCTCCTCTTCTTCCCGCCGGCCTTCGACGTTTTCGACGGGGGACGGCTTCATCCTCCAAGAACAGGGAGTCTTCACTCGCATCCGCTCGGGGGCTACCCTACAGCTTTCGGGTGGCGATGCGTTTGGATCTACTACGGCGGCGGCGCTCGCTGGAGTGGATCTACTTCAAGATTCAAGTGGCAAATGACTGCAGCTCACTTGGGTGACAAACCCTAGGGGTTTCGGCTTGAATTTATAAGCCAAAACGCCTCCGCAACGGGCGGCTGGATAAGTCCACGCGCGGCTGACTCAGCGGCTGCGTGTGACTCTTCGTATTCCACTAGTCGACGCGCCTCATCTCGGGGGCTCGGAAACTTCTACTCGACTACCTGGGACGCGGCTAGTCTCAAGAGCATCTCAGGACACATTCTCCAAGAAGACCCTTCAATTCGAGAGGAAGTACTCGACTCAAGGCTCGGGGGCTCCGTGCCACGTGTCCTTCGGTTTTTTCTTTCCGGATTTTTCGGGATTTTCTCGCCAAGACTACGGATAGATCCTCAGCCAGAGCCCGCGGCTCGAGGCTCGGGGGCTACTCCACGTGGATTGCGGTTCTGCAAATCGCATCTTCTTGACGGCTCCGGCTTCAAGACAAGGCAGGCATTTTTGAAGACCTTCGAAGGGAGATTTCAAGGACGCTTGGGACTACTCGAGAAGACTTCAAGATTGCTCAGACATCAGTGGAGTACATTCCGGCCCTCGGGATGCTTCGACTACTCTTGAGGACTTTTGACTTGTAGCACTCGGGGACGCTTGAGGACTACTTGTTAAGGCCGTCAAGACTACTTGAAGCTATCCTTCTCGACTACAAAGTACTCGGGGGCTTGTCGTATGGACCTCCCCGGCCCACCGCCTCGGTGGGTACCGGACCGACTACTCGGTGGGCCCCCGGGACTACCCGGCTTGCGCTACACGGCACCTGAAGGCGTGGAGCACAAGGACAACACAGGAGTAGTACTCGGATAGGACTCTGTACATGTTCCGCACTGTGTAGAGGTCTCCTAGACGTACTCGACTAGTACTCTTTCCCTACTCCGACTTGTAACCCTGTCTCCCGGACTATATAAGGCGAGGGCGGGGACCGATCTTAGGATCACCTCATCCAATCTCAACTCACGGCGCACTATTGCACCACCACCGTAATTGTGCCCTATCAATCCCGAGCTACGCGGCATACGGGACGTAGGGTATTACGCACCTCGCGGCCCGAACCTTCGTCTAAATTGTGTGCCACGTGCCTCTTCCTTCGAGTTACCGATCTCGGCGAGTCACATTCATCTACTTCGGGTACTCCCCGTAGTAGGTTGCCGGTCCAAAACACCGACAGTTCTAGTGTGAAACTCCCATCCCAAAACAAGGTTTGCAACCAATCCTAACATGATACTACTTTAGGAAAGTAAAGGCAAGCAAAGATTGCAATAGAGTAAATGCGGAAACGTAAAGGGGATGAGAGGAAGCAAACTCTTGACACGTGATTTATCCCGTGGTATCGGTAGGCACTAAGCCACCCCTAGTCCACGTTGTTGAAGCACTCACACAAGAGTATTACTTCCCGGTCACCAAGTCTCTCCCAAGAGCACCACTTGACTCGCCACAAAGGCTAGCCACTTAGGCACTTGCCAAGCTCCCTTGGTCACTTTGATGTTGTCGGTGTTTTAGACCGGCAAACCTACCAAGGGGGTACCCGAGGTAGTAGATTGTGCGGTGAGGATCGTGATCGGGAGACCGAGAACTCGAAGGTATGCGCAAGGACACGGGACACAAGATTTATACGGGTTCGGGCCGCCAAGGTGGCGAACCCTACGTCCTGTTTGGGGATCAAGTATGGCGCCATGCGCTTGGTGTTGGGTTGAGATCCGGTCCCAGGCTAAGTACCCGGCCCTCCTTTATATAGTCCAGGGGGTGTGTTCCTAGTCGGTTACAAGGTAGGAGTCCTGGTAGGATTACACGGTACAAGTCCTAGTACGATTACAGGGGAATTCTAGTAGGAGTCCGTCTTCATCCTTCCTTGCATGGGTACCCGGGGAGTATGTCCGACAAGCCCACGAGCACATTGTAGTCGAGTGTAGTAGTTCGAGTAGTCTTGAAGCCTCTTCGAGTAGTTCTTGAGCGTCCTCGAGTACTGCTTGGAGAAGTCTTCAATAGTACTTGAAATGCCACGAGGCTGGAAGGTGGTGCAGCTCATCAGTCGAGATTATATGGAAGTGCGGTTGCAAAATCGCACTCCATATGGAGTAGCCCCCGAGCCTTAGGTTGAGTTGTAGACTCTAGCTGAGGGTTAATCTTGATTCTGAATCTTCCGTCTTGAAAAAATTGAGTGATGTGTGTAGCATAGCAGCCCCCGAGCCTTGAAATGATTAGGTAATCAATCCAAGGGTCTTCAGTGTTCGCGAAAGCCATCACCCGAGTACTCTTGTAGTATGTATCCCCCGAGATAAGAGAGTCGTATGAGCCACGTCGAGTAGTTGTTGGAACCCCCGAGCTTGAGAGCAAGCGAAGTCTACTAGAGTCATCCTCGAGTAGTAGTTTGAGTGCAACCCCCGAGCTGGAGAGATTCTGAATAGTAATTTGGCATCAAGTCGTGGAGCTTGAGAAGTAGCCATGCCGTCAGAGCAGAATTTAGATGCGACCAAAGTCGACTTTAGATGCCGGCAGTGCGGATTTTAGAATGCGACTTAAAAACCAAAGTCGACTTTGTGCCGCGCGGAGCGGACTTTGAGATGCGACTTGAAAACCGAAGTCAACTTTAGGATGTCGCGTGGAGCGGACTTTGAGTTGCGATTGAAGAAGTCGACTTTAGATTGCCGCGTAAAGCGGACTTTAGATGCGACTGCAGTAGTCGACTTTGTGCCACGCGGGGTGGACTTAAGATGCAAAAAAATGAAAAGCACTTTCCGGAAAGCCAAAGCGAATGAAAAATCAGAGAAAACGAATAGTTTTGCCGCCGGAGCGGGCTTAAGATTGTGACCGAAGTCGGCTTGTGCCAGCGGAGTGGGCTTGGATGCGACCGTTAGCGTCGACTTGTGCCACCGAAGTGGGCTTGTGTGCGACCGTTAGCGTCGACTTGTGCCACCGGAGTGGGCTTGAGTACCTGAGCCATGGATTTCAGACCCAAGGTACGATTGCCGCCAGAGCGGGCTTGAAGGTGCGACCAAAGTCGACTTGTGTATCTGGGCCATGGATTTCAGACCCAAGGTACGGGTGCCACCGTAGTGGACTTGAAGGTGCGACCGGAGTCGACTTGTGTACCTGGGCCATGGATTTCAGACTCAAGGTACGGAGCGCGAGTACTTAGGGTACTTGGACCCATGGTACAGAGCGTGAAGACCACGTGAAGCTAGGCTCCATCGTCGCCAGGCCCGAGGTCCACTTACAGCTAGGTTCCATCGAAGCTTACACACGTAGTATGCCACCGAAGCAGGCGAAGATGCGACCGGAGTCGACTTTAAGTTGCCGCACGGAGCGGACTTTAGAATGCGACTTTAGAAGTCGACTTTAGATTGCCGCGCGTAGCGGACTTTAGAAGCTGCCTTCTTGGGATAGCCCCCGAGTTGATGAAGTAGGCTCGTGGTGACTTGATTGGTATACCCCAAGAGTAGTCAGCAGAGTGTAGCTCCCGTGAAAACCCGCCGAGGAACGTACACGAAGGAGTAGTCGGCAAGTAGTCCTACATGATGAGGAGAACAAGCCAAGAAAAGAAAATAGTAATCATTTAAATAAATGACTTAGCTATTGCTGCTTGGGCAGACTGTTGCTGAAGCTGTGGCGGTCGGCGATGGAGCCACGACGGTTGTTGCTAAAGTTGACTAGTCAGAGTTGATTCCAACTAGTTGTTGGGGGCGTGATTGCCGTTCTCGACTAGTTTCGAAAAGTAGTCGAGATGAATGGTCGACGCGACGCGACCAAAAGACGATGTCGCGGCGGTGCGCGGCGTAGTTGATGTAGAGCCAGTGCTGCCGCGAGATAAATAGTCGCGACGCACGGCGTGGCTGAAGTAGAGCCAGTGTGGCCGCAAGACGAAGTCGCGGCGCACGGAGTAGTCGACAATGAGCCGTGTGACGGGCCGCGCGACGTGCTGAGGCACCCGGACGCGCGGCGTAGGTGAAGTAGTCGACGACAAGCCTGCTCAAGGCGAAGTAGTCGACGACGAGCCTCGCTCAAGGCGAAGTTGTCGACGACGAGCCGCGCGACGTGCCGAGGCACCCCGACGCGCGGCGTAGGCGAAGTAGTCGACGACAAGTCTGCGCGAGGCGGAGTAGTCGACGACGAGCGGCGCGACGAGCCGCGTGACGAGCCGCATGATGAGCCGCGCAACGTGCCGAGGCACTCGAACGCACGGCGTAGGCGAAGTAGTCGCAGACGAGCCTGCGCGAGGCGGAGTGGTCGACGACGAGCCCGCACGAGGCGGAGTAGTCGACGACGAGCCCGCACGAGGTGGAGTAGTCGACGACGAGCCTGCGCGAGGCGGAGTAGTCGACGACGAGCGGCGCGACGAGCTGCGTGACGAGCCGCGTGACGTGCCGAGGCACCCGACGCGTGGCGGAGGCGAAGTAGTCGACGACAAGCCTACGCGAGGCGGAGTAGTCGACGACGAGCTCGCACGAGGCGGAGTAGTCGACGACGAGCGGCGCGACGAGCCACGTGACGAGCCGCGCGACGTGCCGAGGCACCGGGACGTGCGGCGGAGCCGAAGTAGTCGATGACAAGCTCGCGCGAGGCGGAGTAGTGGACGACAAGCGGCGCGACGAGCCGCGTGACGAGCCGAGCCACCCGGACGCGCGGCGGGGAGGCGAAGTAGTCGACGACGAGCCTGCGCGAGGCTAAGTAGTCGACGATGAGCCTGCGTGAGGCGGAGTAGTCGACGACGAGCGGCGTGATGAGCCGTGTGACGAGCCGCGCGACGTGCCGAGGCACCCACACGCGCGGTGGAGGCGAAGTAGTCGACGACGAGCTCCGTGCGATAGTCGACGAACGAGCCTGCGCGATAGTCGACGATCGAGCCTGCGCGATAGTCGACGACGAGCCCTGCGCGAGGCGGAGTAGTCGACGACGAGCGGCGCGACAAGCCGCGTGACGAGCCGGCGACGTGCCGAGGCACCCGGATGCGCGGTGGAGGCGAAGTAGTCGACGACAAGCTCGCGCGAGGGCGAAGTAGTCGACGACAAGCTTGCGCGAGGCCAGGTAGTCGACGACGAGCTCGCGTGACGCGAAGTAGTCGACGACGAGCGGCGCGACGAGCCGCGTGACGAGTCGCGCGACGTGCCGAGGCACCCGGACGCGCGGCGGAGGCGAAGTAGTCGACGACGCGCCGGCGCGAGGCGAAGTAGTCGACGATGAGCCAGCGCGAGGCGGAGTAGTCGACGACGAGCCGCGTGACGAGCCGAGGCACCGGACGCGCGGCGGAGGTGAAGTAGTCGATGACGAGCTCGCGCGAGGCGGAGTAGTCGACGACGAGTGGCACGACGAGCCGCGTGACGAGCCGCACGACGTGCCGAGGTACCCGGACGCGCGGCGGAGGCGACGTAGTCGACGACGAGCTGCGCGATAGTCGACGACGAGCCTGCGCGATAGTCGATGACGAGCTCGCGCGAGGCGGAGTAGTCGACGACGAGCGGCGCGACGAGCCGCGTGACAAGCCGCGCAACTTGCCGAGGCACCCGAACGCGCGGCGGAGGCGAAGTAGTCGATGACAAGCCTGCGCGAGGCGGAGTAGTCGACGACGAGCGGCACGACGAGCCGCGTGACGAGCCGCGCGACGTGCCGAGGCACCCGGACGCGCGCGACGGAGGCGAAGTAGTCGACGACGAGCCTGCGCGAGGCGGAGTAGTCGACGACGAGCGGCGCGATGAGCCACGCGACGTGCCGAGGGCACCCGGACGCGCGGCGGAGGCGGGGGGTAGTCGACGACGAGCTCGCATGATAGTCGACGACGAGCCCGCGCGATAGTCGATGACGAGCTCGCGCGAGGCGGCTCGGCGACGAGCGGCCCGACGAGCCGCGTGACGAGCCGCGCGACGTGCCGAGGTACCCGGACGCGCGGCGGTGGCGAAGTAGTCAATGACAAGCTCGCGCGAGGCGGAGTAGTCGACGACGAGCGGTGCGACGAGCCGCGTGACGAGCCGCGCGACATGCCGAGGCACTCGGACGTGCGGCATAGGAGAAGTAGTGGACGACGAGTCTGCGCGAGGCGGAAGTAGTCGACGACGAGCTTGCGCGAGGCGGAGTAGTCGACGACGAGCGACGCGACGATCCGGGTGACGAGCCGCGCGACGTGCCGAAGCAACCGGAGGCGTGGCGTAGGAAAATTGATTCCGCTTTGACAGGAGCAAGGCGACTTGCTTCAATGGATCTCGGCGAGTCGACAAGTAGATGGATCTTGTTGACGAGGGTCCTTCGAATTCGCCCGGTGGTGATGATCACCTCTACCTGTCGCGCCAGCTGTCGGTGTTTTAGACCGGCAAACCTACCAAGGGGGTAACCGAGGTAGTAGATTGTGCGGTGAGGATCGTGATCAGGAGACCGAGAACTCGAAGGTATGCGCAAGGACACGGGACACAAGATTTATACAGGTTCAGGCCGCCAAGGTGGCGAACCCTACGTCCTGTTTGGGGATCAAGTATGGCGCCCTGCGCTTGGTGTTGGGTTGAGATCCGGTCCCCGGTTAGGTACCCGGCCCTCCTTTATATAGTCCAGGGGGCGGGTTCCTAGTCGGTTACAAGGCAGGAGTCCTGGTAGGATAACACGGTATAAGTCTTAGTAGGATTACAGGGGAATTCTAGTAGGAGTCTGTCTTCATCCTTCCTTGCATGGGTACTCGGGGAGTATGCTCGACAGATGCCGCCTCCACTAATGAGCTTCTCCACCAAGGAAGTGGGTATCCACGTCCCCCGCACAAAGTGTCCTCCCACTCCACACCAAGCCGAAGGGTCGATGACGATTGCCGGTGAGCCACTTAGGCCCCAAGGCTTCCGACGAACCTTGTACACCTTGATTCACTCAAGAATCACCTCACAAGGTTGGCACAACCTTGCACTCACTCAGCTCTAAGCTAGGCCTGGCACTAAGCGCATACACTAAGCATATGCAAGTCTATGGATGAGCAATTAAGCACTTGGATGGATTGCATATGATCTTCTAGGTGTCTTGAACTCCTCTGCACTTCCACACAATCCAGCAACCTCAAATGTGTGAGTGGAGGGGGTATAAATAGCCTAAGGCATCCGAAGAGCCGTTGGCTAACGGCCTCTGAAAAAGTAAGCGTCGGATGAACCGATGCTATCCTTTTCAAGGCGTCGGTTCATCCGGTGCCTCGCCCACGTTACTTAGCTGTTGAGGTTCTCTGACAGAACTACTCCGACGCTATGCTCCGACAGTGCGTCGGATCATCCAGTGCTAAAGGACTCCTCGCCAAAACCTTACTGTTCGCATCTTCGAGACCATCGGATGAACCGCTGCCTCACCGTCGGTTCATCCGGTGTTGAAGCTCCAGTCTTGGCGCGTCTCTGTCTTGATCCAAACGAAGCATCGGATAGACCGAAGGTGTCCTCTCTCAAACCGTCGGATCATCTGATGCTGTTGTCTTCGCTGCTCCTCCTCTCCAATTCATCCGACGCAACTAGGAAAGGGACCGTCAGTTCATCCGACGGTATCAAGTTAACTTCAGTCGTTGCGCGGTGTGCCAAGTGCTCCGACTCTATGCACCGATGGTACCTTAGGTTCATCCGACGGTGTATTTTTCCTTATTTATCTTCGCGTCTTCAACTTGGATCTTTGCTTCAACTTAACATACTTAACATGTCCTCAATTTTGCTATAAGTAACCTAACATGTCCATGGTATATTAACTTATGGTGTGACATGTTAGCTTGGGCATGGTATGTTAACATGTGGTAACATCCATGGGACCTAGGAATGCCTACAAAGACATGCTAGACAATGTGGTTAGTCTCATTGCTTGTGTTAGCATGCATCACCAAAATCAACTCGAACAAATGGCAAATGGGACCATGTTCGCTACAGTCGGTTGAAGATGGATCGACGAAGCTGAAGATGGAGGCCACACCAAACGACCGAAGGATTCGTAGTTGTGTCGTCGCCGACGATGTAGGGTGGAGCCCGAAGTCGAATCCGTGGTGGAGACGAGGACGTCGTGCCGGCGCTCGAAGAAGTTGTGCTTTGACGAACTAGATCTGCAAGATTTATAGCTGCTAGGAGGCGACGGGGATGGAGAGCTGTGTGGGGAGGCGGAGGAGGGGAGGCGGGCGGATCTTGGGGGCGATGCAGGCGAGGCGTGGCGAGGGGGGAAGGGAAAGATCCACGGGGCGAGGTGGGCATGCGGCCAAGCGTTACCCTTTCCTAGGGAAGAAAGGTAGATAGGAACAGTAGCTTGGGAATGTCCCAGAGCAATGTCATAGTGCATTGCAAAGTGTATAAACTAAGTGTTACCCCGCGCGTTGCTGCAGGAATTTGTTTATAAAATTTCTATATGAACTTTCAAAGTAGAAAATTAAGGTGATTGCAAGACAACATTATTTTACAAATGACATTACTAATAAAGTTAGAGCAGAGGATGTTACCTGATTGAAGAGTGATATAGCTTGGTAGACGAGGATCAGCCATAAGCATGATAAATCAATCAATATGAGCTTGCAAAATTCAGAATGGCCTATATGCAATAGGTAAGCATACAATGAGTAACCAATTGAGAAAATGGTGACATACATCATTCAGAAGTGACCACCAAATGCATGTGCCACATAAATTCGACTTGCAGCTTGCTTTGCTAGTGCAGGTCAGAGGGAGGTGATCCATCGTCTTTGTCCCTCCACCACGCCAGAAGTCGTCGTCACTCCCCTCCTGCAGGGTGGAAGAAGCCCTCCGCCGCCACGCACCACGGCTTGCAGAGGAGGTGGTCTAGCCAGGACCGACCTGGACTCGTCGATGAGTCGTCACCGTGGACGGCAGCGCGGAGCAAGGGAGGGGCGAGGAGGCCAGCCAGGAGCCTCTTCGGGAAGGAGTGGCACGGGGGAGAGGCGGCTAACCTGTTGCGCGCGAAGCCGTGCCGGATCCGCCGTCGTGCTCCTCGCCTTGATCCGTCATGCTGGAGGGAGGTGAACGGATGGATCCGAGAGCGGCGACCGACTTGCTGCGCGTCGGATCCGTCGTCGTGCTCGTCGCCCGGATCTGTCGTGCTGGAGTACCTCTACATGACCCATCGCCGTTGTGCAGGGGCTCGGACAGGCGGTGGTTGCCGCCGGGAGGCAGGGGGTGCAGCGAACGAACTGAAGGTCGTCGTCGGTCTCGCCTGTGGCCGGGAATCACCTTTGGTCTCGCCGGCGGACGGGATTCAGACCTGGGACACCACAGGTCGAGGGGAGGCTGAGGAGGAGTGCAGTCGGCAGGGAAGTGGAGGCACGACGGGGTAGTTTTATGGTGACGAGGTGGTGGCGGTCTGGTGGGGAGGGGAAGGGCTATTGGCGGGGAGGCGAGAGGGTACTGGTTGGGAGGTGGTGGGGCGTGGCGGCGCGGGATCCGCGGCGCGCTGGTGGGGAGGGGCTGGCGACGCGCTCGGGATGGGATCGGGGGGAGCCACGGGGTACGGGGATTTACTGCCGAGGAAAAGCTAAGTGGAGGAATGCTATGCGGTGAAGTGGATGGCTGAGAGGCCAGAGAATGAGAATGATACCGAAAACAAAGTTTTGCATGATTGCAGCACCACATTTCCGGATGTTTGCTTGACCCGTGGGTGTCAACGGATTTCCTTGTCCCAGCTTCCAATACCAACAAAACGCAAACAGCACGAAATATCTCAATGGGAGGAGTAAGTACGACTAGCTGTACGGTGCCATCTAGCTAGTGTGCCGCACTGGACTCGATGGTACACATCACTTCCACGGCCATCGCACCATACTCCACTGGAACGAGAGCAATGGATAGCCAAGAAAGTGACCGAGCATGCAACCACCTCCAGTAGCTCTCACTCCAACATCGCCATGTGTGGCCTCCGGTCTGCACCACCTACCATGTCCGAATCGATCCTCCGGAGGTGCTCCGATGGCACACCAAGCCCGCCGGCAAGCCCGGCTGGCCCCGGTCGAGATCACCCCAACCTCCTGAAGACGCAGACGCCACCAGCAGCTTGGCTAATGGTGGCGACCGGCCGAGACCGATCGACATTCAACAGCGACCCCAGCCACCGATCACATTGTGCGCTCGCCGAGGGTGCAGTACGTCCATCCCCACGCGTCGCGCTTGCTTCCAGCCGGCCGCTTGCATTCCGCGTCCGATCCGTGTCGATCCAATCCAAGGATAAATGTGCCCCGCCACGACCACCAGGGCTTGGTATGTACTACGCCGGCGAGCCTGATCGCAGCACGCACGATCGGCCTCGATCGGGTCCAGGTGACTCGGCGTCCTTATCGACGCTGCCGCCGCCGTCGTACGTTTCCATCGACGTCGACAACAATGTGCGCTGCCCACCCAGCAGCATTGTACCGAGGAGTGAGGACGGCGAACGTACAAGAAAGCGCGGGGTACGGCCGGATAGATGCTAGCTGACGGGCGGCCCCCGCCGCCGTGCTGGTGCGCAGGGACGTCCGAGAGACGAGAGCACCCATCTGAGCCGCGCGGGGCCGTCGGCTCGCCGGCCGGTCGGCCGCAAGCTGCGGTTTAGCGCGTGAGACGCATGGATATATATCCCATATCCCGGCGTGTCGCTCTGTTGGTTACAGCTGCGGCGGCGCGATGCCACTTGCCACTAGCCGGGCTAGTAGGCACGCACGCGCTAGCCTGATAATTTGCTTGCTTGGCTCAGCTCCGATCCACTTCATGCCTAGCTGCTGATGCTCATCTTTTTTTTTTTAGAAAATGGAATCAGTTCCGACCTCTACAACCACACGCAGACATGTTGATGCTCATCAAAGAGGCAGAAACACCAACAAGCTGATCATCGATAAGCCCACTCCTTGATCGGTCGATTATGACCGTCTTACGTAGACGACTAAAACGAGAGCACTGCTTTCCGGGAGAAAAAAGAAAAGGAAAAAAAAAAGATTTCTTGTGAAATCACTGGGCAATCACTAGAATGATGAGAAATTTCTTGTGTGCTCGCTCCCCTTTCCAAAAGGATTTCCTTTTTGTGCTGAAAGAAATTAAAGGTACCAGCGGCAGTGGTAAGATCTTTCTTTTTCTTATTTTCTATGGGAAAGGAAAGCAAGAATGAAGTGAGACTATGGAAGTAGTAGGAAACAGCCGTGCATGCGTCCACTAGCTAGAATGCATGACTGCCTAGGAACAAATGGGCTACGGGCTTGGTAGTGCGCGTAGACGAAGTACAGAGAGTACCACGGGGATCCACCACGACCCAAGCTGCGGCTTCCTCTGCTTTTTCGCTGCGCTTTTGTGTCAAGAGACCACGGAATATGCTCCCCAAATCCAATTTGGTTATGATGGGACGAAACAGCGCCTGCATTTGGACCCTCTTTCATCCAAGTACATTTCGTGCAAACGGAATCGTACCGACCTTTTCGTCCAGATTTTGTATGGCTGCCCGGTTAATTTTCTTGTTGATGCATGTTCGTTTATTGTTCTCCTGGTCCTGGAGGCCGAGCGTTCTAATTTTTCATCACGTGTACATTGTTTGAAAATGCATCGACACGTCGTGAAGACGAAGTCGATCTGTGATTGGGATGGGTTGTGTTTCTTAACTGGGGGATTTTGGCACATTTATATATTTCTTTTGGCACCTGTTCGAGGAATTGTGTTGGGGAATTCGGGAAAACCCGTCACCCTCGAAACGTTGAGCTTAACAAAGTTCTCAAAGCATGTTTTTCGGGAGCGGGGAGTTCGCGATTCTCGTAAGCCCGGAACCCGTGAAGTCTCGAATTCGCGAATGTGCGAGTTCGGGAATCTTGATTCGGCAAGGAGGTGGGTCACGAACATGCGGAAGCCCGGAATCTCAACTGTCGATAGCCCGAACTTCGGAGAACTGCCGATTCGGGAATCTGATGAAGACCCTGTTCGGGACTCAGGCGCGTGGACATGCACGAACCAGACTGGGAAACAAGGGCCAATTCGGGAATCTGTTGAAGACCTAGTTCGGGAGTTTCATGCGAGGACATTCACGAACCGGGGGAGAAGCAAAGTCAAAGTTGTAGTCCCAAAAAGTCCGGGTTTAGAGTGTGAACTAGTGGCGGGTTTGTAAATATGTTAGGTAAAAAGGACAATCATATATGCGTTCACACTAGGAATATTCTCTCGAGGCTAGGGGTGTTATCGGTATGTAAAAGTCTCTTCATCTCCCTATAAAAGGGGCGCAAGGGCACATGTAAACGGATTCGGACGTTTTTAGAACTTGCGCTACTTGCGAGGGAATCACGATCTCTTTGCGCTCTTGTATTATACTTGAACGAGTTAAGAACTCTCACTTGTGTTAGGGCAGTCATCCGAATTTTTCGGGTAACCCCCCAACATTGGCGCCCACCGTGTTCCAGCTGAAAAGAAACTCACGATGCCACCTCAGAAGAAGTCAAAGAAGACTGTTCCAGCACAGGCAAACCAGGAAGATCGCCATCTCACCCAAGGGAATGAAAACTCGTTTGTTCCTTAATCCTCGAACGTAACAGACCAACAACGAAGAGAGAAGCTTGAGGCCCTCATGAAAGCAAGGGCAAAAAAGACAGCTCACATCCAAGAACAACCTGCTGAACAGCAAGAGTTCGAGAATGTCGATGCTGACGATGATTCCATAGACAGAGAGCTAGCCATGGTCCACCAAAAGATACAGCGGCTACGAAAGACAAAGAAAAGTTCGCGGCTCGGTTGCGGGCGAAGAGAAAAATCTACGAAAAGCTAGAGCGGTGAACAAAGCAAAAGAGCGAGATACAAGCAATACGAGAGAGAAATTGACGAAATGAAAGAACAAGAGAACGGCTCCCCGTGGCAAGAATCACCGCGGCGAACCCCCGCGCACGCAAGAGAATCCCCGAAAGAAAACTTTTTCGCGGGAAACGGAGTCTCACACTTCGTGGATTCCGAATCGCCGTCGTCGATAGGGCCGCAAACAAGCACCTTGGCCGCCGAAGTTCAAGCCCGTCTCTCTTCCCAAGTACAACGGCTTCGGAAACTCCGGGCGGTTTCTCATGAGATACGAGTCGGTGTGAACTCGGCGGGGAGGAGATGATGTTGCGGCGGCCAAATCCTTCATCATAGCTTGCGAAGGACCGATCTGAATTGGTACTCACTGCGCCTCCACACTCGATCTACGAGCGGGTAGATCTCAAAACAAAGTTCATGCAAGCATTTCGGATGTTCCATGACACAACGGCCGAAGCCTCGGATTTGTACAACGCAAGCGAGAAGGACGAGAGAACCCTTTGCGGAACTTCGTGAGAAGGTTCATGCAACGGAGGTCTCGGATCCCCGACGCCGATGACAAGACAACGATCAAGGCACCGATCAAAGGTCTCACCCCGGGGCCAACGGCTTCTCACCTCACAAGAAAGAAGCCCGAGACAGGTTGAAGAACTATTTCGGGAATTAGAAGATTACATTCGTCCGATGATGACCACCGCAAGAGGGTAGCCGAACGGAATGAGGCAAGACGGGGCAACAGAGATATGACTCGGCGAGCACCACCCCAAGATCCACGAAACGTAAACAATGTTGGGAACTCTCGGCCACGGCAAGACGACGAGGCCAAGCACCGGGGGAGGATTCAATGCCGGAGGACGAGGGAGGGGCGAGAGGACCCTCGGGACTCACGAACCACAACCCAAAAGACCCTCACTTCTATTGCCGGTACCATGGGAGAGACCACGGCACCGAAGGGTGCCCGGAAACAAAGAAGAACATGGCAAGAATTCAGCAAGAAAAAAACACTAATGAGCATTGCATCCTCCATGCCAAGCCGCTTTCGTCCGAACTTCGGCGGCCGCAATTCGCGAATCCACAAACGAGTTTAGTCTCAGTTCAGCAATTTCCACAGCCACAATCAGCATGGCAGCCATCGCAGGAATTCTTCCCGCAATCGCAAGCGATACAGTCAATCCAACAACCACAACCCATTCGAGAAATCTTGCCACCGCCCCCAGAAAGTTCGTCCAGGCCTCAGTCAAGTTCGGGACCTCAGAACTCCAAGGCACTGCCATCGTTCGGGACTATCATGCCAATCACGGGTGGATCCGCTTTGGAATTCGAGACTAAGAAGAAGAGAAGCAATTACTTCAGATCTGTGAACACCATCATCAATGATGGCCCAACACGCGCCCGGAATGGGCAAAGGTGCCAATCACCTTTACAGAAGAAGATTTCAGGCTAAAATCTGCGGTTCATAATGACGCTATGGTCATCGAGGTCAACATCGCTGGGTGGGTCATAGGAAAAGTCCTAGTTGACAACGGGAGTTCGGCGGATATCCTGTTCCTGAAAACATTCGAGAAGATGAACCTGAGTCAGCATATGTTGGACCCACCAGAGTACCCATTGCAGGGATTCGGGGGAAAGCCCATCAAGCCAGTGGGAAAAATATCACTCCCAGTTTCTTTCGGAGATCTCGAGAATGCCAGAACGGAAAGCCTCACGTTCGACGTAGTTGACATATATCACCTGTACCTCGCGATCTTCGGCAGAGGATTCATGAATAAGTTTGATGCTGTCATAAGACAACAGTTCCTATGCATGAAGATGCATGCGCCCAAAGGGGTTATCACGGTGTTCGGCAATCAGCAGGAGGCCAGAAACATAGAAAAAGGCCACACGCGCGGCCAAACAAATGTGTACCACCGAAAGCAGCTGATGAGAGGAAGGAAACCTATGAAGAGCCTAGGCGGGACAAAGAGAAAAATGAGATAGCCTCAGAAGATGAAACAAAGAAAGTGTATTTGGACGACATGCCCGACGGAGCAGTAATAATAGGGGCGAACCTTAGCGCCGAAGAGGACAGTGAGCTCATACGATTCCTGAACAGAAACAAGGATGTCTTCGCATGGTCAGCTAAGGACTTGCAAGGTGTTGATAGAGACATAATCGAACATGCCCTGGAAACAGATGACAAAATACCACCCAAGAAGCAAAAACTTCGGAAAATGTCTGACGAAAAAGTCAAAGCATAGGGAAGCGAAGTTCAAAGGTTGCAGGATGCCCAGGTAATCAGAGAGGTCAAGTACCCAGTCTGGTTAGCCAACACTGTGCCAGTTAAGAAGAAAAATGGCAAATGGAGAATGTGTGTGGATTTCACCGATCTGAACAAGGCGTGCAAGAAGGACGATTTTCCCTTGGAAAGGGTGGACAAAATCGTGGATGATGCAGCCAACAGTGAGATGCTTTCGCTCCTGGACATGTTCTCCGGGTATCATCAGATCAGGGTTCGCAAAGAGGATGAAGAGAAGACAAGTTTCATCACTCCTTTCGGAACATTTTGTTTCGTAAGAATGCCTGAGGGGCTGAAGAATGCAGGATGCACGTTTTCGAGAATGATAGCAATAGTACTGCACCAGCAGATTCGGAGAAACATTTTGGCATATGTGGATGACATAGTTGTCAAAAGTGTTCAGAGGGGGAGACCATATCGGTGATGCGGCGAAACATTCGCGAACATGAGGGCGGCAAACTTAAAGCTAAATCCGGAAAAATGTGTGTTCGGCATTCACAAGGGGAAAGTTCTTGGATGCCTAGTTTCAACGAAAGGCATTGAGGCAAACCCCGACAAAATAAAGGCTCGATGGAAATGCAAGAGCCAATCTCGATGAAAGATGTACGAAGTTGACGGGGAGAGTGGCGCCCTTACCGCATTTATTCCCGGACCCGCGAAAGAAGTTTACCGTTCTTCCAAGTCCTCAGAAGTGCCAAGAAATTCTAGTGGTCCGAACCTCAGAAGCAGGCCTTTCACGAACTGAAGGACTACTTGTCCACCATGACCAAACTCTGTCCTCCCGAACCAAAATCGCCGCTTCTGTTGTATTTGTCTGCATCAAATTCGGCAGTAAGTGCAGTGTTGGTGCAGGAAAAGGAAGAAGAAGGGAAGCTCAGGCAAATTCCTGTATACTTCGCCTCTGAAGCATTGTCTGGTTCCAAGGTTTTCTATTTTGAATTGGAGAAGATCGTGTATGCGGTCATTATGGCAACAAAGAAAGCTAAGACATTACTTCGAGGGCCACGGAATAAGGGTCATCACCAACCGGCCGTTGAGTGACTTGTTCGCAAATAGGGAGGCATCCACCCGAATCATCAAGTGGGTTGCCGAACTCTCCGAGTATGTGGTAGACTTCGAGAGAAGAAGTGCAATAAAATCGCAAGTTACGGCAGATTTTGTCGTGGATCGGACTTCACCCACTCAAAATCTTGAGTAAAATATACCCGAACCTTGGATAGTGCGGTGTGATGGAGCATGGTGTTACAAGGGGATCGGAATTTCGGATGTTGTAACGTCCTCGACGGGCATGGTCATAAGATACGCGGCGCGGCTCGTATTCGCGAACAATGAACACTCCACGAACAACACAACGGAGTACGAAGCTCTCTTGCTAGCATTAAGAAAAATGAAAGCCTTGGGGCAGCGGACCTTCATAATCGAACGGATTCGAAAGTGATCCAAGAACATATTGAGAAGGAAAGCGAGGCCGAGAATCCGAGTTCTCATGAAATATCTTGAAAAAGTCGAGAGAAATGGAAAAACACTTCAAAGGGTATTCGATCCGGCATATCCCAAGGGATGATAACAATGAGGCGGATAAACGCGGCGAAGGCGGCGGCCCGAAAACCAAGAGCTACCACCGGACGTGTTCTTTGAAATCATCGAGAGAACCCTCCGTCAAAGATTCGAGGACTCAAATCGTGAATATGGTGGAAATTCCGGACGGGAGAGCGAAATCATGGCCTATCCGAGGGGACATTACGAACCACAAGATGAATTGGAGAAAAAAAGATTGAAGCAAACGGATCGGGGCTATACGGTAGTAAATGGAGAATTATACAAATCGGGAGTCACCGAGCCCCGAGGTCGCGCCGCATCACTTCCGAAAAAGGTCGCGAACTTCTGAAAGAAATTCACAGCGGATTTTGTGGGGCACACATAGGCACCAGGGCGTTGGCTGGTAAGGCGATAAAGCAGGGATTCTATTGGCCCACCATAAACATTGACGCCAAGATGTTAGTTCGGCAATGTGAAGCATGCCAGAAGACGGGAAATCAACAGAATCTGCCTTCAATGCCAGTTCACCTAATTCCTCCAACTTGGCCTCTGCAGAGGTGGGGAATGGACCTAGTAGGCCCGTTGCCAGCAGCTCAAGGCAACTGCCGATTTGCGGCTGTAGCAGTCGATTATTTCACGAAGTGGGTCGAGGCAAAACCACTCGCGAATATCACAGCAGCAACAGTTCAGAAATTCTTTTGGCAGAACATAGTCTGCAGGTTCGGAGTTCCCAGAGAACTGACGGTTGACAATGGCAAACAGTTTGACTGTTACACCTTCAAAGAATACTGCAGAACCTTAGGCACACAAGCGAAATTTTCATCAGTATATCATCCACGGTCAATGGTGCGGTCGAAAGAGCCAACGACCTGATTTTTTCGGGAATCAAGAAATGTTTGTTCGATCAGAAAAAGGGAAAGTGGGTGGATGAACTTCCGAAGGTGATCTGGTCTCACAACACCACCGTCTCAAGGGCAACGGGTTTCACGCCTTCTTGCACTCGCTTTTCGAGACCGAGGCTATGACACCGAGAGGAGATCGGGAATGAAAGCATGAGAGTCTCGAAGGGAAAAGAGATAGAGGAAATTGATAAGAAGGTGGAAAAAGACATGATAGAGCTGACAATCCTTGAAGCAGCAGAAAACATTGAGAAGTACCAGAGAGAGACAAGGGCACGGAGGGACAAGAAGGTGGTCCGAAAGGACATCAAAACTGGTGATCTTGTCTTGAAAAGAAAGAAAAATTGGGAGAACCCAGGAAAACTTCATGAGTCATGGGAAGGACCTTACATCGCCAGGGAAACAGATATGTCAGGGGCTTTTCGCCTGATGGAGCAGACTGGCGAAGAGTTGCCGTATTCGTGGAATGCCGACATCCTAAAAAGGTATTATCCATGAAAACCTTAGTTGTAGATAGATGTAGTGTGTAGTAGTTTTTCGATTTTTGTAAGTGTGCACTTTAGAAAGACAAAAACCCGAATCACGTGTCTATAAGTGATTTCGGAGCAAAAATTAGTTTTATTTCTTACAGTCGTATTAGAATAAGAAGGACCGTACTCTTTTCCTTGCAAAGGGGGCTCTAAATCAAGAGGCAAGGTTTTTAACGAGGCGGATCCTGTGTAAATACTCTTTCTGATATATATATGAAAAGAGTCTTCCCCCAAATTGCGTGTCTCGAGAATTCCATCGTGAAAAAAGAAAAAGTTCGTGAGAAAGGCTCCCTGATAGCCGAAATTCCATCGTGAAAAAAGAAAAAGTTCGTGAGAAAGGCTCCCTGATAGCCGAAATTCCATCGTGAAAAAAGAAAAAGTTCGTGAGAAAGGATCCCTGATAGCCGAAATTCCATCGTGAAAAAGAAAAAGTTCGTAAAAAAGGCTTCGTGATAGCCAGAATTCCATCGTCAAAGAAGAAGAAGTTCGTGAAACAGGCTTCCTGATAGCCAAAATCCCATCCATCAAGGGATTCCCACCAAAGAGGCCTGAGACAACAACAAGTTGTGGCCCAGAAAATCCCATCCACGAAGGGATTCCCACCGAACATTTGTACGAAGATTTCGAGAAAATGAATGCCTAAAGGGTTATCTCGTAGGTTTATACTTAAGGAGGATTGTTGAAAGTTATTTAAAACATTATCGTTGCAAGAAAAGGGCAAGGGGCTCGTTCGGGAGTCGCAGAAAGCCGTGGTTGAAGCAACCGAGGGTTGCTATATCAATCGAGGCAAGTCTCGCGTCGGGTCAAGTCCACAAAATTCAAAACAAATTTTGTCGACTTGCGCAATAGAAATCGAGGTTCACCAAAAACTAAGGAAGACTTCTCCTAAAGATATGCTAAAAAATTCGTGAATAGTAAGATTCGTGAACCTGCCGTCTAGTTTTCATGCGAAACGGCAAGGTGGGGGAGGGTGACGTTTTTTCAAGAAAAAACGTATTTACTGCCTTATTCGCATAAAAACTTCAGAACAATTCTGTGATAATTACAACACTCAGTGTAAAATTCAGAATGAAAGTTCTACAACATGCCTGGTTTACAAACGTTGTTTTCAACCATATCACTGGCATAGGCGAAGTCAGATGCGTCGGCTAAGGGGCTAAGGGGCTCCATCTTGGGAACCTTCGAGGGCGGCGGAGTAGACGATGCGGAATGAATCTTCTTACGAAGTAAGAAAAACGAGGAGAGATCAAAACAACCTATAGCAAACTTAAGCGAGGCCTCAAGCCAAAAATCGGAAAAATCTTGTTCGGGATGTGCTCGCTTGAACAGGCGCCACGCTTCACCACTAACGAACATACTATCCCGATGAATTCGCAGTGGTAGCACGTCTGCTGCGCAGGCCCAGCTTGCGGGACTGCGCGGTTAAAATATACAAAACATCTGTTCAGAAAAGTTTGATGAATCTACATGAATGTACAGCCAATCTCGAATTCACCCAAAAAGTCCGGACATATCATTCAGTTCGTAACATCCACCTTCGGCGAATCCTCCTCTCGTTCGGGGACACCGCCCCCGCCGTCGTTGCCATCATCGCTGCTGCTGCTGCCGCCTGAGCCGTCTTCGCCGGACTCGCTCGAACCCTCGCCGGAGGTCGATCCTTCGGGAGACGCGGCGGTGCCCTCTCGGTTCTCCTCTTCCCTCAGCTGAGAAAGGAAGGAAAAAGTGAGGAAGGTTTAAGAAACTGGAACATCTGCGACAAACATAAGTCACGAAATCGAGCAAAAGAAACTACCTCAGCAAGCTTTGCCTGCGCAATGGTCTTAACGATATCCTCCTCGCCGGCCCGGCCCAAGAACTCCTTCGCGAACTTCGTCTTGATAGCTTGAATGTCGGAGTTCGCTCGAAGTATCACGTCACTAGTAACGCCGGGGAATCGAGAGAGATTCGCGCGAAACCTCGCCAAGTCCACACGGTCATAATCGTGAAGGACCTTCGGGATACTCTCCACGAGAGAAAGCAATAGCGAAGTTGCGGCGCCGAGAGATCACCTCGGTAAGGGCCTTGAACTCATCCTCCGACCAATCCATGAAATCGGGAATATCGATGTCATCCCGGAGAGGGGCCGGATGAACACCGTACTCATTCAAGGACTTCGGTACTCCGCATAGAGCGCTTTCGGCCTTTTCCGCAGTTTCCGAAGTGTTTTTCCTTGAGGCTTCACCTTGTTCTCGCCGCGCCTTCTCAAGATCCACGATTTTGCGATCCTTTGTGCTCGGTGACTTGGCGAGGGCGGCGTTATTGATGCGAAGATCTTCGGTGATTTTCGTAGCTCGCTCTTGTTTTTGCCGAAGCTTTTCAATCACGCTCGGATCATCTTCATGAGATTTTTGAACTTTCACAAGCTCTTTCTTGGATTCCTCGAGCGCGGCCTCTGCGACTTTCTTTTCATCGTGACTCGTTTTCAAAGCCTCAGCAAGCTCAGCCACCTTTTTCTCGAGTTCCAGATTCGTGGATTGCGCGAGGGTGAAGTTACGCTCTAGTTCCTTGGACTTCTGAGAAAGTTCTTCATTAATCTTCTCCTGTTTAGAAAGCCGCTCTAGGGCAACCTTCCCAAGCATAGAGTACTTGAGGGTATAATCCTCGTGGAAGCGTGCAAGCTTTGAAGGAGAGTAAGAATGCAACAGATCCTTGAATTCTGAAAAATCCAGGAATAAATCTCAGACCAAGATTCAACAATCGTGAATGACATGAAGAGGTAGCGAGGATGAACGAACCTTGCTTACTAAAATGCTGCATGGTGACTTGTTTAGTCGAACCCCGAAGAGGTTTTCCCTCGAGGCGAAGGAGTGGTTTCGGAGACGGAGAGAGGCTTTTTCTCGGAGCCTTGAGCGGCTTCTTCGGGTCGTTCGACGCCTCCTCTCCTCGTTTCATCAACAATTGCGGACGATTTCCACGAGTTAGAAACTTGGACGTCTTGCTCCCGACGCCACTTGTCTCGAAACCAACACGCAATAGCTTGCCGCGATGAGACATACCAAAGCTTTTGTTAAAAGCAACTAAGGAAGGAGAGGGCGCCTGGTCTTCGGGGACGACCTCCCGAACTTCGACCAAAGGAACATGTTCGGTAGGATGATCTCCCCTTTGAATAGTGTGCTCAAGGTCCCGGGCGACCCGGAGGAGGCTTGGTCGGCGGCGGGGACCTCGGCAGAATGGGGCTTCGGCGGCGGCGGGGGACTCGGTGCGAACGAAAGAACTTCGAGCAACAACGGACTTCTCGAACAACGGCGGGGGATGTCTCCTTTCCGACTTCGGGGACGACGATCCGAAAAGGAATCAATATCCACGAATTCATTCTCGGAACCAGATGGGCAACTGTCTCAAAAGTTAAACAGTGGCCAGAGGAAAACACCTTTAAAGCTATCTGCGTCCGCGAGGGTGTCGTCGTCGAAGGCGGATGGGACTCGTCTAACGCCGGTGGAAGAAATTTTCTTCACAGCCTTTTTTGGTTTTTTACGGCTCATCTGGGCAAGCCCCGAAGCAGCTTGGAGTTCGACACCCGAAGTTCGAGGTTCGGAGGTCTTGCGCTTCCGCTTCGACGATTCAAGCGATCTGGTCCTCGAAGGTTTCACTCCCGAAGAGGCCCCCTCGTTGGCGGCGACGAGCTTCGCCTCGATGACCTAATTCGGGGAGCGTTGATTGGGGCGGGCGAGCGGCCGGCCACGGCGACGGCGGGAACTTTCAATTTGGGACCAGGGCCTCGAGAGCCGAAAAATTTATCACCGCGATTTCCGAAAAGACGCGGTTGATCTTCTTCCTATGTTTCACCGGGGCCTTATACGCCTTGTACTCGTTCATCGTGTATTCACCCACCATGACATTCACCCTTTTCTCCACCTCGTCCATGAAGTCCTCGGCGCTCTGGCCTTCGCGAAGTTTGATCCCGAACTTCGGGAAAGGCACCTTCGCTCCGCCCAATTGACATTGTAGTGCACGAGCTTAGTAGGGGACCAACCGTTCGAGATAGGCCAGACACGGGCGGCGACGAATTCTTCGATGATGTCACGACCGCCAAGTATCGTGGCCGGCCGGGTAAAATGCATTCTCACAGCTTCCCGATCCCCACGGCCCGCTGGTTGTATTTCCCTACATTCACCGCGGCAAGAGGTGCGATCGGGCATGACAGCTTCGGCATATCAACCTTCAAATAAAACCAAGAAGATTTCCAATCATCCGTAAGGTTGGATTTGCGAAAGCGAGGAGCGATCCGGATTCGAGTGATTCCCTGTCGGGTGTTCTGACGTCGCGTATTGAAGGTACAGCACGCATGCTGACTGTGGTAGAACTGCCCATCTTCGCCTTTGACAACTTCGGGGATGATCACCAGTTCGTAGAATCTGGTGAAAGCGTCGATGCTAGGACTGCAGCTGAAGGTCTTCAAAATCCAGATAAACTTCGACACTTCGAGGAAGGATGTCGGAGTAAGCTGGTGGATCTTCACCGAAAATGCATCGAGAATCGCTGGCAGGACGGGGTCGCAAGGGAACCTTAGCCCACAGATGAAGAAATCCCGAAAAACCACAATCTCTCCGTCCTGGGGGGTTGGAACCAGCTCATCAAGTGGAGCACGCCCAGCGCCAGGGGAGAAGAATCCGGCCTTCTCGTACTCGTGAATCGTATTGCTTGTAACCTTCGACTCTCCGAAGGCGAGTGAGGGCGGCAGTGGCCCGGAGGTCCTCAACATGATTAGATCGTCGACACCGGTGTACACATCCCCGATGTCTTCGCCGCCGTCAGATCGAACCTCCCCATCTTCGCGACTTCGGGAGCCACTGGGCGAACCAGAATCTTCGGTCGATGTAGCACGCTCAGCGCTTTCAGCAACTGGGTCAAGCGGGAGACCGGCAGCGACGAGCTCTTCGGTAGTCATGGGCCTAGCTGTGCTTTTAACGCGAGCCACCTAACCAACAGTTACGAACATTCAGACAGTTAAGAGTAATGTTCGAGAATAAAACTCGCAAAATCGCGACATCACTACACCGAAGTTTAACAAAGTAACGAATCGACAAAAGAAAGATAAAGGAATACCTTAGAGGAGCGTGAACAAGGCCCGGAGTTCGCAAGCTTTTTAGCGAAAACCAGGTTCCGCGAAGAAAGAGAGATGCGCGAACCGTGAAAAAAGCCGGAAAGCCGTAAAATTTTTTCAACGGCGGCGGCCCGCTATTTATAGGGCCGGGGAGGGGTAGTTTCGCGAAACACGCCTCGATTTAACCGTCCTTGGTTCCCCGGCGACGCGTGTCCCCTCCGACGTTCCGAGGGTGACGTTTTTTACTAAATTTTCGAAGGATTCGTGGAATCGGATCGTCGGAGTCAACCCGCTTCCCCGAGGGGCTAGTGTTGGGGAATTCAGGAAAACCCGTCACCCTCGAAACGTTGAGCTTAAGAAAGTTCTCAAAGCATGTTTTTCAGGAGCAGGGAGTTCGCGATTCTCGGAAGCCTGAAACCTGTGAAGTCTCGAATTCGCGAATCTGCAGAGTTCGGGGATCTTGATTCGGCAAGGAGGTGGAGTCACAAACATGCGGAAGCCCGAATCTCAACCGTCGATAGCCCGAACTTCGGAGAACCGCCGATTTGGGAATCCGATGAAGACCCCGTTCGGGACTCGGGCGCGTGGACATGCACGAACCACTGGGAAGCAAGGGCCAATTCGGGAATCTATTGAAGACCTAGTTCGGGAGTTTCATGCGAGGACATTCACGAACCGGGGGAGAAGCAAAGTCAAAGTTGTAGTCCCAAAAAGTCCGGGTTTAGAGTGTGAACTAGTGTCGGGTTTGTAAATATGTTAGGTAAAAAGGACAATCATGTATGCGTTCACACTAGGAATATTCTCTCGAGGCTAGGGGTGTTATCGGTATGTAAAAGTCCCTTCATCTCCCTATAAAAGGGGACGCAAGGGCACGTGTAAACGGATTCGGACTTAATTGGAACTTGCGCTACTTGCGAGAGGGAATCACGATCTCTTTGCGCTCTTGTATTATACTTGAACGTGTTAAGAACTCTCACTTGTGTTAGGGCGAGTCATCCGAATTTTTCGGGTAACCCCCAACAAATTGCTACTGGGATACTTAGATAGCGAATTGCAATGGTAAAAAGCATGATTGGTAATAAGATATACTACCTCTGTTCTTTTTTATATGGCGTCAACATCATATATTAATTAAAGGATGGAGGGAGTACTAACTACAACTGGCCGTTACAGTAACATAGTAGTCGATAGGCAATGTTAATCCCACCATTTGTTAAACATTTAGACAGTTTAGATGGTGAGTTAAACGGTCTAAATGCATTGGGGCAATAACTCCAAAATATAAATATTTATGTATGTAAAAGTCAAATACACCTTAAAGTAGTATACATTTATTTATGCATGTAAAAATTAAGTTATCTACTAAATAGTTTTGGAAGAAAAATAAATATGACTCAAACTCATATGCTTGCAATATTAATTAGTCTGGTACCAAATTTATTTGTTGCAATCCTCTTCGACTAAAATAGTGAATTGAATGGTTGTTTAACTCATTAAATCATGTTAAACTTAATTCTGTTTAGACCGTTTAAACAGTTTAAACATCATTAAACGGTTCAACTATTTAATTTACCATTTACAACCTAAACAACATGGGACACCTTCAATTAATGTTTAAATGGTGCTTATATGGACTAAACGCCGTTTAGATTGTTGAAACAAATGATTGTATTGATTGATTAGGGGGTTGGACCCCACTATTTATACATAATGAAGGGGTGCATAGGCATCCCTTGGGAGGAGTCATGTCTATTCGGAAGGAGACACCCCCACACAGTGAAAAGGTGTCCCTTCCCTAATTACATAAACTAATCACTATATTAATTACATGATTAAGCTAATGATCATCACTAATGATTCTCAACACTCCCCCTTGATCAATAGCTTCATTAGATCTTGATGTAATTTGACTTCAATCTTCCTTGGATATTATCTTGTAAAACTCCTCCAAAAACCCTATGGGAAAATCATGAGGAGAAACCAATCTTGTGTGTATATGCCACTAAAACTCCTTTAAAACCCAGTGGGAAAATATTAGGAGAAAATGATATAGCATTATTGTCTTTGTTAGATATTTGTATGAGAAAACCTTTGGTAAGGAAAAACTCATATATTAGAATAATGATCTGAGGATCATGTTTGAACATCCTTCTCCAAAACCTAATAGGAAAATATGAGAGAGGATTTATATCTTCTTAAAAACTCTTAGAGAAAACAGAAGATATGACATAGAATATGTCTTGTATATCACCCTTAAAACCTTAATGGAAAAATTAGGTGATATGTTCTTGTATTGTTATTGCCTCATTAAAACCTTTTTATGAGAAACCTTGTGAGGAAAAACTCATATAGGAAAAAGAGTACACTAATCAGATGATTATTTATATAGGTTATATCAAAGAGAGTCTCCCCCTGATTCTTGCAAATCTTTGAGTTGTCTCATACCAATTCCAAAAACATATTTCTGGAATAATGATGTTGGTAATGATTTTGTGAATAAATCTGCAAGATTATCACAAGATTTAGTTTGCAAGATTTCTATCTCTCCTACCTTTTGTAGTTGATGAGGAAAGAATAATTTAGGAGCCATATGTTTTGTAAGATTACTCTTTATATAACTTTGCTCTCATTTTGCAATACAAGCAACATTATCTTCATACATTATGGTAGGGTTCATGATTGAACTTATACCACATGATCGTTGTATGTGCTTTATCATTCGCGAAGCCACACACATTCACGTGATGCTTCAAATAATGCAATTATTTCGGAATGGTTTGTGGATGTGGCTATTAGAGTCCGTTTTGATGACTTCCATGAAATAGCCGTTCCACCATGTAAGAACACAAAGCCCGTCCGAGATCCGGCTTCATGGGGATCGATAAATAGCCGACATCTGTGCATCCAATTAATGATTTATCTTGGTTAATTTTGTAAAATAATCCAAGATCCATTGTGCCAATGAGATATCCGAAGATATTCTTAACTCCCCGCCCAATGGCGTTGTGTTGGAGCAGCGCTGTATCTAGCTAGCAAGTTTACCGCAAATGCAATATCAGGCCTAGTACAATTTGCGATATACATCAACGCCCCAATGGCACTGAGATATGGAACTTCCGGTCCCAATACTTCTTCATTTTCACCTTTAGGTCTGAATTGATCTTTATCAATTTCAAGAGAGTGGACGACCATAGGTGTTTTAGATGGATATGATTTATCCATGTTGAATTTCGTAGAATCTTTTGGATATAAGCGGTCGGTGTACTAAAATCCCCGTTGGGAGATGCTCAAGTCAGTAAACCTAAGCAAAATTTGGTTTTACCCAAATCTTTCATTTCAAATTCCGTCTTAAGATGGTTGCGTGTTTCATCTATATCTCGTTGAGTTCCAATGATATTAAGGTCATCAACATATACAGATATAATACAAAATCCAGTTAAGGATTTCTTGATGAATACACATGGGCAATCATCATTATTGGAAAAACCCTTCTAAAGAAGGAATTCCTTTAGTTAGTTGTACCACATTCTTCCCGACCGTTTTAAGCCGTATAATGACTTTTGAAGTTTTACACAATACATGTTGCGTGAATGATTCTTGTTCGGGATATCAATTCCTTCCGGAACTTTCATGTATATATCCGAATCTAGTGACCCATATAGATATGCTGTCACTACATCCATGAGATGCATGGATAGACCTTTTTGTGCTGCCAATGATATTAGATATCGGAATGTTATACCACTCATGACTGGAGAATATGTTTCATCGAAATCGATGCCGGGTTTCTGCGTGAACCCTTGTGCTACAAGCCTCGCTTTGTATCTCACCACCTCGTTGTTTTCATTCCTTTTACGGACGAAAATCCATTTTGATCCCACAGGAAAAATATGACGAGGAGTAGGTATCACTGCGGAGAATACCTCTCGTTTCTTGAGCGAGTCTAATTCTGTCTTGATTGCTTCCTTCCATTTGACCCAGTCGGAGCGCTTGATGCACTCTGCCATGGACTTAGGTTCTGGATCAATGCGAAGTTCATTTGCAATCTTAGTGGCAAAGTAAACGTCGACATTTGTAGTCTTTCTATTGTATGATTCTCCAGAATCAATATAATTAATGGAAATTTCTTGTACCCCTTGTGACTCATCATGATTTCCCACAACGATAGAGTCCGGGTCTTCCGATGCCCTAGCATTTATATTATTTTGTGCACTTTTGCTAGGTATGTGATGTATCTGTTGAACATCCATATCATCTGGATTTATAATATCCAATTGGTGTCTGTCAACTTGATGTTGATCTGCATTTACTGTTGTGGAAGTGACCTTCCTAGTTTTCCGCGGAGGCTTTTGTATAGCCTTATCCTTCGTTGCAGTACCTCTCCCCCTCTTATTTTGATTTGGGAGTTCTTGGGTAGGAATCTCTACTCTTTCTGGTACATTTGCGGCGGGATTATGTGATTTTGTGACACCCTTATAATCGGTAAATGCTTCGGCGATTATTCGCAATGTTTTGCAAATTTATAATTTTCCGAACTTCACGTTCGGATTCTATAGTACGTGGATCATAGGATCCGGATATCCGTGGTAATCCAATTTATTTCCCGGCATTCCGTTTGGTACTTGTCTCCCCCTAATGCCGGGAAATTGTCCTCATCGAAGATGCAATCGAGCATACCGGCAAGAAATAAATCCCCCGTAAGGGATTCGAGGTACTTAATGATTGACGGTGATTTGTACCCTACATATATTCCCAATTTTCGATGGGGGCCCATTGATGTACGCTCGCGGTGGTGATATCGGTACGTATACGGCGCAACCGAATTTTCGCGATGGGAAATACTTGGTTGATTTCCACGTACTAACCGCAACGGGGAAACCGTGTTGTATGCGATAGGTCTAATTTGAATCAAATCGGCGGCGTGTAATACCGCATGACCCCAACATGATGTTGGTAGTTTGCAATTCCGTAGTAATGGTCTAGCTATTAACTTTATTCTCTTGATAAGAGATTCGGCTAATCCATTTTGTGTATGTACATATGGAACAGTGTTCCACATTTATGCCTAGAGCCATACAATAGTCATTGAAGGCATGCGAAGTAAATTCAGCGGCATTGTCCATCCCGATGGTTTTGATAGCATATTCGGGATGATGTGCTCTTAATTTGATAATTTGAGCAATAAACCTTTCAAAAGCATGGTTTCTTGTAGATAATAAACATACATGGGACCATCTAGTAGATGCATCAATAAGTACCATGAAGTACCTAAATGGTCCAGTTGATGGATGTATAGGACCACAAATATCTCTTTGAATGCGTTCAAGAAATTGTAGTGGTTCAACCTTTATTTTGAGATAAGAGGGTCTTGAAATTAATTTTCCCGTGGCACATGCGGTGCACACAAAGTCTGATGGCTTGGGAAATTTTGAAGTGTTTAATTTGTGACCAATTGAATTGCCGATAATTTTTCTCATCATCCCTATGCCGGGATGACCAAGGCGATCATGCCAAATCTTGAAGACGTCAAGATTTTGAAAAATTACCTTGTATGCAACATGTTGTACGGGTTTGATGTATGTGTAATACAATCCCGATGATAGAGAAGGAATTTTCTCAAGCGCCGCTTGTTATATCCGTCATGTTTAGTGATGAATAGATATTCATCTTTGTTGTCACTATTTGTTTCTACATGGAAACCATTGCGACGGATGTCTTTGTAACTCAATAAGGTACGAGTTGAATCGGGATACGGAGTGCATCCTCAATTACTATTTGAGTACCCATAGGGAGAACTATTGTGGCTCGCCCCGAACCAACAATTATAGCATCGCGTCTCGCGATAGTTGTGACATTTCCTTTACTCTTTTTGAGAGTTTGGAAATATTTAAGTTCTCTCGAGTATGGTGTTAATTGTGCAACTATCCACCAAACAAAGTTCTTCCTCCATTTGGATTTTCCCGTAGGATAATCTAGAATGGGTAAAATAAATTATAAGTTTTAAACTCATAGATTATACAATACATACTTTATTCAATAATATTATAAGTAGCATATGTCTTACAATATTATGTGACAACAATTATTACAACACACTAGATACATAAATATGGCTATAGAACGAAGTTCTTTGAAACTATAGAACGAAGTTCTTGTCGGGGAGCATAAATCTAAGACATGTCTCCGAACACGTCATTGGATGGTCCATCCATAAGCATGTTGTCGGTATCGTCGATGCTATCGATCATCATGTCGTCTGTGACGAAGAATTCGTCCAACCGCATTGGATCTTTCTCCTTGTTGTGTTTCGCGGGAACATCCTTGGAGCAACCAAAGATCCGGAGTGTGAGTAGTGAAGTGTGCTTCAAACTTGTCCCCATGAACTTGCTTTCCGGTGTGCTTTTGGTAGAGATCAACCAAATGCTTAGCAAGTGTGGCACTTTCTAGTTGTGTGATTGTGACAACCACACCTCCGACAAGCTTGAGAGTTGTCATGAGCATTGTTTTTCTTGAAAGTGTCTTTGTTGTTGCTAGAACCCTTGCCTTTCTTAAAATTCTCGCTTCTTCCATTTTCCCTTGAAATTCCGTTTGAATTTCTTTCCATTGAACCTTTTATTATTATTATTCGAGCATTGAAATGTACTTCCCCGCGAGGTGCTGCACCCATAGGGTGCATTTGATGATTCTTTGTTAAGAGCTCATCATGCTTTTCGGCTTGGAGTAAATCATATATTAAGTCGAATATTTTGTATACTTGTGGCGATGGTATTGTTTGTTGCAATATCCTGTTAGCGAGGAGAAATGTAGATAGAGTCTTTTCTATCATGTCCGCATCATCCAAAGGTTGATTGCAAAATCGAAGCTTGGTACAAATCTTGTGGACGACAGAATTGTATTCGCAACCGATTTGAAATCCATGAGACGAAGTAGTGACCACTCCCGTCTTGCTTCGGGCGGCATTACGCCTTGTTGTTGATTGTAGCGTTCTTTGAGAGAGTCCCAAAGTTTCTAAGGATCATCTTCCATCATGTATTCTCGCTTTGAGGTCATGGTGGAGATGGTGTCGTAGAAAATGCAAGGCCGCAAACTTTTTTGTCTCGGGATAGGATTTTGTGGATCGGGTTCATTAATTGTATTAATGCAATCTTTGGTGTTAGCACAATCTTGACATCCATAGCCCGGGTTAGATAATTACTACCATCGGCGGCAAGTTCGGTGAAGTCTTTATTGATTAATTTATCCATTGTCCTTGGGAGGGATTCCGGTGAGGACGCGGTGAGGCTTCGGCCTCGGAGTGCGTGCGTGCGTGAGTGCTCGGGAGGGCACGGTGAATGTATTGATTGATTGTGTGGGGGGTGTCGGCGTCGGAAGGCGGCCGTGCCGCCGGTGGTGGACTGCGGGAGGCAAGTCCGGCGGTGGAGGATCGGTTGGTGCGGTGGCCGGCGAAGCACGGCGTGGTGGAGGGAAACGTGGTCCACGGCGGCCACGGAAATGGCGGCCTCGACCTCCACGTCTACCACGACGACGGCCATGGCGTGCACCGCGGGTACGGAAGAAGCATCGACCTCCATTTGCTTTGATGGGGATGACTAGATAGGTAGCAAATGCAGTTTCTACTAGTCTAAATGAGGATTCTGGATCCATTTTTCTAACTTTGGATGAACTCCTGTGTTTGCCGGCGGTGAGGGCCTTTCTGGCCTCTCTGTGTGCGTGCGTGCGTTGCTCAGAGAGCGTGCTGATAACGTGTTGAAAACTAATGATTGTATTTATTATTTGATTAGGGGGTGGCCCCCACTATTTATACATAATGAAGGGGTGCATAGGCATCCCTTGGGAGGAGTCATGTCTATTCGGAAGGAGACACCCCCACATAGTGAAAAGGTGTCCCTTCCCTAATTACATAAACCAATCACTATATTAATTACATGATTAAGCTAATGATCATCACTAATGATTCTCAACATAGATGAATAATGTCAATAGGTGAAGATCCCTCCCATGATTTTCATTAAGTGGAATCTCAATCTTTTCCGGCTGTCGAGAAAACTCAGCGAACCTTGATTTACCAATGATAGCATTTTTTTTAGTTCTTAAAAATTCGCCCCCATGAGAATTTGAACCTTAGCTTGCTGCAGTGGGTGCTACTCAACATTACAACCATTATGCTAAAGGCCAATTCACACAACCATCCATGAAAGGATGTTCCAGTCAATGATGCAGAAGGTGGTGACAGTTGATCTGTGCAACACACGATGAGTATATGCATGACAATGCAATACCTTATCTTTTTATCACGTTTAAGACGACAGATGACTCTTTTGGGTAAGGAGGAGCAATGGTAGAAAAAAAACTAGTGAGAGGCTAACTAACCAATTCATTTGTATATTTATTATCTGATGTAAAAGGGACTAAGAGATAGGAATGGTTATGACCTCATTTCATATACAAAATACACGCGCACTAAACCTATCTTCTTTGAGATTTATGAAGTCATCATAGATCGCCTATTATGGCTCCGTATACGAACTCTTGATGCATGAAGCCATGAAGGTATAGGAAGAACCTGCACCAGCCCAACGTTGTTTTAATAATATTCCTTTTCATTTCCTTTGTTTTGCCATTTCTGATAAATTCCCACATTTGCAGTTAAACATGCACTCAAAACGCCCATGAACTTTTGGTTTGTTTTTACGAGCGAGATGCAATGCAAACCAGCTTTCGAGAGTGCTTTCCTACTTGTCCAATGTGGAGTGGCATCAGACCCAGAAAAAAAAGTTCCCTCGACGCCCCGTCCGCCCCGAGGGCGACTCCGCCGCCGCCGCCGTTTACGGCCCCCGTTCCCTCGCCTCTGGCCGTGCCGCCGGTGGTGGAGGAGCGGGGTCCGTCTCTTCAACAGGTCTACTGTCTTCGTAGCATCTTAGTCGAGTCCAACTAGTTCCAGGGTTTGCTTGCCGCCGATGCTCAACGGTAGAGTTAGGTTTTACCGGAGGAGCGTGGCTCCTCTGCGGCTTGATTTTCCTGGCGGTGCCGGCGATGTGGAAGCGACAGCGCTGCAGAGGAATAATTTCTCCCAGCTTCTTCCGTTCTCCGATGGCGATCTACTCCGACGTCAATGGAAAGGCTGGGGAGACCTGTCCAGGAGTCGAGGGTCGGTACATCGTCGTCTTCTTCAGGTGATGATGTTGCTGACCCTGTTAATTTCAAGGAAGATGATCTTTGGAGGAAATCTGAGCATCGCTTGGGTTGCCGGAGATGGAAATGAAGGATGCGTCGTGGGTACTGGAGTTGGCCGATGCGCCTGAGAGGCAGCGTACTCGGCTATTTCGCCTGGCAGTAAGCCCTCCTCTGCGGTCTTCACTTTGTGGAGTTCGGCTCAAGTGCCCAGCGACGATTGGGAAGTGGTTTCGATGGTGGCGATGAACGGATCGCTGATGAAGGCTTCGAGGAAGATGAACAAGAGTTTTGAACTTCTTTGTAATTTTTCTTTTCTTTCGGATCCTGTTTGTGAACAGACCGGTATAATGCGTTGAGATCAATATATGTTCCTTCTTAAAAAATGTGGAGTGGCATTCTCACAATTATCAAGCTTTACAGGGCCCTTTAGCTACATTTCCTCGATTCTCAACCAGCAGAAACCGGGAAAGACCCACATTTTTTTTTTTTGGCGAACAAACATATATTTAGCTAGGATGATGAAAAGAAATCGCACACTATCTCTATCTGCACGTACCACACTAGCGCCTTTTTTTTTTGCGAATTACCACACTAGCGCCCTATGGCCATTCCACTCGAGCTCATTTTTTTTCTAAGGCCAACCCCTTTTTTTTTTCCAAAATGCATGCATGGCTGTTGCACTTGGTCATAGCCCCAAGAAAGGTTTTTTGCGCGAGGTTTGGTCTTCTCGCTCCGTCGTCCTAACCCCTGACAGCAGCATTTGCCCCCACGTCAAAGTCCAATACCCTCCCAAGTTCCCCATCTCTGATGATCTCTCTTGGCTATATATACCGGTCTCCTGCTACTCTCCCACAACATTCCAAGTCGTGGAGGTCGCCTGCTAAGAAACCTTGCCCTTTCTCCCATTCCTCCCTTGGAAGCAGCAAGTGTCACGGAAGCAGAAGCAACGAACAGAGAGGCACAGAGAGGTCAACCTCGTAGTTGCATATCTACACTGCAGCAGTGCAGGGTCGCACCACGACCTGTCAATCTGTCATCGCCGCTGCGCTCTCGCACGCTTACAATAGGGACCCAACCGGTCTTGGCAGCCTCGCTCGTCGACCGCTCGGCATGGACGCCGCCGCGAGGGAAGCGCAGGGTGGTTTGGAATGGCGGGTGACGGTGCCGGAGGGCGCGTCGGTGACGGTGGTGCACGAGGCAGTCGGCGACGGCGGCGGCGCGGCGGCGAGGGCGGCGTGGGCGTGGCTGCTCGCCTGCGCGGCCGCGGCGTGGGGCAGGGTGGCGGGGTTCGCCAGGAAGGTGTGGATGATCGGGGCGGATGATCCCCGGAAGGCGGTGCACGGGCTCAAGGTCGGCCTCGCGCTCGCGCTCGTGTCCGTCTTCTACTACACCAGGCCCCTCTACGACGGCGTCGGTGGGGCTGCCATGTGGGCCATCATGACGGTCGTCGTCGTCTTCGAGTACACTGTTGGTGAGTCGTCGATCGTAACTTCAGATCGAGATGATTCAGAGTTACAGCTTAATTTGCAGGCTCCAGCGTGCATGGATGTGTTGGACTTGGTTAAGTGGCTGACTGTCGTCTTTGTCACATGAACAGGTGGCAGTGTGTACAAGAGTTTCAACAGAGCCGTGGCGACGGCGAGCGCCGGCGTCCTCGCGCTCGGCGTGCACTGGGTGGCGGGCAAAACCGGCGAGTTCGAGCCGTACATCCTCACCGGCTCCCTCTTCGTGCTGGGTAGGCGCAATCGCTCGAGAGCTTTGTTTTTATTGGTCCCTATCGAAGCCGACAAGTCAGGCATGCATGTACAGCACCAAGGCACTAACGAACTGAACTGAACATGCAGCCGCGGCAGCCACCTTCTCGCGGTTCATCCCGACCGTGAAGGCGCGGTTCGACTACGGCGTGACCATATTCATCCTGACGTACAGCCTGGTCGCCGTGTCGGGGTACCGAGTCGACGAGCTGGCGGCGCTGGCGCAGCAGCGGCTCTCCACCATCGCCATCGGCATCTTCATGTGCCTCGCCGTCGCAATCTTCGTCTGCCCCGTGTGGGCCGGCCAGGAGCTGCACCTCCTCACCACCCGCAACATGGACAAGCTCGCCGCCGCACTTGAGGGCTGCGTCGAGGACTACTTCGCCGAGGACCCCGCCGCGCAGCCCCAGGCCAGGTCTGACGGGTACCGGTGCGTGCTCAACTCCAAGGCCTCCGAGGACGCGCAGGCCAACCTGGCGCGGTGGGAGCCGGCGCACGGCCGGTTCGGCTTCCGCCACCCCTACGGCCAGTACGGCAAGGTCGGCGCCGCCATGCGCGCCTGCGCGTGCTGCGTCGAGGCCCTGAGCAGCTGCGCGGCCGCCGAGGCGCGGGCGCCCGAGCACGTGAAGCGGCTCCTGCGCGACGCGTGCACCAGGACCGGCGCGCGGTGCGCGCGGGTGCTCAGGGAGGCGTCGCGCTCCGTCGCCACGATGACGGCGTCCTCCGGTGCGCTGGACCTCGCCGTCGCGGACATGAACACGGCGGTGCACGAGCTGCAGGGCGACATGCGTTCCCTCCCGTCGATGCTGGCCGTGAAGCTGGCCGAGACGTCCCTGGTGGACACGATGACCGTCTTCACCGTGGCGTCGCTGCTGGTGGAGATAGCAGCGCGGGTCGAGGGCGTCGTGGACGCCGTCGACGAGCTGGCGACCCTTGCGCACTTCAAGCAGCAGGTCGATGACGACAGAGACGATGATGATGACGACAAAAAGGGGGAAGCCGAGATGACGACGACGAAAGTGCACCCGCTGAACGAACCGGACGCCGATGACGAGGCGTCGTCGTCACCGGAGAACCAGACATCCAACAAGGTTTAAGCATCGAAACTCTCGATCCCCAAACCAGGACGACAGATCAGACAGGACGGACCTGATAATAAGATCGATTTACCCTGGTTACACCATTGCATTAATTAGTATGGTTGATCCTGTAACTAAACTTGAATTAATTTCCGAGGAGGAGCTCATGTACAGCTTCACATGATCGCATCCACGGGGTTTAAGCGAATAAGACCGGCCGGAATATACAGCAGCTGTTAGATGTACATAGGTTTCGAATCAAAGCATTGTTTCCCATGGATTCAGATTTCAGGATGCAGAGTGGCAGTCGTACACTTGTACACCATACGGAAAAAAGTTCAATGCGCAAGCAGCAAAAGTGCTCAAGTGCTGACGATCTCGATGAGGTCGCCAACAGGCCTAACGATCTGTGAGCATTTCTCCGGCCGCTTGTTTTTCAATTGTTTTCTGCCGCACAACGTTGCATTACAGCAGCGCCACGCACTAGGGGAGGAGGGGGACGGGACCTGCTGCTGCCGGTGCGCGCGCGTTGCCTCACGATCTCCCGCCATGGCGCCTCTCGCGCTCGCGGCTTGCGTAGGAGATAGATGAGGGGTGCGGGAAAAGGCAGGGGCGCACCTCCGATCCGTGTGTGGTGGTGGCGGCGTGCTGCGACCCATTATTCAGTCCAGGAGCACGGAAAGGAAAGCCGGCCGTCGTCTCAGCTCCGTGCTACTTGACAGGGCCGGGTTCGGAGAGGGATCGGAGCTGGATGGATGCCTGCCTGGTAGTGGAGTACAAACCTTCTGCACTGGAGGAAGAAACAGGTAGGCGATGATGACGACCCAGCCATATCTGAAACAGCAGGAGAGGAGAGGAGAGAAGTAAAGCTGACGAGCCACTAGGCCGGCACGGGCTCGGTCAGTTTGATCTCACTGTCTCAGGATCCGGCAATTGGTTAGGATCAGGGATAATGCTATCCTTTGCGAAATATTTAATGGGATGGGTAATGCATGTACACGCAAAGCGATTGAGCGAGCTTTCTGTGTGAGATAGGACTACTAAGCGCGATACTGTATGTCAGGAGACGCTGTGACCTTAAAAACTTCGGTGCCGCTTCTCATGTGCTCTGAGCACTGAGCAGCATGCGGAAAGGCCTAAGGATCATTCGCGGTCATTCGCGGTCATATACCGGCACTCGGGGACTCTTTTATCCGTCAACTTGGTCCGCAGATTAAGCGATGATCGCATGGAAAGTAACCGTCAGTGCAGAAGTTTCAGTCACATTCCGAGGAAGCGATTGTCCTCTCAACGTCAGAGTAATGCGCACCCCTGCTGAGTGGTGACAGCTCCCCACCGCATGAAGCTTGGACAGATAAACTGATTGGAAACTTTGAGCGGCCAAATTCCCAAGCTGGATCGATGTGCAATATTTCATGGTTTTTACACGTGCTTACATGAGTAGTCCTGTAACAAGTTAATAGTCTCCCAGATGAAGAAGTTAAGCTTGTTCGTTTGGCTGATGACTGCCGCTGATTTGTTGCGAGAGAAAAATATTGTTAGCTGATTGATGGATGGTTGGTGGCTGGTTATGAACTTATGATTTGGTACGAAGGAAAAGTACTACAGACAGTTGGCTGATAAGCCAGACGAACATACTGATACTATAATGTAGTATTTTGTACTTAAATTGATCATTTAAAAAATAGTTTTACTGGTCTATGTTATGGGTGCGGAGATAAACGGCATTTCCAGTTCCATACGTACACACAAGACACAACTACACACCTTATTTCTCCACATCGTTTTTTTTTTTGAGATTCATTTCTCCACATCGTTGATGGATCTACATTTCTACAGCAACAAATACTTGCGGCTGGTGCAGAATTCTTTGCCATTATGCTTCCTTGATTGGGCCAAAAAGAATGACAGTTGCCACACCAAACTGGTTCCGGCGGGCTCGAACTTGCAATTTGCCAACTTGGCCGATTAGGCCTACTAACCACTTCTTTCAAGAAGGCAAGCGCCGAATAAAAAAAAGGCCTCAATCTACTTGATAAATTTATACTATTTTTATACGATTTATACATTTAAGATCTTATGATTTTGATGCTATTTAAAGACCATCGATTCAATCTTGAAGTTATAATAAAGGCACTCACAGTGCAGACTATACCATAGAGTGTAAGTTTATTTATCATCTTCATATTTATTGTGTTTTGTTGATGTGGCGTTTATGGGCAGTGTATTTGTGGAAGAGAGAGACAGAAAACTAAGACTCCAAATTTTATTTAGACTCTATAGGATATCTTCGAGGTAATAAATACTGTTAGACTTTAGGTTAGAGTATGCGCTGTGAGCATCCTAAGCGTAGTTTTTTTTGCATGGAAAGGAACTTCGTTAACTCACAGGCGCAACAGCGGCGCTGGCCACGAGATCGAATACAAAGTGAGGAGTGTTTTCCTGATTTCTAGAACATGCATCGCAATCGAATAGAAAAATATAAATGGGCCGGGCAGGCCCAATCAAATCTTTTGAGCCATATGAAACAAACGGACGACGTCTTGGATTGCTAGGCAGATCTTCGTCATTTTTCTTTTTTTGGCGAATCCTGTCGTTCCTCAATTGTGTCAGAGAATCTTGCGTTCCGTTGTCTATCCCCGTGAATTCTTTTTTAAGCGGACTATCGCTGTCACGATCGCCACCGATGCTTTGGATAAGGCAGCCTTTGGATAAAGATTTGTACGAGACAGTGAGAGGCCAAAGATTTGATTTTATATTCTCATCAATGATTTTGTAGATTTGGTATGAGTTGAAAGTTCGATCCCTTGCCTCCGTATGTATCATCTTTATACTTGAGTGTCAAGAGAAGTCACCATCACCTGTTCGGTTGGTTGGTGCCGATGGGCGAAATCTTGATTTGTTACGAGAGAAAATCTTCTTGTTGGTTGTTGGAGGCTTTGGTTTGTTGTGAGAGAAAATCTTCTTGGTGGCGGTGATAAGCCAAGCGAACGAGGCGTGTTCGCCGAGAGGGTCTAGAAATTCCCACATTAATCAAAAAATAGAAGAATATACACCGTTGGATTTTATGAAGATCTGAAGGTCTAGATTAATCAAAAAATACATAAATTCGGAATTAAAAATAACTAATTGAAGACTAAATAATAAATACAATTATAATTTAGAAAAGGGCATTAAATTAGTTCTTTGTCCCTAATTAGGAAGCTTATAAAATATTTAATCGCATAGGCATGTAACCTTGCAAGGCTCTAAATGCCAACATTGATAAGACATGGCACATGATGAAAATAATTTTTTTTGTTAGAAATAAAAATCAATCTTTTTGTGAGCCTCACATGACTCATATATATATATATATATGTATATATATATGAGATGGAAATAAAATTGTTTTTCAAATAAAGAAGAGGAGAACCGTGACCCCAAGTTTGGCCTCATGCTGATTTTAGTGAGAATCAAAGCTCTTCCCTAAACTATACTTCGTAGAAAACCACTCATACGTGTAAAAACCCGCCAGATGAAAATACATACGGGAGTTGGATATACTCTGTTGTTCCCTCCCAAAGTAAGAGAAAATACATATGGGAGTTGGATCAAATAATCTAATCAGACATCTTCATGCGAAAAATAGGGTGCAAGGAGGACATAGCGTAATTGATGTACTGCTTTTTTTTATTTTTAGTAGTTTAATTCACTCAATGCCGAAAGTCGGAGAAAAAGACACGAGGAGAGCATAAAACGCGACAAGAGATGTTTAGGTCATGAACTAGGTAGACTATTTAGACAAAGCAACTATGGGTATGGAAAGATAGCAACAAGAGACTGTGTCATCGCTCAGGGAGACGAATATGGGGGGGTTTTGTTTGTATACACAGCCAATTGCACATTAGCCATTGTTTAGCTGGGTCATCGGTCAAGGACATAAAGCTGGGGGAATTTTGTTCAAATGGTTGAAGTTAAGTCTTGATGGTGGGTCCACCCATCCTGGCAAGTGAGCCCGAAATGATAGGAGATTTGGCGTGCAAAAGTCAAGACGCTAGACACAACGCCAATCAATCCGGATATCATGAGATATTGTTTGTAATACGATCAAGATATACTTCAGATTGTAACTGACGTGGACGGACCGTCGAATTAAGACCACATCTACCGAAACAAGCTCTGTCGTCGTAAAATTCAGGTGCACGAGAACCAAATCAAGCTCTTTATCTACCGAATCAAACTCTTCGGCCATTGAATCGTCCTCCACTACTGTCAATTTGGCATCTAATGTCGTCGATTCGACCTCCACTGTTGTTGGATTAACCTCCACCATGGTCGGATGGACCTTTGTTGCTATCGATCGAGCGTTTATGACACTGCTGGATCAAGCTACAAGGCGAGCAACAACAAGAAAAGCAAGCACTCCCATGGGAGCTCACCTTAATTTGCCTAGCAATGTGAGGCAAGCAGACAAGGCGTACAAGCGACAACAAGTGTACCAAACATGCTTTAGGTCTCTTGGATTTTTTCGAGATAGACACTGGAAAATACAACATAGGTAGAAGGCTAGGGAGAGGAAATACTTGATTCTGACTCATACAAACATACAACCGTGATAGAGACAAAAAATCAGATGCCACAAGAGATGATAAGATAGGATAGACTTGATGAGCAATTCATGTAAGTTGGCATAGCAGTAATTTGACAAAGAAGATGTTAAGTATGGTTTGGAATCAACCATATCGGGTTTGGAGACCGAAAGCGAGACAATGACATCGTAGATAAGGACCAACGCGATACCACTGCTTTGGTCAAAGAAGAACTGAGGTAGTAGACAACAATGGTGAGCAAAACTGGTGGCCATAAATGACTACAACAAATTAGCAAAATGCTCAAAAAAACAAGAAGGTGTAAGGTTGACAAGAGAGAAAAGACAACAAGAGAAAACGTAAGCATTGTGATATGAATGGATATTGTGATACATCCGAGAAGTTAGCACGATGTGCGGAGAAATTTAAGCTACCCAATGCAAATATCTATCTTGCATAATACACATGAGGGAGATAAATCGAATTATCAATATGATGTCACCATTTAGGATAAGCATGCTTTGCACTAGAGGGACTTTATGTCCCTAGAACATGGGCTTGCTTGCGAATAGACCACCTATTAGTGACATGAGATCCTCTATAATAAATAAAGAGCAACAATTTTTCGACTACACACATCTATAAGCATAGTAAGCTTCCAAACAAGAATGAAAGTGCTGATAACAAGTTGGTTTGTCGTATATCTTCTAATCTTTTTGAAACTTTTGGAATTATATTGGTATGTGATGTGTGAAGAACCAAATAACACAATGAACACGATGATGAACACAAGTATGCCCACGATGAATAATGTTACCTACTATTGATGATCAATAATTATCTTGGAACTTATAAAAGTATTGTCAAACAAAATGGTTACATTTTAGAAGACATAAGGTATATTCAACAACGACTAAATACATAGCATTTCAAGCAATACATATATATCCTAGTAGACATGATACAATATGTATATATAAGAAACATACTATGTATTTGTCGGGATCACAAATTATAAGAGAGAGAACCGGCCGCCATGCACCATCAACGAAGGAGGGGTCATTGATGAGGAGGAAGAAGAAAACGAAAGGGGCATCGGCCGTCGATCGTAAGGAAGAGAGACTTTTGGACGAGAGGAAGAAGGTACCATTGGATGAGATGAAGAAGGAGGTATATCCATATGGAAAGAGAGGATGACCTACGCTACTGTTGTTTGAGCCCACCCCAGACCAAGTTTCAAGGTCACCTACGTCGACAACCATGATGCCACGAGATACAACGAGCTCGTTGGAGTTGGATCTGCGCATCAGAAAGTGGAGAATCCAGACTCTACGTGTTGTCAACAACCGAGCCAAACTCACGAGCCATAGAATGAACATGACAGAGTTCGACCATCAAGAGTGGGGAGTAAGAGGCTTAGTCAGTTGAGGTAAGGACTAAGTGATGAGAGGGTGAACAACAATTTCTGTCCAATACAAAGCTCAGAGGTTAACACTGTATGCGGGGGTGCAACAGAGCGTCAAATGACATTCGTTACCAGGTCATGTTCCATCCACCAATTACAACACCACCCAAATAACAAAATTTAAGTGTATCAATCTCTGAATTTTGAGCTCCAAAATTTAAATCGGTATTAGTGATTTCAAAAAGACGGATGATGAATTAAGATGGATGAAGAAAATACAATGATAACATAGCATTTTAAAAAATATGATTTATCAAATCTAGCTGCGCTATTAGTGAGGGCCATCTTGCTAGTTTTTTTTTAAAAAATGTAGGAGATCGCTTATGTGTAGCCGTGTAGAAAGCCATTCGAATTCGGCAATCTCCAATCCATTCAGAAATTTGTATAATACATGTACATGTGTTACTCGATTAGTACTTCAAAAATCATAGTATTCATTAATCATTCATACGCCAGGAAGCGCATCGAGGTCCTGTTGTTACCTGAACCTGGACACATTGATGCTCACTTACGGACGAAAGAGAATTCGGCAAACTTTTGAAGTTCAAACGGAAATCCTGTTTTGTTTTGCAGCGGCAAAAAGAAACCAGCCAAGCCGAACATCCCAGATTCCCAGGCCGATTGGCCGAACAACTACTATCTCTCTCTCCCTCCCTCCTTTTCCTCCCCACCACCACCTACCTCCCTCTTATTCCTCGTCGCCCCTCCCACCATCCCCATCTCCTCCCCGTGCAGACCTCCGCTCCGCACCGCCAAATCCGTCGTAACCCTAGCCTAGCCCAGCTTCGCCTCGCCTCGCCTTTCCTGGCCCCGATCCTTCCATGCGCGCCGCCGTCGCCTCCCCGCGTTTGTAGCCGCTGCGGCGGGGAAGACCCCTCCCATGGGTTCCGGTTACTCCGGCAAGAGGACGCCGATCGAGGGAGAATGAGGTGCTGCGTCTGCCGCGTATCCTCCGCCGGGTGCCGGGCCATGGGCGTTGCGGGACGGGCGAACCCGACGTCGTCGCTGCGCAGCCGACGCTGCCTCCGCATGCGGCCGTCGTACGCCCCGTTCTCCGAGCCCTTCACTGAACGCCCGGCACCCGCCGCCACCCCTTCCTCTCCTGCTGCCGCGGCGTCCAGGGAGTAGCAGCCGCGCGCCGACCGCCGCCTGCTCCGGCGATCGATCTCGCTGGTCCTTTCTCTCCGCTTCCCCTCTCTCTTGCTCGTAGATTCATTTGCTTGTCGGGGCTGATCCGGAATGGAGGTGTTTGGTGGTGGGGATGAGGTGCTCGATGCTGAATACGCGGAGGTAGATCCAACCGGCCGATACATGCGCGTGAGTTTCTTTTCAAAACTTTTCGGCATTATTCTGTCACGGATTCGTATTACATTTCAAGTTGGTTTGATGTGAGTGTGATTTGACATCTCCATGATATTATGTTAAGCTTCCGATGAAATGGTCAAATGGCATGTTGCACTGCACACATAATTTACTGAAAATGTATTAAAAGAAAAACTTCATCTCTTGATGCTTATTCATATGAAGTTTATTGGTGATATCGTTCTGATTAAAAATATTTATTTGCAATAATGGATTTGTAATAGTTTGTGAAATTGGAAGGTTCCAATTTTTTCATGCTCGATTATGAATATATATCATGCAAAATGATCCATGATAATGACATGACTCTGCCCGTTGAATTGATCTGATCCTCTTTCCTGTGCAGTACAATGTGATTCTGGGGAGAGGAGCTTTCAAGACTGTGTATGCCCTCTGCTCCTCAGCATCCTTTCTGTCCACTTTATATGTCCTTATTAAAATGGACTTTTTTGCTGGCAACTAATTGTCAAACCTTCAAAATATCGAGGGAAAAGATCATGCAAACCTGCAAGATGCAATTGGACATAGATAGGAGTTTTTGACTTTTTGCTGATTACAGGTTCATAGCAACCACTGCAGTCAACATCTTTAAAAGTAAATAAGTTTTTGGGGGTGAGACTTTGGAACTGTTGAGATGTTAAGCTTATTGGTTCCTCTAGGATTTTGGTGGTTGACAGTACAACATCATTTAAAATATATCTTTCACCTCTTTCTCTCTCACATCAATGGAAAGGCACTAATGTTACATGGCAAACATGGTAGTGTTTTGTACTGCAATTCCGCAGAGACATGCTTGGAAATTTGCTACGCAATAATAACACATGATTTATATTGATTTCTGATACCATCTTCAACTCTTTAGAATATAAACTTGGGGTGTGTGAAATTTCGTGTACCTTGTAGTTACAAGGCATTCGATGAGGTTGAAGGCATAGAGGTTGCATGGAATCAGATCAACATAGATGAGGTGATGCAATGTCCAGATAACCTTGATAGGCTCTACACGGAAGTCCATCTTCTGAAGTCTCTCAAGCATGGAAATGTAATGAAGTTTTATTATTCCTGGATTAATGACCATAACAAAACAATTAATGTCATCACAGAGCTGTTCACATCTGGAAGTCTCAGGCAGTAAGTAACCAGTAAACCATTCTTTGTTGCTCCTTTCACACATATTAAAAATGATGCCAACAATTTTGTGCATTTTTAGTTACCGTCAGAAACACCAACGTGTTAACTTGAAGGCAATAAAGAATTGGGCAAGGCAGATTCTTCATGGTTTGGATTACCTGCACAGCCACCAACCTCCAATTATCCACAGAGACCTGAAGTGTGATAATATTTTTGTTAATGGAAATCACGGAGAAGTTAAGATTGGAGATCTTGGACTAGCCACAGTAATGCAAACACCTAGAGCGAGGAGTGTTATTGGTAATGACCTTATCACTTCATTGCTTCAAGCTCTCAATGTTATTATAATAAAAATCTTTGATCTTTTGTGCTTACCTAGTACACTGGTGTCCCCAGCCTAGTGTCTGTACCAAACTTTATGGCTTTCTATAAAAGCAGGGTGAATCCTATTTCAAAGAAAAAAAATCTTTGATGATGTTGTGTCATTCAGTCTGGAGAGACAATATAGGTGACAATTTCAACTATATCACCAAATCTTTTGGAGTAATATGTTAGTGTGTTAAAAGCGATTCACTATTTACTGATTACTCAACGGAGAATTGAGGATTGTTTGTTCCTGGGGATTCTTTATTGGATCTGAGCTACCAAGGATACTTACTATGGTCGCACGAAAAATTTACCTGTCTGCATGTTATTCGCATGCAAGCCAGTTAGCTTTGTAGTGGTCCAATTTGCTGACATCTGCTACGTGCATAAGTGTCATTTTTAAAAATACAAGGACTTTAAGTCTCATGACGTAAGGCTCTTTATATCAGGTTGTTTTGTACATGTGGGTAAGGCTCTTTATATCAGGTTGTTCTGTACCTGTGGCCTTGGGTTGCTTTTTCTCTGTGATTACTGGCTGCATTTTGTGATATTGAACTAACACTAACATATAGAGGATAGATGATTGTTTTAAGCCCTTTTATATGACTGTGACAAATGGCCTTGTGTTCCTTGTGCTACTCTTGATATATTTTTTCGACATTAATTATTATTGCCCATATGTTTATGTTTGTTCCTTTCTGATATGCTCCTCTCATGTGGGGTGTTTCTCTTTTTTTCTGCAGGCACTCCGGAATTCATGGCACCTGAGCTTTATGATGAGAGTTATGACGAGCTTGTTGATATATACTCATTTGGAATGTGCCTGTTGGAGATCTTTACTCTTGAATATCCATATAGTGAATGTACGAATCCGGCCCAGATTTTTAAGAAAGTATCCACAGTAAGTGCTTCTTGACTTGTGTGTGTTGTGTTATCACACTATTTATCTAAAGTACCATTTCTATACTGTAGGGTGTTAAACCTGCTGCATTGGGTAAAATTGCTGATCCTCAAGTAAAGCAGTTCATTGAGAAATGTTTGGTTCCTGCTTCTGAGAGGTCATCTGCCAAAGACCTCCTGCAAGACCCATTTCTTTGCCCTGATACTACATATGATCCTGCTAGCACAAAGTTCTCATCTCCAGCACCCAAAGCAGTAGATATTTCTCTAGCGTCTTTGCAAATGGATGTTGACACTTGTGAATCCACCTCTGCTAGTTCAGGCAAGGAGAATGGTTGTGTTGCACCACATACACCAGTCCTGGAGTTCACAAGAACTAACAAAAATACAGAACTAAAGCTAAAGGGCGAGAAACTTGATAACAACTCGGTCTCGCTGGTTCTGCGAATTACTGATTTGTCTGGTATGGCTTACTTTGATATATTTATTTTTGAACTCAAATTTCTGTATATCTGTGGTGCCTTATTGCCTTTCTATTTGTAGGTCATGCAAGGAATATCCATTTTCTCTTCTACTTGGATTCGGATACAGCTATGTCTGTAGCTGCAGAAATGGTTGAACAATTGGAGTTAGCAGACTGTGATGTTACTTTCATTGCTGATTTTATCGACCTTTTGGTAGCAAACCTTGTTCCTGGTTGGAGGCCAGTAAATGATGCAGCACCAAACTTATATGTATGCAAGCAGTCTGAAAGTGAGCCTGTAATCACTTCCCACCAGGAACTATCGGAATTGGTCCCAGATTATGCGTTAGTTGATGGTATGATGCATCCAAAAGATGTGAATGTATCATCAAATGGTTATCTTGATTCTGGCTCAAGTGCAACAAACCTAGGAGGATCACAGGGCTCTGAAGGTTCAGTCATTTCTGAGCAGCTTCCTGGGAGTTCCAAAAGTGTGAGCGATTATGAGGCAGAGGATTATGTTACCATGGACTGTGGTGGGTACAGAGAGGGAATCAATAAGCTAGAGTTCAGCAATGTTTTGGGTGATGGGTCCGGGTCGATTTTTCATATAGATCAAGCATCACCTTGCTTGGAGTTGGCCAGCAGTGGTTCATCAATTTCTAATGCTGATAATCAAGATGTGCTGAATGGGGAGCTTGTTTTGATTGAAGCTCAGTACAAACATTTGGTTGATGAGTTGACAAGGATGCGGGAAGAGGCTATCGAAGGAGCTCGGAAAAAGTGGTTAATGGATAAATAATGAATTTATTTAGGTTTGGTGTTTCATCTGAACATCATAATCATGGATGTTTGGATTTCATGTTTGAAAGTTTTTTTTGTTGGTCGCCATACAAATGAGAAACGTTAATAATCTCGTTTTGTTGGGGGCGTTGCTGTAGTTTGCAATGCTATAAAGCTTGTGGATGATCAGTTTGATCTCTTACGTTGACTCTGATTTTGTTTGCGGGGATGACAAGCCAGAGTCTACTGTTTTAGGGAGTAGCAAGGATTATTCAAATCTTATTTTAAACTATAAAACTCAGAACTTCTGTACTAGAATATTCTATCTTTGCTCGGTTAACCGTATGCGCCCAAATCTGTGTGTATCTCAATATATATATATATAAAAAATCCACCGGGCGTTTGTTGAACCCACCGGAGGATTGAAGGTTTGTGTTCGTAATGCCTCGTCACCGGAAGATTTGAAAGCCGAGACCCTGCCTATGTCAAACACGAACTTTAAAAAAAATGTTACAAGCTTCTGTTGTGAGTTCCTGGCACAAAGGATTGACCGGTATCAAGATGTTGAAAGAGCACCTGAGTTGATTACTGTACAGCAGCGCCTGGCAAATATTTTGCAACCAGAGGTGGCCATTGAAAGCAAATGGTACCAGTTCATGCCTTCACGGCAAAAATATGTCGCTTTTTATTTGTTAACTCTTTTAAAAATACCATCTCCCAACTTTATTTACTCGTGAGCCGTTGCATATGGCGTGACGAGGCAAGCGCACTTGAGACTTGACAGCCGCGTCAACTTCCTTCTCTCTTCGATTTTTTTATTTTTTAACCCTTTTTAAATAAAATTTTAAAACTAACCCCTCCACGACTAAAATTCAAAGAAGTAGCTCTTTTGGTCGCGCGACTAATACTTGAGTCACGCCACATGAAGTGGCGCGACTAATATCCACGGTGGTGTTGGAAAAAGTCGCATCTGATGTGGTGGAGTGAGTTATGCCTGAGCATTTCACGGGCCAGGCCGGGCTCGGCCCGGGCCGAAAAAAACCCGGGTTTTTCGTGCCGAAAAAAATCCTGCCCACACCCGTCCCATGGGCAGCTGCGGGCCTCATTTTTTCGGGCCGGGCTCGGGCGGGACGCCCATGTTTTTATAGTGCAAAATAGCTAAAAACAGCGATTCGGGCCGGGCTCGGGCCAAGATTGTTTTCTCGGGCTGCAAGATCGCTGCCCAGACCCGTCCAGTAAGGTCCATGGGCGGCCCAGGTTCGGGCCGGGCTGGGCCGGGCTGGAAATGCTCAGGTACAGAGGGAATCATACGCCACGCGCGACCAGTAGGTGAGTCACCCCACACAGTTCAGGTGTTTTGGGGGAGTTCCTGGTCTCATTTAGTTGTGTTTACTTATTCCTTTTAATTAGCAAATGAGCTCCAAAATTTGTGAAACTCGAGGTGTATGATCTATAGAGTGCATACATTCCATTTTAACTATGTGCACTACAACTCATGGTGTATAAAATGAGAAATCTAATTTTGAAATAGCCTAAGTGTTATCAAATCAACACATGAAAAATGCTGTCTGAAAATAGATTCAACTAGTCAACTTTGGGCATACTTTTTGAGAAATTTTACACTAAGATCTTAAATACTTTTGGGCTATAAGTGAATTTGGATGTTCATAGGAAAATTTGGACAAGTTTTTGGTCAAATATAATAAATAATTCATAATTTAAGGGAGGCTTAAAGTTGGAAAGTTGTGTTGTTTAATAGCTTAGTGTAAAACAGCACAACTTTCCAACTTTAAGCCTCCCTTAAATTATAAATTCTTTATTGTATTTGAACAAAAACTTGTCCAAACTTTCCTATGAACATCCAAATTCACTTTTAGCCCAAAAGTATTTAAGATCTTAGTGTAAAATTACTCAAAAAGTATGCCTAAATTTGACTAGTTGACTCTATTTTCAGACATCATTTTTCATATGTTGATTTAATAATACTTAGGATATTTCAAAATTAGATTTATCATTTTATACATCATGATTTGTAGTGCACATAGTTAAAATGGAACGTATGCACTCTATAGATCATACACCTCGAGTTTCACAGCTCATTTGCTAATTAAAAGAAATAAGTAAACACATGTGAATGAGACTAGGAACTCGCAGTTCAAACACCTGAACCGACCCGGTCATGCCATGGTGCGTGGCGTGACTCACATGCGAGTCGCGTCACGCAGTGTGGCGTGACTCCCTTCGCCACATTAGATGCGACTTTTTCCAACGCCACCGTGGACATTAGTCGCGCCACTTCATGTGGCGTGACTCAAGTATTAGTCGCGCCACGAGGCTTGGCGCGACCAAAATGGCTACTTGTTGGAATTTTAGTTGGGGGAGGGGTTAGTTTTAAAATTACAGATTAAAAAGATTAAAAAATAAAAAAAATTCTCTCTCTTCCTCCTCCCGCCCGACCTGACCCGTGGGGTTCTAACCCCAAAACTTTACACTGACTCGAACAATACAATGCAAATGAGAGGGGCATGTGCGAGTTTTACTCGTGTACATTTGCCTCCCCATTGCAAAAATCCTCGTCTCCAACAGGACACGTAAAAAAATCACCTCCGCGGAGCAGGTCCAAGTGAGGAGGAGCACGTGCCCGCGGCGAAAATCACCTCCGCGGAGCAGGTCCAAGTGAGGAGGAGCACGTGCCCGCGGCGACGGTGCCTGGGGTCGAGCTTCGCGGTGGAAGAAGGCATTGGAGGCGGCCAGCGTGGCCACAGTGGAGGGGCTGACGCTGCGACGCTTGCCTTTGCTCCCGTGGTGACGATAGGCTCGGGCTGCATGAGCGACGCCTTCTTTCCCCTGTTGTGCTGCTCGCCGACAGGCTCGGACCGGCGGCCGCGCGCCGCGGCCTTCCTCTAGTGGAGCTCCCTCCTCCCCCGACGGTCACGTGCCGCAACCTTCCTGCATCGGAGCTCCCTCTTCCCCTGGCCTCCCTAGCCCCTCACTCTCCCTCCCTATGGAAGCATTCGAGGAGAGATGAGGTGCAATTTTGCATCCCCTCTCTCCTCCAAATGTAGTTTGCCTTCTCGGTTGGAGGAGTGCTCCGGTGTGCACAGTAGCCGAACCAAAGGCAAAATTGTTTTTGCCTCTTTTATTGGACTCGGTCTTAGGAAGGGAAACTAATCCTCTGCAGTACTTAGAGGGACTTAGTGTCAATGACATGTGAGCTTAGCTCCACATGTCAGTGGGAGTAGTCTCTCTGCAGTACCGCAGGGGAGACTCATATCCCTTAGGAAGGTATCTTTCACTTTCCCCCTCTTTTATTGTTGTATTTAAGTAGATTGGAGGGTGTTTAGGTGAACTATGGTTTAGGATTTCCTTTTCAATTTTTTTCATAATGTACAAGTTTGCTAGTGATACACTCTGTTAGGCTGGCTTCTTCTACGATATTTTCTTCTCATGACAAATCGGTCATAAACATGTGGACACCATATTTTTCTATACCAATCTACCGTCCAAATTTATTTGCCGAACAGCCTTGTCGACTCTCGAATTGGACTCTCCACAACGAGAGGGACCAAGCTCGCTCGCTCAAAGGGGCTCTTTTCTCGGGTCTGGCGGCCCAATTCTTCCACGCGCAGAGTCATCACGTGGTGGTGGTATAACGCTCAAGATCGTTTCTCAACCCGGAATCACGCAATTAATCTGAGATCCAAACAACAGCATGTCTCAAAAAACACAAGGGTACGTACTAGGGAACGTAGTACAAAAGAAAGGTGAATTAGGAGTCAAAGATTTGAGGAGAATGAACATTAGCCTGCTGTGCAAATGGTGGTGGAAGTTTGAGAAAGGAGAAGGCATGTGGCAGGAGATAGTTAAAAAGAAATACAGAGTTAGAGGTGGAATTGCTAATTAAAAACAAGCCTACTAATTCCCCTGTGTGGAATGATATGATTAAAATAAAGAATTTATATATGTCTGGGAGGACTGTCAAAATTGGCAATGGTGAATCTACAGATTTTTGGTTGGATGCCTGGTGTGGGAACACTACTTTGAAGGAAAAAATTTAGTGATCTGTTTGAGATTAGCAATGAGCAAAACATCTCTATAGCTGAGATGGCAAGAAATGGATGAAGATTGACTTGCGGAAGATGGCTAAATGAAGCTGCCCAAACACACTTAAGACAATTAAGAGACATTTTAATGCCATGTGCCTTAGGACCCCAGAAAGATGAGCCGATCTGGGTTTGGGGGAGAAATAAGAGTTTCTCGGTGAAATCCATGTACTCCCACCTCTGTAGTGGGGTAGGTGGTGATACAAATAGAAGAATTTGGAAATAAAAAATTCCTTTAAAATCCAAGGTTTTCATGTGGCTGGTGAATCAAAATGCAATTTTAACTAAAGACAACCTTATAAAAAGGAATTGGCAGGGTGACCACTGTTGTAGCTTCTGCAATATCGATGAATCAATCAACCATATTTTCTTTGATTGTTATTTAGCAAGATATGTTTGGAGCCTAATAGCTTGGGTCATTGGGGCTGACTGTAGACCAACCAGCACTTCCCAGTACTGGGTTTGGGCTGGGCAGTTCATGCCCAAAAATTTAAACTTACACATGGTTGGTTTTGGCGGCGATTTGCTAGGCAATCTGACAATCTCGCAACAACATTTGCTTTGAAAAAAAGAAAATTAGATCTCCTGTCGAGATCATCTGTTTAGCCTCATTGATTATTAAATATTGGGCAGGTTTACAAAAGGATGAAGACAAAGGCATCTTGGAGGTAGGAGCTGAAGCTTTGAAGAATGCGGCGCTTCTGCATCATTCACAAGAACATGACCATGGAGAACCACAGGCGGGGACCGTGCTGCTGCAGTAAAAGATGCAGATCATCAGAAATAACTTGAAGGTCATGGTGTGGAGACGTTTGATTGATGACTAGTTGTCTTTCTGGCAAGGGCCACTATGTCTGATCTTAGTGGCTTGCTGTGTTTGAACCTCTTGTTTTAGTACTAGGGTGGCCTCTATTTGGTTGTTTTCTGTGGATGATCTTATGTCGCTCTGGTTTGGAGATTTAGCCCTGTGTGCTTGCTCCCCCAGTCAGGTCTGTTATGTTAGTTTGTGGGCAGATGTGTTCGTGAACTTTGACATTGGTTGGAACTGTGTAATTTCGTTGCTTTGGTAATAAAATTCGGGGAAAGGCCCTTAGTGGAAAAAAAGGGACGTAGTTGCATGCACATATCCATTGTTTAATTTAGACCATATGCATATCGTTACACTAGCTACTATTTTCTCCACTGACACGTGAAACTCGAAAAAGGAGTGTGACGAACAGTTCATGGACACACACTCATTTCCTCTATAATGTTTGAAAACGGAGCACAGCATCGTCGCCGCCCGATCGATGGATCCCGACGTAACGGAGCAAAGCCAAGCTCCAACCGACGAGCTACCCGCAAGGCGTGGAGCTCCGGCAATCATGCCGGCTCGCTCACGCACCGGCGGGCCGAACCAACACGTACGTACGTAAAAAGGTGGCAGCGGAGCGGCCACCAGGGTCCAGGGACTAGGGAGGATCGAAGAGTAGTGAACGAGAGAAGAGGGAAGTGAACAGCCGCCCCGGCCCAGCGCGCCGGCCGGCCGGAACGCGCCAACCACCCGGTAAAAGCGCGCGGGGTGGGGGGACTGCACCGCGTGCACGCCGGCGCCCCGAGTGCTCTTCTTCGTCTTCTTCGGCTGCGGCGGTTCGAGTGGGCCGGGGCTGGAGGTGTGGGGATGGAGCGAGAGGCGCGGGCGAGACACGAGAGCAGGAGCAGCAGCGATGCGGCATGATGGCCGCGGGTACGTGTCGGGCGGCCGTGCATGCCAACCGCGGGGACGGGGCCGGCGGTGCGCCCTGCGTGGGCGGCAGGTGGCCGACAGGCGCCGGGCGCGCGGAACGAGGCGAGAGCGCGGGGCAGGCGGGCAGCGGAGCCGGAGGCAAACAAACTGGTGCGGCGACGACGGCCGGCCGGTGATGGGCTGCGGAGGGGAGCTAGCCTAGCCACGTGAAGTGTCTCCGGCGCGGCGGTCGAGGTGGCGGTGATGGGGCGACGGGGTGGAACGGTCGGGTCTCGGGCGTTCGGCTGGCCGCGCCCGCCGGGGAGAGGAGACAGGAGATCGATCGAGGACCACACTGCTCACACATGCCCACAGAACGGAGAAGATTACGCTGCTTGCAGTAACATTTGTTCGTCACAGGTTAGCAATGCACTTGGAAAGTTGGAAGCGATGTAAAAAAAAAAGGATACCCCATTCCCCAGCAAGCAAAGAGCAGCACTGCCCCGCACTGCACGCGTCGATGCATGCATGTACTACCAACCGTGAAACACCCCCCGCGGAAGAATATTCAGGACGCCACTCCATCGTCCCCCGATTTTGGTGGGGGTGGTCCAGCGCGTAGGTGGCCCAAGCACCAGCAGCAGTAGCCCCGGCCACGTCCCTGTTGCTTGCTGCCCTTTTCCCTTTCCACTGTTCATTGGTGGTCCGTCCATGGAGCCATGGAGCCACATCCACTGGGGGCAGGCCGGCAGGGGCACACTGCGGCTTGGAGTCGGAGGCCGAGTGAACATGAGGATTGAGGAGGAACCAAACCCTGAAACCAAGTCCAGTGATGCTATTCCCTGCGAACAGTCAGGCAATGCAAACTGTTAAATTCCTCCCCTGCACCCCGTACGTGTCCGTGCTTGCCCTGCCCTGCCGTGTGTGCATGGCATGTCTCTCGATCGTATGGCCCACGTACGTACGCGCGTCGTCCTGGCTAGCTGAAGCTGAACCACCCAACAAGTCCGGGCGCGTCGCGACGATGGGGGAGCCCGTACCGGCCGTAGCCATCGTCCATCGATCAGCCAGCCTCTTCCCGCGGCCTCTACACGCCCCGATCGTCCAAACGCTAGCTACCGCGTCCAGCGCGCGCGGGGTCTCCGAACGAGACCGTCAGTTCTCGCGCGCCCGCTGGTCTTTGGACGCAACCGAGAGCCGACATGGTCGACCGACGACTGAGCGAGCCCTTGGCGCACACGCACCCAACGCCGCGCCAGCAGCGAGCAGCTGGTTAATTACGTGATCCCCAGGGCGTCGCGTTCGCGACTAGTCATACGTACCCCCGCGCCACCCATCACTCGATCCATCAGGATATGTCGCGCGGTGGTCACAGGCGCGTACATATGTCTCTGTCTTCGACTTCTATCGCTCGATCTGCCGTGTGCGGGACACTGTGGATTATTGATTGCAACTGACGGCGACGCGCCGGCTACGGTTGGGGGAGGGAATAACGGCGCGCTTTGTCAGCTTCGTTCCTGTACGCGTACGTATGCTTTGATTAGTCTCAGCAGAGCCAAAAGGTCGTTGTCGACCATATGATATAGAATCCTAGAAGATCTGTCATGTATTTTCCTTCAAAAAAAAAACTGTCATGTATACCCTACGATGTTGCTGCTGCTTTTCATTATCTGTCTATGACCGTTCAAGAGATCCAATCAAGATGCAATGCACCCCGGCAATAATGCAGGCTGATTTGTTTAAGATAACGGAACATTGTTCGGCCTCAACAATTTCAGGAATTGTCTGCAGCCAACATACAACGTCACAGCAACATAGCCGCACTAGAAAGGTATACACCCATCCAACCGCCCTAGGGCGCAACAACAAACCAACACAGATACATCCTAAATAAGGTATGGGAGACATGACAAACAAGATATCATAAGCACCCAAAACTAAATGCCGATACGCCTTAGAGTATTCCATCAAGACTTATGGAAGATCTCGAACGCCATAGTCTCCAACAACCAGCAGCCTTCCTTCAAAATGACCATGCCATCCTCCTTAGACAAGATGGCCCAGCTCCTAATCCAGTAGGTTCCTCTACACATCACCTGCAAAATAGATTTAAATTGTGACATATGAAACACCAGATCATTTCTACTGATCCATAAGGCCCAGCAAAAAGCCGCCATCCCAAGCAGCACAAGGTTCCTTTGCTTTTTCGAAAAACTTCTAAGCGAAGGACCAAAAAGATGCCCCACGTCAACTGGTTTCTTAATCCCAAAAGTGAAACATACAGTTCCCCACATTAGTCTAGCCATGAGACAATCAAAAAACAAATGTTGGATGGACTCCTGTACTGCACAAAAGCAACACTTAGTACACCCTTTCCACTGTCTTTTCACTAAATTATCCTTTGTTAACACCACTCCATTTTTAAGATACCAGAGGAAGATCTTAATCTTCAGGGGAATCTTTGCGTTCCAAGCCCAACAGTTAACCGGAGTTTCGGACCTCAACACTAAGTCATTATACATATTTTTAACCGAGAAATTCCTACTAGCCGTCCATCGGAAGGAATCCATGTGTTCACTAAGGTTCATCGAAATAACACTGCTCATTAAGCAAGTCCATTTATCCCGATTAACCCCATCCAATGTCCTTCTAAATAAAGGAAACATTAAATGGAGTGGTACTGATTACTTGGGCAACTGTCATATTCTTCTTCCTAACCAGGTTATAAAGAGAAGGAAACTTAACCTTGAAAGGTTCTTTACCAATCCAAAGGTCCTCGCAGAACCTAGTCTGGGATCCATCATGAACTTGAAACCTACCTCTCTCAAGCACCAAATTTTTAACTTCCATTAACCCTGACCAAAAATGTGAATCTCCTTTCTTTCTCTCTACTTGCGACAAGGTCTTACCCTTAAGGTATTTCTTTTTAAGCACTTGCTGCCATAAACCATCTTCATTGAGCAATTTGAAAATTCACTTGCCTAAAAGACATTTATTTTGTATATCCAAGTCAATAATGTCCATCCCCCCCACACTCCTTGGCTTGTGAACAATACTCCACTTGGCTAACCTGTATTTCTTCTTATGGTCATCACATTGCCAAAAGAACCTGGACCTATAATAATCCAATTTCTCCAAGACACCTTTAGGTATTCTGAAGAAGGACATCATATACCTGGGCAGGCTAGATAGGACAGAATTGATTAGAACTAATCTACCTCCCGATGACAGCATCTTTCCTTTCCAACTACTCAATTTTTCTGAAATCTCTCAACCATTCTCCAATCCTTGTTAGAGAGTCGCTTAGGACTCATAGGAATTCCCAAGTACCTGAAAGGAAAATCACCCTCTTTACACCCAAAAACACGAATAAATTCTTCGGATTTATCCCTCGTTTCCCCAAAGCAGAATATCTCACTCTTATAGAAATTGATTTTTAGACCGGAAAGCTTCTCAAATGCACTGAGCACTATTTTTAAGCCCTTGGCTATTTTCAAGATCATCATCAATAAACAGGATTGTATCATCTGCATACTGTAGGATGGATAAACCATCCTCCACTAAGTGAGGCACCAGCCCATCAAGGAAACCTAAACTTTTTGCCCTTTCGATTAACACTGTCAGCATATCTAGCACCAGATTGAAAAGAATAGGAGATAGGGGGTCACCCTGCCGTAAACCTTTCCCCGTCTGGAAGAAGTGCCCAAGATCATCATTGACCTGCACACAAACACTGCCCTTTGTGACCACATTCTCCATCCATTGGCACCATAACCTTGGAAAACCCCTCATTCTAAGCACCTGCTGAAGGAAGTCCCAGTTGACTTTATCATACGCCTTCTCAAAATCTAGTTTGAGAATGAGGCCATTTTGCTTCTTTCTTTTCAGCTCATGAATAGTTTCATGCAACACCACCACCCCCACTAAGATATATCTTCCAGGAAGGAAAGCCGATTGGGACGGTTTAGTGATCCTGCATGCTATCGACGTGAGTCTGTTAGCCAGCACTTTTGTAAAGATTTTGAAACTAACATTAAGCATGCAAATGAGTCCGTATTGCTGAATCCTCTTGACCTCCTTCTCTTTGGGAATTAGCGTAATAATTCCGAAGTTAAGACAAAAGAGAGGTAGGTCCCCTGCGTGGAAGTCTCGGAACATGGCCATTAGGTCATCTTTGATGAGACTCCAAAACACTTGATAAAACTCTGCAGGGAAACCATCGGGTCCCAGCGCCTTATTATGTTTCAATTGGAAAATGGCTTCTCTAACTTCTCCGAAAAGTTCGCCAAAAGCGTATCACTCTCCGAGCTGGTAATTTGAGGAATATCCTCCACCAACGACTCATTGAGTGTGTTAACACCAAAATTTGGTAAGGAGTCGACTCGTGGGTCCGGTCGAAAAAGAATCCGTCCGGTGGAAGGAAGGATATTTTCGAGAGATTTTCGGCAAAGAGATCCGCGGTCGGCTATCCGCTCCGATTCGGCAAAGGAACAAGTAAAGCTGATTTTGCGGGATTGGACGGTGACGTGGATCGAATCAGGAGAGACGAATGGATGGACAGACGATCGAGTTTAGTTAGGCAATGAATCCATTCGCAATTGTAATCGACAGGGTATAAATACGATCCCTGGATGTATGTAACAGACACGTTCATTCCTCAATACACACCGGCCTTACGCCAAACCCTAGAGTCCTTGTCGTGTCGTCGAGTTCTTCGAGAGGGCCAATCGATCCGTCGACCTCCGTGAGTACCGGCAACCTTGTATCATGTCTAGTATCATGCGGTGGATTTAGATCTGATGCAAGTAGTCTTGTTACCATGCTTCGTGTCACGCGGTAGATTCAAGCTTGGTTCAAGAGGGTTTCTTGTTAGATCATGAGCCATGCAGTAGGCTAAGATCTGGCTTGAGGCTATTTATCGGCTCTATTGGGTTTTGGCAAAACCTAATAGATTCATTAAGTTATCCCGTGTTATCGTGAGTTTTACTTTATGTTCTAATTCATGTAACACACCCTTGCCCAATCTAGATGGATTTGGATCGGCTATATTTCTTTTAAGATCCTTGTTCGAGCAGGTTTCGTGTTTTGACGCGTGGATCTTATGCTCTCTAATAGCCGAAACCGAATCGGTCTAGGTTGTCACGTGTTGCGGGTTCAAGCTTGCTTTGTTCGTATAAATCTTGAAAGAGCCGGGTATCACGCGGTAGATGCAGGTTTTTGGGTTGCTTTGGAGCTAGTCATCCGGTGGATTAGATTTCCATTTCGGTCGATAGATTTATTCACGTGGTAATGTTTGTTCCTTCTTCATGGACCCCGGATCGGTTGTTCGGCCGTATTCGGTTATATCTTCACGAGTAGATCACGTGCATTATTTATGTTTTAAATGATGTATGCTTTTAGCTTTCCAAATTTAGATTATATCATGCGGTGGATAGATCTATTTGTGGAAAGTGGTGCGTTTTTCTTGCAAGTTGTATCATGCGGTGGATAGATTTGCTTGACATCGTACCCGACGGATCTTAAAGTAATTAGACATGCGGTAGACTAATGCTTTGGATCTATGCATGCTTATTTAATACATGATCATGTCCTTGCTTTACTTTATTTGTTTATTGTTAATTTTCATGACGATCGGTCATAACTTTGCACATGCATCTATGTTTATCCAAAGACTGATCGTTGTCATGCTTACGTCATCCATTCGGCAATGTTCTTTTTCCCTTTTGCGGTTACCCGAATGGTCGTGGTTCTTTGACGATAGCTTTGCATAGCTATGTGTCATCTTGCTTGGCTCTTTAGCCGTAAATATGGAACTGTCTGGTACCACCGGCAAGTTCCAAGCTTTGGTATTTAACTTGTCTTATCTTTTGTTAATTTTCGGGAAAAATTGACCGGCACGTCATTTGCTCTGCGCGCGTGCGAAGCCGGCTTTCCGGCTTGTTGTGTGATTGGCGCCGAGCGCACTTTTTGCGTCAACACACTTTTTGGCACGCCCGGTGGGACCACGGCCCGAATTGGTTCAAGATGCACGAGATCACGGACCTCCTAGATGTCAACATCGAAGAGCTTTCTCCGGAGCAAAGATCGGCGGCTTCTAGACGCCGTGAACCGGTTTCGAGCGAAGTGTCTCATGTCGTTTAAGAAGAATCGAAGTGGTGTACCGTATCCGAAGAATGGCTCCGCCCGGAGTGCCGCCGCCGGGAGAGAGCGACGCCACAACCCAACATGAAAAGGAGGAATGCGCGCGGATCTTCCAAGAGTCGGTAGACAACATGCTCACCAAGCACAACCGAGGCTTTCCTCGGGTCGCTCCGGCGGATGATGGTGGCCCTCTTTGGCCGGGCGCGGGGCAAGCGATCGGGAAGGCGCACGCGGAAAGAGCACCGTGGAGCCGGGTGAATCAAGCTCTCGGCCGCCGCTACGGAGCCGGAGTGCGGCGGCCTCCTCCTCAAAGCTCCGGAAGCCAAGCGTTCCAACCTCCTCCGCAGGCGCGGGGGGCGGCCCGTTCGGCCTCCGTTGCAAGCTTCGGGAAGTCAACCAATCCTCGCCGCCACCACGGAGCAAAGCACGGGTCGGCACCGTGCAACGGCCGAATCCATACCGGCCTACGTACGGAGACCTAGCGTTCGGCTCATGCGGGGCCCCACTTGACCCCGGGCGAAGAATAGCACCGTCGACCAGCGGCTCCCGGAAGAATTTGTACGACGGTGGTTATCATGAAGTAGGAAATTACGGGGCGTTCGACGCCTTCCCGCACCCGGGTACGCGCCGGTGCGGGCGCGCAAGAGGATGACGCCCTAGCGCGCAAGATGGCCGAATTGATGCGAGAATCGGTTCGGCCTCAAGCCAAAGATGCGGGGGCCCCACCTATAGGCCGCCGTTCCCGCAGTGGTACTATAACGTGCTCCTCGCCGCCGAGGGTGAAGGCGCCGACGGAATTCACAAAGTTCTGCGGGCGGGGACGAGACAAGCACGGTCGAGCACATCGCCCGTTACCTCATGCGGCTTGGGGAATGCTCGGCCGAGGAGGCGTTCGGGGTTCGCTACTTCCCCGCTTCGGCCGACGGGCCCGGCTTTTCGGTGGTTCTCGTCCTGCCGCCCGAATCGGTGGCCGGATGGAAGGATTTGGAGCGTAAATTCCACGCTCATTACTTCGGCGGCGATTCGAGAAAAAGGCGGATTGATCTCGCCACCCCGAAGCAAAGACACGGCGAAACACCGTTGGAGTTTCTTAGAAGATTCGGGGAAGTCAAAGGCATGTGCTTCTCGGCCCGAACTTGCCGGACGATCGGTGGGCGATATGGCCGTCGCCGGGATGTTACCGGCCGTGCGCGAGAAGCTATTTGGGATGGAGTTTGAGAACCCGGGCCGGCTTTCACAAAAGTTATCTCGATGAGCAATCGAGCATATGGCCTCAAGAAAGACCCCAAGTTTGGCAAGCGACACGACGTCGGCGACATCTACAACCGGTTCTGGACAAAGCCGATATGTTCGAGGATTCGACGATGAATTGGAGGTAGGCACGGCGGAAATCATGTGGGGTAAAGAGCCTCTAACAATGAATCGGCGTTGGGTCGGGCGGACCAAAGGGACTTACGACTTTGACATTACGAAGGGCGATAAGTTGTTCGAGCTCTTGGTGAAAGAAGGCCGAATTAAGGCGCTCGAGGGGCATTCTATGCTTCGGCCTGATGGAGTTAAAGCGAGCGTTCTTGCGGCTTCCATGATAGGGACTCGCACTCCATCAACGATTGCGGGGTCTTCGGGATGAGGATCCGGAAGGCTATCCGGGAGGGACACCTCAAGTTCGATAACAAGATGAAGGCTGGATGGCCACCCCTTTCCTCGAGAACATGCTCGGCTTTTCGTCAACACGATAACAACCGAAGAGAAGGGGAAGGTCAAGGTCCCGACCTCGGCCCGAGTCCAAGCAAGGCGGGATCGGTGGACCCGGAGCGCCGGGTGATCTGGAGCAAGTACGGGCGATGCCCCCGCGTTCTCAAGAGCCACATCGAGATTGGGGAATCGTCCGGGCCTAAACCCAAGGTGACGTCACGCATTCTCCTCAACAAATGGCGGCGCCGGATGGAGAAGGAGCGCTACCGAAGCGTCGTCACGAGGAGGAGCGCGCGGGTTGAAGAGGAAGCGCGCGAAGGGACCGAGAACGAGTACACGCGCGAGCGGCGCGCGCCCACCGGGGGTGCGCCTTCTTCGAGCACGCTGTGGAACGAGGGCCTAAAGCGCCCACGTTGAAGAACCGTCCGAATGCGGCGACGGATATATTGAGTACGGGCGAGGAAGCGCCAATCGCCGATCCGTCCACGAGAGACTTGGAAGGATCCACCCAAATGGGGATCGGCGGCAAAAAATTGAGGTTATAGATCACCCCGGGAAGCGCCAAGGGCGATCTCGGGTGGGGCCGATCGGGAAGAAGACGAGGATGGCTACGTGCGGCGAGAAGGGGCGGTGGTGCCCACCCGGTCTACGCAAGAGCCAGAAGAGGCGGGTCCAACGCTTGAGGAACCGCGAGATGAAACAAGCCGGGATCCAGACGAGGCAGAAGTGGCGCCCCAAGGATCAGCCAGAAGGATCGAAGCGTTCGGCTCCTACATGCATGGTATACTTCCTGCCGAACGAGTTCATGGCTCCTGCTAACCAGGTTATGCAGGAGGAAGTTTCCTTCGACGACGAGCACGCCGAGGAGATGATGGCACAACTAGTGCTTGCCAAGCAGGCCGTCTTCGACAAGCCGGCCAAGAATCGCCATATGAGGCCACTGTACTTGAGGGGGTACGTCAATGGCAAGCCATTGACCAAGATATTCGTCGACGGCGGAGCGGCAGTCAACGTGATGCCATACACCACCTTCAGGAAGCTTGGCATGGGCCCGAGCGATCTGACACCTACAAGCATCATCCTGAACGACTTCGCCGGGAACCCCTCAGACACCAAAGGATGCGCTCACGTGGACTTGATGATCGGATCCAAGACGCTGCTCACCACCTTCTTTGTCATCGAAGGCAAGGGAGCCTACGGCTGCTTGGGCGGGACTGGATTCACGCCAACTGCTGCGTCCCATCCACCATGCATCAACAACTTATCCGGTGGGTGGATGATGAGATCGAGGTCGTCCGGGCGGATGACTCCGTAAGCGTGGCCAACATGGAACCGGCCTTCGGGAGTACCAAGGCATCGATTGCTTCTCGGGGAAGGACGGGGAGAAGGTCTGTTGAACTTGTCGGCGGTGACCAACGGCCGATTCAAGCGGTCGGCTCTTATAGTAATTTTTGATGGAGAACCCCGTGGATGGCACTGATGGCAAACTAGGGCGAGGGTTCATGTCGGCCGATAAGGCGGAAGAAGTTGACATTGGAAGCGGTGATAAACCAAGGCCGACGTTCATCAGTGCAAATTTGCAACCAGGTTTCAGGGGGAACCTAATTGAGCTTCTCAGAGAATATAAGGATTGCTTCGCCTGGGATTACTCGGAGATGCCTGGATTGGATCGTTCCATCGTCGAGCACCGGTTGCCAATCAAGTCTGGTTTCAAACCATATAAGCAACCGCCCCGAAAAATCTACAAGGATGAGGTATTGGCCGATGTGAAGAAGGAAATCGAGAGATTACTTGACGCAAACTTCGTTCGGCCGTGCAGATATGCGGAGTGGATTTCTAACATCGTCCCTGTGTATAAGAAGAATGGGAAAATGAGAGTTTGCATAGACTTCAGGGACCTGAACAGAGCTACTCCCATGGACGGATACCCGATGCCTATTGCCGATTTGTTAATTGACGCCGCTGCCGGACACAAGGTGATTAGCTTCATGGATGGCAACGCGGGATACAATCAGATCTTCATGGCAATAGAAGACATCTCCAAGACGGCCTTTAGATGTCCTGGACATATAGGCCTATTCGAGTGGATAGTCATGACATTTGGGTTGAAAAATGCGGTGCAACCTATCAACGGGCCATGAATTACATTTTTCATGAGTTGATCGGCAAAAGCGTGGAAATCTACATCGATGACGTGGTGATCAAGTCCTTAAGTCATGACACCCATCTAGAAGATGTGAAGAAGACCTTGGAATGCACCGGAAGCATGGTCTAAAGATGAATCCAAACAAGTGTGCATTTGGGGTATCAGTGGAGAGTTCTTGGGGTTTTTGGTCCACAAAGGGGGAATCGAAGTTGGCAAAAAGAGCATGAAAGCCATTGATGAAGTCGTTCCTCCAACCAACCTCAAGGAATTGCAATCACTACTCGGCAAGATCAACTTCGTGAGAAGATTCATCTCAAATTTATCACGAAGGTGTTGCCATTCTCTCCGCCGCCTGAAGCTAAAGAAAGATCGAGAAATTCACATGGGGCGACGAACAACAAAAGGCTTTTGATGAGATCAAGCGGTACATGAAGGAGCCGCCGGTCTTTGGTTCCTCCCCACCGAACAAGCCTTTCAAGTTGTACGTGGCGGCGTACCGATACCCAAACTAATGGATCGGCCCTTATTCAAGAATTCGAAGGAAGGGAGCGGGTAGTAGCCTATCTTAGCCGAAAACTACTTGATCCCGAAACCGAGTATTCGGCTATAGAGAAAGCTGTGTCTTTGCGTATACTACTCGTGTACAAAGTTTCGGCACTACTTGTTGAATGCCGAATGCACTGTATACTCGAAGTTTGATGTGATAAAACATATGTTATCCATGCCGATTTTGAATGGTCGGATTGGCAAATGGATTTTAGCTTTATCAGAATTCGAGTTGAAGTTCGAATCGGCAAAAGCCATCAAAGGTCAGGTCATTGCCGATTTTATAACTGAACATCGTGACCCTTCAATTGATCTGCTTGAAATTACCCCTTGGGCTTTATTTTTTGATGGGTCATCATGTGGCAAAGGTGGGGGAGTAGGGATCCTACGATTTCGCCCGAGAGGTGAGATGTTTGAATTCGCCATTCCTATACAACCCACCGTCACAAATAACCGAGGCCGAGTACGAGGCACTACTTCGGGGGCTTCAATATTTGAGAGAAGGCGGGGCCGTCTCGGTTGAGATCTATGGAGATTCGAATTGGTAATCAAACAATTGAACGGCCAATACGAGTGCGGGAGCGAAGCGGCCGAGGAGTTACTACGAGGAGTGCGGGGAGATCTTGAAGAGCTTCCCATTAGTAATCCTACGAAGACATTCCTAGAGAGCATAACAAAGAAGCAAACGAGGCTAGCTCGGAGCGCTTCGGTTACAAGGAGAGTCAAGAAGCGTTCGGCGCAGGTGTGTGCACTAAGGGCGGATCTTGCGTGAAGATGATTGGAGGAAAGAAATCGTTGATTACTTGAAAGATCCATCCCGAAAGGTCTCTAGGAAGCTCGGTACAAAGCAATTAAGTTCGTTCTTCCGGATGATAACTTATTCTATAAATCATTAGATGGGGTATTGCTACGATGCACGGGTCCCGAGAGGAAGCCAAGAACATGATGAGCGAGGTACACGATGGGATATGTGGAGCGCACCAATCGGCCTATCGGATGAAATGGGTTATTAGACAAGCCGGATGCTTTTGGCCGACGATACTAGAGGATTGCTTTGAGTATTACAAGGGATGCCAAGATTGCCGAGAGGTTCGGGAATATTCAAAGGGTCCCCGCATCGGCGTTGAATCCCATCATCAAGCCATGGCCATTCGGGGGCGGGGGTATAGACTTGATTGGCCAAATTAATCCGCCGTCTAGCAAGGGGCATAAGTTCGTGCTTTTGGCTACGGATTACTTCACCAAATGGGTCGAGGCAATCCCACTCGAAGAAGGTGACATCGGAAAACATGATCGAATTCGTCAAGGAACACATCATCTATCGATTTGGGATCCCTCGGACGATTACCACCGACCAAGGGGCACAATTCGTGTCATTGGAATTCGGAGATTTTGCCGAAAGCATGGGAATCAAATTATTTAATTCCTCTCCATATTACGCCCAAGCTAACGGTCAAGCGAGAGGCTTCTAACAAGATCATGATCAAGCCGATACAAAAGAAAATCGATCGAAGCCAAGGAGGTGGCATTCGGTACTCGGTGAAGCGGCGTGGGGCTTACCGAATGGCCCCCCATGGAGCTACAAAGACCTCTCCTTACGAATTGGTTTACGGGCACCATGCAATCCTACCTTGGGAAATACGGTCGAGTCAAGGAGGGTTGTGCTTTGCAAAACGAGTTGAGCTCCAAGGATTACGGTGGCCTAATGATGGATGAGTTAGAAGATTTGCATATGATCCGTCTCGGGGCCACCGGAGAACATCGAGAAAAACAAGCCGCGGGTCGCCAAGTACTATAACAAGAAAGTAAAAGTAAGGCAATTTGCGAGAAGGCGACCTCGGTGTGGAAAGCGCTATTGCCGATTGGAACTAAATACAGTGAATTCGGCAAATGGTCCCCTAACTGGGAGGGGCCTTTTCGTGTGGTCAGATGCGTTCCTGGTAATGCATACATATTGAAAACTTTGCTAGGAGAGGAATTTTCCGCCGCAATAAATGGAAGATATTTGAAGAAGTATTATCCTAGCATTGAAATTGATCGATGATTACACACATCGATACAAAATAGCCGGCGCTCAAGGATGAGGCCGCCTTTAGAACCAAAATCCATGAACAAGAGAAAATGGCCAGTGCCTAGATGCATTGCCCTTAGCTCAATACTACATTACAAGCGCTTCTTGCAGGATCACATCTAACAACCCTGATGGTCGAGTCCCCAAGGAGGTGGGAAGCAGAAGGCGTGGCGGAAGAAGCGAAAGTATGATACAATCTTTTCTTTACTTCTTCGAGCTGCTTGCCCCCTCTTCGCTTGTTCCGGGACCACCGTGACGGCAACTTGGAACGCACGAGGATGACCATGATTGGCGGCCTCTACCAAACTATCCCGGGCCGCCTTCGGGTTGCTTGTACTGTCGAGAGACATCCGAAGCAAAAGAATCGGGGTTAGAGGCAAGAAATCCGAGAGGCAAGCATGAAGGAGTCGGGAACATTTACCTCCCACTAGCGCTTCCCGAGCCATGTGACGCTCGCGCTCGGCTTGGCAACGGGCGGACATATCCCCGAGGCCATGCTCCGGGTGCGGATGCGGCGGCGCGGTCGATGATTGGTCCTCTCGTTCGGGCGTGGCATCCTCTCGCTTCGAAAGAGGAATCGGAGGAGATGTACTCGGCACATCTTCCGTCCCGATGACTTCTTCGGGGAGCAAATCAAGGCCGAAAAGGAAGAGGGGTAAGCATGAAGCGCAAGATCAAGCGGGAAAAACGAGAGAGCGGATCAAGAAAGAACTCACTTCCGAATCGTACGCTTCCTCGATGAACCGCTCCCCTGAGGTTGCTTACCCTTGTCCATGGCGTTGGGGTTTTTTCCTCTAAGCGACGGGGAAGAGACGAGAAATGATGGAGGAGTGCGCGAGTGGATTTGCAGAGCACCCCGCAGGCTATTTTATTGACCGGAGAGGTGCATTGGGAGTGACGACTGGCCAAGTACACACTGTTGGAATACCAAGCGGCGGTTTTTTTTTCACCGAGTGCGAAGGGTTTTCTCTTGAACAGTGTTTGCGGATTGCCGAATTGGGATCCTCTGTGGATTTTGCGCCAAGGGGCATTTGTTCTCACGCGTTCGGCTAAGGATAGTTCCCGGATGCATTCGAAGAAAGGGTCGCGGATGCAAAATGCAAAGGGAAGTCATCACAGAACAGGTGCAGAATTCAAAAGTTCTTCATCTAATTGCCGATATTTACACATCCCTAGTACAATCTAGTCGAAGAGCCTATTCAACACGGATTGGGGATGGGTAATTTCGGCAATGGCGTCGCCGTGGCCGTCAAGGCGCTCCGGGGATGAGCTCGATCTCGTCGATGTCCTCCGCGCGCGCCGCCCGAAAGCCACGCGGCCCGGTGGAATAGTCGACGTACGTATGCGTCGCCATCGCGGCCGGGCCCAAGGTGGTGCCCAAGCGAACGCCATGGACGGCCACCTCGTCGATGCGGCGCTCCACCACGGCCGGGCGCTCCGCCGGTGTGTCGCCGTGGGCATTCACCTTCTCGGCCAATTGCTCTACCGCGCCTTTAGGCGGTTGAGCTCGGCATCGCGGGCCGCAAAAGACAAACGAAAGGATTAGCATCAAAGGCGAGCCGGATTAAGAATCAATCTCGGGGCCATACCGTCGATGGCCTCCGGCGGCTGTTTGCGGCGGTCCTCCCATTCTAACTCGGCCACGCTCGCTTTCTTGGAGACGTCCTCCGGTTCGCGACGGGACGCCTCTAGCTTCTCCTTGAAGCGGATGGCGTCTGCTTCCCCGTACGGCACGGGGAGTGGCCATCGGACTCGAGGAGTCATCCGGAAGGGGCCGATTGGCGGCGCACGGGCGGATTCCACCGAATCGGCCGAAAAGGGAGAGATGATCGTCAAGGCAAGAGAAGATCAAGAACAGAATCACAGAGGAGAGGTTGACGATCGTCACCGCCTGCGCGCATTGGCACTGCTCCCCTCGGCCTCGTCGGAGGCACGGCGGCGGTTGAGGCGGCGCACCATCGTGGTTTGGGATGTGCACTGTTCGCGAGAAGGCTAAAGTTTGGCAAAGATTCGAGAGCTAGAAGGCCTGGTAGGGAGCTAGGGGCACCTATGGCAACATTTATAGGCACAGCGGGATGAATCGTGGCTTCGAGTCGTGGGCGTGGATCGTGGCGCATATCCCAAGAAAATCGGAAGGTGGAAAGGTTTCCACGGCCGGCCCGCCGGTGGAGCGTTTGGAGTTCTAGGGCCGAACCGCGTGTGGATCGATTGGCTCGGCTAAAAGAAATCAAAGTGTCGTTCGGGAGTTGGCGTTGCACTACCGAATGGGTCGTTCAGCATTACATCTCAAAGTACGCAAGAAAAAGGAAACAAATCATAGGAAGGTATCACGGGGACGACCAATTCAATTATACATCAATAAGGATGTTCAGGCATTCAGGAGTTTTGCGAGTACACGACGAACATTGGATATTATCAAATGGGAATTGTCCAGCATCTCCTGGCAGTCCTTTTGAGCACCGGATAAATCAGTGAGTTCCGCATTGCATTGCTCCACCTTGGTGACGGCCGATTTTACTTCCGCTTGGGTCTTTGCTATCGATCCGGAAGTTCGGCTATTTTCTGCTTGTCAATCTCCATCTCCGCTGACAGGCTTCTTAGTTCGGCTTCTAGAGCAGCCTTCCTAGCAGCTTTCAGATCATAAGAAGCTTGCAGGTTAGCCAGTGCATCCTTATGGTTCTCTACTTGGGATTGTGCCCCGTTCATGGCTTGTTCAGCATCAATTTTCCTCTTTTCAATGGCCGGACGGGAGCGCAATTTCCTCCAAGCGCGCTTCAAGGGTACATAAAGGGGCTCTAAGTCATAGACGGATGATAGAGAGGCTCTGATGTCTTCAGGGAGTTCTTGACTAATGGATTCAAACATCTCTTCGAAGTGATGGAGATCATTGAACTGGTCCTGAGCATCCTTTTCCGGCCAGGCGACAATTTCTGCGAGCTTGGGCGGCACTTCATCCGGCGATGGGCCGGGCTACTCCTTCCATCGCCTCGGTAGCTGAATTGCTCTCGGTGGCGAGGCTTGGTAATGGTGGAACCCGGTCCCGATGAAAAAACATTGCCGAATTAGGGATGCGAACATCGAGGCACCGGATTTAAGTGCGGATGGTTACCTCATGGTCGGTTCCTTGAGTAGGGGAAATCACCGGTGAAGAAGACGCCCCAAGCGCAGCCGAAACTTCCGAGCTAGGAGGCGCCGATGCGGCCACCGGCAACTCGTGGGTTTTACGGGCCGAAGGGGAGTCGGGTCCGCCGTCTCTCGTTGGGTTGGTTATCTCTACTTGAACAACGGTGATGGCACCCTAGGAGAACTTGTTGGCTCCGGTTGAGTTGGGAGATTCATCTCGGGAGAGTTTATTGCTTCGCAGAAGGTGATGAAGATGAGATCTCCACCGGAATGGGTAATTCAACCCCGGATGGGCTCGCTTGTTGAACCACCTGGAACATCTACAAGTTTGTTCTTCTACGGCTTCTTCGCAAAAAATCCAAATTGAAGGGATAAGTGCTAGTGCTTATCCTTGAAAGAGAACGATAAAGGTCGTACCGATGGATGGAGCATCGGCGGGTGCGGGGTTCCGAAGGTTCTTGGGTTACGGTACGAAAATGCACAATGATATGATCCATCAAGAGCGAGTGACCCGGTAATCAAGAAGGTAAAGGGGTTTACCTCAATGAGCACTTTCTTGACGGTTCTCCTCCTTTTAGCACTTGGAGGGGCAATCGGATGCGGACCTTGCCTCTGTCGACGACAAGGCTAGAAAGGCCGGGATCCGTGGTAGCATACCCGGCCATTAGTTGATGCGGGGTTGTGGATTTAAACCCCGTTCTTGAAATGGGGCCTTCGGCATTATAAGCGATTGCCCCGACTCGAGGGGCGGGCACCGTATTCGTGAACGGGAAGATGAAGGTCGAACTATGAATAAAGAGGAAGCGTCGATCTAAAGGCTCATTGTATCACCTCGAAGTCGGCGGGAAGTCGGTACCGGCTGCGCACGAAATACATGAACGGGCTCACCGAAGATATGGTCGTGAAATTCTTGCCACCGGGGAGTTGAAGGTGGGGTGAACTATGGTTGTGGGCACAAAAGGACATGTGTAGACCGTGGGACCGCACACATAGTTGAAAACTCGCTGCGCCCGCATCGGTTCTTTAATTTCCTCCCCGGGTTTGTGGAATTCATGCGGGAACAATCTTGGGGGCATCGGCCGCATCCAAGTTGTCCGGCCATTACATTAGGTGGTAATATTCATAAGTGCGACATTCCGTCTCCCTCCATTGAACTCGGCGGCAATATGCGGGGGCGGATTATGATATTAAAGATCTCCAAGAATCCCCTATCTTGATGGCCGGGCTCAAAGGAGAATTCGACAGGGAAAGGTCGAGTGTCATTGCCTAGATAAGGAAGCCATAGAGGATTGGAGAAACCTTTGAAGAACAATTCGAAGAGCCGGGCCGATGTCTCGTTGGATGAGAACGATTGAAGCCGCTTCTTCGTAGTTTTGGCATCCTCCGGTAGCTTGAGGCTCTCCTTCGGGGTGATTGGACAAAGGGAAGAACACCGGAGTTCAAATCAACACCGACAATCCGATGCATGTGGAGTTGCGGCCACATTTGAACAAACCACCAAGGGCCATTGACGCATGTTATCCTCTTCCGTGGTGTACATTTGGGTGACAATCGATGAAGCATATGATACACACGCCCAAGAAGAATTTTCCCGGAGGGAGGCGATTACCACTAGCCGGATGAATCGCCATTGCGATATGGTTCAAAGTGGGCTCGTTGGCCTTGCCACGAGAAGACGAATCGGCATAGCCACATGTTCGAAAAAAGCTCGTATTCAATATCACCCGGGGGATTGTCTTTCATGTGCTTCGGGATATAATTCTTGTAGCCGTTCCCCGGCTTTACCCCCCGTCCGGCATGAAGAATTTTTGAAATTCCAAGGCCGAACGGATCCCGCAATGTCAAGGCCGGTGATCATATATACGTCGGACGGGGTTGGAGACATTGCGCCATGCCCAAAAAGGAAGGCGTTGACGCCATTTGACCGAAAGTGGCATGCGGCTATCGAAGATCTTCATTCTTGGGGGTCTCGGCCACGGATAACTCCGGGCATTGAGCGATGCGGAGAGTATCCGGGTTGGTCAATCCACTTTTATCCGCAAGGATCCTCCCGTACCAAGTCTTCCAACCCGCAATTGGAGGTAAAGGCCGATTCTTGAACGCATCTTGCCACCGGGGAGGTGGAGACAAAGGCGCCTTAAAGGGGATTCTCTGAGATTCAGCGGCAATAAAATCCTGAGGGTCGGGATTCCCTTCAGGACCAAGGTAATAAGACTGCAAATTGGCCTCAATAGGAATCAGAAGAGCAGTAGAAGGCTCCTGGAAGAAAGCGGAAAAGAAAATCTCAGGTAAAATTGAAAACCTAATGCCGAACAAGGTTTGCGGGGGATGAATTTACCTGAGCATCTCGGTTCTGAGTTGCCATTGGAGGTTCGAGCTCGGAACAAGGGGATCTAGGGTTGAATCTGGATGAAGATTCCGGCGGATTGCGAAGAGCAGGTGTTGACAGATTTGACTCAAGGATTCGTGGCTGGAGTCAATTGCGGAACAAAATTACTTTTATCCCACAATTGAAGGGGCATGTGTTAACACCAAAATTTGGTAAGGAGTCTGACCTGTGGGTCCGGGTCGAAAAAGAGTCCGTCTGGTGGAAGGAAGGATATTTTCAGAGATTTTCGGCAAAGAGATCTGCGGTCGGCTATCTGCTCCGATTCGGCAAAGGAACAGTAAAGCTGATTTTGCGGGATTGGACGGTGACGTGGCTCGAATCAGGAGAGACGAATGGATGGACAGACGATCGAGTTTAGTTAGGCAATGAATCCATTCGCAATTGTAATCGACAGGGTATAAATACGATCCCTGGATGTATGTAACAGACACGTTCATTCCTCAATACACACCGGCCTTACGCCAAACCCTAGAGTCCTTGTCGTGTCGTCGAGTTCTTCGAGAGGGCCAATCGATCCGTCGACCTCCGTGAGTACCGGCAACCTTGTATCATGTCTAGTATCATGCGGTGGATTTAGATCTGATGCAAGTAGTCTTGTTACCATGCTTCGTGTCATGCGGTAGACTCAAGCTTGGTTCAAGAGGGTTTCTTGTTAGATCATGAGCCATGCGGTAGGCTAAGATCGGCTTGAGGCTAGTTATCGGCTCTATTGGGTTTTGGCAAAACCCAATAGATTCATTAAGTTATCCCGTGTTATCGTGAGTTTTACTTTATGTTCTAATTCATGTAACACACCCTTGCCCAATCTAGATGGATTTGGATCGGCTATATTTCTTTTAAGATCCTTGTTCGAGCGAGGTTTCGTGTTTTGACGCGTGGATCTTATGCTCTCCGATAGCCGAAACCGAATCGATCTAGGTTGTCACGTGTTGCGGGTTCAAACTTGCTTTGTTCGTATAAATCTTGAAAGAGCCGGGTATCATGCGGTAGATGCGGGTTTTTGGGTTGCTTTGGAGCTAGTCATCCGGTGGATTAGATTTCCATTTCGATCGATAGATTTATTCACGTGGTAATGTTTGTTCCTTCTTCATGGACCCCGGATCGGTTGTTCAGCCGTATTCGGTTATATCTTCACGAGTAGATCACGTGCTTTATTTATGTTTTAAATGATGTATGCTTTTAGCTTTCCATATTTAGATTATATCATGCGGTGGATAGATCTATTTGTGGAAAGTGGTGCGTTTTTTCTTGCAACTCGTATCATGCGGTGGATAGATTTGCTTGACATCGTACCCGACGGATCTTAAAGTAATTAGACATGCGGTAGACTAATGCTTTGGATCTATGCATGCTTATTTAATACATGATCATGTCCTTGCTTTACTTTATTTGTTTATTGTTAATTTTCATGACGATCGGTCATAACTTTGCACATGCATCTATGTTTATCCAAAGACTGATCGTTGTCATGCTTACGTCATCCATTCGGCAATGTTCTTTTTCCCTTTGCGGTTACCCGAATGGTCGTGGTTCTTTGACAGATAGCTTTGCATAGCTATGTGTCATCTTGCTTGGCTCTTCAGCCGTAAATATGGAACTCATGCGGGTACCACCGGCAAGTTCCAAGCTTTGGTATTTAACCTGTCTTATCTTTTGTTAATTTTCGGGAAAAAATAGACGGCACGTCATTTGCTCTCTCGCGCGTGCGAAGCCTGACTTTCCGCTTGTTGTGTGATTGGCGGCGCGCACTTTTTGCGTCAACGAGTGTTAGCCCACAAGAATGTGATGATAATGCAGTTTGATGCTAGAAGAATTGGAGATTTCAGACCAATCAGTTTGACCCACTCAGTAGGGAAAATCATTTCTAAACTGTTGGCATCTCGTTTAGCTCTTGAGTTGAATGTAATTGTGTCGCGTGCGCAAAGTGCCTTCATAAAGTGCCGTAGCATCCAAGATAATTTCCTATACACCCAAAACTTAATTCGTGCTCTGCATAAGGGGAAGGAAGATGCCTTCTTCCTCAAATTGGACATAGCCAAAGCCTTTGATAGTGTCCGGTGGGATTTACTATTGGAGGTGCTCGAAAATTTGGGTTTTGGCCCAAGATGGTGTGGATGGGTTTCTGCTCTTCTTGCATCCAGCTCCACTGCTATTCTTCTCAATGGGGCACGAGGCCAGTGGTACCGGCACCGTACTGGACTCCGGCAGGGGGATCCACTCTCTCCCATGTTGTTTATACTAACCATGGAGCCCCTTCAACGACTTTTTGATATTGCCGCAGAAGATGGTTTGCTATCCCCTTTCTGTAACAGGGCAGCCAGACTACGGTGCAGTATGTGTGCAGATGATGCCGCTCTTTTTGTCAAGCTGGTCAGGGATGATATTGCTACAGTGGCTGAGATCCTGGATATCGTTGGAAGGGCGTCAGGCTTAATGGTCAATCACAGCAAGTGTGCTGTCTATCTTGTTCACTGTGTGGAGGTCGATGTGGAAGCAGTTTTGCAGGATTTCCAATGCCTGATAAAAAATTTTCCTTGCACTTATTTGGGGTTGCCACTGCATTACAGACAGCTACGACGAGTTGAATTTCAACCTCTGATAGACAAGGTGGGAAACATGCTACCAGCTTGGAAGGGTCGGTTCCTTAACAGAGCTGGATGCCTCAAACTCATGATCACTGTCCTAACAGCCATACCGACCTTCTTCCTGACTGTGTTTGCACCAAAAAAATGGTTAGTCAAGAAGCTGGACAAATTGCGGAGGGGTTTCCTTTGGAAAGGAACTGACGATGCCATAGGAGGTCACTGCTTGGTGCAATGGGCGAAAGTGAAGCGGCCAAAGGCTCTTGGTGGCCTGGGGGTGCTTGATTTTGAGCATTTCAGTCGCGCTCTTCGCCTGCGGTGGCTTTGGTTCCAATGGACCAACCTGGCGCAGCCGTGGGTCGGCACTGATGTGCCTTGCAGCAAGGACGACAAGCAATTGTTCCGCGCCTCCACTTGCGTCACAGTGGGAAATGGTGTTGTGGCCAGGTTCTAGGAATCGCCTTGGCTCCAGGGGCGTGCGCCAAGGGACATTGCGCCCAACCTCTTCAGACTTGCTTGGAGAAAAAACCAATCTGTCCAGGAGGACCTGCAGGATGATCGATGGACTAGAGGCCTTTGGCGCATGACTACAGCGGAGGAAATGGCTGAACTGGTTGTTTTGTGGAGCATGCTACAGGAGGTGCAGCTCACCAATCGGCCGGATGAAATCAAGTGGCGGTGGACCTCGCATGGTGCTTACACTGCTAAGTCTGCTTATCAGGCTCAGTTCTTTGGTTCCTACTGCTCTTTTGATGGTAAGGCCATTTGGAAATCCAAGACGGAAGACAAGCACCACTTTTTTGCATGGCTTCTATTACAATGCAAGATTCTAACGGCAGACAAGCTGCTTAAGCGGAATTGGCCTTGCAACCCCTTGTGTCCCCTTTGCAACGAGCAAGAAGAAACAGTTGAGCATATGTGCTTGCATTGTGTGTTTTCCCAGGAGGTTTGGCTTCTAGTCTCCGAGTGGACCGGTGGCCGACTGAAGATTCCGGCGCCAGGAACCACCATGCAGGATTGGTGGAACAACTCTTTGAAGGGGCTTCGCAAGAAAGAGAAACAACAAGTGGCCTCGTTGCTGATTTATACCTCTGAATGTGTGGAAGGAAAGGAATAGGCGCATCTTTGACGGAGTGGTTGTTCTACCGTCACAGGTGCTCGCCCTAATCAAAGAAGAAATGAAGCTAAGGGAGGTAGCCTGCGCCTGTGGGCAGGGAGCCCAGACAACCTGATGTTGTTTTGTTTTTCGCCGGAGTCTCGAGCTTTCTTTGTTTTCTTGTAATAGCACAATCGCTGTAACTGCAAACTCCTCTTCCCCTTATATGAAATAGCAGTGCTCCTGCTTTAACTTAAAAAAATAATGCAGTACGAGACAAGAGTATATATGGTATCTCATCAGCACCTGTATATATACAATTAATACATTAACATGTACAGTATATTTGAAGTTCAATTAACATGCACCTAGCTAAATAATTAATATGCATGATGCTTATAATTAGTTTAAGAAGAACAAAAGCATGCTGGTGTGCTAGACTGTTAGTGGTAGATATGCACAGAATAATAATGCATGCATAGTGGGTGCAATGGTTTCCTTTGTTTTGTCCCTGTCAGAAGTCAGAGGTTTCAGAATATTATGATGCTCAATATTATGCCCTGGTTCGCATGATCCATGCGTGCCTGCGGTTACTGTGGTGAATGACCATCAGCTCGATCGATCGATGCCTCGAGCCCTCGATGTATATACTATCATCACTGCGCCAATTTTTTATGAAACAGAAAAATTAGTCAAAAAGGAAGAGAGAAAATTAGTCTCGATGCACTTTCATTATGTACTGTACTAGGAATAGAAGCAACTGCTATATAGAGTTTGCAACCGAGCGGCGAAGAAAGACGCATATCCGAGCTTGCCGGCTACGCCATCGCTAATACCATATTACCACACGCGAGAGATACCAAACAAAAAATGAAGTGCCTAGCAAGCAGAGACTACTCAAATATTCAGATCAAACTGAAACGAGCAAGTCCATTCAGGTTTTTAGGATTCATTGGACCGATAACTAATGTGACAACCAGCAGTGGGACCGGGGGAGGAGCGGAATAAAAGACCTTGGCTTAATGGTACCGCCGCCGTTGAGAGGCCCGCTGCTGTGGGAGAGCGAGTCGGAGCTCAGCGACGACACTTCCTACTACAGCCAAACGAAACAACAAACCCATCAGTTACGAATTCAGTACACCCGAAGCACTCGAAGCAAATATAATGATATTCTAGATTTTGCTATTTGCATAGAACTAAACAAGTTGAATGATTTGAGGAATTAAATGATATATTGCCAATCAATGCTTCTCATGTAAAAGCAAACACTACCAAAGATACAAAATACTCAATTATGTGTCCTTGTAACAGAAATACAATACAACGAATGCGGCCAAAATACTCAATTTTGTGGCCTTGTAGAATCAGTGTCACCGGGAGAAACTATTGCTAAGTGCTAGCAAAGAATAGGTTATCAGCAATGTGCTAAAAAATGAACTGATCCAATCATCCAAACAAACAACCAAAATGCATACTCTGAAATTACTTGTGGCAGTACTCTGAGACTGCTACCGATCATCAGGCAATGATGTTGTAACCTACTGAAATAATAATTGAAATAAGAATGCATTCCCTTTTTCTTTTCTATAGTCCAGATAGGTGTGATGATTAAAACTCTAATCAAAACTTAGCACTGATAACAACACTGATAGCTTAGAAAAAATACTTCAGACAACATATCGACCAAACTGCACATCAAATTTCATGTCCATGCTTGCTAGTGGTATTGCAAAAAGAAAAAGGAAATAAAGAAACGATGACTCGACTAGTTTTCACTACGGCGACCTTGGAGGGGGCACAAAGCCGAGCAATCTTTTTCTTCAACCAAATCGGCTCGACATTTGGATTTTTGGTACCCACAAACACTTTCCGTGTGTTTCATTTTCAAAAACTTCATTTGCATCGGCCTTTTCTTCATCGAGCCTGACCCTTCCATGGCTCCACAATGTCAATACATTTCTCAATTGAATAGTCTTCTTCACGTTTCTTTTTCTCTTCTATTGCTTCTTGAGCCTTTTGAATATGAGCCTTTCTAAAGCCAAGGTAGTCTCCAAGTCTTGCCGCCATTTGACTTTGCTTGCATTTCTTTCCACTTTGGTAACATCTAGGTCCTCTAAATTGTGAGTACCTATATCGATTGAACTTCTAGGCCTTCTACACCACCAAGACAAATACCGATCCGAGATGGAAGTGGTACTTGGGGTGGCCGATTTGAGATACTACTTCGGGGATTGGGTTCGAGGTTGCGGCTCACTTCTTTGTGGTTGATGTGGCACTAGTGGAGGTGGTACTAGTTGAGTTGATGTGAAGTTTAGATCACCTGTGGCAATGCTTGCCTATAAAACAAAAGATTTACTACAAATCGGCTAATCGAAAAACGAAATTGAACGGGAAATGGCGGTTCTACCACGGAAATGGAAATTGAACATGCAAGAAAGTGCTATATTAAACTTGAACTATATATTACCTTCATATAGTGATTCCAGGCTGCTATATAGAGGAAATGGTTTCTTGCGAAATTTGCTGACTTTGGGATTGTCTTTTATCATTTTTCCCATCCTTGTGGTTCTGCAATGATCATGCCCAAAGTGTCATTCCAGCCCACACCACTTTTCCTAGCTTCTTTTATAACCTTGTATTTGCCTTTCATCTCCTTCTCCTTTTCTTGTACTTGTTGTTTACTGAAGTTTGCTCTTGGAAACATATCATTGAATTTGTTTGTGATACTCCTCCAACCTTCAGCCGTCCACCCATTATGCCCCTTAAACATGGGTGTGTTGCCAAGCTCTTTCAAAATATCCACCAATCCCTTCTCATGCGTAAAGTTCCAGGTGGCCCTTTCTGATGACATTGCTGCAAGAAATAAACAAGAAATAAATCGATGCATCCTAGTGCTTCACCTAATTATTATGGGCAGCCCACATCTGATGGGCAATTTGGTCTCGTAGGGCGTTTCCATCAATCGATTGAAGTTCATCTGGGTAATTGTCATCCCCCTCTGGTAACTCAACAAAATCGGTTGGGTTGATATTATTTGGTTGGTGATCCAGCCACCCTTCATCCCCATTTAGACCTCTAATGAGATTGTGAAACACTTGCACGCTGCGCTGGAATTTTAATCTGATTCTCAATGGGATGAAATGTTCCAACTTTTAGGATTGGAAACCGTTTCTTTAGCACACCAAAAGCCCTTTCAATATGATTGCGAAGCTGAGCATGCCTATGGTTGAACAATTCCTTATAATTTGCATACCGATTGCCTTGCCTCCTAAACTCACTAAGGTGATACCTAAGGCCTCGGTATGGAGCAATAAATGAGGTTGTATTTGCATAACCACCATCTACAAGGTAGAACTTTCCTTCAGGCACATGAAAACCCTTGGCAAGTGCAGACCATAGGACCCTTGCATCAGATGCCGATCCTTCCCAACCACATGAGATGAAAGTAAAATTCAAATCAAAGTTGCAAGCACACATCACATTCTGTGACAAGGTCCCTTTCCTATTTCCGAAGGGAGCGGCTCTTTCTTGTGCAATAGTGATAGGGACATGAGTGCCATCAATGGCCCCAATGCGGCTTTTGGAAGAAAGGCATAAAACGGGGATCCGATGCAATCTTCACATGGGTATGGTCCACATTTGGGAGATTCACAAATCTTTGTGTAAGTGTTGGAATTATATCGAAGACCTCCGTTATTTTCCTATGGATAGTCTCACCACTGTGCTGAAATTCCTTCTTTAGCCTATCAGTGCTAGCATTGTAAGCAAGCATGAACATGAACATCCCTAGCTGCTCCTCAACTTTAACACCACGGGTGTCATGCAATAAATTCTGTGTCCTAAGATAATGTGATGTAGCTCTAAATATCTCAGGCTCCATCCTAAACTCCACTCTGCACCAATTCGGATGGCCTTCTAATATTTCTTTGATCTTTTGTGCACCAGAAAGAGAAGAGGTGTGCTCTGGCCTTTTCTCATCATAAAGGCACAGTTGAAGTGCAGGGAGCAAAACAAAAAAATTCACCATCCTCTTCCTCCTGCTCTAACATAAATCTACTAAGATCATCCTCCCAAGTTTCCATAGCAGTATCTAAGAAATAGCTGGTCCTGTGAAAGTCAAAAGTTATTCTAAGTTGTGAAATTCGTGTGCACTACTGCACTCTAACACTTTTACTGCACTACTGAATTGTCCTTTTGTTTCTTTTGGCAACCTTCTTTTTAATCCTTTATAGGTGCTGGGTGGTGGTGTGTGTTTCTGCACCAACAATATTCCTGAACTAGCGTAATGTAGGCTGCATGAGCATGAACAATTCAGGAACAATACAATAACACACACACTCTGTATGTAAGACAACTCTACGGTCAAAAACTGCAGACAAGGACAATAGAAGGAATCGACTTAGCTGAACTCATTGATAAGCTTAATTAAAACATGTTTTAATTTCTAGCCTGGAAGCAATTTATGTTCAGCTAGTTAATAAAAAATGTAACAGGAGACAATGGTTAATATTGTTCCTGGCTGATAGTTTTCTCAGTTTTCAACTTCAGAGAAGGATGTGCAATGAAACATGGACAAAGAAAAACTAACCCTAACACAACCTAAGCAGTGTTCTGCCAAACATATATTCAGAACTGAGTTTTACTGAAGGAAACATAGTCAACAATGCACAATGAAACATCTAACTGCACTATCCGTCCAGGCCTGAACTTGCGACCACATGTTGAAAATCAGGACTAGAGGAGTCTGGTTCAATTCACATAATTTGACAAAGAGCGCACAATGAATTACACACAGATAATGAGAATACCAGCTTAAGCCTTTCCTTGGTCAGACGTACATATCACGGAAACCATAAATTTAACAGCACAGGCATTCTACTACTCCCAGTCTCATTCCAGATCAACAATTCAAGGTTAGTCACAGGTGTACACTAAATCATTCCTCTTGTTTTGGTAGAATTAAACATTCGTGCGAGCAATTAGAAAAGCACACAAGTAGGAACAGGCACCGAAGCCTTTGCTTAGTAAATCACATGCAAACCACTACCACATATGCTTACGTAATACTTAACCATGCAAACCACTACCACATGAAGAACTGGGTTAAAGGTAAGAGGAATCAGACCCCAAAAGCTTCTTGTCGCGTACCTTGATGAAGCCGATGTCCTTAGCTTTGTTGCGGAAGCACTGCCTGCTGCATCAGCCCGTACTTCCGGATCAAGCTGTGGGGGTTGGCGCACACGCGGCTGCAATCACAAACCATAACACGGCATCCATTAGCAACAATCGCCTAACAAACCGAAAGCCTAACAAACCGAAATTAGGTGCACATTATATTATGCATCCATATTCGACCACGACATTCACACGTTTTCTTTTTGTTCAAACAACGATCAGCAAGACTGCTACATATAAATACAATTAGCATGCTGTATACGGAGCTTATCGTGCCAAATAAGTTAAGCATGCATGCCAAATAAACAAAGCGGCCGATAGCATCTAGATCTTACCTGTAAACATATAGTATTCTTGGACTTATTACAGCTCATCCAGAGAGGGCTACACGGCAAAATATTTTTCAGGCGAAGGTACTAACTCCATCAATTTTGTCATGTACTAGTTTCATTTGCTTGTTTGAAATGTCAATTAAAGCAGACCAGACTGAGTACTAAATAATTTGTAAAGTGGGTGAAAAAACAAAATAAAATCTCAGGTTTTGGAGGTCATAGCAACTGGACAAAAGGGAGTGTGACTAGGTAGCACATGCAACACTACTTTGTAACAAATGACAGCGAGACTAGACATCACGAGTGTCATCGATCCAGCACTTCATTCAGTTCGTGGATCACGTACTATATATAGCCGCAACTGCAGGCAATTGAAAACGAACTGTATGTAGCAAGATAGCCAGCAGAGAAACCATGCATCATTGTAACTGGATTTGTTCAACTCGAAATCTTGTACGGTTTTGTAAAAATAAAATAAAACTCCCCAAATCTAGTAAGCATCAAGAAAAATGCATCCTGATGGGAGTGAGATTTCGCTAGTCTCCGAGATAACAACAACTGAAATCAAACACGGAGAATGAATATGGTGAGATTAACAAGTAAAACAAGGAGTAATGACTAGTAAGTAATGGATATAGATTATTGTTAAGATACATATGAGGTTGGCCAGGGACGGGGAAACGACCGACGATGAGAAGCATGTGTGATGTACTGCGGCCGGGGGTTCAGAGACGGATGATTAGGCGTGCACCCAACAGGACTAGAACAACACATGTTCGCCTAAGATCCAAGAATCATAGAGGGAAGGAGCTGGTGGTGTGGGCGGCACAGACCTAGCAAGTGGAGGAGGGAGGGGAAAACTTACATATGTTTTAGATCGAGATGGAGGCGGCGCTTCTGGGGGGCGGCGATGCGGAGATGGAGGCGGCGCTTGGTCGGAGAGGCGGGCCGGCGGAGCGGAAGAAGGCGCCGAGGATCCTGCTCTCTCCCTCCGCCCCCTCCAGTACTGGGTTGCGGTGCGCTGGATTCGAGACGTGCGACGGCGTAGGTGGAGAAGCGGACGGGGAGGCGGCGTGGTGGGGCAGTGACGCAGATGGTGGAGCGGCGGCGCAAGCGGTGCGATGGACGAGGAGGAGGAGGCGAATCGCGAGGAGGGGAAACGACGGGGCGCCGCCGCCAGGAGTCGGGAGGTGGGGATTTCTCGGCGCCAAACGACCCAAAATGATGGCCCGGGGAAAAAACGACGAGGGGGGGGCGGCCCAGGGAATTCGAAGGGATCTCTCCGGGATTTTGATTTCCCAAAGGGGCCCTTAGTGGTAGATATGCACAGAATAATAATGCATGCATAGTGGGTGCAATGATTTTCTTCGTTTTGTCCCTGTCAGAAGTCAGAGGTCTCAGAATATTATGATGCTTATGCCCTGGTTCGCATGATCCATGCGTGCCTGCGGTTACTATGGTGAATGACCATGAGCTCGATCGATCGATGCCTCGATCGACGTATATACTATCATCACTGCACCAATTTTTCTTGTCTGGCTACGCCACGACAGGGTTACATGTAAGGCAGGCAGGCATGACTTTTTTCGGTAATGCTAAGGAACAGACGTCCGACGTGTGAGCAAACTATCGGACGTCATGTGGTTGCGCCTCATCCACAAGAAATACTCCATCATTATCTCTTTATTCACTTCTCTCTCCTGAGCAAACTCATCTCTCTCTCTCTCTGCTGCTGCACATGGACGGGGTAGCTCAGCATTCGCTGCTGCTCACCACCAGGGAGCCATGCCCAAGGAGCCGGTCGTGCACCGATGCTTGTTGTGCGAGCGTTGCTTAGTGCGGGAAGCCATGGGTAGGGGTTGCTCCGCGTGCGTGCGTGCGCGCCACTGCTCGCCATGGAGCAGCCATGGATGCGGACCTCGTCGGCGGCATGGGTTGTCGCTCCTGCGGCTAGGTGTGGCAACTTGTTGGCAGCACTTCCTCCGCAGGCCTCCACAGGTAGGGCGCGGGCGCGCGACCAGCGGAGCGAGTCACCTCCATAGGAAGCAGTGGAGCAAGCGATGTTGGTCAACGCGCGGCGGCGGAACTCCTCTAGACGTCGACGGCAAGCCGCACGGCGAGTGCGTGCTGCTCCTCCGTGGTCGAGGGCAGACTCCCCTGCGACTGGACGGTGGGCCGCCGCTCTCGACACCCCCCGGGTGGGAGCTCGTCAGCGGGTGGCCGGCCGCGGGCTACCGCTCCTTGCGCCAGCCGCCAGAGGAGCTCCGAGCGGCATCCTTGACGAGCAGTATGCAATGTTGCAACTGTGTATTACACGTGTTTCAAATGTCTCAGCAGGATGTTGCAAGTGTTTTGTGTGGATGTTGCAAAAGTAGATCCAGATGTTTTAATGTTGCGGATGTTGATCCCTCAACACAACAATTTTTATTCCCGATGTTGCAATTATTTGTTTTCGAATGTTGTGAATGTTGCAACTATTTTTAACATATTTTTGATGTTGCAAACATTAATTTTTAGATGTTGCAAATGTTGAGTCTCGACGTTGCAGGCATGTTGGGTGTTGTGTCGAGGGGGAGAAGGGCCCCTGATGTTGGATGTTACAACCATTAATTTTTGATGTTGCAAATGCTGAGTCTCGATGTTGCAGACATGTGTTGTTGGGTGTTGCAAATATAAAATTTTAATGTTGCGAGTGTTGAGTTTTGATGTTGCAAACATATGATGTTGAGTTTTGTGCCGAGGAGGATGGGAGGAGGGCTCCTGATGGTGGATGTTGCACACAACACGGTCGCAACATGGTCACAATATAGTCGCAACATGATCGCAACATGGGAGGAGGGAGGAGGCCCGCTGATATTTTGATGTTGCGCACAATCTGCTCGCAACATTGCTCGCAATGGCTCGCAACATGCTCGCAACATTTGCTCCATAGCTTTGAATCAGACGGCTGAAGATTGATTCGATTCTCATCCGATGGTCACGGAGGCGTCCGATGCTAGCGCCCGGATCGGACGTCCGGGCGCTAGCAGCTCCTAGGAGTACGCCGCTACGCGCAAATCTGATTTAATTTAGTTTGTGCTACATTGCTAATTGCGCTAGTATCACATTCACATCATATATAGTAGTGGAGGCGCTCTTTATTTTGGGGGAGTTGCTGATGATTTGTGCTAGTGTGTAGTCGTGTAGATATGATCAAACTTAATTATAGTACTGAGTCAGTGATACTCATTTTTGAGGGGTTAATTAGTCACCTGGCCCGTCATGTATCCTTTATTCATATTTTCAAGTGGGTCGACGACGATGGTTACAGTTGCTCATTATGTGATCGGTGATCCTATCTGCAGTATACTGTTTGACTTGATGGGTGCTGCCAATATGGTGCAAAACCATTGCCCATTTCTTTTGAAAAGGACCGCATTATATCTATATAGACTATAGGACACAGTCAATGATTGCATACTTAGCCAAATGGCGTTAGCAAGTCAAATTGTACCTAAATTATATTGTGTATCTGAGTGGACCATGCAATGATACAAATCCATGATGGCACATATATGCATACATACATACATGCCACCATTTCGTTTATTAATTTGAAGAATAATGAAGGCAGAAATTAAACGATAGTTTCCCTGGCGTGTGGATTCAAGTCCTCTCTTGGAACCTGATCGATTTACCGGTCCTCAACATGTGGATTATATTGCCTATATGTGCAGTTTTATGCCAAGACATTTCACGTGATGTCCTAATGAAAAGACTACAACTGCGATAACTGAGGGTAAATTGTAAAGCATTATTCTACCATTATATTTTTTCTGATTTGATCCAATGCGCGGAAAACTGCCCTATACTGGCAAGTACATACATCTAAAATCCAGTGAGTACGTAGCGTATCATTATATACTAAAGCCTACATGTCGTCTCAGCTGCTTTTTACCAGGTTCCTCTCTTCTCTTCTTTTCACAAAGTGGGTGTGGCCTGAGAAATGTGAGAGCTGTGGTCTGCAAAAGCAACACTTTCTTAGCGTCATTGATCTATCCGGAGTATATACGGGAAGCTTTTGGCTGGGGGGACAATATTATGACATTAATCCCAAGATTGATGGTGGATGCTTGAGGGTCTTGTAGTAGGCTGATCTGGCTTCCTCTAGAGTAGTCCTGCTTAATTAGCCGATTTTTGTTTTTCAGATATATATATATATATATGTATATATATATATATATGGGTAACATTAATTATATGAAGAAAATTATCTTTCTTATTATGAAACAGCCATATATAACTCTAGTATAAACTGATGTGTGCCCTAAAACTATAATGGCAGCGTGCGGTGCGGTGCATAGCATATATAATCCGAACTGATGCGCCAAACCTTGTGATTGACTAAAGAAATACACTCACATTATCAGAAAAGATCAACCCCTGCCGCTGATCCTGTTATAGTGACTATATATATGCATGCTAGAAAAGCATACTCCCTCCGGTTTGGTAAAGAAAGACGTTTAGGACAGCGACACGATCTCCAAAGTGCAACTTTGACTTCCTATTTTTACAAAAATAATTATTAAAAACTAACATATGTATACTTTTATGAAAGTATTTTACAAGACAAATCTACTCATGTAGTTTTCACATTTCCAAACTCAACAACTTAAAAGTTATTCATGATTTATATTCCCAATGTTTGCTCAAATTTTGTCCAAAACGTTTTCTTTTACCAAAGCGGAGGGAGTATCAGATTTGCATTGTCCTTAGACCTCAACCTCAGTCCCATCCTTTTACATCTTGGCCATGAATGGATCCATGTGTTAGTGTTAGTTTGGGTAAACTAACACAAAACTAACACAAAAGATCCATGCATAGGTGTTATTTTGGTGTTAGTTTGGACTAACACCCAAAAAACTAACACCTCCAAGAGGTGATAATTGGTGTTAGTTCTAGTGGACCCCACACCTTTTACTCTTTCTCTCTCCCTCTAGATCAACCAATGATTGCAAAAGTAGCACTATATGCAAAAGTAACACATGTATCCATGCATCTAAGGCGTTAGTTTGCTAGGTGTTAGTTTGGGGTGCAAAAGACTACCACTAAAACTAATACTAACACCAAACATCCATTCCTTACCAACCAACCAGCAAGATGATGGTGGAATGGTTAGGGTATGCGGAGGACAATCATGAAGTTGCAGGCATATATCACCTCAAAAGGAGCGGGGGAGGAAGGGAACCCGAGAAATATTCTCTTGGTAGCCTGATAGCAGCCTCTGTCGTAGCCTCGTAGGTGACCAAACATATCATTGGGTTAGGAGCAACAGTAGTGTACTGCTGTAAACTTCAGTGGTCCAGTTCCTCACGAGTCGTCGCGTAACAGGTTTTTGGGTTAGTAGTTTTTGGTGATGTGGGCTAGAAAGAACGGTGGGTGCTAAGTTCCAACGTGTGAAAGAGCTTAAATCATAAACTTTCTTGATTAAATTAATTTCCTTCTTAAAGATTAAATGAAAAGCCCAACAATTACTTTGTTTATTTTTCGTGTGGGGTATGCTTGTTTATGCATGAATTTGTAGGAATGCGTATTCATTATGAGCTTCTCTAAAGCCACCATCTTAGACCACCCGCACCGGTCTCCTTCAAAACGGTGCTATCCTCTTTTCCGTCAGTTTTTGAAGGAGAGAACGTTGCAGCGGTCTCCTGGAGGAGCTCGGGAAAAAAGCGTTGCGCCCCCGCTTCCTCCAGATCCAGAGGGATCGAGGGGGCTCCGCGAGGGGCCACCAGGCGTCCCGATGTCGCTGTCCAACGACCTCGCGCCCTTGTCCGCCTCGATGCGACGCTCGCCGGCGGAGAAAGAGGCCTGCCTCCCATCCCTTCTGCTCCATGTGGCGACCGCGCGTGGGAGCTCTGTCGTCGGGGGCTGGCGCCGGCGATGAGGGCCACCGTCAGAGGGAGCAAGGGAGACGGGGTGGCGCGCCGGCGAGCAGGAGAGATGGGCGGCGAAGCACAGGACAACCCCAGATCGGCACGCCGTCGGGCGCAGTCCTCGAGAGCTCGGAGGCGCGAAGGACCGTGCGGCCACCTCGTCGCCGTCATCCCTACCGACACCCAATCCACGGCGGAGTCCTCGAGGCGCACCTCCACCTCCCGCCGCCACCGGGAGCTCCGCCGGCTCCGGAGCCCTGCTCCTCCCGCGCAGGGAGCTCCGGCGCCCCCGAAGTGACGAGCCACACCCAACCTTGGCTCCTCCGCCGGCCGAAGCTACCCCGCCGCAGGAGCTCGCGCGGGAACCGACCCCGTGGCCGGCCGCGGGGAAGTAGGGTGCTGCCGCCGCGGAGCAAGGAGGGTCGGGAGCCCCTGCGCCTCGCCGCCGCCGCCGGGAGGACGCGTCGAGCCCCTGCTCCTCAGGATCCGCCACCGAAGTTCCCGTCCGCCGGATCCACAGGAGGCCGGACGAGAGGGAGCAGAGCTACGGCCGCCGGCTATCGGGGCAGAGGCGAAGTAGGGAGCAGAGCTCCGGCCGCCGGCTATCAGGGCCCAGCCCAAACCAGCAGCTCGGGCCCGCCATGGATGCGCGCGTGCCCGGCTCTGCGCGTCGAGGTGGAGTAGAGTGCGCCGAGAGGAGGGGCAGACGACGCCATGGAGGAAGTTGACGCTCCGCCCGGCCACGTCTGCCTCGACTCCTCTGCTAGCGAGGAAGCAGCGGCCGCGCCGGTGGGCGCCCCCACGCTGTGCTGCCCGTGGGAGCTTGGCCGCGCTGCCGAGGAAGATGGGAAGGAAGGAGAGGAGAATATAGTAAAAATTTTGGGTAGTTGGGTGGGTGGGATAAAAAATATGAGTGGTGGGCCATAAAGGAGAGAGTTGAAGGAATATGGGTGCGGGAGTAGTAAATATGAAGGGAGAATATGAATAAGTTGGATGGAATATTCCGTTTTGAAGGAGAAGACGAAGGAGAATGAGTGTGGATGGTCTTAGTCAACATTCCTTCGAATACGTGGGGTCTGCGTTGCCACATTGGGAGTCTTCTGAGGTCGAGTAGTGGATGCAATGTGCTCATGTATGAAATGAAATGATGCTAAGGTGCCAGGGTAGTAGTACAATAATAGTACTTGCCCTAGCTAGACATGCACTACTGTAGACAAAAAGATAGACAGTGTGGTGTTGTACTGTACATATGTAGGAGCACTGAATGCCACTCATATCGGACTATATATCCCTTCGTCACTTCGTGTATATAGTTATATGAAAATTGAAACAATGGTAGGAGTACATGACAGTGTCATAAAAGGATGTGTCGTACATCTTATATTCTAGCTAGGATAGGAGGAGTGCAAACTCTCGTGCAAATTTGATTCATACTCTCTTTGTCCCGTTTTAGTCGTTGCCAGAGAATCGTGACCCCTTTTCAGCCACTGTTCTCCGAGCGACAAATAAAGCGGGACGGAGGAAGGAGAAGATATGATCGATGCTCTAGCTTCTTTGAGCTAATTAACTATATATATATTCATCCCACAGACGAGAGCGAGACAAGAAATTATGCTTGTCTCTTCGCTCTTGGTGAACTTGAATGGTGTCTATCGCCTCCCATTTTGCCGGCTTTACCACGCTGCACAATAATTATTGAGCCGACGCGCGCGCGCGCACACACATGTTGATCTCACGTACGCGTCACGGTGCAGTAGCACCGCACACACGTAAGTTTCGGTCGTCGATGGCGACCACTGACCACTAACTTAATCCGTATTATACCTCGCATAATCCAGACGAGATCTCTCTTTGGGTGTGGGCGATCGACGAAAATGACGCCGGTGATCGGGACTAATTGCAGCTACGTGCACGTACAGGTAGATTAAAAAAACCCGACGCCATTGGACGTTTTGCAATTATATATGTGCCGCATACATACAAAAGATGGATGCAGCAGGACTCCGATCTGGATCTTGGCAGAAAAAGAGAGCCGAAAGAGACACAAGGGGTGATGGACTGTCGAAATCCGCTCGGCGTTCTTTTGGAAAAAGTAGTAGACTACTGGTCGTAGGGTGTAAATAAGCACATTTAGCATATCATCAGTGGTCTGTTCTTTGCCGAGGAAGAAAGTTTAATTTGTTCATTTTCAATCATGGCTGCATTTTGCATAGATTCAGGTAAAGCTCGCGCCGAACATTTCGGGATCTCTGCTAAAAATGTTGTGGTAAATCAAATATAATCATATTATCATAAAGAAGGTTATCATTCTCAGAATTTTTCTGAAAACGAATTGCAATTTGAGACGAAGAGAGTACTCTCGAGCTTTGTTCGTTGAAAGTACCACTACAGGATCAGTCTCGCGATCGACCGCACCGAGAGGCGGCGCTTTACACCACCGCCCCGGAGGGAACAGGCCAACAGGGCAGGCGATCAGTCGTGGTTACCCATTAGCGCACTGGCTGTGGCCGGCGCGGCGGCACCGTCCGTCCTGCGCCGCTCGCTGGCGGGCGACCGCCCCTAAAACCACGGGAAAACGACCAGACCTACCCGCCCGCTCGCCGCTCCCCAATTACCTGTTTCAATTCTCACCTCATACTGTCTCCAGCGATACTCTGGATCCCCATATGCAAAATCTCATTTTTGACACAAAGAGAGAGAAGGAATCCCGTCGCAAAAACGTGAGGCCTCCAGCAGTGTGCCGATCCCGTCGCCCATCTGCGCGGCAGTTGCTCCGCGCGCCCTGGCACGGAACCACCGCGTGCCTACGCAGGGCCGGGCAAGGAGGAGGAGGAGGAGGCCGAGGAGGGCCCGCTGCTCCCTGATCTCGATGGGAGAGGAGTGTTGCCGTCCCCATCCCCATCCTCGTCCCCGTCCGCTCCTCGCGCGCTTCTCCTGTCAACCGGATCTGAGACCCTCCAGCAAGGCGGCGCGACTCTCCTCTAGCTCCGCCGTCGGCCGGAACCGAGCTCTGGGACAACGAATCGAGCTGCTCCGCTTGGCGGCGCCGGCCCCGCTCCGCCGCGGTGCCCCGCCGCGAATCAAGTCAACCGGGCCTCCGCCGCTGCGGCTCCTCGCCACGAATCGAGCCGCCCGGTGCAAATCGAACCTGCCCGGCGTGGCAGGCTTCTCCACCGTGGAGGTGGCGCCGGCGCAGGAGAAGAGGGAGGGGTCGTGGTCAGGCGGGGTGCGAGAGGGGGAGAGAGAGAGGGGGTCAGCAAAGTGAAGAGGGACGGTTGGAATGCAGAACGCCAAGGAATGCGGTGCGGCCGGGGTGTTTGCTCGTTTTGCAGATGCAGATGTTGGAGCTACCACAGTATGATTTTTTTACCTCAAAATGCAGATGCAGCATGGAATAGGGTGGTTGTCGGAGACGGTCTCATCCGGCCGAGGGCCGAGGCTCCTACGGCCTCGCTCTTGTGACCTTGCCCCACGCCTCCACTAGTTTAAAGGCTCCGCCCCGGTGCCCGCTGCGGCGCTGCGCCTCCCACGTCCCACTCCCACCTCAGTCCTCACCCCTCCTCCGCTCGCGCCCCCTCCTCTCGCTCCCGCTCATTTATCGCTCCGCGCGCGCGCTCCGTGCCTAAACCCTTGCACTCCCGGTGGATTAGCAGTAGCACTAGCCGCCCGCTTCGGCCGCACGACCCCGGTGGCGTGGCGCGGCTTGCCTCGCTCCATGGCGGGGGCGCTGGGAGCGCTGTGCCGCGCCGGGGGCTGGTCCTACGCGGCGATCTGGCGCTCCGACCGTCGCGACCCGCGGTGAGTGACAGTAGATCTGTCCCTGGTCTTTTCGGTAAGCTCGTGCCTACGAACAGGAACGCCCACACTGTTACGGAACACAACCCCACCGGTCTAGAACTACCACTGTATTCTCAATCTAGGGCGTTTCATCAAAATTTCTCCGTGTTTTTGCATTATACTGGCTGCGGAGACGGGAGACGGCGCACATTTTGATGCTTTCTGGCGCCCAGTTTCCGTTGAACTGTTTCAGCTTTTGTGCGTGTTACTCTCTGTTGGCTCCCCCAAAATTTTCGTGACACTTTGCTTTGGAGTGTTGTTGTTCTACTGTTTTCCAATCGCATGTTTGTTTTCCACTCGCATGTTTCTCCAACGCGAGTGGGTGAGTACTCAAAACTTGTGACTCGTTCGGGGAAAAAGACTTGTGAGTAACGATACAGCTAGCAACGAAGTGCGCACTCGGATCTCAAGCCTGCAGAAACTGCAGTTTTGTTTGGTGGAAATGGAACAAGGGAAAGCTAATCTGAACTCCATAGCTTCTGTATGCTCATTTCTTTTCTTTTCTCGTGCTGCGTGTTAGCAGAAGTCCGCACATATCTTCCTCCCAGTGGTATCTCTGCCTGCAGCTGCAAAACCTGTCTCCTTGTAGTTGTGCTGCTTAAAACTGTGTGCACGGAATGCTGAAGTCTTCTTGGCTGTAAAAAGTTGCTCTTTTCCTTTTTCCTCCCTTTCCTAGACAAGGATCCTGCGCTGCACTGAAAATGAAAGAAAGATTGTCTCCTCTTTTGTAGATATATGTTTTTTTTGGCACATAGTAAAAGTTGTCGATCAGCATATATTTTCTTCCCGTTTCTCGTAATTTGCCAGGTTTCTTTGCTTGCTCCCATAATATCTGTACAGTTGTCTTTCTCTCCTCTCAGCTTTCTGTTTGTTTTTGTTTCACTTTCTTGTAAACCTTATTTTCTTTGTGACACCATTCTGGTTCTTTTTCCGCTGATGTTCGGTTTGGTATTTCAATTAGGCTGCTTACAATAGGAGAATGCCACTGTGAAGATGAAGCAAGAAAAGTGGTGGAGAAGATGGTCAATCAGGTCCATGTCGTCGGAGAAGGGTACAACAATATTATCTTGCTCATGCTTTATTCGATATATCTTTTGCAAGTCTTTAAGGTTCATATACGACCTTGGTGCCCTGCTAGTTTATATGCTTCTATGCATTAAGCATATAATTTGAATACTAGAAGCCCGAACCATTTGGGACATATTTTCCCATTGCATCCTTTTGGACAATTATTCTTAGTTTTTTATGATATTTGAATTTTTTTCTTCTCTGTTGAGGATGTATTACTTGTACTTATTGATAATATCTCATCTTTTATCGCAGCGTCATAGGAAGAGCTCTGATAAGTGGGGAGTACCAATGGATTTCTGATGATATCCCCTTCAGTTTGTCTCAGAAAAGCGATGCAGATAACCTAGGTTTATTTCAGGTAGATATTTCCTTCTATGTTCTTCCTTCATTAGGTTCTGTCCAAACTGTATTTTTTATGAGGTATTTTACTTGTTTATATTATTAGAAATAGCACCACATGTGGAAATTCTAAAAAAATATAGATAAGGAACAGAACTAACCATATTTACTAATTTTTTTCTATGTCGATATTGCCATGATACCAAATGCTTGTTTGTTGAGCAAATGAATGAACATATAGGTTGTCAAAACAAAATCCACTACTTCGCTGTTTGTGTACATCATTTCAGCTAATTTGTTGCATAAAGTAAGAAATTTCCTTGTTTTAACAGAGGAAGGTTACCTTCTTGTAGGGTTATACTTGGTGGCAACATCAGTTCCTAAGTGGAATAAAGGTTTTTGCTCTATTTCTTTTCCTTGTAAACAGTTTCCTCCAAAGTTTATGCATACTTGGCCCAGAAATCAGTTCATTAGTTGAATATTAAAAAGAATATGGACCAGTTGCTGAAAAGGGCACATCTTCTACAGACTATTGCAGTAGTACCTATCAAGGCGTTTGGTGTGGCACAGTTTGGTTCCATGCAAAAGGTTAGTCTGCTAGTTTTGAAAGCAACTTTCACATGATTCTAACAGAAATGGCTATAGACATGATCATGGTGTCATTGTTTTGGTGGTTAGAAATTTTTTTGTACAAGTTTGCCTGAAGATGCTGTCTCTGGATTCATGCCAGATCTCGAAAAAATAAACATTCGAGAAGCATTTCTTGCCTGTACTACTAAATAATTAAGAATTTGTGCAATTCAGTTGATATTTGTTTTGCAACTACAGCATTATAATGTACATACCTCTCACGAATATTGAAAATTTACATTTACAGGTTTCTGAAAGCTTGGAGTTTCTGGATCAAGTTAAAGGTGCTGCTTTTCTGACGGAAAGTGTTTCAAGGCACCCTTCAACCAAAGATATTCAGAAAGATGTTTTCACGCACACTCCGCAATTTCAACTTAATTCTTCAAGCGCCACTGAGGGTCTTGTAAGCATTAAGGCTGAAGTTGACAACACAAGGCTCCTGGAGGACACAATAACAGTAGATTCTCTTAAGAACTTTTCGATTGCTTCAAGTAATCACTCCCTGCATTCTTTTAATGGCTTCACTTACAATGAAAGTTGCAGTGGCCTGAATCCTCACATAGTGGCCATGCCAGTGAATTCCAAGTCAATAAACACTGTTAAAGTCTTTCAAAGTGACAGCAATTTGCGGAACAGCAATATTTCAGAAAATGCACAGCAAATCAAATCCACTATACAGCCTGGTTTTAACTTGGCAAGTGCAGCTACAAGTTATTCAAGTTTGGCAAATCTTCCAAGAATAGAGCATGAGCTATCATCCACACCTAACATGCTACGACACTGCCAACAAAATGATAGATCAACAAGCTTTCTGGATTCATACACATCAATGTTTTCTACAGATACTGAACTGAAATCCACTTTATTTGACAATGACACCCCGTTTGGCCAAAGCGATGTGATCCAAAAGGTCGGTACTACTGGGTCTACTTCTTATGCCTGTGAGCTCCATGAATTACCAAATGAAATATGGGGAGAAGCTACGGGAGCAACGAAACCAGTTAAAAAACAAGACAGTGAAAATAATGGCTTTCTTGAAAGCTCAATATTTGATCCTGACATGCATGATTTGTGGGATGACACTGCCCTACTAGCAGGAAACACTTCACATTTCAGTGCTACTGGCATGAACTCTGTTGCAGGACAGGCAAGTAGTGATCCATTATCAGTTGAAGAGAGGGTTTTTTTTTCAGGAACTATCTTTGAGGAGCTGCTTGGTTTTGACAACGATATTAGCACAGTTATGGCTAGCACTGATCCATTAGCTGGCCCTGTCTCAGACTGTCGATTGCCAAGGTACAACCCTCAAGATTCATTTTCAGCGTGCAACTCACACGTAGCAGCATTGAAACACCCTTCCATTAGCTGTACATCTGAAAATATTCCAAATGGAGAACCAAAGGCAACCCCAGTGTCACTGCAGAATTTGTCTATGGATGATTGTGTCAGTTTGAACACTGCAAATTCCAAGGTCAGCCAGGTAAAGAATCCTGAAGGAGCGAAGGTTGTTAAAAAAAGAGCTAGGCCAGGTGAAAGCATGCGGCCAAGACCAAAGGACAGGCAGCAGATACAAGAGCGCGTCAAGGAATTACGTGAGATAGTCCCAAATAGTGCAAAGGTAAGAATTGGCCACAATATATTTCTTTGTGTTTAACCTAGTGGTTGCTGGCTGAGTCTTAACTTTTCTTGTGCACAACAGTGTAGTATTGATGCTTTGTTGGACCGAACAATCAAGCATATGTTGTTTCTACAAAGTGTAACAAAGTATGCAGAAAAGATTAAACAAGCTGATGAACCAAAGGTATGTCTTGCTGGAGAATACAGATAACTAAACCTTGTAAAACTGAGACCGTTCAAGTTAGTGTTTCTTGTTCTGATTTAATCTGTTTTCTATGGGAAGATGATAAGCAAGGATAGTAGCGCTGTCTTGAATGATAACTCAAGTGGCGTTGTCCTGAAAGACGACCCAAGTGCCGGAAGCAATGGAGGTGCCACATGGGCCTACGAGGTTGCGGGTCAGACTATGGTTTGCCCAATAATTGTTGAGGATCTTGCACCGCCTGGTCAGATGCTTGTCGAGGTATGGTTTCCAAATCACGGGTGACCTAGTGTTCTTTTTAAGCACATTGCAGAAGTTTGAGATGATACATTTTCTGTTTAACAGATGCTATGTGAGGAACGTGGATTTTTCCTGGAAATAGCAGACACCATACGTGGATTTGGACTGACAATCTTGAAGGGGCTAATGGAACTTCGAGATGGCAAGATAATGGCCCGATTTCTTGTTGAGGTAAATAAGTTCTTTTTTTTGGGGGGATGTTTTTCAATTCTGGTGAGCTTCTCGGCTTACATTTTTGTGTGCTGGTGGTTTTGCAGGCAAACAAGAACGTGACCAGGATGGATATATTTTTATCACTTGTTCAGTTACTGCAGCAGAATAGCCTTAATCGATCTTCGGATCAGCTAACCAAGGTCATTAACAACGGTGTTCCATCTTTTGCTGAGCATCAGCAATCTCCAATATCAATTCCAGTCGGCCTTGCCAGGAGATAACCATGATCGATATTTGAAGAAACCTTAACATAACATTAGGAGTGCCGATTAATGGTTGGTGATGACCTTCTTCAGGTGCTAATAGAACTGACAATTATTAAGGATGTATGTAGCGAACGCACATTGCGGTTTGTGAAGAAAATTCAGTTAGAAGATGTACAAATTCTCATGTTGTGAGTTTAGGAATACATTGATTGATGTGGTGATGTAGCTTGTGTAATGTGGACGCTGGCGTGAACCTATGCTCGTTAGTTTGTGTGCAGTCGGCCAGTCATTATTGATTGACAGTCATTATTGATTGACGTACAGAAATGTGTGAATAATTGCCCCCTTTTATCTGGATTTCAAAGCAAGTGTAGCAGATAATTTTGGCTCCTGATCGGGCTGTGACTTTCCCTTCCATGCACCAAAGTTTGTTATAGAATTTTGGTAGTCACGACGATTAAACAGTTGAAATCACTTGGAAAGGAAGCTCATAGATGCATCGTATCGTTCAGATTTCAACCCATTGTTTCGTGCAAATTTGCATGTAGAACGCTTGGGTATGCGGCATAAGGCCTGTATTTTAGAAGTTCCTATATTACTCATAACAATTCGCATTGTGCGATTTGAATACGAGCAAGTTCAGGACTCCAGCCCAGCTTTTCTGAAGCGACCCACCAGATAGATGGCCGAAATAAGAAGGTGGTGGAATCAAAACAAAAGAATCACCAACAAGCGGTCGCATTCCCGGAGAAATGTCCCGTGTCCATATTCGCCTGATTCCTGATGGCAGTCAGAGTTGGGGAACAAGTCCAGAGATTGACGCAGACTACTCCCCAGATTCCCATACTCCCACCGTTGTGGAACGCAGCGGGTTTCACTCCCGCTGGCCCTTCTTGACTCCATCAACGAATCGTGGCTGACAACTTTGGCTGGCAGAAGAACGAAGAGCACGGAGCAGCCTCAGATTTCTGTACATGACACGGTGGCTAGGCGCCTGGCGGTTGCAGCTGCCCTGGCCGGTTGGGTCAAAACGGATGAAGAAAACACGCTCGAATGTAACCAAGCTATATACCTAGGGGCAGCCTAACAAATAACAAAAATCAGACTATACAATTTTGAGTTAAAAAAAATCACTACAACTGAATTGAATGTGAAGAATGAAGGGGCATTTGTGATCTTACCCTTACTTTGAAAGTAAATGGTGATTTTACCCATATTTTTTCAACTTTGCGCTTTTACCCTCAGTTTTCCAAAACGAAGATTGAGTTTGCCCCTATTCTGTTTGGAGACCTTAACGGTGTTGATCCGGCTGTGAAAAGACGATTTTTCCCATACTAATTAGTGGTCCACATGGGCACGCTCTCCTTCCTCGCTGTGCTTTCGAGCAGTCGTCGGCCTCCGCTTCCACTGCACCGCCACCACCGGCTTCCTCCCTGTCGACGTGCCGCCGACTACCTGCGCGCTTCCGAGCCGAACGTCGGCGGCGCCTCCCAGCACCCACTCCGTCGCCCGTCACCTGCCGCTCCTCCTCCATTCCGCCAATGTCACCGGCCTCCTCTGGTCCTCCCATCGTCACATGCCCGCCACCTGCTCCACCCCCGACTCGGCCACCAGTGCCTCCAGACCCCCACTCCGCCGCCCCGGCCTTCTCCAGGAACAGGACCAGCGCAGAATCGGGCTCTGACCCGAGCCACGCTGTAACACCCTAAAATTTTCGGATTTCAAGATGTTAATAGGAAAATAATTAAGCAACGATTTCTCATAATTTTTTTAAAATTTTCCCAACATTTATTTTCTTTACAAGAAATTTAGTGTAGGAAAAATATTGGTTGTTTTTCTAAATTAAATAACACAACTCTCTGAGTGTTGCATTCATATCGATTGCATTTGTTTTTGTTTGAGTTAGTGTTTCCAAAATCATAAAAAGATCACATCCAAACCCTCTCCATCTCTCTCAATGTTTTTTAAAGGTCAACTTAATCCCCTCTATAATCTCTCATCTAGTTTTTTTTCCCAGTCCAAACAACAGCAGGTTAGCCTTCTTTTCTTTTTCTTCCGGCAGCCCATCCCCAGATCTTTCCAATGTTGACCCATCTAACCTGCCAGCCCACCCCTCTCTCTATCACTGACAGGTGGACCCCGCTCGTTAGGCCCGTCTCCTTCATCTTGCACCGAACGAGGACCGAACTTGAGTCCTTATGTTGCCACCGGCCATCCTCGGCCTGCCAGGCCTTCGTCCGTGGCCACCCAGCTCATGTGTGTCGTGGTTCGCACCCGAGGTGCTCACCCTCGCAGGCCTGTCACCGTGCCGCTCACCTGGCCCTCATGTCCGCACATCCCTGGCCGCCTACCTCGCGCGGCATGCCTCGCTCGGGTCTGCGCACCCGTGCGCTACGCTAGTGCTCGCGCTTGCACTCGAGCTGCTAGCTACCCCGTGGGCCGCGACGCCCGTCATGTCCCTACCACGGTGTGTTGGTGTCCCGTCCGTTCTCATTTCCCTTGCCCACGAAGGCACGCACGTGTGCATTGCATCCGCGTCGCTCGGCCGCCCTCGCACGCTGCTTGTGTTGGCTCGCTGCCCCACACTCGCTAGATTTCTAGCTTTTGCGGCACCTCTGTCCGCGAGCGACCTTGCACTGCGACCCTGTACCTCGCCATCCTACCGTTCGCGCTCGAGCGCCACAACACGCGCACCCGTCCGCCTCCCTGGCCGTGCCGCTCTCCCTCCTGCTTACATGCCTGCCTCTCTGGCCGCGCCTTCCCAGCTCCACACAAGCACCACACCTACACCTGAAAAATTGTCGCCTCTTACTACTCCATCATATCAGTAACGTCCCCTCCCTACCATCAGTAACAGCCATCTTTACCACCAAGTTTTTAATGGCCAACATTTCCTCCAAGTAACGGCATGCCATCATGGACATCATGACCGCTGCCGTTTCTCTTTCAGCATGTGCGCTGCCCTTTCCTCTTGCTTCCTGCTTAAAAAAACACCCAAGACCTGCGTGCCTCATCTGCTCCCTTGCACCCCTGCTATACGCCTGGCTGCTCACCTCCTGCTGCCTTGCCTGCGCAACGCCGTGGCCTTGCACGCCTGCCGGACAAGCTGAGGCTTCCTTGCGTCGGACCAAGGCATCACCACCACGGGCTCCACGAGGCCAAGCCGCATGACAACCGCTGCTCGTCGTCGTCCACTCGCCAGTCGCCACTGGAGCACCGGCGCCTTCTTCCTCTGTGCAACATCGCCGGGAGGAGACGAGAATAGCACCTGTGATATTGCCTGCTGATCCACCGGCCATGCTCATGTTGTCGCCGAGCCGCACGGTCGCCACCTGCCGCTGTCCGCATCTGGTCGTCGGAGCTCTGTCGGCACCAGAACCGAGACAGACACCGTCTCCATCGCCCACTGCCACTGGTTCCCTCCTCCCGTCGCCATTTCCACGCTGGAACACCGGCATATGAGCGAACAGAGCTGACGCCGGACAAGCTGCCGATCAAGTCTCTGTATCCACACCGGCCATCATCGCTCGCGTTCACCATCACTGATCACACCAGAGGTAAGAAGATTTCTTACGCTGGCTTTCTTCCATTCTGTGCTTAAGTGCCGTTTTGCACGTCCTCTGTTCCACACCAACCATCACCTACATGTATGCGACAACTACTGCATGATTTCTTCATGCGATCCATTCAGTTATTTAATCCATGTTGATATCAGCATTCAGCTCACACACATCGAGAACTCACATTAGTCTTGGTGTTGTAAGTTGTTTAATTTGTTGCCAACACAAATTCCAACACTTTTGATTCATCTTATTATTAACCGTATGGCTTATCTCATAGTAACATCATGATGCTAATTAATAGACATCTATCCTTGCCATATGAACAAGCTGTTGTATTTTCACGTGTCTGTTCATTCCTTGCTTGATGATGTGAGCATGATATCATGCTTATGTCATATATAAATATAATCTTTTCCTTCAAGAGCAAACACTAGTAATCTAAGCCACATGTCTCCATCTATTCTTTGCTTTGTAAATCGTCCTCCCTCGCAGCAAGACGGTGCCACCGTGAGGATCACAATAGCGAGGCAAAACACCCGAGTCAGCTGCTATCCTCCATCGCTCTTGCTGTTTCCGGCTACCCCGTCATCCGTCACCGCCGGACCAAGACGCGCCACCGCATGCATCTTCGACTTCGAGCAGTCGAGCCGAGCTGCATCTATTCTGCATGTCGCCATCACCGGACACCCCGAACTAGACCCACAACATGAAGTTCAGAGTTCCCGTCCGGTGTCCGCCGTCACCGTCATCCGCTCCAACGTCCATCTGCTTCTGTCTTCTTCCGCCCGCTGTTTGAGCAGACTCGCGTTGTCGTGTTCCGGCAACGACGATGGCCGTTAAAGCTTCTGCTGCTATTGCTGTTCGCCGGATTGAAGCCGGTGTACCGAGCTAGTGCCACGTCCCTCCTTCCACATCGGCTCTACATCTCGTTCACCATCAATTGTCTTCATCACACAAGAAGGTGCGGAAGCTCCATCAGTACGTCATGGTGATTTCTTATTTATCTTGCAGTCTATAGCTCTCTAAACATTCATGCTACTGTTCAAAGCAAACAACTCGCATATGCTGCATTCAGTTTGGATACAAAACCAATATTATCTTGTGAAATCGAATACTTTATTTCCTGTTGACATCATCTTGCTACTACCAGTCATGTACGTGCATGCACATGTACTCCCTTTAGACAAGTATGCAGAAGCTCATAGGTTTCACGTATCTTCTTTCCTAGCTTGATGTTATCATGTCATCATGCTGATGTCATATACACTTTGAAAAATATCCTTTATCGTATAATTCTATAAATATCCAACTTACCATCTGAGCCTTGAAAAATCTTGTAATATCTGACCAAATCATTGTGTCTTGCCAATCTTCTATAATAGTCCTCCACATCTTCAGTTAATCGTGATTAGTTCTATAATCCTTGTTTAACCCATAGATCTCGCGTTATAGCTCTGTTTAATGTCATTCTTGTTGTGTTAGTTTCGTATCATAATAAAATACGCGGTAGTGCTAATGTTTACCATAAAATGTGTTTTACTAATTTATTTAAATTTAACTTGATTAATATCTACTAAATTTGTATTCTAAATAAAATCTAATTAGAGCTACCTTTTGGTTTTTCATAATATAAATGCTAATTTGGTTAATATTTGTTCAATTTGCTTTCTAAATAAAAGCAACATAGTCTATCTCTACTTTTCTTAATTAATTGTTAATTTGATTAATATGAATATAAATGTGTTTTTAAATTATAATTTGATTAATTCAACTCGAAATATGAAGATAAACAGCTAGATGCTTTTACATGTTTCCTTTAAATTAAATGTTTAATTTGCATAAGTTATACTTGAATATTTGTAAATAAAATTGAACTAAGTTATACACCTTCCTTTTATATAAATATAACTTTCTTAATTATAAATAGGGTATTTCTCTGAAATAACCTATGCACATCTTTATTGAATTAAAATATACCAAGCACATAGCCTTGTGTGACATGATCTAAATCTCCCGATAGTCCCGAGTGTTTTTGCGTTCGCGGTCCTTGAGCCAACCCTTGTTCTTTCTTTAAAGCCTTTTCTTGATTGGTGTATTGTCTTAGTTGTTCTTGTTTGTCTGCTTTGCATGTGTTGTTCCCGATGTTTGCTTCGTGTAGAAGATCGAGTTGTTGTTCGAAAGTCATGAAGATCAAGAGTTTCAAGTGAGCAAGAGCGGAAGAGCATAAGAGTAGCTTTGTGTTGAGAAAGGCAAGTGGACTTCTCCCCTTGCATATTCTATTTTTGTCCCACACAACTTGCATGAAAACTAAGTTTACATTTAATGTTATACTGCATAAATTTGAAGGGAAAATGACCTTTTTAAGGACATGACTAGAATTTTATCCCCTTTACCTTGGACAGCGCTTTTTAAATAAATGTTTTGGGTAGAAATGCTTAGTTTGCTATAACTTGGGATGGTTAAAATGAATCTTTTACAATATGATGAATGTTGATCATGATAACCTTTGGTGATATATATGTATGTGTGTGCTTATGGTTAATAACAAGATCATATGGTTTAATCGGAACATGGAGAACCACCCAGGAAAACAGTGCAACCACAGTCCATATGGCTCTGGCTTAGCCAATTAATTAGGTGTGTGGAACTATCTGATAGCCTTATCCGAAAGGAGCACAGGGGGCCGGAGTTGAAGGGGTATAGCCCGGTTCTTTTGGGGTAGCAGCCTTTGCTAAGGTGCTGACCACTAGGGAGGGTTATGGTCCGCTCCGTCCTTCTGTAATCGTCGCGGGCCGTTGGTCTTCTCGCATACCTTTGTAAAGGCTTCGTAGTGGACCCCTAGCCACTCACCTCGGAAGTGTTTAAGGGCCTTGCAAACCCGGGCGACATGGGGAACACGAACTGTGGGTAAAGTGTACAACCTCTCGCAGTGTAAAACTGATCGATCAGCCGTGCTCACGGTCAAGAGCGGCCTGGACCCTCACATGATAATCAAACATAAAGATGGAATTAAATCGTGGTTTTCTTGTGGGTTTTTGAGATGAGATGTTTTCCTAAATGCTTAAGTGGGTTGGTATAAACTTACACCTAGTAATTAGGTGCTTGCTAATAAATTTTGACCAACTTAAAATGCTAACCGCTGCAAAACCTTAGCCTATCCTTGATAGCCTTACATTTTTCCCCCACTTGCTGAGCTCCAACCATAAGTGTGCTCACCCTTGCTAAACCGCTGTTCAGAGAAGAAGAATAAAAAGGAGAAGAAGGTGTATGATGTCCAGAAGATGGTGCTAGGCATACGCAACCCCCAGTCGATTGCCTGTGAAGTTTGGAGCCGTTGTTTCCCAGGATTCCGCTGTAAATCTCTGATAATCTCTCTTTCATTACGTGATATTGTTTCTGTTATTCACTATGATGTCACTATATGTATGAAACTAGATCCTGGCATACATATAGCTAGCACTTGGTTTTCTTCAGAAAATCGGGTGTGACACACGCACAACTGTGCGTCTGTGCCACGCCCACGCACCACCGTCACTTCGTCAGTGTCTTGCAGCGCGTGCTCCACCATTTCCTCCTCCGCGGTGTCGTCTGTCATGCACTCATGCCGTCGCCCCTGGTCGCCTCCTCCTCCATTGCGCCACCATCGTTGGCCTCTCCCCATCGACACGCCATGGGCCATCTACGCTGCCCCGACCCAATCGCGGGCGCTCCCAGCCCCCATTCCGCCGCCCCCATACTCCTCCAGGAATGGCGCTCGTGCGGCTAGCAGAACCACGCAGGGACCTGGGGCTCCTCCGACGTCCGACCTCACATTTGGATCAGGGAACAAGACTCGATGGTCGATGGATAAAGGAGATGTCAGGGGTAGTTGGGCTAGCCGGCTAGGTCCTTTCTTTATTTTGTAAACATTTTTTATTTTTTTAATTCATTTAATCAGGCTTCATCTGACGGAGTTTCAACCCAGGGGCAAACGACGGCTTCAAACAAAAAAGTAAGGGTAAAAACGCAAAGTAAAAAAAAAAGGGTAAAATCACCATTAAGCTTCAACAAAGGGGGTAGAATCACCAAAATCCCAAGAATGAATACGGCATTTTAGAAAAACAGAAAAAAAGGAAAACAGTGGCTACGGCCCGCGGTATCGCCCTGCCGGCCCCTGAATTCAATCGAAAATGGGCTGAAATGTGAGTTTGGGCTAAAATCCTGCCGCCCAGAGAGCCCAGAATAGTCCTTCCATCTTTGACCAGGTCCTCGCTGGCGACGTCGTCTTCCTTCCCCAAGTCCCATCCCATGCGCCCGCTCCTCTAGTCCTCTTCCTCCTCCTCCATCTCACCCGTCCCTCTCACCGCCTCGTTAATTTTTCGCCCCCATCTTTGAACGCCGCGGCGGCCTCCATCTCCACCCCTCCCTCCGATCCCGCCGCGCCTATAAATCCCGCCGCCGCAGCGGACCCGCCAAGCACGCGCCCACACAGCTCGCTGCTGCTCCCTCCCTTCCTTCCAGCCGTTCTCCCCCGTCGGCCAGCGGGCGGAAGGGGTTCTCGCGAGGTGACCGACCGGGCGGGCGGGCGGGCGACTGGGGATTGCTTGGGAGCAACCCCGCGATGGCGAAGCTGTACGTACAGGCGTTCCCGCCCGCGGATCTGAACAAGAACACCGAGTGGTTCATGTACCCGGGCGTCTGGACGACCTACATCCTCATCCTCTTCTTCTCCTGGCTCCTCGTCCTCTCCGTCTTCGGCTGCACCCCAGGCACCGCCTGGACCGTCGTCAACCTCTTCCACTTCGTGGTAACCCCCCCCCCCCCCCCCCCCCCCCCCCTTTCCAATCCCTTCCTCGTATGTGTGCTTGCGGCGGTGCGGGGTACCTTTTTGCTGCTGAAATCGTGACGGCCGGGGTGACTTCGTGGATCTGAACTCCTCGAGATGACTGTGACGAATGCCTGGGTCGGCCCAGCTGTGGTTTGTACGGGGGGCGTTAATGTGGCTGATGCATACGGTGTTTGCTCACGTATGCCGCGCTGAGCTCGTTTCGTGGTCCCTGAATTGACCAGTGGATATATGAGGACATCCAAACATACAGGAGTAGAGTTTGGGTTCGTCCACCTGGCAGAACTCCGTTGGAGCTTGTGTGTATAGCTGAATATTGGTATGCCTCTGTTGTTACAGTTAGGTTTTGGCTGGTAGCTAGTGTGAATTCCATGGTGCTTCAGCAAACAAAATTAACTGGTTCTGTTCAGAGCAGTTAGCATATAGTCAAGAGCACAAACTAAGATCCATGTTGTTATCAATTGTGTGAACGACATTGGTTTGCTTTCCACACCTGCTCTAGGTTATTATCCGGTTCGAATTGGTTATGTCATTATGAAGGGAGGAGGTTTGTAATTCAAACCGACCACAGGCCAAATTAACATAAATACCCAGATTGATGACATAGTTTCACATGTAATCATGTTCCTCCTTTAGGAACATTATTGTACACAGACTGTGTCATTCAATATGTTGTTGCCCCAGATTATTAATGTTCTCATGTAAAGCCAGATAACATTGCAAGTTGGTCTCAATGGAATCTTTTACTTCATTAGCGTACTGTTTTCTTTAAATGTGTCATGTCTTCTTTCAAATCAAGAGCAATACAATGTGTACACATTAGGCACTCTTTATTAGTGGATACAGGATACTGTTTCCTCAAGTTTCATAAACTGTCTCTTAAACATTTCTCTATGTGACTCCCTCTAAATAACTCTTATCAATCGGGAATGTTTATTTATTGAATCCTATTTTTCAGATCACATACCATTTTTTCCATTGGAAGAAAGGAACACCTTTTGCTGATGATCAGGGAATGTACAATGCATTGACTTGGTGGGAACAGATGGACAATGGCAAGCAGCTTACTCGTAACAGGAAGTTCCTCATTGTCGTTCCTGTAGTCCTGTAAGTACTGACTGTTATATGCCTGTTATATTTTTCTGTTCCATTGAACTTTCATTCCTTATGGTTAAGTTTAGGAGAAATACTATGTAATATATACACTCAAAATGTCCTTGACTCAGATCACAATGTCGCTATAGATATCTCAAAGTTGAAACTGCTAGATGCTGATTTCTATACAATATGATTATCTTTTGATAATACAAATGACAAGTATAATTCCTTTCAAATGCATAGACATTCTATTTTTTGATATAATTTGTGCTCGTTCTCTGTTTTCATATTGAATTGTTCGTACACATTTCTGATGCAGATGTAGTTGTTCTTGTGGCGGTTGACTTAATCAGAATATTCCATAATCCTCTGTAGCATCTTGATCCAAGGCAATTATATTATAATGCCAAATAAGTATACTCCATAAGTGACTACATGTTCTTAAAATAATGGTCCTGCAGCTGCTGCGATTATATGCCATTTCTCAATCCATTGCACAACTTTTCAATTGCTAAAATCCGTGGAAATTGTAACTGCATGTTGTATTTCCTTAATTCAAATTGAGGCCTTTTTTTTGTGAAATCTCACTGTTTGCTACCCATAGTTTCAAAGGTGTCGTGTAGGCGTCCATGCGGTCCCTGCCTGCCTTGGAAAACCGTCCGCCTTGTCGCGTAGGCGATAAGGCGTGCCCGTATTTTCAAGGACGCCTTATCGCCTTTGAAACCATGTTGGTACCGTAGTAGCCTATTCCTAATTGTATAATATCATGGAAAGTGTAATCTGCATGACCCCAGATCTTTCGATAATATCTTATATTCGGAAATGCAATCCAGACTACTCATCAACTGCTGTTTGAGGTTTATTAAAAAACTCGGCCGGTGAGGGAAAGACCGCCCCCACGGTATTAACTAAGAAGAACCCTCGGCCTCCCCGACCGAGAAAATCCCCGAACCCTAGCCCTGTCCTGACAGGGAGTCGTAACCCGTGGGAAAATACCTGGGCCATACACGGTCTTCAGGCCGACCTGGGCCGTCTCTTAACCAGTGCTTTGACACACGGGGCCAGTGAGGGGATTTTTTACCCACATACGGAAATTTGCCCCACCCGGGGTTCGAACTCTCGACCTGTGGGGTGCCACTGGCGTACTTTGACCAACTGGTCTAGCACCCTTTGGCCTGTTTGAGGTTTATTGTGTAGTCCATAACTTCTATCCATGCTTTGTGTAATCTCTAAGGACATTAGTGTGCCATTTCTTTTGTGCATGTTAGTCACTTAGTTTGTTATATAGTCATATACTCATATGCATATCATCATCTCATTGTTAAAGTTATATGCTACTCAGAGATGCTTTATATAGGGTGCTGTGACCTCTCAACAGTTATAGTTGAATGTGTTGCCATCACTGTAAAACCAAAACAAGGCAGCCACTCACATAGTAGTTACTACTATACGCCTATACGACCTAGCTGACCGGTTATATGGAACTGGGATGTCATCTGCTTATGTAGGTACGCTTCAAGGCATGATTTAAGAACCAACCCGTAGAAACAGATCATGGGGAAAAATCACTGAGTGTAAAGTGTGACCTGTTTGTGCAGTTATTATTATGGTTACCAAGGATTGAAATGAAAACTCCACTGCCAAGTTAACTCTGCCCTTTGGTGATTAAAACATTCTTAATATAGATTTCTGGCATATAGTCAGGACAGTTCCTGTGGCAATATTGAGCTTGCCTTTTTATGCTTGGTACTCCTTCCAAATTATAGGTCGTTTTGCCTTTTCTCAGATACATATTTTTTATTGTATATCTAGACATAGCATACATCTAGGTGCATAGCAAAAGCTATGTACCTAGAAAAGCCGAAACAACTTATAATTCCGGGGTTATTAGAGGAAAAGAACCGTCTTAAATGAAGTAAATGATAATATGATAGTTTAATAATTTGTCGTTTTGTGCAACAGACACTTTCTAGTCCACAATGTTGTTTTTAGCTAAATTTGGTTCTCCGTAACCACACTTGGAAGCACTGGAGAAATTAAATTTGGTCCAACTTTGTGATCTCTTTCTGAGTTATCCCTTTCAGTTTCACAAAAGTTGCCTTTTCATTCTCATAATGGTTCTAAAGTAGGCTATGCAATTGTCTTATGTCATTCTACCTTCCTTTAAGACCGATTTAACTTCTAGAAGGGCCCACCAGCCGCCAGTACTCTGGACCTAAACATACGAGGAAGGATGAAGACGGACTCCTACTAGAATTCCCCTGTAATCCTACTAGGACTCGTTCCGTGTAATCCTACTAGGACTCCTGCCTTGTAACCGACTAGGAACCCGCCCCCTGGACTATATAAAGGAGGGCCGGGTACCTAGCCGGGCACCTGATCTCAACCCAACACCAAGCGCAGGGCGCCATACTTGATCCCCCAAACAGGACGTAGGGTTCGCCACCTTGGCAGCCCGAACCTGTATAAATCTTGTGTCCCGTGTCCTTGCGCATACCTTCGAGTTCTCGGTCTCCCGATCACGATCCTCACCGCACAATCTACTACCTCGGGTACCCCCTTGGTAGGTTTGCCGGTCTAAAACACCGACAGCTGGCGCGCCAGGTAGCACAAAGATATCTTTTTATCACTGTCAAGAAAGGAGCATACTGCACTAAGAAAAACAGCTTTGTGTGCAGCATTAGCATAAAGTTATAGCTCGTTGTGTCTTAGAATAAACATCATCATCAATGGAATTGCTTGGGGGAGATAAACCTTGAATGTTGCCTTGTAGGTGGCAGGGCACCTTTCTCTACTTGTAAATGCTAGTCATTGGAATCTGTCTGCGATAATGTGTACAATTCAATGCTTTACCTACAGTGGCATAGTATAATGATGATGGTATTCAGGATAGCACAATGCTGCAATAGTTTTGACAGATATTTGTCAGCTTGTACACATTAACATCCTTGACTATTCAATAATTGAGTGTGTCATGTAACTGTAGAGCTGTAGAGCTATTAGTATAGACTGATCTTTCATGTGACTTCTGGGTTCTCCTGTTGCTAATCTTTTTCAGCACATGCTGGGCATGCATGCTAGACTGTAGTTAACCCTAAAAAATAAACATTACAGATTGTTTTTTCCATGCCTGATTCATTGGTACTCCTGTGCTGATTGCGAATGAGAACTATAATGCAAAATCCCATTATTTGTGTTCATGATGCCCACTGGCCACATTGGTACTTCCATCTAGTTGATGCTTCTTACCTAAAATTGTTACTAACTGCAGCTTGTTGTCTCCCCACATTTCCTTGGCAGGTATTTGATAGCTTTGCACACCACGGACTATCAACAACCTATGCTCTTCCTGAATACCCTTGCTGTTAGCGTGCTTGTGGTCGCCAAACTACCGAATATGCACAAGGTCCGGATTTTCGGAATAAATGCTGAGAACTAAGCAGCGGCATCCTTTCAGCCGACATCTACCTATCGCCCTGTTCGCTTGGCTTATCAGCCACCAGCCAGCAGTACTTTTCTCTCAGAACAAACCAGCCACCAAAGACCAGCCAAGAAGATTTTCTCTCCGAACAAACCAGCACTAGCCATCAGCCACCAGCCAACCGAACAGGCTGTATATGCTTTTCCAGAGTGGTCTGTATTTTCCCCTTCTAGTGCTTAGTTGGGCTCGCGGGAGTACCAGTGAGTAGTGTTCAAAAGTTGTTAACAGATGGGCCGTGGTCGTTGTATAGAGAAATGCTCAGAGGCTGGAAATGTCGCTGCTGTGCATCTGATGTGTGCACGGATTCTGTAGACTCTTTAATGTTGCTATATGCTTCCTTGCAAGCATCTGTCAGTTGCTACAGGTACAGTATCATCCTTGCAGAGCAATACTTTTCTCAGCTACTATAATTCCAAGATAGCAAATACAGTACCGGCCGTGTCTATGGATGGGTGATGATGGATGGAGGGGCAAAATTATTGCAAACAGTTTTGCACAGGCAAAGAGGTCTCTTTGTGCAAACAGTTTTTTTAGATCCGTTTTTCGGTGGGAAAACTTGTGCGTGCCTGACATTGGCACGAACTAATCATCATGGCTCCACTCTGAATTGTTGGTGGAACAACACTTTGGGCTGTTGGTATGTCAATTGTACGTTCGCATTGTCTTCGTGAAGGTTGGATACTCAGCAATGGTGCTGAACAGCTGATAGCAAGTAACTCAAACGCAGTAGCGGCCTTCCAGGAATATTTTTACTGTGACCCTTCGTCCGGCATGTAGCCCAAAGCCCCAAAGGGTAAGCTTACCAAATTACGGCCAGTCTACCAGCAAGTCTTAGCAGTGATCAGAAGGCAGCTTCCTTCCAGATGAAAGTCAGGCGGGGTGACGCGCGCCACGCGGCAACAGTGACATCCACTGCCCAGCATCCAAGTCGCAAGCAGACACCTGCAGCAGGTGGTGTGGTCCGTCCCCTGATTTGGACTGCTGTTTCGGCGGCCTCAGCCAGCGACGACGGCCCTCGGCCGGAGACGGCCACGACCACCTTCACTCCACCATTGCTGCTGCTACGAGCCTATGATGCATAGCTAATGCCCGGGTCACTCTTCCCCGAGCCGACGAGGGACAGGAATGAAAGTACCATCCCATGGTCAGTTCACGCACTTGTTCGCTAGCACAACCCTTGTGCAACTGCACATACGCGTTAGGTGGTGACGCGAATAGCAGTACACCACGGCAAAGGCTCGCGTGCTACACAACGCCGGCGAGCTGAGCCCAGCCGTCACAGGTAGAGATTACGAGACAGATGCGCTGAATCGCTGTCGTCTTCGGACTCATCAGAGCCCGGGCGGCTAGCTGCTGGCTCACGCGCCTTCTCAGCGGGTCGCTAGCAAAATTTATTTGTTTTCGCTTCCGTTCGTCTTATCGATCGATCGATCGGCCATGACGCTGCCGGCCGGCCGACCGAGGTGAATGGAACGGCCTTTTCCGCTGCCGGCCGGGGTCCGCCGGGATCGCTCCGCGAGAGTGCGCGCGAGTGCGCGCGCTGACGACGGTGAAAGCGGTTGCCACACCGGCCGCACGCGATTCCCCTGCGCCCCCGGCAGACACGCGTTCTCACCGAGACGGGGGAAAACTTGGCCCTTTTTGCCCCCCGGCTGCCACAGTGCGTGCTGCGTGGCAATGTCGGGGCATCGCTTCCCCTACCCGCCGTCTATTCAGCTGCCGGGTAACTACAGTGCACAGTGCGCGCATGAAACATGTTCCTTCCTGGCGATCGATCGAGGCATGCGCTTCAGTGCCTTCGCTGTTTCGTTCTTCCATTTTTTTCATGTTTTCCTTCGTTCTCAAAGGGCGGCGACAGCGAGCTGCTAGCCTGCTACTACTAGTCTACATCGTTTACAGTATGGACTGGAGCGGTGAAGCATCCATTCATTCGAGACTCCTGCTGCAAAGATAAAACTACTATTACAGCACTCCAGAGAGAAATTAGCTAGTGGATCTTCCAGCATGCATGCACAAACGTACTGCTGCGCAGCGAGTTAATGGCGTTCAGATAAACGCACACTGGCTGCTGACTGACTCCCCCGAGGTTCCATGATTGTGTGCTCTGTTAGTCTGTTACAGCCATTGTTGCCACGAAGGAGAACATGTGCATAAATGGGCAGCAGTCGCATGCACCAGCGGCACATGCACGCACGCCGCCCATTCCTGACAGGAGCAACATTGCCCCGGCACTGCATCACACCAAGCCTTGTAGGCAGCAGCCTTCCGGCCTTCCCCTTGTGTGCTCTCTGCCGTTTTTATGCTTGCAAGGGAAGCATTCTGAACGTCTCCAAGTAAGATCCTGTCTCTACCACCATTTTCTACCCCGTTTTCTTAGTTGTTCTCTTATTGCGATGGGGAAGCATTTTGGTCTAATTCCTTGCCTAATAATATACCAGTACATTGTTGGTTGATTTGGTCATTCAAACTGACACTTATTTGAGTAAGGCACTTAAATGGCACTTTGCATCATTTATCATACATACTCCCTTCGTCCCAAATTACTTCGTTTTGACTTCTCTAGATACATTTTTTTATTATGTATCTAGACGCAGACGTAAATATATATCAAGTTGCATAATAAAGTAATGTATCTAGAAAAATCAAAATGACAACTAGTTTAGAACGAAGGTTGTAGTAAAATATGGTTGCATAGAAATATCATTGCACGTTGTAAGCTAAAGACCGGTCGAGCGATACTCTACATGGGTCAGTTGGCTTGCCCCATATATTAAGGCATGGATGTTGGATTATTATTGGGCTTGGCCCATTTAATGAATAATAATCCCAATATCTCTTTGGTTTAAAACAAATAAAACCGGCATGACGATTGACGTGGCACAAACTCAACTTATATGTTGGACATTATACCATCTTTATTGAGAAGTTGAGAAGGGGACAAAATGATGCCACACGCGCGCGCGCGCCGCCGCCGGCCGGGCGGGCCGTGGGCGTGGGCGAGCCAGCCGGACGGACGACGTGCGTGCCGGGACGGGAAAGATTTTTCCACTTCCTTTTTAAGGCGAAGAGTTGCCATAAGTGCTGAAGCACTTCAACTCCTGGCAACTGCGCCGCCGACGCCTTTTCCCCTCCTGGCTCTTGGCTTACCCGAGAACCCCTATATAAGGCCCGTCTAGTCATCTTTCGGTTGTGAGAAACAACACGCTGCACACAGGCATTCCCATCCCATGGATTGCGCGCACGGGACCTTGGGAGAGTAGTAGCCTCCGGGACGTTCGTCGGATCCGGAGTTCGCTTGCTCAGGTGAAGACCGGCGATCACGTTTTTGGGTAGTGCTATCAGCACGACTACTCGCTGCTTCTTCTTCCTGTTCGTGGCTGGAAGGAGTGAACGACTACTCGCTGCTTCTTCTTCCTGTTCGTGGCTGGAAGGACTGAACACCGGCACTGCTTCCTTTCTGCACTGCATCGAGCGGGACGACTACACCGACAAGTGCTATGTCGACTAGCACCGGCATGAATGCCGCTGGGTATAATCTACTGCTTACTGTTTATCATATGATCTACATATTTGCATACTATGATAGATTAGTTTTAGTCATGAATATTATCTCCTTTGCCTCTGTTATGTTTGTACTTTTAATTTTCTAGATTAAATTACTCGTTAATTTGCCTAAATTTCCAACAATCCAAAAACGTGATAGGCATTTTACGAGTACTGGCTTTGCGAGCATGTTGAAACCCAATGTTTTTGATGGCTCTAATTACAAGAGATGGCGCCATATGTGCATATTATGGATGACCTCCATGCACTGCTTTTTTGTGGTCGAACCTAGAGTTGTTGGTCCGCATACTCCTGAGGAGGATAATACGTTCCATGATGCTGATGTGAGGTTCAGAGCAGGACTACGGAGCGTGCTTGGTGACACCATAGTTGATGCATATGTACCTCTGCAGTCTGGTAAAGAAATGTGGGATGCACTTGAACAACGCTATGGAGTTTCTGATGCTGGATCTGAGTTGTATATCATGGAGCAGTTTCATGACTATCGAATGGTCGATGACCGCTCAGTAGTAGAACAAGCTCATGAAATACAAGCGCTAGTGAAAGATCTCGAGATGCATGGCTGTGAACTCCCTGACAAGTTTGTGTCTGGATGCATGATTGCAAAATTGCCACCTTCTTGGACAGAATTTGCAACCTCTCTGAAACACAAGAGACAGGAGTTTGATGTTACTCAACTCATCGGTACTCTTGATGTGGAAGATAAGGCAAGGGCAAAAGATGTCAAGGGAAAGAAAGTTGCAGAGGGTGGTTCTAACGCACATGTGGTGCAAAAGAATCGTCCTAAACCATAGAAGAAGAAAAACCAGCAAGATGTGAAACCAAAGAACACTACTTCTTTCAAGAAGAAGAAGAAGGACAAGGAGAAAGGCAACTGCTTCACTTGTGGCAAGACTGGGCATTTTGCTAGAGATTGCCCAGATGCAAAGTGGAAGCCAAATCAAAAGAAATCAGTGAACATGGTTGAGGCTGAAGGAGGAACCTCGGGGTATGGTAATTCACTCCATACAGTTCTTTCAGTTCTTAACTCACTTGATTGGTGGATTGATACAAGATCCAATATACATGTATGTGCTGATAAATCCTTGTTTTCTTCTTATCAGTTCGGGCGGGCTGCTGCCTTGTTGATGGGAAACAGAGCTCATGCTTCTATTTGTGGTGTTAGTACGGTCGATCTGAAGCTTACTTCAGGAAAGACCATGCAGCTGAAGAACGTGCAGCATGTCCTCTCAATAAGGAAGAACTTGATTATTGGCTCTTTACTTTGTTGTGATGGTTATAAACTTGTTTTTGAGTCGAATAAATGTGTCTTGTCAAAGTTTGGAACTTTCATTGGGAAGCGCTATGAGAGCAGAGGCTTGTTCCGCTTGTCTCTATGTGAGAACAATGTTAAGTTTGTGAACCATGTTAATAATCATGATGAGGCGAATGTTTGGCATTCGCGGTTATGTCATATTAATTTTGGTTGCATGTTTCGCTTAGTTGGTTTAAATTTAATCCCGAAATTTAATTTAGTCAAAAATTCTAAGTGCCATGTGTGTGTTGAATCGAAACAATCTCGCAAGCCTCATAAGGCTGCTGCGGCGAGGAACTTGGCACCTCTAGAATTAATTCATTCCGATTTGTGCGAGATGAATGGTGAGTTGACTAAAGGTGGCAAAAGATATTTCATGACATTCATAGATGATCGCACTAGATTTTGCTACATATATTTGTTAAAATCAAAGGATGAAGCACTACATTACTTTAAAATCTATAAGGTCGAGGTAGAAAAATAACTTGAAAGAAAAATCAAAAGGTTATTGTCCGACCGCGGGGGAGAATACTTCTCACTTGATTTTTTTGAGTTCTGTGCAGATCACGGTATAATTCATGAGAGAAAACCGCCATACTCCCCACAGTCCAATGGGATTGCCGAAAGAAAGAACTGCACTCTAATAGATTTGGTTAACACTATGTTAGACACTGCGGGACTATCTAAGGAATGGTGGGGTGAGGCAATATTGACAGCATGTCATGTTCTAAACCGAGTGCCCATGAAGAACAAAGAAATCACACCATTCGAGGAATGGGAGAAAAGGAGATTAAATCTCTCATATCTACGGACATGGGGCTGTTTGGCAAAGGTGAATGTGCCAATCAACAAAAAGCGAAAGCTTGGACCCAAAACCGTTGATTGTGTCTTTCTCGGCTATTCCATGCACAGTGTGGGCTATAGATTTTTAATTATTAACTCCAAAGTGTCTGATATGGTGGAAGTCACAATCATGGAATCAAGAGATGCTACATTCTTTGAAGATGAATTTCCCATGAAAAATGTACCTAGCACTTCTAGTCATGATTCTGTATCACTTGAGACACCTGAACCTGAAAATATTGTTGCTGATAAATCTCATGAGAATATTTCTGAGGAGGACAATGGTATAGTCACTTGAAAGAGTAAGAGGCGCAGGGTTGCAAAATCCTTTGGCGATGACTATATCATATACCTTGTGGATGACACCCCCAAAATCATAGAAGAAGCTTATTCTTCTCCTGATGCGGACTTATGGAAAGAAGCAGTTCAAAGTGAGATGGACTCCATAATGTCAAATGGTACTTGGGAGGTGGTTGATCGTCCTTATGGGTGCAAACCTGTAGGATGTAAATGGGTGTTCAAAAAGAAACTCAGGCCTGATGGTACTATTGAGAAGTACAAACTATTCGAGTGCTACTATCCTTGGCTGCCTCACATGGTCTTTTCGTCCATCAAATGGATGTTAAGACAACTTTCCTAAATGGAGAGCTTGAGGAAGAGATCTATATGGATCAACCAGATGGGTTTAGCAAAAGCTCAAGAGGGAAAGGTGTGCAAGTTATTAAAATCTCTATATGGCCTAAAGCAAGCAAACAGTGGCATGAGAAATTTGATAAAACACTAACATCAGCAGGCTTTGTTGTGAATGAAGCTGATAAATGTGTATATTATCGGTTTGGTGGTGGAGAAGGTGTGATTTTGTGCTTATATGTAGATGATATTCTAATCTTTGGTAACAATGAGAATGTGATCAAAGAAGTAAAAGATTTTCTGCCTAATAATTTTGAGATGAAAGACTTGGGTGTGGCTGATGTTATTCTTAACATTAAGCTACATAGAGAAGAAGGAAATGGTGGGATTACTCTTGTGCAAAACCACTATGTGGAAAAGGTGTTGAGTCGCTTTGGTTATAGCGAGTGCTCACCTGCTCCAACTCCTTATGACCCAAGCATATCTTTGAGAAAGAATCGGAGAATTGCACAAGATCAATTGAGATATTCTCAAATATTTAGTTCACTCATGTATTTAGCTAGCACAACGAGGCCTGATATCTCCTATGTTGTGAGCAAATTGAGTCGATTTGTTTCAAACCCAGGAGAGGATCATTGGCAAGCCCTTGAAAGAGTATTACGCTATCTAAAAGGAACCATGAGCTATGGAATTCACTATACCGGGTATCCTAGGGTACTTGAAGGTTATTGTGACGCCAACTGGATTTCTGATGCTGATGAGATTTATGCCACAAGTGGATATGTTTTCTCACTTGGAGGTGGCGTTGTTTCTTGGAAGTCTTGCAAGCAGACCATTTTGACAAGGTCAACAATGGAAGCAGAACTCACAACATTGGATACCACCACAGTTGAAGCTGAATGGCTTCGTGAGCTCCTGATGGACTTACCAGTGGTTGAAAAACCTATACCGGCCATCTCCATGAACTGTGACAATCAAACAGTGATAGTCAAAGTGAACATTTCCAAGGATAACATGAAGTCCACAAGGCATGTGAAAAGGCGGTTGAAGTTTGTCAGAAAATTAAGAAACTCCAGAGTTATAGCATTAGACTATGTCAATATGTCTAAAAATCTGGCAAATCAATTCACCAAGGGTCTATCACGCAATGTGATAGAAGGTGTGTCGAGGGAGTTGGGCTTAAGACCCACTTGAAGTCACACCATAGTGGTAACCTATTCTATGTGATCGGTGGTCCCGTGAAGTAGGATGGTGAAACAAGCTAGTGGTTGGGTGAGGGAGAAACCCCTTAATCAAGCTCAAACTCATTAGAGATGCATTGTTTTGTCCTATTTTGTATGGCAGGTTGGGATGAGTCCTTAATGTGACCTGAGTGGCTTACTAAAGCAGGGATGTTGTTGTAACACCCTAAAATTTGTTTTTGAATTTTAATTAAAATTTGTTTAGCAACATTGGTTCTCGTTTAAGGAATATAAGGTGTGTGTGCTTTTATAGGCATTTAACCATTTTTCTTAAGTAAATAATGAAATATAGGAGTTTACTGTTGCATACATGTTGGTGCATCATTTTTGGGTATTTGAATTCAAACTCTTGTTTGAATTCATTGTTTGAATGTTTTTCAAAATTGAAAATCCTCTCTTTAGCTCTCCTTCCCCTTTCCCTTTTAATCTGGCCCGCGGCCCGCTTGCACTGCAGCCCAGCTTCCAGTTTCGTGCGCAGCCCGCCACCATCGCCCGCAGCATCACAGCCCGGCAACTCCCCGGCGGCCCGGCGTGGCCCGCTCGGCCCCACCGGCACGCGCGCCCACGCCGGCCGGCCGACGGGTGGCCCCCACCCGTCATCCTCCTCCTCTCGCCCGCCGCACCGACTCGCGACCGAGCCGGGGTCGAGCTTGGGGCGGACCCCGACTCGGCGTCGGCGCCGCCCGTTCCGGCCCACGGGCCCGCTCGCCTAGGCTCCCCCGCCCTATAAAGCCACCGCCACCCCCTCGCGCCGCGTCTCCCGTCGCCCAACCCTAGATCACGCGCCGCCGCCGTCAACCTGCGCTCCCGTCGCCTTCCGGCCGTCGAGCCACCGCCCCGAACCTTCGTCGTAAGGTGAGGAAGTCGCCGGTGCTGCTTGCCGCTATCCCCGTGCTCTGAGTCATCGAGACGGGCTCAGCCGTCGTCGCGCCGCCGCTCATCGCCGCCCGCCGCGGTGCACGCCGTCTTCGCTGCACCCCAGTCGACCACGCTGCCCTAGCTTGCTTTCGCGCGCCGCGCGCGTCATTTTGGTGCAACCCGTAGGCCGAATCGTGTAGGGAAGCCCTAGATCGACTTCACGCCGCAAGCTCGCCGTCTAGCGCCGCCGCCGAAGCGCCGTCGCTGCCGCTCGCACGCGTGCGTGCCAGCACGGCCGTCGGATTCAGATCTGACGGGCCGGATCCAACCGCTCCCATTCTCTACCGGTCAACGCGGTTAGGTCTCAGCGGGTTTTGCAAAAGAAACCTTGCCCTTTTAAGTTTTTGGAAGCCGGCCCTCCCACCATAGAAAGATTCTCTCGGTTAGGTCCTTTTCTTTGCGGTTTAAACCCTAGATTCTTAGGTTTTGTACCCGAGGTCCTAAGCTGCTAGTTTAGTGTTATAGCCCCAGAGTTTTTATATAAAATTATGTTTTAGCCCTTAGATTTTCGCAGTTTAACCCCTGGAAATTTAGTTTTCCTGCAGAATAACCCTTGTACCTTGTTTTGGCCGTAGGATACACGTTTTAGCTCCGATTTTAGCGTTCTTATGTCCACGCGATCGTCTCGATGAGTAGATTAGTTTTCTGTTGTTTTTATTTCTGTTTGAGATGATTGGTGTATTGTTTCTTATTTGTTTCTATTGCATGCTTGTATGTGAATGTGTGGAGCATAGAGTACGAGCAGTTCGGGGACTTCGCTGCCGCTGAAGAATTTCAAGACCCTGAGCAGTTTCCGGAGCTGGTAGATGGTAAGTCCTTGCTGCATTACCATTGATCCTATTACAACATTCATTTTAATTACATCATTATTTATTATTGCTTTGCATTAAATTGATGGGTCCTAATGCTAAGGTTCGACTAGCTTTGTTATCCAATGCCTTGATCAACCTGGGTTTACTTTATGTTGGGTAGCGCATGCTAGAGCTTTACTTGGTTCTGGGTGGTTTAGTGAACACTTGTCAATATGGATTTATTTGTGTTGTTATTCATGTAATGCAAGAACAGTTTATGCCTGTTAATCGGAACATGGAGAACCACCCAGGAAAACAGCACAACCACAAGACATATGGCTGTCTTGGATTAATAATTAGAGAACTAGGTGTTAGGTATGCTTTACCTGATAAGGGTTGGGGGCTGACGGTAGATGGCGTATGGACCTGCTCGGGCAAGGTGTGGGCTTGGCTAAGACACGGTACTCGTCCGAGAGCTTTATACGCTGCACTGATCAGGTAACCTAGCGGGCAGTCTGCACCTGGGGATCTTTGTAACGGCCTCGTAGCGTCCCTATGCAGCCACACCTCGGTAGTGTGGTATTGTGCCTACTTTTGCATAGCATGGTTGGGTCTAAAACTCTTTTGGGTTTTTACACGACTTGTGGGTAAAGATGTACAACATCTGCAGAGTGTAAAACTGACTAGTTAGTCGTGCCCACGGTCACGGGCGGCCTGGACCCTCACATGAGTAATTTATGGAAGATGGAACTTTTAATCTTGTGCATTACATTCTATGGTTCAGTTGCATTTGATATTTGGGTTTGGTATATACTTACATTTGCTAGTAACAATTGTTAATAAAACTTGACAACCAAAATGCTGACTTGCTTTATAACCATCAACTTCCACCATAAAGCCTTGCATGTTGTTATAGAACTTTTCCTTGTTGAGTACGACATGTGCTCATGCTTGTTATTTCTATATTGCATCTACACTACCCTGCTGCTGCTCAGATGGACGCTTTGAGGACTTCCCTGGAGAATTCGATGAGTTCTAGGCGTTCGTTCTCCAGTCAGCTGCCTGTGGAGGACTTCTGCGTGTGTTTACTTTTCTGTTGTTAGCTACTCGAACGGTTGTTAGTTGAGACACTCGGTCATGTAATAACTGTTTAATACTCTCTTTACGCTTTACACTGTGTTTTGGTATTCACTGAGTCGATGCATGTGTGTCACTTGATCCTGGCGCACATGTATTCTTGCATTCGGATTTGCCTTTAAATCCGGGTGTGACAAAGTGGTACCAGAGCCGTGTTGACTGTAGGACGTTAGCCTAGTTAGAACTATTCGAAAACTAAGGATTTTATAATAATAGAAGCCACACATAGTTTAGCTTGCTTTATTCTGTTTATTATATCTAATCTTGGTTTAATCTCATCCTTGGTTTGCTTTTGTTATCTAAGCTTGATCTTGTCTCATCTAGTAGTCTGCACTTGTCTCATCTATCTTAGATGGTTCGCCAACTGAAGACCACTCGCTCAGGTGCTTACCGCTTTCCAAGGTACCTGGAGGACGTGGACTTCTACTGCTACTCCACGGAGAGTGATGAGCACCATGGAGTTTCTGAGGAGGGAAGTGGAGAGAACTCTACTCCAGGGCAAGCTTCACCACCCGCTTCAGTCATTGAGCTGTCAGATGATGAGCTAGAAGAGGAGCTAGCTGAAGATCAAGAACAAGGAGGTGATCCAGATGATCACTCAGACCCTGAGGACTCAGATCCGGAAGATGGAGATGCTGATGATCAGCCAACGCCTGAGAAGTGGGAGGTGCTCGTCTGTCACCATGATGGAGGGCATGCACTCTTTCTGTCCAAGTTGAGGAGGCTATTCCAGCGTCTCCACCTGCATGTGACTATTGACTACGTTGGACTAATGAGGACTCATCCTCGTTATCCAACGCAGTGGTATGTGTCAGTGCGCACCTTGGAGGATAACCCACAGGAGGGCGGACTGTACGAGGTTACTGTTCACCATGCTCTAGCCACCAGAGCTACCTTCGCTGCCAGGAGAGATGATGCTGCTAGAAGGGCTCTTTCTGCATGGTGTTATGAGGAGGCTCACCATCTCACTAACACTGTGTGGGGTGACTTTCCCCATCGACGTGTTGGAGCTGTGGGCAGCGTGATTCCAGTGGCTGATGCAACCTTAGGACCACGCTATGCAACTCAAGTGGGACTTGTAGCAGCTCTCAACACCAACCTTGATGACACCATCATGGAGCTGCAAGACCTTTGTGACCAGCAAGATGAGGACCGGAGGGAGATCAAAAGTCTCAAGGCAGTGATCGCGGGACAGGATGAGGAAGAGGTGCAGGAAGAGGCGGAAAGATGGCCTGCAATGTCACCAAGACCCAGGAGGACAAGCTATGGGTCACTTAGATCCCGCACTCGGATCATTTGGCCTTAGGTGCTAGGTGTCTTTTATCTTCAGTTATAGAGTCTGTAATCGTTAGAACGACACGTTGGATCGGTGTGTTAGCTAGTGGTGTGTTCAAGTGCTTGATTTGTGAACATCTGTGAGTTGGATTTTTGTGTGATTGCAGTGTGTTGTGGATTAATGCCACAATGACATTGGTTTAAAAGTAAAGTTTGGTTAGTGGGTTTAAGTTCTGTTCCATCCATATTTTATCTTGCAAATTGGTAATTCTTTATCTATCATATTTTATCTATCATGAGGAATATCTTGTTGCAAAATCTGTTCACGTCACTTCCTGACACAGCAGTAGTGTTTTATTTTTATCTCGAGCTACAAAACTCTGAATTCAGTAAAACCAGTTGGGTTGGTTCACAAATTTTATACATGATTTTCTGTCAAACATTCAGCATTGTTCAGTATGTATTATGGGAGTCATGGACAAAACACTAAGCCAACAGAATCTGTCAAATCCTGCTGACACAGCTGACTTCATTATTTTATATCTTGAGTTGTAGACCTCCGATTGAGGCCAATCCAGTTGGGTTAGTTCAGTACTTTTATGCACCATATCTCCAGAAAAATTCGTGGCTTTTGGTTAGCTGTACAGCGAGATATCTTTATTTCTTTACAACTATCAGAATCTGTCCTAATCTGGAAGTCCGCATTGTTTATCCTTTCAGCTTTTCTACCATTGTCATAATCTAAATCAGTGTTCCTAACACTTAGATGGTAAACACCAAGTCTGGATCAGGAGTTTATTGGCCTCCAGTGACACGCCAAGGACGAGGCAGCAGTTCAGGAAGTGCACCGCAACCAGCACCAATGGATCCCATGCAGCAGTTCTTCCAGAACCAGATGCAGCTACTGGAGAACCTGACCAACACTGTGGCCAACCTGCAGGGCCAGGTTTATAACCCTCCTCAACCACCACCACCGCAGCCGGCGCCCATGAACAAGCACAGGGAGTTCTTGAGCCACCGTCCACCAGTGTTCACTCATGCTGCTGATCCACTTGATGCTGATGATTGGCTTAAGACTGTGGGCAAGATGTTCACCACCGCTCAGTGTGATGACAGGGAGAAGGTCCTGTTTGCAGCAGGCCGACTCCAGGGATCAGCGGGAGCATGGTGAGATGCTTACACTACCGCCCATGCTACGCCCGACGCCATCACCTGGCAGGAGTTCACGGAGAGTTTCAGGAACCACCACATTCCTACAGGGTTGATGAGGCTGAAGAAGAAGGAGTTCCTCTCTCTCAAACAGAGGGAATGTCAGTGGCAGAGTACCGAGATAGGTTCATCGAGCTGTCTCGCTATGCACCAGAGGAGGTAGCTGATGATCCTAAGAAGCAGGAGCGCTTCCTGGAGGGTTTGGCTGGACCGCTTCGTTACCAACTGATGTCGCACATTTTTCCGTCCATCCAACATCTGTTAGACAAATCTATTATCTTGGAGTCCATGCGCAGAGAGCTGGGGGAGCTGAAGAGGAAGGCCGCCACTCCAGGATCGTCCGGGAGCCACACTCGCCCCCGCTTTACCTCACCGCTGGGAGCCCCGTTCCGTCTAGGAGGCCCGACAGGAGGTTATGGCCAGCAGCGGCGGTATCAACACCGGCCACGGCAGTACCCGCGGTTTCGGCGCTCTCCTCGGCGGTTTTCACACACGGGGGCCGTAGACTCCACGCCCTGCATACCCGCAGCACCGTCAGATGACTCCAGTTGGTACGCCCGTGAGGCCCAGTGCCCCTCACACCCCCGCGGGCAACACTTGCTTTAAATGTGGAGAGGTTGGGCATTATGCTATTGCCTGTCCTAAGAGACACCCCCAGGCACCCCTGTGCAGAACCAGCAGATGCAGCAGATGAGGAGTGGGAGTCAGACCCCGCAGAGCAACAAGGGGCAGCAGAGTCAGGGCCGTGGCAGGGTGAACCATGTGAGTGCTAAGACCGCTCAGGAGAATCCACAAGTGGTGCTTGGTATGTTCTTTGTCAACTCTATCCCCACATCCGTCTTATTTGATTCTGGAGCATCTCATTCTTTTATATCTGCTCAATTTGTGGCCAAGCATAGCATACCCATGTGTCCCATGAAACAAACCATGCTAGTTAAATCACCAGGGGGAAATTAAAGCTTTATATATGTGTCCTAATGTCAGTCTAAAGATCATGGGAGCAGATTTTTGGGCAAAGTTGATAGTTCTGGAATCAAAGGATCTTGATGTTATTCTGGGTATGGATTGGTTGGGCACGCATGATGCGATGATTCAGTGTGCTAAGAGGACAATTCTTCTTACTGGTCCCAACGGAGAAAAGATTGAGCTTGTGGCTGATCCACCATCAGATGCAGAAGGTTCTATGCAGCAGATGGATGGCAAGGCTTTGGAGGATATCAGGGTGGTCTGTGAGTATCCGGATGTGTTTCCAGATGAGTTACCAGGTATGCCACCTGACCGTGATGTTGAGTTTGTTATTGATCTATTACCTGGTACTACTCCTATTTCTAAACGTCCATATAGAATGTCTAGTACTCAATTGATAGAACTTAAGAAACAGATTAAATAATTGTTGGAAAAGGGGTTTATCCGTCCTAATTCATCACCTTGGGGGGGCACCAGTTATCTTTGTAGAGAAGAAGGATGGTACTCAGAGGATGTGTGTGGATTATCGGTTGCTTAATGAGGTTACTATCAAGAATAAGTATCCATTACCTCGCATTGAAGACTTGTTTGATCAGATGAGAGGTGCTAAGGTGTTCTCCAAGATTGATTTGTGTTCTGGTTATCATCAGATGAAGATCAAATGGTCGGATATTCCTAAGACTGCACTACTAGGTATGGGCTTTATGAGTATACTGTTATGTCCTTTGGGTTGCAAATGCACCTGCCTACTTTATGTACCTGATGAACAAGGTGTTTATGGAGTACTTGGATAAGTTCGTTGTGGTGTTTATTGATGATATTCTGATTTACTCCAAGACTGAGGGGGGAACATGAGGAGCATTTGAGACTTGTCTTGCAGAAGTTGAGAGAGCATCAGTTATATGTCAAGTTCAGTAAGTGTGATTTCTGGCTGGAGAAAGTCTCTTTTCTTGGGCATATTATCACAGATGGAGGTATCTCAGTCGATCCAGCTAAGGTTGAAGACGTGTTGAAGTGGGAACGGTCGAGGACAGTTAAGGAGATCAGGAGTTTCCTTGGACTTGCAGGGTACTATCGACGTTTCATTGAGGGGTTCTCTAAGATTGTGAAGCCTCTCACCACCCTACTGGAGAAAGATAGGGAATTCAAGTGGACAGATGCCTGCCAGGCCAGTTTTGAGGAGTTGAAGAGGAGGTTAACAACCGCTCCAGTAGGGATGGCAATGGGTACCCGAAACCCGAGTACCCGACGGGTTTTACCCGATAAGGAGACGGGTATGGAATTATATTTCTACCCGTGGGTGCATAAATGGGCAACATCATATACCCATCGGGTAAGCGGGTGCGGGTGTGGGTACATACTACCCATACCCGCATACCCGCGGGTAAAATAAACCCGTCTACAATATGTGATAAACGTGTAAAATAATACATTGTAGTGAAAGATAACTTAATATTGATAACTAACAAAAAAATCTTAAGCTTTATTAGACTATTAATTAGTTAACAATTATCATTTATCTTTTTTATCAATTAAATTTGTTGATGTATGCACCTTATCACGTGTTATGTTCTCAAATATATTAGTTTACAACGGGTATGCTATCGGGTATGGGTTACCCGACGGGTAAAAAACCCGCACGGGTACGGGTATGGGTAAGAACTCAAACCCGGATGTGGGTATGGGTTTTTTAGCGGGTAGGAGTTAGAGTTGGCGGGTGTGGGTATGGAACGGCACTACCCGACGGGTTTCTACCCGTTGCCATCTCTACGCTCCAGTGCTTGTGATGCCAGATTTACAGAACGGCTTTGATATCTATTGTGATGCGTCTCGACAAGGTTTGGGTTGTGTTCTTATGCAGGAGGGACATGTTATAGCTTATGCATCGAGGCAGTTGAGGAAACATGAGCAGAACTATCCTACACATGATCTGGAACTGGCAGCTGTGGTTCATGCTTTGAACATCTGGAGGCATTACATCATGGGAACCAAGTGCCAGATTTACACAGATCACAAGAGACTAAAGTACATCTTCACTCAGAAGGATCTTAATCTGAGACAACGATGATGGTTGGAGCTGATTAAGGATTATGATCTGGACATACAGTATCATCCTGGGAAGGCTAATCTGGTTGTAGATGCTTTGAGTCGGAAGGGACAGGCAAACATGGCTTTGGCATTCCAGCTGCCTGACGAGCTGATGAAGGAGTTTGAGAAACTCAATCTGGGGATGGCTGCTCACACTGAGGGAGTCACTTTGGAGGTAGAGTCTACCCTGGAGCAGCAGATACGAGAAGGGCAGTTGGAGGATGTGGAGATCAGGGAGATCAAGGACACCATGGAGAGAGGCAAGGCCCTGGATTTCACTGAGGATGATCAGGGTACGATATGGTTCAAGAATAGGATCTGTGTGCCTAATGTGGGAGACCTTCGGAAGGTGCAGTGGAGTAATCATGCGGAGGATGAGGCAACTTGGGTAAGAGAAAAGGAGTTGAGAGCAGAGTATCCACATCTCTTTGATCCATCCGAATCTCGAGGACGAGATTCATCTTAAGGGGGGTAGGATTTGTAACACCCTAAAAATTGTTTTTGAATTTTAACTGAAATTTGTTTAGCAACATTGGTTCTCGTTTAAGGAATATAAGGTGTGTGTGCTTTTATAGGCATTTAACCATTTTTCTTAAGTAAATAATGAAATATAGGAGTTTACTGTTGCATACATGCTGGTGCATCATTTTTGGGTGTTTGAATTTAAACTCTCGTTTGAATTCATTGTTTGAATGTTTTTCAAAAATTGAAAATCCTCTCTTTAGCTGTCCTTCCCCTTTCCCTTTTAATCTGGCCCGCGGCCCGCTTGCACTGCAGCCCAGCTTCCAGTTCTGCGTGCAGCCCGCCACCATCGCCCGCAGCATCACAGCCCAGCAACTCCTGGCGGCCCAGTGCGGCCTCGCTCGGCCCACCGGCGCGCGCGCGCCCACCGCCCGGCGGTCGACGGGTGGCCCCCACTCGTCATCCGCCTCCTCTCGCCCGCCGCACCGCCTGCGCGACCGAGCCGGGGTCGAGCTTGGGGCGGACCCCGAGCTCGGCGTCCGCGCCGCCCCGTCCCGGGCCCACGGGCCCGCTCGCCTAGGCTCCCCTCCCTATAAATCAACCGCCACCCCCTCGGCTGCGTCTCGCGTCGCCCAACCCTAGATCACAGTGCTGCCGCCGTTCCTTGCCGCGCCGCCGCCGTCAACTTGCGCTCCCGTCGCCTCTCGACCGTCGAGCCACCGCCCCGGACCTCCATCGCAAGGTGAGGAAGTCGCCGGTGCTGCTTGCCGCCGTGCCCATGCTCTGAGTCGTCAAGACGGGCTCGCCGTCGTCGCGCCGCCGCTCGTCGCCGCCCGTCGCCGTGCGCGCCGTCTTCACTGCACCCCAGTCGACCGCGCTGCCCTAGCTCTCTTTCCCGCACCGCGCGCGTCGTTTTGGTGCAACCCGTAGGCCGAATCGTGTAGCACAACCCTAGATCGACTTCGCGCCGGCAAGCTCACCGTCCAGTGCCGCCGCGCGCCGCAACTGACGCGCCGTCGCCGCTGCCCGCACGCGTGTGTGCCAGCACGGCCGTCGGATTCATATCCGACGGGCCGGATCCAACCGCTCCTAGTCTCTACCGGTCAACGCGGTTAGGTCTCAGCGGGTTTTGCAAAAGAAACCTTGCCCTTTTAAGTTTTTGGAAGCCGGCCCTCCCACCATAGAAAGATTCTCTCGGTTAGGTCCTTTTCTTTGCGGTTTAAACCCTAGATTCTTAGGTTTTGTACCCGAGGTCCTAAGCTGCTAGTTTAGTGTTATAGCCCCAGATTTTTTTATATAAAATTATGTTTTAGCCCTTAGATTCTCGCAGTTTAGCTCCTGGAAATTTAGTTTTCCTGCAGAATAGCCCTTGTACCTTGTGTTGGCCGTAAGATACACGTTTTAGCTCCGATTTTAGCGTTCTTATGTCCACGCGATCGTCTCGACAAGTAGATTAGTTTTCTGTTGTTTTTATTTCTGTTTGAGATGATTGGTGTACTGTTTCTTATTTGTTTCTATTGCATGCTTGTATGTGAATGTGTGGAGCGTAGAGTACGAGCGGTTCGGGGGACTTCGCCGCCATCGAAGAATTTCAAGACCCTGAGCAGTTTCCGGAGCTGGTAGATGGTAAGTCCTTGCTGCATTCCCATTGATCCTATTACAACATGCATTTTAATTACATCGTTATTTATTATTGCTTTGCATTAAATTGATGGGTCCTAATGCTAAGGTTCGACTAGCTTTGTTATCGAATGCCTTGATCAATCTGGGTTTACTTTATGTTGGGTAGCACATGCTAGAGCTTTACTTGGTTCTGGGTGGTTTGATGAACACTTATCAATATGGATTTATTTATGCTGTTATTCATGTAATGCAACAAAAGTTTATGCCGGTTAATCGGAACATGGAGAACCACCCAGGAAAACAGTACAACCACAAGACATATGGCTCTGTCTTGGCTTAATAATTAGAGAACTAGCTGTTAGGTATGCTTTACCTGATAAGGGTTGGGGGCTGACGGTAGATGGCGTATGGACCTGCTCGGGCAAGGTGTGGGCTTGGCCAAGACACGGTACTCGTCCGAGAGCTTTATACGCTGCACTGATCAGGTAACCTAGCGGGCAGTCTGCACCTGGGGATCTTTGTAACGGCCTCGTAGCATCCCTATGCAGCCACACCTCGGTAGTGTGGTATTGTGCCTACTTTTGCACAGCATGGTTGGATCTAAAACTCTTTTAGGTTTTTACGCGACTTGTGGGTAAAGATGTACAACCTTTGCAAAGTGTAAAACTGACTAGTTAGTTGTGCCCACAGTCACGGGCGGTCTGGACCCTCACATGAGTAATTTATGGAAGATGGAACTTTTAATCTTGTGCATTACATTCCATGGTTCAGTTGCATTTGTTATTTAGGTTTGGTATATACTTACATTTGCTAGTAACAACTGTTAATAAAACTTGACCAACTAAAATGCTGACTTGCTTTATAACCATCAGCTTCCATCATAAAGCCTTCCATGTTGTTATAGAACTTTTCCCTTGTTGAGTACGACATGTGCTCATGTTTGTTGTTTCTATATTGCATCTACACTACCCGGCTGCTGCTCAGATGGACACTTTGAGGACTTCCCTGGAGAATTCGATGAGTTCTAGGCGTTCGTTCTCCACTCAGCTGCCTGTGGAGGACTTCTGCGTGTGTTTACTTTTCCGCTGTTAGCTACTCGAACGGTTGTTAGTTGAGACATTCGGTCATGTAATAACTGTTTAATACTCTCTTTACGCTTTACACTGTGTTTTGGTATTCACTGAGTCGATGCATGTGTGTAACTTGATCCTGGCGCACATGTATTCTTGCATTCGGATTTGCCTTTAAATCCGGGTGTGACAGTTGTCCTACAGAACATCCTCAAAGGGACACACCTATATGAGTTCGACTGCTAGTCACAGTCTATGAGATGTGGGAAATCTCTAAATACTCATGAAAGGCTCAGGAAGTGTGACTTATATACTTCAAAACAAAGGGATTGTTTGTAGCAGCTCTGTACCGTGATATGAACTTTGTTGAAACTCATCTTCACGCAAAACTCTCAATTCAAGGCTTAGTCCATTGATCAGTTGTGAGTGAGTGGATTCATTGTTCTAGACGGAAGTTCAACTTCACAGTCTCCGTTGAAAACTCTGGTATATTAAAATTTGTGATATTGGTTTAAACCCTAGAGATAGGTGGGGATTGTTGGATTATTATTGGGCTTGGCCCATTTAATGAATAATAATCCCAATATCTCTTTGGTTTAAAACAAATAAAACCGGCATGACGATTGATGTGGCGCAAGCTCAACTTATATGCTGGACATTATACCATCTCCATTGAGAAGTTGAGAAGGGGACAAAACGATGCCACACGCGCGCGCGCCGTTGCCGCCGGCCGGCCGGGTGTGGGCGTGGCGAGGCGAGCGCAGCGAGCGACGACGTGCGTGTGTGCCGTGCCGAGCCAGCCGGACGGGCAGGCGGCGTGCGTGCCGGGACGGGACGGGAAAGGTTTTTCCACTTCCTTTTTAATGCGAAGAGTTGCCATAAGTGCTAAAGCACTTCAACTCCTGGCAACTGCGCCGCCGGCACCTTTTCCCCTCCTGGCTCTTGGCTTACCCGAGAACCCCTATATAAGGCCCGCCTGGTCATCTTTCGGTTGTGAGAAACAACACGCTGCACACAGACATTCCCATCCCATGGCTTGCGCGCACAGAACCTTGGGAGAGTAGTAGCCTCCGGGACGTTCATTGGATCCAGAGTTCGCTTGCTCAGGTGAATACCGGCGATCACGTTTTTGGGGAGTGCTATCAGCACGACTACTCGCTGCTTCTTCTTCCTGTTCGTGGCTGGAAGGAGTGAACAACTACTCGCTGCTTGTTCTTCCTGTTCGTGACTGGAAGGACTGAACACCGGCACTGCTTCCTTTCTGCACTGCATCAAGCAGGACGACTACACCAACAAGTGTTATGTCAACTAGCACCGGCATGAATGCCGCTGGGTATAATCTACTGCTTACTGTTTATCATATGATCTACATATTTGCATATTATGATAGATCAGTTTTAGTCATGAATATTATCTCCTTTTCCTCTGTTATGTTTGTACTTTTAATTTTCTGGATTAAATTACTCGTTAATTTGCCTAAATTTCCAACAATGGAGTGTATTACATTATACAAAAACTTACTTATGTTCATTTTATGGTTATTGTTTTTCTTTTGAATTTTTTATGTATGTGGCCGAGGGCTTGCTAGTGGACATTTCACAAGAGAGAAAACAAATTAGTAGCCAATAATCCCCAGCTAACATTTCCCGACAAAAAGGCCAGTCACTAGAAAAATAACTACCAAGAGTGGGCTCAATTAGGCTAAGAAATCTGGCTATTATATAAATTGCGAAAAGAAAAAACGATGGCCAGTCTCAATTAATATTGTAAGACCATTGGCCATTCACAAGCAAACATAAAAAACATTATGGAAACAATGGAATTTCTGTATTGAATGTAAATAGTTATGTACAAGTGAATATGAAATAACAGTATTTGGTAATAATTTTGTCAGTTGACCATACATAGGGAAGAAATAAAAGAAAAATCTAAATGAAATTTAACAATGATAAACTATAACAGAACATGTTTCTTTTAGACTCAACATGGATTCTTTGTGTCAAACTTATGCCACTTTATTAGTAATATGAGGGATGATGCACGTCAGCAGCTAGTTGGTGGAATGCAGAATATATATGTGTGTGATTGTATGATTGTTCTTATATAAATGTATACTTCATGAAAAGTCAGAATAAAAAATACTCATTTATCAAAATAACGAAATATCATATTTCAGCTTTTGTATTAATATAGTGTATCGATCCTGCTTATGATAATTACAGATGCCTCATTCTATCCTAATTTATTTTCCTCACTTCGGCATCCAAGTGAACGTTCAAAATATAAGACCGGTCATTCTCTTTTATATTATGTTCATTGTTATGCCATTAAAATTTTTCCTTATGTCTTTCTCAAAAATCAGGTAATAAACAATGTAATGTACAATAACTACAGGACTAATAAATAGTGTACACAAATTAACTAGTTATAAGATCGCAACATAATTTAGCTCAGGCCCTATGTTGAACAAATCAAGAGGATGGGTCAGCGTGGCCTAGTGGCCTACTACTGTAGGGCATGGTTGCACACTCTTGCTTGCACACACAACCAAATTTACAGCCTGTTCGGTTGGCTGGTGGTTGATGGCTGGTCTTGGTTTGTTACGAGAGAAGAAATCTTCTTGGTGGTTGCGGTAGGTTCTTTGGTGGCTGGTTCGTTACGAGAGAAAATCTTCTTTGTCGGTAGCCGATAAGCCGAGCGAACAGGGCGTTAGCATACCTTATCCTCCTCATGACCGGTTTCTATCAGCACATTCATATGCATTAATTGGGTAGTTTATTTATTGTAGGGTGACCAAATCCAAATGCCAACAAAGCTGGAGTTGTGCTCGGCAGGACCTCATCCCTAGGAGAATGTTTTTGTGGACCCACCAGCCACCAGATTAAGAAGGCTTCTATCGCCCTCTTCGTTTGGCTTATCAGCCACCGTCTTTCTCTCGTAACAAATCGATCCACCAACAATCAGCCAACAAGATTTTTCTCTCGTAACATATCAAGCACTGGGTCCATCAGCCACAGCCAGACGAACAGGCCGTGGGTGAAGTGTTGCTATAGTGCCCTGGCCATCCTCCGAAGAAGGGCACACGCACACACAGCCCAGGGCCCAGGCCACAGAGCGTGTACATGGAAATGGTAAGTGGGTGAAAGAATAATTTGATGGCAACTTTCTGGTGCGGGCAGTTGAAGAACTTTGCAAGTGAATGCCCAACTCGCTGCAAAACAATAAAAAAAACAATAGTGCAATTCTAATCTCTCATACACTTGACATGAGAGGTCCAGGAGACGGCAAGGAGCATAATGGTGATGAGGAGAGGCCACCCTTTTTGGTTTAGAAAATACTATGGGTTGTAGTAGTACAAATGGCCTGCACGAGCACCTCGCAGATGGCCTAACATATGATAATAGTACCATGTGGAGAGACATGGGGTGTAAAAGCATGGTGTGTTTGCCATACAGCATACATATTCCTTCCGCCCCTTCTCCACGACGGCCCTCTCTTCTCTTCCTACTCCCCGGTAGTGCTTTTCATGGCTGGAAGATTCTTGGTTTCGTGATGATGGCGAGATATGACATCTGAGAGCTACCCCTGGTATAGCAAGATCAAGAAAAAGAGCAGCCACGGATGGCAATGGAGATAGATCATCACAGGTATAAAAATAAAAATAGAAATAAAATAAAATGATGCACGAAGAGTAACAACACACATACGTACTCCTTGTATAGAAGAAGATAAAAAGAGATATATTACTAGTACTAGCTAAGGGCCTGAGAGGGCTGGTTGTTGAACGCACAGATACAAAATGAGCCAACCATAAAATGTGATAATTACTGGGCACCCTAAGGATATATATAGATCAGCACAGCCGCATTGTATGCTCCCTCACATGATCTACTGATCTAGTACTCAACACTATATATACCAACTGTAGCGCAATATAGTCAGAGATATGCATGATGCATGTTTCACTGCAGGCTGAACCAAAACAAAAAAAAAACTCAGGAAGAAGAAAGAGTTTTAACCACTAATCGACCAGGAATACACATATACATAGTACATGACTAATCAACTTGTGTGTTATCTCATCAAGATTTAAAAAGCACGGAACCAGGCACGCAAACCTACGTGATCCGTACGGTGTGCTTTTAACTTAGAACACTGTAAAAAAACTGCTCAATTAAAACATATTCTACAGGCACAACATTGTCACATGATTAACAGCTTGCTCCAATGGATTACACGATCAGAAATGATAGATCGATTTGAAGAAGAGAAACTGTAAATCACCGGTTCACCACCCTTAATAATCTGTATATCCTGCTGTGTTAGCCCCCAAGTCGATCGCCACACACATGAACAACACCAAGAACCGAGAGAGAGAGAGAGAGAGAGAGAGGGAGAGAGAGAGAGAGAGAGAGAGAGAGGGAGAGAGAGAGAGAGAGAGAATAGAAACCAAACAACCAGAGAGATCAAACGCCATATGTGAACACTAATAATCACCTCCACCTCTTATTAACTCCGATCCTTGTCTCTATCCCTATCTTCACATGCTGACAACGGCGCGTGCATGCGCCATGCATGGCGCGCCGCCTTACCAAGGGCCGCCGCCGCCATTGCTGCTGCCATTCCCGATGATGCTATTGCTCCAGAATCCTGGGGTCTCGTGGCCGCCGGTGACGCCGCTGGCCCCGCTGCCGTCGCCTGCTTGATCTTTGCTGTGCTCGTACTGATCGGCTCCATTGTTGTTTGCGCCCCCAGCAGATGCACTCACCGCCGGCTTCAGGTCCTCGAAGGGGAAGAGCAACCTGCCCGCCGCGCTCTCTTGCACTCCTAGCCCGGCGCTGTAACCCCCGGCGGCGCCCGTGCCGTGCGTGTCCAGCGAGAACCCGAGCACGCTCTGGGACTGCGGCGGCGGGGGCATGCGGAAGTCGCTGAGGGCGAACCCCGCGGCTGCGTACTCGGCCGGCATCCCTAGCTGAACATGCTGCAGCGGCACGTAGCAGCCGGTGCTCCTCAGAAGCTCCATCGCCGAGAACGCGCCGACGCCCCTGCCGGCGGCGCCGTTGCTGGCCATGGTCGACCCGGGGTTGCACACGCTGCTGCTCTCCAGGCTCGGGAACGCCGAGAATTCCGGCGCGTGCAGGCCGCGGCCGTTGTGGTGCGGGAACGCTAGGTTGAGGTCGTGAGCGCCCTCGTGCATCAGCTTGGGGTGCTTTGCCGCGAGCCCCACGGGGATCGTGCCGGACACCGCCGCGGAGGTGGAGGCGGCGGCCGTGGCCGCGGACGACACGGCCGATGACGAGCGCTTGTTCTTCCTGGAGCCGCCGCCCACGGGGACGTTGCGGAGCGAGCCGCCCTCGGTCCAGTAGCGGCGGCACGTCTTGCAGAAGTAGCGCGGCTGCTGCAGGCTGTAGTTGTTGTAGTAGCAGAACTTGGTATTGGTGGAGTTGCACCGCGGGCAGTTGAGCGCCTTCTCCTTCTGCGGCCGCGCCCGCCGCTCCGTGCCGGCGCCAGCAGCCCCCGCGGCCGCGCCAGCGACAGGAGCTGGGGCGGCTGCTGCCGGAGCGCCAGGAGCTCTCTGAGCGGCGGCGGGTGCCGCCGAGGGTGCAGAGGCCGGCGGGGGATTCGGGTTCTGGTTAGGATTTGTGTTTCCAGCCATGAGCATCTCCTCCATGGGCTTCCCTAGCCCTAGCCCCTGGTGATGGACACATATTGCTCATCATTAGATGTTACTAGTACAAGCTTGTAAGCTTGAACAATATTAACAATAAGGTAACCGACAACAACTCCTATGAAGCAAGAACATGTAGTATGGGAGAATGAAGAGAAGGCTAGCACACAGAAGGGGTATATGAGTTGAGGTCTGGGGATCCTTAATTATGGTGCAGTGCAACAAAGAACCAAGCAAATGGATACAAAGTGAGATTAAAGAGAAGGGGGAAAAGGCAAAACAAAAGGTAAAAAAAAGCAAGGAAAAGATGAGAGAGAAGCACAGCACCGCACAAAACTCAACTTTGTTTGTGCTCTTGTAGGGTTGCGTTTGTGTCGTTGCACTGCTACTTACTCCATCACCCAAGACATGGCTGCTCTTTTGATGCAAGGAGTCGGAAGAGAGAGAGGGTAAAGCTATATGGGAGAAAAAAGAGGATAAAAAGGATGAGAGCTTGGAAAGGGGGATAAGATGGAAAGAAAGAGAGGAACAAAGGAAAAGAAAGGCGGTGCTTGTGCTCCTTTCAAGGATTAAAAGGGGAGACAAGCAGGGAGAATTGGCCCCCAAGGCCCTCAGCTCGAAGCCAATGGAGAAGAGACGGCACGCACAGAGAGAGGAGATGACGATGCACGCATAGATCTACACAAAGAATAAAAGCTTCGCCATGGCGGTTTCCAAGAACAACAAAGCCTGCCGGCGCGGCGAGATGGGTCATCATACCCACCACATAGTACTCCTATAAGAAAACAAAGCTCCGTGACCATGGCAAGAGGAAGAACACCGACCAAGAACAAGGCACCAAGATCCATCCCGGCAGGTGAGAGATCTCGTGCGCCAGGCCCCAACTCAAGTCGCGGCTAGCTAGCTACAGCCGATTATTCGATCGAGATGTTTGCTTACCTGGTGCCACTGCGCCGCATCCATGCATGCAAGGATCCCAATTGCGCTCCTCGCCAGAGCGATTCTTCCGCTTGAACAAGAGCCGAGGGAGACGAGAGCTCGGGAGGAGGGAGGTCAGGAGGAGCCTACTGGATGGGACGGGCGAGGGAGGAGGAATGCCCTGTGGAGGATGGCCGAATGGAATTGCTCCTCCCTTCTCTAGTCTCCTCCTTCATATGTCGTCAGGAGATAGTGGGATTCTTTTTGCCAATTTTTTTATGCCATAGCTGGCCGCGAGAAGGGGCGAGGAAGAGCAAGAGAAATTGGTGCCCCTGGCAGTTCTGGAAATGTGCAAAATTCTTTCCTGTAGGCCTTGGAGTGTGTCTTGTGCGTGTTGCGAGTTTTGGACAGGTCCGGAGAGGATGGGGGGGGGGGGGGGGGGGGGGGCACAGTCGGTGACAGCAGTCAACACAGAGAGAGGCAGCCGCGCGCCCGCGCAGCCCTGAGGGAATGATGGTCCGTGGGGCCACGCACGTGCGTAGGACACCGTGCCACGTGCCGGCAACTAACCAGGGTGTTTTTAGTGCTTAACACATTCTGAACTCAAGAACCATGGCCCCTTGGGTCGATGATCAATGCTGTAGAAATTTGTTTGTTGAAATAAAATTCAAATGCCTACTGAATTCATGTAGTAATTCTCATAGTGAATTACGTAGAAGTAAGCAGAGGTCAAGCGTGGTGAACAACTCTATCACGAGGTAACCGATGAGGAAAATAGATTTTAGTAATGTCATGCCTACTGAATTCATGTATTTTTTTTTGTTTTAAGCTGAACCAGCTTAATGTTTGGAACTTGTGATGATGTCAAAATTCAAACAGTGAAGATTGATTGGTACTCCCTCCATCAACTCCACATCTCACTTTTCGAGAAGCGAAACATTTTTAAATTAGATCAAAATGTATATTAAAAAAGTACTGCTATCTATGATGTGTAAAGAGCATCGTTAGATTGAGCAAAGAGTATATTTTTCGAATAAACTTATTTTGAGATTCAAATATTGATACTAATGTTTTATATTCTAAATCAAAATTAAAAATGTTTTGACTCCCCCAAGAAGTGATATGTGCACTTATTTTGAGACGGAGGGAGTACGTAGAAAGCCTCGATGCTAACTTGAGAAATAGAGTGAACTTTCTCAAGTTGAGGTCTTTTAAGGTACCCAACAGTAGTATGGTAGTATTATCGGGTTTTTTTTCAGTTTTTTACTATGGGTAAAATGGTAATTTGCTCGATGCATATTATTTGAAAAAATTTCTCTATTGCCAAGATTACATAAAAAGACTTGATTTCATTATATTGCAACAAAATTATTTTGTATATTCCGATAAACCCATAAACTATTCATACCACCTATGAATATCATCCATACCTCACTAAAAAAACGGGTGGTACAGAATTAATCTCAACCGTCAGATCCTTACATATAGGTTCTTTTCTATCACATACAAGTCATTTTCATCCGGTGGTACATGGTGGTATTGTGTACCGTAGCTCGAGGCTTTAGGGTTTAGGTCAGAGATTGAACACACAGAGAGGAGCCCTCAACTCTGCCTCATTTAATTTCGGCCCCAGAATAAGTTCAATCCATTGTGCTGTCGATCGGTCTTCAAAATTTTGCTCAACCGCGAAGAAGGCATTTTCTCGATGCGTCCGGCGGTTATATCCGAGCGACACAATAGGTGTCTTCCATTGCATGCCACAGCAGAGACAGATGCCACGTACTACGCCTAGGTACCATCCGATTAGGATTAGCTGCGGGAGGTGTATCCGTCTAGCAGCCCTATCTAGGGCACGGCTGAGTGGCTTGGTGGGGCTTGACAGCAGTGGGGAGAAAACCATGCATATGCATGGCAGACGATCGAGATGGAGTGTGTGTTGTATGGCGGCAGCAGTGGCACACAGCAGATGGAGCGTGTGTGAACAAGGCGGAAGAGTGCAACACAAGCTAGAGCGAGGGGTTTGGAGTGCTGTGGAGGTCAACATTGCAAAGATTTTTTCCTTTCTTTCTTTCTTTCTTCAAATCGAAGACATCTGTGGTACACAAGTTACTAGCTAGTAGCGAACTACGGCGAGGTACGTACGATACGGAGTACGGATCTGTACACACGCCTTTGATGCCTGCATTCGCCGCTAGTCGTCTTCACGCACCACCGCGCCCCGGCCCGAGCATCAGGCACCTGGTCCGGTCCGTTTCTTAATACGCGCTGACCCCCCGCGTCAAAAAGGCTTCGCGAGAACCCGCGCGCGGCTACAGCACCAGGGGTGCCGGCCCGGGTGGTGGTGTGCAACGCCGAAGCGCGAGAGCGGGTGGCTCGGCTCGGTTCGTAGTGGAGCGGAGGGCCCGCGGCGGCAACTCCCCGACCCAACACCCCAACCATCGGCGGGCGGAGGAAGACTCTCCCTCCACACGCGGTGCGTCGCGGGTGGGCGCGCGCGCGGGCGCGCATGTAGGCGGAGACCGGCGAGAGATCGCACTCACCCTGTCAGCCAGCCAGCCAGCCACCGTGCGAGGGGGCCTACCCAACCGCGGGGGCGTGCATGGCGTTGCCGGATGCCCGCCCGAATGCCCCGGCGCGCGCGCGGGCGGGTCCCCCCGCCCCGACAGGCGCTAAAGCGACCGCGCACGCCTGCGGGCTGCGTAGCCGCCCACCCCGGCCAGCCGCCCGGGCCCCGCGCGCGCCCGCCCGCCCGCTAGTGCGCAAGCGCGGATGGGGTCGGGAGGGTGCGGTGGGACTGTGATGACTGGGAGCCGCAGCGGCCGGGCTCCTCCTCCTGTTTCCTGCAGCAGCACCGCACCGCGCGCGTCTCCTGGCCGCTGCTGCTGCCGCCGAACGAGTGCGGGTGGGGCTCATGATGGCCACGTACCATTATTGTCGGGGGCTGCCAGCGGCGATCCATCGATGCAAATTCCCTCGCCGTGCCCCATTCACCTACAACTGTATGCACTCGCTTGCTGCGCGCGCCGCCGCCGGCCGGAGCGAGGGCACGCACCGTACCTTTGGGCGTCGTCTCGTCCCGTCCCGTCTGGCTAGCTATCCGTTCCGACCCCCATTTGCTTCCAAAAGCACGGCCTCTACCTATCTACCTACCCCATCCACTGTAGCTTGCCTCTCGCCTCCTCGGAGACGGGAAAGAAAAGGCCGCAGGGTCGTCCGGGGGAAAAGACGATATGCATGACACGAGCTGGAAGCAGAGAAGCAGCTGGGTAAAGACAGGGATCGAAAAGGAACCTAGCTACCTTTGCCACACGCATTAGACAGTTCGGGAAAAATCTCTCTCTTCTCAGTTCGGTTGTTCCCGCTCCGCCGCTCGCCTGCCTTCATCCCCTCTCTCTTTTTCTCTGTCTTTTATGCGCGCGATCGAGCTCGATCGAAAGCAAACGCGACGCGAAAGCTGGTGATGATAATCACCCACAGCGTGCGCGCTTCCGGACAAGTACGTACGAGGCTGATGGAACGGAGCCAGCCGGCTGACGGATTGTTATCTATTCTCTTTATACTTTTTTTTTCAGATTCACACGGTACGACGCAGACGCTCATAACATGCAGGTACACTCACCTCTATGAATACACGTACGCAAACCCTACCCCTATGATTTCCTCCGAAGGACTGAGCACCGGCAGATCTGGAGATTCTCGAAGTCACCACTGGCGCCTCGTCGTCGACGGGAATGTCGCTTACCACTTAACGTATAACGCCGGAAAATCCTGGAATAAATACAGAAAAAGGTGCGAGCACCAGGATTTGAACCCTGGTGTGTAGCGTCCCACTTGACCGTCCTACCATTGGACTATAAGCCGTTGAGTGTTAAAAGAAGACACCAAGTTCGCTGAGAGGGATTAAAAATTCTCACGTTAATCGAAAAAGAAAAATATACACCGTTGACTTTTATGAAGATCCGAAGGTCTAGATTAATCCAAAGAATACATAAATTCATAATGAAAATAAGGAAATCCAAAGAGTTCATATTCAATACAAATATAATTAATAAATACTTAAAGTCGGAATTAAAATAAGAAAAATAGTAGTTAATGTTTACACAGATTGAGAAAGCCTAACTGAAGACTAAATAGCAAATATAATAATAATTTAGAAAGTTTCACACGATGTGCATTAAATTATTTCTCTGTCCCTACTGAAGTACTAATTAGGAAGCTCATGAAATATTTATCCGCATAGGCATGTAGCCTTGCAAGGCTCTAAATGCCAATATTGATAAGACATGACACATGATTAAAATAAATTTATGTTGCAAAATAAAAAATCAAACTCTTTGTTGAGGCTCACATGACTCTAATATATATGAGATGGAAATAAAATTGTTTCTCAAATAAAGAAGAGAGAAACAGTGACCCCAAGTTTGGCCTCATGATGACTTTAGTGACAACAAAAAAGGGTCTAGAAATTCTCACGTTAATCAAAAAAAGAAGAATATACACCGTTGGATTTTATGAAGATCTGGAGATCTAGATTAATCGAAAGAATACATAAATTCAGAATTAAAATAAGGAAATCCAAAGAGTCCATATTCAATACAAATATAATTAATAAATACTTAAATTCGGAATTAAAAATAAGAAAACACTAGTTAATGTTTACAAAGATTGGGAAAACCTAACTGAACACTAAATAACAAATAAAATAATAATTTAGAAAGTTTCACACGATGAGCATTAAATTATTTCTCTGTCCCTGCTGAAGTACTAATTAGGAAGCTCATGAAATATTTATCCGCATAGGCATGTAGCCTTGCAAGGCTCTAAATGCCAACATTGATAAGACATGTCACATGATGAAAATAAATTTCCGTTGCGAAATAAAAAATCAAACTCTTTGTTGACCCTCACATGACTCTAATATATATATGAGATGGAAATAAAATTGTTTCTCAAATAAAGAAGAGAGAAACAGTGACCCCAAGTTTGGCCTCATGATGACTTTATTGGCAAACAAAAAACTCTTCCCTAAACTACACACTCCTATATGTAAAAAACCGCTAGATGAAAATACATACGGGAGTTGGATATAGTCCGTTGTTCCCTCCCAAAGTAAGGGATTATAGTGCGGTGCCCTCGAGCAGGCGATCAAATAATCTAATCGGGCAACATCTTCATGCAAAAAAGGGGGTGCAAGGAGGACATAGAGTAATTGATGTATTGCTTTATTTATTTGTTTGCATCCAGTAGTTTAATTCACTCAATGCAGAAAGTCGGAGAAGAAGACACGAGCAGAGCATAAAGTGCGACAAGGGATGTTTAGAGCACGAACTAGGTAGACTATTTAGAGAAAGCAACCATGGACATGGAGAGATAGCGATAGAGACTGTGCAATCGCTTATGGAGACGAAGATGGAGGATTTTGTTTATATACACAGTCAATTGCACATTAGCCATTGTTTAACTGGACCGTCGCTCTGGGACATGAAGATGAGGGAATTTTGTTCAAAGGGTTGAAGTTAAGTGTTGATGGTGGGCCCGCCCATCCTAGCAAGCGAGCTTGAGACGACGGGAGATTTGGCGTGCAAAAGTCAAGACACCAGACACAATATCAATCAGTTCAGATATCATGGGATACTATTTGTAATCCAATCTAGATATACTTCAGATTGTAACTAACGTGGACTGACTGTCGAATCAACACCGCATCTGCCGAGAAAAGCTCTGTCGCCGTAAAATTCAGGTGCATGAGAACCAAATCAAACTCTTTGGTCACTAAATCGTCCTCAACTATTGTCAATTTGGCATCTAATGTCGTCAATTCGACCCCCGCTGTTGTTGGGTGAACCTCCACCATGGTCAGATGGATCTTTGCTGCTATCGATCGAGCGTTTACGACACTGCTGGATCGAGCTACAAGGCGAGCAACAACAAGGAAAGCAAGCACTCCCATTAGAGCTCATCATGATTTGCCTAGCAAGACGAGGCAAGCAGACAAGGCGTATAAGCAGCAACAAGTGTACCAAGTATGTTCTAAGTCTCATCTATTTTGTTTAGAGATAGGCACTGAAAAATACAACATGGGTAGAAGGCTAGGGAGAGAAAACACTTGATTCTGGCACATATAAACCTACAACTGTGATGGAGACAAAAAATCGGATGCCACAAGAGATGATAAGATAAGATATATTTGATGAGCAATTCATGTAGATTTGCATAGCAGTAATTTGACAAAGAAGATGTTAAGTATGCTTTGACATCAACCATATGGGGTTTGGAGACCAAAAGCGAGACAATTGTTTCCTAGATAGCGACCAACGCGATATGACTGCTTTGGTCCGAGAAAAGCTGAGGTAGTAGACAACAATGGTGGACAAAGCATGTGGCCATAAATGGCCACAACAAATTGGCAAAATGCTCGAGAAAACAAGACAACGTAAGGTTGACAAAAGAGGGAAGACAACAAGAGAAAACATAGGTATTGTAATATGAACAAATATTGTGATTTGTGATACATCCGAGAAGCTCGCACGATGTGCGGAGAAATTTAAGCTACCCAATGCAAATATCTATCTTGCACAACAGACATGAGGGAGATAAATTGAATTATCAGTATGAAGTCACCATTTATGATAAGCATGCTTTGGAGTAGAGGGACTTTGTGTCCCTAGAACATGGGCTTGCTTGCGAATAGGCCACCTGTTAGTGACATGAGATCCTTTATAATAAAATAAGAGGAACAATTTTTCGACCACACATGTCTATAAGCATAGTAAGCTTCCAAACAAGAATGAAAGTGATGAGATCAAATTGGTTTGTCGTATATCTTCTAATCTTTTGGAAATTTTTGAATTAGATTGGTATGTGATGTGTGAAGAACCAAACAACACAATGAACACGATGATGAACACAATTATACCCACAATGAATAATGTTACCTACTATTGATCTACTATTGATGATTAGTAATTATTTTGGAAGTTATAAAAGTATTGTCAAACATAATGATTACATTTTAAAAAACACAAGGTATATTCAACAACAACTAAGGACATAGTATTCCAAGTAATAAATATATATCCTAGGATACATGATACAATATGTATATATAAGAAACATCTTATGTATTTGTTGGGATCACAAGTTAGAAGAGAGAGAACCGGCCGCCATGCACCATCAATGAGGGAGGGGCCATCGACGAGCAGTAAGAATAAAAAGAAAAGGGCATCAACCGTCGCTCGTAAGGAAGAGAGGCTTTCGAACGAGAGGAAGAAAGTACCATTGGATGAGATGAAGAAGTGGGTGCACCCATATGGAAAGAGAGGATGACCTACACTACCGTTGCTTGAGCCCACCCTAGACCAAGTTTCAAGGTCACTTACGTCGACAACCAACGGTGCCGCGAGGTATGACAAGCTCGCTGGAGGAGTTGGATCTGCGCATTAGAAAGTGGAGAACCCAGACTCTTCGTGAGGCAACAATAGAGCCAAACTCAGGGGCTATAGAATCAATAAGGCAGAGTTCGACCATCGAGAGTGAGGAGTAAGAGGATCAGTCGGTTGAGGCGAGGACTAAGTGATGAGAGGGCGAACCACAATTTCTGTCCAGTATAGGGCTTGGAGGTTGACACTGTATGCAGGGTGTCTGGGTTCTCTACCGCCGGTAGTAAATTTCTATCGATCGTGCGTCGGGTTCGGATGATTAGTGCAGGAGACAACGAGATTTATAATGGTTCGGGCCTCCGAGGAGTAATACCCTACGTACAGTGTGTAGCTACCGTGTTCCTGAGCCAAGTGTGCTCGTAGTAGGGGTTACAAGCTGGTCGGGAGAGGGAGTTCGTTCCCAGGTCCCAAGTGATGGTGTTCGGTCCTATGTAGGTCTAACCCTTGTGTCCGTTTCTCTCCTCTCCCTTTTATAGTCACAAGGGGAGGGGCACAAGGGGAGGTAAAAAATAGTTACAGTGCTTGACAGCTGACACGTCCCGTCGTACGTCGCCGTCCGTCGGGGTGCATTTAAGCCGAGTCGCGATGCCTTGTCGGGGAAACCGCCGCGTGGCCGGGTTGGACTGTTTCCTCCGGGACGCTTGGCCTTCTCCCCGAGTAGTTTGGGCTTGTCTTAGTCGGCACGAGTGCTTGCCTAGCTTTCCACGCCCGAGCCTAAGTCTAGGCTTGTGCGCGTCGTAGAGGGTGCTTGAGTGCCTCGGGTTGAGTCTTGCGTGTGGCAGAGTGGGAGATGATGGCGATGTGATGGCTGTGCGGCTAGTCAGACCTGCATTAAGGCTCTTGCCGGGGCAGGTTGTCTGCATGGCCGCCAGCTGTTGCTCTCGCGTGACGTGGAGATTCGCTCCTCCATGCGCGTCGGTGGCGATGCCCGAGCCGTGCGTCTGGGCCCACGAACTAGTCGGAGCCGGGCTTGTCGTGCGAGGCGAAGACTTCTCGTGTGAGGCGGAGACTTGTTGTGTGAGGCGGAGACCTCTCGTGCGAGGCGAAGACTTGTCGTGCGAGGCGGAGACGGGTTCCTCTAGTGGGAAACTGGTCGGAGATGCAGCCACCCGGCCAAAGACTGGACGTCTTTCCAATGAGGGTCTTGATGAAGATCTGCATGCCTTCCCTGAGACGCAACACCAGGTGAAGGGTGCTCTCCTTCTGGATGTTGTAGTCAGCAAGGGTACGGCCATCCTCAAGCTGCTTGCTAGTGAAAGGGAACTCCACCTTGAGGGTAATGATTTTATTGTTTCAAGAGGGATAATCTTGCCGTCAAAGGGGGCCCTAATCCGGGCCCACGTCACAGGGGTGCTACAGAGTGTCGAATGACATTCGTTATTAGGTCAGGTTCCATCCACCAATTAAAACATCATCCAAATAACAAAATTCGAGTGTATCAATATCGATTCTGAATTTTGAGCTCCAATATTTACATCAGTACTAGTGATTTCAAAAGAATGGATAATGAATTAAGATGGATAAAGAAAATACAATGTTAACGTAACATTTTCTTTTTAAATATGGTTTATCAAATCTAGCCGTGCTATTAGCGCGGGCTAATTTGCTAATTTGCACGGGCTAATTTGCTAATTTGCTAGTCAGTAGTATAGTAATCCGTCATCTAATAACCCAACCCCTCCTTTTCTCGAAAGCCGCATGCAGGCGAGAAGAAACGAAACCGCTAGCTAGCTTTTGGGTTTCGCAGGTAGGTTTCGTTCACCCTTTCGATCGATCTGCGTCTGCCCTGCTCATCAGTGCAGCTAGCGGAGTCGCAAAGTCGGTGACTGGTCTGAAGGGAATAAAGCTGCCGGCGTTACGCGGCTGCTTTAGTGACAGGATAAGCTAGTAGGTTTAAGTTTACCCCCTGGTCCTTAATGATGACTTGCGCCGTTTAATCAACGGGCGGACACAGTTCTCCTTTTGGAGTAGGTTAAGTTAAACCCGAGTACATCTGTTAGGTCGAATGCTTAGATATGTTATCATTTAACCATTCTCCACCTTTCGATTATTCGTTGAAAATTCCTCTCGCGTACACGTGGCCGGAATATCGGCGGTAATCGAAATGCGAACAACTTTTTCCTCGCCAGGTTTGTTTATTACTAGCGCGCACAAGTCGCGTTGCAAAAGATCGCACGGCGATTTTGTCACGTCCCGCAGGTCAGCAGGGCATCATTGCGTTTGGGGATCGAAACGGGGCGGTGAAAACGCACCACCACCACCACCTTCATACCGTACAGCATGTATACACCTGAGGACCCATACCCTGCGGCCTGCGGCCTCTCTCTGTGGAAAGCGAGCGGGCCAGCGAGGGCACAGCGTTTGTGTGCTCGCCCCCGTCGCGGCAACGAGCCAGCAGCAACCGACAAAGCCGACGAACTTTCCTGCCCACCCAGAGCCAGTCACCCACCACATAGCACGGCGAGAGAGATGATCTTGGTTGCCCTTGGTAGCGACCACGTAGGGTGCGTTTGGTTCCTTTCTCTGTTTTCCTGGCCAGGCTCCTCGCTGTGCTCCTCCATCAGTGCATCGATGTATAGTGTCGTTGTTTGGTTGCGTGCACATCCAGAGCCAGACTAGAGAGATCAGGCTTTTGGTTGCTTGTACGAGATAAGTCGTATGAGATAAAAAATATTAAAAAATTATGATTATAATTTTTATTTTGTACCAATACAGTTTTAGAGGACTTATTTTATCTAATCATGTCTTAATTATCAATAAAATACATTGATATCACATGATATTTACTAATTATACACTAATACATCATTAGTAGGAGAAACAACTGCTGGAGCCGAGCTTGGCTCTGCAGAAACGGCCGTTTCTGGCGTTTACGGGGATGCGAAGAAGAGGAGGGAATTGCATCAAGAAGACGTGGCTGCGAGGGCGGTGCAGGCAACCAAACGCCACTCGCCTGCACCCCGTGAGCCTGGTTGGCCTAGAAACGCGAACCAAACGCACCCGTAGCCGCTGGGCTGGGCGTGCTTGCCGCGCGCTTAATTTATGACGCAGGTGCAACAAGGCTGCAGCTACCCGCAAAGAAAGCCAATACTAAGCCATGGCAGGGGAGAAGGAATCACATATATGCATGGCGCATCCGGCCGGCCGGTAGGGCATGCACTGACTTCCACCACAATGCCGGGGCAGAGGGGGATCGCTGCGTCATCGGAGAGCGCCGGAGGCCGGAGCGGCGGCTGCCGCCTGCCGCCATCCTTTACGAATTGAATGAAGCTCGCTGCTGGCTGCCAATGCCGCTCCGAAAAGCTAGCTTCTCGGCCTCTTTTATCGTGTCTGGTGGTGGTACTACAAGAAGTAGGCAGCCGTAGGACGGCTTTCTATAGTAGGGTCTGTAGCGTCGGCATCCGGGCATCCGGCTATCATCGTGCGGCGACCGAGCGGCGCGTAGTGGGCTGGTGGTACTGGCGATAGCAGGATAGCAGAGCGGTCGGGTCGACTCCGATCCTCGTCCACCCGCACCGGCGTGCATATGTATGTGATGCGCACCACGCCGGGGCGCGGGGTCGCATGGCTTTGTGGTGCCGCGGGGGGCAGTAGGCTACACAACAGTACGCGCTGCCACTTTGGCCGCTGGATGTTTTTTTAGGGACGAAGAGCTAGCCCATCTCATACTCTCATATTATATCGTCACAACTTACTTTTTATCCTTTTTAATTTATTAAAAAAAACTTTTTGTCGGGTTCTCTACCGTCGGCAGTAAATTTATGTCGGTCGCGCGTCGGGCTCGGATGGTTAGCTCGGGAGATAACGGGATTTATACTGGTTCGGTCCTCCGAGAAGTAATACCCTACGTCCAGTGCGTGGCTACCGTGTTCCTGAGCCAAGTGTGCTTGCAGTAGGGTTTACAAGCTGGTCGGGAGAGGGAGTTCGTTCCTAGGTCCCGGGTGGAGGTGTATGATCGTGAGGAAGTCTAACCCTTGTGACCGTTGCCCTCCTCTCCCTTTTATAGTCTCAAGGAGAGGGACACAAGGGGAAATACAAAAGAGTTACAGTGCTTGGCAACTGGTACGTCACGTTGTACGTCGCTGTCCGTCAGGGCGTATCGGCGCCGAGTTGCGATACCTTGTCGGGGAAGCCGCCGCGTGGCTGGGGTTGAACTGTTCCTTCCGGGACGCTTGGCCTTCTCCCCGAGTAGTTTGGGCTTGCCTTAGTCTGCCGAGTACTTGCTTGTCTTGCCACGCGTGAGCCTAAGTCTAGGCCCGCGCGCGTCGTAGAGGGTGCTCGAGTGCCTCGGGCTGAGCTTTGCGTGTGGCAGAGCGGAGGTTGATGGCGATGTGATGGTTGCGCGGCTAGTCAGGTTCGCATTTAAGGCTCCTGCCGGGGCAGGTCATCTGCATGGCCGCCAGCTGTCGTCCCCGTATGACGTGGAGATTCGCTTTCCCGCATGCGTTGGTGGCCTCGCCCGAGCCGTGTGTCTGGGCCCACGCACTAGTCGGAGCCGGACTTGTCGTGCGAGGCAGAGACTTGTCGTGCGAGGCGGAGACTTGTCGGAGATGCAGCCGTTCGGCCAAGGACTGGTCGTCTTGCCAGTGAGAGTCTTGACGAAGATCTGCATGCCTTCCCTGAGACACAACGCCAGGTGGAGAGTGCTCTCCTTCTAGTGGATGATGGTTTTGACGTCAAAAGGGGGCCCTAATCCGAGCCCTCGTTAGTAGCCCCCAAGCCTGAGTGGGAGTCGGGGAGTCGCGCTCAGACTCAGTTGGTGGATCTTGGTGTTGGAGGTGTTCTTCGGGTCCTTAATGGGTGCGCGCGAGCGCATCCGCCGGATGTAGCCCCTGAGCTTGTGAGTGAGTTGGAGACTTGCTCGCGAGATTTTATTTGTATTTGTAACCGTTGCAGTCTTGGAGGTTTCGTCGAGGCAATTTCGGTCGTAGTGGTGACGTGGACGTGGCCGTGGGCGCAGGCATCTTGGCCGATGTGACCGATATGACCGCTCCATCAAGACCGCGCTCAGTCTCTGCAAGTCTACACGTCGCGGGAGTTGAGGTGTCGTAGTTGCGTGCGGCTGTTTTGCCAGGACGCGCGCGTGAGTGGGCGAAAGTCTTGCTGACACAGTGGGCCCGGCGCCGAAGATGAAGAGTCAGGTCTGTCCCCTTTAAAACCGCGCGCCGAGCACTGGTTTGGGACTTCACTTTCCGTTCGCTTTTCTTCTCCCTCACGCTTGGCCCTTGAGCTCCGAGTTCTTTCGCCTTCATATTGCCGCCGCCGCTCGCGTTCCCGGCTCGCCCGAGACTTCACCGGCGCGATGTCGAGTTGGGCGCGCTCCACTGTCTCCCGCGAGCAGCTTCTTCGTCTCGTTGTGGAAGGCCAGCTGCCTCCCCTCACTGAGGCCGTTGAGTGGATCGTCCCTGCCGACGAATCCGTGCCATGCCATCCCAGGGGGTACGTGGTGTCGTTCGTGGCCTTCCATGAGCGCGGCTTCTCCGTCCCCGCCGGCCGGTTCATCCGAGGAGTGCTGTTCGCGTACGGGCTGCAGCTCCAGCACCTCAACCCGAACAACATCCAACAGATAGCTGCCTTCGAGGCAATGTGCGAGCGGTTCCTCGGCATCGGTGCGCACTGGCATCTGTTCTGGTACTTCTTCAGGTTCACCTGCCTGAGGGAGGGATCCCACGCGGCGATGATTGGCTGCGCCAACCTTCGGATGAAGGAAGGCCGGGGCGATGACTACATCTCGGTGCCGCTGACCAGCTCGAACAGCGGCTGGCACAAGGGGTGGTTCTACTTGCGGAACGACCCCGAGCACGCGCTTCCGTCATACACCGGTTGCTCCATCGCGAAGTCGCAAAGGAATTGGGCGGATGGCCCCGCCAAGGCTGAGCAAGAGAAGATGCTCAAGTCCCACTGGGCCTTGCTTGGGCGTCTTCGGAACATCGGGATCACCTTGGCGGAGGTGGTCGGGCAGTACCACGCCCGAGGTGTTGTGCCGCTCCGGAGGCGGCCACTCCGGCTCTGCGACATGACCGCCGACAGGGCCCTATGGGCTGGGACGGTGACCACGCCAGAGCCTCCGTCACCGCTCGAGGTTCAGCGTCGCGTGGCGCAAGCGATCGGGAGAGCGACCTACTCGTGGCCGCCGTCGCGGATGCTCCCGATGCTCCCCAATGCGGGAATAGAGAAATTTGTAAGTTGTCTGTCTTCTCGGTAAGTTCGATTCGCCTTTTGTCGTGGGAAGATCTTCTCGAGTTTGACCTCGGTGCATTTTTGTTGCCGCAGTTGAAATGCGCCCACCTTGTTCCGGCCAAGGCGCCTCTCCCGGAGGAGGTGATCTTCAACCAGAATCATGCGGCGGCGGAGAGGAGGCGCGCTGCGCGTAAGGCGTAGCATAAGAAACGCCAGATCGCCAAGCGCGATCGCAACGACGACCGCAACAAGAGGCGCAAGGCGGGGGAGCAGGGCGTTTCCTCCGACGAGGATCCGTCACCCGAGCCATCGTGGAGCGGCGATGTCACCAGTGCCGCTGTTGACTGGAGCAATATGTCGAGGTCGTCCTTGTCTTCGCCGCTTTGTGGTGCCGAGGTGTCGTCGTCGCGCCGGCCACGGGAGGCGGGGCACGACTGTTGTGGGGTCGAGCTCGCATCCAGCGGCTCCCCTGGTCCGAGTGGGCCTTCAGTCGACCCGCTCCCGTACGGCGCCCAGCGGGACGGGCACTCTTGAGCCACCAAGATCTGCGCCCCGTCAGATCGATCCCCTTAGGAGGTCGGAGGAGTGTTCGGTGCCTGTCCGCCAGCTCTACGACAGTTCAGATCGCCCGAACTCTAACTTCTTTTAGAGGCGCCGGTCGCGGGGGAGGTCGTTAGATTCGACGTCGACATCAAGCGCAGCGCCAGCGACGGAAGTGAGCGCCGCCCCGCGGCGCTTACAGTCGTTGCTTATCCGGGGTGGCGGGGCTCCGGATGTTCATGTGCCCCTTTTCGCAGGCGGGGGCCACAGTCCAACCTCGACTGTAGCGGAGGCCGGAGGGACAGCCCCCGAGCGAATGGAGAAGAATGTTGCCGCCATAGAGGCGGCTGACCGAAGCAGAGAAGCGCCCAAGACGGCGGACTCAAGTCGCGCCGTACCCGAGCAGGGCTCGAAGCGCACCGCCCCCGAGCAGGGCATGTCGGATTGCCCAGTGAAGAAGGCCCTGGTGCGCTCCAAGATGTAAGTCTCTAACTTCAGCTTTTGCCTGTCATGACTCTTCCAACTTGTTTGTCGATGTTGACACTCATCTTCTCGTAGCCATGCTGATACTGGTGTGCTCAACCTGGGGTCCCTGAAGCAACCGGCGCTCAGGGCGCAGGTGATCTCCCTCGAGCCTCACCCCAGCCCCCGAGTACCAGGCCTGTGCCGTTGCGGGCCGAAGAGGTGCCGTCGGTGGTCACCGAGATCAGGATGCCAACCACGCCACCTCTACCAGCCCCCGCTGCCGCCGTCGAGGAGGGTGAGGCGGCCATGGAGGCGACAGTCACTCGGGCGGCCCTAGAAGCGCCGTCTGGGGCTGGCCCGAGCGTCGAGGGGGTGGTGGTGGTCTTGGATGAAGACGTGGTGCCTCCCCCCGTGTCGGAGAGGCATGATGCCGTGGTGGTCCTGGCATTGGAGTCGGCACAGGTGCCGGCGGTGACGAGCCATCTCCCGGCTATGGAGGTGCCGGTGCCAGCTCCGACGATGGAAGTTCAAGGTCCTCCCCCAACTGCAGAGGTGGCGGAGTCATCCTCGGCTTGAGTTTCCCTCACGGTCGAGGAGATGATGGATCTGGAGACGTGCCGGTACATCGACCTCCCCGATGTCGGGGTAATCGATCTCGAAGCGCCCTAGCTCCCCGAGAAGGAATACGACGCGGTGGCGGAGCGGAGGTCCAACGAGCCGACGATCATGGAGACGATCGCATCGGTCTCGAAAGCGCTGCAGGAGTACGAGCGGGCCGACGGCTTTGCCCCGACCGCTGCATAATACATGGAGGACGTGGCCCTCGTAGCGCCCGCGGCTCGCGTGGAGATGACAGAAGATGCGTCCGTACCGCCGCATGTTGATGAAGGTCAGGAGGCGTCGCCTCCCGGGCAAGTGGAAGCCGCCGAAACTCCAGCCCCTGTCGTGAAGCCTGTCTCGACGGAGGCCGTTGCTGGGGAAGAGGAGATGTCACCGTCCAGTCCAATCACCGTTGAAGTCAAGGATGTCGAGACTCGCACGCTTGACGAGCCGGCCGTCGTTGTGCAAGGGTTGGCCGTCCCCGAGACAGTGGCCAGGTGAAAGTGCATCTTGCCCCTAATTATTTTGGTGATAATGACAAGCACGATTTGTGGTATTTAATGCTTTGTCAAGTTGTGTGCAGGTCTTAAATGAATAAAACTCATATGGTTGATCAAAGGAAGGCCCCCAATTTCAAGTCGTTGTTTTCAACTCGAATCAAGGCTTTATTTCATTTTACTTTTGAATTTGAGTATAGGAAACACCGTACTATAAAGGGGGATGCAAATCGATAGCCAAGAGATGCTAAAAGTGCTCTAGAAGGTAATCCAAGTGAGTGAGAAGAGTTGAGAGTTGGCACGTGCACAAATGCTTCTCTTTTCCCAAATTCTCGGCTGGGGTTAGTTGTACCGACGCCACGTCGGTACTACCGCACACACCCCTCGGTAGTACGGCGCGGGGCCGGTATACCGATATGGCTTCACCGGCGAGTTTTAGCCGGGGGGCTCGGTACTACGACCCTATGTCGGTACTACCGATGGCCGTACTGTTTTGGTTCTGAAACCCCCCTCGGTAGTACCGACGCCGTGTCGGTAGTACCGGGTTACACGATTCGCACGAGAACGGCTAGTTTTTGGCCCTTAGTATTTAAGTCCCCTTCTCCCTCCTCACTCATTGCTGACAAACCACGAGACAAACACTTCCTTGAGCATTCACTCCACCTCTCCCCTCTCCTCTAGAGCTAATCCTTGGTTCCCTTGAGCTAGGGTTTGAGTAGAGAGGTGAATTCTAGTGAAGTGTGCCCAAGCTTTGAGAGCCCCATCGTTCTTCTCCTTCTGAAGAGCACTTGAAGCATCTCCGAGCTTTTGGTTTACATTTGTTACTCTTGAAGCTTGCTTCTAGACGGTTAGGCGTCGCCCGCGAGTGCCCTCTTTGTGTGGTGCACCTAGGATCGTTTGTATTGCCCTCTCCTTGGTGGAGAATTCTTAGTGAGCACCAATCTTCCTTTGTGGGGGTTGGAAGAGGAAAAGAGGCTCTTGGTGATAGCCCTCCCTTTGTGGGATCCTCAACCGGAGACGTAGCATCCTTTGTGGGTGTGAACTTCGGATTAAATCTTGTGTCTCCTTTTGCTTGCTTGAATTCTTTGTTTCTAACGAACCCTAGAACTTGTTTTAGCCGGATCTATCAATTGGTTGCTATCCAACTCATCTCTCGTAGTTGCGGGTGGTTCTTAGCCTCTAAACTTAAACTTTGATTCAAGTGGAATTGCTAGAAACCTCACGAATTCAAATTTCGCTTTAAGTCATTTATCGCCCGTCGGTAGTACCGACTCCGGTACCGGTAGTACCGACCCTGTCGGTAGAACCGGCACCACGTCGGTAGTACTGACAGGAGTTTTAATCCGCTGCTTTTGTTTCAGAAATTTGAAGTGATCCTATTCACCCCCCTCTAGGCATCACAAGGTCCTTTCAATTGGTATCAGAGCCTAATCCCTTGATTTAGGCGTAACCGCTAAGGGATCAAGATGTCGGGGATTGGAAGCAACCCAACCGCCGAAGAAATTGCCACAAAAGAAGCTCAAGAGAGAGAGCTCAAGGCAGCTCAAGTCGGTGACCTCATCGGCAGGGCCCCAAGCCGTACACCATCCAACGTTGATAGCTCCGACGACTCATCATCGGATTCCGACTCCGACTCGGATTCCGACTCAAGCGATGAGGATGTCAAGGACGATGATCATGCGGCAAAGAAGGCGACAAAGAAGAGAAGAAAGGCCAAGAAGAAGAAGAAGGCCAAGAAGATGGCAAAGAAGCTCCTCAAGAAGATGATCAAGAAGGAGCAAGCCAAGCACTCTCACTCTGGCGTCTACGAAGTGCCCCACAACTACGGGCAAATTCCGGGCAACAACTCTAACGACAAATTTTATTCCGTGCATTTGGGAAAGCCTCCTCATTTCGATGGGAAGGACTATCCCAAATGGGCTTATGATATGCAAATGCACCTTTACGGGCTTCACCCTTCTCTTTGGAAGATTGTGGTTGTAGGTGTGACAATTCCCGCCGAAGGAGAAGCCCTCACTATTGAGCATGAGCAAGACCTTCACCGCAATGTACAAGCCACAAGAGTCATCACGGGATCCTTGTGTGCACAAGAGTTCAACAAGGTGCGGAACATCCAAATTGCCAAGGTAATTTGGGATACACTCAAGGAAGCGCATGAGGGAACCGAGCATGTGAGACAAGGGAAGATGGGCCTAATCAACGGAGAGCTTGAGCTTTTCTTCATGAAGGATGGAGAGACCATACAAGAAATGTATGATAGACTCATGGTACTTGTCTCGGACATTAGAGCTCTCGGAAGTAAAGATTGGGATGACTCAAAGGTCACAAAGAAGTTGCTAAGAGCTTTTGCCCCCAAGGACAAGAACTTGACACAAATGATAAGAAGAGATCCAAGATATCCAACAATGACTCCCACTCAACTCCTTGGAGAAATATTGCATCAAGAACTTGTTGACCAAGATGTGGAGAAGTCTCTAACCTTGAAGATGGGCAAGAGTCTAGCTCTCAAAGCTAGCTCTAGTGAAGTAGTTAAAGAGAAGCCCAAGGCATCCAAGAGCAAAAGGAAGACACTAGCGATGAAGAAAGCACGGATGAAGAAACCGCCTTTGCTATAAGGAAGTACAAGAAATTCTTGAAGTCAAGAAACTCAAGAAAAGGTGGAGATGATAGAAGGAAGAAGTCACAAAGGAGAGTATGGACATTTCATTGCCGAGTGCCCCAAGAACAAGAACAAGAATAAGGAGGATAAGAGGTTCAAGGAGAGGATCAAGGAGTACAAGAACAAGTACCAAGGGCGTGCACACGTGGGTCAACAATGGGACTCAAGTGATGAAGATGAAGAACCAAAGAAGCAAGGGATGGCAACAATTGCCATGGAACAAGGTTCATCCTCAACACGCCTCTTCAACAACCTCTCCGATGATGAAGACCACTCTCATTTTTGCCTCATGGCTAGGGGGAGCAAGGCCTACTCCTCCGGTGGAAGCGCGTGGTTAATTGATAGTGGTGCCACTAATCATATGACCGGAGATGAAGGCTTGTTTGCATCCCTTGACCGTTATGACAACCCTACGGAAACTATCATCTATGGAGACAATGGTCAAGGAGATGTCATTGGTTTAGGTAAAATTGCTATCTCAACAACAAATTCAATTGAAGATGTTTATCATGTGCAAGGGTTGGGATACAACTTGTTGTCGGTTTCACAACTTTGTGAGAAAGGCTACAATTGTCTCTTTACTCATGAGGGTGTGACCGTCTCTAGAAGGGAGGATTCCTCTATTGTCTTTGCGGGTCATTTACGGGGAAAACTTTACTATGTGGATTTCACAAAAGTAAAGGTGGATCCTAAGGCTTGCTTAGTGGCAAAATCCGACTTGGGTTGGCTATGGCATCGCCGACTAGCCCATGTTGGCATGAGGAACTTGGCCAAACTTCAAAAGGACGAGCACATCCTAGGACTAACAAATGTTGTCTTTGAGAAAGATAGGTTGTGTAGCGCATGTCAAGCCGGGAAGCAAGTTGGAGCTCATCATCCCGCCAAGAACATTCTATCCTCATCAAGACCATTGAAGCTACTACACATGGATTTGTTTGGACCAATTGCCTACATAAGCATCGGTGGTAACAAATATGGTTTAGTAATTGTTGATGACTTTTCCCGTTTCACTTGGGTATTCTTTTTGCAAGATAAAAGTGAGGCAAAGGGAATTGTGAAGAAGTTCATTAGAAGGGTTCAAAATGAGTTCGAGCTCAAGGTCAAGAACATAAGAAGTGACAACGGCTCGGAGTTTAGGAACACACAAGTTGAAGAGTTCCTAGATGAAGAAGGCATCAAGCATGAACTCTCCGCTCCGTATACACCTCAACAAAATGGCATCGTTGAGAGGAAGAACTGTGCATTGATAGAAGCGGCAAGGACAATGCTTGATGAATACAAGACTCCGGACTCATTTTGGGCGGAAGCCATCAACACCGCATGCCATGCCGCCAACCGACTCTACCTCCACAAGTACTTGAACAAGACTCCCTACGAAATCATCACCGGTAAGAAGCCTAGTGTGCATTACTTTAGAGTCTTTGGGTGTAAGTGTTTCATACTTAACAAGAAACCCAAAGCCTCAAAGTTTGCATCCAAGGTTGATGAAGGTTTTCTACTTGGTTATGGAACTAACGAGCATGCCTATCGTGTTTTCAACAAAACCACCGGTTGTGTTGAGACCACGGTAGACGTGAAATTTGATGAATCCAACGGCTCTCAACGAGAGCAAGTTAGTGAAAACCTTGTAGATGATGAAGAGCCCCCAAGCATATCCATCTTTCGAATGGGGACCAGTGAAGTAATGCCTCGGGAGATTCAAGCACAAACTCCGGATGACACAAGCACTCATGATCCATCATCATCAACAAGAGTGGAACCACCTAGTTCTCAAGTCCAACAAGATGAGAGTCAAGTTCATGGTGACGATCATGGACGGGGCTTTGATCAAGGGGGAGAACTAAGTGATGAAGCTCAAGAAGATACACCACAAGTTGAAGATGATGATGATGGACCTATCCAACGTCAATCTCAAGAACCACACCCAAGGGTACATCAAATGGTTCAACGAGATCATCCCGTTGACAACATTCTTGGGAGTATTCAAAGAGGGGTAACAACTCAATCTAGATTGTCAAATTTTTGTGCATTTTACTCGTTTGTTTCCTCTTTAGAACCTCTTAGTGTGGAACAAGCTCTTGAGGATCCGGATTGGATTATTGCCATGGAGGAAGAATTGAACAACTTCAAGAGAAATGAAGTTTGGGAGTTGGTACCAAGACCCAAGCAAAATGTGATCGGCACCAAATCGGTTTTGAGGAACAAGCAAGATGAATTTGGTGTCGTCACGAAGAACAAGGCAAGGCTTGTTGGCAAGGGTTACACGCAAGTTGAAGGCTTGGACTTTGGAGAGACTTATGCACCGGTAGCAAGGCTCGAGTCAATTCGTATTCTTTTGGCCTATGCTACTCATCATGATTTCAAGCTTCATCAAATGGATGTGAAGAGTGCCTTCTTGAATGGACCTCTCCAAGAAGAAGTGTATGTGGATCAACCACCGGGCTTTGAAGACTCAAGATTTCCAAATCATGTGTACAAGCTCCATAAGGCTCTCTACGGGCTTAAGCAAGCTCCTAGAGCATGGTATGAATGCCTTAAGGATTTTCTTCTCAAGAACGACTTTGAGATAGGCAAAGCCGATTCTACTCTCTTCATACAAAGAAACGGAAAAGATATTTTCGTTTGTCAAATTTATGTCGATGACATCATTTTTGGGTCTACTAATGATAAATTTTGTGAAGAATTTAGTAGGATCATGACCAAGAGGTTTGAGATGTCTATGATGGGAGAATTGAAGTTCTTTCTTGGATTTCAAATCAAGCAAATGAAGGAAGGGAATTTCTTGTGTCAAACCAAGTATGTGAAGGATATGCTTAAGAGGTTTGACATGGCCGATTCCAAGCCCATCAAAACTGCCATGGCATTAAATGGACATCTTGATCTGAATGAAGAAGGGAATTCGGTCGACCAAAAGGTATTCCGTTCCATGATTGGCTCCCTCCTTTACCTTTGTGCATCTAGGCCCGATATAATGCTTAGTGTGTGCATGTGTGCCAGATTTCAAGCCAATCCTAAGGAGTGCCATTTAATGGCTGTTAAGAGGATCTTTAGATATTTAGTTCATACTCCTAACCTAGGCTTGTGGTATCCCAAAGGTTCCACTTTTGATCTACTTGGCTACTCCGATTCGGATTATGCCGGTTGCAAAGTAGATCGAAAGAGCACTACCGGGACTTGCCAATTTCTTGGTAGGTCTTTGGTGTCGTGGAGCTCAAAGAAGCAAAATTCGGTTGCTTTATCCACGACCGAAGCCGAATATGTGTCGGCCGTGCTTGTTGTGCACAACTCTTGTGGATGAAGCAAACGTTGAGTGATTATGGTTGCAAGTTTAGTAAGATTCCACTCTTGTGTGGCAACGAGAGTGCTATCAAACTAGCGAACAATCCCGTCCAACACTCTAGAACAAAGCACATAGACATTAGACACCACTTCTTACGGGATCATGAGGCTAAGGGTGACATTGCTTTACGGCATGTTTGCACCGAAAAGCAACTTGCCGACATTTTCACTAAGCCTCTAGACGAGCAAAGGTTTTGTGCTTTGAGGAGTGAGCTAAACATCTTAGATTCTCGTAACTTGGCTTGATCTTTTGCACATAAACATGTTTGTTGCCTAGATAGGAAGCAAAATGTTTTATTTTAACTTTCCTTGTGTGTGTCTTACAAAACTTTGGACCTTTACATAGTGAGTGGTGACTATAGCTTTCATTGATTGCCTGTGACTAGTCACCAACTCCTATGGGGTCTCTACATGTCCATATTCCCCTCTATCAAAAATCTCAATCTAGAACCTCAATCAATCTCAAAAACTGGTTAAATTGCCGGTACAACCGACACAAGGTCGGTAGTACCGATATGAGTTCTCTGTTGGAATTCCTGGCGTTCCCCGCAGAACCGACGCCGCGTCGGTACTCTCGGACCCCCGGTAGAACCGACCCGGTGTCGGTATACCGATATGACTTCTCTGTCTCAATTTCTAGGGACCGCCGGTAGTACCGACACCCCGTCGGTACTACCGATAATAGCCGCTGGGCTATATAAGCCCCGCGACCTGAGGGCTAGGGTTTCAGTTCTTGTTCCAACCATTGGCCGCGCCCTCTCTCTCCCACTGCTCAATCCTTGAGGGGATCTCAAAAACCAACCGTGCAAAGTGTTTCTAGTCCACTTCTTTAGATTCTCCACCCTCCGGAACATCCGATCCTCGCCGGAAGTTCGTCGATTCGCGCGGGAAGCATCTCAAGGTATACTTTCAAAATCTCCGTCGATCGATCTCTCAATGTAGTTGTTCTAGAGGAAATGCTTTAGGGAATCATCATCTTTTCCATCCTAGAACTCGTATCTATAATTTCGTAGCTTTTGGTTGACTAAATCATCCGGATTCAATTCTTTTCCCCCAAAATCGACCCCCATCGGTAGTACCGACCCTGTGTCGGTAGTACCGATGGGGGGCTGTCAACTGAGCCCCTCCCCTATGTTGAGCCATCACTTTCCATAATCTATACACCCATCTTATGCACTCTTTGCTATTCCTCCAGATGGGTCGCGCCGGCAAGCAAGTGGTTCGCGAAGGATCCGATGAAGATGACGTTCCTCTCGCTCAAAGGAAGAGGAAAGGGGGAGCTAGCTCTCAAGCCCCTCGTGGTCGTGGTCGTACCAATCCACCAGCTGCTCCTCGCCAATCCAAGGTACAAGGTCATCGTGCCCGTACCAAGCAAGCTCACCAACCCGATGATCACTATGATGATTATGAGGATATCTCCTTGGAAACCCTCTCCTCTTTCATCCTTCGGCCATCCATCCCTCCTCGTCCGGCTACTCAAATGGGGATTGTCAGGATGGTAGATTACACAAGGGGGTCACACAATGTGTACAAGGAAAGGTACTCCGACCCCGCTCTTTGGCAAAAGGAGTTTGACGCGGACATCCGCTTTTGGCTCAAGTTCAATGCCGATTGGTATGAGTCAGTCATTCTCAGCAAGGACCACATGACTATTGATATGAAGTCAATCAATTAGGATCTCCTTAGGTCACTTGACATTCCGGCCGTCAATGATGCGATTGATATTTGTCATGCCAAGGGGATGACCAATGTGATGGCAATCAATTATGATTGGAATGAAGAAGTGGTCGCCCAATTCTATGCTAACCTCTACATCCGTCGTGAGACACGGACCTTTCATTGGCTCCTCCAAGGCAAGCCCCTCTCCGTCTCATATGAGCGTTTTGCTCAAATCCTTGGTTTCAGTGAGGAGGATCTCGCTCGTCCCAAGCTTCATGGTGGAGAGTTTCCTCTCGACAGTGAGATGGCTTTCATGTATGATTCCGTGTATGGAAAGGTGGAGTTTGGTACCACACATGGGATGAAACCGGTCTATAGGATGTTGAACCAACTCTTCCATTACACTCTCACTCCTAAGATCGGTGACAACACCAATATCTCCAATGTGGCCAAAGAGATTCTTGTGAGGATGGAAGGAGGACTTTAGCATCTTCAACTTCATTTGGGAGGAAATCATTGTGTGTTCCGTGTCCGCCAACAAGAGTTGCCAATATGCTCCTTGGATATTCAAGATGATTTGTGAGGTGGCGGGAGTTGATATCCTCCCTGACAAGACTCATTCTTGGTACAAGCCAAACAAGGGCAACATTGAGTGACTTCTCAAGTTGGGCAAGCATGCCCCTCCTCGTCCCACTACCACGGGTGGCTCCTCCTCCGGTGGCCCATCCACCTATGAGCCACCTTCCTCCTCTCGTGGGCCATCCGCATCTCGAGGCACCGTTCCCCCCGACAAGAAAAAGAGTATCTTCAACTTTCTCTCTCAAGGTCTTTTTGCTTGCTTCAATGTGGGAAAGCACAATGCACAGGAGATTCGTGCACATAGGCAGCATGTTGATGAGCAGCTCCTTAAGTTGGAGACGCGTCAAAAGGCTTTGCTCGCTCAACACAACATCGAGCACTCTCCCGTCCGCGAGCCCTTGGATTTTCCTCCTCCACCAAACTTCTACAACCCTTGGGAGATCTACGGCGACACCTCCATGATGTATGGAGCTCCTCCGGCCGACATCGATGATGAAGACTTTGGTGGTGGTGAGACCGACGACGACGACTCTCCTCCGGCTGCCCACTGTCCACATGACTATGATGATTGAAGGGCCTCCTCTTTTTGGCGCTTGATGCCAAAGGGGGAGTGAGCTCACAATTTACTCATGTGTGGTGTGGGCTTGTATCTCTATTTATCTATCTATCCTTAGGATTGTGCACATGTATGGACTATTTGTGTATTTGTGTGGTGTAATGCTTGATGAAGAACCTAGAACTCGTTTAAATTTGTAAGACCTAAATTGTGCTTGTGGTAATAATCTGAAACAAGTTGCAAGGCTATCATGTAGCTAGATCTTTAGTTTGAGTTATCTATCGATCTCTTCCGAGCGTCCGAGGACGACTGCAGCAACGCGTAGTCGAACTTAGGGGACAAAAATAGTCAAGTCGTGCTCCGGAGCCACGGAGGCGTGAGAGTCGTAAGGCCTGGCCCCTTCAATCCACTAAGTGCAACCGTCCGTTCGCAGCCCCCGGGAACTCGAAAGGTTCGGGAGATAGCTTAGCCAGGGTTTTGCTTGTGAATACATTTTCTCGGACCGGAGTCCTGGTGGTTACTCGAAGGCTCTTGAAAGGAGGTCGAATGAAAACCGGAGACAAGAGAAGTACCCGCAAGTCTTCGTGCCATAGCCACGGAGGCGTTAGCACTAGGAACTTTGAACGAACAACGACTCATTATCCCATGCAAGCTGTCATCTTTACCTTTCGCGAGTTCGAGTTTCTGTTAATAGACATTTCTCTTGTGCGATCAGTCCCGACAAAGTTGTCAGAATTTTTTTGAAATAACTTTGAAAAAATGAGGAGGCACGAGGGCATCGTGCCCTTGGTAGCCCCCGAGCAGGGAGCGTGTTTGCCTTGGTGCAAAGACGCCGGCTGCTCAAATTGAGAGTTGCCGTAATGAAAAGAACACAGTCCGGCACGAGTTCGGAACTCAGAGACATGTAAACATAGACAAACGACATTTTTTATTGACACATAAGCACGGAACATTTACTCAAGGGTAAAACGGTCGTAGATGTTCGATGTTCCATGCGTTGGTGACGACCCGCCCGTCCTCGTAGCAGATCTTGTATGTCCCTGGTCGGAGCACCTCGTGGATGATGAAGGGCCCCTCCCACGGCGGTGACAGCTTGTGCCGGTCCTTGCTGGCTTGAACCGTCGGAGAACAAGATCGCCGACGTGGAACTCGCGGGGGCGCATGTTGCGCTCGTGGTAGCGCCGCAACGCCTGTTGGTACTTGGTGCTCTTCAGTAGCACTACGTCGCGTGCCTCGTCAAGCTGGTCGATCGCGTCTTCGAGCGTGAACTGGTTCCCTTCTTCGGTGTATGTCCGCACCCGTGGGCTGCCATAGTCGATGTCGGTTGGCAAGATCGCCTCGGAGCCATGTAGCATGAAGATGGGCGTGAACCCTGTGGCCCTGCTTGGCATAGTACGTAGACTCCACAACACGGATGGCAGTTCAGCCACCCATCTCGCTCTGAACTTGTCGAGCCGCTTGAAGATTCTTGGCTTCAAGCCTTGTAAGATCATACTGTTCGCCCTCTCGACTTGCCCATTCGTCTTCAGGTGAGAAACAGCCAACCAATCCACACCAATGTGGTTGTTGTCGTAGAAGTTGAGGAATTTCTTGCCCGTGAACTGGGTGCCGTTGTCGGTAATGATCGTGTTGGGGATGCCGAAACGGTAGATGATGTCGGTGAAGAACGAAACGACCTCCTCGAAGCGGACGCTGACTATGGGTCGAGCTTCGATCCACTTTGAGAACTTGTCGTCCGCCACGAGGAGGTGAGTGAAGCCCCCGGGTGCTTGTCGGAGCGACCCCACCATGTCAAGGTTTCAAACTGCGATGGGCCACGTGATGGGGATCGTCTGTGATGCTTGCGCCGGGAGGTGAGTTTCTCTTGCATAGATTTGGCAACCCTCACAGCGCCGCACAATGTCCTTCAAGTCGGCGACCACGCATGAGTATGCTGGCTGCCCCAGACTTGTAGAGCTCGCTGTCGATGATGACGAAAGCTTTCGCGCGGCGGGCGATGCGCCGAGCTTCTGTCTGGTCAGAAGGGAGCTTCCCCTCGACCAACCACTCGAGGATGGGGAAACACCAGTCGGGATCTTCAAGGTTTACTTCTGGTGACTTGTCGATTGCCATGACCTCGAGTCCCGGCTCTTCAGGTGGCTTCTCGCCCTCTTCTTGTACGGACAGTTGGTGTTGATCGCTAGCGCGCTAGCGAAGACACCGTGTGGAACCGGGCTGCGATTGGATGCCGCTTTCGCAAGCACGTCGGCCACTTTATTGTAGTTGCGCAGGACTTGGTGCAACTCGAGGCCGTGGAATTTTCCCTCCAGATCTCGAATAGCTTGGCAATAAGTTGCCATCTTCGGGTCAACGCAATTCTTGTCTTTCATGACCTGTCCCACGACCAATTCCGAGTCACCCCTAATCTCGAGACACTTGATCCCGAGTTCAACAGTGATCCGGTGACCGTTGATTAGGGCTTCGTATTTGGCGGTGTTGTTCGATGCCGGAAAATGTAGTCGGACCATGTACTCTATGCGCACGCCCTGGGGCGAGATGAAGACAAGGCCTACACTGGCTCCTTCCTTCATGACCGAGCCATCGAAGTACATGATCTAGGTCTCATGCTCGATTTTTGCTGGTGGAGTTTGCATCTCCGTCCACTCGGCCACGAAGTCTGCGAGTACCTGAGACTTGATCGCGCTGCGCGGAGCATACGTGATGTTCTGCCCATCAACTCAAGGGCCCACTTTGCGATTCTTCCTTCGGCCTAGGGGTTCTGGATGACTTCCCCAAGTGGGTACTTGGACACCACCGTGATGGGGTGCGTGTCGAAGTAGTGCCGGAGTTTGCGCTTGGTCATCAAGATCGCGTACACGAGCTTCTGCATCTGTGAGTAGCGTGTCTTGGAGTCGGAGAGGACCTCACTGACGAAGTACACTGATCGCTACACCTTTTGGGACCTCTCGTGCTTTTGCCGCTCTACCACCAAAGCCGCACTAACGACCTGGGTCTTTGCTGTGATGTACAGCAGCATTGGCTCTTCCACGGTCGGAGCAGTCAGTATCAGGGGACTCTTGAGGAGGTTCTTAAGGGAGTCAAGTGCCTCTTGCGCATCGGGGGTCCAAGTAAAGTGGTCAGACTTCTTCATCAGCTTGTACAGCGGCAGACTGTGCTCTCCGAGCCGCGCTATGAAGCAGCTCAAAGACGCGAGGCAGCCTGTGACGCGTTGTACGCCCTTCAGGTTCTTGATCGGCCCCATGTTCATGATGGCCGAGATCTTCTTGGGGTTAGCTTCAATGCTGCGCTCTGATACGACAAAGCCAAGGAGCATTCCCCTCGGAACCCCGAAAATGCACTTCTCGGGGTTCAGCTTAACCCCGTGTTGTCGTAGCTTCGCGAAGACCTCAGTGAGGTCGAGGACCAGATCCCTAGTTTTCTTCGACTTGACTATGATGTCGTCGACGTATGCTTCTATGATGCGACCGATCAACTCCCCGAAGACACGTCACATGCATCGTTGGAAAGTTGCGCCCGCATTCTTGAGCCCGAAGGGCATCGTTTGATAGCAATACGCACTGAACGGTGTGATGAACGAGGTTGCGAGTTGGTCCGCTACACACATCGTGATCTGGTGGTACCCGGAGTACGCATCAAGAAAACAGAGGGTCTCGCACCCTGCCGTTGAATCGACTACCTGATCTATGTGAGGCAATGGAAATGGATCCTTGGGACACGCCTTGTTAAGGCTCGTATAGTCAACACACATCCTCCATTTTTTATTCTTCTTCTTTACGAGTACAGGGTTTGCTAACCACTCGGGGTGGTAGACTTCACGGATGAACCCTGCACTAAGGAGCTTCAAGATCTCCTCGCCAATCGCCTTGCACTTGTCGTCATTGAAGCGGCGTAGGTGTTGTTTCACCGGCTTCGATCCCGGCTTGATGTTGAGTTTGTGCTCGGCAACCTATCTCGGGATCCCCTTCATGTCGGAGGGTTTTCACGCGAACACGTTGAGGTTCGCTTTGAGGAAGTCGACGAGCGTGCTTTCCTATTTAGGATCGAGCGCCATCCCGATACGGAGCTTGCGCTGTCGTCGGAGACGACCGTGTCCTTGACATCCTTGGTGGGCTCGAAAGAGCAGGCCGCACGCTTGGACGACTCGGGGATGTCCTGGTCCTCGAAACGAGGCCCAGCGTGGAGCCTCGCGGACCGGATCGTTGCTTCAGCGAACTGAAAGCACTCACTGTCGCACTCGTATGCGCGCTGGTACATAGGCCCTACTGTGATGATACCCCTCGGTCTAGGGATTTTCATTTTCAGGTACGTATAATTAGGCACGGCCATAAGCTTCGCGTATGCCGGCCTCCCGAGGATCGCATGGTACATCCCCGAGAACCCCACCACTTCGAAGGTGAGGGTTCCTGTGCGGAAGTTCTGCACATCCCCGAACGTGACGGGAAGATCGATCTGCCCGAGGGGAAGCACCTCGATTCTAGGTACGACCCCATGGAATGGCGTTATCGACGGCCTCAGCACGGACCGCGGGATGCCCATGTCTTCAAGTGTAGACGCATAGAGCACGTTGATCCCGCTCCCCCATCCATCAGGACCTTGTGGATCCTTCTGGTTTTGAACAGGGGGGCTACCACTAGTGGGTAGGATCCAGGCTGGGGTACGGTGTCGGGATGGTCCTTGTGATCGAAGGTTATCGGGACCTCCGACCACTTTAGGTAGGACGGCTTTGTAACATCGGCGTTCATGACTTCACGCCGGATGAGCTTCTCGCACCGCCTCTAGGGCCTCGCCGGTGATCCTCCGAAGATCATATGCACCGCCCCGTCTTCACTGGGGAACATAGCCCCCGCGCCATCATCATTGTCGTGGGAGGGGCCTTTCTTGTCAGGATGGTCCGCCGTCTTCGGCTTGAGGGTGCTCTTGACGTAGTTCTTCATCAGCTGACACTCCCTAAGCGTGTGCTTGACGGGGACCTCGTGATGTGGGCACAGTGCATCCAGGAGCTTCTCGAAGTGATCCTTGGTCGGCACCGGCTTGCCCGAGTTGCCCTTTGGGCGCGACGTATTGCGCTCCACTGCCGCGACAAAGTTGTTGTCGCGGCGGCGCTTGTCGTTCTTCTTCTTCTTCTTGAAACGCGAGGAAGTCCCCTCGCCTTGGTCCACAACTTGTTTCCCCTTGTCCTATGGGGTGTTGAGTGTCGCGGCCACTGCCTCCTCGCCGTCAGCATGGTTGCTCGCGATGTTGAGGAGCTCCCGCATTGTGCGCGGCATGCGACGTCCAAGCCGATGGATGAGGGAGGTACACGTCGTTCTGTTCTGAAATGCCGAGATGGCATCATTGTCGGTTGCGCCGGGGAGCTCGGTGCAGCGCTTGAAGAAGCGCCGTATGTACTCGCGAAGACTCTCCCCGTGCTGTTGCTTGCAGTTGCGCAGCTCCCACTGCTTGCCAGGGCGCGTATACGTGCCTTGAAAGTTGCCAACAAAAACCCGCCGCAGGTTGGTCCAGTCTTGGATCTTGTCACGGGGAAGGTGCTCGAGCCACGTGCGCGTGGAATCGCCGAGGTAGAGCGGTAGATTCTTGATCACGATGAGATCGTCGGTCGCTCCTCCGGCATGGCACGCAAGTTGGTAGTCCTCGAGCCATACGATGGGATTGGTGTCCCCGTCGTATCTTGGCACATTGGTCGGGGCCCGGAAGCGTGAGGGAAACTTCGCGTCACGGATGCTCCGACCAAAGGCCCTTGGTCCACGCTGGCTTGGTGACCAACTGCGCCCGCGGTCATCGTCACTGTCGTGGCGTCGACGGCGTTCACGGTCATTGTCGTGGCGCGAGTGGTAGTCGTGGTTGCCGTCGACGCTCTCTGCTCGTCGCCGGGCTTCTATGGTATTCTTGGCGTCGCGGTTGGGTCCAAGACGACTCTTGACTGCCGATGCCGCGGCTGCGACCCCACTTTTGTGTCCCTGCTACTGAGTAGGAGGTTGGTTCAGGCTGTGGGCGGATGGCGCTCTGGCTCGTCCACGCTCCGAGCACTGGCGCGAGGCGGAGCTTTCCGCTTGCTACGCTGCCGCGGCCTCGAGCAGCGTCTTCAGCTGTTGGCGCACTCGTCGCTCCTCTGAGGTTGCCGGTTCCGGGCAGCTGTGCAACAACATGGCCGCGGCGGCCAGGTTCTAGGACGCCCGCCAGAAAAGCGGTGGTGCGTCGACACCGGTGTTGACGTTCGCGCCTTCGTTGGCGCGCTAGTCGTTGTTGGGCTCCGGTGCGCGCGCAGGTGGTGTCGGTGCACGGCCGTGCGACTGGCTTGCGGCCGGACGAGGTTCTCGTTGGTTTCCGTTCTCGTTGCCGAGCTCGCCCTGAACATGAACATAACGCGCGAGGCGCCGGTCGTCCAATGGTTGTGAAACTTGATAATCTTGTAGTTGATGTCGATACGAAGCTATAGAGTATCTAACTTGCTCATTTGGCATGTGTAGCATCCTATGTTGAATTTTGTCTATTTGAGAAGCTCTAGGTTGAAAGCTTTGCATTTTTGGCTTGATTCGTGCATTGCAAACAAGGGGGAGAAGTTTGAGCTTGAAATGGCTTGCTGGATGCATTTACAAGGTTTTCAGGTGGTTTCGAGCCATTTCTGGGTTCTGTTGGTCACTGGTCTGACCGGTCAAGGTCACCAGTCTGACCGGTGTGAGTGCTGGTCCTGTGCACATGTTGGGCACCGGTCGACCGGTGGTGATGACCGGTCTGACCGGTGTGAGCTGAAAGTGTTGCAGCTGCCCTGTTTTCAAGTGGTTTGCATGCATTCGTCCAGGGGGAGGTGCATTGGTTCAGGGGGAGCTTGCATGTGTGCAGGGGGAGCTCTTTATGGTTTTTCGAGCTTTGTTTCGGTGGTTTGCGTTCTTTTCTTGAGTTTTGTTTTGTCTCGGATGTGTCGAGCCGTTGCCCTTGCCTATGGGGTCCGAGACTTGTCTTCTTCAAGTGATCTTGCTCTTTGCCTTTGTTTGGCTTTCGATTGCTTGTTGGAGTTTCTTTTTGTTCGTTTCTTTTCTTTTTCTTTTCTCTCTTGTTACTTTCATGTGGGTGTTGTCAATGCACTCATCAAGGGGGAGATTGAGGACCATGTGTGGTTCGAGGACCGGTGGATGGTCGCTTCCTTGTGTGATGAGTGATTGACAACGTTGTGTGGACCGATTCTTGGCTAAGTATTGCGGGTGCGGGTTGCGGCTTGACCGGTGTTGGTGCGGGTGAAGAACAAGCGTGAAAGGTCGTCGCCGGTGAGGCCTCCGTGTGTGGAGAAGACAAGTAGGCTTCGTTCGAGGGACCGGTGGCCGGCGGGGGTCAAGTGCGAGCCGCATGGTGGCATGAACAGCAAGATGAAGTCGTGGACGGTTTCTTGGTTGAGCCTCAAAACCAAGGTCGAGCCGGGAGTACGTGGGAGCCGAGTCATGAGTGGAGATTGGCGGAGGCTACACCGAGTTTGCAGGGTTTCCGGTGGTTCACCAGAAAACCACTAGGTTCCTTGGTTGATCGAAAAAGCCAAGACCGAAGAACTGAAGACGGTCTGCAAAGCAATGCCGGACCGGTCCGACCGGTGGGTCCGATCGGTCCGACCGTAGGTACCGGGGCCCGACCGGTGAGGAGCACCGGTCTGACCGGTGTGCGACGACGCAGTCCGGAATCTTCGAAGCGGAGGACACGCGTCGGGATCGCAAGGCTTGCGTCGAGGCTAAGCAGGTTGCGGTCGCCGGGCATCCGTCCGATGGAGAAAGCTTCAAGTCTTCCAAAACCGCCCTTGAGGGGCTTGTATCCGTAGTTGTTAGAGAAGGTTATTTTAGACTTTCGGTTGCCTCCATACAATCCAAGAGGTGAGAGGATGGCAGCCAAGCTTTTGAAACCCTAGTTCATTTTGCTTTCCTATTTTCCCTTCCTATTTTCTTAGGATTTCCATAGGACTAGCTTGAGAGCTTCATGGTGAGATCTTGTGAGAGGGTTGGATGATCGGGCGGCAAGCTAGACCTTGTATGAACCTTTGTTGCTTGTATAGATGATTCGGCGTGGTTCCTCAAGGTTTGGATGTGTTGCTCCCGGTTGTTTTTGGTGGTGATTTTCGGAGCCCTCTCTTGGTGATTTCTTTGGGTTGATTTCGGGACCTTTCTCTTGGGGATTTGATGGGGGAAATTTGTGGGAACCCTTCGTGGTTCTTTGGGCTGTGATTCTCCTCCCAAATCCGTGAGTAAAGGGGCCCGATTTTGGGGTTTTCCGAGTTCTAGGGTTAGAGGTGCTCTTGGCGGGATTTCTTCGATTCCTCCTTTTTGGACAAGTTTTGGTGGGATTAAACTTGGATACGGACTCCTCATGAGGTGTTCCTAATATCCCCAAAGTCTTGTTCAAGTCCGTGGAGCGATTCGGGAGATCGAGGTTTGGGTTTGAAGGAGTTGACCCGCGGTGTCTGTTCATCCCGAGTCGCCCAGCTACACCCCGGTCCGACCGGTGCTCTTGACCGGTCTGACCGGTGCAACCCTCGGTGGGTTTTTGCTCGGGTGAACGTCTGGGTGTGTTTGCTGTTGTCCTGTGTTGCTACTGTTTCGAGTTTGGGTCTGTTTGGAGGTCGGTAGGCCTGTTTGGTGATTTGGGGGCTTTTAGGCTTGGACCGGTCTGACCGGTGTGTTACACCGGCCTGACCGGTGTGAGGCCACTTAGTGGAAGTTGCCAACTCTCACCAGCAGGGACCGGTCTAACCGGTGTTGGTCTGTAGACTCGAGGTTTGGTGTTCTGCTGTGTTCTCGTGTCGGAAGGTTGGTTGTTGGTTCCTAGGTCCAGTGGCACTTCAGTGGCTACGTGGGCTTGGCCAACTTGGTAGTGAGTCGGAGACGTGTGTTGGAAGCCGTGTTCATCTTGTTGGAGTTTCCACCTCCTTCGAAAAGAATTTTTATCGGCTCCGATTCACTCCTCCCCTCTTTGGTTCGCCGTATCGGTCTTCAGTTGCGCGGCCGGCTCCCTCCGAGTAGTCGCTGACCCGGGGACGATGTTCATGGCGCGGAGCTGTCGACGTAGGCCGTCACCGAGTCGTCCGGTAGGCCGGGTTGCCCGTGAGGGTACATTTTGGAGTACCGCTTCATGAATCCCCCCCAGTCCAGCGATCGGCCTCCGCTGGCTTGGAAGGCCAGGTCGGTGAGATAATAGGCGGCGAGCCTAAAACGCTCCTGCGTCGGGTTTGGCCCCAACATGCCGATGATGACGTTGCCTGAGTAGCTTCGGACGAAGGCCTCGCACGACAAGTCTCCGCCTTCGACTAGTGCGTGGGCCCAGACACACGGCTCGGGCAAGGCCACCAGCGCACGCGGGGAAGCGAATCTCCACGTCACACGGGGACGACAGCTGGCGGCCATGCAGACGACCTACCACGGCATGAGACTTAAATGCGAACCTGACTAGCCGCGCAGCCATCACATCGCCATCAACCTCTGCTCTGCCACACGCAAAGCTCAGCCCGAGGAACTCAAGCACCCTCTACGACGCGCGCAGGCCTAGACTTAGGCTCACGCGTGGCAAGACAAGCAAGAACTCGGGCAGACTAAGGCAAACCCAAACTACTCGGGGAAAAGGCCAAGCGTCCCGAAAGGAACAATTCAACCCAGCCACGCGGCGGCTTCCCTGACAAGGTATCACAACTCGGCGCCAATACGCCCAGACGGACAACGACGTACGGGACGTATCAACTCCCAATCAATGTAATTCTTTCACATTTCCCCTTGTACCCCTCCCCTTGAGACTATAAATAGGAGAGGAGGGCAACGGTCACAAGGGTTAGACTTTCACACGATCATACACCACCACCCGGGACTTGGGAACGATCTCCCTCTCCCGACCAGCTTGTAAACCCTACTGCGAGCACACTTGGCTCAGGAACACGGTAGCCACGCACTGGACGTAGAGTATTACTCCTCGGAGGCCTGAACTAGTATAAATCTCGTTGTCTCCCGAGCTAACCATCCGAGCCCGATGCACGATCGACATAGATTTACTGCCGGCGGTAGAGAATCCCGACAGTTGGTGCGCCAGGTAGGGGGCCTCGCGCTCAAGATCTGTTCCCCAACAGCCACCATGATGGTGATCCGCACCGAGTACCGGGGGCAGAGATACTCCATGGGCAGCTCGGACCCCCTCCCGGTCGGATTCGAGATCCAGTTTGGGAGTCTGAACTTCCAAGCCACAGGGAACGGTTAATTGATGTGCATCACCAACCGCGCCGAACTTCACCCGTGGTGATCGGCTGGGCGGGACCGATCCCGGCTAGGCCCGCCATCGGCGCCTCGGCACCCGGGCCGCCGGTTGATGCGGGCCCATCCGCACCTTGACGCCGGCCGCCATTTCGGCCGGCGTTCACGCCGAGCGCGGCGGAAAGGCCACGGGGCGCACGCGCCGCGACATGACGCGACGCACCCTTCGGCGCAACGATGCCGGCGGAAGGATTTCCCCACGAGATCTGTAACGCCGCGACCGCCTACTCCTCGTCCGCAGGCACCGACATTGCGGCATACGACGATCTTCCCTGCTACCACCTCCTGGCGACCAGAAGGCTCATCATCACGGACGACGAGTCGTACCACGGCTCCGGTAGCGAACTACCGCCCGCGACTTCGCATGGGTACGCGGGATGGGATTTCTCCGGTGTGCCAGATCCGGTGATGTTCCGGCGGTTCCTCGACGCCGCAGACTACTGGTTTGGCTACTCCAACACCTCCAGCCTCGAAAACTACGATCCCACATGTGAGCGCTTCACGGTCGGTGTTGACGATGTGGTCGATGGGGGTGAACGCGATGGGTGCCGGCGATGGGGAAGACCCCCGAACTCGGGGATGAGTTGTGCCTTCGACCAGGAACGTACAAGATCAAGTACCAGGACGAGCGGGTCGTCACTAACGCATGGAACATCGAACATCTACGACCATTTTACCCTTGAGTAAATGTTCCGTGCTTATGTGTCAATAAATAAATGTCATTTGTCTATGTTCACATGTCTCTGAGTTCTGAACTTACGCCCGACTGTGTTCTTTACATTACGGCGACTTTCCATTTGAGCAGCTAGCGTCTTTGCACCAAGGCAAACACGCTCCTTGCTCGGGGGCTACCAAGGGCACGATGCCCTTGTGCCTCCTAGTTTTTTCGAAGTTTTTTCAAAAAAATTCCGACAAGTTTGTCGAGACTGATCGCACAAGCGAAAAGTTTTTTAATGGAAACTCGAACTCGTGAAAGGTAAAGATGACGGCTTGCATGAGATAACAAGTCCCTATTCGTTCAAAGCTCCTAGTTGTAACGCCTTCGCGGCTACGACACGAAGACTTGCAGGTACTTCTCTTGTCTTTGATTTTCATCCGACCTCCTTTCAAGGGCCTTCGAGTAACTGCCAGGACTCCGGTCCGAGAAAATGAATTCACAAGCAAAACCCCGGCTAAGCTATCTCCCGAACCTTTCGAGTTCCCGGGGGCTGCGAACGGACGGTTGCACTTAGTGGATCGAAGGGGCCAGGCCTTACGACTCTCACTCCTCTGCGGCTCTGGAGCACGGCTTGACTATTTCTATCCCCTAAGTTTGGTTGCGCGTTGCTGCAGTCGTCCTCGGACGCTCGGAAGCGATCGAGAGATAACTCAAAATAAAGATCTAGCTACATGATAGCCTTGCAACTTGTTTCAAATTATTACAACATGATAATTTGTGGCACATTTAATTTGGGGGTCCGGGAACTCTTGGTGCCTTTGACTCGTCTTGTGGCAGTAGTTCCAGGCCCGTCAGCGCAGCATCGGCCATCTCGCAGGCGAAGGCGGCACAGTCCATCTCCAGCTCGTTGCATTGGTCGTCGGAGATGCTAAGGGCCCAGCCTCCACTCAGCGCCTTGCGGTCCAGCCCTTGGTAGTGCGACTCAATCATGGCGAGAACCCAGTGTACCGCGCAGCGAGCCGTTGACAACTCGAGCTCTCGCACCACGCTGGGAAGGCGGCCAACCTCTTCGATCAACGCCTCGGGCGTTCGCGGTCCAAACGACACGCCGAGCGCAATCATCGTCAAGCTCAATGACCTCCCAAGTTTGGCGACGTCCCCGATCGCCTTCTCGGTGATGGCTTCCGACTTGCGCCGGGCCTCGCGGGCTTGGTTCAGGGCGGTCGCGTCCTTTTCTCGGGATGCACGATCCTGCTCCAGCTCGGTCTGGACTTTCTGGAGCTGCTTCGACAAGCGCTTGAGAACACCGTCCTTTTCGATAAACTTGAGGATGGCGGCGTTTCGTTCTTGATTGACCGTTGCCAGTTGCACCACCATCCCCGCGCGGATCATGCGCGATCCTGCAACCAAGATCTTCAAGTCACGTCTCGACAAGAAGCAAGTGCTGAGGTGGGCGAGAACCGAGGAATCGTCCGACTTACCCTCGAGATCCTGCGATAACTTGGCGTTGGAGCTCTGAAGCCGCGCCGCTTGCTCAGTCACCACCTGAAGCTGGTTCGTGGTTTGGGAGAATTGACAGCTCGTCGTTGCCAAGTCCGTCGTAGCCGTCCTCAAGTCACTCTCCAACTCTGACACCTTTGCCTCGAGGGCCGCCTTCTCACGAGCAGCGGTCTGGGAGGCTTCTCGGGCAGCGGACTTTGCTGTGGCCGTGACGGTCTTGGCTCTCTTAGCCACCTCCTCCGCGAACGCTGCGGCCACTCGGAGTTTCTCCATCTCTGCCTCGGCAAGCGCGAGCTTCCACGCAAGCGAGTCCCTCTCGGTGGCGGCGGCCGCGGCGGCGGTCTCGGCAGAGATGGCTCGGTCCTCCGTGGACTGACGGGCGGCCTCAAGGGACGTCCGCGCGGATGTCTCGCTCGCCACGGCACCGGCCGCCGCAACCCGAGCAACGACAAGTTGCATCTCCAGCTGGGTCCGCTCCGCACGGAGTTGGCGCGCCTCGCGAGCACGCTTCTGACCTGAAGACTCGAGCATCTATCACCGACAGAACCGGAACAATTGGTGAAGCTCGAGAAGATTGCGAAATCAAAAAAGGAACCCTTGACAAGAAAACTCACTGAGGTCGCGGGGAGGATGAGCTCATCGAACGCCCGACACACCCAAGTCATCCCATGCTCCAAGGTGTGGTGCGCCGCGACCTCCTCGTCATCCTCAGAATCAGCGTCAAGCCCGGTGGTGGTCGCCCACGAAGAACACGCGAGCTCGAGCGTCCGGGCGTCGTCGCCCGCTACGCCTCGGGAAAGGGACGCCTCCGTCTCCTCGGCCACCTGGATCTCCGGGGTGGTGGCCCTGGCCACCGTCTCAGGGACGGCCAGCCCTTGCCTAATAGCGGTTGGCTCGTCAAGCGCGCGAGCCTCGACATCCTCGACTTCAACGGTGACTGGACCGGGCGGTGACGCCTCCTCTCCCCCAGCAACGGCCTCCGCCGAGACAGGCTTTGCATCGGGGGCTGGAGTTATGGCGGCATCTACTGGCCCGGGAGGCGACGCCTCCCGAGATTCATCGGCATGCGACAGCGCGGTCGTATCTTCTGTCGGCTCCACGCGAGCCACGGACGCTGCAGGGGTCACATCCTCTGTGTCTTTTGCAGCGGCTGGGGCGAAGCCGCCAGCGTGTTGACAGTGTATTTGGTACACCTAGCATGTTCATTACACTTTGGTTTGGATTTGATTATGGAACTAACCCGCCACTAGGCACACTAATCATATAACAAGTTCATCTATGTGCATGCATTTGGAAGTGTTGTCTTTATGTAGAAAACATGGACATAAAGGACAGATTCGCAACAAGTTCAAAGGAGCATTTACGAGTCTTGTTCGTGTTCATGAGCTTGATGAAATCACTTCCAATGGTGGCAAGGACCGAAGTGTTACAAAGGAACACCCCAGGGGATTGAAGCGTAAAAGACCGAACTTCATGCGAAGAGAACCTCCATCTTGGACGCGAGGATGACATCGTCAAAATCATGCAAGTGGAGGGGGCAAAGTGCATAATCACCTGAGGACCCATGGGAGAGAAAGGGCGACCGAACCAGGCCGAAGTGGGCCCAGGCCGGTCGGCCCGAGCCGGTCGGCCCGGCCGGGCTGGCCCAGCCCACTCCGGTGGCCGGTTCGGCCCCCCTTTCCTTGCACCCGAAGGATGTTCAACCCTAAAACCCTGGAGGCGCCGCCATTCGACGAGGGGAGAGCCATTCGCACTAGGAGGCCATCCACAAGCTAGAGAGAGAGAGGAGGGAGATCTCCGGAGGGAGATCGTCCACCTCGAAGGAAGCACCCTCTCGTGGAGAAGAAGGAAGACACCGTCGGAAGGGAAACCATGATCAACGGTGCTATGTCCAGCACTTTGATGGGGTAATCTCCTTATTCGTCCATGGGTTGTAATCAATCTTGAGATGTAATCATACTTTGTCGGTTTATCTATGTATCATCTTGTGTTGAATATGTTTTAATGCTTAAGGTTAGCTACCATGCCGTAAAGGGAGTATGAGCTCCAATGCTTCCTTGGATCCATTCAATATGTCGTGTCCATCATAGGTCTAGTCATGAATACCTTCGCGCAGTGACAGTACGAGAGGAGGGAAAGGACGAAACCGTGGTCACAACCCCGATAGATTAGATGGGTTTTCATGTCTTTAAGCGATTGCATGCTCTAGTATCGTAGACCCGTGGGCGAGTGTCTTTTATCTTGATATCTTAATCATTCTCTCTAGTGTAGTTTAGTTGTTTTCTAGTTTAATCATAGTTACAGTTTGAGTATCTAGATTGTGAAGGTAGATCGAACGCTTGTAATCCCCTTGCTCCGCGGATTGAAAAGAACCTTGGGAATCCCGTGGTGAAGAAGGTGTGGGGTCCGTACGCTTGCGGATCGTAGAGGGATACGTCTTTTATCCGTCAACAAGCCCCTTTTTCTGGCGCCATTGCCGGGGAGCAAGCTAGTTTACATCGTTTGGTTTGCATCTAACTTAGTTTTTAGTTTATCTTTTGTTTGCTATATCTAACATGTATTATCTAGAAAACCACTTGTTTCGTTTTTGTTTTTGTTTTTATCTTATTGTCTAGATGGCGTTCGTTAATCAACCCGTGGAAGAACCGGAGAAATCACTAAGGGATTACGCTAGCCCTCGATGTGAAGACATAAAAGTACAAGAGTCGGATTCGAAGCTCGAAGCGACCGAGTATGAGATTAAATCCAAGATCATCGAGATGGTGGCGGCAAACCCGTTTGAAGGGATGGTTACGGAGAACCCATATAGACACATAAGGAATTTCACGAAGATATGCAACACGGTGCGTCAAGGAGTTCCCGATGAATGGTTCAAATGGAATCTCTTTCCCTACTCACTTGCCGGCAATGCAAAGACATGGTACTCGTTTGCGTCCTTTGAAGTTGAAGGCAATTGGAACAAGTTGACAAAGAAGTTTTGAAAGAAGTTCTTTCCAATTAGTAAGGTTCAACACTTAAGGAGGCAAGTGATCAATTTCATGCAAGGAGAAGAGGAAGGGATAGACCAAGCCTGGGATAGGTTTAATGGGTTGATTGAACAAGGACCAAGACTCGGCTTCACCGTTGACGTACTCTTGCATACATTTTTCTTTTCCCTATCCCCTAGTTGCATGCAACACATCAAAATGTGTGCAGGTGGGGATCTCATGGAGAAAACACTCACGAAAGCCGCTCAACTTCTACAGAAAATTAGTAAAGCGGCTGCCATGCGAAGAGATTGGGAAACAAGACTTGCGGAAGAGCCGGAATATAATTCGAGGAAGAAGAAGTGTGCTGAATTTTCTAAAGAGGCAACCCCAGAAGTCACAAAAGAGGAACCAATCACGGAAAAGCTTGAAGAGGAACACATCAAGTCAAGAACTACACCGAGCATCGACTTCGCCGTACCAAATGAGACAAACAAGAGAAGCATGTCAAGCGTGCAGCCACTAAGGGAGTTCGAACCAATGGATTGGGTTCCTATCGATTACGGAGAAGTATTCGACAAGAGAAGACCGTTCCCTAATCAAAAGGGAATGGCAAGAGCATTGTAAGTGGATTTTCCACCGGGGAAGAAAGCGGAAAATTCATACTACCTTGAAACCACCAGTGAGATTTTCGAAAAACTCTTTGGAGATGACATAGTGGATCCGGAACATATAGCCGAGGTGAAGAGAATCATGGGGATCAAGCCCGAAGCATCACCATACGCTCGCCTCGCTGAAGTCTACGTGATAGGATCCGAAGAAGAAGAGAAGATGACACCACACTTGAGTTGCGTGATCAACGGAGTTCAATGCAAAGCTTTATGCAACATCGGAGCCCAAGTAAGTGTCCTATCTTCTAAAATTTATGATAAAGTTCAAGACCACAACCTAGACTTAGCTCCAACATCAACGAAATTAATTATGGCTGATGGTAGAACTATCAAACCTCTAGGTATTGCTTGCAACATGAAAGTAAAAATCTCTAGAAATTGTATACCAACCGATTTCTTTGTTATTGATGCTTACCATAGTAATCATGATCACATAATCTTAGGTAGGCCCTTTCTTAAGTTGGTTGATGCCGTGTTAGATGCCAGAGAAGGCAAAGTAACAATGAACCTTAATGTAACAAAGTACACATATAACTTTCTTCGTGCTTCTAAACACCTTACACCCTTTCCTCCCGAAGATGAAGAAGTAGAAGAGATAGATAGCCTTTATTTTGTTGAAACCCTTAGAGACCCGCTGCAAAGAGAGATGGAGAATCAAATTAGTAATCAACAAGATGAAGAACTAGAAGAAGCAACAAAAGGTTTGGAACCACATGATGGAAGCATGGAGGAAAGAAAATTCGAAGACATAGGAGAGATTAAACCCGAGGAGCCACGAGCGCCCGAGGTAGACCTTAAACCTTTGCCCAAAGGATTACATTATGAATTTTTGGGCCCAGACAAGACTTATCCAGTCATTGTGAGCGACGAGTTGAGTCCCGAAGAAAATGAGGCGTTGCTGATTTTATTGAAAAACATAGGAAGGTGATTGGATATTCGATTAATGATCTCAAAGGAATTAGCCCAGCCTTTTGCACTCATCGTATAACAATGGAAGACCAATGTAAGCCCGTAGTGGACCACCAAAGGAGGCTAACTCATGCCATGCGAGAGGTAGTAAAGAAAGAGGTCATCAAGTTACTTGATGCTGGAATCATCTACCCGGTTCCGCATAGCGAATGGGTGAGCCCGGTACATTGTGTACAAAGAAAGGAGGTTTGACCGTGGTGAAGAATGAGAAGAATGAATTGATACCACAAAGAATCGTGACCGGGTGGCGGATGTGTATTGATTATCGTAAGCTTAACAAAGGGACGAAGAAAGATCACTTCCTCTACCGTTCATCGACGAGATGCTCGAGAGACTAGCAAACCACGCTTATTTTTGCTTTCTCGATGTGTACTCGGGGTTCATGCAAATTCCCATTCACCCGGAAGATCAACACAAGACAACGTTTACTTGCCCTTACGAAACGTTTGCATATAGAAGGATGCCCTTCGGCCTATGCAACGCTCCGTCCTCTTTTCAACGTTGGATGATGGCCGTATTTTCGGAATTCATCGAAGAAATTGTCGAGGTGTTCATGGATGATTTTTCCGTTTATGGGAAGACGTTCATGGATTGCTTGGCAAACTTGGAAAAGGTCCTCACGAGGTGCGCGGAGGTAGACTTGGTGTTAAATTGGGAAAAGTGCCACTTCATGGTTAAGCAAGGCATAGTGCTCGGACATGTTATATCCGAGAGAGGAATTGAAGTGGACAAGGCTAAGGTGGAGACGGTTGAGCAACTCCCACCTCCTACGGATGTTAAGTCCTTAAGGAGCTTTCTAGGCCATGCCGGATTCTATAGAAGATTTATTAAGGACTTCTCGAAGATCACTAAGCCTTTAACGCATCTTCTTCAAAAGGATGTGGCTTTCGACTTTGATGAGAAGTGCCTAGCGGCATTCCGGACCTTGAAAAGTGCATTGGTGAGTGCTCCCATTATTCAACCTCCGGATTGGAGCCAACCTTTCGAGATCATGTGTGACGCAAGTGACTACGCCGTAGGCGCGGTTTTGGGTCAAAGAAAGGAAGGCCGAGTTCACGCCGTTTACTATACTAGCAAAACTCTTAGTGAGGCGCAATTAAATTATGCCACTACGGAAAAGGAGTTGCTAGCGGTGGTTTTCGCTTTCGAAAAATTCAGATCTTACATCGTGAACTCGAAGGTCATTGTTTACACCGATCACGCAGCCATCAAGTATCTCTTGGCTAAGAAGGAAGCTAAACCACGTTTGATTCGTTGGATCCTTCTTCTCCAAGAGTTTGATGTTGAAATTCGTGATAAAAAGGGGGTGGAAAATGTTGTGGCCGATCATTTGTCTAGGATGAATCGTGGACAAGATGATAAAGAGCCCATCGAAGATAAGATGAGATGACCACCTCTATAGAGTGCTTCATAAAGATACTTGGATGATCGATATTATTCGAGCGATTCGAAAGATGCCTCACGATCATCTAGATAAAAACTCTCAAAAGAAGATAATCTCCGAAAGTAGGAAATACTTTTGGGATGCACCATACCTCTTCAAACTTGGCAATGATGGAGTAATGAGAAGGTGTGTGCCAAGAGAAGAAAGGGTAGAGATTTTGAGAAAGTGCCACTCGGCGGAGTACGGAGGGCACTATAGCCATTTTCGAACCCAAGCAAAAGTATGGTCAAGCGGATTCTTTTGGCCGGAGATGCATGAAGATACTAAAAGATATGTTGCATCGTGCCCCGAATGCCAAAGAACCAGAAACATCTCTCAGAGAAATTCTATGCCTTTGAAATACAACCTACAAATCGATATATTCGATGTATGGGGTATAGACTTCATGGGGCCTTTCAAAAACTCATTTGGATTTGAGTATATCCTAGTCATGGTATGTATCCAAATGGGTAGAGGCTATACCATGTGATAAAGCTTCCACGGAGGAGTCCATTACTATGATCAAGAACGTGATTTTTTCTCGTTTCGGTACACCGAGAATCTTGATAAGTGATGGAGGAACTCACTTAACCGGGAAGAATTTCAAAAAGTGCTTGTCCAAGTTGGGAATTGAGCATAGGGTCTCTACGGCCTATCACCCACAAACCAACGGACAAGCGGAAACGTCAAATAGGCAATTAAAAAGCATCCTCAACAAAACCGTAAAGAAGGGAGACAAAGTTTGGTCAAAGAAATTAGACGGAGCTTTATGGGCTTATCGAATGACGTTTAAGACACCGATAGGTATGATCCCTTATCAATTCGTCTATGGAAAAGCTTGCCACCTTCCGGTTGAGTTGGAACATAAAGCCTATTGGCCGATTAAAGAGATGAACCTCGATCTCAATGCCGCGGTGGTGAAACGTAGGATCCAAATAAGCGAGCTAGAGAAGATGAGGTTGAAAGCATATTAAAATGCAAGCATATACAAAGAGAGAATCAAAAGGTGGTACGATAAAAGATTGAAAAAGAAAGAGTTTAAAGAAGGAGATAAGGTCATGTCGGTGTTTTAGACCGGCAACCTACTAAGGGGAGTACCCGAAGTAGATGAATGTGGGCTCGTCGAGATCGGTAACTCGAAGAAAGAGTCACGTGGCACACAATTTAGACAGGTTCGTGCCGCGAGGTGCGTAATACCCTACGTCCTGTATGCTGCGTAGCCCTGGATTGATTGGGTACAATTACAAGATGGTGCAATTGTACGCCGTGAGATGAGATGATCAGAGAGGAGTCCCTGCCTCACCTTATATAGTCCGGGAGGCAAGGTTACAAGTCAGAATAGGGAGAGAGTACTAGTCGAGTACGTCTAGGAGTCTTCCATATAGTGCGGGACATGTACAGCTTCCTAACCGAGTACTTCTCCTCTGTAGTCCTTGTGCTTCACGCCATCGTGTGTCATGCGGCGCAAGCCGGTAGTCCCGGGGGCCCACCGAGTAGTCGGTCCTGGTACCCACCGAGGTAGTGGGCCCAGGGAGGTCCATACGACAAGCCCCCGAGTACTTTGTAGTCGAGAAGGATAGCTTCAAGTAGTCTTGACGGCCTTAACGAGTAGTCCTCAAGCGTCCCCGAGTACTACAAGTCAAAAGTCCTCAAGAGTAGTCGAAGCATCCCGAGGCTGGAATGTACTCCAGCTGATGTTTGAGCAGTCTTGAAGTCTTCTCGAGTAGTCCCAAGCGTCCCCGAGTGCTGCCCTTGAAGGTCTTCAACAATGCCCGTGTTGTCTTGAAGCCGAAGCTGGTATGGAAGTGCGATTGCAAAATTGCACTCCATATAGAGTAGCCCCCGAGCCTTAAGTTGAGTTGTAGACTCTGGCTGAGGGTCCATCTGAAGTTTTGGCAAGAATATCCCGAAAAATCCGAAGAAAAAACCGAAGGACACGTGGCACGGAGCCCCCGAGCCTTGAGTCGAGTACTTCCTCTCAAATTGAAGGGTCATCTTGTAGAATGTGTCCTGAGATGCTCTTGAGTTTTGTCGCGTCCCAGGTAGTCGAGTAGAATTAGCCGAGCCCCCGAGGTGAGGCGCGTCGACTAGTTGAAGTTGAAGAGTCACGCGCGGCCGCTGAGTCAGCCGAGCGCAAACTTATCCATCCGGCCGTTGGAGGGCCGCGTTGACTTATAAATAGAAGCCAAATCCCTTATGGTTTTTCACCCTATGCAGCTGTAGCCATTCCAAACACATCTTGGCCTGAAATCACCACCAGTGCGCGCCGCCTCCGCTGAGTAAAGTGTAGATCCGAGAGCGCCGCCGGAGAGAGCCACCGTGGTAGCCCCCGAGCGAATGCGCGTGAAGACCCCGTGCACTTGGAGGATGAAGCCATCTCCGTCCAAGACCGCGAAAGCCGCCGGCGGGAAGAAGAGGAGTCGTGACGAAGCCGCCGGATCTGCCGCAGGGACATCACCGCTGATGTCTCCACCGCGGCCAGATCCGAACCGCGAATGGAAGAAGTCGAAGGCAAAGACCGAAGACTTGCTAGCCCTTCTCAACAACGGGTTCATCCGAGTCATACTTCCCGAAGGCCCCTGTAGATGTAGTCGCTGGCGGACTAGCCGCCAACTGTACCGACGAGCAATATGCGGAGCTGCTGGAGCAGATGGCGCCCATTGCGGAACAAGTTGCCGACAAGCTTAATCTCCAGTAGTCCTGTAATAGTTAGCTCGTAGCAATAGATGTACAAAAACAATTGCAATTGTTTAAGTGTTAATGAAGAAAAGTTCCATCAATGAGTACTTGTAGTCGCGATCTCAGAGTGCGGAGTCCCATCGTGGAATTGTCGCGAGTAGTCGTACTCGGCAGTAGTCCCGTTGAGGGAGGTAGACAGTAAAGAAGTTGATGAACAATCGAACTTTATTACTGAAGGAATACACCTGGGTGGCCAGGGCCGTAGTTACAGAGTAGTCGCCAGGACCCGGAGGCCGCCTACGGCTAAGTGGTGCTAGGGCGAGTAGCCGCTTACAGCAGTAGATCTGTAAGTAGCCGTGTAGGCTTGATCTAGAAGTACATGGTCTCTCAGTAGACCGCTGCTAGAGTCCTTTGTCGCTCGTCGCAGCCCAGGATCCGTAGGTAGCCGCATGGGGTGGATTCTGGAGAAGAGTAGTCCGGAGACTGGTGCCTAGACCCGGAGGCCGCTTACAGCGAAGAAGTAGTCCGGAGACTAGAGCCAGGACCCGGAGGCCGCTTACGGCGGAGGGGTCTTGATGTAGTCGTGTAGACTTTGAGCCCCGGGGTAGTCGCGTAGACTAGGCGTAGAACCGACAGAGTTGGTCGACGTTCCACGAGTTGTTGACATCTTCGCCTTCAAGTGTCTGGAGGCGGTAGGAGCTCGGCCCGGTCACCTTTGCGATTGTGAAGGGACCTTCCCAGGGGGAGCTGAGCTTGTGTAGTCCTTCCGTGTTCTGGATGCGACGGAGGACGAGATCGCCAACGTTGAAGGAGCGTTCCTTGACGTTGCGGTCGTGGTAGCGTCGAATACCCTCCAGGTACCTTGCTGATTGGATGAGGGCAGCGCAGCGAGCTTCTTCGAGTCCATCGATGTCAACTCGTCTGCTGTCTTCAGAGACGCCTTCGTCGTAGTGCTCCACTGCTTGTGAATCCCATGTGACATCAGTAGGGAGGATTGCCCCGTTGGTTTGGAAGGCTAAGTACGTAGCCCCCAGAGTGCATTGGGTAGTTCCTTGATCCACTTGCCTCCTTTGGAGATAGCAGCGTCGTGTAGCCGCTTCTTGAGAGCGTCGAGCACCATCCCGTTGGCGCGCTCGACTTGTCCATTGGCCCGAGGATGGGCGACTGAGACATATCAGACGTCGATCCCGCTGTTCTCGCAGTACTCCCAGAACTGGTGGTTGTTGAAGTTGGAGCCCAGGTTTGTGATGATGCGGTGGGGTAGTCCATAGCGATGCATGAGTTCATCCGAGAAGTCGAGTACTCTTTCGGCCTTGGGGCATGTGACCGGCTTGACCTCGATCCACTTGGTGAACTTGTCAATGGCCACCAATACTCGTTGAATCCACCCAGGCGCGGTTGGCGGTGGCCCAATCATGTCGAGCCCCTAGCGAGCAAAGGGTCGAGTTGGCGGTATGGTGACTAGCTTGTAGGTCGGGACGTGTTGTCGCCTTGGCGAAGTATTGACATCCTTGGCACCTTCTCGACGAGTTCTTCGGCGTCGCCCGCAGCCGTGGGCCGCAGAAGGCTTGCCGAAGGCCTTGCCGACCGGCCGTGCGAGAAGACGCATGGTTGCCGCAGCGCCCTTATGGATCTCCTCCAAGATGTCCTTGCCTTCTTGCACGGGGACGCACTTCATGAGTACTCCCGAAGATGCGTCCCGCTTGTAAAGCTTGTCTCCGACGAGGATGTAGGACTCGGCGCGGCGGATGAGCCGCTCGGCCAAGTTTTTGTCCGAGGGAACCTTCTCGCCGCTGAGGTAGTCGATGAAGGGTTGCCTCCAGTCCGCGTCGATCATCATGATCTCCTGGCCAGCTGGCGGATGCGCTGGGACAGTGGTCGGTGGCGCTGGCTCCGGGATGGATGGCGCGTGAAGCTCGTGGACGAAGACACCCGCTGGTACTTGAGCGCAAGTAGAACCGAGCTTTGACAGGACGTCCGCTGCAACGTTGTTGTCGCGGACGATGAGGTGGAACTCGAGACCGTAGAACTTGTTCTCGAGTTTGCAGACTTCTAGGCAGTGGGCGTCCATGTTCTCCTTGTTGCGGTCCCAGGACTTGTTGACTTGGTTGACGACCACTGCGGAGTCGCCGTAGACTAGTAGCCGCTTGATGCCCAGTGAAGCCGCGAGGCGGAGCCCGTGTAGGAGAGCTTCGTACTCGGCTTCGTTGTTTGAGACCTTCCAGAAGATCTACGGACGTACTTCGGTTGTTCGCCCGTTGGAGAGATCGGGAGTACCCCCCGCACCTGCGCCCTTGAGGTTGAGTGATCCGTCGAAGTACATCACCCAATGCTCGGTCGCACGGTTGGAGTAGGTAGTCGATTCTCCCGCCATCGCCATGAAGTCGACTAGCGCCCGCGACTTGATGGCCGTGCGTGGCTTGAAGTCGATGGTGAGGGTGCCGAGTTCTACCTGCTCACTTGGAGATTCTTCCAGTAGCATCTTGGTTCCGCAGATGTCGTCGAGCGGGTAGTCGGTGACGACGGAGATTGAGTACTCCCGGAAGTAGTGTCGTAGCTTCCGCGAGGTGATGAGTACGCGTACGAAGCTTCGTACGGCCGGTAGCGTGCCTTGGACTCCGACAGGACTTCGCCCGACGAAGTAGACGGGCGCCGGACCGGATAGGCGTGGCCGTCTTCCCCGCCGCTCGACGACGATTGCGATCGACCACATGGGTAGTCGCGGCGAGGTAGAGCAAGAGGCTGCTCGCCTTTGCGAGGAGCCGTGAGGACTGGTGGCTTCGATAGGAAGTCCTTGAGCTGGGCAAGGGCTTGGTCCGCCTCTGGAGTCCACACGAACTTCTCTTGGTGCTTGAGTAGTTTGAAGAAGGGGGGCCCTCATTCTCCAAGCTTCGAGATGAATCTGTTCAAGGCCGCCATGCACCCGGTCAGCTTCTGGACGTCTTTGATGCACGTGGGAGCTTTCATGCTGGTGATGGTGGAGATCTTCTCGGGGTTGGCTTCGATGCCGCGTTGACTGATGATGAAGCCGAGTAGTTTGCCCGAAGGTACACCGAAAACGCACTTGTTCGGGTTGAGCTTCCAGCGGTACTCGTGCAGGGATGCGAAAGTCTCTTCAAGGTCGTCGATGAGGGTACTGGAGTTTCTGGTCTTGACGACCACGTCATCCACGTAGGCTTCGACGTTCTTGTTGAGTTGCCTCTTGAAGCAGGCCTAGATAGCTCGTTGATAGGTGGCGCCGGCGTTCTTCAACCCGAAGGACATGGTCGTGTAGCAGTACGCGCCAAACGGGGTGATGAACGCGGTCTTCTCCTGAACTTCTTCCTTGATCGCGATCTGGTGGTACCGGAGTAGCAGTCGAGGAAGCAGAGCGAGTCGCAACCCGCCGTGGAGTCGATGACTTGATCAATCCGCGGCAACCCGAAGGGGTCCTTGGGGCGTGTTTGTTGAGGTCGGTGTAGTCGACGCACATCCTCCACTCGTTCGAGTTCTTCTTGCGTACGAGGACGGGGTTGGCGAGCCACTCAGGATGGAAGACTTCTCTGATGAAGCCAGCCGTGAGTAGTTTGGCGAGTTCCTTCTTGATGGCATCCCATCTGTCGTCAGCGAAACGACGGAGGTGTTGTCACTTAGGGGTGGCCTTAGGATCGACGTTGAGGCAGTGCTCAATCAACTCCTTGGGCACTCCTGGCATGTCCGCTGGCTTCCACGCGAAGATGTCGCGGTTAGCTCGAAGGAAGTTGACGAGCGCGTCTTCCTATTTGGGGTCGAGGCCGGCCCCGATGGTGGTGGTCTTGCTGGCGTCGCCTGTCCCGAAGTCGATCGTCTTGACCAGGACCTCCTTAGCTGGCTGAGGCTTGTTGGCTTTGTCAGACTTCTCAGGGATGTCGATTTCACTTGTGGCAAGCTTCTTCGACACGGCGTACACCTCCATCATAGCGTTGGGTACTTGATTTGTGGAGGCGATCTCCACAGCTTCCGTGTCGCAGTCGTGCGAGATCTTCAAGTCCCCTTGGAGAGAGAGTACACCTGCTGGGCTTGGCATCTTGAGTACCAAGTAGGTGTAGTGAGGCACCGCCATGAACTTGGCGATGGCCGGTCTGCCGAGGATGGCATGGTAGGATGTCTCGAAGTCCGCGACCTCGAACTTGATGTACTCGGTACGATAGTTGTCCAGAGATTCCTCGAAGGTAACTGGCAGGACCACTGAGCCCAGTGGGATAGCCGCGTTACCGAGGACGATGCCGTAGAAAGGCGTGTTGCTCTTGGTGAGCATGTGGGTGATGTCGAGCTTCATCTTCTTCAAGGTCTTGGTGAAAAGGACGTTGAGCCCGCTTCCACCGTCGATGAGGACCTTGTTGAGCTTGGAGCCCGCGACCACCGGCTTCAGGACGAGAGGGAACCGCCCTGGTTCGGAGAAGCTGGTCCATTGATCCGCGCGGGAGAAGGTGATGGGTACCTCTGACCACCTGAGAGGGGTCGGAACCGCTGGTTCAATGCTCATGACTTCTCGACGGGTAGCCTTTTGCTCCCGCCTGCTGGGTAGTCCGCCGAAGAGGACGTTGACAGTCTTGTCGGGTTCCTGGAAGTCGCCGTTGTCTCCGTCGTTCTTTTTCTTGCCTTTCTTTTCGTGAGGGTGTGGTGGCTCTGGAGTACTCTTGAGTGCACGCCTGAGTTGGTAGCACTGCTCGGTGGTGTGGTTGTCGTCCAGATGCCACGGGCACTTCTCCTTCAGAAAGTCTTTGAAGCTGCCGGAGTTCTTCTTCGAGTTCTCCTTTGCAGGGCGCTGGATAGCCGCGACGGTGTTGTCTGGCTTGCGCTTGCGGTTGGGACCCGAGTAGTAGTTGTTGTTGCTGCGACCGCCTTGGTTCCCGTTGTTGCCGCTGCCGCCGCCCGTGTTCTGCTTGTTTTTGCCACGGATGGCATCGTAGTTGGCATTGGCCTTGTCTTCTTCATCCGCCCAGGACGTGATCATGTCCTTGAGGTGGGGGATGGACTTGGGGCGGCGATGACCGAAGTCTTCAAAGGTGTGGTGGTGGTAGAGGCCATCTTGGAAAAGGTCGATGACCTCCTTGTCGGTGACGTCAACTACGGTAGCGCGCTTGTCGAAGAAGCAGCGCATGTACTTGCGGAGGGTCTCGCCTTGTTCTTGCTTGACCATGGCCAGGTCCATGCGAGTACCCGAGCGGCCCATGGCGCCCGCGAAGTTGCTGGTGAACTGCTCCTTCAGCTGGTCCCACTTGTCGATCGAGTGCTTGTCCAGCGACTCGAGCCATGTGAGTGGGGCTTGGTCCGGCGGAAGGGGAAGTAGAGGCACTTGGTGTCGTTGTTGCCACCGCATTCTCGATGGAGAGGGCGTAGCACCCGAGCCACCGGATGGGGTCCTCGCTTCGCGTCGTACTTGGTGATCCCCAAAGGCTTGAACTTGTCGGGGAGGAGCAAGTTGCGAAGTCGAGGTGAGAAGGCGGGGAAGCCGTCATTGTCGCTGCGCGGTGGCCGACTTCTTCCGCCGCAGCTCTTCGATCTTCTGGCGGGCGTCGTAGCCGCCCTGTGAGGCTCCGGAGGCGTGGTTGTTCGTGTGGTCTCGACCGCCGCGATTGCCGCCGCCGCCGGCCCTCCTGTTGGCTCCGTGGTTGGAGCTTCCGTCGTCGCTGCCGCCGCCGTCAGGGTCGCGGCCACCACCGTCAGGAGCGCGGTGAGGGACGACCTCACGGTTGCTGTTGCCACCCTGTGAGGGTCCGCCGGCGTTCGCACGAGTACGGTTGGGCTGAGCCGGGAGCTCGGCTCGAGTATGGTTGCGGCCAAGGTCAGCACTGCGACTTGTAGCTTCGTTGTCGCGGTTCCTAGCGGGAGGAGTCTGGTTGACCCTGTTGTCGACCCGCATGAAGTAAGCATCTTCAGCGAGCTTGGCGATGACCTCTCCAGCGCGTATACCCCGAGCTTGGCGTGCGATCGCTGTGATCGACATGAGGCACTGCTCGGGGGTAGTGTGTACTCTTCTCTCGACCGCCTCGAGAGCTTCCGCAAGGTTGCAGATGGGGAGGTTGTCTCTGAGACGTCGGCGCCATTCGTTGCGCTTCCTGTTGAGCTCACGTTGAGCGTCCCTGTTGGCGGCGGTCTCGTCTGCAGGTGCATCGGTAGACAACTCGTCCGCGGAGATGTTTTCGAGGTACTTGTCCTTATCCGTCCCTGAGGGTCCTGGTGTGTCGCCGGCAGCCATGAAGACTTGGCGATCAGGGTTGCCAAGACTGGATTCAGAACTCGCCACCTCAGTTGGGGTGTACGAATCAGCTCGGGCAAGTGGTGTTCCCTCCTGGAACGGGAGCGAGTCGAGGTAGGCGACGTAGCGTGAGTCTCCACTTATCAGGTCCGCGGGCTTGCGATCTGGCCAGTAGACGAATCTCCCGGCAGGTGTGGACGTTATGACCAGGCCAGAGGCCGGCCCTGATAAGGGGTGCTCTGTAGTGTTGCCTTCAGACTCGGGATCCTCTGGGTCCGACCCGAAGTCGAACTCGTACGCGGAGTCCGAGTAGAAGCCGGAGAGGGGGTCGGAGTCTGAAGCGTGGCCGGGGGCGGTGTCGGAGTCCGAGTTGTACTCGGGTACGGGCTCCTTGCCGGCCCGGCGCGAAGAGAGAGCCTCCGTGCGGGCCCTGCTGACGTTGCGAGGGCCACGCATGGAGCGCTCGCGGGGTGGTGGGACCACATACGATGGATGAGTAGCCGGCTCGCATGCGATAGCCCACGGAGACGTCGAGTTCGAGTTGGAAGCGGACCCGAGCTCGAAGTCAGCGTGATGGTCAAAGAGCGAGATTTCACCGAACTTGCCGGCGAGTTCGCCTATGACAACTTCGGGGAGCGTCACGAAGCCGGTCTCCGGGTTGGGCGGCATGGTGAGGCGGCGCTGGAAGGATCCCGCGCCGTCAGGAGTGCAGACCCAAGCGCCGAAAACGAAGGTGTCGCCGCGGTTGAAGGCGACGGTTGGCTTGAAGTAGACAGGAGCCATCGGTTCGCCATGCGATCTCGGGCGAGAGCCCCTACCTAGCGCGCCAGCTGTCGGTGTTTTAGACCGGCAACCTACTAAGGGGAGTACCCGAAGTAGATGAATGTGGGCTCGCTGAGATCGGTAACTCGAAGAAAGAGTCACGTGGCACACAATTTAGACAGGTTCGGGCCGCGAGGTGCGTAATACCCTACGTCTTGTATGCTGCGTAGCTCTGGATTGATTGGGTACGATTACAAGATGGTGCAATTGTACGCCATGAGATGAGATGATCAGAGAGGAGTCCCTGCCTCGCCTTATATAGTCCGGGAGGCAGGGTTACAAGTCGGAATAGGGAGAGAGTACTAGTCGAGTACGTCTAGGAGTCTTCCATACAGTGCGGGACATGTATAGCTTCCTAACCGAGTACTTCTCCTCTGTAGTCCTTGTGCTTCACGCCATCAGGTGCCGTGCAGCGCAAGCCGGGTAGTCCCAGGGGCCCACCAAGTAGTCGGTCCTGGTACCCACCGAGGTAGTGGGCCCAGAGAGGTCCATACGACAGGTCCTCCTCTACAATTCGAGATTTAAAACCTTCGGAAAGGGGAAATTGCAAAGCAAGTGGGACGGACCTTATATTATGCATTCGGTGCTCTCCAACGGAGCGGTAACCATTATGGATATAAAAGGCGATCAATTGGCCAATGGCTTAAGGTTTACTACGAACCCGACGTTGTGCCCCTTCATCATGTTGATGTCTTCACCATGGAAGAAGAGCCCGAACGTCCCGCCTAGGACGAAAAACAAGGCATGAATTTCTGTAAATAGTTTTATTTTAATTTTCTAGAGTTTCTCGCGAAGATTTACTGGGCCAACTTTTCCCATGGGCTAAGGAGGCGAAAAAAGGGCGGTACGCGAAAAACCGGAACGGCCCGGCCCCCGAGACAGGGTGGGCCGGCCGGCCCAGGCCAACCGGCCTAGGTGGGTCCCGGTGGCGGACGTCCCCGATTTTTGCCCGAATTGCTCCTTTTCGACTTCCTTCTTCGGTCAGAAAATTTTAAGGGAAGTCTAAAAAAGGAAAATGAAGTTCCTAGGGTTTTTCTCTTCGGACTATTTATTTGGACGAATTGGGAGCTCGGGAATCAACCCCTCCAAGCAATATTTTGCACCCACGCAACAGCCATTGTGCCCCCGAGGAGTTTAGAGTTGAAGCTATAAGCCAAGGAGCCATCGATGGAGGAGGCGAAGCGATGCGAGCTCAAGCCACCCGTCGAGATCAAGAGGACCGCCCGCATCCGTTGCGGAGGGCGTGTCCCGACCGGAGCTATCGCATCTTGCAACCCCGTCGAAGGAGGGAACGTCCCTACGCCCGTTCGAAGGTCGGCGCGCATCCAAGGCATGAAGCGGAAAGACTACAAGGAGGTGTCGCCCGAGCCTAAGGATTATGGGGGTAGCGACTACTCCGACGATCGTAGCCCGAGCTCGTGGGCGGCCGCCGGAAGAGATGATAATGACCTCTACATTTGGGATGAGGTGCCCAAGGAGAAGACTCCCGAAGGCCCTAACGGCGGCGGCGACGGCGGCGGTGACGACGACGGCGACGACAATGGTGGTGGCGGCGACGGCGGTGATGATGGTGGAGATAATGGCAATGACACCCCCTTCGGATTGCATCCGATGTGTTGTCGAGTTTGCCGTCAATCCATCGGGGATCTCTATGCGTGACGAATGTCTCCAAGCCATGGAAGCGATGAAGCAACGTTTGGAGGATTTGGAGCGCGTAGTTGAAGACGACTACAAGTTCCTTAACCGCAACGTGCGCAACTTTTTGGCATGGTCGGGAACATGAGAGGCAAGTGGTGCAATACTTGCTTAAAGTACCACTAGGTCTAGTTTTCCCCTTAGGATTTTTGTAAGATACGACGAGGACGTCGTATGTTTTTAGCGTGGGGGAGAGCTAGCTACCTAGCCTTAGCTTTGCTTTTGAGCTTCAAGTTTAGGTTCGGTTTAATCTTCGAGTGAGAGTCTTAGAGTTTAATGAGTCTTTAGTTTTTGAGTGTGTTTTTAAATTTTTGCAAGTTTGAAAGTGTCTTAAATTAGTGTTGAGTCAAAGAAAATCAAATAAAAAGAGTCTTTATATATTTCTGTGTCTTGTGTGATGCTTATCTTTATTCACTTGTTTGTTTATCTTTGATTCTTGATATGTGAACATAAGTGTGTGGTTTGAAAAATGTTTACCGTGGTGCTTAGTGGAATTGCTACTACTTAAAGTACCCATACCACACTTCGATCTTGATCTTCACATGTTTGTTGTGCTATTTTCAATGCTAAAAGTTGGAGGATTTCAGTTCTGAAAATTATCTTAAAAACCTTGTAATAAAGGTTAGCAAAACCTCTTTTTCCAAGTTGAGAGTAAGAAAAAAATCCTATACAAGGCCAATTTATTTTTTGCTCCACCATAAGTGTGATTAGCACGATGAGTTAGGCTAGGACCCTTCTCTCTTGTGAGTTTTAATTTCGAGCAATGATCATGTTCTTGTGCTTATCTTTTGTTGCTAGCCTCGTCATACATTCGGTAACGTGACTTTCACATTGGAAGTCCCGTATATCGCCGAATTCCATACCCAACCCTATACATCTCTTTTGTACATCGCATTCTTTGAACACAACCTACTTTCAAAGTTTCGTCTCGTCTCTAGCATGATTTATTTAAAATTTCAGATTGTATGCATGCGAGAAAGAGAGGAGTTGATAGCTTTGAAAAGTTGTCAAGAGAGGGAAAAATAAAGAGAAAAGTATGAGTATGGAAAAGAAAGAAAGAAAAAAAAATGAGAATGAAAGAATCAAAGAAAAAAAGAAAAAGAAAAAAAGAGGAGGTAGCAATAAAGATATGAGAGGGATGGATCAAGTGAAAGAAAAGAAAATTAAAGTGTAAGGAAGGATGTCACGTTGTTGAGAGATGAAACTTTCATTCTTTTTCTAGCCATGTGCAATCCGACAACGAGGACGTCATCGGTGCCTTGTAGTCATAATTTTCTTTTGCCCTTGCACATGTCCACCATTCTAAATCTTCTCATCCTTGATATCCCTACATAAGGTTAATTCTCATGATCGTTGGCTTTGAAAGGTAAACAACCATTAGAGGAAGTGCTTAGTTTGACAATACTTGTGTTGATTGTGTCGGGGACCGCCCTAGGGGCCCCCTTAAACAATGGGGGAACCCTCACTTAAATCCCTGCGTCGAAATACGCTAAGCCTAACCATGCAGGAAACTAACCATGCAGGACATGGCCCATGCGGCAGGACTCCGGAGGCCCACCAAGACGGCCCGTCTGGAAGACCCCTCGAGCAGGCTCCGCCTCGCCCGAGGGCACGCTCCTCCTCGAGCGGGCTCCGCCCCGTTCGAGGGGCAACCCCCCTCCTCGAACGGACTCCGCCCCGTTCGAGGGGCGACCCTTCCCTCGAGCGGTCCCGCCCCGCTCGAGGGCTCGCTCCCCCTCGAGCGGGCCTCGCCTCGCTCGAGGGTCCGCTCCGCCCTCGGGCCGGGGCCCGCCACGCTCACGGGCGCCCGCGCGCGTGCGCCGGCCCCGTACTTGGGCATTTAACGCCCCGACGCCGCGGACGGCGCCATCATGCGCTTGGGGCTCACGCCCCGTGCCGCCGCACCAACTCCCCGAGGGAGGAGCCCATCCCCGCCACCGTGGGATGGACCGTGCGGTACGGCCGGTGTCGGCCCGTGACACCGTGCGCCCGCTACCGTACGGCTAACGCGCCCGACCCTCGAAAAGGGGCCGGGCGCACCCTCGATTCCACTTTCCCGTGACCCCGCAGTTAGGTGAGGGGCGCTAGGCCGGTGGGTGGCCATCCCGGCCACCGTAACGCGCGCGCCGCCGTACCCACACATGCGTGGCGCACGCCCGACACCGCGGCGCACGCCCGGCACCGCAGCGCAACCACTCCACTACCGCAGCTCATTGGGAAGGAACGCCGTTCGCCCGCTCCCCGTACCCCGTACCGCCCATCATCGCACCTCCCTCGAAGCCTATCGAGAGGACGCCATCGCCATCTGCCGCCTCCTACCCCTCGAACCGCCACCGTTCGGGTACGAGGTAGGCCATCATGGCCGGATCGCAGCCGAAGATCGTCCGGACGGCCGCCCACTCTACACCATAGCGCGACGTGCTCCCTCACGTAGCTAGGCGCCGCGGCGTGCATGTAACTCGCCGCCCCCTTGGCCTATAAAAGGGGAGGCGAGCCCCCGGCCCGCGGGGGAGACAAGGTTGAGAGGAACGAGTTCGGCTTGGACACAACACACCGTGCACTCACTCTCTCATTCTCCCACGACATCTTCAACCACTCTCACGGGGACTTGGAAGCCACGCTTCCTCTCCCACCTTGCTTGTACTTGCCCCACTACAAGCACCCCGGTGCCGAGCAATATAGTGCCACGAGCACACCCCGCCGGGACGTACGGCCCCCTCGGCGGGAACCGGGATAAAACCTTGTGTCATTTGTTGCTTGGCATCGACCATTGAGGGATAGACCTAGGCGCTATCTACCGGTTAGTGTCGGGACCATATTCCGCACCGACGCTTGGCGCCCACCGTGGGGCAAACGAGCGCCTAAGGTCATTTCGCCAACTCCCTCCATGGTGATCCGCACGGAGTACCGTGGTACCCGCTACAACATGGGTAGTTCGGACCCCCTCCCCGCCGGGTTCGAGATCCGCTTCGGGGACTTGAACTTCCGTGCCACGGGGAACGGCTATCTCATGCGCCTCACCAATCGTGAGGAGCTTCGCGCGCGCCGCGAGGCCGGTCCGCCCTGGTCTCCGCCGCACGCACGACATCGGCGCGGCGCCCGCAGCACGGATGCCGCGGGCCGTCGACGCCGCGACGCCGTCGTCGCTCCGGGCTACGCTCGCGGCAGCGGCGCGGTCCGAGCGGCGGCGGGCCGAGCGCGCCGCCGCCCAACGCGGTGCGCCCACCGTCACGACGACCGCCACCGCCCCGGGCCGGGACCGCGTGCGGTCTCCGACCACGCATTCCCATCGGGCCGCGCGGCGCCACTACGGCCTACAACGCCAACGTCAACACGACGATGCGCGGGGTTCCGCCCGGCCGGCACGTCTTCGTCGCTAGGGATCCCGCACTTCGGCCACGGACGAGTCGTCCCCCGGGCTCCGTCGACACGATGCCACCCGCCAACCGCCATGGGTACGCGGAGTGGGACTTCTCCCGGTGTGCCGGACCCCCGTCGCGTTCGGGCGCTTCCTCGACGCCACGGACTCACCGGGTTTGGGCGCTCCGACGACTCCAAAGACCGGGAGCTACGACCCCACGCGGGAATGTTGCGCCGTCATCACCAACGACCCGCCAACGCCGCCGGTGCGGCGGGCGCCGGGAGATGGGGAAGTCACGCCGCCCCCAGGGGATCGCCGCGCGCGCCGGCCGCGGGGCCAAGCGCTCCTACCGGGGCCGACGTCGACGCACACGCGGCCCAAGCTCGCGAGCTCGAGGCCAAGCCGCGAGCGAGTACGGACGCGTGCGGGCCGCTCCGCGCCTCGATGGCAGGGGAGGCCTCCGCGCGCGGCGAACGCGCGCGGGAGCTGGGCCGACAAGTCCGTGACCGCCTCAACCCCGTCCCCAACGTCGACAACGCGGATACTCCGCCGCGGGCGAGCCAAAAGCTCATCGCCGCCGCAACGTTGCTACGCGCCATGCCGGCACCCTCGACCCCCGAGGCTCGAGACATGCACCGCGAGGTGCAGACTCTCCTTGAGCAAGCGGCCGTCCAGCAGGCCGAGAGCTCGGCCTCACGCATCCGCCAACAGGGGGACGCACGGGGTGATGATCTTGCACCAAGAGGCGAACCCTCGGTGCACGTGGGTCAACCCGCCGACCGGGGACGCACGCCGCCAAGGAGCGGCTCCTTGACACACGCAGGGCGCTGGATGGAGACGCACGCAACGTCATCAACGCCGGCGCACCGGCAAGGCGGACGCGCGAGCGGCCGGGGGGCTACCACCCTCGAAGGGGTGGACGCTACGACGCCGGGGTGAGGACCGCTCCCCAACGCCGGAGCCCCCGGCACCCGTGTGTTCGGCCGGGAGATCCGCACGGCGGCGTTCCCCCGCCGCTTCCGTCGGCCCTCGACGATCGTCAAGTACAACGGGGAGACGGACCCTCGTGTCCGGCTCAACGATTACCGCCCGGCTCGTCGGCCGGGCGGGGCCACCAACGACGAAGTAATCATCCGCAACTTGCCCCCGCATCCGGGCGACGCAGCCCGACATGGCTCGAGCACTTGCCCGCCACCCGCATCCATAACCGGGACGATCTAGTCCACACCTTCGTGGGCAACTTCCGTGGCACATACGTGCGCCCGGGGAACTCTCGGGATCCGCGCTCCCCGCACGCAGGCCGGCGTGTCGCCGCGGGACTTCATACGGCGCTTCTCCAAGCGGCCGCACGCAGCTCCCCGCCGTGGCACGGTCCGAGATCGTGCACGCGTTCCTCGAGGGCACCACGTGCCGGGACCTTGTGCGCGAGCTGGGACGCAGCCCGCCCACGGACTCGAACGAGCTGTTCGACATTGCCACCAGCTTCGCCTCCGGAGAGGAGGCCGTGGGGGCAATCTTCGACGGCAAGAAAGGCAAGCGCTCCGAGGACACGCCCGCGGAGGGCAGCGGGTCCAAGGAGCCGCGCCGCAACGACAAGCGGGGCAAGAAGGGGAAGAAGCCGCGCCGCGAGGCACGCGAGCGAGGGCGCAACGGCGGCAACGCCGAGGCCCTCGCTGTTGACCCGGCCCGACGGGGCCCTCGACCGGCTCCTCGAGGCCCGGGGGTGTTCGACGACATGATGAAGAAGCCATGCCCCTACCACAAGACCCCCGTGAATCACACTCTTGAGCAGTGCGACATGCTCAAGAAGTTCTATGGCCGTGCCGCCGCGAAGGAGGCAGAGGCCAAGAAGGATGGGGGCGATGGCGACGCAGGTGGTTTCCCTGCTGTCGAAAATGTGTTCCTCATCTTTGGGGGACCTACTGTCGACATGTCAACCCGGCAAAGCGGCGCAAGAAGGAGCGGCACGAAGTCCTCGCCGCAGAGAGGGCACCTCCGGCCTTTCTCAACTGGTCGAAGGATGCCATCACCTTTAGCCGGGATGATCACCCAAATCGCATCCCGAACCCGGCCAAGACGACCGGTGGTCGATCCCATCATTGGGAACGCCCGGTTTTCGAAGGTCCTTATGGACGGAGCGCGTAGCCTCAATATCCTCTTCGCGCATACATTGCGCCTAATGGGGATTGGGCTGGACCGCCGCGGCCCGGCACGAAGCCGTTTCACCGCATCGCGCCCGGCAAGCGGTTCAACCCCTCGCGCGGATCGATCCGCCCGTCCGGTTTGGGACCCCCAAGAATTTCCGCAAGGAAACCCTCACCTTCGAGGTGGTGGGATTCAAAGGGGCCTACCATGCCATCCTTGGGCGACCATGCTATGCCAAGTTCATGGCGGTCCCCAACTACACGTACCGAAGATGAAGATGCCGGTCCAAACGGCGTCATCACCGTCCGTCGGGTCGTCGATCGAGCACGCATTCGACCGCGACGTCGAGTGCGTGGAACATGCAGAGGCACTAGCGGCGGATGAAGCGCCGGTGAACACACCTGGAGAAGATGGTCAACGACGACCTCGGCCTCCGCCGCCAAGCACGTCGGCACCTTCGAGGCCGCCGAGCAAACCAAAGGGGTCCCCCTCGACCCGTCGGCCCCCGAGGGCAAAGCGTTGAGGGTCGCCCTCGACCCTCGATCCTAAATAGGAGGCGCGTGCTCGTCGACTTCCTCCGCGCCAACGCCGACGTCTTCGCGTGGAGCCCCTCGGACATGCCAGGCATCCCGAGGGAGGTCGCCGAGCACTCCCTTGATATCCTGCCTAATGCTCGCGCTGTGCAGCAGCGGCTGCGCCGCTTCGACGAGGAGCGGCGACGGGCAATCGGAGCGGAGCTGCGGAAGCTCCTCGAGGCCGGATTCATCAAGGAAGTGTTCCACCCTACGTGGCTAGCTAATCCTGTGCTTGTAAAAAAGAAAAATGGGAAGTGGAGGATGTGTATAGACTACACCAGCCTCAATAAAGCATGTCCAAAAGTTCCTTTTCCTTTGCCACGTATAGATCAAATCGTTGATTCAACAGCCGGGTGTGAACTACTCTGTTTCCTTGATGCCTATTCGGGATATCACCAAATAAAAATGAAGGAGTCCGACCAGCTCGCGACTTCGTTCATCACACCGTTCGGGACGTTCGTTACATCACGATGCCTTTTGGCCTCGTAAACGCGGGCGCAACATATCAGCGCTGCATGCAGCATGTTTTTGGGGACCATATCGGGCGGACGGTCGAGGCTTACGTGGACGACATCGTCGTCAAGACCAGGAAGGCGGACGACCTGGTTAGCGATCTTGGCATCGCGTTCGACCGCTCGCGGGCCAACGGGGTCAAGCTCAACCCCGAAAAATGTGTCTTCGGAGTGCCGCGGGGCATGCTCCTAGGGTACATCGTCTCCCAGCGGGGAATCGAGGCCAACCCCGAAAAGGTCGCGGCCCTCGAGCGAATGGGTCCACTTCGGGACCTCAAAGGGGTGCAAAAAGTGTTGGGGTGCCTCGCCGCCTTGAGCCGCTTCGTCTCGAGGCTCGGTGAGAAGGGCCCGCCCCTCTACCGGCCGCTCGAAGAAGCACGAGCGCTTCTCCGGATCGCCGAGGCCCGGGAAGCGCTCGACAAGCCGAAGGCGCCTCTCGACGCACGCCCCAATCCTTACGCCGCCGCGAGACGGCGAACCCCTCCAACTCTATGTGGCCGCAACCACCCGGTGGTCGCCGCCGTGATCGTCGTAGAGCGCACGGAGGAAGGGCATGCCTTGCCTGTGCAGAGGCCGGTCTACTACATCGCGAGGTCCCGTCGGACACGAAAACGCGCTACCCCCCGTGTCCGAAGCCGTTGTACGCGGTAGTCCTCGCGCGGCGCAAGCTCCGCCACTACTTCGAGGCCCGCCCGATCACGGTGGTCTCTTCCTTCCCGCTAGGAGAGATCATTCGCAACCCCCGACGCGGCGGCGAATTGCCAAGTGGTCCGTGGAGTTGATGGGCGAAACGCTCGCCTACGCTCCGCGCAAGGCCATCAAATCGCAAATCTTAGCCGATTTCGTCGCCGAGTGGACGGACACGCAGCCGCCGCCCCCTCGCATTCAGCGAGCACGTCGGACTCTCGTTCTTCGACGGCTCGGTGATGAAGACAGGAGCGGGCGCGGGCCTCGCTCTTCGTGTCACCCCTCGGGGAGCACATGCGCTACGCAAGGCGCCCTCCACTTCCCCGCGTCCAACAATATGGCGGAATACGAGGCCCTTCTCTCGCGGCCTCAAAATCGCCATTGAGTTGGGCATCAAGCGCCTCGACGTGCGAGGGGATTCGCAGCCTCGTGATCGATCAAGTCATGAAGAACGCGAGCCGCCACGACGACAAGATGGAGGCCTACCGTAAAGCCGTGCGGGCCCTCGAAGACAAATTCTACGGTATCGAGCTTAATCATGTACCCCGCCGGTACAACGAGGAAGCGAGCACGAGCCGGCAAAAATAGCGTCCGGCGGATCACCGTTCCCCCGAACGTTTTTGCGCACGACATCGCACGCCCTCGGTCACCTTCGAGCCCTACCCCTCGAGCGACGGCGGACCCTCGGGGGCTCCCTCGAATCCAGCGGGTGCGGAACCCATGGAAGAGGACCCCTCGAACGAGGCGTACGTGCTCTCCCTTCTCGAGGGGTACGGCTCCCACGAGGTCGATGCGATGGATATAGAGCCGGCTCTCCGTCCAAGCGGATTGGCGGGAAAAGTACACCGCCCGGATCGCTCGAGGGGAACTCCCCGCGGATCGGGCCGCGCCCGTGCGCATCGCCGGGATGGCCAAATCCTTCGCCCTCGTCGACGGCGAGCCGTACAAACGCGCGCGCGTCGGGCATCCTCCGGGCGGTGTATACCCATCCCCGAGGGGGCGCGAGCTCCTACGGGACATCCACGCGGGAATCCGTGGCCACCACGCCGCGCCACGCACCCCTCGTTGGCAACGCGTGGGCGGGGGCGGCCGGCGTGGGAGGACGAGGCCTCGGCACCGTGCCCTCGACCCCCCCACCGCCAGGTGACCCTCGCGCCGCCCTCACGAGGGCCCCCTCCCCGGGGCTCGGGGGAGTTCGTGGGCCGGGCGGCCCACCCGGTTCCACCCGTGCGGCGGGGAGTCATCCGAGAGCTCCACCACCTCCGCCCGGAGACCGCCGGCGGGCGGAGCCGCTTGCGCCGCCTCCGCCGCACCTCCACCGCGCCTCCGCGCCCACGGGCGCCGTTGTGGCGCCGTGGCCGCCGCCTCCGGCCGTGCCGCCGCATCCGCGGGCGCACCCGCAAGTTGCGCCCGCTCCACCTCCTCCGCAAGGGGTCGCCACCGCGGGCCGCACCTCCTCCGTGGCCGCCGCCGCGGCCGCGTCCTCCGTGGCGACCGGCGCCGGCCGCCCCCGGCGACCTGCGGGCCGCGCCGCGGCGGGCGATCCGCCGGCCGAGGCCTCGAGGCCCCGCCCCGGCCTTGAGAGCTCGTGCCCGCCGCCGCGCTCGTCCCCGGCGCGACCCCCTCGACGAACGCCGCCGGTGGGGATCGACGCGTCCGTCCTCGGCACCTTGGCCGGTGCAAGAGGAGGAACGGTTGGCACCGCCCGCGCGGACACGAATGGAGGGTTAGAGCATCTAATCACCAAGCACACTAAAACCAAACGAAGGAAGACAAAGCTCCTTACCTCGCGGAGGAAAAGGCCCGCTTCCTTTTCCTCGAGGCCTCCGACGAGGCCGGCGCGCGGCCGCGCCGCCGCAGCCGCCTCCCTCGACGGCGCCGCCGCACGCACGGCACGCCCGCCCGCGCGCGGGCGCGCCCCGATGCCGCACCCCCCCGATGACGCCACCGCGCGCGGGGCACGCTCGCCCGCGCGCGGGCACGCCCGCCGACGCGCCCCTCGGACGACGACGCCGCGCGCGCGGACGCGCTCCCTCCGCGCGCGGAGCACGCTCGACGCGCGCACGGGCGCGCCTCCGCCGCGCGTGCCTCCGTGGCACGCGCCGGCACCTCCGCGGCGCGTGCCGCCCCCGATGATGATTGCCCGGCGGCGGGCGCCGTGCGCCCGCCCCGGGGCGAGGCCACCCCCCGACGCCGGTTCGGGGCCGACGGGGGCGCAGTCGCCACCGTCCGAGGGGCCCTCCCCCTCGTACTCTTCCTCTTCGTCCTCGCTCCGAGGACGAGGGCTCCTCGATATCCGGGGAGGAGAGCCCCGCTCCTCGCGCCGCCGTACTCCGCGGACCGTCGGTCGCGGCGCGCTTGGCGCCGCCTCGCGTGCTCTCTCTTGCACGCCGCTCGCTCCCCGCCGCTCCCGCCGCACCGCCCGGCCGAGCGCACGGGAGTCGGGGGTGGGTGGAACGGACTTGGCGGCGTTGAACTCCACCAGCTGCGCGCAAGGGCGACAATGGCGCATCAGGAAACGGAAGCAAGAACAAGGACTAAAAACAAAATCAAAAACCACACTCACCAACGGGCCGGTGGGGAGCATCTCGATGTCCCACGGAGTCCGACCCGCAGGTGGCGGCGTCCGAGTGTCGACGGCGCTCCGCGCCCGGGTGAGCGCGTACGGCCGCTCCAGCGGCGTCGGGAGCATCCGTGACCTCGCCAGGTCGACGGGGTTGGCCGCCTCCGTCATCTCGAAGATGCGCAGGGGCCTCTCGCATCGAGGCACGACCCGCCGATGGTGGAGGAAGGCGAGGACGCTCATCGCGTTGAGCCCGAGCTTCGCCCGGCCGCGCGCAGGCGGCGAGGACGCGACTCTTGCCGCGCCCGATGTTGGGCCGTAGGCACCCCGTAGCCCCAGGAGTCCGGCCTCTTCTTGAACACCCGGCCGGTGTAGGGAGGGAGGCCGGGCTCGGCGTTGCGCAGGTAAAACCATCCCCGCTCCCAGCCGGCGTTGTTCGTCGTCATGGTGCAGGGGATGTAGAAATCCTTGAGCTGCCCCCGCAGGCAGCGACATCCCGCCGGCGCGCACCGCGCGGCGGGTCCTCGGCTCCGACGTGGGCCGCGTGATGAGCTCCCCGCGGAAGAGGTGTACCCGCAGCTCCCAATTGATCGGGATCCCCGGGTACCCTTCGCGACGCCCACGAATGTGGCCGCCCGCGAGATCGCGTTGGGGGCGAAATTGTGCGGCTCCCACTCCGTAGTGGTGGCACATCGCCCGCATGAAGGTGCTCGCCGGCGCATTGAAGCCGCGCTCGTGGTAGCGGAGGAAGCTCACCACGTAGCCCTCCGGCGGGTTGGGCTCGTGGTGCGTCGCCGGCGGCACGATCCACTCCGCCGGCGCCCTTCTTCGTTGGCCGACGGTGGCCGGCGGCGACCGCCTCGCCAAGCGCGAGCCGGTCACCGTCGACTTCTCCCGTGCGTACGGCTCCAGGATCCTAACGGGAAGCTGAGGTGGCGCCATGAGGGGACGAAGGAATGCGAAGGCGGAGAACGGGGAGCGGAGGAAAAAAGCTCTAACGGCGAGACCGCGCGGCGGCGAGAGCGAGGCGAAGGCGAAGGGACGGGGGACTGAAAGTGGTAAGGTGCCAAGGTAAAAAACCGCCGTCCACTTCTCCCCGCAGTTTTATAGGCAACGGGCGAGCTCTCCGAGCGAACGCCCCGCCGACATTAACCGGCAGGAATCTTTCCATCGTGTCGACGGGTGGGCCCCACCACGACCGCGCGGCTCTAACACCGCAGGCGGGTCATCATTACGGTGAGGACCGGCCGCGACCGAGGCGAAACCGTCACGTCCGCCGGTCACGCCGCCCACTACGCGCGCGCGCGCGCCGCGCGCCGCCTAAAAGGCGCGCTCGCGGCTGCAAAACCGCGGCCACGACCGCAAGGCAATTAAATGCCCGGGTCCCTTGCCAAGCAAGGAGAGCCCTCGAGCGAGGCGAACCCTCGGCTCGAAACAAAGGCGACCCTCGATGGGATATCAGCGTGAGAAGGTCGCCCGGACCTCGCTCGATGTAGAGCGAGCAACCGCGGCACCCATGCCACGTAGAACCCTCGAGCGGCATGACCCTCGACTCAAAACAGAGGCGACCCTCGATGGGGTGTCAGCGTGAGAAGGTCGCCCGGGACCTGCTCGATGTAGAGCAGGCAACCGCGGGCACCCATGCCACGTAAAAAAACCCTCGAGTGGCATGACCCTCAGCCCGAGACAATGTCAACCCTCTAAAAGAAGGCACGCGCGTAAGAGGATCGCCCAGGTCACGCTTGAAATAGAGCGACACCGAAAGCACTCATACCGCGCCGTGTTGCCAACAAGCACCTCGAGGGCTGGCTCGCCCAGACCCCTCGACGGCCGCAAACGCGAAAAGACGGGGCTGTCCATGCACGGCCCCGCACGGCCTTACCGATCGAGGTTCGAAGCCCGACCCTCGACGGGTTCGAACAGGCGCCCCGCATCACGCAGTTAGGGACGACGAGGGCACGCGCATTCGAGCCATTCCTCGAGCCCGTCGGCTCGAGGGTTCCCCACATGTCGTGTTCGAGAGCCGCCGAGGGCGCCTAGCGGGGGATCCCACCGAGGGAGAGCTTCCGCGCCCTCGGTCCCTAGCGAACGGGACCGAGCCCCACCTAGCAAACCCACGCAAGCGCTTCCATGGACGTGTCTCCGGACCGCGCAGCCTACCCTTATCGAACGGGGCATGGACGTCCACTTGAACCACCCGCTAGCAGCTCAATGAGGAATCCGCGATTCGCGACCCGCTCGATGGGAGTCGTGGAAACCTCACCCTCCGTCCCGCGGAGGGACGGCGAGGGCGCGTTAAAAAACAAGTCGTCAGGCTCGACCCGATCGCCTCGAACAGGCCAAGGCTCGGGGGCTTGACGCACGGCTACACCTCCTTGAAATTGCACCCGCCGGAGACAAGGACAGGGGGAGCGTGCACCCCCGATGCCGGCCGAAATACCGCCGATGCCGGTTGGCATATGTGCCACGCCTTTCGACCAAATTGCTCGCGGTTAACCCCTGCAGGAGAGCCCACACTCCTGCAGGGCTTCGGGGGCTAGACCCGCGGGTCCGCTGACGCGGCCCCACGGAAAGCGTTCGCAAACAAGGAGGGAAGAACGTCCTATCAGTAGGTTCCAGCATCTGCGGGAGCCTCGATGGCAAACCCGCAGATGCTCGGGGGCTACTGTCGGGGACCGCCCTAGGGCCCCCCTTAAACAATGGGGGAACCCTCACTTAAATCCCTGCGTCGAAATACGCTAAGCCTAACCATGCAGGAAACTAACCATGCAGGACATGGCCCATGCGGCAGGACTCCGGAGGCCCACCAAGACGGCCCGTCTGGAAGACCCCTCGAGCAGGCTCCGCCTCGCCCGAGGGCACGCTCCTCCTCGAGCGGGCTCCGCCCCGTTCGAGGGGCAACCCCCCTCCTCGAACGGACTCCGCCCCCGTTCGAGGGGCGACCCTTCCCTCGAGCGGTCCCGCCCCGCTCGAGGGCTCGCTCCCCCCTCGAGCGGGCCTCGCCTCGCTCGAGGGTCCGCTCCGCCCTCGGCCGGGGCCCGCCACGCTCACGGGCGCCCGCGCGCGTGCGCCGGCCCCGTACTTGGGCATTTAACGCCCCGACGCCGCAGACGGCGCCATCATGCGCCCGGGGCTCACGCCCCGTGCCGCCGCACCAACTCCCCAGGGAGGAGCCCATCCCCGCCACTGTGGGATGGACTGTGCGGTACGGCCGGTGTCAGTCCCGTGACACCGTGCGCCCGCTACTGTACGGCTAACGCGCCCGACCCTCGAAAAGGGGCCGGGCGCACCCTCGATTCCACTTTCCCGTGACCCTGCAGGTTAGGTGAGGGGCGCTAGGCCGGTGGGTGGCCATCCCGGCCACTGTAACGGCGCGGCCGCCGTACCCACGCATGCAGGCGCACGCCCGACACCACGGCGCACGCCCCCGGCACCGCAAAGCAACCACTCCACTACCGCAGCTCATTGGGAAGGAACGCCGTTCGCCCCGCTCCCGTACCCCGTACCGCCCATCATCGCACCTCCCTCGAAGCCTATCAGAGGACGCCATCGCCATCTGCCGCCTCCTACCCTCGAACCGCCACCGCGGCGGGTACGAGGTAGGCCATCATGGCCGGATCGCAGCGAAGATCGTCCGGACGGCCGCCCACTCTACACCATAGCGCGACGTGCTCCCTCACATAGCTAGGCAGCGCGGCGTGCATGTAACTCGCCGCCCCCTTGGCCTATAAAAGGGGAGGCGAGCCCCCAGCCGCGGGGGGAGACAAGTTCAGAGGAACGAGTTCAGTTGGACACAACACATCGTGCACTCACTCTCTCATTCTCCCACGACATCTTCAACCACTCTCACAGGGACTTGGAAGCCACGCTTCCTCTCCCGCCTTGCTTGTACTTGCCCCACTACAAGCACCCCCGGTGCCGAGCAATATAGTGCCACGAGCACACCACTGCTGGACGTACGGCCCCCTCGGCCGGAACCAGGATAAAACCTTGTGTCATTTGTTGCTTGGCATCGACCATTGAGGGATAGACCTAGGCACTATCTACTCGGTTAGTGTCGGGACCATATTCCGCACCGACGATTGTGCTAGCCCTACCTATAGCTCCAGTTTACATGTTATATGAGAGACTTATGGGAGGTGAGAGTTTTATAAAATTGGTTTAGGATAGCCACCTCATATGAGTGACTTGAGAGAGCTTGGAGAAAGGTTTTTGTCTAATACTTGTTGCGGGAATTTTGTTTGAAAAAAATCATAAAAACCCTCCGATGGAAGCAAAGAAGTAAGCATGGCTGAAATTGAAGACTTCGAGTGAAGAGTTTGAGTTGTGGGGTAAATCTTGATGTGGTAAAAATTTTAAACGCCCATGTTTATGTTTGATGATCACTACTTTGTGTTTATGTATTAAAGATGAAAGGTTTGACTAACTTGTGAAGAAGGATTAGCGGTACACGATTACAACGCTTTGGACGAAGTTCTTTTACGAGTACTTGCTTGAGGATGAGCAAGAGCTAAGCATGGGGGAGATGTTGACGGTGTATTTTGGTACACCTAGCATGTTCATTACACTTTGGTTTGGATTTGATTATGGAACTAACCCGCCACTAGGCACACTAATCATATAACAAGTTCATCTATGTGCATGCATTTGGAAGTGTTGTGTTTATGTAGGAAAACATGGACATAAAGGACAGATTCGCAACAAGTTCAAAGGAGCATTTACGGAGTCTTGTTCGTGTTCATGAGCTTGATGAAATCACTTCAAATGGTGGCAAGGACCGAAGTGTTACAAAGGAACACCCCCGGGGATTGAAGCGTAAAAGACCGAACTTCATGCGAAGAGAACCTCCATCTTGGACGCAAGGATGACATCGTCAAAATCATGCAAGTGAAGGGGGCAAAGTGAATAATCACCTGAGGACCCACGGGAGCGAAGGGGCGACCGAACCGGGCCGAAGTGGGCCCAGGCCGGCCGGCCTAGCCCACTCCGGTGGCCGGTTCGGCCCCCCTTTCCTTGCACCCGAAGGATCTTCAACCCTAAAACCCTGTAGGCACCGCCATTTGACGAGGGGAGAGCCATTCACACCAGGAGGCCATCCACAAGCTAGAGAGAGGAGGGAGATCTCCGGAGGGAGATCGTCCACCTCGAAGGAAGCACCCTCTCGTGGAGAAGAAGGAAGACACCGTCGGAAGGGAAACCATGATCAACGGTGCTATGTCCAGCACTTTGATGGGGTTATCTCCTTATTCGTCCATGGGTTGTAATCGATATTGAGATGTAATCATACTTTGTCGAATTATCTATCTATCATCTTGTGTTGAATATGTTTTAATGCTTAAGGTTAGCTACCATGCCGTAAATGGAGTATGAGCTCCAATGCTTCCTTGGATCCATTCAATACGCCGTGTCCATCATAGGTCTAGTCATGAATACCTTTGCGTAGTGACAGTACGAGAGGAGGGAAAGGGCGAAACCGTGGTCACAACCCCAATAGATTAGATTGGTTTTCATGTCTTTAAGCGATTGCATGCTCTAGTATCGTAGACCCGTGGGCGAGTGTCTTTTATCTTGATATCTTATTCATTCTCTCTAGTGTAGTTTAGATGTTTTCTAGTTTAATCATAGTTAGAGTTTGAGTATCTCGAGTGTGAAGGTAGATCGAACACTTGTAATCCCCTTGCTCCGCGAATTGACAAGAACCTTGGGAATCCCGTGGTGAAGAAGGTGTGGGGTACGTACGCTTGCGGATCGTAGAGAGATACGTCTTTTATCCGTCAACACAGCGCGCTCATACTCCTGCAACGCCTTCGGGAATGATGTGATCGTCTCCATGATCGTCGGCTCGTTGGACCTCCGCTCCGCCGCCATTGCGTCGTATTCCTTCTCAGGAAGCTGGGGCACTTCGAGATCGATCACCCCGACACTGGGGAGGTCGAAGTACCGGGACGTCTCCAGATCCATCATCTCCTCGACCGTGAGGGAGACTCAGGCCGAGGAGGACTCCGCCACCTCCGCGATCGAGGGAGGACCTCGAATTTCCATCGTCAGAGGGGGCACCAGCACCTCCACAGCCGGGAGATGGCTCGTCACAGCCGGCACCTGAGGCGACTCCAACGCCAGGACCACCGCATTGCCATGCCTCTCCGACGCAGGGGGAGGCACCACGTCTTCATCCAATACCATCACCACCTCCTCGACACTCGGGCCAGCCCCGGACAGCGCGTCTGGGGCAGCCCGAATGATTGTCTCCTCCGTCGCCACCTCGCCCTCCTCGACGACGGTGGTGGGGGCTAGTGGAGGTGGCGTGGTTGGCGTCCTCATCTCAGCGACCGCCGACGGAGCCCCTTCATCCCGCAACGGCACCGGCCTGGTACTTGGGGGCTGGGGCTGAGGCTCGGGGGAGATCACCTGTGCCCTCAACGCCAGTCGCTTCAGGGGCCCCAGGCTAAGCACGCTAGTATCAGCATGGCTACAAGAAGACGAGGGTCAATATCGACAAACAAGTCGGAAGAGTCACGACAAGCAAAGGCTGAAGTTAGAGACTTACATCTTGGAGCGCACCTAGGCCTTCTTCACCAGGTGATCCGACATGCCCTACTCAGGGGCGGCGCGCTTCGAGCCCTGCTCGGGTACGACACGACTTGAGTCCGCCGTCTCGGGCTCTTCTCTGCTTCGGTCGGCCGCCTCTACAGCGGCAACATTCTCCCCCATTCGCTCGGGGGCTGTCCTCCGGCCTCCGCCATGGCTGGGGATGGACCGTGGCCCCCACCTGCGACAAGGGGCACATGAACATCTGGGGCCCCACCACCCCGGATAAGCAACGACTGCAAGCGCCGCGGGGCAGCGCTCGGTTCCTCCGTCGGCACCACACTTGGCGTCGACGTCGAATCTGATGACCTCCCCCGTGACCAGCGCCTCTGCAGGGAGTCAGAGGCCAGGCGATCCGAACCGTCGTAGAGCTGGCGGACGGGCACCGAATGCTCCTCCGACCTCCTAGGGGGATCGATCTGACGAGGCGTAGATCCTGGCGGCTTGGGAGTCCCCGTCCCACTGGGCGCCGTGCGGGAATGGGTCGACCGAAGGCCCACTCGGATAGGGGGAGCCGTCGGACGCGAGCTCAACCCCACAACCTTGTCGCGCCCCGCCTCCTGTGGCCAGCACGACGATGACACCTCGGCACCACGGAGCGGCGAAGACGAGGATGACCCCTACATGTTTCTCCAGTCAACCGCGGCGCTTGCGACATCGCCGCTCCACGATGGCTCGGGCGACGGATCCTCGTCGGAGGAAACGCCCTGCTCCCCCGCCTTGTGCCTCTTGTTGCGGTTATCGTTGCGATCGCACTTGGCGATCTGGCGTTTCATATGTTGTGCCTTACGCGCAGCGCGCCTCCTCTCCGCCGCCGCCTGATTCTGGTTGAAGATCACCTCCTCCGAAAGAGGCGCCTTGGCCAGAACAAGGTAGGTGCATTTCAACTGCAGCAACAAGAACGCACCAAGGTCAAACCTGAGAAGATCTTCCCATGACAAAAGGAGAATCGAGCTTGACGAGAAGACAGACAACTTACAAACTTCTCCGTTCCCGCATTGGGGAGCATCGGGAGCATCCACGACGGTGGCCACGAGTAGGTCTCTCTCCCGATCGCTTGCGCCACGCGACGCTGAACCTCGAGCGGCGACGGAGGCTCCGGTGCGGTGACCGTCCCAGCCCATGGGGCCCTGTCGGCGGTCATGTCGTAGAGCCGGAGTGGCCGCCTCTGGAGCGGCACAACACCTCGGGCATGGTACTGCCCGACCACCTCTGCCAAGGTGATCCCGGCACTTTGAAGACGCCAGAGTACGACCCAGTGGGACTTGAGCATCTTCTCTTGCTCTGCCTTGGCGGGGCCGTCCGCCCAATTCCTTTGCGACTGCGCGATGGAGCAGCCGGTGTACGACGGGAGCGCGTGCTCGGGGTCGTTCCGCAAGTAGAACCACCACTGTGCTAGCCGCTGTTCGAGCTGGTCAGCGCCACGGGGATGTAGTCGTCGCCGCGGCCTTGCTTCATCTGAAGGTTGGCGCAGCCGATCGTCGCCGCGCGGGATCCCTCCCTCAGGCAGGTGAACCTGAAGAAGTACCGGAATAGGTGTCAGTGTGCACCGATGCCGAGGAACCCCTCGCACATTGCCTCAAAGGCAGCCATCTGTTGGATGTTGTTCGAGTTGAGGTGCTGGAGCTGTAGCCCGTACGCGAACAACACCCCTCGGATGAATCGGTCGGCGGGGACGGAGAAGCCGCGCTCCTGGAAGGCCACGAACGACACCACGTACCCCCCTGGGAGGGCGTGACATGGATTCGTCGGCAGGGGCGATCCACTCAACGACCTCGGTGAGGGGAGGCAGCTGGCCTGCCTCGACGAGACGAAGAAGCTACTCGCAGGAGACGGTGGAGCGCGCCCAACTCGACATCGCGTCGGTGAAGTCTCGGGCGAGCCGGGAACGCAAGCAGCGGCGACGATATGAAGGAAAAAGAATTCAGAGCTCAAGGGGCAAGCGCGAGGGAGAAGAAAGGCGAGCGGAAAGCGAAGTCCCAGACCAGCGCTCGACTCGCGGTTTTAAAGGGTACAGGCCTGACTCTTCATCTTCAGTGTCGGGCCCGCCGTGTCAGCAAGACTTTCGCCCACTCACGCGCGCGTCCCAGCGAAACAGCCGCACGCAACCACGACGCCTCGACTCCCGCGATGTGCAGACTTGCAGAGAATGAGCACGGTCTTGATGGAGCGGTCACATCGGTCACGTCGGCCGAGATGCCCGCGCCCACAACTTCGCCCACATTACCACTACGACCGAAACTGCCCCAGCAAAACCTCCAAGACCGCAACGGTTACTAATACAAATAAAAGCTCACGAGCGAATCTCCAACTCGCTCACAAGATCGGGGGCCAGATCCGGCGGATGCGCTCGCGCGCACCCACCGAGGACCTGAAGAACACCTCCAACACCAAGATCCACTGATTGAGCCTGAGCGCGACTCCCCGACTCCAACTCAGGCTCGGGGGCTACTGACGAGGGCCCGGATTAGTGGCCCCATTTGACTGCAAGATTATCCAACTCGAAGACAACAAAACCATCATCCACTAGGTGAAGACTTTTGTCAGCTGACAAGCAGCTTGAGGATGGCTGTACCCTTGCTGATTACAACATTCGGAAGGAGAACACTCTCCACCTGGCGTTGTATCTCGGGGAAGGCATGCAGATCTTCGTAAAGACTATCACTGGCAAGACAACCAATCCTTGGCCGAACGGCTGCGTCTCCGACAAGTCTCCGCCTTGGACGACAAGTCTCCGCCTCGCACGACAAGTCTCCGCCTCCGACTAGTGCGTGGGCCCAGACACATGTCTTGGGAGAGGCCACCAGCGCACGCGGGGAAGCGAATCTCCACGTCACACGGGGACGACAGCTGGCGGCCATGCAGACGACCTCCATAAGAAACACAACTGCCACTCTTGTTTTCCCCTTCGGCTAGTTTTGGCCAACCCGCCACTAGCCCATCTCTGCCGTTGCTCCGCCCACTCGCCGAGCAAGCTGTTTCGCCGTCTTCGTCGACAACCTCCATAAGAAGCTCGGAAGAAGACCGAGAGAAGAACCCCAAACTTCATCGCTGACCATGGCTCCGTTCTTGGAGATGCTCGAGTTCCTCCACTGGACGCTTGTAGCGATGTACCTCTGCATCGTTGGTGGAGCTTGTCTTCTTTTAGTTTTCCATGTACACATTCATCGTCCTCTCCCTCATGAACTGTGTTGAGGCAGTGAGGAGAGCACCAAGTATATTTTGCCCCATCTGAATTCTCGCTACCTAGAAATATAAGCAAGTATATCTTCCACTTTGTAACCTTTGCCTCATCAGAAAGTGTTGCTCCAATCTTGTTGTCGAATCTCGGGACGAGATTCCCGTTAAGGGGGGTAGGCTGTAACACCTCGTGTTTTTGCTCAGTGGTGATTTGTGCCAATGACACTCCTAACTACTCCTCTAACTACCGTTGGGAACCCTAGGTAAACTCTTGGTCAAAACCCTAGCCCAAAACCCTAGTGTCCCCTTTGACCTCCTTGTGTCAATCTAGGACTTGGGCACGTTCTCCAAAATTTCCCTAAACACTTCAAAATCGCCCAAAGGGATAAATGTGTAGAATTTCAAGGCACACAACTTCTCTGTTGAGTGGCATTGCTAGTTTGGAGTGCAAGCTCGAGAAAAATGCACATTAAGGCACTGAATCACTGTTCACAGGCGCCGAGTTTTTGGCCGTTGTACACTGACGTTCCTGCTCAATCTAGTGAGTAAAACCCTATCGAGCCTTTGGCATTATTGAAGAAGGTAACTTGCCTAACAACTTTGGTATTCAACGTTCATAGCACTTTTGTTTGAAAAACGTGAGAAGACTCCATTTGAAATAGGCTAAGTGGAACTGTTTGTGAGCAAGACGCGCCAACGCGCGACGTCGTGCACGACTTGCCACGTCGGTGCCGCCGTACCGTTGGGCACGCACGCCGGAGAAGGCCAGTGACCGCTGGGCCATGGCGAGCCTCCGCGAGCACTGTGCGCCTACAGGCGTGACACGCCTCCTACCCCTAGGCCGGTGACACGCGGCCGCCGCGCACACACGCGTGGGCGCACCGCCATCCGCCACTAGCCGGAGCCCCGCCGCACATCGCCCACTGCCTTGGCACCCATGCCGTGGTTCCTGTAGGCACGACGCGCAGGCGACGTTGCTTGTGAAGCTTTTGGCCTATAAAGACCTCACCTGGTTCACTCATTGCGCTCGCCCGAGAATACCCCGCCCGCCGCTGTCCGCCATAGGTGCCGCCTCGGGAGCTCCCTGCCTTGTGCGTTCACGACGCCATCATGTTGCGTCTAGACCCTCTCCTCACACACCTAGAGCCTGCGCGCGCACCGGTAGTCTTGGCCGTGCCGCCTGCGCGCCGGAGCACAAGCTCTTCCGGCCGCCGTCGCGCAGCCTCCGGCGAGCCCCACTCCCTGCTTGAGCTCCAAGCCAATCAACCTCTCCAGGACCTCCACTAGGTCACATGGAAGCTACCTGTGCCACACATTGTTGAGCTCTGCCCCTATTCTCACCGGAATCCGAGCTTCCGCGGCCGGTGACAACTCCGGCCGAGTCTCCGCCGCCAATCGATCTCTAGTGAGTCCAATCGCACTCCTTGCTCGCTTGTTTGCCTCCCCGAGCCTCACCTCTCCGCCGGCGAGCGCGCCACCGCCGTCGGGGTACGGTGGGGAAGGATGAGGGCTCAATTGTGAACTTTTAAAAGTTGGCAGGGGTCTGCGTGCAAAATGATTCTTCACCTCTTAAGTGTTTTAGCAGTACCTTGTAAAATCCGTATGAAATCACAGAAAAATCCAAAAATTGCAAATCCTATTTTGTTTGTGGCATAACAGTAACTTTTCCTTGCTGTTTGTATTTAAAGTAAATATTCTTTTATAGATGTGCACACAATCACCTTAAAGAAAAAGACTAAATAAGCTTTTGATTATCTTTTAAAAGGGTAAAATGTTTAAATACTTTTGTTAAGGTGAATATGGCCAACCATGTACTCCTACTGGCTATTTAGTACTGTTTTTGAATTAAATTAAATTAATCACCCTCCTAATCACTGCATTGCATTCCCCGTGTAGAAGTCCCCGACGGTAGCTACACGCTCGTGCCGGCTGACGAGGACGAGGGAGCGAGAAGGAGATGTGCACTACGTGGACCGTAGAGCAAGACCCGACCAAAGTCCGAAGGTTGTCTGTCTGCTTGTGCTGACGAAGGCAAGCCCCGGTTTAATCATTTAACCCATGTGTTTACTTTCAAGTTCTGAATTTATTATTGCTATCTTATGTGCATTTACGTTCAGGAGTTGATTGAAACCCTAGTTGCATGAACCTTAAGTACCTATGATCTTTTACTAGCATGTTAGGTCGCTAGTTGCTATGCTCTAAGGATCCGGTACAAGTCGAGTGATGTTCGTCACTTGCGAGAATAGGATCTCCTTTATGGAATCACCATGCTGATTAAATGGATTGCTCATGTGTTAAGAGCATGGGAGTTGGGCTCTGGTCCAATGGCTTCGTTGGTTAAGTGTTTGAACGTACTGAGCACTTGTCGGACATGGGTACGATAAGCCTAGTACCTAAATGAGACGGGGCGGGAACTTTGCGCTACTAAACTTAGGGTTGCAGCCCCGGGCTCGCCACCCGAGTACTTGCGTGAGGCTGGGTGACCTTAGTGGCGTAGCCCAGTAAACTTCGTACTTGAGACTGTAGCATCTGATCCCAATCTGAGGATTGACGGGAACCGCCTGGTTGGTGAACTCTTAGTGAGGGCACCTCCCGTGTGCTTAGGTCCACCTTGCAAGGTTATAAATCAATCGATTGTCGGCCTCTCACCGTCATCTGAGCCTACTTACCCGACTGGCCATGATATCACTTTATGATGGAACTTTGTGAAGATTATTACTTTGATTAATTGTTTGTACAACTCTGATTGCAATAGTTGCTTATCTAGTAATGATTACTTCTACTTGAACATGAGCTAAAATGTGAAAGTAAGGATTCACTACTTAGTAGCTTTTTGGCAAACAAACCCACTAGCCAAAAGCCCTGCATGATTAGAGGTAAAGTCTTTCTTTTAGATGGGTAAGTCTTGCTGAGTATTAGTATACTCAGCCTTGCTTTATAAATGTTGTTCCAGGTAATGCATGTGATGTGTGGCCCGGAGAACTTCCACCCGGCTGGGAGCTGGAATGGGTGGATGACGAAGAGTGATCGTATCATGGACAGGCCGCCTATGATGTGATCATACCGTTTAGTTATCTTCCGCTGTTTTCAATAAACTCTGAACCATTTACTTCCATGTCAAAGAACTATGTTGTAATAATGGACCCTACGGGGATTGGATATTAATTTGTAAGGCACCCTGGACTCTCCTTCGTGGGAGTTTTAATGCATACATTCGATCCTCTTTGTTTGTCAAGTGATTTACCGGGTGTTAACCCGACAACACTCAACGGGATGGTTGCTTATTATCGCTTAATGACCAAGAGGAGTGGTTTAGGCGATAGTACGGAATTATCTCGGGTGGGGTTGTCACATGCGCAGCTAGTCAGGTTCGCATTTAAGGCTCCTGCCGGGGTAGGTCGTCTGCATGGCCGCAGCTGTCGTCCCCGTATGACGTGGTGATTCGCTTCCCTGCGTGCGTTGGTGGCCTCGCCCGAGCCGTGTGTCTGGGCCCACACACTAGTCGGAGCCGGACTTGTCGTGCGAGGCAGAGACTTGTCGGAGATGCAGCCGTTCGGCCAAGGACTGGTCGTCTTGTCAGTGAGAGTCTTGACGAAGATCTGCATGCCTTCCCTGAGACACAACGCCAGGTGGAGAGTGCTGTCCTTCTAGTGGATGATGGTTTTGTCGTCAAAGAGGGCCCCTAATCCGGGCCCTCGTCACTTTTTATCCATTTTTAATGCTTATTCACAACATTTTACGAGTGTCTTACCTTTTTTATTTAGATAGAGAATGGTACTAGTAAAATTACTTCAATACCAAATTTTGTTTTGGCTAATTAAGATGTTTTTCAATAGTTATATATTTTCTTAATGGCCGGTGGTCTTTTGCTTGGACTTGTCGGAGAGCCACCGGGGCCTCAAGGTTTCAAAATCAACTTGTGCACCTTCATTCACTATATAATCATATCACAAGGTTGGCACACCTTGTATAAACTCAGCTCTAGGCGTATGTGTGCAGAAAACATTCTCACAGCATGTGCTAAGCCTTTAGATGAACGCTTAAGCACTTTGGTGGTTTGGATGTGATCTCAATGCGTCTTTCTCCCTAATAAACTCTTGTGCACTCCAGCACTCTCAAATGGATGGGTGAAAAGGAGTATAAATAGCACAAGACATCAAACTAGCGGTTGGTTCAAAGCTGCCGAAACTCGAACCATCGAATGATCCAATGCCACCCACTTGATAGGCATCAGTTCATATGGTGCACCCTTCCACGTCACTTAGCCGTTAGATCTACTGGCGTAATTGATCTGACGCTTGCACTGATGCTTTCCAAGCTGACCATCGGTTTATCTGGTGTTGATCTCTTTGCAGCTAAAACTCTTCGCGTGAAATATTATAGGTATGCTTGCACCGATGCTCCACCTTCAATTGCTCTAATGGCTCCATCGGTTTGATCCGGTGCTGACACTTCTTCTGACTTTGCCGCCACAATTACTTCGACACATGTAGAAAATAGGGTATCGCTTCATCCGATGGTCACCTTGAACCGAGCCTTCCCTCATAGACCAAATGCTCTGGCGGTTGCACCGATGCCATCTTTAGGTACCATCGGTTCTTCCGTTGGCCCCCAAAACTATGTTTTGCTATGGTCTCCTTTGCATTGATTGTTGTTGCATCCATGAGATCTAAAATACCGACAAAGACATGCTCAAGTACTATACTTAGTCTCACTGATCATGTTGGCATAAATCATCAAAATTATATTGAACAAATGGTTTTTCTGTTCATGTTTGCAAAGATGACCTAAAAATCATCCAATGTATAACAATCTAGGCAACCTTTTGAAACTAGTAAGAGAAATATACACGTGGGTCAAGCTGAAAGGAAAATGTACCCTATTGCTCCCACCAACTATAAGTGTTCTTGCGCTCACTTTTGATCAGACAATGAAACCGCAGTTACTCACAATTTTTCTTTGTCCTAATTATCATCAATGATAACTACTCGAGAAAAAAAAAACCATCAATGGCCACAAGTACTAGGCTTTTTTTTTGCCGTTTTGCCTCCAGCATCAACAAGCTGCCTTTATCTCTCGGTCACGTCAATTAATGAGCCCTGCCTGGCTTTTTCCGCAACCAGGAACGCGGTGGTCTTGCCATATCCGGTCTCCTGTCTCTGGGTCGGAGCGAGTGCCTGAAAAATTGTAGCCTAGCGCACGCCCTAGTCGTCAGCCTATTTACAAGCGGCGTTTCCTCGTGGGACGATCGATCGACGACGTGTGGTTGGCTTTGGCTCGCTCAGCTCGCTTCCTTGTTTGTGCGCTTTGTTAGGTCGGGAGACGGTGGGAATGGACCACACCACAGGACCAGGTAAGCTGCTGTGCTTGGCCACCGCCCTTTCCACAAAGATGAAAACGTCCAAACGCATAGATTTCGCTTGAAAATGTTCCTTTCGAGCGGGTTTTGTCACTGGTCGCGGTCGATGTTCATGCTTGTATATATGGTGTATCCTAAGGCTATAGTCCTATTCTCCTCCCGAGCTGAGCGTTGTTGCGTTCCTGAACAGGTAAAGAGCAGAGCCCAACGTGCAGACTGGTTTGTTTCTTGCAGGTAAACGTCTCCAGAAAACGCCTAATTCAACGTATAGGGTGACTAGTCAGACGACGATGAGGTGTCATCCTGAGGATCGGGCAGCGTCTGCGTCTCGGTTTCGGTTTGTTTTCACCACCCCGGAACCCCGTCGTTCACGGCGATTTTTCACCGCGGTAGACGGGCGGATCGGGCGACGAAATCCGGGGATCGGAGGGGACCCAGGTGTTGTCTAATCCCGTGGCACCTCGACGTGGGCTGCACGCCTCCACCTCTCATCACTCTCTCCGCGGTAGTGGATTCCCGCATCACCCCGGATCCCTCTCCCTCCCTGCGGCGCATGCACCCCCCACTTTCGCATCAGGCACAGAGGCAGGCCAACTGCAACTTTCTGCTCCGTGTTTTGTTTTTTTATAAGCCCTCGTCGCAAACTGCTGCATACGTCAGTGTTTTGTATATACAGGTGCTCTACGATTGTTCGTGTCATCCTTGTCATCTTGCCCTTCGTTTTTCCTCCTTGCTCTCTGGAGTTGTGTCCTCTTGCTGTTTGGGGGCATACTGCAAGGTTATTTCGAAAGGATACTGCAAGGGAGAATCTGAGGGGTGCAGTGCAGCGAGAGGACAAGGAGTGGTTGCTTCATCCTGGCTGGGGAAAATAGTGGTTGGTCAAGCGTGACCGTCAGCCGAGAGGTCAAGCAGGTCTCAACAAAAAGTCAATCGTTTTCAGACAAAAAAATTCTTTAGTGCGTTTGCTATTCAAAACTTCAGATACAGTGAGATACACATGTTCGTAGAGAAACAAGTGAACGGCATGAATAAACTAGACCACTAGAGGCGGATCGAATCTTAACTCTCATCTCATATACGGGCTGACTGACGGCTAGCTGCTGGAACAAATATGTCCAAAGGTCAAAAGTTAGCTCCAGCGAGACGAGCAGCGGACGATCGGTGATGCCTGAAAATATTCAGCGAATCGCTCGGACAAGAACGTGTCAATCTCCTGATTGTAGACGAACATTGACAGCACACAGGAGTTGCTGTGCTCGCCGTGCATGCATGCCAAAGGTCCAAGCGGCGGCTCGTCAAACATTAGCAGAAAAAAGGTGACGGGTGACCGCAAATAGCTTCGGCAACAGAGGACCGAGCAAACGCATGCAGCTCCCGACGATCGAGAGCCCACCTTGAAAATATGGCCAAAACACTGTCGCGACACTGTGCCAAAAGCATTTGGCTGAACATAGTATGTGCTTTGGACTGCGTGCCACAAAGCGAAAACCGGTCGAAAAGGGGTTTTCGCGATCATAGTCCTACTTAATTACCGTTCTAAAAGACGTTGGGTTCAAAAGGCAGGGACGATGCGTCCTTTTCGTTCATCTTTGTCCGGAACAAGAGTCTTTTGAACTCTGAAAGTAGCATTCCATACCTGAAGCTAGCGCTTTTAATTTCTAAAGCGCAAGGCGACACCAAAAAACCCTGCCATGCATGGAATGTAGTACGGAAGCAAGTGCTGCCAAATCTCGTGAACTTTCGTCCTAGCACAAGAACTCTGAAAAGCTAAGCTTCGTTCCCTGCTGCCTGTGGCGTGGTTGCTAGGGAAGTTATTTGGTAGTTTGAGCAAAAAGACGACGCATGATATATCATTACTGGCTTTATTTTTATGATTTGATCCACCTTTGAAACTCCTCATCTCTTTTTGGGGGAGAGGGCTAGCGCAATTTGGCGGGTCGCTCATTCCACTTTGTAAAAAGCTAGGGATTGAGAAGCTGAGGTGATGAGCAAAGCTACGGTAGCTTCAAGGATACGTTACGCTGCATCGCCTGCTTTTGGTCGGGACAAAAAGATGGAAACAGACTCGCACGCAGCGCGGTTGCGAGGAGGTAGTCTCGTCTACACAACGTGAATTATTTATTCTATATATGTTCAGAGGTAGACGGCTTTTCAGATATTACTGCGGCTGATCTTTTCAAACAAGATCGATGTTACTGCGGTTGCGAGGAGGACACGGTAAAATCCCAGCGAATTAAAATCCTTCTAACAGCGTCAGGTTGATTAAAATAAATGATCAAAGAACATTGCACCAGTGAAATATGGACAAGTAGTAGATGTCAAAGGAAGATTTTTCTCGACGTTGCAAGTATACGCAGCTTCCTTTTGGATTCCCCTACCTATGAAAGCAAAGCTGCTCCGATTATTTAACCTTACCGTTGGTGGAGCTGCAAGAAATTTGGCCGAAACTGACGAGACAGGCTACTACTTCTAACACGAGTCTCCGACTGTCACCTTCTCCTCCTCAGTCCTCACCATCTCCACTTTCATGGTATTTTATAGTTAAACGAGCATCTGAAAGGAATGACACGGCCGGCCGGCGTGCGCCCGGGCTAGCCGCGCGAGCGAGAGCTGGGTCAAATCAAATCGCCCTCGCGTATCTGCCTCACCTAACACGCATAACCCAGTGGCGTAATCCATCATTACAAGCACTCATAGCCTCCTCTCTTCTGATCAGCTCGATCGGTCTCTCGACATGCATGTGAACAGAATGGACAGGCATAATCCTGAGATCAGAGTAGCTGCTCCCTGCTGATATCCCTGTACGTGCCTGTGGATGCAGTTACACCAACTTGTGATTTGACGCGCGACGTTCCCAGGGACAGCCAACATGTAGTAGCTAAGCTAGCAAGCATTATGCACTGCACATGTGATCAAGTGACGGTGTTACAACTAGCAAAGCTTGTTATCGAGTAATTGGAAAGGTTTAGTTGTCCAAAAGAGCATCTGGCCGGAATGAGAAGCTGCCACAGCCCACACATCAATACTTTATTGTTGAGGATTTTTCCTCCTCTTCTTCCTTGTAAAGCTGTTGCTGACGGACAAAAATAATTCTAACTTCTCGTGTCTTTGCGCGCAGCCAAACAGGAAAAGCCCAAACGAGCCATCACTGTCGCCCCGGGTGTATCCATCAACCCCAAATCTGAGTGGAGAGTGGGGCCCCAACCAGGAAGCAGCTACCTTGTCTCGTCGTCGTCCTACTACTATTTCAGTGTGAAATGACCATGCTTCTAACAAAAACAAAATTTAGAGCCCATTTAAAAGTTTATACACGCTGTCCATGCTTAAGCTAAGCTATAGTAGGCAGAGACGTACGCTCAAAGCATGTGTGCAGTGTAGTATATAAGGCGGGCGCAATTAATGCAATGGGCCGTATGGCCCATGCATGCTATTATTATATTTATTTTACAGATAAAAAAAATGATGTTTTGGACTATACATGAGGAGGACTAAGAGCAAGTACAACGCATAGACTGCGTCCGTCTTTTCGCTCGCCCCGACGCAAAATTAGCCGAGTTATTGAAGAAAGAGAGAGTAGCCGGCGTTTCGTTCATCTACGGCTCGCGCTCATGCTCCAAGGCAAGTCGACTGCTCCTCTACTGTGTTGTAGGTACTGTTGCGGCTCGTCGACGGCAACATGGATCTGATGTGCGCGCTCGGCCACGTGCGTTTTTAATTTTTTTTGGTGCCAAAGAAGCACGCGCTCCCCCAATCCTTCTTCCCCACCACGCCCACCTTCCTATAATTCCCTCTGTTCTCCCTCCACTAGCTTCTCCCCCGATTCTTCTTCCCCACTAGTAGCAGCGACGAGAGCCACCATGCGGCAAGCAGAGAAGCAGGCAGCGGCGGCGGCGCGAAATCTGCTCAAGGCAGACGCGAATCACGCAAAGAAAGCCGCTGCGGCGCAAGCGCGAAAGGCCGATGTGCTGTCAGCGGGGCGGAAAGCGCCGGCGCCGGCGCATATGCGGAAGAGCAATTTCGTAGCTATGGCAGATGCATCGGAGCAGAGGAGTTCGGGACGGCCGTTGACGGCGACTGAGGAGAACATCGTAAGTGGATTTGGCACAACTGCACCAACTTCCTTCACCGACGGGAGCTGCTTCTTCAATGGCTCCAGCAGCATCTTTGGTGGCACTCGTCAGAGCCCTGTTCAACCATGGATGTTACCTCAATGTTCAGATCCAGCTACATGGTATATCTCTGTCTTTCTATGTCCTCAATTTCAATCCAATCTACTAGTGAATTAGCTTTGTTGGATTTTCTATCTGGCTCTAGTTCATTTGATGCTTTGCATTGTTAAAAACACATTTGGGTACACGAATTTCAGAATCATAATCAACAAGTGCTTCCGCGAGCTCAAAGATGAGCAGCTAGCCAAAATGATTTCGTCCTTTTTGGCTTGCTCAGCCACGCATATTTGGCCTTGGGCATGTAGCATCACTATGCACATACATTTTTTTAATTGAATAAGGCGGTACTGAATGATAATGCAACTTGAAGGTACAATAGCTAAAATTATCCCTTTATTAGTTAAAATTATCCCTTCATTAGTTAGAATGAAAGTGTCAAGAAATCCAGTTAGGCTACTTATCATCATAACGTCTGACTTGAGACCTCACAACAGCCAACACAAGTTGATAGTAGCCACTTGATACATATATAGGCTCCAGAGGTTTGTCGGATTGGTATTTATCATATTGCATTATCTGTAATGAAGGCTGCCCTTGTATGTTATTTAGAATTTGAGGTTAAAATGGAATAGATTATGTGCTGATGCATGACACATTGGGTTCAGTTATATCATAAGAATGTGCTATATGGTCCATGATGTTTTGTAGAGAAATCATATACTGGGCCAATTATATGTATTCTATGTAGAGAAATCATTTGACAAATCTAAACCTTGTATTGTCGGTGTTTAAAAGATGTCACATATCTAAATTATTAAGAGATAAATGGCCACATAGTTGTCACCGTGCTATATGGAAGATACACAAACAGAAATTGACAATGTCAATTAGTAAGAGATAAATGGCCAAAGTGGTTATGTCCTTGCTGAATAATGTATGTCCTTGCTGAATAATGTAAACCATTTGCAGGGATAAAAATCCTACACCTCCTGGTGGCTTCACAAATTTTATCTAGCCTCAGCTGTCTCAAAATTTTCATTTTGTTGGGGGTGTTGCTTAGTTTGCTCCATTCAAGCCATCGCGTTCTATGGAAGACACACCAGGAGAAGTAGAATTGGGCACTCCTCACTCAACAGAAAATAACAATTATGTTATTGTTGATAGCGGGGATAAGTTGGAGTTACCTAGGACTGAGAAGAGAATCCTTTGGACACCAGAAGAAGATGTCAGGCTGATGAGCGCGTGGTTGCACAATTCAACTGACTCAAGTATCGACGCTGATAGGAAGAATGAACAATATTGGTATGATGTTGCTGACACATACAATGAGACTACTCCAAATCAGAGGAGAAGAAATGCAAAGCAAGCGAAGGACCGCTGGCATAAGGTTAATAAGTGGACTGATCTCTTCCATTCAGCTTGGTTGAAGGCTAGAAAGGTTTTCACTAGTGCTTACAATGATCAAATGTGGATTGATGCAGCACAAGTATTCTATGTAGAAGACAATAAAAAGCTAAATCTAGGACATTTTGTCTTGATGGAGGTTTGGTACACTGTCAGAAATGAGGCAAAGTGGATCACATACAACATTGGTTTGAAAAAAGCACGCAAAAGGAAGGGGTCAGGTGAGGAAAATGAAGGAGAGGACATGGATAATGCAGACCTGGAGGAAATAGAAGAACTCCCAAGGCCAATGGGACAAAAAAAGCTAAAAGAGCGGCTTTTGAAAAGAAAGCTAAAAATGCCAACAAAAAAGAAATTGAAAGTACAAATCTTGAGGAGATGACTACATTTGGTAAAATTCAGGCTAATGAGCATGCAAATCGGCTGAAGGTGTTGGATGTACAACAGAAGCTATCATCCGAGAAGATTGAACAAGGAAAGCTTGCCCACCTAGTTGCAAAGGAGCAAAAGCAGGCAGCAGAGGTGCAAAAGGAGGCAACAAAATTAGAACTTCAAGTTAAGATGTTTGAGACATATAATCGTCTTATCGCAACAAATATATCAGTGATGTCCGAAGAAGATAAGTTGGACCATAAAAATACAATTAAGTGTTTGCAAAAGAAACTATTCTCTGATAACAATTGAGGTGAGTTCTGTGATTTCTTTACTTTATTGGCAACATTTGAAACTTGTACTTATTATGTGCACTCTGCTAATGCTATGCTAACATAGAAGTACTTATTTTTCGACGGGTCAAAGAAGGACAAGAAACATTGAAAGGCAAGACAAAATTATTAGGAAAGTATTGTCATGTATGGTTAACTGAAGATGTTTTGAAGATGGGGTTGCAGTAGTGACTACATTTTAGTTTATTTTCTGAATTGAAGTATTGTGTGAACTTAAGTCTTGTGTGAACTGAAGTATTGTGTGAACTTAAGTCTTGTGTGAACTGAACCATTTTGTGAACTGAAAGAGTTGAATGTCTGTTCAGTTTCAGTGGCTGTTCAGTTTTAGTGCCTGTTGAGTGCATGTGTGAATGCTTTGTGGAATATGGCAGGCCCATATGCGCATGCGTGTATAAATAATGGGTGCAGCCTGTTGTATGTGTTCCATTTTTTCTAATCAATGGCGCAGGAGTCTACTATTCCTGGAAATGAACAGGAGCCTGCACAGGAAAATGATCCTAAACAGGTACAAATTGATCATGTGCTTTGTGTCTAGTAGGGAATCAAGACTTGTTTTCTCTGATCAAGTTATCCTCATGACGATGATTAGGCTACAGGAGATGATCTGGTTTCTGGAGATCAGTGTGGAGAGGTGGAAGAGGGGGCAACGCAGGATGTTCCTGTAGATGATCATGTTCCTGTTCATGGAGAGGGGGCATCGCAGGATGGTCCTGTAGATGAGCATGAAGATAATGAACAGGTACGTACTACTATTTGTCCTTGTTGATGATGGAACTCTAGTACTGTTTACTATTTTATTCTATTCTCTTATGTCTTACTATGAAATTATACTTTCATCTTCCAGGAAGAGGATACTGAATATCCATATGCCGATGGAGAGGAGATTGATCCTGCAAATGTATATACTTTTGATGATTTTCTTGCTGAGTCTGAAAAATATGATTCATTTCGAAGAAAAATTGGTGACAAATTAAAGGCCAAATTTGAAGCTGCATCGTCTAAACCACCAAGTCGTCGCCAACGTCAAAGTGGACCTCGAAGGTATATAATCGAGAAGCTGGTCATGATGATCTTGTTGCTAACTACTTCTCTGCCAATCATGTATATACCGATGAGATGTTTCGTAGAAGGTTTCGAATGATTAAACCATTGTTCCTTCGAATTGTTGCAGCTCTTAGTGATTGGGATCCTTTTTTTACCCAAAGGGTGGATGCAACTGGAAGAGATGGCCACTCGCCTCTTCAAAAGTGCACCGCTGCCATTCGAATGCTAGCATATGGTTCACCAACTGACCAACTAGATGAGGTTTTGAAGATTGCTGCTAGCACAACTTTGGAGTATTTGGGGGAAATTTGCCAAAGGGGTGATTGAATGTTTTGGTCCAGAGTATCTGCGCCCTCCTACAGCCGAAGAACTAGAGAAAATCTTGCTAGAAAATGAGGCTCGTGGATTCCCAGGACATGCAGGAAGTGTTGATTGTATGCATTGGCCCAGGCATAATTGCCCTAAAGGTTGGGCTGGTCAGTTTACTAGTGGTAACAAAAAAGTTCCTACTATGATCCTTGAAGCGGTTGCAACACGTGACCTTCACATATGGCATGCATTTTTTGGTACCGCTGGGGCCTATAATGATATAAATGTGCTGAATAAGTCTCCACTATTTATTGATGTGATAAAAGGGGAAGCTCCAAGAGTTCAATTTGCTGTAAATGAGAACCAATATGACACGCCATACTATCTTGCTGACGGAATATATCCCGAGTGGGCAGCCTTTGTGAAGACAATATCAAAGCCGCAAACAGAGAAACACAAATTATATGCACACCATCAAGAAGGGGCAAGGAAGGATGTTGAGTGTGCATTTGGTGTGTTGCAATCCAGATTTGATATTGTACGTCGTCCAACATGTTTGTGGAAGCGGGGTGATGTTGTTAACATAATGGAAGCTTGCGTCATCCTCCACAATATGATAGTTGAAGATGAAAAGGAGTTGGTTAAAATTCCATTGGATATAAATGAGAACCCGAGTGCAACTATCGTCCTACCACCGGAAGTGAGTACAAATAATAATCCTAATCCATGCTTCGCGGATGTACTTCCTAGAAACGCGGCTATACGGGCTTCTTCTACACATAAGCAACTCAAGATGGATTTAGTTGAGCATATATGGCACCTTTTTGGGCCTAAAGAAACTTAAATATACATTATAATGGTACTTCAACTTTACTATATCATATCATGTAATTTTTTTGAGTTACAATCATATCATGTACTCGGAGTGACTATTTATATAAATATAAATATATATACTATTAATGGCTTTTAAAACTATTTTGTGTGAATTAATTCAATGTCATGTATTATATCTCAATGGAGCATCAAAATGGCTACAAAGATCAAATGTGCACATGATCACCATGATTTATGTGTCAAAGGAAGTATTAAATGTCTTGCAGACAGACAAACAGACGAATCACTATACAAGCTGTCTGTTTAGCTGTCTGTATGTGTTAAATAGACAACAGCTGTCTACACTGTTGTACTTACACTAAATAAGTGTACATGCTGCAGTTGTCTTCCTTCCACAGCGGCAAAGTGAAGCATGACCTGAAGAGGTCAAGGCTGATGTTGACATGGTTTCGGTAGGTCCAAGACTCTCAGCTGCACAGCTCGAAACCTCCCAACTCCAAAATGCGGCGGCATAGGGGGCCCATGCAAGCGAAGCTTTGCTCCACCAAGTGACTGTCCGCAGATCCCATCTCAAGTCAAGGGCCCTGAATGGATGTGTAACCGCAGGCCGTCCGCCCCAAAATCAAATCCAGTCCGGCAGGTTAGATCCAAGCACCGAGAGGGCCCTATTTTAGCAGTGTCTAGCTGCTCTTAAGTCGTAACAAACATAATACCATCCATCATTCATCAAGGCATCAACCATGTTTGGAACAGGGAAACCTCACATGATTCGTGCAACAAAATACACTGGCTACAACACGTCAAGAGTACGGACAAAGCTGTTAGCATCCTTCATGTACCAAGGTCTATCTAGGTTTTTTTGGAGTTGTTGGTTGGGTGGAGGACCATCGTCTCTCCTGTGCTTATCCGTTGACTTAGGGGCAGATTATTGAGACGTGGACAAGTCGGGAGGAGGACGACTTTATTAAGGTCGCTGGGGGTGCTCAACAAGTCATGCGTGTGGTGGTCGTCCTCTGTTGAAATGCTAGCACTAGCAGCTCGCCACGCGCCTAACAGAAAGTCAAGGAGCCCAACTGTTCATGGACGTTAAGGACGATGGCAATAAGACACCAGACATGGCATATGCGGTGGACGGCCATATATAAGCTCGAAGGGAGAAAGACCCACGACCTAGCGCGTGTCAGAATGATTGTGAATTGTGTCGGTGGGCTTGCATGCATGATTCATACCATGTGTGCTACCTGATAGTTAAGTTACTCTTTTACGACAGCTTTATATTGTTTCCAAAGTCCAGTGGAGAATTTAGCCTAACTGTTCGAGAAAATACTTCACTACTCGTAGGTGCGTATGGGACAGTGTCAGGTAAAGATCATTTCGTAGGGATTAGACGCCACGAGGGCTGATGGAAATGGCGTCATCAATTTTTAGCTCGGCTCTGAGCCTCTGACTCTGAGTGAGATGAACCACTTCTGCGCGAATCCGATTTCAGCCCACCAGTTAAAGATCAACGGAAAGTAGTTAGAGCCCGTGATTACCTAGGACGGATTTGGCCTCTGCGATGGCCCACGGTGCTGAGAATTCCATCAACCCATTAAATAGAAAGGAAAGAGGCCCTGTGAATGCACTTCGTGGGCTGACCAGCCCACTCTGACTCTGAGTGAGATGAACCACTTCTGCGCGAATCCGATCTCACCTAGGGATGGATTCGGATCGGATACGCACAGATACGAATTCGGATGTCACTATTTACCATATTTTATTTCGAATTCGGATACAAATACGATTGTTGTCGAATACGAATACAAAACGGATATTTCGAATTCGGATTCCCATTCGAATACTTACTCCATTTATAGTAGAGTCATAATGAGTATCAATTTCATTTGTTGATGGTTTTATAATTGATAAAATCATATTACAAGTAGAGTGTTAATTATGATCATTAACATAATAGATAGATATCTTATTGCAAATGACATAGTCAATAATTAAATAAATAATTAATTAGTTAATATGTCACAATAAATATAAAATAAGTAATTTTGTAAATATATAAACATATTTTATTAGTAAAAATAAGTACACAAATACATTTAAATATAATTTATTTATTTGCTAAATAATATAATGTATTTAAAGTAACTATGATTAGACACATCAGAAGTAATTAAAAATATCATTACACAATTTAGTAATATTAGGTTAGCGTAATTAGTTAGTTGTCATATATATAATTTTTAATAGTTAAAATCGTGTAAATAATTATTTTAATAGCAACATTAAAATTAACATCATTTGTAATTAGTATTTAGTAATATAAATAAATTTTAGATGGTTTCTATGAGTGCTTTATTTTTTCGGATACAAATAATGTTGGATTTTTGTCAATAATTCGGATAATGTTGAATACAGATAATACCGAAAATCGGATTCGAATACATCCATTTGACATCCATATTAAAATCTAATACGAATACGAATATTCATATTAACGTTTTAAGCGGATACGAATACGGATAATTCGGATTTCCAGACATCTAAATCCATCCCTAATCTCAGCCCACCAGTTAAAGATCAACAGAAAGCAGTTAGAGTCCGTTGTTTACCTAGAAAGGAAAGAGGCCCACGGTGCTGAGAATTCCATCAACCCATTAGAAAGGAAAGAGGCCCAGTGAATGCACTTGGTGGGCTTACCAGCCCAGTCTGTTGGCATGATTCTATTTCGCTGGTATCAATTTTTAATATATATTTTTTAATCATTTTGCAAATTTATAGACCATTTTGAAATTTATCAAAAATAAACATCAACCGTCGTGGGCCACGGCGGAAAAGGCCTATCGCATTATGCCACGGTGGCTGCACATCATGGGCCACAACGGTAAGGTCCCCGCCAACGGTCAGGTGCAGAGTGTGGGCCTCGCGGCACCTTACGCCCAGCGCCACGGCGGTTGGAGGTGCGGCCACCACGGCCACGGCGGTAGGCTTTTCCGCCGTGGCGGACGGCAGCAGCCGCGCCTATATAAAGGGTGACGGCGACTACCGTTCCCGCCACGCTACCGCTGGCCCTCCTTCCCTTTGCCCGCCGCTCTAAGGTATGTTCTCTTCTTTTTTAGTTAGTTTAATTAGTGTAGAAAATTAGTTTATGAGTAGATTTAGATTTAGAAAATTAGTTTTCAGATTAGATAATTTAAAAATTAGTAATTTAATTATTTTAGATTTAGAAAATTAGTTTTAATATTATAAAATTTAGAAATTAGTTAATGTTATTAGTTTATATTTAGAAAATTAGTTTTTAGATTAGAAAATTTAGAAATTTGTTAATTTAATTAGTTTAGATTTAGAAAATTAGTTTATTTAGAAAATATAGGAATTAGTTAATTTAGTAAGTTTAGATTTAGAATATTAGTTTTATAGTTTAAAAATATAGAAAATTAGTTTATCTGCTTCTTCAGAAAATATAGAAAATTAGTTTATATATTCTAGATATTGTAGAAAATATTTTAGCATGTTTAGAAAGTGTCGAAATTACTTTAATTTGTTTAGAAAATATAGAAAATTAGTTTATCTGTTCTAGAAATTGTAGAAATTACTTTAGTATGTGTAGAAATTATAGAAATTACTATAGAATGTTTAGAAATTCTAGAAAATTAGTTTATCTGTTCAGGAAATTGTCGAAATTACTTTTATTTGTTTAGAAATTCTAAAATTAATTTATCTTGTTTAGAAAATGTAGAAAATTAGTTTATTTATTTTAGAAATTGTAGAAATTCTAGAAAACTGCTACCTCGTCTAAAAATTGTAGACATTGTAGATAAATATTTGACCTGTTCTAGAAAATGTAGAAATTACTTATCTGGTTTTTAAATTGTTATTTAATTTTTGTATGCAGCTGCAGCTATGAATCAGGCTCGGTACCGGACTCAGGCTCAGGCTCAGGCCGAGGTTCAGGCTCAGGTCGAGGCTCAGGCTCAAGCGAAGGTTGAGGCTCTCGTGTTGAGGTTAAGGCGTATGTGACGCCTGAGTTGTTGGACAGGGAGCTCGACCGCAGGCACCGCTCGTTCCTGTTCACCATCCTCGGAGAGGATGTTGGACACGTGCGTTCCCGCACTACACGCACGTTGCTACCGATCCACGACCTTTGGGTTCCCAAGTACGTGAACTGATGCTATGTTATTGTTTGTACCTTCATTTATCCTTTTGTTGTAACTAATAAATTACCTTATTTATTTCAGGCTACGCACTGCAGGACTCGTGCATGTGGCGCGGTTAGTCCAGGGGGACAGCCAGTGCGATGTGATTCCTCGAAAGGATCGTATGACATGGTTCCAGTATGTCTGCTCCCTCCTCAACGCGCTTCTGGACCACTGGAGGTCGAAGACCCACATGTTCCACTTCACCATAGGTGAGATGACGGTGACTCTTCAAGACACGTCCCTGTTGATGGGCCTTCCTTGTGAGGGCGAGCCGCTAGGGGGCTGCAGACATCTCCGCCGAGTGGCGTACGGAGTTACTCGCTCGGTTCGCGAACGTTCCTCGGAACTGTTGCGCTCCCGCCCTGTACCAGGAGTTCGCGAACGCTCACGGACCCACCTCGACTTGGCTGTAGCAGTTTAGAGTACGTACCTTTACCTCATATTTCTCTTCGTTTTTGAAGATATGGAGACAATGTAACTAACATTTGATTTTGTTTTTTTAGGCTGATTACCTAGCAGATGACACATAGCAGGAGACAGTCGACAGGTTCTTCGAGGCGTAGCTATTGTGTCTGTTTGGGTTCGTGTTGTTCTGTAGTTTGTAGGGTGACACAGTGTCGAGGTACTTGATCCCCCACGCTCGGAGGATCGCCGAAGCGCCCTTGCACGACGTGTCCCATATCAGTTGGGGCAGCTTTGTTCTTGCGGGCACGTATAGGGGCCTGTGCTCAGGGGTGTTAAAGGGTCGTTCGGCGGAGCTGATCCTTCTCGGTTGTCCTCTCCTTTTTCAGCTTTGGTGCCACGAGCGGTTTACGATTGGTCGGCCAGTCGTCCCCCTCTACGCGTATGAGCCCCTGTCAGAGGGCCACGACCTGCGCGACCGTTTCACAATGGGCTCATTGTGGTGCCTCTGGACGGTAATTTCTTACCTTTCACTTTCAATTTGTTTTTCCATTTTATCTAGTTTCTTCAATCCACATTTAGGGTTCACATTTGGTTTGTATGCAGACCTCGTACGCCCACGACCAGACGAAGAGGGTGTACAAGGACTTCGTCGGTCAGTTCGACGCTCTCACGGACGCGGACGTCAGGTGGACGCCCTACTCAGAGGAGGCTGTCTTGAGCCGCGCACCACAGGGACTCTCGTCTTTGTGCTCCCGAGACCAGCACTACTGGATGATGAGGATGCCGTTGCTGTTTGACATGTACGTGGAGGAGTACGCCGTCCATAGGGAGCTGACACAGTTCGACCGCTACCAGGAGTGGCATGTGCATGTGGTGCACACTATTCCTAGTGCCCACCATAGGTGAGTTCTCATTAATTTTTAAATTTAATTCAACGTTCGAAGATTTGAGCCGCTGACAAATATGTTTAATTCGTTGTAGCTGGTCTCAGAGGGGAGTTGCGGGGCGTGTTTCTTGGGTTCAGAAGGTGCAGCTGTACGTAGACAGTTGGGCTTCCGCATCGCAGAACGTCATCATGGAGGACCGCCCCATGACGACACGACGTGGGAGGCGTACATCCAGTGGTACACCCCGAGGACTCGGTCGCGTGTGATGTACGTCCCACCACAGCCACCAGCGCCGGTTCCGGACGCATGAGGGCGATCATTCGTACTGGCCTGTGAAAGGACCTTAATGTCGCCTAGAGAGGGGGGTGAATAGTTGAGACGACCGATTTAAACTTTTCTTCCCTGAAAACTTGAGCTGCCAGTGTTCACTGGTCATACCGGTAGTGGTGACCGGTCAAACCAGTCGCTCACATGGTAGCTACAAAAACAACTTCAAGCTCCTCTTGACTTCTAGCACGAACCAAACTTAGTGAGTGGCCTTTGTAGATGATCACAAGCAGGGTAATGCCCTGCACACACAAGTATCACACCCAAGTAGATCGAAGTGGAAGCAAATCAAATATGCTAGAAAAACAACTTAGGGAGGCAAACCACACGAAGAATCAAGGATTTGTTTTCCGAAGTTCACCGCCCACTAAGGAACAACTACGTCTCCGTTGAGGAGCCGAGGACCATGTGTGGTTCGAGGACCGGTGGATGGTCGCTTCCTTGTGTGATGAGTGATTGACAACGTTGTGTGGACCGATTCTTGGCTAAGTATTGCGAGGTGCGGGTTGCGGCTTGACTCGTGTTGGTGCGGGTGAAGAACAAGCGCGAAAGGTCGTTGCGGTGAGGCCTCCGGTGTGGAGAAGACAAGTAGGCTTCGTTCGAGGGACCCGGTGGCCGGCGGGGGTCAAGTGCGGGCCGCATGGTGGCATGAACGACAAGATGAAGTCGTGGACGGTTTCTTGGTAGAGCCTCAAAACCAAGGTCGAGCCGGGACTACGTGGGAGCCGAGTCATGAGTGGAGATTGGCGGAGGCTACACCGAGTTCGCGGGGTTTGCGGTGGTTCACCGGAAAACCACCGGGTTACTCGGTTGAGCCACAAAACCGAGGCCGAAGACTCGACGAGGAGGTGCGGCCACCCGGGCCGGTTCAACCGCCCGGAGGGGCGGTCGGACCGCCCGGGGCCGGTCGGATCCACCGGGCCGGTCCTAACCGCCCGGGGGGGCGGTCCGACCGCCCCGCCGCCGGCGCCGAGAAGCTTCGAAGCGGAGGACACGCGTCGGGATCGCAAGGCGTGCGTCGAGGCTACGCAGGGGTGCGGTCGCCGGCATCCGTCCGATGGTGAAGACATCAAGAATTCCAAATCCGCCCTTGAGGGGCATGTATCCCTAGTTAGTAGAGAGGGGCATTTTAGACTTTCGGTTGCCGCCTATATAACCCAAGAGGTGAGAGGTTGGCAGCCAACTCTTGGAACCCTAGCTCATTTGGTTTTTCCATTTTCGTTCTCTATTTTCCCTAGTTTTTTAGAAGGCTAGTTTGAGAGCTTCATGTGAGATCTAGAGAGAGGGATGGATGTTTGGGTGGCAAACTAGACCTTGTACGAACCATTCATGGCATGTATAGAAGGTTTGGCGTTGCTCATCATGGTGGTTTTCCCGTCTCTTTGGTGTTGATTTTCGGAGCTCTTTTTGGCGGTGTTTTGAGGACGATTTCTTGGGGTTTTTGGTGGGTGTCACGTATGAGGTTCTTGTGCCTCTTTGGTGGTGACTTTGCCCCCAAATCCCCTTTGAATCGGACTCGATTTGGTGGTTTTCGTTGGAACTCGAGTTCTTGAGGTTTGGTCACGAGATTTGCGATTCCCCATGATTGAGAGCGTTTCGGTGCAATTCCTTTGAGGGAGAGGTCGTCCATGAGGTGACCCGGGCATCCCCAAAGTTTCGCTGCAATCCGTTGGGTGAATCGGGAGATCGGGTGATGCAAAGTTGAGGGTTGACCCGCGGTTCCCCTTTTTCCCGTTCTGTCTGGGTAGGGCGGTCTAACCGCGTAGGAGGGGCGGTCTAACCGCCCCGGGCTCGTCCGGAGAAAGTTTTGATTTTGGCCGAGATCTTCTGGTAGCATGTTGGCCTTGACCAGGGGATTGTATGGTTGAAATCTTGGAGCGTTTCGAGTCCGTTTGCTTGGGTTTTCACTCGGATCTTTGTGCTCAAGGGAGGGAGGTCTAACCGCCCCTGGCACCAGGTTTAACCGCCCTAGGCCTTTCCGAGGAAAGTTTGATTTTGCTGGACCTTTCTCTGTGAGTTTGTTCACCTTGATCAGAGGAGCGTTCTGGTGAAATCTTGGCTCGTTTTAGTGTGGTTTGCTAGGAGTTCTTGTTTGGAGTTCGTTGCTGGGTACAGGAGGTTAGACCGCCCCAGGTAGCCGGTCTAACCGCCCCTAGGCCCTTGGGTGAAGTTTTGGTTTTCGCCAAGATTTTCCGGTAGCTAGCATGGCCTTGACCAGAGATCTCTGTTGGTGAAACCGTGGTGAGTTTTGGTGCTCGGAAGAGGCGTTTCGGAGGATTCCTTGGTTGCCGGGTGGAGGCGGTCTAACCGCCCCCTATACCCGGTCTAACCGCCCCCTCCGGTTAGCCGGCTTTCGAGTTGTTTCCGCTGTTGGTGCTGCGTGTGTGTTGTGGTAGTTGGTAGAGTTTGTTCCTAGGACCAGTAGCACTCCAGTGGCTACGTGGTTTTGGCAAACGGGAGGTAGAAGTGCGGAGCGTGTGATTTCGGGGGTTCGACCGAGCTAGTTCGTCTTGTCGGAGTTTCAATCTCCCTCGAGAAGAATTTTTATCGGCTCCCATTCACTCCCCCCCTCTCTGGTCGCCTAATCGGTCCTTCAAGTGGTATCGAGCCGGTTCGGGTCTTTGTTGACTCTAACCGCTCTAAGATCCAAGGATGGCGTACCGGGAACGGGGTTCGGGTCCTCCACACTTCGATGGCAAGAACTACCGGATGTGGAGCAAGCGGATGGGTGCGTTCCTTCGCGGAAAGGGTCGGCTTCTTTGGGATGTCACGGTGGACACGAGGCTATGTCCAGCCGATGGATTTCCTTGCTCCGGGGTCGAGGGACGGATTCGACGCCAACAATAAGGCGGTCGACTACTTGTTTCGTGCTTTGTGTCGGCCGAGTTCGATCGGGTGCACACCGAGCACTTGGCTTGTACGATTTGGGTGGTGTTGAAGGAGGCTCATGTTGGGAACGCCCGTGTTCGAGGCACGGATGTATGCGACCTACGGAGAGAGTACGAGAACTTCACTCATCTCCCCGTGAGTCCATCGATGCCTTGTTTCGAGAGGTTCACGGTGGTTGTGAACAACATGAGGGCCAATGTGGACGTGCTCCCGTACGATGATCATGATAGAGCGGTCAAGCTCTTACACTCTTTGGATCGTACGATTTGGGGCGGAAAGTTCGAGGCCATTGTCGAGTCGGAGAAGTATGACACTTTGACGGTGAACGAGCTGTTCTCGAAGCTCAAGTCGGCTGAGGTGGATAGGGGCATGACAGCCAAGATCGAGGGCCCGACTAACTCTCATAGTCTCGCCCTCGTCGGTGGTTTGAAAGGAAAGGCTAATACTAACCCATCCACCGGGATGTTTTCTTTGTCCTCTTTGATGTCTATGCCAGATGAGGAGTTCGACGTGCTTGGAGAGGACGAGCTGGCTCTCCTGACGAGGCGGTTCGAGAGGCTGCACGAGAACCGCGTGAACATGAGGAGGAACATGAGGACATGCTTCAAGTGCGGCAAGACTGGACACTATTTCGCCGAGTGTCCGAAGGTGAACAACCACGACAAGCACAAGTTCAAGGACAAGAGGAAGAAGTCCAAGAAGAAGGATCATGGACATGGGAAGAAGGCACGGTCTCGAGAGAAGATGAAGAGATCAAGCGACATCGAGTCTGATTCCGAGGACACGTCTTCAAGCTCGAGTGATGAAGACGAAGAGGATGAGAAGAAGAGGAAGAAGAAGAACCTTGGCAAGTATCTCAACGGCCTTTGTGTGACGGGCCTAAGCCTCAAGGACGACTTCTGCGGCATGGCTCGCAGTTCGAGCAGCAAGAGAAGCCAAAAGGACGCCTCGGACTTGGATTCCGAGGATGAGGTATGTGATGAGCTCTCTTCTTTGCGCAAGGAGAATGAGGAGTTGGTTGACTTGCTTGATAATCGCGATCACATGCTTAGAGAGGCTAAGAAGCTTAGGAAGGAGCTTAGATCTTTGCTCGAGGACGCTAGGACTAGAGTGGTCGAGCTAGAAACACGGGTTCTTGATAGCAAGCTTGAAATTGATTCGCTTAAGGCTAGCCCCGTTGTTTCGATGAAAATGATTGTGCTGATTGCTCGCTTTCCTAGCCGACTTGATCGATCTTAGGGAGAAGTATGCCTCCAAGTGTGAGGAACTAGATGTGCTTAGGGTTGAATTGGCCGAGCTACAATCTAGACCCATTTTGCTTAGTGCTTGCACTTCTTGCCCCGGTTTGCATGAGAAAATTGTTGAGCTTCGTTCTCGCATTGGTTCGCTAGAGGCCGATTTGAAAGTGCCTATTCCTACTTCTTGTTCTACATGTGAGTTGCATGCTATGAAGAATTTGGATCTTGCAAAATGTGTTGGTCGCTTGCAAGATGAGAATGATAAGTTGCGTGAAGCGCTGAGTTGGTTGTCGAGTCAAGAACCTCAGCTTGGTATGATGATTGCTAGTTGTAAGCGCTTTGATGGTTGGGCTTTGGGATTGGATGAGGTTGGTGAGGGCAAGTGGTGAGAGAGAAAGGAAATTTGGGAATGTTTCAGTTCCACCAAAACCCACACCCAAAGACAAGTTTGCATCCAAGCCAAACCAACCGAGAGAAAAACCGAGTGAGAAGGCAAGTGAAAAGCCTAGTGAGAAACCAAGTGGAGAGCCTCTCCCCAAGCCTAAGCCCAAACCAATCCTTTTCCATTGTGAGTTTTGTGGGAAGGATGGTCACAAGAGAGAGTTTTGCTATAAGAGAAAGAGAGAGGCGAGAATGGCTAAGGAGTGGGCGAACAAGGACAGGTACCACCCTTCTCATGGTGTGCCTGAGCCTCGTATGCCACTACCTAAGGGAAAGGGCTTTGTGCGTAAGGATCCGGCATGGGGATATGAGAAATCCCGTAGCCGCAGTGGTGGTCTGGAGAGGGCGGTCAGACCGGCCGGCTAGGCGGTCAGACCGGCCCTGCCTAGGGAAGGGCGGTCGGGCCCGGCCGGCTAGGCGGTCGGGCCGGCCCTCCCCGGATTTCGGCGGTTTGCGTTTCCGAGGTCGTGATGTTGGTGGTTTCGGTTCCCTTGGTTATGGTCCGGATGGTAGACACTTTGAGTCCGGTGGTGTTGAGTTTGCCGTGGGACGTTCTCTACCTCGTGATCAATACGAGTTTGGGAGACGTCGCGGCTTTGAGTCTCGGAGGGGCTACGGACCATGCCTTCCTTTTCGTGGTACTCGTACTCCTCCGGTGAGACGGGAGTGGTGTTCCCATGGTGGTTCCGGGTTTGATAGGTTTGACAGATGGATCGCCGTATTGATAGGCGGGGTAGGATGAATGTTGCTAACCCTACTTTTGAGGAAATGGTCCGACACCGGTTTCACACTTTTGGGACTAACCCCGTGTTGAGTCATTTGCTTGGTTCTCGCTCTTGGTTTTGAGTTGCGGGTGGGAGGCCGGAGAACATTTGGTTGATATCGGGGGTGGTTCTTCGGCCTCATACCCGGTGGTGACATGTAGGTGCATCACTTTCGGGGATGGTGGACAAGGATGAGTGAATTGTGAAGAAATGATAAAGGTAAGTGCTTTGTGAACTTCGAGTGTGTGGCCTTGGTCAAGCCACTTGGTTTGTTTTGCTCCTTCTCTATATCATGTGTGTAGGGTGAGCTTTGTATGCTCTTTGGCCCTAGTGCATGTGTTTAGGGGGAGCTTGTGAGTTTTGTGCTCCTTTGCTCTTTTGCCGGTGGTGTCGAGCCCTTTTTGCCTCCCCTCGAGGAGCCGGTCTTTTGTGAGCTTTGTGTGTGTGGTTGGTTTCCTAAGTTGGTGGTGAAGCTCCTTGTGTAGCATATGTATAGCTTTCCTTTGTGCATTTCTTGCATTTGGCATGGCATATGTAACATGATCCTTGTATCTTAGATTGCATGCATTTTGTATCATATGCATTGGATAGGAAAAGCTTCTCCTATATACATTGTTCACCATGGGTTGCTATATATGTTCTTGTGAGCTTGTTTGGTATGCTACGGTTAGTTTGGCTTAGCTCTTGATGATCTTGATGAATGATCCATGGTTGATGGCTAATTTTTTGAAAAATGTCACATATATGATCTCTCATGTGTAAATGCCTTTATATGATCTTGACATGTTTTAGTGGCTTTGCTATGCTTAATTTGTGTTAGGATAGCTAGTTTATTGATCATATGGGGCCAAAGGCTCATTTGCCATCATGAATGTTTAGCCCTCTTGCTTCATCTTGTGGAGGGGCATAAGTTCCTTTTTGTCGCAAAGACATTTCATGTACCATTTATAAATCTGAAAATGAAATGAAAAATGCTTGGAAAATATGCTCCCATGTCATATGTGCTGAAATTAATTTGCTTTGGGTGCTAAACCGTTGCATGTTTCCTACCAATGAGAAGTCTCATACATAGAAGTAGGCACATGGCTCGGTGGCTTTGACATGACATGAGGTGCTTTTGGGTGTTTATGATGGTCTTATGATTAGAATGGCTGTCCTAGCATGAATTTTGAGTGGCTTTGCCATTTTGATATGTTTTGCTCATGTTTAGGTATTTGCTTATGAGAGAGTAACTTTTCGCAAAATTACTCAAATCCTTTTTAGCCTTGTCCAATGATTGTGAAACTTGGTGATCATGTAGTTAAGGTCATTACGAACCTGTCGAGTATCTAACTTGCTCATTTGGACTTGTGTAGCTCCTTGTGATGAATTTTGTATATTTGAGAAGCTATATGTTGAAAGTTTTTGCATTTTGCCTTGATTCATGCATTGTCAACAAGGGGGAGAAGTGTGTGCATGATTTGGGCACCTGGGAGCTAATGGAAGGTGTCCAAAGTGGTTCGGCAATTTTCAGAGAAGTTTTTGCAGGGCGGTCACATGGGGCGGTCTAACCTCCCCTGGGGCGGTCACATGACCAGGGGCGGTTTAACCGGCCTGTGTAGGCGGTTTAACCGCCCTATGCAGTGTGAGCTTGGTTTGCTCTTTGTCATGCATTTCCAAGTGACCTTCTTGCATGCATTGGTTCAGGGGGAGTTTGCATATGTGCAGGGGGAGCTCTTGTGTGAGTTTTTGGCTCGTGGCCTTGTGTGCTTTTGGTGGTTTTTGCTCTTTGCTTGAGCATGGTTTTGTCTCGGATGTGTCGAGCCGTTGCCCTTGCCTAAGGGGTCCGAGACTTGTTCTTCTTCAAGTGATCTTGCTCTTTGCCTTTCTTTGGCTTTCGATCACTTGTTGGAGTTTTTCTTTTAGTAGTTTATTTTCTTTTCTTTTTCTCCTTGGTTACAAATCATGGGTGTTGTCAATGCACTCATCAAGGGGGAGATTGAGGACCATGTGTGGTTCGAGGACCGGTGGATGGTCGCTTCCTTGTGTGATGAGTGATTGACAACGTTGTGTGGACCGATTCTTGGCTAAGTATTGCGGTGTGCGAGGTTGCGGCTTGACTCGTGTTGGTGCGGGTGAAGAACAAGCGCGAAAGGTCGTTGCGGTGAGGCCTCCGGGTGTGGAGAAGACAAGTAGGCTTCGTTCGAGGGACCGGTGGCCGGCGGGGGTCAAGTGCGGGCCGCATGGTGGCATGAACGAGAAGATGAAGTCGTGGACGGTTTCTTGGTAGAGCCTCAAAACCAAGGTCGAGCCGGGACTACGTGGGAGCCGAGTCATGAGTGGAGATTGGCGGAGGCTACACCGAGTTCGCGGGGTTTGCGGTGGTTCACCGTAAAACCACCGGGTTACTCGGTTGAGCCACAAAACCGAGGCCGAAGACTCGACGAGGAGGTGCGGCCACCCGGGCGGGGTTCAACCGCCCAGGAGGGGCGGTCAGACCGCCTGGGGCCGGTCAGATCCACTGGGCCGGTCCTAACCGCCCGTGGGGGCGGCTCGACCGCCCGGCGCCGCCGCGCCGAGAAGCTTCGAAGCGGAGGACACGCGTCGGGATCGCAAGGCGTGCGTCGAGGCTACGCGGGGTGCGGTCGCCGGGCATCCGTCCGATGGTGAAGACATCAAGAATTCTAAATCCGCCCTTGAGGGGCATGTATCCCTAGTTAGTAGAGAGGGCGTTTTAGACTTTCGGTTGCCTCCATATAACCCAAGAGGTGAGAGGTTGGCAGCCAACTCTTGGAACCCTAGCTCATTGGTTTTTCCATTTTCGTTCTCTATTTTCCCCTAGGTTTTTGTAAGGGCTAGTGAGAGAGCTTCACGTGAGAGATCTAGAGAGAGGGATGGATGTTTGGGTGTGCAAGCTAGACGCTTGTACGAACCATTCATGGCATGTATAGAAGGTTTGGCGTTGCTCATCATGGTGGTTTTCCCGTCTCTTTGGTGTTGATTTTCGGAGCTCTTTTGGCGGTGTTTTGAGGACGATTTCTTGAGGTTTTTGGTGGGTGTCACGTATGAGGTTCTTGTGCCTCTTTGGCTGGTGACTTTGCCCCCCAAATCCCCTTTGAATCGGACTCGATTTGGTGGTTTTCGTTGGAACTCGAGTTCTTGAGGTTTGGTCACGAGATTTGCGATTCCCCATGATTGAGAGCGTTTCGGTGCAATTCCTTTGAGGGAGAGGTCGTCCATGAGGTGACCCAGGCATCCCCAAAGTTTCGCTGCAATCCGTTGGGTGAATCGGGAGATCGGGTGATGCAAAGTTGAGGGTTGACCCGCGGTTCCCCTTTTTCCCGTTCTGTCTGGGGAGGGCGGTCTAACCGCGTAGGAGGGGCGGTCTAACCGCCCCGGGCTCGTCCGGGGAAAGTTTTGATTTTGGCCGAGATCTTCTGGTAGCATGTTGGCCTTGACCAGGGGATTGTATGGTTGAAATCTTGGAGCGTTTCGAGTCCGTTTGCTTGGGTTTTCACTCGGATCTTTGTGCTCAAGGGAGGGAGGTCTAACCGCCCCTGGCACCAGGTTTAACCGCCCTAGGCCTTTCCGAGGAAAGTTTGATTTTGCTGGACCTTTCTCTGTGAGTTTGTTCACCTTGATCAGAGGAGCGTTCTGGTGAAATCTTGGCTCGTTTTAGTGTGGTTTGCTAGGAGTTCTTGTTTGGAGTTCGTTGCTGGGTACAGGAGGTTAGACCGCCCCTGGTAGCCGGTCTAACCGCCCCTAGGCCCTTGGGTGAAGTTTTGGTTTTCGCCAAGATTTTCTGGTAGCTAGCATGGCCTTGACCAGAGATCTCTGTTGGTGAAACCGTGGTGAGTTTTGGTGCTCGGAAGAGGCGTTTCGGAGGATTCCTTGGTTGCCAGGTGGAGGCGGTCTAACCGCCCCCTATACCCGGTCTAACCGCCCCCTCTGGTTAGCCGGCTTTCGAGTTGTTTCCGCTGTTGGTGCTGCGTGTGTGTTGTGGTAGTTGGTAGAGTTTGTTCCTAGGACCAGTAGCACTCCAGTGGCTACGTGGTTTTGGCAAACGGGAGGTAGAAGTGCGGAGCGTGTGATTTCGGGGGTTCGACCGAGCTAGTTCGTCTTGTCGGAGTTTCAATCTCCCTCGAGAAGAATTTTTATCGGCTCCCATTCACTCCCCCCCCTCTCTGGTCGCCTAATCGGTCCTTCAGGGAGCTTGTAATGGACAATTCGACAACAAGCGGGTCTCTTTCAACCACTTTCCTCCTTTCCACTAAGGGATCTTTTCCACGAAGAGGCAAGATCGCAGCCCTCACAAACTTCCCGCTGCTCACCACAACCTTGGGAGCTAGCTGGCGACGCCTAGCCGTCTAGGAGGCAAACCTCCAAGAGTAACAAACGCTTCAAAGCTTGTAGACGTGAAATCAAAGTGCTCAAGCTAGGGAAATGCTCTTGTTAGCTCACAAAGTCACTCTTGAGCTCACTGTCTCAACCCAACACAAAGTATGGCTTGAATCCACAAATCTTACAAAGAGAAGGTTGGGGAGAGCCACCTAGGCTTGGGGCTTGCAAGAAATGGCTTAGGACCTCAACACAAGCACTAGAAACAGCAACCTTCAACTGAAGAAGGCTTGGGGTATTTATACCCCTCAAAGGAGAAAACTAGTCATTAGTCCTCGGGCGGCACCGGTCAGACCGGCTGTCGGGGTTCTCCATTGCCGGACAGTAAATTTGTGTCGATCGTGTGTCGGGCTCGGATGGTTAGCACAGGAGACAACGGGTTTTATACTGATTCGGGCCTCCGAGGAGTAATACCCTATGTCCAGTGTCGAGCAGCCGTGTTTCTGTGCTAGGGTTGTTTGTAGTAGGGGTTACAAACTGGTCGGGAGAGGGTGTTGGACCCAAGTCCCTTAGAATGGGTGTTCGGTTTGTAGGATGTCTAACCCTTGTAACGATTGCCCTCCTCTCCCTATTATAAATGCAAGGGGAGGGGTACAAAGGGAAAGAAAATACGAGTTATAGTGTTCGGTCGCTGAAATGCCTTCTCGCGCGTTGCTGTCCGTCAGAGCGCATTCAAGTGGTGTTATGCTTCCTTGTCGTGGAAACCGCCGCGTGGCCGGGCGGGGCTGTTCATTCCAGGACACTTGGCGCCCCTTCTGAGTAGTTTGGCGGTGACCTGGTCCGTCCGAGCACTGGATTATCTCGCCATGTTAAGACCTAACCGTAGGTCTGAGCTCGTCGTAGGGGGTGCTCGAGTGCCTCGGGCGGAGTTTGCGTGCTGCAGAGTTGGAGATGATGGCGATGGGATGGCTGTGCAGCTGAGCAGACCCGCATTAAGGCCTCTGTCGAGACCAGCTGCTTGCACTGGCCGCCAACTGGTGTGCTTGCATGGTGCGGGGAATCGGTCCCCCTCGCGTCGCGGTGAAGACGTTCGTGTCTCGGGGTCGCGCCGCGTGTCGTGGCCCACACCTTAGTCAGAGTCGGGAACAGCTCGCTCGAGGCGGAGGCTTGTCATGCAAGGAAAAGACTTGTCATGCGAGGCGGAGACTTGTCGGAGGGGGTCCCTCTAGTAGGGAACTGGCCGAAGATGCTCCCAACTGGTTGGGAACAAGACGTCATGCCAGTGATGGTCTTGACTTGGGTCCTGAGTCCTCCTCGTCTTGAGTCTTGGCCTTCACGTTGTCAATCTTGGCCTTCATGTTGTCAATGGTGTCATAAAACCATGTCCTGTGAAAGGTTATCTCGCCGTAAAAGGGGGCCCTAATCTGGGCCCTCGTTACTGGTGCCACACACCGGTCAGACCGTTGTTTGAAAAACTAGCCTTTGGGGCTAGCGGCACCTGTTAGACCGGTGCCCCTAACCGGTCAGGCCCGAGTCACCTCCAAAACCCTTTCTATGATTCTAACACTTCATCACCGAGATGAAATGGCTCAGGTTAGGTTAGGAGGGTTTGTTAGCACACTCTAAGGCTCTTAAGGCTAGATCTCTCTTAGGTCAACTAATGAGCATGTTGACTTGGTCAGCTCGCTAATGTTGCATCCCTCTTAATAGTACGACATACCTATACTCAAGAATAAATAAAAACACTTTGTTGATCTCTTGAGCTTGAATGTCTTCAACCTTGCCATACTTGAGCAATATCCGCTTGAGGGATTTCAACATTGCCTTTGACTTGAGTACGTCCATACTTGAGCTAATGACTTAGGATCCTTACATATAGAATAGGAATGCACACTTGGATCCATAAGTCACTCCATATTGCCAATCATAACATGTTGATGACTTGCATGCTTCCCTCAGTTAAGGTGTGGATATGATACTTGGGGACCCCACAGATGGTAGAACTTAATGGCGGCTTAGCTACGGCCCCAAAGATCGCTTAGTCCCTCACCCTAAACATCACAGTTGATCTCTTCATCACTTATCCAATCCACTTTTGAGTTCCACTTTGCTTCATAAATTAACCTTCATTTGAAAACCCGCTTCAAATGCTTGATCTTGATTGACAACGAATGTGCAAGCTTCCAAATTAGAACCATAACGTGTACACTCATCCTTGTGTCCTCTTTCAATAAACATATGAAGCCTTGCACTTGACTTAGAGAATTATTATCTTTTCTTTTATGATCCTTGTATTTTTAATCAAGCCATGTCTAGTATGGGAGGCAATGAATTGACCTTCTCAAATTATCCTAATATTTATCTTCCTTAATTGCTTGATGTTTGTCACTTATACATTAGGATCATCCATATATTTGTCTTCTCCAATGTGAGCCATATAATATTCATCCACAAATAAATACTCCAATAATTACTCATGAATATATAAATAAAACCTGCTCACAATCTTAGACAAATACGTTAGTCTTTTAATCGCTTTGTCATTCAATTCACCAAAATCCACTTAGGGGCCTAGATGCACTTTCGATCTCCCCCTTTTTGGTGATTGATGACAACTCGATTAAAGCTTACAAATAAAACATTAAAGTGCATTTAGATTCTTAGATATAGCTAGAGCTGCCTCTTAATTTGTGCTTTGAGTTGAATTTAAAAAATTTGGCCTCAAATGCCAATAGCACAAATTTGGGAGAAAGCGCGTGTGAGCTCCTCCTATATCTTAGAATCAGTGGAGTGCAACAAGTGTAAGCGACAAACAAAAATCTATGATGCGTATGACAAGATATGCACAAAGCAAAGAACAAGTGTACTGACTAGGCAGCACCGGTGAGACCGGTGCCCCTGACCGGTTAGACCGGTGCCCTTGACTGGTCAGACCGGTCAGGTCCAGCCGTTACACAAACTGGGCGGCACCAGTCAGATCGGTCAGGTCCAGCTAGAGCACAAAGAAAAAGGTGTGCGCGCTATTTGGTCCAGAGTGATCAGGCCGGGGTTACAAGCCGACTTAGATCACTTTGCTCCATTTAGCCAACACAAACAATTCAATACATGCATCACAGTCTAGCAATAAAGTCGCTTAATTATTACAATAAAAGGTTCAAACACTCAGTAGCACTCACACAAATGTTCTCAAGTCCACTAAGATAAAGTTCTAGAATTATTATAGGCTGCTCTCTTCAGCGAACTGGCACCAGCTAGACCGGTGCAGGGCACCAGTCAGACCGGTGCAACATAGACAACAACACTGAATTTAAGTCTTTAATCCAAATCTTCTCCCCCTTTGTCATCAAGCATCCAAGAAGGGCCTAGAGAAGAAGTAGCTGTCGAAGCATGTCACTGGCCCTACCGAGGACCATGTGTGGTTCGAGGACCGGTGGATGGTCGCTTCCTTGTGTGATGAGTGATTGACAACGTTGTGTGGACCGATTCTTGGCTAAGTATTGCGGGTGCGGGTTGCGGCTTGACTCGTGTTGGTGCGGGTGAAGAACAAGCGCGAAAGGTCGTTGCCGGTGAGGCCTCCGTGTGTGGAGAAGACAAGTAGGCTTCGTTCGAGGGACCCGGTGGCCGGCGGGGGTCAAGTGCGGGCCGCATGGTGGCATGAACGAGCAAGATGAAGTCGTGGACGGTTTCTTGGTAGAGCCTCAAAACCAAGGTCGAGCCGGGACTACGTGGGAGCCGAGTCATGAGTGGAGATTGGCGGAGGCTACACCGAGTTCGCGGGGTTTGCGGTGGTTCACCGTAAAACCACCGGGTTACTCGGTTGAGCCACAAAACCGAGGCCGAAGACTCGACGAGGAGGTGCGGCCACCCGGGCCGGTTCAACCGCCCGGGAGGGGCGGTCGGACCGCCCGGGGCCGGTCGGATCCACGGGCGGGCCGGTCTAACCGCCCCGTGGGGGGCGGCTCGACCGCCCGGCCGCCGGCGCCGAGAAGCTTCGAAGCGGAGGACACGCGTCGGGATCGCAAGGCGTGCGTCGAGGCTACGCAGGGGGCGGTCGCCGGGCATCCGTCCGATGGTGAAGACATCGAGAATTCCAAATCCGCCCTTGAGGGGCATGTATCCCTAGTTAGTAGAGAGGGGCATTTTAGACATTCGGTTGCCGCCTATATAACCCAAGAGGTGAGAGGTTGGCAGCCAACTCTTGGAACCCTAGCTCATTTCGTTTTTCCATTTTCGTTCTCTATTTTCCCTAGGTTTTTAGAAGGCTAGTTTGAGAGCTTCATGTGAGATCTAGAGAGAGGGATGGATGTTTGGGTGGCAAACTAGACCTTGTACGAACCATTCATGGCATGTATAGAAGGTTCGGCGTGGTTCTTGATGGTGGTTTTCCCGTCTCTTTGATGTTGATTTTCGGAGCTCTTTTTGGCGGTGTTTTGAGAACGATTTCTTGGGGTTTTTGGTGGGTGTCACGTATGAGGTTCTTGTGCCTCTTTGGGCGGGTGACTTTGCCCCCAAATCCCCTTTGAATCGGACTCGATTTGGTGGTTTTTCGAGTTGGGCGAGTTCTTGACCTAGAGAAGCGATTTCTTCGATTCCTCTTGATTGTGAGCGTTTCGGGTCGATTCCTTTGAGGTAGAGGTTGCCCGGAGGTAACCCGACTATCCCCGAAGTTTGGCTGCAATCCATGGAGTGATTCGGGAGATTGAGCGCAAGGAAGTTGAGGTTTGACCCGCGGGTTCCTGTTCGGAAGGGGCGGTCTAACCGCTTTGCGGGGGGCGGTCTAACCGCCCGGGGTGTTCCCGGTCAAAGTTTTGTTTCGCCGGATTTTCCTCTCGTGAGTTCGTTCGCCTTGATCGGAGGAGTGTCCGGGTGAAATTTGGGGTCGTTCTCGTGCGGTTTGCTAGGTGTTCTTGGTCGGGGTTCGTTGCTTGGGTACAGGAGGTTAGACCGCCCCGGTAGCCGGTCTAACCGCCCCTAGGCCCTTGGGTGAAGGTTTGGTTTTCGCCGGGATTTTCTCGGTAGCTAGCATGGCCTTGACCGGAGATCTCTGTTGGTGAAACCGTTGTGTGTTTTGGTGCTCGGAAGAGGCGTTTCGGAGGATTTCTTGGTTGCCGGTGGAGGCGGTTTAACCGCCCCCTATACCGGTCTAACCGCCCCCTCGGTTAGCCGGCTTTCGAGTTGTTTCCGCCTTGTCGGTCTTGCGTGTGTGTTGTGGTTGCCGGGTAGAGTTTGTTCCTAGAATCGGTAGCACTCCGGTGGCTACGTGATTTTGGCAAAAGGGAGGTAGAAGTGCGGAGCGTGTGATTTCGGGGGTTCGACCGAGCTAGTTCGTCTTGTCGGAGTTTCAATCTCCCTCGAGAAGAATTTTTATCGGCTCCCATTCACTCCCCCCCCTCTCGGTCGCCTTATCGGTCCTTCAAGTGGTATCGAGCCGGTTCGGGTCTTTGTTGACTCTAACCGGTCTAAGATCCAAGGATGGTGTACCGAGAACGGGGTTCGGGTCCTCCACACTTCGATGGAAAGAACTACCGGATGTGGAGCAAGCGGATGGGTGCGTTCCTCCGCGGAAAGGGTCGGACTCGGGGATGTCACGGTGGACACAGGATATGTCCGGCCGATGGATTTCCTTGCTCCGGGGTCGAGGGACGGATTCGACGCCAACAATAAGGCGGTCGACTACTTGTTTCGTGCTTTGTGTCGGCCCCGAGTTCGATCGGGTGCACACCGAGCACTTGGCTTGTAGGATTTGGGCGGTGTTGAAGGAGGCTCATGTTGGGAACGCCCGTGTTCGAGGCACGGTTGTATGCGACCTACGGAGAGAGTACGAGAACTTCACTCATCTCCCCGGTGAGTCCATCGATGCCTTGTTCCGCAGGTTCACGGTGGTGGTGAACAACATGAGGGCCAATGTGGACGTGCTCCCGTACGATGATCATGATAGAGCGGTCAAGCTCTTACACTCTTTGGATCGTACGATATGGGGCGGAAAGTTCGAGGCCATAGTCGAGTCGGAGAGGTACGACACTCGACGGTGAACGAGCCGTTCTCGAAGCTCAAGTCGGCCGAGGTGGATAGGGGCATGATCGCCAAGCTCGAGGGACCGACTGACCCCCATAGTCTTGCCCTCGTTGGTGGTTCCAAAGGAAAGACTAACTCTAACCCATCCACCAGGATGTTCTCGTTTTCTTCTTTAATGACCATGCCAGATGAGGAGTTTGATGACCTTGGAGAGGACGAGCTGGCGCTGTTGACGAGGCGGTTCGAGAGGCTGCACGAGAACCGCGTGAACATGAGGAGGAACACGAGGACTGCTTCCCCGGTGCGGCAAGCCTGGACACTTCGTCGCCGACCGCCCGAGAAGGCCGAGAACAAGGACGACTACAAGCACAAGCCGAGGAAGAACGACAAGTACCGTTCGAGGCGCGACCACAAGAGCAAGCACAAGAACAAGTACAAGGACGAGCGACGATCGAGGAAGAAGGAGGGCCGAGGCAAGGCCCGAGCGATGGTTGGAGCGAGCGACGTCGACTCCGGTTCCGCATACTCCACCTCGAGCTCGAGCGGCGAGCCGATGACGAGGGAGATCGCCGCAAGAACAAGAGGTCGTCCAAGAACCCGAGCGGGGCCGAGCCGCTCCGCGAGAGACGGCTTCGTACCATGGCGCCGAGCTCCGGCGGCAAGAAGAGTACACGGAGCGACTCGGACTGCGAGTCCGACGACGAGGTGCGTGATGAACTTCCCTTCTTGCGCCAGGAGAATGAGAGGCTTGGCTCTTTGCTTGATAACCGTGATGACATGCTTAGAGAGGCCAAGAAAATGAGGAAAGAGCTTAGGGCTTCACTCGAGGATGCTAGGACTAGAGTGGGCGAGCTAGAGACACGAGTGCTTGATAGCAAGCTTGAGATTGATTCGCTTAAGGCTAGCCCCCGTTGTTGCTGATGAAAATGATTGTGCTGATTGCTCCATATTCCTTGCTGATCTTGCCTTGTTTAAGGAGAAGCATGCCTCCAAGTGTGAGGAACTAGATGTGCTTAGGGTTGAAGTGGCTGAGCTTAAGTCTAGACCTGCTTTGCTAGGTGCTTGCACTTCTTGCCCCGTTTTGCATGCTAAGATTGATGAGTTGCATGCTTACACTAGTTCGCTCGAGGCTAAATTGAAGGAACCCATGCCTACATCTTGCTCTACCCGTGAAATGCATGCATTGAAAAATTTGGAGCTTGCACATTATGTTGATCGTTTGCGGGATGAGAATGATGATTTGAGGAAGTTGATGGGTTGGTTGTCCGGTCACGAGCCTCGGTTGAGGATGATGATCGAGGCCTTTAAGAGGCAAGATGGTGAGGGGCTTGGGGCAAACAAGGTTGGTGAAGGAAGTGGAGAGAATATCCGGAGCCACCAAAAACCCACCACAAAAATGATTTCCCTCCAAAACCCAACCATCTTAGGAACCGACTAGACACAACCCCGCCTCCACCTATATTTCCTACACCCACAAATGATCTCCAAAAGCCCATCAAGTTTGTGAGCACTTCGGGGAAAGTGTTCTTTGGGAAAGTGAAAGAGAAGGCAAGTGAGGAGAAATCGGTGGAGGAGTTGAGTGGAGAGAAACCAAGCGAGCAGCCCCAATCCAAGCCAAAACCTAAGCTTGTGAGGTTTCGTTGTGGCCATTGTGGGAAAGAGGGTCACAAGGATGAGTTTTGCTTCAAGAGGAAGCGGGAAGAGAGGATGGCAAAGGAGTGGGCGAACAAGGATAGGTACAACCCCTCCCATGGTGTACCTAAGCCTCGTATGCCACTGCCCAGGGGTAAGGCTGTGGTGAGAAGTGTTCCGGCATGGGGAGATGCGAGTTCCCGCGGAGGAGAGCCGTTCGGGAGGGGCGGTCGGACCGGCCCGGCTAGGCGGTCGGACGGCCCGGCCCGCAGGGGGGCGGTCGACCGGCCCGGCTAGGCGGTTTAACCGCCCCCCGCACTCGGGCGTAGTGGTTTTCGAGGTGGTGAGTCGAGAGGTTTCGGTGTCCGGAGGTGGAGTTGCTTGGTGGTTGGTCCGGAAAGGCGGCGGTGGTCGGTTGCTAGGCATTCTCCTCCTCGAGGTCACTACGGGGATGGGAGGAGTCGTAGCTTTGAGAAGGAGAGGAGGGACGTTCCACGGGTTGTCTTCCGTGGTTTTCGTCCTCCTCCGTGCAATGAGGGGTGGTTTCCTCGGAGTGGTTACCGAGGTGGTGTTCGTGGAGGTAGCTTTGGTAGGAGAGATGCCTTGGTTGGTGCTAACCCCACTTTCGAGCAAATGGCTCGGCAGACCGGTTTTCCTCCTTTGGTACTAACCCCGATCTTCGAGTCGTTTGTTCGCTCACGTGCTTGTTTTTGAATTTCGGGTGGGAGACTTGAAGAACATTTGGTTGATTGACTCCGGTTGTTCGAGGCATATGACCGGAGACGGGGGTGGTTCTCAAGTCTCGTCCCGGTGGTGACGAAGAGGTACATCACTTTTGGGGACAATGGGCGTGGGCGTGTGCTTTCGAGAAGGTGAGATAAAAGTGAGTGACAAGATCACTGCGAGGCGTGTTGCTCTTGTTCAATCGCCGGGGTACAATTTGCTTTCGTGTCTCGGTTGTTGGATGAGGGTTTTGAGGTGTTGTTTCGGCCGTGTGGTTCTCGGATTGTGGACTCTCGAGGGGACCTTGTTTGTATGGTCGTTCCCGAGGGTCAGGTGTTTCGTGCTGATTTTTCTCAGTCTTCGGGCGTTGAGCGTTGCTTCTTGGCTGGTTCTTCGAGTGAGTTGTGGAGGTGGCATAGGAAGTTGGGTCACTTGAGCTTTGACCTTCTGTCTCGCTTGAGTAAACTCAATTTGGTCCGAGGATTGCCACGTTTGAGGCTTGAGAAAGAGTTGGTGTGTGCTCCGTGTAGGCATGCTAAGATGGTAGCCTCTTCTCACCCGCCTCTCACCGATGTGATGACTGAGCGTCCATGCGAGCTGCTCCATATGGACCTTGTTGGCCCAGCTCGTGTGCGATCCGCGGTGGGAAGTGGTATGTCCTTGTTGTGGTGGACGACTTTTCTCGGTATGCGTGGGTGTTCTTTCTTGAGGAGAAGGGGGAGACGTTTGGTTTTGTTCGAGATCTAGTCTTGAGGTTGAGGAACGAGAGGCACGGAGATGCCATACGAGCTATCCGCAGGTGATAATGGCTCGGAATTCGGGAACTCTCGTTTTGAAACCTTTTGTCATGACTTGGGTCTTGAGCACCGCTTTTCGAGTCCGTATACGCCTCCCCGAATGGTGTTGTGGAAAGGAAGAACGGACCTTGTGCGAGATGGCTCGGACGATGCTTGATGAGCATAGGACTTCGAGGAGGTATTGGGGTGAGGCGGTGAATACCGCGTGCTATGTTTCGAACGAGAATATACCTCGAGTGCACAAGAAGAAGACATGCTATGAGTTGATGCATGGTCGCACACCCAAAGTGAGTCACTTCCATGTCTTTGGTTGCAAGTGTTTTATTCGAAGAAGGGCGAGGAAGTTGGATAAGTTTGAGGCTAGGTCTGTCGATGGCATTTTCTTTGGTTATGCATCTCATTCTAGAGCATATCGTGTGCTCAATCTTGAAACTAACCAAATCGTGGAGACTTGCGAGGTAACCTTCGACGAGACAGAGCCACGTAGTCAGCTTGTCTTTGAGTGTGCAGGTGATGATGAGCTTGGCGAGGAGATTTTTCAGGAGGAGGAGCATGAACATGGTGATGATGAAGATGGCGGTGCAGTGCCCCCGGCTGGACATGTACCCACTACTTCGACTACGATGATGGATGGACCCTCTGCTACACCTACGACGACAAATCAAGAACGAGGAGAAGGCGATGTTGAGGGGGAGGTAACTTCGAGGCGAGAACCTCCCCGGCGAGTTCAAGTGGATCACCCGGCCTTCGAGGATCATCGGCGACATGAATGAACGCACTACACGGTCGAGGGTTCGAAACAATTCCCATTTTGCTCATGCTGCATTTGTTGCTTCTTTTGAGCCCAAAGACATTGGACACGCACTATCTGATCACAATTGGGTTAACTCGATGCATGAGGAGTTGGAGAACTTTGAGAGGAATCGGTGTGGGAGTTGGTTGACCCTCCCCCCGGGGTGTAAGCCGATTGGTACAAAGTGGGTGTGGAAAAACAAAGAGGGAGAGAAGGGTGAGGTTGTGAGGAACAAGTCGAGACTTGTTGCTCGTGGGGTTCGCCGACGAAGGAGGGGATCGACTACGAGGAGACCTTTGCTCCCGTAGCCCGTTTGGAGGCGATTAGGATCCTTCTAGCCTTTTCTCGTGGCTAAAGGGTTCAAGTTGCACCAAATGGATGTGAAGAGTGCTTTTCCGAATGGAGTGTTGGAGGAAGAAGTGTATGTGAGACGACCTCCGGGGTTTGAGAGTGAGAAGTACCCCCACCGGGTGTACAAGTTGAGGAAGGCGCCGTATGGGTTGAAGCGGCGCCTAGAGCTTGGTATGGCGAGGTTGAGGGGGTTCTTGTTTGAGAGAGGTTTTGAAATTGGGAAGGTCGATCGGACCTTGTTTTTGCGAGGCGGCGGCGTAGATATTCGATTGTGCGGGTGTACGTGGATGATATTGTCTTTGGTGGCTCGTCTAACTCTCTTGTTGCGAGGTTTGCGGATGATATGAGCGGGGAGTTCGAGATGAGCATGATGGGTGAGTTGCGGTTCTTCCTTGGGCTACAAATCAAGCAATCAAAGGAAGGAACATTTGTGCACCGGGCTAAGTACACCAAGGACATTGTGAGGAAATTCAAGATGGAGGACTCCAAGGCTATGACGACGCCGATGAGTACGACTACGGCTCTTGATGCGGACGAGGAAGGTGAACACGTGGACCGGAAGGAGTACCGGAGCATGATCGGGTCACTCCTCTACTTGACGGCGACGAGGCCGGACATACGCGCTCTCGGTGTGTCCGTGCGCTCGTTTTCAAGCGTCTCCGAGGACTTCGCATCGGCAAGCGGTGAAGCGAATTTTCGTGTACTTGCGTCACACTCCCGACTTCGGCCTTTGGTACTCCGCGTCCTCTTCTTTGGCGCTTCATGGCTTTTCGGACGCGGATTTTGCCGGGTGTCGGTTGGATAGGAAGTCCACTTCGGGACTTGCCGCTTTTGGGTTCTTCGTTAGTGTCTTGGTCTTCTCGTAAGCGGTCGAGTGTTGCTCAATTCACGACCGAAGCCGAGTATGTTGCCGCCGCTAGTTGTTGCTCTCGGCTCCTTTGGATCACCTACACCATGAGTGACTTTGGTGAGGAGTATACCCATGTCCCACTTCAATGTGATAGCACCGGTGCCATAAGCGTTGCAAAGAACCCGGTGCTCCATTCCAAAACCAAACACATAGAAGTGAGGTATCATTTCCCGAGAGACAACGTAGAGAAAGGGAAGATAGCCTTGATCCATGTACCCACACATGACCAACTAGCCGATATTTTCACCAAACCCTAGATCAAGCAACTTTCACTCGTTTGCGGGGGAACTTGGTGTGTGTTTAATTTCTTGAGTTGGGTGTGTGGGGGGCTTTCCTTTGCCGGTGGTGTCGAGCCCGTTTTGCCTCCCCTCGAGGAGCCGGTTTGTAGCATATGTATAGCTTTCCTTTGTGCATTTCTTGCATTTGGCATAGCATATGTAACATGATGTATAGGCATCCTTGTATCTTAGATTGCATGCATTTTGTATCATATGCATTGGATAGGAAAAGCTTCTCCTATATACATTGTTTACCATGGGTTGCTATATATGTTCTTGTGAGCTTGTTTGGTATGCTATGGTTAGTTTGGCTTAGCTCTTGATGATCTTGTTGAATGATCCATGGTTGATGGCTAATTTTTGAAAAATGTCATATACATGCTCTCTCATGCGTAAATGCCTATATATGATCTTGACATGTTTTAGTGGCTTTGCTATGCTTACTTTGTGGTTGGATAGCTAGTTTATTGATCATATGGAGCCAAAGGCTCGCTTGCCATCATGAATGTTTAGCCCTCTTGCTTAATCTTGTGGAGGGGCATAAGTTCCTTTTTGTCGCAAAGACATTTCATGTACCATTTACAAATCTGAAAATGAAATGAAAATGCTTGGAAAATATGTTCCCATGTCATATGTGCTGAAATTAATTTGCTTTGGGTGCTAAACCGTTGCATGATGCCTACCAATGAGAAGTCTCATACATAGAAGTAGGCACATGGCTCGGTGGCTTTGACATGACATGAGGTGCTTTTGGGTGTTTATGATGGTCTTGTGATTAGAATGGCTGTCCTAGCATGAAGTTTGAGTGGCTTTGCCATTTTGATATGTTTTGCTCATGTTTAGGTATTTGCTTGTGAGGGAGTAACTTTTCGCAAAATTACTAAAATCCTTTTTAGCCTTGTCCAATGGTTGTGAAACTTGGTGATCACGTAGTTAAGGTCCTTACGAACTGTCGAGTATCTAACTTGCTCATTTGGACTTGTGTAGCTCCTTGTGATGAATTTTGTATATTCGAGAAGCTATATGTTGCAAGTTTTCGCATTTTGCCTTGATTCATGTATTGTCAACAAGGGGGAGAAGTTTGTGCATGTTTTGGGCACTGGGAGTGTTTGGAAGGTGTTCCAATTGTTTCGGGCAGTTTTTGAGCGGTTTGGTGCGGGGCCGGTTTCTTTGGGCGGTCTAACCGCCCCCCATGCGGTCCGTTCGGGCGAGGCGGTCTAATCGCCTCGGGCGGGCGGTCTAACCGCCCGGGCGGTGTGAGCGAGTTTTTGCTCTTTGGTGCATTCCCGAGTTGCATTGATGCACGTGTTCGGGGGGAGTGTCTTGTGGCTCGGGGGGAGCTTGCATTTGTGCGGGGGGAGCTCTTTGTGGTGTTCGAGTTTTGCTTTGGTGGTTTGCGCTCTTTGCTTGAGCCGTGTTTTGTCTCGGATGTGTCGAGCCGTTGCCCTTGCCTAAGGGGTCCGAGACTTGTCTTCTTCAAGTGATCTTGCTCTTTGCCTTTCTTTGGTTTTCGATCGCTTGTTGGGGTTTCTTTTTATTTGTTTCTTTTCTTTTCCTTTTCTCTTATGTTACTTCATGTGAGTGTGTTGTCAATGCACTCATCAAGGGGGAGATTGAGGACCATGTGTGGTTCGAGGACCGGTGGATGGTCGCTTCCTTGTGTGATGAGTGATTGACAACGTTGTGTGGACTGATTCTTGGCTAAGTATTGCAGGTGCAGGTTGCGGCTTGACTCGTGTTGGTGCGGGTGAAGAACAAGCGCGAAAGGTCGTTGCGGTGAGGCCTCCGAGTGTGGAGAAGACAAGTAGGCTTCGTTCGAGGGACCCGGTGGCCGGCGGGGGTCAAGTGCGGGCCGCATGGTGGCATGAACGAAGAAGATGAAGTCGTGGACGGTTTCTTGGTAGAGCCTCAAAACCAAGGTCGAGCCGGGACTACGTGGGAGCCGAGTCATGAGTGGAGATTGGCGGAGGCTACACCGAGTTCGCGGGGTTTGCGGTGGTTCACCGGAAAACCCACCGGGTTACTCGGTTGAGCCACAAAACCGAGGCCGAAGACTCGACGAGGAGGTGCGGCCACCCGGGCCGGTTCAACCGCCCGGGAGGGGCGGTCGGACCGCCCGGGGCCGGTCGGATCCACCGGGCCGGTCTAACCGCCCGGGGGGCGGTCCGACCGCCCGGCCGCCGCGCCGAGAAGCTTCGAAGCGGAGGACACGCGTCGGGATCGCAAGGCGTGCGTCGAGGCTACGCAGGTGCGGTCGCCGGGCATCCGTCCGATGGTGAAGACATCGAGAATTCCAAATCCGCCCTTGAGGGGCATGTATCCCTAGTTAGTAGAGAGGGGCATTTTAGACATTCGGTTGCCGCCTATATAACCCAAGAGGTGAGAGGTTGGCGACCAACTCTTGGAACCCTAGCTCATTTCGTTTTTCCATTTTCGTTCTCTATTTTCCCTAGGTTTTTAGAAGGCTAGTTTGAGAGCTTCATGTGAGATCTAGAGAGAGGGATGGATGTTTGGGTGGCAAACTAGACCTTGTACGAACCATTCATGGCATGTATAGAAGGTTCGGCGTGGTTCTTGATGGTGGTTTTCCCGTCTCTTTGATGTTGATTTTCGGAGCTCTTTTTGGCGGTGTTTTGAGAACGATTTCTTGGGGTTTTTGGTGGGTGTCACGTATGAGGTTCTTGTGCCTCTTTGGCTGGTGACTTTGCCCCCAAATCCCCTTTGAATCGGACTCGATTTGGTGGTTTTTCGAGTTGGGCGAGTTCTTGACCTAGAGAAGCGATTTCTTCGATTCCTCTTGATTGTGAGCGTTTCGGGTCGATTCCTTTGAGGTAGAGGTTGCCCGGAGGTAACCCAGCTATCCCCGAAGTTTGGCCGCAATCCATGGAGTGATTCGGGAGATTGAGCGCAAGGAAGTTGAGGTTTGACCCGCGGGTTCCTCGTTCGGGAAGGGGCGGTCTAACCGCTCGCAGGGGGGCGGTCTAACCGCCCGGGTGTTTCCGGTCAAAGTTTTGTTTCGCCGGATTTTCCTCTCGTGAGTTCGTTCGCCTTGATCGGAGGAGTGTCCGGGTGAAATTTGGGGTCGTTCTCGTGCGGTTTGCTAGGTGTTCTTGGTCGGGGTTCGTTCTTTGGGTACAGGAGGTTAGACCGCCCCGGTAGCCGGTCTAACCGCCCCTAGGCCCTTGGGTGAAGGTTTGGTTTTCGCCGGGATTTTCTGGTAGCTAGCATGGCCTTGACCGAGAGATCTCTGTTGGTGAAACCGTTGTGTGTTTTGGTGCTCGGAAGAGGCGTTTCGGAGGATTTCTTGGTTGCCGAGGTGGAGGCGGTTTAACCGCCCCCTATACCGGTCTAACCGCCCCCTCCGGTTAGCCGGCTTTCGAGTTGTTTCCGCTCGTCGGTGCTGCGTGTGTGTTGTGGTTGCTTGGTAGAGTTTGTTCCTAGAATCGGTAGCACTCCGGTGGCTACGTGATTTTGGCAAAAGGGAGGTAGAAGTGCGGAGCGTGTGATTTCGGGGGGTTCGACCGAGCTAGTTCGTCTTGTCGGAGTTTCAATCTCCCTCGAGAAGAATTTTTATCGGCTCCCATTCACTCCCCCCTCTCTCCGGTCGCCTTATCGGTCCTTCACCTACCACGAATCCCACACCGGACCACCGCCAGGGTGCGAACTCCCTCCTATGTAAGAAAGTGAAAATGAGAAAAAGTATAGGAGAGACACGCTAGATATGGTGAAATGAGAGATAGAACATGAAGATCATCATTCATACCCAGATAAGGAGGAGGATAGCCTGACCAACCAAAGATCTCTGTAGAAAAGCGACCCGCCCAATCCGGAGGAGCCTCTGTCTCCTCTACATCATCCGGAAGTGGAGGTGGGGCAACTGGGGTGCTGAAGGGAGGAGGGTACCCTGCTGGTCCCTGTGGCATACTGTAGGGTTGATGGACCTCCTATGAACCAGGTGGTGGAGGAGGTGCAGCTGAGGAGGAGCTACCCTCGCCGGACTCGAAGAACATAGTGCCATACTCGTTGATCATGTTCGAATTTATCATAGTCCTCATCCTCTGGTCAAACGACAGGATCTCAACCTTAGGAGGAGTGGGAGAGATAGGTGAACAGGGCGGCTGAAATCCAAAGTGAGCGTGGAGCTGCTTCATCGTCCCTCTTCTTCTTCCTTTCTATCCCCATTCGCTGCTTCTCCACCACTATATCATATTGGCTTTTACACATGCCAAAAATCAAATTTAGAAACCAGCGAAGTGGAGAGGTGGACTTCTTCTACCGTTGACGGTTAATAGTTGTATCAAAATTCGTTTATGACTTGCAAGCGGACAAGTCTCCCGTCGTAGTCAAGGGACCCTTCTTCCCTCGAGTGGTGAACCCAAGGTATCGAATCTCGTGGAACAATGTGCAACGCAAGGATTCAATCTAGTAAAGCAAGGTAAAGCTATCTATTGAAGAGGCTAGTTGCATCTAATCTACTAACTCATAAAGAAAACGAATCTAATCTAATCTACTAAAGAGGTAACAAGAGAAAGCAAGAGATAACCAATCTAGAGAATCTAGATCATGCTTATGTTGTAGCTCCAAACAAGATAGATGAAGATAGAAAAGCGAATCTCATTAAAAGCATCTTTAAATCGTGTCCTTCCATCCGACTCTGAAAACGCTTGCCTTTCGGAACCCCCGTTCTGTCACAACGTATCCCTACTCATGCGGGTAGTCTAGGGAGAGTTCAATAGAACAAGTTGAAATCACTTGGCCGGTCCGGCATGCACCTCTAGCCACCGCGGCTACAAGAGCACCCTATGTAATCTAGCCGCGGACTAGATCGTAGAAGAAGCAAAACCAAGAAGAAAACAAAATCATCGAGAAGGCACTTAATCGCTAGAAATCGGATTCACTTACAAACTTCACCATGAATGATTACATGAACAAGATCACCACCGGGCCCTCCCTCGATCTTGATCCTCGCTCCGAGCTCCGACGTGGTCTTCCATGCAAGGTTCCCACGTCGGCTAGGGAAACCCTAGACAACTAGCACGACCCTCATCTCCGAGATGGTGTCCCTCAAGCTTCTCTCCGCTCCTCGGCGGCGGATTACGACTTCGGTTCGCGTGGCTCTCGGTCGGGGGGCTATTTATAGCCCGAGAAGCAATTAGGTCAAAGGGGAGGCCGATTGGGCCCCGAATTGGGCCGGGCCGGCCGGCCCGGGCCGGCCCGGCCCGTGCCCACTTCGGCCATCTCGTGGCTCGCTTCGCCCGTGTTGCTTCCCACGTCTTCTAGATGTTCTCCCCTTTTGCATGTGGGCCCTTGACGTCGGTTTCTCTCCGAATTGGACTCAATTCCTTGTCTTGCAAGATTCGGCAATTTCCGGTTCGGTCCTCGGAGTTTATCATCTTCTCGGGCTTGGTCCTTGGGCTCTTGGAGTAATGTTCACTTCATTGCTTGACTTGTATCGGGCTTCAAGGTCTTGTCATGAGGTGCTTAATGAACTTATCCCGGAAGTCTTGCTTTCAACGTTAAAACCCCGCGTAAACACTTAACTCCAAAACCGACATGCACAAGTGAACTTGTTATACCACGGGGGTTAGTACCAATGAATAAGATACAAAAGTCATGCCAACACCGAAGGTAAACTCATGGCTAGGTTGACGAATTTTCACCGTCAACATCTCCCCCATGCTTAAACCTTGCTCGTCCTCGAGTAAGCCTTCGATGGATATCATCGTTGCCCATCAATGTTTAAACCTTGCACTTGATCATACATGAAAAAAAAAACATAATGCTCTCAAAAGTTTAATTCGTTAAAGTTCCATAATGTACTAGCCTTCATCCCTACGGAGGGTAGATATTTAATTAAGCTTATCCCACAAGTATTAACATGCTCACAAAGTTTAAATAGATCTCGAATTTTTGAAATAAAGAACTAGATAAAGAAAAGAGCTAAACCAAGTTCACAAATTTAAATCACCTTGCATGTTGCTCATGAACTCTCATCTCACTTGTCTCTCAAGCCTATATATTCTACTCCTTTCCCTCTCATCACATATATGTGTGGTAGGCTTTATATGGAGCTTTGGGAAAGTTTAGTCCTAACAAGATTTTATAAATGAGGTGTTGTCAAAACAAGACAAGCTTCTCATGGTCTTACCGAGACTCGTAAAAAAGGTCATTGGAAAATAATGTTAAATCAAGGAGGGGAAAGAGAAAAATACACACACTTTTAGATGAGTGGACATGTGCAAATGGCAAAGAGTGATCCCGAGGCACAAAGGAAGTCCTCGTTATCGGATTGCACATGGTTGGAAAATGAGAATGGATCTTTTAAACTTGAAGCCTTGAATGCACTCTTAGAGAACCGGGAGTTTACTTTACGCATATATTTTTTTTTCTCTTTCTCATATTTCTCATTCTTTTCTTTCTTTCATTCATTATATATATATTTTTTTCTTTCTTCACCTTGAAAGTCATGATCATCGCCGGATTTTTTTTCTTTCATCACCATTTTTTAAAATATTCCCCTTTTAACTCTAAAACTGCACCGTACCTACCTCCTCCCCCATGCTTAGACGTTGCTCGTCCTCGAGCAAAGAGGCGAAAAATAAGGTAGGTACCGGAAATATTTTTCCTTCGGAGAGATACTTGAAATCTTCAATGTTGGCACCGTCTTGCGATCTTCCTTGAATTGATGATCCATTCTCAACGATAGGTTGTGGTCAAGGAGGTAAACACAAAAGATGATATTTGGTTTAAGGGTGGATATCCGGCAAGGTTTGTGAGATCTCCAATGTGGGGATACACAATGCACGGATAAAAGGCTAGCAAAAAGATAGATACGCAAAAACGGAATGACCAGCTTCTTAGTCTCGGGCCGCGAGAACTCATGGCCTGCAAACTCACTCAAAAATAAATCTTGTACACTAAAGTTTATGCACTCAAATATATATAAGGCTCGGATAGGTTGAGCAACACACAAGTGACATTTGTGACAAGGTTAGCGATATTTTTGAGCATAAAAGACATCTTTAATCTATTCATAACTTGAGAGCACATAAAACACTATGGGTCTTTATTTTTATCATAACCTCCGCTAAAGATTAAGCTAGCATTTAGATAATTTCAGATTTGTATTTTTAAGAGAGCACTAGTTCAAACATGCATAAGTCAATTACAAAGATAAACAAAGCGGCAATTATAATCATATATCATCATGGCACAAACTTTGTAACTTTACTAATGGTAAAAACTTGGTGGTGACATTATTCATGATGAAAATAAAAACTAAGACACACGCTTAAAAATTAAACTAACATACTTGCTGAAATTTAAATAAAAACTTAAAACACTACGCATACATAGGTGCAAACAAGCTGAAAATTAAAGAAAAGGGGGTAAAGGAAAGATAACTAAAGCTCCTCCTCTCTCTAATCTTCCGCCGGTGGTTGATATTGATAGTCTTGGTTGTTGTACCCTTACTTGTAATAGGAATGCACCACTACTCCTATGAATTGTCCGACGGTGCTAGGTGAAGGTGTCCAAGCACATAAGCGACGTTTGCATTTCCTTCACCCATTTGGTTTGCATTGGTTAGGATGGCTGCAATAATTTGCACGTTCCTTGCAGCGTATCCTCCAATGGTGGCCACATTTTGTTGTGGTTGAGGAAGGTGTGCAAATGGCTCCGCAAAGGCTACGTTGGGCACCACAAAAATGGTGGGGGTATGGCTGCACCACTCCCCCATGCTTGCATTGGTACACCACCGTAGTAATTCGGCGGCGCCGGGGTTCCTCCCAATGGTGGGACATAATTTTGTTGTGCACCTCCTTCTTGGGTCGTGGAAAAACCTTCTCCTAATCCTTCTCTATTATATATTTTTTTTTTCTCTTCGCCGCACAAGAAGTCCTTCCTCTAACCGATCTTTTTCCCCTCAAGAAAAAGTCTTAATCTTCAATCCGGAAGGGGCAAATTCACCTAGGCCACTTGGAAGCCTCCTCTCTCATCTTCACTCTTATATTTTCCTTTCTTCATATATTCCTAGGGAAGTCCCGGGTAGGAGATGATTTGGGTTCCATGTAATACTCGGTTTTAAAGAGATAGCCAATATGGAGAGGCAACACCCCGAACCAATATCTTCCGAACTCGATGTTGCTTAACAACACCACCGGTTGATCATAGGTGAGTGGGGTCTTTTGGCCACTTGGCAATCAAAGCCGAGTAAAGCCAATTCAACTCCGTGTTGGTTATCTTTGTCTCTCTTGTTCTCCCAAAAATTCACTTGCACAAAAGTGACACACTTGGATAATGGGTTCCGGATAGTATTTCTTCGTTGATGGTCTCTTCCCGTGATCATACTCCAAAAACCTTCCCATGTGCCTTCATGCACATCCACTTGTTCCGGAGCTCCCTTTTGAAAATAGGAGTCACTCGCCCATGGGTCTATGATACTAGAACATGTAATCGTTTCGAACATGAAAGCCAATCTAATCTATCGGGGATTGTGTTGAATGGATCCAAGGAAGCATTGAGGTCTATACTCCCTTTACGGCATGGTAGCTAACCTTAAGCATCAAATTATTTCCAACAAAAGACGATAGATAGATAATCCAACAAAGTATGATTACATTTCAAGATCGATTGCAACCCATGGATGAAAGGAGATTACCCCATCAAGATGCTAGAAATAGCATCATTGATCAAGGTTACCCTTCCGACGGTGTCTTCCTTCTTCTCCACTTGTGGGCTCCCTCCAATGGAATGAGAGACTCAGCACTCCTTCATCAAGGGTATGCGCCATGGTCATGAAAATTTCCTAGGCGAATTCCTTGTGGGTGTTTGCCGACACTCCGCTAGAGAATTGCACCGTGTCCCGTGTGAAACCCAATATGTGGAGAGCTTGGTCGTCGATGTCGACGTTCGCTACAAGCCTCTACTTAAGGCGAGCGAGCTTCTTCTCCTCCTCCTCCGTCATGATGACATACCCCTCGGAATACCGCGGAGCGTATGGAGGTGGAGCGGATGATCGTGTCAAGTGGCGAGGTTGGACGAGCGGCTCCTCCATATGTTATTGAAGTTTGGTAAACCTAATAAACGAGTTTCGTGTGGCCCTCATGCCACCAAGGAGAAGAGTGTGGTTCCTCCTCGGCGGTGCCGTGTCCTCCTCCATACTCCAAGGAAACTCGGAAACCGAGTGCCTCCTCGAAGAGGTTGTCGATGATGGCTTAGACGACGATGATCCCTTCTTCTTCGGTGAAAAGACTTGTAGTTTTCTTCCTTGATTGCAGCACTCTCCCTCACAAATATATATCCGGGGTTTTCACCCGGTAACAAGGTACACAAATATTATTTTGGAGTCCGGACTTTGAGTGGATTAAGGATGTGGTTTGTTGCACGAAACAAACGCGGTGGATGGCTAAGTCTAAGGTGATTCCGGCCTACAAACTAGATCACACGAACAAAGAGTTGGATGAAAGACTTACCTCTCTCCTCCTCTTGGCTCGGTTCTTCTCTAGTGCATGTTGCTTCGTGACCGCGTACACCTTCCAAACGTTCCCGTCCACTCCTTCGCTTGCATTATTGCTCCTTCCACTTGATGTTTTCGCTTGATTCACTTCCATACTCCATTGCCTCACATGCATCCATGATATTCCTACAAAACAAGGCCTTGGCTGCCCCCCCATGCTTGTACTTTGCATGTGGTTTAAATATGTTGGAGGGGCATCCCGTGATGTATCATGGTGCATGCATGGTTAGGTTAACTAGATTGCCTCCCTTGTGTTTAAGGCTAAGCACTCCTCTAATTTCGAAATTTAAAAATATTTTTCAGAGCCATGCAAGAGCTCAAGCATGAATTTAGAGAAGTTTTTAAACCATTAAAAACAAATGTAAGTCGAAAATATTTTTCGACTACGTCGATTTCGGTCTCACCGGTATAGTTTGCCTTCATTAGTTGAGAGCAAGCTTTTCCCGGCTTGATCATGGGGGCATAGGTTTAGGTCCTAATTTTGATTAGATGAGAGAGATTTTGAATGAAATAAAATTAAGTGAGGCTTAGAAAAATTCTAATCTTAGAGAAACCAAGGATATGGATTTTTAAACCAACCAAAAATCAAGATTCTAGGTTCACGCGAGTCCTACCACATGCTGAAATTTAAATAACATCTAGATACAAGTTGTGGCTCTTCTCGAGTGTTTTTAGCATGAAAAACAAGTCAACCACAACACCATAAAGAGGGTGAAGGGTTGAGTTAGGTTCCGAATTTTTTTTGGTTATGGTTTCTCGAAAAAGAAGCAAACAACATAGGATGGTTCATGTAAAGGGTTTATGATCAAGCAAGATATTCAACCAAGAATTATGTCTCTAATATTGTTCAACCATTCTAAGTCTAAGGTTTTGCGTAGTAAATTTCAAAACTGAATTATATTTAAAAAGACTTGAAAAACCTGGAATCGGGTTGTCCTCCCGGTAGCTTATTCTTGACTCGACGAAACGGGTTGCCTCCCGCCTAGCGCTTCGTTTATAGTCCATGGCTAGACTTCTTCACTTGATTACTCCGGATCAACGCTCTTTGCGGGCGTTGCAATCTTGGGTACCCACTTTGGCTTAGTCATTTTTTTGGTCTTCACAGGCTGGCCTTGTCCTTTGGTCTTGACGGATGCAACGTCTTCCTTGTGGCTCGGCATCTCGAACTCCGGTCTTCGGTTGTGATCTTCATGGTCTCTAGTGTGATCATTCATCTCTCCCGAATGAGCTTGAGTAGCCTTCGCCGTCTTGGGACCTTGGAGTTGTCTCGGATATTCTTCTTTGTTACCCATCGGGCGCCCGGCAAGTTGTCCCACTTGCGTCTAGCATCTTCATCACGATGAACACTTCACGTATAGAGCTTCCGACCTCCGTCACCTTGCCATCTAAATTCTTTAATATTTTCTTCATAGCCTCGAACTTAGTGACGGCGTCCTTGTTGATCTTAGCTTGCTCGTCCATCAAGTCCTTGAATTGTGCACAAAGAGGAACCAAATCTTGAATCGACGACCTTGCATTGAATCGGGGTTACCTTGGACATGGTCGTACTCCACACACTCATTGCATGTGGATCTTGCTTCGGCGGCCTTTAGGTGTTGAGCTTCTTTCTCCATCTCCATCTTCTCCATCCTCCTCTTGATTTGAAGGCCTTCCGGCGTCTTGACTTGGAGGTGGTGATTCCCTTGATGATTTTGATGGTCCTTCGAGTTTGACTTTTGAATCTAGGGTTTCCAACCCTTTAGCTTGTGTTGCATGTCACCTTTGCCCCGTAAAGTTTTCCTCGGATCATCCACAAAAAAAAGTTTTGGTTTCTTGGAGAGGTAGCCAACCATCTCCGGTTAGGGTTAGTAATAAAACAAAAATCTAAACATAAAAACTAGGGTTAATCAAAACTAGATTAGATTGATTTTTTTTTCTTTTTGAGGATGATCAAACATAAGAGATGCAAAAGAAAATCAAAAGAAAAAGCTGAAAGATAAGCGATACTAGATCGGATCTTGATTGCTTGTTCCCCGGCAACGGCGCCAGAAAAAGGGGGCTTGTTGACGGTTAATAGTTGTATCAAAGTTTGTTTATGACTTGCAAGCGGACAAGTATCCCGTCGTAGTCAAGGGACCCTTCTTCCCTCGAGTGTTGAACCCAAGGTATCGAATCCGTGGAACAATGTGCAACGCAAGGATTCAATCTAGTAAAGCAAGGTAAAGCTATCTATTGAAGAGGCTAGTTGCACCGGTTAGGCGGGTGTCGGCACAGGCGGTAGGGGGCAACCGCCGAAACCGCCGCCAATCAACTCCTGCCTCTTCTCCTTCTTCCTCTATGATTTCCGGCTCACGCTCAAGAGAAGGAACACTGGGATTCTTCACTGGGTTGGGCCTCAAAGGCTTGTGAGTAACATCCTTTGGAAATTCCACCCTACTCACCCTCTCGATCATAAACATGATGTACGGGCTGTAGCTGCAGATCTTCTTTGGATCCTCTGATAAGTATTTGATCTCTTGCCAAATATAACCCCCCACACTAAATGGAGGTGCCCCCGGTCTCAAAGCAATCATCAGGTTCTTCATGAACCTAGAAATATCAGAGGGATTTCCATCCCTAGGAGCAATGGACGCCCGAAGAAGCCTGTTAAGCACGGAGTAGTAAGTGTTAGCCCCTTCATGTGTCCGTCTTTAGCCCTCTGATCACTAGGATACATGAAGCACAATGCCTTTGGCTCAAGTAGACCACCATCATGCAACCTGGGATAATCCTTATCCTCCACCCCTAAACCAAAGAGAGACAAGAATCAGGAAGAGAATAGCGTACTTGTTCCCATTGGTCATCCATGTCATAGCTCTCTCTTCATCCACGTGGCCAAAGTGAACAGTGGTGTAGAACTGAGCAATAATCTCCCTGTTCTAGTCCTGCCTAAACCCATGAGCTCCTTCACCCTCTGGCGTCCACACACAGTGCTGAGCTCAGTAAAGATAGGGTCATTCTTGCTCTCCATGTAGGTCCAATCCACGTACTGTGCCAGGTGGGTGATCTTGGGCTTCTTCAATATCACGGTGGTGTAGTAGTCCTGCTGGAACGTAGCCCAAAACCTCCTATCTGTGGCTGTCCTCTCACTGGCATAGGGATTTTTATCCCTCAACTTCTGCAGCTTCTTTATCATCCCAATGCCATGATAGTTCACTACCTTGTGTGGAAACATGTAAATAGGTTTAACAACTTTTAGCTTGCATGCACCATCATCCTCATCCTCATCCATATGATCCTCATCCTCATTCCTTTCTTGACCACCTAGGTCCTCTTCCTCATCCTCATCACCCCCTGATCTGTGGCTGGCTCCTTTCCATGATGCCTCACATGAAACACATCGGGATCAACATAATTTTCATCCTCCACATCATCATCACTGCTCGACCCCGTGTCACCACACAAATCATCCTATTCCTCATTCCTCCTTTTTGGTGCACGCTCTTTAAGATTCCAACTAGCTGCACTACCGCTGCCACCTACCTCTCGATCATGCGGGAGCTCTCTAGGAGTTAACCTTGTTTTCTTGCTCCCAGACTGCTTCATCCTTGGCATAGCAACTAACCTGAGTCACAAAGGATATAACAAGATTTTATAAGACACTAGGATTGAGATTTGAATTGATAGAAATTGAAATCCATAATTTGGGGCAATTGGGTCGGTTCTGTGCATCACCAGTCAGACCGGTGAGGGACACCGGTCAGACCGATGCCGTCCAGAACCGAGCCAAAGGCCTCAAATGCCAATCTCAGCGACTGGAGTGACAATATATGAAAAATGATGATCTAGAAGCAATCCTACACAGATATGTGTCGAAAACACAAAGAAAACATGACTTAGGGTTGGACAGCCTCCACCGGTCAGACCAGTGCAAGCCGTCTGCCCCCAAATCTTGAGTTCTCACAACGTGTCCAACAAAAAGCTATGGATCTATAAGTATGTCTTCTAGGGGTTTTCAGATGTTGTTCTACCAAAGGAAATTCATATCTTTGCACGGAGTAAGGAGATCGGGCAACACGAAGATTTGAATACCTTTTGAGTGAGGAACTCGAAGGGAACTCGAAGAACTTGAAGGGGAATCAATAGAGGGTCCTTGGGATAGTGTTTTCCATCCAATCTCGCGCCTTCTCCTTGGTTGAAGCCTTAGGAATCCATGGGGTTGAGAGCGGTGAAAGGAGGGAGAGAAGGGGTTTCCATGGGTTGAGGAGGAAGAGGAGCTGGGTGAAATGATAGAGGAGAGAGAAAGGAGGGGGTAAAAAGATTGATTCTTTTACTGTGGCCCCACGGGTTGCTCTCGGGCGACACCGGTCAAACTGGTGTGGGGTACCGGTCAGACCGGTGACCCCCTAGGTCCACCCAGTGAAGCTTTATCGGTAGTTCCGGCATGGGATCGGTAGAACTGAAGATTTTGATAATTCCAACAGAGAAACCATATCGGTAGAACTGACCTAGCCTCGGAAGTTCCGGTCCTTCTTTCGCTCTTTGAGATTTTGCCCCTTAAATCTTCATAAGATATTTTAAAAAGCAATTTTCTTCGGGAAAGGGAAGATGTGGCTTAGCGTCGACACCGGTCAGACCGGTGTGTCACACCGGTGCTTCCATGAGTCACACTTTGAACAACTTTTGCTCCTGGCTTCTTCTCAAAGATTGGATAAAAGATATTGAGGTGATAATGATCCATATTTTTCCATATCTTGAAAGAACGTAGGATAATCCAATAAATGATAATTCTTGATTTTTTAAGAGAGAGAGAGATAGATAAAGATGGATTATATGAACTTGAGAAAATCTTCTTAATTCTGACTAGCCATCAATCAAACAAGGGGAACCATAGTCACAACTAAGTTGATTGGGTCGCAAAGACCATGAACCAAATATTTTTCAAAAAGAGCACACTTCCTACACATGCTAGTTGATTTTTCGAAAAGTCTATCCTATGTCACAAAGTGCATGCATCCACTTCAAATGAATAGCTTTTCAAGTATATTTGGCTCATACCTTCTGTCGTATGGACCTCCCTGGGCCCACTACCTCGGTGGGTACCAGGACCGACTACTCGGTGGGCCCCTGGGACTACCCGACTTGCGCTGCACGGTACCTGATGGCGTGAAGCACAAGGACTACGGAGGAAAAGTACTCGGTTAGGAAGCTGTACATGTCCCGCACTGTATGGAAGACTTCTAGACGTACTCGACTAGTAGTCTCTCCCTATTCCGACTTGTAACCCTACCTCTCGGACTATATAAGGCGAGGCAGGGACCCCTCTCTCTATGATCTCATCTCACGGCGTACAATTGCACCATCTTGTAATCATACCCAATCAATCCAGAGCTACGCAGCATACAGGACATAGGGTATTACGCACCTCGCGGCCCGAACCTGTCTAAATTGTGTGCCACGTGTCTCTTTCTTCGAGTTACCGATCTCGGCGAGGCCACATTCATCTACTTCGGGTACTCCCCTTAGTAGGTTGCCGGTCTAAAACACCGACACCTTCAACCAAGAGACATAAGGTCGAGTGAACGTGAAGGTATCAATCAAATATCTAGAGAGGCACACACACGATCAATTGAAACAATAACATGCTAAGGATGTGTTGATGCTCACTAACTCTTATTTTTATGCATCAATAATACATGAAAAAGGACCAAAATGATAAAATCAACAATAGTATAGTGCCTTGGACTAATGTGTCGGGATAGCCATAGGGGTCCCCTAAGAACCAGATAAAAACCCTTTTTCGAAAAATAATAAAACACAAATGAAAGCTCCTCGAACCCTACACAACACTCTCCATGAGGTCGCAGCCCAAAGCGGGAAGGCCCACGGCCTAAAGAAACCACAACGGCCCACCGACCGACCGGCCGAGATACTCCTCGGGCGATTCTCCGCCTCGCTCGAGGGGTTGACACCCACTCGGGCAATACTCTGCCCCGCTCGAGGGCCTGGCACCCCCTCAGGCAATTATTCGCCTCACTCGAGGGGCTGGTGCCTCCTCGGGCGATTCTCCGCCTCGCTCGAGGCCGACCTGGGCCCATGACCTCCACGTCCAATCCCCCGACCAGAGCATTAAATGCTCTCGCACACTGTGGGTGCCCGGGTCAAAGGAGAATCCCCGCCGCGCCGATCCTCTGACACCGCCTGGGAATCATATCCCGGTGCTGTTCCGCCAACCCTCCATGTGAGGCCATCCCTGGCATTATACGGGAGCTGTGCGGTAAGGCCGGTGTCAACTCAGTGACACTGTGTCGCCCAATCCTATACGGCCTCCACGTCCCGCCCCTCGAGAGAGGATGGAGGAACCCTCGAAAGAGGTATGGACTTCAATCCTGCGCCCGCGCGGGACGGCACCGTGACGTCGGACCAGCGGAGCGCATCTCCTCCATCACCTCCAGCCCTGTGCGGCCATCCTCGCCGCTGTGCTGCCATCCCGGGCACTACAGCGCCATCCTCGATGCTGTGGGAGCCCGACACGACAAGACATCACCACCCCCGCTGCTGTGCATCCTCCGGCCTCCCGTCAGCCGCACCCTCGAGTCAGCGTACGGATGGTGACCAAACGAGGAAATCCCCCACAGCTGCCCTCGAAGCCGCTCCTGGACGGGTACAGGGCTTGCCACCATCAACTCCACGGGACTGTGCGCCATGCCGACATATTTAGCTTCAGAACTGTGCGGCACGATTGTAAACCACCTCCCCTTGGCCTATAAAAGGAGGAGGCAGTCCCCTGGCCGCGGGGGGACGACAGATAGCTGCTTACTTGCACGTTTCCACCTTCACCACGATATTGGCACTTCGCCTCAATCAAACCTTAGGGACCTAGAGACCACTCCTCCTCTCCCGCCTTGAATGTAGCCCCCCTCTACAGGCACTACGGTGCAACGTAATACATCGCCTCAAGCGCACCCCTGCTGGACGTACGACCCACGGCCGAAACTAGGATAAACCCATGTCATTATGTTGCTTAGCACCGGCCATCGAGAGATAGATCTCAACGCCTTTACTAGTTAGTGTCGAGACTACTTTCCGCACCGAATGGGCCCAATTCGAGACCTCAAAGGGGTGCAAAAAGTGTTGTGGTACCTGGCCGCCTTGAGCCGCTTCATCTCGCGGCTCGGCAAGAAGGGTTTGCCGCTCTACCGGCTCCTGAAGAAGCATGAACGCTTCTCCTGGACCGCCGAGGCCCAGGAGGCGCTCGACAAACTCAAGATGACACTCGCCCATGCACCAATCCTCACACCGCCTCGAAATGGCGAACCTCTGTGCCTCCACGTCACTGCGACCACCCATGTGGTCAGCGCGGTCATCGTGGTGGAGCGAACGGAGGAAGGCCACGCCCTGCCTGTCCAGAGGCCGGTGTACTATATCAGTGAGGTGTTGTCCGAGACCAAGGCGCGGTAGCCGCAAATTCAGAAGCTGCTCTACGCGGTAGTACTCGCGCGGCGCAAGCTACGACACTACTTCGAGGCCCACCCGGTTATGGTAGTTTCCTTGTTCCCGTTGGGGGGAATCATCCGTAACCCGGACGCCGCGAGAAGGATCACTAAATGGTCAATGGATCTCATGGGCGAAATGCTCGCGTATGCGCCACGTAAGGCGATCAAGTCCCAGATCTTTGTGGATTTCGTCGCTGAGTGGACGGACACGCAGCTGCCCCCGCTGCAAATCCAGGTCGAGTTCTAGACCCTATACTTCGATGGGTCGGTGACGAAAACCAGAGCAGGTGCAGACCTGCTCTTCATCTCACCCCTCGGGGAACACATGAGATACGCGGTATGCTTGCGTTTCCCCGCGTCCAACAACATGGCAGAGTACGAGGCCCTCCTTTGCAGCCTCCGAGCCGCCATCGAAACGGACATCAAATGCCTCGACGTCAGGGGAGATTCGCAGCTCGTGATTGACCAGGTCATGAAGAATGTGAGCTGCCACAACGAGAAGATGGAGGCATATTGCAACGTGTTGACGGTGAAATTCCGTCAACCTAGCCATGAGTTTTGTATCTTATCCATTGGTACTAACCCCCGTGGTATAACAAGTTCACTTGTGCATGTCGGTTTTGGAGTTAAGTGTTTACGCAGGGTTTTAACGTTGAAAGCAAACTTTCGGGATAAGTTCATTAAGCACCTCATGACAAGACCTTGAAGCCCGGTACAAGTCAAGCAATGAAGTGAACATGACTCCAGTAGCCCAAGGACCAAGCCCGACAAGATGACAAACTCCGAGGACCTAGCCAGAAAAGTGCTGAATTTTGCAAGACAAGGAGCTTCGTCCAACTCGGAGAGAAACTGACGACAAGGGCCCACATGCAAAAGGGGAGAGGATCTCGAAGATGCGGGAAGCAACACCGGGAGAAGGAGGCCACGGACTGGGCTGGGATGGGCCCAGGCCGGTCGGCCCAGGCCAGCCAGCCCAGCTTGTTCCGAGGCCCAGTCGGCCTCCCCTTTGACCTAGATGCATCTCGGGCTATTTATAGCCCCCTGACCGAGAGCCACGCATCAACCAATTCGTCATTCACCGCCGAGGAGCAGAGAAGCTTGAGGGACACCATCTCGGAGATAAGGGTCGTGCTAGTTGTCTAGGGTCTCCCTAGCCGACGTGGGAACCTTGCATGGAAGACCACGTCGGAGCTCCGGAGCAAGGATCAAGATCGAGGTAGGATCCCAGTGGTGATCTTGTTCATGTAATCATTCATGGTGAAGTTTTATAGTGAATCCGATTTCTAGAGATCAAGTGCCTTCTCAATGATTTTGTTTTCTTCTTGGTTTTGCTTTTCCCCCAATCTAGTCTATAGCTAGATTGCTTAGGGTGCTCTTGTAGCCGCGGTGGCTAGAGGTGCATACCGGACCGGCCAAGTGATTTCAACTTTTTCTTATCGAACTCGCCCTAGACTACCCGCATGAGTAGGGATACGTTGTGACAGATGGGGGTTCTGAAAGGCGGACGTTTTCGGAGTCGGATGGGAGGCCACGATTTAAAGATGGTTTTAATGAGATTTGCTTTTCTATCTTCATCTATCTTGTTTGGAGCTACAACATAAGCATGATCTAGACTCTCTAGATCGGTTATCTCTTGCTTTCTCTTGCTACCTTTTTAGTAGATTAGATTAGATTCATTTTCTTTACGAGTTAGTAGATTAGATGCAACTTGCTTCTTCATAAGATAGCTTACCTTGCTTTACTAGATTGAATCCTTGCGTTGCACATTGTTCCACGGATTCGATACCATGGGTTCACCACTCGAGGGAAGAAGGGTCCCTTGACTACGATGGGAGACTTGTCCGCTTGCAAGTCTAAACGAACTTTGATACAACTATCAACCGTCAACGAGCCCCTTTTTCTGGCGCCGTTGCGGGGAACAAGCAATCAAGATCCGATCTAGTATCGCTTATTTTTCAGTATTTCTTTTGATTTTCTTTTGCATCTCTTAAGTTTGATCATCCTTGAAAAGAAAAAAAATCAATCAATCTAATCTAGTTTTGATTAACCCTAATTTTTCTTTTGTTAGATTTTTATTTTTTCTAACCCTAACCGGAGATGGTTGGCTACCTCTCCAAGAAACCCAAACTTTTTTCAAAACTTTACAGGCAAAGGAGATGTGCAACACAAGCTAAAGGGTTGGAAACCCTAGATCCAAAAGCCAAATTCGAATGACCGTCAAAATCTCCAAGGGAATCACCACCTCCAAGTCCAAAGGAAGATCAACCTGAACCACCGAGCGCAAGGTCGAGCTATGCACCCCGGGCATCGTTGATCTACCTATCATAAACCTTCAAGACGCCGGAAGGCCGTTAAAATCAAGAGGAGGATGGAGAAGATGGAGATAGAGAAAGAAGCTCAACACCTAAAGGCTGCCGAAGCAAGATCCACATGCAAGGAGTGTGAGGAGTACGACCATGTCCAAGGACGTCGTCACTAAGTTTGAGGCTATGGAGAAAATATTGAAGAATTTAGATGGCAAGGTGATGGAGGTCGGAAACTCTATACGTGCAGTGTTCATCATAATGAAGATGCTAGAGACGCAAGTGGGACAACTTGCCGGGCGCCCGATGGGTGACAAAGGAGAATATCCGAGACAACTTTAAGATCCCGAGAAGGAGAAGGCCACTCAAACTCATTCGGGAGAGATGGAGGATCACACTAAGACCATGAAGATCACGACCGAAGGACCGGAGTTTGAGATGCCGAGCGACTACATGAAGGAAGTTGTTACACCCGTCAAGACCAAAGGACAAAGCCAGCCTGTGAAGACCAAAAATATGACTAAGCCGAAGAATAAGCTCGTTCCCAAGATGGTGCGGAAGTGGGTACCCAAGATTGCAACGCCCGCAAAGAGCGTTGATCCGAAGTAATCAACTGAAGAAGTCTAGCCATGGACTATAAACGAAGCGCTAGGCGGAAGGCAACCCGTTTCGTCGAGTCAAGAATAAGCTACCGGGAGGACAACCCAATTCCAGGTTTTTCAAGTCTTTTTAATAATTCAGTTTTGAATTTTACTACGCAAAACATTAGACTTAGAGTGGTTGAACAATATTAGAGACATAATTCTTGGTTGAATATTTTGCTTGATCATAAACCCTTTACATGAACCATCCTATGTTGTTTGCTTCTTTTTCGAGAAACCCAAACCAAAAAAATTCAGAACCTAACTAAACCTTTCATTCTCTTTATGATGTTGTAGTTGATTTGTTTTTCATGCTAAAAACTCACGAGTAGAGCCACGACTTGTATCTAGATGTTATTTAAATTTCAGCACGTGGTAGGACTCGCGTGGACCTAGAAACTTGACTTTTGGTTGGTTTAAAAATCCATATCTTTGGTTTGTCTAAGATTAGAATTTTTCTATGCCTCATTTAATTTTATTCTATTCAAAATCTATCTTATCTAATCAAAATTAGAACCTAAACCTATGCCCCCATGATCAAGCCGGGAAAAGCTTGCTCTCAACTAATGAAGGCAAACAATACCGGTAAGACCAACATAAAAGTAGTCGGAAATATTTTTCGACTTACATTTGTTTTTAATGCTTTAAAACCTTCTCTAAATTTATGCTTGAGCTCTCCCATAGCTCTGAATTTATTTTTAATTTTCGAAATTAGAGGAGTGCTTAGCATTAAAGCATGCTTAGAGGGAGGCAATCTAGTTAACCTTACCATACATGCACCATGATACATCGTGGGATGCCCCTCCAACATCTTTTATCACACCATGCAAGGACAAGCATGGGGGGGCAGCCAAGGCTTTGTTTTGTAGGAATATCATGGAGGCATGTGAGGCAAGGGAGTATGGAAGTGAGTCAAAGCGAAAACATCAAGTGGAAGGAGCTATAATGCAAGCGAAGGAGTGGACGAGAACGTTTGGAAGGTGCAAGCGGTCACAAAGCAAAATGCGCTAGAGAAGAACCGAGCCAAGAGGAGGAGAGAGGTAAGTCTTCCATCCAACTCTTTGTTCGTGTGCTCTAGTTTGTAGCCCGGAACCACCTTAGCCTTAGCCATCCACCTCGTTTGTTTCGTGCAACAAATCACATACTTAATCCACTCAAAGTCCAGACTCCAAAATAATATTTGTGTACCTTATTACCGGTTGAAAACCCCGGATATATATCTGTGAGGGAGAGTGCTGCAATCATGAAAAAAACTACAAGCCTTTTCACCGAAGAAGGGATCATCGTCGTCTAAGCCATCATCAACATCGAGGAGGCACTCGGTTTTCGAGTCTCCTCAGAGTATGGAGGAGGACACGACACCACCGAGGAGGAACCACACTCTTCTCCTCGGTGGCATGAGGGCTACACGAAGCTCGTTGGAGGAGCCTCCCGTCCAACCTCACCACTTGACACGATCATCCGCTGCACCTCCATACGCACCGCGGTATTCCGAGGGGTATGTCATCATGACGGAGGAGGAGAAGAAGAAGCTCGCTCGCCTTAGGTAGAGGCTTGTAGCGAACGTCGACTTCGACGACCAAGCTCTCCACATATTGGGTTTTCATATGGGACACCGGTGCAATTCTCTAACGGAGTGTCGGCAAACACCCACAAGGAATTCACCTAGGAAATTGACCATGGCGCATATCCTTGATGAAGGAGTGCTGAGTCTCTCATTCCGTTTGGAGGGAGCCCACAAGTGGAGAAGAAGGAAGACACCGTCGGAAGGGTAACCTTGATCAACAGTGCTATGTCTAGCACCTTGATGGGGTAATCTCCTTTCATCCGTGGGTTGTAATCGATCTTGAGATGTGATCGTACTTTGTTGGATTATCTATCTATCATCTTGTGTTGAATATACTTTAATGCTTAAGGTTAGCTACCATGACGTAAAGGGAGTAAAGGTCTCAATGCTTCCTTGGATCCATTCAACACGTCGTGTCCATCTTAGGTCTAGTCATGAATACCTTCGCGAGAGGAGGGAATGGGCGAAACCGTGGTCACGACCCCCAATAGATTAGATTGGTTTTCATGTTCGAAATGATTGCATGTTCTAGTATCGTAGACCCATGGGCGAGTGTCTCCTATTTTCAAAAGGGAGCTCCGGAACAAGTGGATGTGCATGAAGGCACATGGGAAGGTTTTTGGAGTATGATCACGGGAGGAGACCATCAACGAAGAAATATTATCCGGAACCCCATCATTCAAGTGCGTCACTTTTGTGCAAGTGGATTTTTGGGAGAATGAGAGAACAAAGATAACCAACACGGAGTTGAATTGGCTTTACTTGGCTTTGCGAGGCAGCCAATCGACCCCACTCACCTATGATCAATCGGTGGTATTGTTAAGCAACATCGAGTTCGGGAGATATTGGTTCGGGGTGTTGCATCTCCATGATGGCTATCTCTTTGAGACCGGGTATTACAAGGAACCCGAATCATCTCCTACCCGGGACTTCCCTAGGATTTGAGTATATGAAGAAAGACAAATATATAATTAGAGATGAGAGAGGAGGCTTCAAAGTGGCCAAAGTAAACTTATCTCTTCCGGATGAGAGATTAAGACTTTTTCTTGAGGGGAAAGAAGATTGGTTAGAGGAAGGACTTCTTGTGCCGGCGAAGAAAAATGAAAGAGAAGGATTATAGGAGAAGGATCTTCTATGGCCCAAGAAGGAGGTGCACAACAAAATTATGTGCCACCATTTCCGGCGCCGCCAAGTTACTACGGTGGTGTACCAATGCAAGCATGGGGGAGTGGTGCAGCCATACCCCCACCAATTTTTGCGGTGCCCAACGTAGACTTTGCGGAGCCATATGCACATCTTCCTCAACCACAACAAAGTGTGGCCACCATTGGAGGATACGCTGCAAGAAACATGCAAAATATTGCTGCCATCGTAACCAATGCAAACCAAATGGGTGAAGGAAATGCAAACGTCGCTTATGTGCTTGGACACCTTCACCTAGCACCGTCGGACGATTCATAGGAAGAGAGGCGCAATCTTATTATGAGTAAGGGTGCAACAACCAAGACTATTAATATCAACCACCGGCGGAAGATTAGAGAGAGGAGGAGCTTTAGTTATCTTTCATTTACCCCCTTTTCTTTAATTTTCAGCTTGTATGCGCCTATGTATGCGTAGTGTTTTTAGTTTTTACTTTAATTTTCAGCATGTGAGTTAGTGTTTATTTTCATCATGAATAATGTCACCACCTAGTTTTTACCTTTGGTAAAGTTATGAAATTTATGCCATGATGATATATGATTATAATTGCCGCTTTGTTTATCTTTGTAATTGTTTTATGCATGATTAAGCTAATGCTCTCTTAAAATACAAATCTGAAATTATCTAAATGCTAGCTTAATCTTTAGCGGAGGTTATGATAAAAATAAAGACCCATAGTGTTTTATGTGCTCTCAAGTTTTAGATGGATTAAAGATGATTTATTTTTATTCTTAAAAGTAATGCTAACCTTGTCATAAATACCACTTGCATGTTGCTCTACCTATCCAGAGCCATATAAATATTTGAGTGCAAAAACTTAGTATACAAGTTTTATTTTTGGGTGAGTTATTTCAGGCCTTGATTTCTCTGGCCCGAGACTAAGAAGATGGTCATTCCGTTTTTGCGTATCTATCTTTTTGCTAGCCTTTTATCCGTGCATTGTGTATCCCCACATCGGAGATTTCACAAACCTCGCCGGATATCCACCCTTATAACCAAATATCATCTTTTGTGATTACCTCCTTGACCACAACCTATCATTGAGTATGGATCATAAATTCAAGGAAGATCGATGGTGCCAAGATTGAAGACTTCAAGTATCTCTCCAAGAGAAAAGTATTTCCGGTACCTACCTTATCTTTATCACCTCTTTGCCCGAGGACGAGCAAACGTCTAAGCATGGGGGAGGAGGTAGGTACAATGCAACTTTATAGTTCAAGGGGAGCAAATTTAAAAAAATTTGTTGAGAAAGAAAAAGAAAAAATGAGAAAAATAAAGAAAGAATAAAAATATGAGTATGAGAAAATGAGAAAAGAAAAAAAAGAGTATGTATGATATAGAAATAAAATAAAGTGAACTCCCCGGTTCTCTAAAGTGCATTAGGGATTTCAAGGACTCAAGATTAAAGGATCCATACTCATTTTCCAACCATGTGCAATCCGATAACGAGGACTTCCTTTGTGCCTCGGGATCACTCTTTGCCATTTGCACATGTCCACCTATCTCAAGCGTGTGTATTTTTCTTTTTCCCCTCCTTGATTTAACATTATTTTCCAATGACCTTTTTGACGAGTCTCCGTAAGACCATGAGGAGCTTGTCTTATTTTGACAACATCTCATTTATAATATCTTGGTAGGACTAAACTTTCCCAAAAAACTCCATATAAAGCCTACCACATATGTATATGTTATGAGAGGGAAAGGAGTAGAATAAATAGGCTTGAGAGATAAGATGAGATGAGAGTTCATGAGCAAGATGCAAGGCGGTTTAAATTTGTGAACTTGGTTTAGGTCTTTTTCATCTCGTTCTTTATTTCAAAATTTCTGAGATCCATTTGAATTTTGGGAGCATGTTAATACTTGTGGGATAAGCTTAATTAAATATCTACTCTCCGTAGGGATGAAGGCTAGTACATTATGGAACTTTAACGACTAAACTTTTGAGAGCATTATGTTTTCTCATGTATGATCAAGTGCAAGGTTTAAACAATGAAGGGTAACGATGATATCCATCGAAGGCTTACTCGAGGATGAGCAAGGTTTAAGCATGGGGGAGCTGTTGACGGTGAAATTCCGTCAACCTAGCCATGAGTTTACCATCGGTGTTTGCATGACTTTTGTATCATATCCATTGGTACTAACCCCCGTGATAACAAGTTCACTTGTGCATGTCGGTTTTGGAGTTAAGTGTTTACGCAGGGTTTTAACGTTGAAAGCAAGACTTCCGAGATAAGTTCATTAAGCACCTCATGACAAGACCTTGAAGCCCGGTACAAGTCAAGCAATGAAGTGAACATGACTCCAAGAGCCCAAGGACCAAGCCCGAGAAGATGACAAACTCCGAGGACCTAGCCAGAAAAGTGCTGAATCTTGCAAGACAAGGAGCTTCGTCCAATTCGGAGAGAAACCGACGACAAGGGCCCACATGCAAAAGGGGAGAGGATCTAGAGGATGCGGGAAGCAACCGGGAGAAGGAGGCCACGGACCGGGCCGGGATGGGTCCGAGCCGGTCCGCCCAGGCCGGCCGGCCCGGCCTATTCGGGGGCCCAGTCGGCCTCCCCTTTGACCTAGATGCATCTCAGGCTATTTATAGCCCCCTGACCGAGAGCCACGCATCAACCAATTCGTCATCCGCCGCCGAGGAGCAAAGAAGCTTGAGGGACACCATCTCGGAGATGAGGGTCGTGCTAGTTGCCTAGGGTCTCCCTAGCCGACGTGGGAACCTTGAATGGAAGACCACGTCGGAGCTCCGGAGCAAGGATCAAGATCGAGGTAGGATCCCGGTGGTGATCTTGTTCATGTAACCATTCATGGTGAAGGTTTATAGTGAATCCGATTTCTAGCGATCAAGTGCCTTCTCGATGATTTTGTTTTCTTCTTGGTTTTGCTTTCCCCCCAATCTAGTCTATAGCTAGATTGCTTAGGGTTCTCTTGTAGCCGCGGTGGCTAGAGGTGCATAACGGACCGGCCAAGTGATTTCAACTTGTTCTTACCGAACTCGCCCTAGACTACCCGCATGAGTAGGGATACGTTGTGACAGAACGGGGGTTCCGAAAGGCGGGCGTTTTTGGAGTCGGATGGGAGGCCACGATTTAAAGATGGTTTTAATGAGATTTGCTTTTCTATCTTTATCTATCTTGTTTGGAGCTACAACATAAGCATGATCTAGACTCTCTAGATCGGTTATCTCTTGCTTTCTCTTGCTACCTCTTTAGTAGATTAGATTAGATTCGTTTTCTTTACGAGTTAGTAGATTAGATGCAACTTGCTTCTTCATAAGATAGCTTACCTTGCTTTACTAGATTGAATCCTTGTGTTGCACATTGTTCCACAGATTCGATACCTTGGGTTCACCACTCGAGGGAAGAAGGGTTCCTTGACTACGACGGAAGACTTGTCCGCTTGCAAGTCTAAATGAACTTTGATACAACTATTAACCGTCAACACAACACCGTGCGCGCCCTTGAGGACAAATTTTACGACATTGAGCTCAATCACGTCCCCCGCAAGTACAATGAGGAGGCGGATGAACTCGCGAAGGTCACGTCGGGACGAATCACCATTCCCCCGAACGTTTTCGCGCGAGACATGGCAAAGCTGTCCGTCGATCTCGAGCCGCCACCCTCGAGCCAGGAGGAACCATCAGGGGCTCCCTCGAATCCAACGGGCGCGGAGCCCATGGACGAGGACCTCTTGAACGAGGTGTTCGTGCCCTCCTTGCTCGAGAGTTATGGCGTGGACGAAGCTGAGGCCATGGAGACAGAGCCCCCCCCCCCCGCGCAGAGGATTGGCGGGCCAAATACCTCGCTTGGATTGATCGAGGGGAACTTGCCCCTGTTAGGTTCGAAGCCAGACACGTCGCCAGGATGGCCAAGTCGTTCACTATGATCGACGGTTAGCTGTATAAGTGCACCGTGTCTGGCATCCTGCAGCTGTGCATCCCCATCCCCCACGGTCGCGAGCTTATTCAAGACATCCATGCGGGCGTATGCGGCCACCATGCGGCGTTGCGCACTCTCGTGGGCAACGCATTCCGTCAAGGCTTTTATTGGCCTACTGCGGTCGCTGACGCCAACGAGGTCGTGCGCACCTCCGAGGGGTGCCAATTTTACGCCCGCAAGACCAATCTTCCGGCCCACGCCCTGCAAACCATACCCATTATGTGGCCATTCGCCGTATGGGGGATGGACATCGTCGGGCCCTTGCGAAAGGCGCCCGGGGGCTACACCCACCTACCGGTCGTTGTGGATAAATTCTCCAAGTGGATCGAGACACGTCCAATCACGAACCTCAGGGCAGAACAGGCCGTGACCTTCTTCACCGACATCATCCTCCACTTCGGAGTGCCGAACTCCATCATCACTGACAATGGTTCCCAATTCACCAGCAGAAAGTTCTTGGAATTCTGTGACAAACACCACATCCGCGTGGATTGGGCAGTCGTCACACATCCGCAGACCAATGGTCAAGTGGAGCGTGCCAACGACATGATCCTACAAGGCCTTAAGCCCAGGATTTTCGACATGCTGAACAAGTTTGGCCGGAAATTGCTCCAGGAGTTGCCGTCGGTCATTTGGAGCCTCAGAACCACTAGGAGCAGAGCCACGGGATTCACTCCATCCTTCCTAGTCTATGGTGCGGAGGCTGTTCTCCCCACGGACTTAGAATACGGGTCGCCCAAAGTTCATGGCTATGATGAAAACGTCAACCAGCGAGCCCGCGAGGACTCACTGGATCAATTAGATGAAGCACGCACCGTGGCCCTGATGCATTCGGCGAGATACCAGCAGGCGCTAAGGCGGTACCAAGCCCAGAAAATCCGGCGCCGAGACTTCGACGAGGGTGACCTAGTCCTAAGGCTGCACCAAGACAATCGAGGCCGCCACAAGCTGTCACCTCCATGGGAAGGGCCCTACGTCGTCGTCAAAGTGCTCAAGCCCGGCACCTATAAATGGGCGAACGAGGATGGCGAGGAGCTCACCAACGCTTGGAATATCCAACAACTACGTCGCTTCTACCCTTAGAAAGGATTTCCAAGTCTTTCGCATATCTGACACCCCAAGTCGGTTGTATAAATGTAATTTTTTCATTAAATAAAGTCAAAGGGCGACTCGGTTTTCTCCCCGAAAACCAAGTCCCCCTCGGGGGCTACTGCGCGGGGTATTCCCTCCAAAAAATGGTCCCATTTTTCACATAAACTTTTATTGCAAATGCGCTAAGTACGTCTCGACCCAGGCTTCGGGCAAATTCACGCGGGACGCGAGCGGCCAAAGGGCGAAGACGCGCAAGTCGGCGATAGCCCACGCCTCCAGTAGGATACGACCCTTCTCCCTTGCCACTTTACCTATAAGCTACTCGCAGAAATGAATCTTTCCAGCAAAAAATCGCCCAGGCAAAGGGAAGAAACGGAACAACACGACTGATCAAATAAAAATGAGCATTAAAAACTTACAAACATTCAAATGCTTTAGGTAATTTGTGCTTATTACACGAGCCACGCGGCCCAAGTTCTAACAAAAACTCAAAGGGCTTGAACGCCCAACTACTTTCAGGGCTCGAGGGGGCCAGCCAGAGGAGCGCCTAGAAACAGGATCTCTATGAAATCTTCGGCAAGGACATTGGTGGCAGGGGCGGCAAGCGCATCCACGCAGTTCATCTCGCCCTCAGCATCGTCGTCGTCGAGACTCTTGGGGATGACGTAGCTCGTGGAGATCGCCTCGAGGTTGACCCGGTATTGCGATGCTACCACACCAAGGGCCTTTTGGACCCCCAGGTGGAGTGCACGATGCACACGTCGGGTGACATGCCTGCACAAGGTGCGGAGGCGACTCGCCGCGGAGCTCCGGCCTGCGCTTCGCCCTCCTCCACGGCCTGGCACACCTTGAGGGACACGGCTCGCAGCTCCTCCAGCTCCTGCTGGGAGGAGTTGTAGGCCATCTGGATCACCTGGGCCGGGTCACCGATGTCCCAAAAACCGTTCTCAGGACTGTAAACAAAAATACGGATTGAGTTGGGAGTGGATCCCAACGAACTTAACCAACGAGCAAAAAGTAGGAAGAACAACTCACGATCGACCTGCTTCTTCTCTGACTCGAGGGTGGCATGCGTAGTGGCGGCCGCCCTTGCGGCTCGAGGATGATGACGTCCTTCTCCTCACTGGCCTGCCGCAAGTCCTCGAAGGACACGCCCTCCTGGACTAGCTACCCGATGAGCTGTGTGATCTCCGCGTCCCGGAGCTTGAGGGTAGCCCGCGCCTCCTCCAGCGCGGCGTGCTCCCGCTGGAGTTGGCCTTGTGCTTCTTCCAGGGCTGAGCGCTCGCGCTCGAGGGCAGCCTAGGCCTCCTTAATGGCAGCCTGTTCCTGCTGGAGCCAAGTCTCCGCCTGCTGGCGCGCGCCTTGCTCCTGGCGGAGCCGCTTGTTGTGAGGTAGCGAAGCTACCCAACACGATCAATGAAGGGAAACTAAAGCTCAAGACTCAAAACCGTAAACCAAAACTCAAACACAAGCAGAAGAAAACCCTAAGCTCCTTCTCAATAGTGAATTTCTCAAAAGCTGATCCCCTTTACAAGTGTTGGTACATCTCCTTTTATAGGGAGACGAACGGACTTTTTTACATACCGAGAATACGCTTGTGTAAAACAGATCAAAACAGAATGTGCTAGGCTAATTTTGGGAAGTCTCCAATTAGGTCTTCACGTAATCGGCGCTGCGTGACGTCACGCCGCAAATCACAGCGCCTCTCTTGTTGTCAGCACGTGCGCTTGTCGGGAGAAGACCCTCAATCCTTTGGAGACTCCCCTTTCGCCTGGCGCATCTTTTCACCTGAAACGCATGTCATAGACAAACTTGAATGCATTAGATGTTAGGGATGACGGAACCCCCTAGGCGAAACCCAGGCTAAGATTGACTGGGTGGGTAAGATTCGCCCCTGGGGTTTCGTCGTAGAGAAAACCGAGCAGCCTAACCGAAACCCTAACACTTTGAATTGCTGGACTTATTTGGTTGCTCTACTGGTTACGAAGGGTGCTGATCAAAAGATGGATTCTGGAAAATGAAAATGGACTTAAAGGCTCGTAGGGTTTCACAACTGAGCCTTTCGAATCGAACTTGACTAACTAAAATGATCTCACGATTTAGCGTACGAAAGGCTTGATTCCGAATCCCCCAACACCGCTACCCCACCGCAGCAAGCGAGGCGACCTTATCTGCCAGGTCAGCCCCCAGCCGCTCGGCCTCCTTGGCCTTCTCCTCAGCCTGGGTCTGCCAAGACCGCGCCCTCTCGAGGGTGGCACGGTCCTGCTGGAGCTGAGCTTGCGCTGCAGTGAGAGTCATCTCCCTCTCTGCCGCCGCGGTCTGCACCTCAGCCAGGGTCACGCGCACCTTCTGCAGCGCCTCGTCTCACTCCAGGAGCGCGGCCTTCACCATGTCAACCGCAGAGCCACCCTCCGCAGTCTGGGCGCTTTGGTCCATGAGTGTATCCTGCACGGCTCGCAGCCAGTACTCCAGCCAGCCATTGTCGGCCAGCAGGGCCTCCACAAGGGTGTCAAGGGCGTCATACTGGCTCCCATACCAGTCAAGCTCGGTGCTCAACTGGGCAAGGCGACTGTACCTCACCCAAGCCCGACCCTCCAGTTCCTGCGAATGGCAGTCAAGGACACGGAGGGAAGCAAGATCGGGAAACACCCAACGCAAAAAAAAAGATGAGGAGCAAGCCTCGAATCCGACAAAAAACACTTACCTCAAAAAGCCGAATCAAGGGACCCCCATGAATCCACAGCGCCTCGGTCAACGCGTTGTTGATTGAGATGTCGTGATCACGAAACTCATGCCACAACGCCTGCTCGGCCTGGGCTTTGTTGAAGTGGGCCGGTGGCCCGTCGACCCGGCGCAGCCCCTGCTCCGGGTGCGCGACGGTGACGTCAGGGTTGGGCGGTGCGTCGTGAGACGTCGAAGCCTCGGTATCATGGGCCGGGCGCTGCGACATCACGCAATCGTCTTCCCGCATCACCAGCACCTCCGGCGTGCGCTCGGGGGCTGACCCGGGTCGTCCCCTCGATTGGCCCCACCCAGGGGGTGCGTCGTCGTCAGCAGCGGCCCATGCTGCCCTGTGGTCCCTGGTGGGCCGGCCCTCCGGACGAGCCTGCCTGTGCCCTTGGGGAGAGGCGCAGGGGACAAGTGCCTGCGACGTCACCACCACAGCCTCTTCTTGCCGCGGCCCGGCAACCGCCGGCCCGTGACACGTGACGGCTTGCCCGTCACCGCCGCGCTCGCCGCTGCCCGCGGCGCCCTCTCCGAACGCCGCCTTGTCATCACGGGCACTCCTGATCTAAGTGCCTTGGCAAGTGTGAGGGCGGGGACGGTCAGCATCACCCTGACAACAGGAAATCAAAGGAGTAAGCGACCGCCCCTCAAAATCAAAAGTGCACGAGGGAAGATGCAACTCACCTCAAATTGGAGAATCCCTGCTTCCTCTTCCTTTAGGGCTGGGGGGTGCCTCCGTCGCGCCCACCGGCGCCTCCTCGACGCCTGCTGGCGCCTCCAACAATGGCCCGGCGGTGGGCGCTTCCGCGCACGCCGTGTGCGTCAACTCCACAGCCGTCTCCTTGACCCGTGGTGACGGGGGTAGGGGGTTCCACCTATCGGGGGTGGCCAGCCCCCATCACTGTAACACCCCGTGTTTTTGCTCAGTGGTGAATAGTGCTAATGACTCTTCTAACTACTTCTCTAACCACTTTTGGGAACCCTAGGTCAACCCATGGTCAAAACCCTAGCCTAAAACCCTAGTTTCCCCCTTTGATCCCTGGTGCCATTCTAGAACTTTAGCACGTTCTCCAAAATCTCTCTAAACACTTCAAAACCACCCAATGGAAAAAAGGTGCAGTTTTGCAAGGCACACAACTTTCATGAAGATTGGCATTGCTAGTTTGGAGTGGAAGGGTGTGAAAAATGCAAAAACAGGCACTGGAGCACTATTCCTGGGCGTCGAGATTTTGGTCAACTTGCACTGCCATTCCTGCTCAAACCAGTGAGTAAAACCCCCTAGAGCCTTTGGAATTTTTTGTAGAGGGTAACTTGCTGAGCATCTTTGATATTCAAAGTTTGGACCACTTCTATTTCGAAAATGGGAGAAAAACTGGTGCAAAGATGGTTAAACAAAAATGTTTGGCGCAGCCGGTGCTCTCGCGCACAACGTCGCCCGCGCGCCCGCCACGTCGGCTCGCCGTGCCCCGGCCGCGCACGCACGCCGAGGCGCCGGAGTGACCAGCGGTCCGAGGCCCGTGTCGCCACCACCGTGCATCTAGGGCCCGTGACGCGTGCGTGGAGTCCTAGACCGGTGACACGCGGCCCGCGCGCACACGCCGGCGGGCGAACCGCCATCCGCCATTGGCCGCTGAGGGCGCTGCACGTCGCCATCTGCCTCCGTGCCATGCCATCACTACTGTAGGCCGCGAAGCTACCGAGCAACCGCCTCGACGAGTCCCCGGGCCTTTAAACCCCCCTGCCTCACTTCCTTGCAAGCCCGAGCCACCCACCGCCGCCTGCCATTAGCGCCGCCGGCGAACTCCTTGCTCCGCTCGTGCCCGAGGAAAACCAGTGATCCTGAGCTCTTCCCTAGCCCACACGTGAGCCTCCACCCGCGCACGATGGCCTAGCCTCACTTGCATTGCACCGGAACCTGAGCCGCGGCGGCCGTGCATTCACTGCCTCGCCGCCGGCCATCGCTGGAGCCCGCTCCGACCTAATATCCACCGCCAATCGAGCTCATGTGCGCTTCTGTGGAGCTTAGTGCCATTTGTTGTCTTAGTCCGGCCGGCTATCGCCGCCGACGAGCTCTCCCCGCGGCGGAAGGGCACTTGTGTAGCGATTGGACTCTTGCAGGGGCCTGAGTGTTAACCCAAGGGCTTTTGTGTGAACTTATAAATCTTACAGGGTCGGCTGAGTAAATATATTCTAGTGTTTTTACCTCTATGTCCAGTGACTTGTAAATTCATTATCAAATCATAGAAAAATCCAAAAATGGCAGACCCAATTTTGTTGTGCTCTTTGTGAAAAGAGCTACAATTTTTTGCAAAGGATGTATATGCTTTTGAGCTCTAATTTTTGCATGAAAAATAGAAAACCTTTTTACCTAGATCTGTTGTGTAGCCAAATCCATACATGATCTTGCGCTGGATTTTGGATATGTTGTGGACAAAATTTGCACAAAGTTACTGAAGCAATCTTTTTATATGATTTATCTTGTTTTATTGACTAATCTGCCCAGATGATTTTTGTAGCTTAAAATAAATTTATTGTTGAGCCCAACTTCTGGATATTGTATTGTTGTACTAAAATGCACCTCTGGTGAATTTACCATGATTTTATCTCTGATAGAAATATTATTTCCTAACTTATGCTTGTTTTTATTCATAAATGTATAGATCAAGATCTGTAATAGCTCTAGGTGTGTTTGTTGGTTTCTTAGGCTTGTTTTAGACCGAAGCATGTGTAGGAGAAAGTTTGGCTCTAGTACTATTATATTTATTTTTTTATATGCATTTATCCTTTTTTGCTAGCTAGTAATGCTTTTATTTGTGTGCTTTAAATTCAGTGGCTCAAATTTGATTGCTTGCTGTCCAAATAAGTGTTCCCTTGTTAGTAGGACCAGCGGGTACTGTTTGGCTAATTTTGAGGCTTGTTGGTTGTTGAAAAGTAGGAAAACTAGATTAATCTAGTAAGGCAAAAGTAGGGCAAATTATTCCTTTTTGTGTTTGAGCTCTATAAATGAATTAGGAGAATAATTTGTGGCAGGAAAGTGCATTTCCTTGCTGTTTTACATTTAAACTAATTATTCTTTTATAGATGTGTACACAATCACCATAAAGAGAAGGCTAATTAAACTTTTTGATTATCTTTTAAAGGGAAAATGATTAAATACTTTTGTTAGGGTGAATATGGCCAATAAATGGATTCTTGTGGATGTTTTCTAATGATTGATAATTAAATTAAATTAACTACACTTCTAAACACTGCATTGCATCCTCCGTGTAGAAGTCCCTGACGGTAACTATACGCTCGTGCCAGCTGACGAGGATGAGGGAGCAGGAGGAGACGTGCACTACGTGACCGTAGAGCAAGACCCAGACCAAAGCCCAGAAGTTTGTGGGTCTGCCTGTGCTGACGAAGGCAAGCCCCGGTTTAATCATTAACCCATGTGTTCACTTTCAAGCTTCTGAATTTATCATTGCTTTCTTATGTGCATTTACGTTGAGGAGTTGAATTGAAACCCTAGTTGCATGATCCTTAAGTACCCATGATCTTTTACTAGCATGTTAGGTCGCTAGTTGCTATGCTCTAAGGATCTGGTACAAGTCGAGTGATGTTAGTCACTCACGAGAATACGATCTCTTTTATGGGATCACCATATGTATAAATGGATTGCTCAAGTGGTAAGAGCATGGGATTTGGGCTGCGGTCCAATGGCTTCATTGGTTAAGTGTTTGAAATTATTAAACACTTGTCGGAAATGGGCACGGTAAGCCTATTACCTAAATGAGCCGGTACGGGGTTTTACTATCACTACTCTTAAGGTTGCGGTCCCAGGCTCGCAACCCGAGTGCATGCGTGAGGCTGGGTGACCTTAGTGGCGTACCCCAGATAAACCTTGTACTTAAGACTGTGAGTTATTATCCCCAAACCGAAGAGTGACGGGAACCGCCTGGGTGGTGAACTCTTAGTGAGGACACCTCCCGTGTGTTTAGGTCCACCTTGCAAGGTTTTGAATCAATCGATTGTCGACCTCTCACCGTTATCTGAGACTACTTAATCTACTAGCCATGATATCCCTTTATGATGGAACTTTGTGAAGATTATTATTTGACTAATTGCTTGCACAACTATGATTGCAATAGTTGCTTATCTAGTAATGATTACTTCTACTAGAACATGAGCTAAAATGTGAAAGTAAGGATCCACTACTTAGTAGCTTTTTGGCAAACAAACCCACTAGCCAAAAGCCATGCATGATTAGAGGTAAAGTCTTTCTTTAGACGGCTAAGTCTTGCTGAGTATTAGTATACTCAGTCTTGCTTTAAAATGTTGTTTCCAGGTAATGCATATGATGCGTGGCCAGGAGAACTTCCACCCAGCTGGGAGCTATAATGGGTGGATGACGAGTAGTGATTGCATCGTGGACAAGCCTCCTATGATGTTGACCGTACGGTTTAGTTTCCGCTATTTTGAATAAACTCTGAACCATTTACTTTCATGTCAAAGAACTATGTTTGTAATAATGGACCCTACAGGGATTTGATGTTAAATTGTAAGGCACTCCGGACTCTCCTTCATGGGAGTTTTAATGCATACGTTCGATCCTCTCTGTGTTGTCAAGTGATTTACCGGGTGTTAACCCGGGAACACTCAACAGATGATTCTTTATTATAGCTTAATGACCAAATGGAGTGGTTTAGGAGATAGTACGAAATTATCTCGGGTGGGGTTGTCACAATCACTCTCCTCCTCCTCGTCCGACGGCGAGTTCGCCAGCGCCAGCGGAGGGGAGAGTCCTTGCTGCTCGCGCAGCCGGTACTCCACGTTGTACTACTCCAGGTGCTCCCGCCGCCTGAGCCTCTTCTCCTTCGCGTGCACCGCCCGCTCCTATTCTCACCGCTGCGCGGCGTGGCCAGCCGCCTGGGCCCGGGGCGTCGGCGGGCCCTCTGTTGACAAGAATCGTCAAGACCAACACGAATACGACACAATAACCCAAAGAGAGAGGAGAAGCGCACTCACCGGCGGGGCGTCGGGGAGCATCACAAACGACCAAAGGTCGTCGTCGCCGTGCGGCACCGACTTAAGGCTGACTGCACGCCTCGTCATCGTGGTCATGTGCTCCGGGAGGAGGCGCTCCTGCAGTAGCCGCGAGCACGCCAGCAACGTGGGGTTGGCCGCGTCACTCATCTTGAAGATGCGGAGCTCCCTCTCCATGAGGGGGACAATCCGTTGGTGGTGGAAGTTGGCGATGATTGAGGTCGCTCCCAGTCCGGCATCCGCCAGGCACTGCAGCGCGGTGGTGAGCGACTCCAGCCTCTGCTGACGCGCGGAAGGCAACACACAGTGGTGCCAGGCGTCGGTCTTCGCCATCAGCACCTTGCCGGTGTAGGGGGGAGACCGCCGACATCGTTGCAAAGGTAGAACCACCCCTTTCCCAGTCCGCATTGTTCGAAGTCATCGTGTACGGCAGGTATAGTTCCTTGCGTGAGTCCCGCAGCGCGAACATCAAGCCGCCATGGTAATGGTGTGGATCTCCGCGCAGAACAGGTGCACCCAGAGATCCCAGTTCGCTGGGACCCTAAGAACACCTCACAGACAACAACAAAGGTGGCCGCCTGCGATATAGCGTTGGGGGCGAAGTTGTGGAGCTCCACTCCATAGTGGTAGCACAACCCCCACATGAAGCGACTTGCCGGGGCTGTGAAGCCGCACTCATGAAGCTGGATGAAGCTGACGACGTAGCTGTACGGCAGGTTGGGCTCCCTGTCCGACGCCGGTGGGACCATCCACGCCGGGTACGTCCCTTCGCCGGCCGGCGCCAGCAGCCCACCGTTAACCAGCTCGTTCAGAGTGAACGGCGTCACCGTTGACCGGGTCTAGGGGAGAGGCTCTAGCACTACAATTGGCTGAGGCGGAGCCATTGCGAGCGAGAGCAGAAAGCTGGGAAGGCGGCAAACCGGGAGCAAAGCGAACAAGGGCAAGGTTGGCGGAGCGCGCGGCTGGGAAAGGGCATGATTAAAATCTTGTTGAACCCAAAATTTGGTTATTGCTTGATGGAGTAATTTTCCTAGGGTGATTGCTTGATCTTAGATAAGGTTTCCTCTCTTTTGATCCTAGGCAAAATTCTGGCAGGCTCTGTTGCTGTCATTTCTCAATTTTTGTAGCCAAATCTGTGAGAAATCTGACTAGATATCCTTTAGGAAAGTTGTTTCTTATCAAATCTAGCATCTACTGTGAATTTCTCATGATTTTAGGAATTTTCTACCAGGAGTTATGGTCAGTTTAGTGAGGCTCTGTACTGCTGTTTTTCTGGGTAACCTTCCTCTAAACATGGAATTGTTTGAGCATGTTCCAATCCAATATAGATCTACCTTTGAATACTTGAATACCAAAAGTGTGAATAATTATGTTACGGAATTGCTGCAGAAATTTGGGGATTTTTGGGGCCCTGGTTTTTATGTTATGAATTTTTGTTCATACCTGCCAGATTTTACCCCTTTTGCTCGTATTGATGTCGTTTTGATGTCTAACGTGTAGTCCCTAATTTTTGTACAGATGGTGCAGCCACCGATCTACGAGATCAACGCGGACAGTACCATTCGTACCGATGCCCTTCACTAGGAGGGTTTTCCCGCATTTTGTGGGAGACTCTCAGTGAGGTTGGCTACACTACGCCGCCAATGTACGAGGTGGTCTCGTTTTGGGACCAGGGTGTTCCCTACGGCCGCACGACCGCGACCGTGCTACCCCACCCCGAGCACCCGAAGTGGGCAGACTTGAGCATGATGTTCTTTGCTCACCGCGATGTCGAGTCAGTCGAGTTCGCGGCCATGCGGATCCTCCACACCTTCTGCGAGCAGCACCCGGACGAGGTGATGCTCACATCACTGGGGTTGTTCCCGGCCATGGACCCACTTGACCCGGCTTGGCGTGAGCGTATGTCACTCACCGACGTGTTGCTCACGACTGACCCCCCAGAGGTCATTGTGCGCCAGCTTCTGAAGTTGTTGGAGGCGGTCTACAACATGCAGGTGTTCCGTCTCTCCACTCAGGGCATGCTTTTAGTTGTGTTGATGGACTCCATGGCGGTGAGGGATATCCTTACCCTCGACCTTCAGTTTGAGTGACAGACCGTTGCTCACCTCCAGTAGGAGCTTGTTGCGCTTCAGGACGAGCGTATCCAGTGGCACCAGGAGCGTGCCGAGTTCACAGAGCAGCTGCACGCCAGAGAACACGCTCTTGAGATGGCTCAGGTGCAGTTAGCTCACACGGAGGCCCAGCGTTTTGCCTTGGTGAAGAACGTGGCGAAGATGTAGAACCAGGTAGCTGACTTGGAGATAGAGGTGGAGGTGTGGCAGGCGTTGGCACACCAGGGGCAGCAGCCACCGATCGCTCCACCGGCTGCACCTGCCGCTCCGGACGAGCTACAGGGAGCTTCGGGCTTGAGCAAGGACAGCGTTGACGGTCCACCACCCGCTTCTCCAGATACCAGTGCGGGCGCCGCTGCGGGCTACTAGTTGTCTAGTGGCTGTCTTTTAGAGAAAAATCATGTACTCTTAGTTTAGCCTTCTCAGCTAGCTTTTGTGTAAGGGTCAAGGCTGCTCAGAGAGTACGTGTGATGATCTTTTATTGTACATAAGTGTGTAGGTGATCCAAAAACTCCACATTATGTAATGCTTGGATGAACACCTCTTATGTTGTCGTTCCTCAATGAATACATTAGGGTTGTTGTGATCAAAATTTCACCTTGTGTTGAATACCAAAGTTGTGTGGTATGTTGTGGAGATTATGCTCACCAAAATTCACCACATTTGCATAAGCGGACCGAGAATTATGGCGGAATTCGTGCAGTTCGGCCTCCAGCAAAAACAGCTAGGCAGAACCTCGATTTCGGAATTTTTCGGGCATGATAACGTTAGAATTGGACCTCGGGTTGAATACCAATGTTGGAGCTTACTAAATTTTGCACTTGCTGACCAAAAATGGGGAATTTTTCCTATTAGGGGCAGAGAGTTATGAAATTTCTAACAACTCAGCTACGCTGTCCGGTTTTCACCAAAGTGTTGCGATGAGTTTTCGTTTTGCATATTCTTCTTGTGGATGTTGTAAACAAGCTTGCGAATATGTGGCTAATGAAAACCTCATGAATTTCAGATGGTGGGACCAACCCGTGCTCCCCCCAACGGTTTTGGTGCAAGTGGGAGTGACGCCCCGCCACCACCTCCCAACATGACCATTCAAGAGCAATTTATGGTCACCCAAACTGAGGTGATGCGTCAGCTCTTGCAAATGCAGCAACAACTTGCTCAGCAGCTGCAGAACAATCTCCGTGGGGAGAATATCGAGGGCCAACCTCGAGTCACCAAATATGAGCATTTCTATGCCATGAAGCCCCCGACTTTTGAAGAGGCCAAGGAGCCAGTGGTTGTTGATGCGTGGATCAGGGCCATTGAGGCCAAGTTCTTCGTGTTCACCTTGCACTGCTCCGAAGAGTGCAAGTCCAGCTTCGCTGCCCTCTGGCTCCGTGGTGCAGTGCTAATATGGTGGGAGAATTTCAAGACCATGATTCCCGCGGGACATCAAATCACATGGGATGAATTCAAGAGGGTTTTCAAGGAACATCACATTCCTAAGGGTCTAATGGACCGAAAGATGAAGGAGTTTCTTGCTCTAAAGCAAGGTTCTGACACGGTGTATGAGTATGCTAAGAAGTTCAATGCCTTGTGTCAGTATGGAGGGCATCATGTTGACAATGATGCCAAAATGTTAGAGCGTTTTCGTGATGGACTACACGGGGATCTCTATGAGAGGCTTAATCTTTATGAGCCTAACAGTTATCAGGACCTTGTGAACAAGGCCATTTCTCAGGAAGATGCCATGACAAAGGCTCAGAAGGATAGGAAAAGGCAGGCTGGATTCACCACTACCGGTGGGTCAGGCAAGAAATTCCGCTTTGTCAAGAAGGTTACTCAAGGTCCTCCCCGGTCATCTTCAACTGGACACTGGAGAGTGACCCCATCTCAGAACAAGCCGTCTGGGAATTTCCAGTACCACAAGGCACAGCAGCAGCCATACAAGCCTAGTGCACCCCCAACCAACAACAACAACAATGCTGCTAAAGACCGTCGCTGCTATAATTGTGGGCAGCCAGGGCACTACATCAGTGAGTGCCCTAAACCCAAGCAGAACAAGCAAGGTGAAAGCCCAGATTTCCGTTAGGGCAATCAAGGCAAGAAACCCGTGGTGCAAGTCAAGTAAGGCAAACTGAACTTCACCACCATGGTTGACATTCCAGAAGGAGCAGCAGTGCTAACGGGTACCTTCTCTATCCGTGGTCACCCTGTAAAAATTTTGTTTGATTCTGGAGCAACCCATAGTTTCATAAGTGAAACCTAGTGAGCAAATTGGGGTTACATTCTTGCCACACCAAAAAAATCTTTTGTAGTATCCACCGCAGGAGGAAGGATTCCCTCCAACACTATAACTAAAGCCGTACCTTTGCATCTTGGTAGTAGAACTTTCTTGACCAATCTGATTCATTTGGGGTTTGGAGGCCTAGATGTGATTTTAGGGATGAATTGGTTGATCCAACATCAAGTTATTTTGGACATTGCTAACAGGATGATAGAAATCCATTCCCCTACCAGTGGACACACTACCTTGTACTTGCCTAAAGCTGAAGGCATAAATCCTTGTTCCTATACTACAGTAACCGTCCAGCTAGAAAACATTCCAGTAGTGTGTGAGTATCCAGATGTCTTTCCCGATGACTTGCCTGGCATGCCACCAGACAGGGACGTCGAATTCGTCATAGAGCTTCAGCCTGACACAACTCCTATCTCTAAAAGACCTTATCAAATGCCACCCAAAGAGCTGGCCGAGTTGAAGAATCAATTGCAAGAATTGCTTGATAAAGGGTATATCCGCCCAAGTTCTTCTCCTTGGGGAAGCCCCACTCTTTTTCTGAAAAAGAAAGATGGTAGTTTGTGATTGTGTGTCGACTATCGTCCACTCAATGCGATGACAATCAAGAATAAATATCCCTTGCCCCGCATTGATTTTCTCTTTGATCAATTTGCTGGTGCCAAAGTCTTTTCCGAGATCGATCTTCAATCGGGCTATCATCAAATTAAGATTTGAGTAAGCGATGTTCCAAACATAGCTTTCTCTACTAGATATGGCCTTTATGAATTTCTGGTGATGTCTTTCGGTCTCACAAATGCACCTGCCTATTTCATGTACCTTATGAACTCAGTCTTTATGAATGAATTAGACAAGTTTGTTGTTGTATTCATTGACGATATCCTCATTTATTCCAAGAATGAAGCCGAGCATACGAAGCATCTTCGTATTGTCTTGCAGCGGTTGAGAGATCACAAACTTTATGCCAAATTCTCTAAATGTGAATTTTGGTTGGATAGTGTGAAATTCTTGGGTCACACTATTTCCAAGGATGGTATCTTCATGGATCCTAGCAAAGTGCAGGAGGTCATGGATTGGAAGCCACCCAAGTCGGTACATCAAATCCGAAGTTTTCTGGGTCTAGCTGGCTATTACCGTCGGTTTATTCCGGATTTCTCTAGAATAGCTAAACCCATGACTGAACTGTTGAAGAAAAGTGTCAAGTTTGTATGGAGTGAGGAATGTGATAAAGCCTTTCATACCTTGAGGGAACATTTAACCTCGGCTCCCGTGTTGACACAACCAGATATGTCCAAACCGTTTGAGGTGCTTTGTGATGCTTCGGCACTGGTCTTGGTTGCGTGCTTATGCATGAAAACCGAGTCATTGCTTATGCCTCACGAGCACTTCGACCTCATGGAATTATCCCACTCACGATCTTGAGCTGGCAGCGGTTGTTCATGCCTTAAAATTTTAGCGGCATTACTTGATGGGTAATCGCTGCAATATCTTCACCGATCACAAGAGTCTCAAGTATATTTTCACTCAGTCAGATCTGAATATGAGGCAAAGAAGATGGCTGGAATTGATAAAAGATTATGATTTGGAAGTCCATTATCATCCCGACAAAGCTAACGTGGTTGCAGATACGCTTAGCTGCAAGCATTGCAACTATGTGACGTTAGAGCCATATAATGAGGCTTTATGTGAAGAAATGAGGAAGCTTAACTTAGAATTGGTTGAGCATGAAAATCTTTATGCCGTCTCAATCGAATCCCCTCTCCATGAAAGAATTGCTAGATCTCAACTTATCGATGAAGAGGTTCAGAAAATCAAACAGAAGTTAGATGAAAGAGATCCCAAGTTTGATTGTTTCCGGAGGGATGATAAGGGAGTTGTATGGTTTGGGCAGAGATTAGTTATTCCCCAGGATCAGGACTTAAAGAAGGAGATTTTGGATGAGGCTCACCTCTCTAAATTTACAATTCATCTGGGTAGTACCAAAATGTACCGTGACCTTAGGGAAAATTTTTGGTGGTCAAACATGAAGGGTGAGGTAGCCGAGTATGTGTCTGGTTGTGATACATGTCAAAGGATCAAGGCTAGTCACCTCAAGACCGCAGGTCAAATGCAACCATTGTCTATTCCTGCATGGAAGTGGGACGATATAAGCATGGATTTCATCGTCGGGTTACCTCTCACACCCCGGAAGCATGATTCCATTTGGGTAATAGTGGACCGGCTGACCAAGACTGCTCATTTCATTCCAGTCCACACTACCTATTCAGCCGAGCGCTACGCGGAAATCTATGTTGATCTCATAATATGCTTGCACGGTGTTCCAAAGACTATCTTGTCAGACCAAGGCACTCAATTTGTTGCTCGCTTTTGGGCACAAGTACATGAATCTTTGGGAACCAAGCTGATCCACAGCTCCAGCTATCACCCACAGACCGATGGTCAGACAGAAAGAGTGAATCAAGTAGTGGAGGATATGTTGAGAGCTTGCGTCATTCACTTTGGCAAGGCTTGGGACAAATGCTTAGCCTTAGCAGAATTTGCTTATAACAATAGTTATCAAGCTAGCCTGAAGATGGCTCCGTTTGAAGCCTTGTATGGAAGAAGGTGTCGTACCCCGTTAAATTGGTCATAGGCGGGTGAGCGAACCTTGTTTGGTCCTAAGCTAGTACAAGAAGCCGAAGAGAAGGCAGTCGTGATAAGAGAAAATTTGAGAGCAGCTTAGATGAGGCAAAAAAGTTACCATGACAAAGCTAAAGCTCCGCGAGAGTTTGAAGTTGGTAATTATGTGTACCTTAAGGTGTCTCCAACCAAAGGTGTGCAACACTTTGGAGTAAAAGGGAAATTATCTCCACACTATATTGGCCGTTATGAAGTCACCGAGAAGTTTGGTACGGTTTCATACCGTATTCGACTTCAGAATCGACTGTCCGCAGTACATGACGTGTTTCATGTCTCACACTTGAAGAAGTGCGAGCAGATTCCGAAAGCACAAATAATTGAGGAGACTAATGCTGAAATAGAACCAGATCTATCACTAGCAGAATATCCAATGAGAGTTTTGGATCAAAAGGAAAGGCAAACTAGGAGACAAAGGGTGAAGATGTACAAGATACAATGGAGTCACCACACCGAAGAAGAAGCTATGTGGGAGACCGAGCACTTCCTAAACACCAAGTATCCAGACTTTCTTCCAAGTCGGACTCGTAAGTGAACTCTCCCTGCGTACTTCTTGATTTCGAATCTCGGGACGAGATTCCGATTAAGGGGGGTAGGCTGTAACACCCCGTGTTTTTGCTCAGTGGTGAATAGTGCTAATGACTCTTCTAATTACTTCTCTAACCACTCTTGGGAACCCTAGGTCAACCCATGGTCAAAACTCTAGCCTAAAACCCTAGTTTCCCCCTTTGATCCCTGGTGCCATTCTAGAACTTTAGCATGTTCTCCAAAATCTCTCTAAACACTTCAAAACCACCCACTAGGAAAAAGGTGCAGTTTTGCAAGGCACACAACTTTCATGAATATTAGCATTACTAGTTTGGAGTGGAAGGGTGTGAAAAATGCAAAAACAGGCACTGGAGCACTGTTCCCGGGCGCCGAGATTTTGGTCAACTTGCACTACCATTCCTGCTTAAACCAGTGAGTAAAACCCCCTAGAGCCTTTGGCATTTTTGTAGAGGGTAACTTGCCGAGCAACTTTGGTATTCAAAGTTTGGACCACTTCTGTTTCGAAAATGGGAGAAAAACCGGTGCAAAGATGGTTAAACGAAACTGTTTGGCGCAGCCGGTGCTCCCGCGCACAACGTCGCCGCGCGCCCCGCCACGTCGGCTCCCCGTGCCGGGCCACGTGCGCACACCGAGGCGCCGAAGTGACCCGGCGGTCCAAGGCCCACGTCGCCGCCACTGTGCATCTAGGGCCCATGACGCGTGCGTGGAGTCCTAGGCCGGTGACACGCGACCCGCGCACACACGCCGGCGGGCAAACCGCCATCCGCCATTGGCCGCCGAGGCGCTGCACGTCGCCAACCACCTCCGCACCATGCCGTCGCCACTGTAGGCCATGAAGCTACCGAGCAACCGCCTCAACAAGTCCTCGGGCCTTTAAACCCCCCTGCCCACTTCCTCGCGCGCCCGAGCCACCCGCCGCCGCCTGCCATTAGCGCCACCGGCGAACTCCTTGCTCCGCTCATGCATGCCCGAGGCAAACCAGTGATCCTGAGCTCTTCCCTAGCCCACACGTGAGCTTCCACCTGTGCACGATGGCCTAGTCTCGCTTGCATTGTGCCGGAACCCGAGCCGCAGCGGCCGTGCATTCACTGCCTCGCCGCCGGCCATCGCCGGAGCCCGCTCCGACCCAATCTCCACCGCCAATCGAGCTCAGGTGCGCTTCTATGGAGCTTAGTGCCATTTGTTGTCCAAGTCCGGCCGGCTATCGCCATCAACGAGCTCTCCCTGCGGCGGAAGGGCACCTGTGTAGCGATTGGACTCTTGTAGGGGCCTGAGTGTTAACCCCAGGGCTTTTGTGTGAACTTTTAAATCTTCCAGGGTCGGCTGAGTAAATAGATTCTAGTGTTTATACCTCTCAGTACAGTGACTTGTAAATTTATTATCAAATCACAAAAAAATCCAAAAATTGCAAACCTAATTTTGTTGTGCTCTGTGTGACTAGAACTACAATTTCTGCAAAGGATGTATATGCTTTTGAGCTCTAGTTTTTGCATGAAATATAGAAAACCTTTTTACCTAGATCTGTTGTGTAGCCAAATCCATACATGATCTTGAGCTGGTTTTGGATATGTTGTGGACACTAGCATGAGTAGGTCCTGTGCCAAAATTTGCACAAAATTACTGAAGGAATCTTTTTTATATGAATTTATCTTGTGTTATTGACAAATCTACCCAAATGATATTTGTAGCTTAAAATAAATTTATTGTTGAGCCCAACTTCTGGATATTGTCTTGTTATGCTAAAATGCACCTGTGGTGAATTTACCATGATTTTATCTCTAATAGAAATATTATTTCCTAATTTATGCTTGTTTTTATTCATAAATGTATAGATCAAGATCTATAATAGCTCTAGGTGTGTTTGTTGGTTTCTTAGGCTTGTTTTAGATCAAAGCATGTGTAGGAGAAAGTTTGGCTCCAGTACTGTTATATTTATTTTTTATATGCATTTATCCTTTTTTGCTAGCTAGTAATGCTTTTATTTGTGTGCTTCAAATTCAGTGGCTCAAATTTGATTGCTTGCTGTCCAAATAAGTGTTCCCTAGTAAGTAGGACCAGCGGGTACTGTTTGGCTAATTTTGAGGCTTCTTGGTTGTTGAAAAGTAGGAAAACTAGATTAATCTAGTAAGGCAAAAGTAGGGCAAATTATTCCTTTTTGTGTTTGAGCTCTATAAATGAATTAGGAGAATAATTTGTGGCATGAAAGTGCATTTCCTTGCTGTTTTATATTTAAACTAATTATTCTTTTATAGATGTATACACAATCACCATAAAGAGAAGGCTAATTAAACTTTTTGATTATCTTTTAAAGGGAAAATGATTAAATACTTTTGTTAGGGTGAATATGGCCAATAAAGGGTTTCTTGTGGCTGTTTTCTACTGATTGATAATTAAATTAAATTAACTACACTTCTAAACACTGCATTGAATCCTCCGTGTAGAAGTCCCCGACGGTAACTATACGCTCGTGCCGGCTGACGAGGACGAGGGAGCAGGAGGAGCCGTGCACTACGTGACCGTAGATCAAGACCCGGACCAAAGCCCGAAAGTTTGTGGGTTTGCCTGTGCTGACGAATGCAAGCCTCGGTTTAGTCATTAACCCATGTGTTTACTTTCAAGCTTCTGAATTTATCATTGCTTTCTTATGTGCATTTACATTCAGGAGTTGAATTGAAACCCTAGTTGCAAGATCCTTAAGTACCCATGATCTTTTACTAGCATGTTAGGTCGCTAGTTGCTATGCTCTAAGGATCCGGTACAAGTCGAGTGATGTTAGTCACTCGCGAGAATAGGATCTCTTTTATGGGATCACCATATGTATAAATGGATTGCTCATATGATAAGAGCATGGGATTTGGGCTCTGGTCCAATGGCTTCGTTGGTTAAGTGTTTGAAATTACTAAACACTTGTCGGATATGGGCACGGTAAGCCTAGTACCTAAATGAGGCGGTACGGGGTTTTACTATCACTACTCTTAGGGTTGCGGCCCCGGGCTCGCCACCCGAGTGCATGCGTGAGGCTGGGTGACCTTAGTGGCGTAGCCCAGATAAACCTTGTACTTAAGACTGTGAGCTATTATCCCCAAACCGAGGAGTGACGGGAACCGCCTGGGTGGTGAACTCTTAGTGAGGACACCTCCCATGTGTTTAAGTCCACCTTGCAAGGTTTTGATTCAATCGATTGTCGGGCTCTCACCGTTATCTGTGACTACTTAATCTACTGGCCATGATATCCCTTTATGATGGAACTTTGTGAAGATTACTATTTTATTAATTGCTTGCACAACTATGATTGCAATAGTTTCTTATCTAGTAATGACTACTTCTACTAGAACATGAGCTAAAATGTGAAAGTAAGGATCCACTACTTAGTAGCCTTTTGGCAAACAAACCCACTAGCCAAGAGATATGCATGATTAGAGGTAAAGTCTTTCTTTAGATGGGTAAGTCTTGCTGAGTATTAGTATACTAAGTCTTGCTTTAAAATGTTGTTTCCCGGTAATGCATATGATGCATGGCCCGGAGAACTTCCACCCGGCTGGGAGCTGGAATGGGTGGATGACGAGGAGTGATTACATCATGCACATGCCTCCTATGATGTTGATCGTACCGTTTAGTTTCCGCTGTTTTCAATAAACTCTGAACCATTTACTTTCATGTCATAGAACTATGTTTGTAATAATGGATCCTACGGGGATTTGATGTTAAATTGTAAGGCACTCTGGACTCTCCTTCGTGGAAGTTTTAATGCATATGTTCGATCCTCTCTGTGTTGTCAAGTGATTTACCGGGCGTCAACCCGGCAACACTCAACGAGATGATTCTTTATTATCGCTTAATGACCAAATGGAGTGGTTTAGGCGATAGTACGGAATTATCTCGGGTGGGGTTGTCACAATCACTCTCCTCCTCCTCGTCCGACGACGAGTTCGCCAGCGCCAGCGGAGGGGAGAGTCCTTGCTGCTCGCACAACCGGTACTCCTCGTTGTACTGCTCCAGGCGCTCCTGCCGCCTGAGCCTCTTCTCCTTCGTGCGCGCCGCCCGCTCCTGTTCTCGCCGCTGCGCGGCGCGGCCGCCCGCCGGCCCGGGGCGTCGGTGGGTCCAACCGTGCGGCGTTCACGGTCACCCTCTGCTGACAAGAATCGTCAAGACCAACATGAATACGACACAAGAACCCAAGGAGAGAGGAGAAGCGCACTCACCGGCGGGGCGCCGGGGAGCATCACAAACGACCAAAGATCGTCATCGCCGTGCAGCACTGACTTGAGGTTGATTGTGCGCCTCGTCCTCGTGGCCGCGTACTGCAGGAGGAGGCGCTCCTGCAGTAGCCGCGAGCATGCCAGCAACGTGGGGTTGGCCACGTCACTCATCTCGAAGATGCGGAGCTCCCTCTCCATGAGGGGGACAATCCGTCGGTGGTGGAAGTTGGTGATGATTGAGGTCGCTCCCAGTCCGGTATCCACCAGGCACCGCAGCGCGGTGGTGAGTGACTCCAGCCTTTGCTGACGTCAGGTAGGCAACATGCCGTGGTGCCAGGCGTCGGTCTTCGCCATCAGCACCTTGCCATTGTAGGGGGGAGGCCGCCGCCATCATTGCGAAGGTAGAACCACCCCTTTCCCAGTCCACATTGGTCGAAGTCATTGTGTACAGTGGGTATAGTTCCTTGCGTGAGTCCCGCAGCACGAACATCAATCCACCGTGGCAAGGGTGTGGATCTCCGCGCGGAACAGGTGCACCCAGAGATCCCAGTTCGCTGGGATCCCTAAGAACCCCTCACAGACAACAACAAAGGTGGCCACCTGCGATATGGCATTGGGGGTGAAGTTGTGGAGCTCCACCTCGTAGTGGTAGCACAACCCCGACTTGAAGCGACTCGCCGGGGCGGTGAAGCCGCGCTCATGAAGCCGGATGATGCTGACGACGTAGTCGTATGGCGGGTTGGGCTCCCTGTCCGACGCCGGTGGGACCATCCACGTCGGGTACGTCCCTTCGCCGACCGGCGCCAAGAGCCCGCCGTTCACCAGCTCGTTTAGAGTGAACGACGTCACCATCGACCGAGTCCAGGGGAGAGGCTCTAGCACTACAATTGGCTGAGGCGGAGCCATTGCGGGCGAGAGCAGAAAGCTGGGGAGGCGGCGAACCGGGAGCAAATCGAACAAGGGCAAGGTTGGCGGAGCGCGCGGCCGGGAGGAAGGCAAGAAGCGAAAGCAGTGGATGCTGAGTGGCGAGGTAAGGGATTCACCCTTCCCCTTCCCGCGATTTATAGATCTAGGGGAGCCACGCTCCTGGGTACTCTGCGCACTGTGTGCATTGAATGCAGGCAACGCCATCCGCTACTGAGCGGCGGGCCCCACCACGCTAAAACGACCGCGTACACGCGCGTGCGCGATCATTACCACGCGGCAACCGAAGGGCCGCGACGCCCTGTCACGTCCGCGCCCCCACGTCGTCCACTACGCCCGCGCAGCGCCGCCTGAAAACGCACTCGCTACGAACGATCGCTGCCACGACTGCGGTTGTTTAATGGCCGGGCCCCTTATCAGGTAAGAGTAACCCCCACGCGATCCAAGCCGAAGGCTTGAAAAAACCGACCCCATTAGGGTGCGATCGGCGCCCCGATCTAAAAATAGGCGAAGCCAACCCTCATTCGAGGGAATCAAGGGCCAGGCCCTCAAACAATGCGATTACCGATCAGTGGTCTTAAGTCCCACTCGTCGGGGGTGGGCACCACAAATGCCCTCAACCCAGAGGGTTACTGATCAGTAGCTCGAGGTTCGGTTTAGCCGCGACCCCGCGAGTCCTACAGATGCAACCAAGATAGGGGCACCTCGTTACCACCCCGCGACGGCCCTACTAATCAGGGGTTCAGATCCCGACCATCGAAGGGTCCGAACAGGCGCCCCAGATTGACAGAGTCAGGGACGACCAGGACGCGCGCGCATTCGAGCCTGACCTCGAGCTCACTAGCTCGAGGGCGCCCTACAAGTCGTGTTCAGGAGCCAACGAGGGCAGCTAGTCGAGGGATCCCATCGAGGGAGAGCTTCCGCGCCCTCAGTCCCCATCGAATGGACTGTGCCCGACCTAGCACGCCCGCGTGAGCGCTTTTATGGGCGTGTCTCTGGACCATGAGCAGACCCTTATCCAACAGGGCACAGACGTCCACTTGAATCACCCATTAACAGCTCAATGAGGGATCCACGATTCGCGACCCGCTCGATGGGAGTCGCGGACACCTCACCCCTCCGTCCTGCGGAAGGACGGTGAAGGGGCGTACGAACAAGTCGGAGAGCTCACCCCGATAGCCTCGAGTGGGCCCAGGCCCGGGGGCTCGACGCACGGATACACTTCCTGGGTATGCACCGAACGCGGGCGAGTGTCGATACGTGCGCGTAGCATCGCCGAGGCCGGCTGAAACACTGCTGATGCCGGCTGAAACTAACACCTCGCACGCTGACAAACACTGTAGAAAAACCTTGCAAAAGCACCCACGCCCCTGCAAGGCTTCGGGGCTACACCCGCGGGTGCGCTAGCGCGACCCCACGGAACAACACAACAGCCAGGAGGGAAGAAAGTCCCATCAGCAAGCGTCAGCCTCCGCAGGTTCCTCATGGATACCACCACAGAGGCTCGGGGGCTACTGTCGGGGACAGCCATAGGGGTCCCCTAATAACCGGAGAAAAACCCTTTTTTCGAAAAATAATAAAATGCAAATGAAAACTCCTTGAACCCTACAAAACACTCTCCATGAGGTCGCAGCCCAAAGAGGGAAGGCCCACGACCCAAAGAAACCACAACGGCCCACCGGCCCACCGGCCGCGATACCCCTCGGGCAAATCTCCGCCTCACTCGAGGGGCTAACACCCCCTCGGGCAACACTCCGCCCCGCTCGAGGGCCTGGCGCCCCTCAGGCAATTCTCCGCCTCACTCGAGGGGCTGGTGCCCCCTCGGGCGATTCTCCGCCTCACTCGAGGCTGACCCGGGCCCGTGACCTCCACGTCCACTCCCCCGACCAGAGCATTAAATGCTCTGGCACACCGCGGGTTCCCAGGTCAAAGGCGATTCCCCGCCGCGCCGGTCCTCTAACACCGTCTGGGAATCATATCCCAACGCTATTCCGCCAACCCTCCCTGTGAGGCCATCCCTGGCATTATACGGGAGCTGTGCGGTAAGGCCGGTGTCAACTCCGTGACACTGTGCCGCCCACTCTTGTATGACCTCCACATCGCGCCTCTCGAGAGAGGACGACAGAACACTCAAAAGAGGTACGGACTTCAATCCTGCTCCTGTGCGGGACGACACCGTGACATCGGACCAGTGGAGCGCATCTCCTCCGTTACCTCTGACCCTGTGCGGCCATCCCCGCCGCTGTGCTGCTATTCCAGGCACTACAGCGCCATCCCCGGCGCTGTGGGAGCCCAGAATGACAACACATCACCACACCTGCTGCTATGTGTCATCCGGCCTCCCGTCAGCCGCACCCTCGTGTTAGCGTACAGATGGCGACCAAACGAGGAATTCCCACACAGCTACCATTGAAGCCGCTCCTGGACGGGTACAGGGCTCGCCACGACGCCCGACGGGAGCAAGATTCGTTAGGACGCTCATCAACTCCACGACACTGTGCGCCATGCCACCATATGAAGCTTCAGAACTGTGCGGCATGATTGTAAACCGCCTCCCCTTGGCCTATAAAAGGAGGAGGCGGTCCCCTAGCCGTGAGGGGATGACGGATAGCTGCTTACTTGCACGTTTCCGCCTTCACCACGATGTTGGTACTTCGCCTCAATCAAACCTTAGGGACCTGGAGACCACTCCTCTCCTGTCACACCCGATTTTCCGTAGAAAACCGAATGCATCTCATATGTGTGCCGGGATCAAAATTTCACACATATGATAGACTCATGAGTGTAATATCACAAGACAACGCTCAAAAACGTACGAAAAGATTTTATTAACTTTTATTACACTCACGAAGGTAGACACAAATGTCTTTACACGAACATCGATAACTATGAAGACGCGACTCCATCTTCATCATCCACGGGCATCCGACCGGTTGATCGCATCCTCGAACTCCTCATAGTCGGTGAAGTACTCCACTCCGGGGGTTCTTCTCGAACGAACGGCGTAAGCAAGGATGAGTACACTTATGGTTGGTACTCGGCAAGGCCACGGGAATAACCGGAAAGCAATATTAATCCATCTTTAAGTTCAATTAATCATGTGAGGGTCCAAGCCGCTCTTGGCCGTGAGCACGGCCGATCGATCGGTTTACACTCTGCAGAGGTTGCACACTTTTCCCACGGTTCGCGTAAAAGTTCCAAAGAACTTTGAACCCAACCACGCATGTGCCGATCGGGCACAATACCACACTTCCGAGGTGTGATTGCATAGGGACGCTACGAAGCCTTTACAAAGGTGTACAAAAGACTAACGACCCGCATAGTTACGGATCGGGGCGGACCATAACCCTCCCTAGTGGTCGGCACCTTAGCAAAGGCTGCTACCCCAAAAGGACCGGGCTATACCCACCGCAACCCGGATCCCCCTCTCGCTCCTTTCGGAAAAGGGCCATCGGATCAATCGCACACCTAATTAATTGGCTAAGCCGAGCCATATGGACTGTGGTTGCACCTTGTTTTCCGGGTGGTTCTCCATGTTCCAATTAACTTATAGTGTTCTTGATTAAAGCATAGGTAGAAGGGTGGTTAGGGTCACTTGCCTTTCTCTAACGATAAGCTACTCTCCTTATCTGCAAAGCTCTGCACTTGAACTTCCTCGAACGGCGCGTTGGCTACGATCATGCAAGAAAACATACAATAAATAAAACAATACATCAAACATTACCAAAAGGCTAAAACAAGCTTTTAGAAATGACGGGCTCGGAGAGACGATCGCGTGGACATCAAGAACGCGTAAAACGGAGCTAGGATGGAAAAGTTATGGCTGAAACAAGGTTCAGGGACTAAATTGTAAAAGAACCGGAAGTTTAGGGGGTTTTACGGAAGATTTCGGGGACCTAAACATAAATATGTGTGAAACTAGGAGGTCTAATATGTAAAAGGTTAAGGATAGGCTAAAGAACATGAAAACTATGGAGCTCGGGGTTCAAATCATAAAAACAAGGACTGTTTGAAAGGCTTTATATAGGTGGAAGGGTATTTTTGTAATTTACGGAATCTCGGGGTTCTTTTTGCAAAACTGCCAAAGCAGCCGGCGGGTGAGCCATGGGAGCGACACGTGGCGGCTTGTTATTGGCCGTGCTGACGCAGGCATGACGTCGGCGTGACGCAAGCGCGTGGACCGGCCTGGTGGACCTGGTCCACCGGTCCACGGTGGACCACTCCAAGGGTTACGGGTTGGTTTTAATCTGGGCCGTAGATTTAGATCGGACGGCCGTGGCGGCTTGTGGGCGACGGGCGGCGCCTGCGCGCGCGCGCGCGCGCGCGGCCGGCGGCGGCGGTGGCGGCGGCGGCTCGCGGAGAAGGCCAAAATGGCCTCCCGGGCACCATTTCGCACGGAAAGGCTACCGGAGAAGAAAGAGGGGAGCAAGGGGAAGATTACCGGGGGCTCGGATGGGAGGAATAGGCGCGGTGAAGCGGATCGAGCGGCGGGGGCGGAGCTCCGGCGACCTCTTCGTGGCGGCGATGCGCGCGCGGGCGAGTTGGAGCGGAGGAGAGGTGCGAGGGGTTGGGGAGCTCGGGCTCGCCTTTTATAGGGCCGAGAGGGGAAGGGGAAGGGGCGGCCAAGGCGGTGGCGGGGTTGGTGGCGCGGCGCCATTAATGGCGCTCGGTGCGGGCGGCGGGTAGGGGAAGGGGCGGGGACGGGGGTAGTGGAGTGGGGGCGGCGCATTGATGGCGAGTGGAGGAGGCGGTCGGGCGCGGGGAAAAGGAAGGGGCGGCGCGGAGGGAGGGGATGGCCGGCGGCGGTGCGGGGGAAGAAAGGGGGCGCGGGCTGTAGGTTGAAGATGGCCACGACGTGTGGGCCCCACACGTCGGCGGTCGGAGAGAGAGAGAGAGGGAGGGGAGGGAGGCGGGGCGGCTTGGGCTGAAATGGGGTGGGCCGCGGCTGATAGGTTAGGTTAGTTTGTTTGTTTTGTTTTTTTCTTTTCCTTTTCTTTTCAAATCCAAATTCAAATTCAAATCTTTTTCAAATCAAATTTTTAACACAAATTCACCAACTATTTTAAGATTTTTTAGAAAACCTTTTAAACAAGTTTTCAAGCATTTTTAAATTCAAACTTTCAACCTCTTTTCATTTTTTTTAATTCAAACTTTTATTCCAATTTTCAAAATCTTTTTCACAATAATTTTTAAGACTTTTAAAATCACACCACAAACAAAACTCATGCATTTCAACATGATGCACAATCACTTGTTTGATTCTAATTATTAAATGATGTTTAATTTAATTAAAGGCAAATTTATTTATTCAAATTTATTAAATCCTTAGAAAATAAAACTAAACCATGTTGCTAACAATATTTTATTGTGATGGAATTTTCGGGTGTTACAAATCCTACCCCCTTAAAAAGAATCTCGTCCCGAGATTCGGAGGGATGGGGAAACAAGAGGAGATACAAGATGTCTTGAAAGATGACGGTTTACTATCACAGAGCTTGTTCACTTCTCCTTCTTCTTCGGGCTTGTAGCGGCAAACTCAATCCTATCTCCTTGCGGGGTAGTTAAGAGCACCGACTTCTTGGCACACAAAATGATTCTATCATGCTTGCTTAACCAATCCATACCAAGGATCACATCTATTCCACTTTGGATGTTAGGATCACTAAGTCTCGCTTCAAAATCTATCTCCCCGATCTTAAGATTGACCTCGTGGGCATACATAGGTGGATTTCATTTCACCGTTTGGGGAACTGATTAGCAAATGTGTCTTCATGGAACTCTTGGGTACATCATGCTTTGTCACGAATCGTTCAGTAATAAATGAATGCGATGCCCGGAATCAAATAAAGCTGTTGCAGGTACGAGTTGATAAGAAACGTACCAAGCACAACATCTTTGTCTCCTTGAGCTTCTTCAGCTGTCACATGGTTCACCCTACCATGCATATTGTTCTGTTGACCTCTGTTATCTCTCTGGGGTGTCTGCATATTACGCTGAGGGCAAATACTGGCATAGTGTCCTAATTCTCCGCGCTTGAAGCATCCACTGGGGTGAAGCTGGAGTAGTGTTCCTTCCTGGTGCACCGAGCGGTTCTGATGAGGATTTGGAGCCTGAGGTGTTATTGGGTTGGATTCTTCGGGTTCATCAAACGAACGATACTGCTGACTCTTGTCCATGGCCTCTGCCCGGTGTGCTAGAACGAAACCGAGAGTCTTGCGATGAGTTGTAACGAGGGCGGGTGTTCTTGCTAGATTGACCTTGAGGTTGAAACTTGCGCTTCGTTCACGAAGTTCCTTGCGTTTATTCTCCAAGCCTATAGCCTTATTGAGCAACATCCGAAAGTTAAGAAATGTGTGGCTCGCAACCGATAGTTAAGTGGACCTATCAATCCATCGAGAAAGCGTTCTTGTCTCTTTGCATCCGTGTTGACTTCATCTGGGTGCATAGCGGGACAAATGAGTAAAGCCGATCCGGATACTCACTAACGGTCATGTTGCCTTGCTTTAGAGCTAGAAATTCCTTCTTCTTCGACTTCTTCACACCGAGTGGGATGTGATGTGTACGAAAACTCTCCTGGAACTCTTGCCAAGTAATGGTGTCGGCAGCAGCATGTGCGACGGTGTAAGCATCCCACCAATCAGAGGCTGCACCTTCCAGACGTCCCGAGGCATACAAAACCTTCTCACGATCATTACATTGGGTGATATTCAACATCTTGTTGATGGTCTTGAGCCAATCATCGACATCGAGGGGATTTACAGAATGAGAGTAAGTGGGCGGGTTGTGGCTCATGAATTCTCTATGCTTGTTCACTGGTGGTGGAGGTGGTGGGGGTCCTTGAGGTGGTGGCTGGTTCTGCTGTGCCTGTAGATTCTGGACAGTGGCGGTGAGGTTCTGAATCAACTGCATCTGTTCCGTAAAGAACTGCTGCATCGCGGGATCCATTGCAAATTCTTGTGGTGGAGGAGGGAACTTGTTTCAACTGATTGACGATGAACGGAATATCCTGTCCAGCTCCTGACCTGACGTTTACCATTTGATTGTTAGAGAGAGAAGTTTTCCGATAGGAAGTTGAATTGATAAAGGTGAATCAGAGAAAAGGGGCTAAGATTCAAATTTTAACTTTAATTATTTTATTGATGTATTTGTGGCCATCACTCCACAAAAACATTTCAATCATGTCAAAGATCCAAATCATGCATGTTTACAATCAACAAGCATTAACATCGCACGTCCTCACAAGAACGGTTCTATCGAAACGAAACTGATAGAAGGGTATGCAACCTAAGAATCTATCCTATAAAACACGTGTGGTAGTTCAAGGTGGAAGAACAAGAATCAGACTCAATGTAGAAGAAAACAAAAGATTTGATTTTGATAAAGAATAAAATATTTTTTTTATGCGTAAATAAGATATTTTGAATGCTGGAAAGGCTTTCTAGATAAAGAGTCCTTAATATCGACCATTTCTATCGAGGCTGCGTCCTACGATCGGCATTGCTCGATACCACTCTGTCACACCCGATTTTCCGTAGAAAACCGAATGCATCTCATATGTGTGCCGGGATCAAAATTTCACACATATGATAGACTCATGAGTGTAATATCACAAGACACTCGCTCAAAAACGTACGAGAAAAGATTTTATTAACTTTTATTACACTCACGAAGGTAGACACAAATGTCTTTACACGAACATCGATAACTATGAAGACGCGACTCCATCTTCATCTTCCACGAGCATCCGACGGTTGATCGCATCCTCGAACTCCTCATAGTCGGTGAAGTACTCCACTCCGGGGTTCTTCTCTCGAACGGCGTAAGCAAGGATGAGTACACTTATGGTTGGTACTCGGCAAGGCCACGGAATAACTGGAAAGCAATATTAATCCATCTTTAAGTTCAATTAATCATGTGAGGGTCCGGCCGCTCTTGACCGTGAGCACGGCCGATCGATCGGTTTTACACTGCGAGAGGTTGCACACTTTTCCCACGGTTCGCGTAAAAGTTCCAAAGAACTTTGAACCCAACCACGCATGTGCCGATCGAGCACAATACCACACTTCCGAGGTGTGATTGCATAGGGACGCTACGAAGCCTTTACAAAGGTGTACAAAAGACTAACGACCCGCATAGTTACGGATCGGGCGGACCATAACCCTCCCTAGTGGTCGCACCTTAGCAAAGGTCGCTACCCCAAAAGGACCGGGCTATACCCCCGCAACCCGGATCCCCCTCTGCTCCTTTCGGAAAAGGGCCATCGGATCAATCGCACACCTAATTAATTGGCTAAGCCGAGCCATATGGTCCGTGGTTGCCCTGTTTTCTGGGTGGTTCTCCATGTTCCGATTAACTTATAGTGTTCTTGATTAAAGCATAGGTAGAAGGGTGGTTAGGGTCACTTGCCTTTCTCTAACGATAAGCTACTCTCCTTATCTGCAAAGCTCTGCACTTGAACTTCCTCGAACGGCGCGTTGGCTACGATCATGCAAGAAAACATACAATAAATAAAACAATACATCAAACATTACCAAAAGGCTAAAACAAGCTTTTAGAAATGACGGGCTCGGAGAGACGATCGCGTGGACATCAAGAACGCGTAAAACGGAGCTAGGATGGAAAAGTTATGGCTGAAACAAGGTTCAGGGACTAAATTGTAAAAGAACTGGAAGTTTAGGGGGTTTTACGGAAGATTTCGGGGACCTAAACATAAATATGTGTGAAACTAGGAGGTCTAATATGTAAAAGGTTAAGGATAGGCTAAAGAACATGAAAACTATGGAGCTCAGGGTTCAAATCATAAAAACAAGGACCTGTTTGAAAGGCTTTATATAGGTGGAAGGGTATTTTTGTAATTTCTGGAATCTCGGGGTTCTTTTTGCAAAACTGCCAAAGCAGCCGGCGGGTGAGCCATGGGAGCGACACGTGGCGGCTTGTTATTGGCCGTGCTGACGCAGGCATGACGTCGGCGTGACGCAAGCGCGTGGACCGGCCTGGTGGACCTGGTCCACCGGTCCACGGTGGACCACTCCAAGGGTTACGGGTTGGTTTTAATCTGGGCCGTAGATTTAGATCGGACGGCCGTGGCGGCTTGTGGGCGACGGGCGGCGCTGTACAGGCGGCGCGCGGCCGGCCGGCGGCGGTGGCGGCGGCGGCTCGCGGAGAAGGCCAAAATGGCCTCCCGGGCACCATTTCGCACGGAAAGGCTACCAGAAGAAAGAGGGGAGCAAGGGGAAGATTACCAGGGGCTCGGATGGGAGGAATAGGCGCGGTGAAGCGGATCGAGCGGCGGGGGCGGAGCTCCGGCGACCTCTTCGTGGCGGCGATCGTCGCGCGGGCGAGTTGGAGCGGAGGAGAGGTGCGAGGGGTTGGGGAGCTCGGGCTCGCCTTTTATAGGGCCGAGAGGGGAAGGGGAAGGGGCGGCCAAGGCGGTGGCGGGGTCGGTGGCGCCGGCGCCATTAATGGCGCTCGGTGCGGGCGGCGGGTAGGGGAAGGGGCGGGGACGGGGGTAGTGGAGTGGGGGCGGCGCATTGATGGCGAGTGGAGGAGGCGGTCGGGCGCGGGGAAAAGGAAGGGGCGGCGCGGAGGGAGGGGATGGCCGGCGGCGGTGCGGGGGAAGAAAGGGGGCGCGGGCCGTAGGTTGAAGATGGCCCTGACGTGTGGGCCCCACACGTCAGCGGTCAGAGAGAGAGAGAGGGAGGGGAGGGAGGCGGGCGGCTTGGGCCGAAATGGGGTGGGCCGCGGGCGATAGGTTAGATTAGTTTGTTTGTTTTGTTTTTTTTTCTTTTCCTTTTCTTTTCAAATCCAAATTCAAATTCAAATCTTTTTTCAAATCAAATTTTAACACAAATTCACCAACTATTTTAAGACTTTTTAGAAATCCTTTTAAACAAGTTTTCAAGCATTTTTAAATTCAAACTTTCAACCTCTTTTCATTTTTTTTAAATCAAACTTTTATTCCAATTTTCACAATCTTTTTCACAATAATTTTTAAGACTTTTTAAAATCACACCACAAACAAAACTCATGCATTTCAACATGATGCACAATCACTTGTTTGATTCTAATTATTAAATGATGTTTAATTTAATTAAAGGCAAATTTATTTATTCAAATTTATTAAATCCTTAGAAAATAAAACTAAACCATGTTGCTAACAATATTTTATTGTGATGGAATTTTCGGGTGTTACATCTCCCGCCTTGCTTGTAGCCCCCCTCTTCAGGCACTACGATGCAACACAATTGTAATGCCCACGTTTTTAGCTCCTATCAAATCACTTACTAAATCACGCGTATTTTCAAAACCTTCCCGCTGAACTCAATTATCCCCTTCGAAACCCCGGTCGTCTTCCCCCCTCTCACCCTCGGCGCGCGTGCCGCGAATCCCACCGGCACCGTCCGCACTCGAGCCGTCGCCCACCACCTGCCGCCCCGGCCAGACCGCGTCGGCCACCGCGCCAAGAATCCCGCGCACGCCGTGGTCCCGCCGGCCGGTCCGCCTCGCCATCACCGCCGTCCCGAAAATCACGCTAACACCCGAAGTCGGAAAACCCCAAAAAAATTCGTTTCCTCGTCCCTCCTAATTTTCCTAGCATTTCTCCTAAATTTCTAAACCTCTTTTCCTTTCCTTTATCTATTTTTCCTTTTCTTTTCCTATTTCCATTTTCCCTGTTTTTTCTTCCTCCTTTTCCTTTTCCCTTTTCTTCCTTTCTTTCCTTCCTTCTTTTCCCTCTCCCTTCTTCTTCCTTCGTTCCAGCGCCGCTCCTCTGGCCCCCGACCGCCCCGGCCCCCCTCTCCTCCCCAGCACGCCACCCCGACCCCGGGACGTGACCACACCCTAGCGAGTCGCAATTACTCCGTCTCGCCCGAGCCGTCACACCACGGTGCCATCCCGCCGGCCATCCCGCGCCGACCCGGCCCCACCGGCCTAACACCCCGCGCCGCCTAGCACCGCGTGCCTGAAGAGACCCGACAGCTGCCACTCGACGACCTCAGCCGCCTTAATTGGCCTCTACCCGAGCCGTCCTATCGCCCGGAGACTAGGATTCCGGCCGGCCACCACGGCCCCACCGGAGCACCGCCTCTGCCGGTGAGCCCCCCCGCCGGAAATATCTCCCCCGAACCGCCTTACTCCAGCTATAAATAGCCCCTCGCGCTCTTCGTTGCACCACGCATCGCCGCGGCCATCTCACTCTCCTCCCTGAGACTTCCACGCGCCGCTGCCCATAGCCGGCACCACTCCTCTCCGCCGCCACCGCCGATCCGCCTCTGCATGCCATCACAACCCAAGGTGGGTAGGGGAATCGATCCCCATTGTCGCCCTCTCCGTTTTTCCCCTACCCCCGACCGCCGCCGACCCCTCGGGGCGCCGGCCGCCGCGCGCCGCCGAGGCCGCCCCCGCCCCCTCCTCTGTTCTGGATCGAGGGGGGGAGGAAGAAGAAGGGCATTTTGCCTGTAACCCTCTGCCCTTTCCCCTTTTCTTCCCGAGCTGCCCCTTTTCTCTATTAACTCTCTCCTCTCTTCCATTTAGACCCTAACCTTTAAGCCATACCACCAAAACAACCCTGCCCTTTACAAATAGGCCCTTAGGATATTAAAGTTAAACCCTCATCATATCTAAATATTATATCTGGGCCCTTCAAACCTAATTACTAATAGGACCTTAAATTCATTATTAGTCCTAAACACCCCTTTAACCTATCATTTCATGCACAATTTTTAATTAAAAAACGTACCCAAAAATCATCATACCCGTCCTGGGTATACCTCTACCAATCCATCATCCAACCCCCCTGCATAACATTTATTCCTCCAGTAATCTAATTACTTCTCCTCAAGCTCAGCCAGAAAAAATGTGTGTGCTTATATTAATTGCATGCTTGCTTGTGTGTGCGCTATAGCCGACGAAGTGAACGAAGGAGGGTAACACGAGCCGGAGCTTGGAGCCGAGTACTACGAACAGGAGCCCGAGATCCCGAACCTTGAGCCGAAACTCGCCGAGGACTTCGAAGACGGCAAGTTCAATCTCATCCTTTGATGCATGCTTTGGTCCCAGTTTTATCAAACACTATAACCCATTTTATAAATTGCATATTGTTTTACTGCAAAAACATGGTAGGATAGCCACCCTTGATTGCTATTATTGAACCTTGTTTGGCCAAAATGATTTCTTAAAAATGGTGTGAGTGCTTTGAAAATGGGAATGGGATATTTTTGGAAAATGAGTAAAGAACTGGGTAGATGGGATGGACGTGTGTTCAGGAGTATGGGTGAGCTCGTACCTTTGTGGTTGAGCGTGTTGGAGATGTCCATCTTGTCGTTAAGGACCGGTTTGCGTGACATCTCACCTGGCCCAATTATTGTACAACCACTCGACCGTTGTATGTGGCAACGGCTTAGCATAAATCCACTAGTTAATCTACCTGCCATCTGGTGTGCGGGTGAGCAGCGGGAGACCAAGGAGTATGGGTACGATCTGTGTGAGGTACGCCCTGGTTGTGTGAGATAACCCCTTGGTTGCTTCCGTGGTGGCTCGTTGGGTTAGCTAAGGTGGGTAATGGCTTTGATAGGATCCGCGCCGACACTAAGGTTTTCGTGTGGCGGTACCCTACTTGTGGGTAAAGATGTACACCTCTGCAGAGTGTAAAACCTATTCGAATAGCCATGTCCATGGTATTGGACGAGTCACGGGGTGGTCCCAAAACTAGTGTTTAGGTTTGGGATGTTTTCATGGTGCGAGTTGTTTTCTGAGAAAGGGTGAGGCTGTGTGCCTGGGCTACTGCGGACGGGGAGTCCAGTAGGCCCTAATTGGTTTTCTCAAACTACTGAGTTACTTGGGTTGCAAAAATTGTTTGCGAAAACCTTTTCGAAAATGAACCCCTGCATGAGTAAATGTGTTTGCAAAATAAACCTTAACCCGATCCTTGATATATCATGTGCATGATCTGCTTATAAGCCCCTCCGTTGGTGGGGTTGAACTTGTTGAGTACGTTTGTGCTCACCCTTGCTTACTAACTGTTTTTCAGAGGAGGATCCCGACTTCGTTCCTGAAGACGTCGAGTAGGTCGCTGCCCTACACCCAACCGTGCCTTTGTATTCAGGGCCTCCACAGAGAGCTTCCATGGTGTAGTTCTCTGATGAGGCCTTAGAAGCCTTCTCTATCGTAGTTTGGTCTTTAGCTTTTGTGTTGTTTCTTGTGGCAGTGGCGCTCTTGTGCCCACTGTGCCGCCATGATGTAAGGGACTGAACCACCTGTTGTAATAAATGTGTTGCCAGCCTCCTGGGACTGGTATTTGTGTCACATTTGGTCACCTCGGATGAGATGATGCTTCAAGTGGTATCAGAGCCAGGTTTGGCCGTAGGTCGCGACCCCTAGGATCCGAGGCCTCCTTTGGTCCCTTTCTAATCTTTTCTTTGCTGAGTTCACCTTTTCCCAAAATCCTTACCTTGATCCCTGCCTGGTTCCAGATGGCTAACCCGGAATGGAACGGAGGAGTCTGTCCCGCACAACCTGGTCTACCTAACTTGCTTTTACTCAGCCTGGAGCGCGTCGGAGTGAGGGACCCACCGGAGTTCGTCTATCGGGAATACGAGCGCTATGGCACCCTTCAGTGTAAAGTGCTAATCTTCGTGGGTAGAAGCACACTCTACCCCGACATAGAACCCTGGTTCATCTCCACCACTGGGTTTTGTTTTCAAGACACCTATTCGAAGGCTGCCCGGAAGGCCCTGCGACGACTACGAGTGGCTTATAGGCAGCATCTCAGGAGGGCTCCAATGGGATTTTCCCACCCTCAAGAGGTAGAGGACGCTCATGGATTGACCGTATGAGTGGACTGGAAAGAGAAGAAGAAGACTTAGAAGATGCAGTTTCCCACCTGTCCATCTACCTCAATGGCCTAGACCACCTCTACCATGAACAAGCCCAACAGCTGAAGCACCAGATTGATAGGGCGGAAAGAGCAGAACAAAGGATAAAATTGGAAAGGGTGAAGACAACATTGGCGGAAGTTTCCCTAGCCAACATGGAGCAAGATTACCTTAGGGAACGGAATGCTCTGAAATGTTCCACAAAAACCTATGGGATGAGCTCCACAAGGAACGTAGAAGGAGAGAAGAAGCTGGATTGGAGGAAGATGAACCCGAAGAAACTCATTGGAACAAAGGGACCCAGACCGAGGATGTGATACTGGAGCAAGACCTCCCACCAAAGAAGCGTCACATTCAGACAGAGGAAGAGTCCCCACAGAGGATAGGATGGAATGCTTAGGCTAGATTTTGATGGTTAATAGTTGTATCAAAGTTCGTTTAGACTTGCAAGCGGACAAGTCTCCCGTCGTAGTCAAGGGACCCTTCTTCCCTCGAGTGGTGAACCCAAGGTATCGAATCTGTGGAACAATGTGCAACGCAAGGATTCAATCTAGTAAAGCAAGGTAAAGCTATCTATTGAAGAATCAAATTGCATCTAATCTAAGATATCATAAGGAAAACGAATCTAATCTAATCTACTAAAGAGGTAGCAAGAGAAAGCAAAAGATAACCGATCTAGAGAGTCTAGATCATGCTTATGTTGTAGCTCCAAACAAGATAAATGAAGATAGAAAAGCGAATCTCATTAAAAACATCTTTAAATCGTGGCCTTCCATCCGACTCCGAAAACGCCCGCCTTTCGGAACCCCCGTTCTGTCACAACATATCCCTACTCATGCGGGTAGTCTAGGGCGAGTTCGATAGAACAAGTTGAAATCACTTGGCCGGTCCGGTATGCACCTCTAGCCACCGCGGCTACAAGAGCACCCTAAGTAATCTAGCTGCAAACTAGATCGTAGAAGAAGCAAAACCAAGAAGAAAACAAAATCATCGAGAAGGATTACATGAACAAGATCATCACCGGGGCCCTCCCTCGATCTTGATCCTCGCTCCGGAGCTCCGACGTGGTCTTCCATGCAAGGTTCCCACGTCGGCTAGGGAAACCCTAGACAACTAGCACGACCCTCATCTCCGAGATGGTGTCCCTCAAGCTTCTCTGCTCCTCGGCGGTGGATTACGAATTGATTGATTCGTGGCTCTCGATCAGGGGGCTATAAATAGCCAGAGATGCAACTATGTCAAAGGGGAGGCCGATTGGGCTCCGGAACAGGCTGGGCCGGTCGGCCCGGGCCGACCGGCTCGGGCCCTTCCCGCCCAATCGTGGCCCGCTTCTCCCGCGTGTTGCTTCTCTCATCTTCTAGATCCTCTCCCCTTTTGCATGTGGACCCTTGACGTCGGTTTCTCTCCGAATTGGACGAAACTCCTTGTCTTGCAAGATTCAGCACTTTTCTGGCTAGGTCCTTGAGTTTGTCATCTTCTCGGGCTTGGTCCTTGGGCTCTTGGAGTCATGTTCACTTCATTGCTTGACTTGTACCGGGCTTCAAGATCTTGTCATGAGGTGCTTAACGAACTTATCCGGAAGCCTTGCTTTCAACGTTAAAACCCTGCGTAAACACTAAACTCCAAAACCGACATGCACAAGTGAACTTGTTATACCACGGGGGTTAGTACCAATGGATAAAGTATAAAAGTCATGCCAACACCGAAGGTAAACTCATGGCTAGGTTGACGGATTTTCACCGTTAACGGCTCCCCCATGCTTAAACCTTGCTCGTCCTCGAGTAAGCCTTCGATGGATATCATCGTTGCCCTTCGTTGTTTAAACCTTGCACTTGATCATATATGAAAAAAAATAATGCTCTCAAAAGTTTAATTCCTTAAAGTTCCATAATGTACTAGCCTTCATCCCTACAGAGGGTAGATATTTAATTAAGCTTATCCCACAAGTATTAACATGCTCCCAAAAATTCAAATGGATCTCAGAAATAAAGAACAAGATGAAAAAGAGCTAAACCAAGTTCACAAATTTAAACCACCTTGCATCTTGCTCATGAACTCTCATCTCATCATGTCTCTCAAGCCTATTTATTCTACTCCTTTCCCTCTCATAACACATATATATGTGGTAGGCTTTATATGGAGCTTTTTGGGAAAGTTTAGTCCTACCAAGATATTATAAATGAGATGTTGTCAAAACAAGACAAGCTTCTCATGGTCTTACTGAGACTCGTCAAAAAGGTTATTGGAAAATGATGTTAAATCAAGGAGGGGAAAGAGAAAAATACACACGCTTGAGATGAATGGACATGTGCAAAGGGCAAAGGGTGATCCCGAGGCACAAAGGAAGTCCTCGTTATCGGATTGCACATGGTTGGAAAATGAGAATGGATCTTTTAAACTTGAAGCTTTGAATTTTCTAATGCACTTTAGAGAACCGGGGAGTTCACTTTACGCATACTCCTATATTTTTTTCTTTCTCATATTTCTCCTTCTTTTCTTTGTTTCTTTCTTTCATTCATTTTCTCATTCATTCAGTTTTTTGTGAGACTTTCACCTTGGAAGTCCCGTACATCGCCTTTGAACTTTCTCTTTTTTTTAATTACTCCCCTTTGAACTCTAAAATTGCACCGTACCTACCTCCTCCCCCATGCTTAGACGTTTCTCGTCCTCGAGCAAAGAGGCGATGAATAAGGTAGGTACCAGAAATATTTTTCCTTGGAGAGATACTTGAATTCTTCAATGTTGGCACCATCTTGCGATCTTCCTTGAATGGATGATCCATTCTCAATGACAGGTTGTGGTCAAGGAGGTAAGCGCAAAAGATGATATTTGGTTTTAAGGGTGGATATCCGGCGAGGTTTGTGAGATCTCCGATGCAGGGATACACAATGCACGGATAAAAGGCTAGCAAAAAGATAGATACGCAAAAACGAAATGACCAGCTTCTTAGTCTCGGGCCAGAGAAATCAAGGCCTGAAATGACTCACCCAAAAATAAATCTTGTATACTAAGTTTTTGCACTCAAATATTTATATGGCTCTGGATAGGTAGAGCAACACGCAAATGTTATTTATGACAAGGTTAGCATTACTTTTAAGAACATAAATAAGTCATCTTTAACCCATCTAAAACTTGAGAGCACATAAAACACTATGGGTCTTTATTTTAATCATAACCTCCGCTAAAGATTAAGCTAGCATTTAGATAATTTCAGATTTGTATTTTTAAGAGAGCACAAGGTTAAACATGCATAAATCAATTACAAAGATAAACAAAGCGGCAATTATAATCATATATCATCATGGCACAAACCTTGTAACTTTACTAATGGTAAAAACTTGGTGGTGACATTATTCATGATGAAAATAAAAACTAACACACACGCTGAAAATTAAACTAAAAACTAAAAATTAAAGTAAAGCTGAAAATACTACGCATACATAGGCACATCCAAGCTGAAAATTTAGGAAAAGGGGGTAAAAGAAAGATAACTAAAGCTCCTCCTCTCTCTAATCTTCCGCCGGTGGTTGATATTGATAGTCTTGGTTGTTGTACCCTTACTTGTAATAGGAATGCACCACTCCTCCTATGAATTGTCCGACGGTGCTAGGTGAAGGTGTCCAAGCACATAAGCGACGTTTGCATTTCCTTCACCCATTTGGTTTGCATTGGTTAGGATGGTTGCAATAATTTGCACGTTTCTTGCAGCATATCCTCCAATGGTGGCCACATTTTGTTGTGGTTGAGGAAGGTGTGCATATGGCTCCGCAAAGGCTACGTTGGGCACCGCAAAAATGGTGGGGGTATGGCTGCACCACTCCCCCATGCTTGCATTGGTACACCACCGTAGTAATTTGGCGGCGCCGGAATTTCTTCAAATGGTGGCACATAATTTTGTTGTGCACCTTCTTCTTGGGCCATAGAAGATCCTTCTCCTATAATCCTTCACTTATATTTTTCTTTGCCGGCACAAGAAGTCCTTCCTCTAACCAATCTTCTTTCCCCTCAAGAAAAGTCTTAATCTTTCATCCGGAAGGGGTAAGTTTACTTTGGCCACTTTATAGCCTCCTCTCTCATCTTCATATACGTAGGGAGGTCCCAGGTAGGAGATGATTCGGGTTCCTTGTAATACCTGGTTTTAAAGAGATAGTCAACATGGAGAGGTAACAACCCGATCTCCCGAATCCGATGTTGCTCACAACACCACCGGTTGATCATAGGTGAGTGGGGTTGATTGGCTACCTGGCAAAGCCGAGTAAAGCCAATTCAACTCCGTGTTGGTTATCTTTGTCTCTCTCATTCTCCCAAAAATCCACTTGCACAAAAGTGACACACTTGGATGATGGGGTTCCAGATAGTATTTCTTCGTTGATGGTCTCCTCCCGTGATCATACTCCAAAAACCTTCCCATGTGCCTTCATGCACATCCACTTGTTCCGGAGCTCCCTTTTGAAGATAGGAGACACTCGCCCATGGGTCTATGATACTAGAACATGTAATCGTTTCGAACATGAAAACCAATCTAATCTATCGGGGGTTGTGACCACGGTTTCGCCCTTTCCCTCCTCTCGTACTCACGTGAAGGTACTCATGACTAGACCTATGATGGACACGATGTGTTGAATGGATCCAAGGAAGCATTGGGGCTCTACTCCCTTTATGGCATGGTAGCTAACCTTAAGCAATAAAGTATATTCAACACAAGATGGTAGATAAATAATCCAAAAAAGTATGATTGCAGCTCAAGATCGATTGCAACCCATGGATGAAAGGAGATTACCCCATCAAGGTGCTAGAAATAGCATCGTTGATCAAGGTTACCCTTCCAACGGTGTCTTCCTTCTTCTCCACTTGTGGGCTCCCTCCAAACGGAATGAGAGACTCAGCACTCCTTCATCAAGGGTATGCGCCATGGTCATGAAAATTTCCTAGGCGAATTCCTTGTGGGTGTTTGCCGACACTCCGTTAGAGAATTGCACCGGTGTCCCGTATGAAACCCAATATGTGAAGAGCTTGGTCGTCGATGTCGACGTTCGCTACAAGCCTCTACTTAAGGCGAGCGAGCTTCTTCTCCTCCTCCGTCATGATGACATACCCCTCGGAATACCGCGGAGCGTATGGAGGTGGAACGGATGATTGTGTCAAGTGGCGAGGTTGGATGAGCGGCTCCTCCATATGTTATTGAAGTTTGGTAAACCTAATAAATGAGTTTCGTGTGGCCCTCATGCCACCAAGGAGAAGAGTGGTTCCTCCTCGGCGGTGCCGTGTCCTCCTCCATACTCCGAGGAGACTCGAAAACCGAGTGCCTTCTCGAAGAGGTTGTCGATGATGGCTTAGACGACGATGATCCCTTCCTTTTTTGGTGAAAAGGCTTGTAGTTTTCTTCCATGTTTGCAGCGCTCTCCCTCACAAATATATATCCGGGGTTTTCACCCGATAACAAGGTACACAAATATTAATTTGGAGTCTGGACTTTGAGTGGATTAAGGATGTGATTTGTTGCACGAAACAAACGCGGTGGATGGCTAAGTCTAAGGTGGTTCCGGCCTACAAACTATAGCACACGAACAAAGAGCTGGATGGGAGACTTACCTCTCTCCTCCTCTTGGCTCGGTTCTTCTCTAGTGCATTCATGCTTGTTGCTTCGTGACCGCATGCACCTTCCAAACGTTCCCATCCACTCCTTCGCTTGCATTATTGCTCCTTCCACTTGATGTTTTTGCTTGATTCACTTCCATACTCCCTTGCCTCACATGCACCCATGATATTCCTACAAAACAAGGCCTTGGCTGCCCCCCCCCCATGCTTGTACTTTGCATGTGGTTTGATAAAAGATGTTGGAGGGGCATCCCGTGATGTATTATGGTGCATGTATGGTTAAGTTAACTAGATTGCCTCCCTCTAAGCATGTTTTAAGGTTGAGCACTCCTCTAATTTCGAAATTTAAAAATATTTTTCAGAGCCATGCAAGAACTCAAGCATAAATTTAGAGAAGTTTTTAAACCATTAAAAACAAATGTAAGTCGAAATTATTTTCTGACTACGTTGATATCGGTCTCATCGGTATAGCTTACCTTCATTGGTTGAGAGCAAACTTTTCCCGGCTTGATCATGGGGGCATAGGTTTAGGTTGTAATTTTGATTAGATAAGAGAGATTTTGAATAAAATAAAATTAAATGAGGCTTAGAAAAATTCTAATCTTAGAGAAACCAAGGATAAGGATTTTTAAACCAACCAAAAGTTTAGTTTCTAGGTTCACGCGAGTCCTACCACGTGCTGAAATTTAATTAACACCTAGGTATAAGTCGTGGCTCTACTCGTGTGTTTTTAGCATGTAAAAGTAAGTCAACCACAGCACCATAATGAGGGTGAAGGGTTGAGTTAGGTTCTGAAATTATTTGGTTGTGATTTCTCGAAAAAGAACGAACAAACACATAGGAGGGTTCATGCAAAGGGTTTATGACAAAGCAAAATATTCAACCAAGAATTATGTCTCTAATATTGTTCAACCATTCTAAGTCTAATGTTTTGCGTAGTAAAATTCAAAACTGAATTACTTGAAAAGACTCGAAAAACCTGGAATCGGGTTGTCCTCCCGGTAGCTTATTCTTGACTCGACGAAACGGGTTGCCTCCCGCCTAGCGCTTCGTTTATAGTCCATGGCTAGACTTCTTCACTTGATTACTTCGGATCAACGCTCTTTGTGGGCGTTGCAATCTTGGGTACCCACTTCCGCACCATCTTGGGCACGGGCTTCTTCTTTGGCTTAGTTAATTAATTTTTTTTGGTCTTCACAGGCTGGCTTTGTCCTTCGGTCTTGACGGATGCAACAACTTCCTTCATGTAGTGTCTCGGTATCTCAAACTCCGGTCCTTCGGTTGTGATCTTCATGGTCTCCTAGTGTGATCCTCCATCTCCCCCGAATGAGTTTGAGTAGCCTTCACCGTCTTGGGACCTTGGAGTTGTCTCGGATATTCTTCTTTGTTACCCATCGGGCGCCCGGCAAGTTGTCCCACTTGCGTCTAGCATCTTCATCATGATGAACACTTCACGTATAGAGCTTCCGACCTCCGTCACCTTTCCATCTAAATTCTTCAATATTTTCTCCATAGCCTCGAACTTAGTGACGGCGTCCTTGGACATGGTCGTGCTCCACACACTCCTTGCATGTGGATCTTGCTTCGGCGGCCTTTAGGTGTTGAGCTTCTTTCTCCATCTCCATCTTCTCCATCCTCCTCTTAAGTAAACCGATATGCCACTCAAGGAATCCGGCTCGTATGCATTCAGCTCTCGCAATCGTCATGCGGATAGTTGAGACCTTGATCTTGAACGGCCTCCCGGCGTCTTGAAGGCTTATGATAGGTAGATCAACAATGTTCGGGGTGCATAGCTCGATCTCGCGCTCCGGTGGTTTAGGTTGATCTTCCTTTGGACTTGGAGGTGGTGATTCCCTTGGAGATTTCGACGATCCTTCGAGTTTGACTTTTGAATCTAGGGTTCAACCCTTTAGCTTGTGTTGCACGTCACCTTTGCCTGTAAAGTTTTCCTGGATCATACACAAAAAAGTTTGGGTTTCTTGGAGAGGTAGCCAACCATCTCCGGTTAGGGTTAGCAATAAAACAAAAATCTAAAAAGAAAAGAAAAATTAGGGTTAATCAAGAACTAGATTAGATTGATTTTTTTTTCTTTTTGAGGATGATCAAACTTAAGAGATGCAAAATAAAATCAAAAGAAAAACTGAAAAAAATAAGCGATACTAGATCGGATCTTGATTGCTTGTTCCCCGGCAACGGCGCCAGAAAAAGGGGCTTGTTGACGGTTAATAGTTGTATCAAAGTTCGTTTAGACTTGTAAGCGGACAAGTCTCCCGTCGTAGTCAAGGGATCCTTCTTCCCTTGAGTGGTGAACCCAAGGTATCGAATCCGTGGAACAATGTGCAACGCAAGGATTCAATCTAGTAAAGCAAGGTAAAGCTATCTATTGAAGAATCAAATTGCATCTAATCTAAGATATCATAAGGAAAACGAATCTAATCTAATCTACTAAAGAGGTAGCAAGAGAAAGCAAAAGATAACCGATCTAGAGAGTCTAGATCATGCTTATGTTGTAGCTCCAAACAAGATAGATGAAGATAGAAAAGCAAATCTCATTAAAAGCATCTTTAAATCGTGGCCTTTCATCCGACTCCGAAAACGCCCGCCTTTCGAACCCCCCGTTCGTCACAACATATCCCCTACTCATGCGGGTAGTCTAGGGCGAGTTCGATAGAACAAGTTGAAATCACTTGGCCGGTCCGGTATGCACCTCTAGCCACCACGGCTACAAGAGCACCCTAAGTAATCTAGCCGCAAACTAGATCGTAGAAGAAGCAAAACCAAGAAGAAAACAAAATCATCGAGAAGGCACTTGATCGCTAGAAATCGAATTCACTTACAAACTTCACCATGAATGATTACATGAACAAGATCACCACCGGGGCCCTCCCTCGATCTTGATCCTCGCTCCGGAGCTCCGACGTGGTCTTCCATGCAAGGTTCCCACGTCGGCTAGGGAAACCCTAGAAAACTAGCATGACCCTCATCTCCGAGATGGTGTCCCTCAAGCTTCTCTGCTCCTCGGTGGCGGATTACGAATTGATTGATTCGTGGCTCTCGGTCAGGGGGCTATAAATGGCCAGAGATGCAACTAGGTCAAAGGGGAGGCCGATTGGGCTTCGGAACAGGCTGGGTCGGTCGGCCTGGGCCGACCGGCCTGGGCCCTTCCCGCCCAATCCGTGGCTCGCTTCGCCGGTGTTGCTTCTCTCGTCTTCTAGATCCTCTCCCCTTTTGCATGTGGGCCCTTGACGTCGGTTTCTCTCCGAATTGGACGAAGCTCCTTGTCTTGCAAGATTCGGTACTTTTCTGGCTAGGTCCTCGGAGTTTGTCATTTTCTCGGGCTTGGTCCTTGGGCTCTTGGAGTCATGTTCACTTCATTGCTTGACTTGTACCGGGATTCAAGATCTTGTCATGAGGTGCTTAACGAACTTATCCCGGAAGCCTTGCTTTCAATGTTAAAACCCTGCGTAAACACTAAACTCCAAAACCGACATGCACAAGTGAACTTGTTATACCACGGGGGTTAGTACCAATGGATAAGGTATAAATGTCATGCCAACACCGAAGGTAAACTCATGGCTTGGTTGACGGATTTTCACCGTCAACACTAGAGCTGTGTTCTAGTAATAATAAATGTACCCTAAGGAGTGTACTCCAACCTTGTTGCTAAATAAAACTATCTATCTTGTGTACCCTACCACAACTTGTTCAACTCTACCCTTGTTTTCATATGGCGGAAGATGGATGGACCCAAGGCGTGTGCCAGGAGGAGCCAGGTTTTGCTCGCCTCCTTATCAACTACCTGGAGCGCCTCGGTATCACTGAGCGCCCTAGGTACTACAACAGAGAGTACAAGCAATTCGGCACTCTTTGCTGTAGGGTGGTCCTCTCCATCGCCAGAAGCAACCGCTACCCCAACGTTGAGCCATGATGGGTGATCGCCACAGGGTTTCAACACCGAGACACCTGCCCCTTGGCCCTCAGAAAAGCTCTCCGCTACCTATGTCAGATCTATGAGAAACACCTCATCCCCACACCGATGAGGTATTTCCCCCCGCCGTCAGAACCCCAGTCTGGCAGGCCCGTATGAGAAACCTGGAACGGCGCCGCCACCAAGAAGACCTTTTGTACCACATAGTTGCCTACCTCGTCTCCCTAGACAAACTCTTTGATGACCAGGCCAAGCTCTTGAGGGAGCAAATCAGTCAGGCCGAGCAAGCAGAAGTCACAGTAAGGATGCACCAAGTCCGAGTGGCTCAAGCTGAAGAAAGGACCGCAACTGCCATAATCAGTGAAGCTGTTCCCCATGAAAGCCTCAGGCGAATCCAAGATCAGCGCATGCAGGAATGGACTAACAGTGGAACACCCGTTCCGGCCATTGGAGAAGCACAAGTCCTGCTTTGGACACCCCTTGTAGGATGGGGAGGAACTATTGAAACCCCACCAGCACCACCAGTAGTCACCGAACCACCAGCGGCGACCGCAGAAGCTGCAGCACATCCCCAAGAGAATGGAAACCCGACAGAGAGGATGACGATGAGCTGCTCATCCCACTGGAAGTGCACTCAGCCCCAGAAGATGGCTCGCCTCACGAGTAGCTTACCTCAGTTGCCTTGACACAGGGAATGAGGCCGTGCTGGTCCGAGCTTAGAGTCGCACCCTCAGCCTTTGTCGTAGTACCAAGTCGTGTAGTGTGTCCGTGTTGTACCAGTCGAGTAGTTCGGGATGTATCCTCCTCACTTGCTTGCAATAAAAATTTGTCTGTGCTTGTTTGTTTGCTATGTGCTTGTTGTGTGCTTGCCGGTAGGAGTAGACTCTGCCTTTTCAAAAAGAAATTCGTCATAATCCACTTAAACATCACGTTAAACCTAGACCTCTTAGAAACCCGCTCCTTTACAGATGGTTTCCAGGCGCCCTGCTAAAACCCACCAAGGCTCTGGTCGTATGGACGCGGAAGGATAAGCCGATCGAAGGGAGCGCCTCAACGACCAGGAAGTGAATCAAGGCGAAGATGGAGGAGAAAACGTTGTCCTGCCACCGCCACCCCCTCCCGTAGACCTGGCGCAAGTTTTGGCCAACCAAACTCTACTGATGGAAGCCATATTCAATGCTGTCAACCGTCCAAGGCTCCGAGTTCTGGGCATGAATGAAAAGCTGATCGAATTTCTCAGGACGAAGCCACCCACTTTTGGCGGGTCCGTGAATCCTTTGGATGCTGATGACTGGCTGAGAGCCATTCTAAGGGAACTAGAGCCCTTCAAATGTGAGGACCGAGACAAGGTTCTCCTAGCTACTCACCAGCTCACTAGAACAGCCTTAGCCTGGTGGAAAAACTACTGTGCAGCAGCCAAGGATCCCTCCGCCATCACTTGGGATGAGTTCGTGGAAGAGTTTCGCCGCTACCACATCCCAGAAGCCACACTGAAGCGCAAGGCGGATGAGTTCCATGAACTCCGCCAAGGCAACAAATCTGTGGAGGAATACACTTACCAGTTCATAGAGCTGGCTCGTTATGCCCCTGAGGAAGTGGACAAGGAGTCCAAGAAGCAGGAGATGTTCAAGAAGGGTTAGACTACGGAGCTGAGGACTCTGCTTACCCCTCAGATCTACCCGAATTTCAACACCCTCATGAACATGGCCATCCTCACAGAGAGAGCCAGGGCAGAAGAGAAGAAGGAAAACAAGCGCAAGTTCATGGAGCATGAGGCTCAACAGCAAGAGCGCTCCCAGAGGCAGAGAAGCTTCGGACACCCCATGTCCAGATTCCAAGCCCCCATGCAGTATAGAACCCAGTCGCAAGACACAGGCTCTCAAGGCCCCAGAACCAGTTCAAACCATACAACAACCAGAACACCATGAAGCCCCCAAAAAGCAACACTAGCCAGGTCACTGCCAACAACAACAACAACAACAACTCCAGGGTGTGTTTCAACTGCCGTGAGACCGGACACTTCATTGCCAACTACCCGTATGCCAAAAAGCCAACAGCCTTAGCCTTCTCCAACTCAGTGAATGGGCCAAGACCGCTCGTATCTGGAGCCAACCGCGTGCCAGTTCGCAGCAATAACAACTTTGGCAACAACAACAACCAGCAGATGAGGCAGCCCCAGTAGTCTTATGGACGAGACCGTGTCAACCACATCAACGCACAGGAGGCTCAAGAAGCACAAGGCGTAGTGCTCGGTGAGTTCCTGGTCACCTCAGTCTTGGCAACCATATTATTTGATTCAGGAGCATCACATTCGTTCATATCCTCAAGTTTTGTGGAAAAACATAACATATCTAAAGTACTACTAAAAGCACCCCTATTAACTTGAACGCCCGAAGGTGACATCAAGTGTCAACTGGGATGCTCCCGGGTAAGAATCATTTTAAGTGGGGTAGAGTTCCTAGCGGACCTAGTAGTGCTAAAGTCCAAGAGAATAGATGTGATCCTTGGGATGGATTGTTTAGGCCAACGCCATGGTCTTATTAGCTGCGCCGATAAGGTAGTGCACCTAACCAACCCAGAAGGAGTGCAAGTGACCTGCCACACCCGAGGACACAGTCCAGACATAATGGTTTTCAGCATATAAGCCAAATCCATAGAGGATGTCCTAGTAGTGCGGGAGTATCCAGATGTGTTTCCCGAAGAACTCCCCGAATGCCACCAGATAGGGATATAGAGTTCGTCATTGACCTTATCCCCGGAACCTCTCCCATATCCAAGAGACCTTATAGGATGGCAGCCCCTGAGTTGGCAGAGTTAAAGAAGCAGCTAAGAGAACTTCAACGAAGTGGATTTTTCAGACCAAGCTCATCACCATGGGGAGTCCCAGTGCTCTTCGTAGAAAAGAAGGATAAAAGCCTGAGGATGTGCGTGGACTATCGCTCACTGAACGAAGTTACTATCAAGAACAAGTATCCTCTCCCTAGGATAGATGATTTATTTGACCAACTGAAAGGAGCCAAGTATTTTTCGAAGGTGGATTTAATGTCAGGATACCATCAACTCAAGATTAGGGAAAGCGACATCCCAAAAATCGCCTTTGTCACCGTTACGGGCAGTATGAGTTCATAGTGATGTCCTTTTGACTCACCAACGCCCCAGCATATATTATGAACCTCATGAATAAGCAGTTTATGGAAGAGCTGGACAAGTTTGTCGTAGTTTTCATTGACGGCATACTTGGTTACTACAAGAGTGTGGAAGAACATGAGCCACATCTTCGAGTGGTACTGGGGAAACTGAGGGCACACAAGTTGTACACTAAGTTCAGCAAGTGTGAATTCTGGCTGGAGAAAATATCTTTCCTTGGGCATATTCTGACAATAGGAGTAGCAGTAGACCCCGGGAAAGTTGAAACAGTCTCCAACTGGCGACAACCAACCAATGTGAGTGAGATCAGAAGCTTTCTTGGGTTAGCAGGATACTACCGGAGGTTTATTGAAGGATTTTCTAAGATTGCCCGACCCATGATGGAGTTGCTCAAGAAGGAGAAGAAGTTCAACTGGACTGAGTCTTGTGAGAAAAGCTTTCAGGAATTGAAAAGGAGATTGACAACGGCCCCAGTGCTGACCTTGCCAGATATTCAACGGGATTTTGTCGTCTATTGCGATGCATCCCGACAAGGGTTAGGATGTGTCCTTATGCAAGATGGGAAAGTAGTGGCGTATGCTTCCCGCCAGCTCAAACCCCACGAGCGGAATTATCCCACGCACTATTTGGAGTTTGCAGCCGTAGTGCATGCCCTTAAGATTTGGAGACATTACCTGATTGGGAATAAGTGCAAAATCTATACAGACCACAAGAGCTTAAAGTACATCTTCACCCAGCCTGACCTGAACCTAAGGCAAAGAAGGTGGCTAGAATTAGTCAAGGATTATAATCTAGAAGTCCATTACCACCCAAGAAAAGCCAATGTAGTGGCAGATGCCTTAAGCAGAAAACCCTACGAGAAGGCAGTGCCTAAGAGTGCCCAGTGGCAAGAGGAAATGACACGACTCAACATGCACATTGTTCCCCAAGGCTACGTCCACCAACTAAGTGTTCGACCTACCTTGGAGGAAAAGATCAAGAAGGCCCAAGGGACCGATGAGAATCTGATGAAAATCCACAAGTACACAGGAGAGAATAAGGCCCCAGACTTTAGAGTGGATGATCAAGGCACACTGTGGTGTAAGAATAGGATATGCATGCCCGAAGACGGGGATTTCCGACAGACCATCATGGGTGAGGCACACAACTCGGCATATTCCATCCATCCAGGATCCACTAAGATGTATATGGATTTAAAGCAGAAGTATTGCTGGAATGGAATGAAAGCGGACATTGCCCGATTCGTCACCCACTATGATACGTGTCGGAGGATTAAAGCTGAACACCAGAAACCAGCAGGACTGTTGCAGCCTTTACCCATTCCGGTGTGGAAATGGGACGAGATAGGCATGTACTTTGTAGTGGGTTTGCCCAACGCTCAGAAGGGGCATGATTCCATATGGGTAATAGTGGACTGACTCACTAAGGTCGTTCACTTTTTACCCGTACAGACCACTTATGGTGGGGAGAAGTTGGCGAACCTCTACATAGAGAACATAGTAAAATTACATGGAGTACCGAGCAGGATAGTATCAAATAGAGGAACCCAGTTCACCTCTAGGTTTTGGAAGAGTTTGCATAAAGCCATGGGTACCAAGCTGGATTTCAGTTCGACGTATCACCCACAGACAGATGGACAGACCGAAGGGTAAACCATATTATAGAAGACATGTTGAGAGCATGTGTGCTCACCTATGGCAAAGACTGGGAACAAAGTCTGCCGTATGCAGAATTCTCCTACAACAATGGCTATCAAGCGAGCTGGAATGTCACCGTTTGAAGCCTTATATGGGAGGAAATGTAGGACACCCTTGATGTGGTCAGAAGTAGGAGAACGTGCCCTGGTTGGGCCCACACTTATAAAGGAAGCCGAGGAGCGAGTAGCCGAGATCCGAGAAAAGTTGAAGGCTGCCCAATCCCGACAAAAGAGCTATGCAGACAAGAAAAGGCGAGAAATAAGCTTCAGTCCAGGAGACTTTGCTTATCTCAAGGTTTCACCTATCCGGGGAACTCGAAGATTCCAAGTACACGGGAAGTTGGCCCCTCGGTACATTGGACCGTACAAAGTGCTGAAGAGAGTTGGAGCAGTAGCATACCATTTGGAGCTACCAGAAGAAATGTCAGATATACATCCGGTGTTTCACGTCTCCCAGATACGAAGGTGTTTGAAAGTACTCGAAGAGAAGCGAGTGCCGGTGGAGACAATTGATTTACAGCCAGATCTTAGGTATCAGGAAGTGCCCGTCAAGATTTTGGACACAGTGGTCAAAAGAACTAGAATATCAGAAGTACGAGTGTGCAGAGTCCAATGGAGAAGACACAGAGTAGAAGAAGCCACATGGGAACGAGAGGACGCGTTGAGGAAGGAGTTTCCCCACCTGTTCGGGAACTAGCCGAATCTCGAGGGAGAGATTCATTTTAAGTGGGGTAGGTTTGTAAGCCCGCGTTTTTAGCTCTTATTAAATCACTTACTAAATCACGCGTATTTTCAAAACCTTCCCGCTGAGCTCAATTATCCTTTTCGAAATCCCGGTCGTCTTCCCCCCTCTCACCCTCGGCGCGCGTGCCGCGAATCCTGCCGGCACCGCCCGCACTCGGGCCGTCGCCCACCACCCGCCGCCCCGGCACCGCCCCGTCGGCCACCGCGCCGGGAATCCCGCACACGCCGCGGTCCTGTTGGCTGGTCCGCCTCGCCATCACCGCTGTCCCGAAAATAACGCCAACACCCGAAGCCGGAAAACCCCGAAAAAATCCCTTTTTTCCTCCCTCCTAATTTTCCTAGCATTTCTCCTAAATTTCTAAACCTCTTTTCCTTTCCTTTTTCTATTTTTCCTTTTCTTTTCCTTTTTTCTTCCTCTTTTTTCCTTTTCCCCTTTTCTTCCTTTCTTTCCTTCCTTCTTTTCCCTCTCCCTTCTTCTTCCTTCGTTCCAGCGCCGCTCCTCTGGCCCCCGACCGCGCCGGCCCCCCTCTCCTCCCCAGCACGTCACCCCGACCTCGCGACGTGACCACACCTTGGCGAGTCACCATTACTCCATCTGCCCGAGCCGTCACACCACGGCGTCGTCACTGTCGGCCATCCCGCGCCGACCCGGCCTCGCCGGCCTACCACCCCGCAACGCCTAGCACCGCGTGCCTGAAGAGACCTGACGGCTGCCACCCGATGACCGCAGCCACCTTAATTGGCCTCTGCCCGAGCCGTCCCGTCACCCGGCGACCGAGATTCCGGCCGGCTACCAAGGCCCCGCCGGAGCACCGCCTCCGCCGGTGAGCCCCCCCGCCGGAAATATCTCCCCCGAACCGCCTTACTCCGGCTGTAAATAGCCCCGTGTCGCTCCTCATTGCACCACGCCTCGCCACGACCATCTCACTCTCCTCCCTGAGCCTTCCCTGCGCCGCCGCCCATAGCCGGCACCACTCCACTTTGTCGCCACCGCCGATCCGCCTCTACACGCCATCACAGCCCAAGGTGGGTTGGGGAATCGATCCCCCTTGTTGCCCTCTCTGTTTTCCCCCTACCCTGACCGCCGCCGACCCCTGGGGCGCCGCTGCCGCCTCCAGCCGAGGCCGCCCCTGCCCCCTCCTCTGTTCTGGATCGGGGGGAGGAAGAAGAAGAGCATTTTGCCCGTGACCCCCTGCCCTTTCCCCTTTTCTTCCCGAGCTCTCCCCCCCTTCTCTATTAACTCTCTCCTCTCTTCCAATTAGACCCTAACCTTTAAGCCATTCCACCAAAACAACCCTGCCCTTTACACATAGGCCCTTGGGCTATTAAAGTTAAACCCTCATCCTATCTAAATATTATATCTAGGCCCTTCAAACCTAATTACTAATAGGACCTTAAATTCATGATTAGTCCTAAACACCCCTTTAACCTATCATTTCATGCGCAATTTTTAATTAAAAAACGTACCCAAAAATCAGCATACCCGTCCTGGGTATACCTCTACCAATCCATCATCCAAACCCCCTGCATAACATTTATTCATCTAGTTATCTAATTACTTTTCCTCGAGATCAGCCGGAAAAATTGTGTGTGCTTATATTAATTGCATGCTTGCTTGTGTGTGCGCTATAGCTGACGGAGTGAACGAAGGAGGGTACCACGAGCCGGATCTTGGAGCCGAGTACTACGAGCAGGAGCCCGAGATCCCGAACCCCGAGCCGGAACTCCCCGAGGACTTCGAAGACGGCAAGTTCAGTCTCATCCTTTGATGTATGCTTTGGTCCCAGTTTTATCAAACACTATAACCCATTTTATAAATTGCATATTGTTTTACTGCAAAAACATGGTAGGATAGCCACCCTTGATTGCTATGATTGAACCTTGTTTGGCCAAAATGATTTCTTAAAAATGGTGTGAGTGCTTTGAAAATGGGAATGAGATATTTTTGGAAAATGAGTAAAGAACTGGGTAGACGGGATGGACGTGTGTGTCAGGAGTATGGGTGAGCTCGTACCTTTGTGGTTGAGCGTGTTGGAGATGTCCATCTTGTCGTTAAGGACCGGGTTGCATGACATCTCACCTGGCCCAATTATCGTACAACCACTCGACCGTTGTATGTGGCAACGGCTTAGAATAAATCCCACTAGTTAATCTACTTGACATCTGGTGTGCGGGTGAGCAGCGGGAGACCAAGGAGTATGGGTACGATCTTTGTGAGGTGCGCCTTGGTTATGTGAGATAACCCCTTGGTTGCTTCCGTGGTGGCTCGTTGGGTTAGCTAAGGTGGGTAATGGCTTTGATAGGATCCGCGCCGATACTAAGGTGTTCGTGTGGTGGTACCCTACCCGTGAGTAAAGATGTATGTTGACGGTTAATAGTTGTATCAAAGTTCGTTTAGACTTGCAAGCGGACAAGTCTCCCGTCGTAGTCAAGGGACCCTTCTTCCCATGAGTGGTGAACCCAAGGTATCGAATCCGTGGAACAATGTGCAACGCAAGGATTCAATCTAGTAAAGCAAGGTAAGCTATCTTATGGAGACAAGTTGCATCTAATCTACTAACTCATAGAGAAAACGAATCTAATATAATCTACTAAAGAGGTAGCAAGAGAAAGCAAGAGATAACCGATCTAGAGAGTCTAGATCATGCTTATGTTGTATCTCCAAACAAGATAGATGAAGATAGAAAAGCGAATCTCATTAAAAGCATCTTTAAATCGTAGCCTTCCATCCGACTCCGAAAATGCTCACCTTTCGGAACCCCCGTTCTGTCACAATGTATCCCTACTCATGCGAGTAGTCTAGGGCGAGTTCGATAAGAACAAGTTGAAAACACTTGGCCGGTCTGGTATGCACCTCTAGCCACCGCGGCTACAAGAGCACCCTATGTAATCTATCTTAAGTATAGATCGTAGAAGAAGCAAAACCAAGAAGGAAACAAAATCATCGAGAAGGCACTTGATCGCTAGAAATCGGATTCACTTAAAGACTTCACCATAAATGATTACATGAACAAGATCACCACCGGGGCCCTACCTCGATCTTGATCCTCGCTCCGGAGCTCCGACGTGGTCTTCCATGCAAGGTTCCCACGTCGGCTAGGGAGACCCTAGACAACTAGCACGACCCTCATCTTCGAGATGGTGTCCCTCAAGCTTCTCTGCTCCTCGGCGGAGGATGAAGAATTCCTTTTCTCCGTGGCTCTTGGTCAGGGGGCTATAAATAGCCAGAGATGCAACTAGGTCAAAGGGGAGGCCGACTGGGCCCCGAAACAGGCTGGGCCGACCGGCCTGGGCCGACCGGCCTGGGCCCGTTTCGGCCCAGTTCGTGTCCTCCTTCGCCCGGTGTTGCTTCCCGCGTCTTCTAGATCCTCTCCCCTTTTGCATGTGGGCCCTTGTCGTCGGTTTCTCTCCGAATTGGACGAAGCTCCTTGTCTTGCAAGATTCAGCACTTTTCTGGCTAGGTCCTCGGAGTTTGTCATCTTCTCGGGCTTGGTCCTTGGGCTCTTGGAGTCATGTTCACTTCATTGCTTGACTTGTACCGGGCTTCAAGGTCTTGTCATGAGGTGCTTAATGAACTTATCCCCGAAGTCTTGCTTTCAACGTTAAAACCTTGCGTAAACACTTAACTCCAAAACCGACATGCACAAGTGAACTTGTTATACCACAGGGGGTTAGTACCAATGGATAAGATACAAAAGTCATGCCAACACCGAAGGTAAACTCATGGCTAAGTTGACGGACTTTCACCGTCAACGGTTCCCCCATGCTTAAACCTTGCTCGTCCTCGAGTAAGCCTTCGATGGATATCATCGTTGCCCTTCATTGTTTAAACCTTGCACTTGATCATACATGAAAAAACATAATGCTCTCAAAAGTTTAATTCGTTAAAGTTCCATAATGTACTAGCCTTCATCCCTACGGAGGGTAGATATTTAATTAAGCTTATCCCACAAGTATTAACATGCTCCCAAAATTCAAATGGATCTCAGAATTTTTGAAATAAAGAACGAGATGAAAAAGAGCTAAACCAAGTTCACAAATTTAAACCACCTTGCATCTTGCTCATGAACTCTCATCTCATCTTTGTCTCTCAAGCCTATTTATTCTACTCCTTTCCCTCTCATAACACACGTGTATGTGGTAGGCTTTATATGGGCTTTTTGGGAAAGTTTAGTCCTACCAAGATATTATAAATGAGATGTTGTCAAAACAAGACAAGCTTCTCATGGTCTTACCGAGACTCGTCAAAAAAGTCATTGGAAAATAATGTTAAATAAAGGAAGGAAAAGAGAAAAATACACACGCTTGAGATAGGTGGACATGTGCAAATGGCAAAAGTGATCCCGAGGCACAAACGAAGTCCTCGTTATCGGATTGCACATGGTTAGAAAATGAGTATGGATCTTTTAGTCTTGAAGCCTTGAATTTCCTAATGCACTTTAGAGAACCAGAGAGTTCACTTTATTTTTGCACATACTCATATTTTTCTCTTTTTCTTCTCTTTCTTTCTTTCTTTCTTTCATTCTTTTACTCATTCATTCATTTTTTTGTCATACATTCGGTCACGAGACTTTCACATCGGAGTTTTGATTTTTTTTATTTTGCTCCCCTTTGAATTTTTTTTACTTCCATTTGAACTCTAAAATTGCACCGTACCTACCTCCTCCCCCATGCTTAGACGTTGCTCGTCCTCGAGCAAAGAGGCGATAAATAAGGTAGGTACCAGAAATACTTTTCTTTTGGAGAGATACTTGAAATCTTCAATCTTGGCACCATCGATCTTTCTTGAATTGATGATCCATACTCAACAATAGGTTGTGGTCAAGGAGGTAAACACAAAAGATGATATTTGGTTTTAAGGGTGGATATCCGGCGAGGTTTGTCAGATCTCCGATGTGGGGATACACAATGAACGGATAGAAAGGCTAGCAAAAAGATGGATACGCAAAAACGGAATGACCAGCTTCTTAGTCTCGGGCCGGAGAAATCAAGGTCTGAAATAACTCACCCAAAAATAAATCTTGTATACTAAGTTTTTGCACTCAAATATTTATATGTCTCCGGATAGGTAGAGCAACACGCAAGTGGTATTTATGACAAGGTTAGCTTTACATTTAAGAACAAAAATAAATCACCTTTAATCCATCTAAAACTTGAGAGCACATAAAACACTATGGGTCTTTATTTTTATCATAACCTCCGCTAAAGATTAAGCTAGTATTTAGATAATTTCAGATTTGTATTTTTAAGAGAGCACTAGGTTGAACATGCATAAATCAATTACAAAGATAAACAAAGCGGCAATTTTAATCATATATCATCATGGCACAAACTTTGTAACTTTACCAAAGGTAAAAACATAGTCGTGACTTTATTCATGATGAAAATAAACACTAAGGCACATGCTGAAAATTTAAATAAAAACTAAAAACACTACGCATACATAGGCGCATACAAGCTGGAAATTAAAGAAAAGGGGGTAAAGGAAAGATAACTAAAGCTCCTCCTCTCTCTAATCTTCCGCCGGTGGTTGATATTGATAGTCTTGGTTGTTGTACCCTTACTTGTAATAGGAATACACCACTCCTCCTATGAATTGTCCAACGGTACTAGGTGAAGGTGTCAAAGCTCATAAGCGATGTTTGCATCTCCTTCACCCATTTAGTTTGCATTGGTTTGGATGGCTGCAATAATTTGAATGTTTCTTGCAGCGTATCCTCCAATGGTGGCCACATTTTGTTGTGGTTGAGGAAGGTGTGCATATGGCTCCACAAAGGCTACGTTGGGCACCGCAAAAATGGTGGGGGTATGGCTGCACCACTCCCCCATGCTTGCATTGGTACACCACCGTAGTAATTTGGCGGCGCCGGAATTTCTCCAAATGGTGGCACATAATTTTGTTGTGCACCTTCTTCTTGGGCCATAGAAGATCCTTCTCCTATAATCCTTCTTCTTTATTTTTTCTTCGCCGGCACAAGAAGTCCTTCCTCTAACCAATCTCCTAGGCCACTTTGAAGCCTCCTCTCTCATCTTCACTTATATATTTTCCTTTCTTCATATATTCCAAGGGAAGTCCCGGGTAGGAGATGATTCGGGTTCCTTGTAATACCCGGTTTTAAAGAGATAGTCAACATGGAAAGGTAACAACCCGATCTCCCGAATTCGATGTTGCTCACAACACCACCGGTTGATCATAGGTGAGTGGGGTCGATTGGCTGCCTGGCAAAGCCGAGTAAAGCCAATTCAACTCCATGTTGGTTATCTTTGTCTCTCTCATTCTCCCCAAAAATCCACTTGCACAAAAGTGACACACTTGGATGATGGGGTTCCGGATAGTATTTCTTCGTTGATGGTCTCCTCCCGTGATCATACTCCAAAAACCTTCCCATGTGCCTCTATGCACATCCACTTGTTCCGGAGCTCATTTTGAAAATAGGAGACACTCGCCCATGGGTCTACGATACTAGAACATGCAATCATTTTGAACATGAAAACCAATCTAATCTATCGGGGGTTGTGACCACGGTTTCGCCCTTTCCCTCCTCTCATACTCTCACTACGCGAAGGTATTCATGACTAGACCTATGATGGTCATGGTGTAAGATGATAGATAGATAATCCAACAAAGTGTGATTACATCTCAAAATCGATTGCAACCCATGGATGAAAGGAGATTACCCCATCAAGGTGCTAGAAATAGCATCGTTGATCAAGGTTACCCTTCCGACGGTGTCTTCCTTCTTCTCCACTTGTGGGCTCCCTCCAAACGGAATGAGAGACTCAACACTCCTTCATCAAGGGTATGCGCCATGGTCATGAGAATTTCCTAGGCGAATTCCTTGTGGGTGTTTGCCGACACTCGTTAGAGAATTGCACCGTGTCCCGTATGAAAACCCAATATGTGGAGAGCTTGGTCGTCGAAGTCGACGTTCGCTACAAGCCTCTACTCAAGGCGAGCGAGCTTCTTCTCCTCCTCCTCCGTCGTGATGATAAACCCATTGGAATACCACGGAGCGCATGGAGGTGGAGCGGATGATCATGTCAAGTGGTGAGGTTGAACAGGCGACTCCTTCATATGTCCTTGAAGTTTGGTGAACCTCATAGACGAGTTTCGTGTGGCCCTCATGCCACCAAGGAAAAGGGTGCGATTCCTCCTCGGTGGTGCCGTATCCTCCTCCATACTCCGAGGAAACTCGGAAACCGAGTGTCTCCTCGAAGAGGTCGATGGCTTAGACGACGATGATCCCTTCTTCGGTGAAAGGCTTGTAGTTTTCTTCCTTGATTGTAGCACTCTCCCTCACAAATATATATCCGGGGTTTTCACCCGGTAACAAGGTACACAAATATTATTTTGGAGTCTGGACTTTGAGTGGATTAAGGATGTGATTTGTAGCACGAAACAAATGCGGTGGAAGGCTAAGTCTAAGCTGGTCTCGGCCTACGAACTAGAGCACATGAACAAAGAGCTAGATGGGAGACTTACCTCTCTCCTCCTCTTGGCTCGACTCTTCTCTAGTGCATTCATGTTGCTTCGTGACCGGGTGCACCTTCCAAACATTCCCGTCCACTCCTTCGCTTGCATTGCTTGATGTTTTCGCTTGACTCACTTCCATACTCCCTTGCCTCACATGCGTCCATGATATTCCTACAAAACAAGGCCTTGGCTGCCCCCCCATGCTTGTACTTTGCATGTGGTTTGATAAAAGATGTTGGAGGGGCATCCCGTGATGTATCATGGTGCATGTATGGTTAAGTTAACTAGATTGTCTCCCTCTAAGCATGTTTTCATGCTAAGCAACCCTCTAATTTCGAAAATAAAAAATAAAATCAGAGATATTGATGAGTTAAAATATAAATTTAGAGGAGTTTTTAAAGCATTAAAAACAAATGTAAGTCGAAAATATTTTCTGACTACTTTTATGTTGGTCTCACCGGTATTGTTTGCCTTCATTAGTTGAGAGCAAGCTTTTCCCGACTTGATCATGGGAGCATAGGTTTAGGTTCAAATTTTGGTTAGATAAGAAAGATTTTGAATGAAATAAAATTAAATGATGCTTAGAAAAATTCTAATCTTAGAGAAACCAAGGATATAGATTTTTAAACCAACCAAAAATCAAGATTCTAGGTTCACGCGAGTCTTACCATGTGCTGAAATTTAAATAACATCTAGGTACAAGGCGTGGCTCTACTTGTGTGTTTTTAGCATGTAAAACAAGTCAACCATAACATCATGAAGAGGATGAATGGTTGAGGTAGGTTCTGAATTTATTTGGTTGTGGTTTCTCGAAAAGAAGCAAACAATCACATAGGATGGTTGATGTAAAGGGTTTATGATCAAGCAAAATATTCAACCAGGAATTATGTCTCTAATATTGTTCAACCAGTCTAAGTCTAATTTTTTGCGTAGTAAAATTCAAAACTGAATTATATTTAAAAAGACTTGAAAAACCTGGAATCGGGTTGTCCTACCGATACTTATTCTTGACTCGACGAAACGGGTTGTCTCCCGCCTAGCGCTTCGTTTATAGTCCTTGGCTAGACTTCTTCACTTGATTACTTCGGATCAATGCTCTTTGCGGGCGTTGCAATCTTGGGTACCCACTTCGGCTTAGTCATTTTATTGGTCTTCACATGCTGGCTTTGTCCTTTGGTCTTGACAGATGCAACAACTTCCTTCACTTTGAATCTAGGGTTTCCAACCATTTAGCTTGTGTTGCACGTCTCCTTTGCCTCGTTAAGTTTTCCCGGATCATCCACAAAAAACGTTTTGGGTTTCTTGGAGAGGTAGCCAACCATCTCCGGTTAGGGTTAGCAACAAAAATGTAACAAAAGAAAAATTAGGGTTAATCAAAACTAGATTAGATTGATTTTTATTCTTTTTGAGGATGATCAAACTTAAGAGATGCAAAAAGAAAATCAAAAGAAAAACTGAAAAATAAGCGATACTAGATTGGATCTTGATTGCTTGTTCCCCAGCAACGGCGCCAGAAAAAGGGGCTTGTTGACGGTTAATAGTTGTATCAAAGTTCGTTTAGACTTGCAAGCGGACAAGTCTCCCGTCGTAGTCAAGGGACCCTTCTTCCCTCGAGTGGTGAACCCAAGGTATCGAATCCGTGGAACAATGTGCAACGCAAGGATTCAATCTAGTAAAGCAAGGTAAGCTATCTTATGAAGACAAGTTGCATCTAATCTACTAACTCATAAAGAAAACGAATCTAATCTAATCTACTAAAGAGGTAGCAAGAGGAAGCAAGAGATAACCGATCTAGAGAGTCTAGATCATGATTATGTTGTAGCTCCAAACAAGATAGATGAAGATAGAAAAGTGAATCTCATTAAAAGCATCTTTAAATCGTGGCCTTCCATCCGACTCGAAAACGCCCGCCTTTCGGAACCCTCGTTCGTCACAACGTATCCCTACTCATGCGGGTAGTCTAGGGCGAGTTCGATAAGAACAAGTCGAAAACACATGGCCGGTCCGGTATGCACCTCTAGCCACCGCGGCTACAAGAGCACCCTATGTAATCTATCTTAAGTATAGATCGTAGAAGAAGAAAAACCAAGAAGAAAACAGAATCATCGAGAAGGCACTTGATCGCTAGAAATCAGATTCATTTAAATACTTCACCATGAATGATTACATGAACAAGATCACCACCGGGATCTTACCTCGATCTTGATCCTCGCTCCGGAGCTATGACGTGGTCTTCCATGCTAGGTTCCCATGTCGCCTAGGGATACCCTAGACAACTAGCATGACCCTCATCTCCGAGATGGTTTCCCTCAAGCTTCTCTGCTCCTCGGCGGCAGATGACGAATTCCTTTTCTCCGTGGCTCTCGGTCGGGGGGGCTATAAATAGCCGGAGATGCAACTAGGTCAAAGGGGAGGCCGACTTGGCCCCGAAACAAAGTTGGGGCCGACCGGCTGGGCCCGTTTCGGCCCGGTTCGTGTCCTCCTTTGCCCGTGTTGCTTCCCGCGTCTTCTAGATCCTCTCCCCTTTTGCATGTGGGCCCTTGTCGTCGGTTTCTCTCCGAATTGGACGAAGCTCCTTGTCTTGCAAGATTCAGCACTTTTCTGGCTAGGTCCTCGGAGTTTGTCATCTTCTCGGGCTTGGTCCTTGGGCTCTTGGAGTCATGTTCACTTCATTGCTTGACTTGTACCGGGCTTCAAGGTCTTGTCATGAGGTGCTTAATGAACTTATCCCGGAAGTCTTGCTTTCAACGTTAAAACCCTGCATAAACACTTAACTCCAAAACCGACATGCACAAGTGAACTTGTTATACCACAGGGGGTTAGTACCAATGGATAAGATACAAAAGTCATGCCAACACCGAAGGTAAACTCATGGCTAAGTTGACGGACTTTCACCGTCAACAATGTACAACCTCTGCAGAGTGTAAAACCTATTCGAATAGCCGTGTCCACGTTATTGGACGAGTCATGGGGTGGTCACAAAACTAGTGTTTGGGTTTGGGATGTTTTCATGGTGCGAGTTGTTTTCTGAGAAAGGATGAGTCTATGTGCCTGGGCTACTGCGGACGGGGAGTCTGGTAGGCCCTAATTGGTTTTCTCAAACTACTGAGTTACTTGGGTTACAAAAATTGTTTGCGAAAACCTTTTCGAAAATGAACACCTGCATGAGTAAATGTGTTTGCAAAATAAACCTTAACCCGATCCTTGATATATCATGTGCATGATCCGCTTATAAGCCCCTCCGTGGGTGGGGTTGAACTTGTTGAGTACGTTTGTGCTCACCCTTGCTTACTAACTGTTTTTCACAGGAGGATCCCGACTTCGTTCCTGAAGACGTCGAGTAGGTCGCTGCCCTACACCCAATGTGACTGTGTATTCAAGGCCTCCACATAGAGCTTCCATGGTGTGGTACTCTGATGAGGCTTTAGAAGCCTTCGCTATCGTAGTTTGGTCTTTAGCTTTTGTGTTGTTTCTTGTGGCAGTGGCGCTCTCGTGCCCACTATGCCGCTGTGATGTAAGGGACTGAACCACCTGTTGTAATAAATGTGTTGCCAGCCTCTTGGGACTGGTATTTGTGTCACATTTGGTTACCTCGGATGAGGGGACGCTTCAACAATACACACTACAAGAAACTCTTTAATCAGTGACGCATTCTCCGCGATGTTTTCAGAAAATGTCACGAATGTGCATTGCAGCCCAAAACACTGTAACGATTTCTTTAATTCGTCTCGATTCTACGATGTATTCCTTTTTTTCGTCACGGATGTGCATTGAAGCCCAAAACACTGTGACGATTTGTTAAATTCGTCGTGATTCTACGACGTATTCCTTTTTTCGTCACAAACACTGCGACGATTTGTTTAGTTTGTCGCGATTCTACGACGTATTCATATTTTTCGTCACGTACGTGCATCGATGGATATTGAAGCCCAAACCATCACGACGATTTGTTAAATTCGTCGCAATACGGCCCACAACACCGTGACGTTTTAGCAGATTGTTGACGGTAAAAATCCGTCAACCTATCCATGAGTTTACCTTCGGTGTTGGCATAAGTTTTATACCTTATCCATTGGTACTAACCCCCGTGGTATAACAAGTTCACTTGTGCATGTCGATTTTGGAGTTTAGTGTTTATGTAGGGTTTTAGTGCTGAAAGCAAGACTTTCGGGATAAGTTCATTAAGCACCTTATGACAAGACCATGAAGCCCGATACAAGTCAAGCAATGAAGTGAACACGACTTCAAGAAGCCCAAGGACCCAACCCGAGAAGATGGAAAACTCTGAGGACCTAGCCAGAAAAGTGCCGAATCTTGCGAGACAAGGAGCTTCGTCCAATTCGGAGAGAAACTCACGACAAGGGCCCACATGCAGAAGGGGGGAGGATATAGAAGACTCGGGAAGCAACACCGGGCGATGGAGGCCACGAACTGGGCCAAAGTGGGCTCAGGCCGGTCGGCCCGGCCCCATTTCGAGGCCCGCCGGCCCCCCTTTGACCTAGATGCATCTCGGGCTATTTATAGCCCCTTGACCGAGAGCCACGGAAAAATCAATTTGTCATCTGCTGCCGAGGAGCAGAGAAGCTTGAGGGACACCATCTCGGAGATGAGGGTCATGCTAGTTGTCTAGGGTCTCCCTAGCCGACGTGGGAACCTTGCATGGAAGACCACGTCGGAGCTCCGGAGCAAGGATCAAGATCGAGGTAGGATCCCGGTGGTGATCTTGTTCATGTAATCATTCATGGTGAAGTTTTTATAGTGAATCCGATTTCTAGCGATCAAGTGCCTTCTCAATGATTTTGTTTTCTTCTTGGTTTTGCTTATTCCCCAATCTAGTCTATAGCTAGATTGCATAGGGTGCTCTTGTAGCCGCGGTGGCTAGAGGTGCATACCGGACCGACCAAGTGATTTCAACTTGTTCTTATCGAACTCGCCCTAGACTACCCGCATGAATAGGAATACGTTGTGACAGAACGGGGGTTCCGAAAGGCGGGCGTTTTCGGAATCGGACCGGAGGCCACGATTTAAAGATGCTTTTAATGAGATTCGCTTTTCTATTTGCATCTACCTTGTTTGGAGCTACAACATAAGCATGATCTAGATTCTCTAGATCGGTTATCTCTTTGCTTTCTCTTGCTACCTCTTTAGTAGATTAGATTAGATTCGTTTTCTTTATGATATCTTAGATTAGATGCAACTTGCTTCTTCATAAGATAGCTTTACCTTGCTTTACTAGATTGAATCCTTGCGTTGCACATTGTTCCACGGATTCGATACCTTGGGTTCACCACTCGAGGGAAGAAGGGTCCCTTGACTACGACGGGGGATTTGTCCGCTTGCAAATCCATATGAACTTTGATACAACTATTAACCGTCAACAAGCCCCTTTTTCTGGCGCCGTTGCCGGGGAACAAGCAATCAAGATCCAATCTAGTATCGCTTATTTTTCAGTTTTTCTTTTGATTTTCTTTTGCATCTCTTAAGTTTGATCATCCCAAAAAGAAAAAAAATCAATCTAATCTAGTTTTTGATTAACCCTAATTTTTCTTTTTTTAGATTTTTGGTTTTTCTAACCCTAACCGGAGATGGTTGGCTACCTCTCCAAGAAACCCAAACTTTCTTTTGTGGATGATCCAGGAAAACTTTACAGGCAAAAGACACGTGCAACACAAGCTCAAGGGTTGGAAACTCTAGATCCAAAAGTCGAAGGACCGCCGGAATCTCCAAGGGAATCACCACCTCCAAGTCCAAAGGAAGATCAACCTAAACCGACATCGTTGATCTACCTATCATAAACCTTCAAGACGCCGGAAGGCCGTTAAAGATCAAGGTCTCAACTATCCGCATGACGATTGCGAGAGCTTTGGAGTGTTTCAATGAATACATACGAGCCGGATTGCTTGAGTGGCATATCGGTTTACTTAAGAGGAGGATGGAGAAGATGGAGATAGAGAAAGAAGCTCAACACCTAAAGGCTGCCGAAGCAAGATCCACATGCAAGGAGTGTGAGGAGTACGACCATGTCCAAGGTAAACCCCGATTTAATGCAAGTTCGTCCATCCAAGATTTGGTTCCTCTTTGTGCACAATTCGAGAACTTCATGGATGAGCAAGCTAAGATCAACAAGGACACCGTCACTAAGTTCGAGGCTATGGACAAAATATTAGAGAATTTAGATGGCAAGGTGACGGAGGTCGGAATCTCTATACGTGAAGTGTTCATCATGATGGAGACGCAAGTGGGACAACTTGCCGGGCACCCGATGGGTAGCAAAGAATATCCGAGACAACCCCAAGGTCCCGAGACGGCGAAGGCTACTCAAACTCATTTGGGAGCGATGGAGGATCACACTAAGGAGACCATGAAGATCACGACCGAAGGATCGGAGTTTGAGATGCCAAGCCATTACATGAAGGAAGTTGTTGCATTCGTCAAGACCAAAAGACAAAGCCAGCCTGTGAAGACCAAAAAAATGACTAAGCCGAAGAATAAGCCCGTGCCCAAGATGGTGCGGAAGTGGGTACCCAAGATTGCAACGCCCACAAAGAGCGTTGATCCGAAGTAATCAAGTGAAGAAGTCTAGCCATGGACTATAAACGAAGCGCTAGGCGGGAGGCAACCCGTTTCATCGAGTGAAGAATAAGCTAGCAGGAGGACAACCCGATTCCAGGTTTTTCAAGTCTTTTTAAATACAATTCAGTTTTGAATTTTACTATGCAAAACATTAGACTTAGAATGGTTGAACAATATTAGAGACATAATTCTTGGTTGAATATTTTATTTTGATCATAAACCCTTTACATGAACCCTCCTATGTGTTTGTTTGCTTCTTTTCGAGAAACCAAAACCAAAAAAAATTCAGAACCTATCTTAACCTTTCATCCTCTTCACGATGTTATGGTTGAATTGTTTTACAATCTAAATACACACGAGTAGAGCCACGACATATATCTAGATGTTATTTAAATTTCAGCACGTGGTAGGACTCGCGTGAACCTAGAAACTTAACTTTTGGTTATTTTAAAAATCTATATCCTTGGTTTCTCTAAGATTAGAATTTTTGTAAGTCTCATTTAATTTTGTTTCATTCAAAATCTCTCTCATCTAACCAAAATTAGAACCTAAACCTATGCCCCCATGATCAAGCTGGGAAAAGCTTGCTCTCAACTAATGAAGGCAAACAATACCGGTGAGACCAACATAAAAGTAGTCGGAAAATATTTTTGACTTACATTTGTTTTTAATGCTTTAAAAACACCTCTAAATTTATATTTAAACTCATTAATAGCTCTGATTTTATTTTTTATTTTCGAAATTAGAGGAGTGCTTAGCATTAAAACATGCTTAGAGGGAGGCAATCTAGTTAACCTAACCATCCATGCACCATGATACATCATGGGATACCCCTCCAACATATTTTATCAAACCACATGCCAAGGACAAGCATGGGGGGCAGCCAAGGCTTTGTTTTGTAGGAATATCATGGAGGCATGTTAGGCAAGGGAGTATGGAAGTGAGTCAAAGCGAAAACATCAAGTGGAAGGAGCAATAATGCAAGCGAAGGAGTGGACGAGAACGTTTGGAAGGTGCATGCGGTCACGAAGCAAAATGAGTGCGCTAGAGAAGAATCGAGCCAAGAGGAGGAGAGAGGTAAGTCTCCCATCCAGCTCTTTGTTCGTGTGCTCTAGTTTGTAGTCCGGAACCACCTTAGACTTAGCCATCCACCCCGCTTGTTTCGTGCAACAAATCACATCCTTAATCCACTCAAAGTCCATACTCCAAAATAATATTTGTGTACCTTGTTACCGGTTGAAAACCCCGGATATATATATTTGTGAGGGAATCATGGAAGAGAACTACAATCCTTTTCACCGAAGAACAAGGGATCATCGTCGTGTAAGACAACCTCTTCGAGGAGGCGCTCGGTTTCCGAGTATCCTCGGAGTATGGAGGAGGACCCGACACTGCCGAGGAGGAACCACACTCTTCTCCTCGGTGGCATGAGGGCCACACGAAACTCGTTTATGAGATTCATCAGACCTCAAGGACATATGGAGGAGCCGCCCGTCCGACCTCGCCACTCCACACGATCATCCGCTCCACCTCCATACGCTCCGCGGTATTCCGAGGGGTTTGTCATCATGACGGAGGAGGAGGAGAAGAAGCTCGCTCGCCTTGAGTAGAGGCTTGTAGCGAACGTCGACTTCGACGACCAAGCTCTCCACATATTGGGTTTTCATATGGGACACCGAGGTTGGGTGCAATTCTCTAACGGAGTGTCAACAAACACCCACAAGGAATTCGCCTAGGAAATTCTCATGGCCATGGCGCATATCCTTGATGAAGGAGTGCTGTGTCTCCCATTCCATTTGGAGAGAGCCATTCGCACCAGGAGGCCATCCACAAACTAGAGAGAGAGGAGGGGGATCTCCAGAGGGAGATCAACCACCTCGAAGGAGGCACCCACAAGTGGAGAAGAAGGAAGACACCGTCGGAAGAGTAACCGTGATCAACGGTGCTATCTAGCACCTTGATGGGTTAATCTCCTTATTCATCCATGGGTTGTAATCGATCTTGAGGTGTAATCATACTTTGTTGGATTATCTATCTATCATCTTGTGTTGAATATATTTTAATGCTTAAGGTTAGCTACCATGCTGTAAAGGGAGTAAGAGCTCCAATGCTTCTTTGGATCCATTCAATACGCCGTGACCATCATAGGTCTAGTCATGAGTACCTTCGCGAGAGGAGGGAAAGGGCGAAACTGTGGTCACAACCCCCGATAGATTAGATTGGTTTTCATGTTCAAAATGATTGCATGTTCTAGTATCATAGACCCATGGGTGAGTGTCTCCTATCTTGATTGAACAAGCGGTTTCCTATGTATTAGGGAATAGCTCGATTTTCAAAAGGGAGCCCCGGAACAAGTGGATGTGCATGAAGGCACATGGGAAGGTTTTTGGAGTATGATCGCGGGAGAAGCGTAGAAACAAAGAAAATTTATCCGGAACCCCATCATCCAAGAGTTTCATTCATGGATGTGCAAAAGTATTTTGGGGAGAATAAGAGAGACAAAGATAACCAACACGGAGTTGAATTGGCTTTACTCGGCTTTGATTGCTATGTAGCCAATAGACCCCACTCACCTTATGATCAACCGGTGGTGTTGTGAAGCAACATCGGATTCGGGAGATATTTGTTTGAGGTGTTACCTCTCCATGTTGGCTATCTCTTTAAGACCGGGTATTACAAGTAACCCGAAGCATCTCCTAGACGGGACTTCCCTAGGATTTGAATATATGAAGAAAGGCAGATAAATAAGTAGAGATGAGAGAGGAGGCTTCAAAGTGGCCAAGGTGAATTTGCCTGTTTCGGAAGGAAGGTTAAGACTTTTTCTTGAGGGGAAGAAGATAGGTTAGAGGAAGGACTTCTTGTGCCGGTGAAGAAAAAATAAATGAGAAGGATTATAGGAGAAGGATCTTCTATGGCCCAAGAAGGAGGTGCACAACAAAGTTATGGAGGAACCCCGGCACCGCCGAGTTACTACGGTGATGTACCAAAGCAAGCATGGGGGAGTGGTGCAGCCATGCCCCCACCAAATTTTGCGGTGCCCAACGTAGCCTTTGCGGAGCCATATGCACACCTTCCTCAACCACAACAAAATGTGGCCATCATCGGAGGATACGCTGTGAGGAACATGCAAATTATTGCAGCCATCCTAAACAATGCAAACCAAATGGGTGAAGGAAATGCAAACATCGCTTATGAGCTTTGACACCTTCACCTAGCACCATCGGACAATTCGTAGGAGGAGTGGTGCATTCCTATTATGAGCAAGGGTGCAACAACCAAGACTATCAATGTCAACCACCGATGGAAGATTAGAGAGAGGAGGAGCTTTAGTTATCTTTCATCTACCCCTTTTTCTTTAATTTTCAGCTTGTATGCGCCTATGTATGCGTAGTATTTTTAGTTTTTATTTAAATTTTCAGTATGTGTGTTAGTTTTATTTTCATCATGAATAAAGTCACCACCAAGTTTTTACCTTTGGTAAAGTTACAAAGTTTGTGCCATGATGATATATGATTATAATTGCCGCTTTGTTTATCTTTGTAATTGTTTTATGCATGATTAAGCTAATGCTCTCTTAAAATACAAATCTGAATTTATCTAAATGCTAGCTAAATCTTTAGTGGAGGTTATGATAAAAATAAAGACCCATAGTGTTTTATGTGCTCTCAAGTTTTAGATGGATTAAAGATGATTTATTTATGTTCTTAAAAGTAATGCTAACCTTGTCATAAATACCACTTGCGTGTTGCTCTACCTATCCAGATCCATATATATATTTGAGTGCAAAAACTTAGTATACAAGGTTTATTTTTTTGGGTGAGTTATTTCAGGCCTTGATTTCTCTGGCCCGAGACTAAGAAGCTGGTCATTCCGTTTTTGAGTATCTATCTTATTGCTAGCCTCTTATCCGTGCATTGTGTATCCCTACATCGGAGATCCCACAAACCTCGCCGGATATCAATCCTTAAAACCAAATATCATCTTTTGTGATTACCTCCTTGACCACAACCTATCGTTGAGAATGGATCGTCAATTCAAGGAAGATTGCAAGATGGTGCCAACATTGAAGATTTCAAGTATCTCTCCAAAGGAAAAGTATTTCTAGTACCTACCTTATCTCTATCACCTCTTTGCCCGAGGACGAGCAAACGTCTAGGCATGGGGGAGGAGGTAGGTACAATGCAATTTTAGAGTTCAAGGGGAGCAAATAAAAAATTTGATGAGAAAGAAAAGAAAAAAGAAAAAAATGAGAAAAGAAAGAAAAAAAATACATATATATGAGAAAACGAAAAAATATGAGTTGTGTAAAAATAAAATAAAGTGAACTCCCCGGTTCTTTAAAGTGCATTAGGAATTTCAAGGTTTCAAGATTAAAAGATCCATACTCATTTTCCAACCATGTGCAATCCGATAACGAGGACTTCCTTTGTGCCTCGGGATCACTCTTTGCCATTTGCACATGTCCACCGATCTCAAGCGTGTGTATTTTTCTCTTTACCCTCCTTGATTTAACATTATTTTCCAATGACCTTTTTGACGAGTCTCGGTAAGACCATGAGAAGCTTGTCTTGTTTTGACAACATCTCATTTATAATATCTTGGTAGGACTAAACTTTCCCAAAAAGCTCCATATAAAGCCTACCACATATGTATATGTTATGAGAGGGAAAGGAGTAGAATAAATAGGCTTGAGAGACAAGATGAGATGAGAGTTCATGAGCAAGATGCAAGGCGGTTTAAATTTGTGAACTTGGTTTAGCTCTTTTTCATCTCGTTCTTTATTTCAAAATTTCTGAGATCCATTTGAATTTTGGGAGCATGTTAATACTTGTGGGATAAGCTTAACTAATAATCTACCCTCCGTAGGGATGAAGGCTAGTACATTATGAAACTTTAACGAATTAAACTTTTGAGAGCATTATGTTTTCTCATGTATGATCAAGTGCAAGGTTTAAGCAATGAAGGGCAACAATGATATCCATCGAAGGCTTACTCGAGGATGAGCAAGGTTTAAGCATAGGGGAGATGTTGACGGTGAAATTCCGTCAACCTAGCCATGAGTTTACGTTTGGTGTTTGCATGAATTTTATATCCTATCCATTAGTACTAGCCCCCTTGGTATAATAAGTTCATTTGTGCATGTCGGTTTTGGAGTTTAGTGTTTATGTAGGATTTTAGTGTTGAAAGCAATACTTCCGGATAAGTTCATTAAGCACCTCATGACAAGACCTTGAAGCCCGGTACAAGTCAAGCAATGAAGTGAACACGACTCCAAGAAGCCCAAGGACCCAACCCGAGAAGATGGAAAACTGCGAGGACCTAGCCGAAAAAGTGCCAAATCTTGCGAGACAAGGAGCTTCGTCCAATTCGGAGAGAAACTGACGACAAGGGCCCACATGCAGAAGGGGGGAGGATATAGAAGACTCGGGAAGCAACACCGAGCGAAGAAGGCCACGAACTGGGCCGAAGTGGGCTTAGGCCGGTCGGCCCAGGCCGGCCGGACCAGCCCATTTCGAGGCCCAGTCGGCCCCCCTTTGACCTAGATGCATCTCGGGCTATTTATAGCCCCTTGACCGAGAGCCACGGAAGAATCAATTCGTCATCCGTCGCCGAGGAGTCATTAGAAGGGTATAGATGGGGAGCCGGATACAACACATACTTGTCACCCTCATGGTTCACAAATCACCCTACAAACCATAAACAACCCGAAACAAAAACTCGGGGTACAGGATGAGGGACATTGTTTACTACAAGACTAGAATTCCCGACTCTCTTGCGGAAGCAACACTCACCGAGATCGACTACGACGTCGACGTAGAAAGAATGAAACAGATTCACGAGGAGGAGATGGTGATCGGATTAGTTATCTCCGCAGAGAGCCAATACCAATAAACCATACCATGGCCATAACACCTTTGAAATCCAAAAGTGCTTACATAAATGCCGATGATGAAGAAGAAGTAGAAGAATGTGACTTAGATGAATACAAACTTTGGCTAGCTGATTTGCATCAAGAGAAGAAAGCCTTGGGTAAGATATGCTTCACCAAATATTTGTGTACTTATACTCCCGAATTTGCATGTTCAGTCACATGAATGAAATTAATTATGGATTATATTTCAGAATTAAAAGACATTTTCAGGGATGACACAATCGATACATACAGAGAATACCTGAATGTTGCAGGACTACTTGAAGACATCGGTAATATCCCTCTCCTAATTTGCAAGCAAATTACCATTTTTTGTCATACTACAAAATATGATCGGTCATCATATGCCACTAAATTCTCTGCGAACGGTACGTGGACCCCACCTTCATTTTGCAACACAGGAATGAAATGAACCCAACACCTGCAGTGCAGCCTCCATCTCATGCTCGGCGTTGGAAACAACAGGAGCAAGGATCTGGTAACATGTGTTCCATAGAAATTACCTATCTGTGCATACAATTATTTTGTGGGTATTATCACATGCATGTTGTTCGCATGGAATAGGCTCACAAAAAGTTAAGAAAAGAGGACGCGGTCCCGTAAGAGCATTGACGGTAATCGCCAAGAGAATCAAGGCGGGCAAGCAGCGAGCTTAGACATTCAATTCTCTAAACATGGAGGACCGGTAGGTGATAACTACCGCTCATTCATTGATGAAGTGGTCATGTATACAAGGAAAAGGGCTCCTATCATTGGAGTTAAATCATGGAAAAATGTTAGGGAAGAAGTCAAAAACGCAATAGCAACCGATGTATTGGTAATAATAGACTTTGCTTTTCAAGACAATTCAAATAAAAACTAACATATGAACTCACACAATATTTGAATGCTATTGTGATTATATAACGAGCAAAGTGGGACATGGAGGATAATGCTGAATCAAGGGAAAAGATATGGGCCATTGCTAGGGAGCGTTACAAAGGATGGCGTTCAACTTTCGGTGCTACGACCAAGACATACAACGGCTACCACCGGAGAATGTTACATAAGCCTACGAATTAGATATTGTTGAATGGCACTATCCGTTGAAGTATTTCGAAGCATCGCTAAATTCAAGGTTTGTTCCACATTGTTAATTACGATTTCGACCACTACATTTTTCATTCAAATGGCGATGTCCGAGTCTTTAAGATTTTTGTTCATAACTTTACATTGTATAGGAAAGGAGCACACAAAATTCTGCGATTCGATGCCAACAAATGACAAGACATTTGTCGGGCGCTAAGCCTTATTCTCAGCGCGGCTATGAGAAGGTAATAACTGGACAAGCACATCTCCAATCTGTCTTGCGGGATGAAGAACATTAATTTGTTATTTTCTTGGCATAACGAGAGAGACCCGAAACCGGTGAAGAGCCCGATGATATGGAACTTTGGTGGATAACTCACACTAACCAGGGGTCTTGGACGGACGAACAATCTAAAAATGTCTATGTGAGTTCTCAATGAATTAGTTCATACGTCACTATACATAGGCTTATGCAACTATAAAATGCAACCAATCTCTTGTTCAACTAACTCCTCCACCTGTGCCTTGCAAATGTTAGGACACCGCAAGCAGCGTTATTGCTGAGGCGGAATCAAATGCAGACAACAACTTTGTTTCCCAAAAGGAAAAAAAAACGAGATGTTCCAAAAAGCCTACAAAGAAGTCACGAAGTGCAAATCAACCAAGTTGCATGGAAACGGGTACACGGCAAAAAACCCAACTAAAAGGCAACACGCTCAATGCGGAGCGCGAGGAACAAATTCGTAGGGAAGAGCTACGACGCATGAGGAACACGTCGAGCTCATGGACGCATTTGGGCGGCTACAAGAAAAAATGTCGGGATGGGAAGAAGAAAGGGAAGCGTGAAAGGAGAGAACATGCACGCCAACTTTAAGAAAGTGAAAAGAGAAGGCAGGTAGATCTACAACAGCTTAGGCAAGAGTTCCTATCAATGCTGCAAGCATCAAATGGACAGTCACAAGTTCCACAGTGCGGTCAAGCTATTTGCATGAATGGGTTTCTTTCCTTGGGTTCTATATATGAATGTTTGTATCCTTTGGTAGGTTGACCAGCCAATATCCGTGCAACCATGCCCAAGCAACAATGTCACCGAATCTCCGACGTGGCGGTGGTTGCATCAATCACCCAACAAAACAACCTTGTCGCCGAATCCGCGGACAACGTGGCGGCGGAACCATCAATTCCTACATCCGGGAATGTACAACCGGACTCCGGGAATGTGCTCTCGTGTACTCGGGTTGTCTCGAATTCACAACTTTTTATTAGTACATATCATCGATTCTTGATTAAATTACGCCTAATCTTGTCCTTTCCAAATGATTGGTTCATAGGAGAAGGAATCTGAAGAAGCTCGAAAACAAGTATTTCGCAAAACCGAAGCACTAAAGGTGGTGTTAACAATCCTGAAACACAATCCACCGTTAGACAAATTTCTTCTCAACGGCTACAGGTACAAGTTGCACAAAGGAGACGACAAAGCACCAAAAAGACATGAGGTGAAGCTTTTTTCAACAACTCTTACTGCTGTGAATGTAATTCATGTTTCAGCTGTCAAAGTGTGTTTATGGTTGTGGTAATTATTTGATGTCATTATGCTATTTTTATGAATCACAATCAATCTTTGGTTTGTTATATGTTGTTGTTTCACAAATTCCAATATTAGAGATTAATTGATGCTAGCTTAAAAATTTTGTTGATTCTTTACAGGTGATGCGACCTCCTTGCATTGAATCCCCCTTTGCTGATCAAGTGTTGGGATCATCTCCAAGTCACAATTGGCGGACCAAGTTCTTCATGTCCTAGCAAATTTGTCTACTATGTGTTGAAACAATGTCCCGTGCCAAACTTTTCGGTATTTAAGTACTTCATGAGTCATGTATTTAACTCGGTGGATGGTTCAATGTTGGTTAATTAACTATAGATGCATTGTTATATTTATCTGCCGATGTCACAACCAGTGTTTTTCGTTGCCAAAAAGTAGCGTGGCAATAGTAAGGTGCACTTGTAGCACCCTTAATACGAACGGGGTATTAAGAAATTCAACTTGTAGCGACACAAAAGGAACGTGGCAATAGTATGGTGTACTTGAAGCAACCCTTAATAGGAACGTGGTAATAAGAAGTTCAACTTGTAGCAACACAAAATGAGCGTGGCAATAGATAGTGCACTTGTAGCAACCCTAATAGAAACGTTGTAATAAAGACTTTAACTTATGGCAACCAACCAAATTTTGAAGTAATAATAGAGGACCACATATTACAACCAATCAAATTACGTGGCAATAGAGGATACCACCTAAAGCAACGTAACCAATATCGTGGCATCGGACAATGCTACCTATCACATCGAAATCAACTTTTGTGGCAATAGAGGAGACCACCTATAGCAACTAACCAATTTCGTGGCATCGACAAAACTACATATTGCAACCAAATTACTTTCGTGGTAATAGACGAGGTTCAACCAATAGCAACCAAAGTCGGTGCGTAGCAATACTATAACTTGCAACGAAACGAAACGTTGCAATTGCACCTTTGGCAACACCGCGGATGTGTCACAATAGTACACTTTGCAACCGGACCAAGTGTTGTAAAAAACCCTAATTGCAACGTTGCGTTACGTTGCAACAAAAAAAACTTTGGCAACCACTAGATGGACAACGACGCAATACCCTAATGCAACGCGGCCTTTCGCATCCCATGGCCCACGGAATAATTTGGTTGCAATTGTGTCTACCGCAACCAAATATGGCATATTGCAACACATTTTGTGCGTTGCATTAGGGGGAAATCTAGTAGTGAGCAGAGAAGCTTGAGGGACGCCATCTCGGAGATGAGGGTCGTGCTAGTTGTCTAGGGTCTCCCTACCCGACGTGGGAACATTGCATGGAAGACCACGTTGGAGCTCCGGAGCAAGGATCAAGATCGAGGTAGGATCTCGGTGGTGATCTTGTTCATGTAATCATTCATGGTGAAGTTTTTATAGTGAATCCGATTTCTAGTGATCAAGTGCCTTCTCGATGATTTTGTTTTCTTCTTGGTTTTGCTTATTCCCCAATCTAGTCTATGGCTAGATTTCATAGGGTGCTCTTGTAGCCGCAGTGGCTAGAGGTGCATACCGGACCGACCAAGTGATTTCAACTTGTTCTTACCGAAGTCGCCCTAGACTACCCGCATAAATAGGAATACGTTGTGACAGAATGGGGGTTCCGAAAGGCGGGCGTTTTCGGAATCGGACTGGAGGCCACGGTTTAAAGATGTTTTTAATGAGATTTGCTTTTCTATCTTCATCTATCTTGTTTGGAGCTACAACATAAGCATAATCTAGATTCCCTAGATCGGTTATCTCTTTTCTTTCTATTGCTACCTCTTTAGTAGATTAGATTAGATTCGTTTTCTTTATGATATCTTAGATTAGATGCAACTTGCTTCTTCATAAGATAGCTTTCCTTGCTTTACTAGATTAAATCCTTGCGTTGCACATTGTTCCACAGATTCGGTACCTTGGGTTCACCACTCGAGGGAAGAAGGGTCCCTTGACTACGATGGGGGATTTGTCCACTTGCAAATCCATATGAACTTTGATACAACTATTAATCGTCAACACAGATTCGTCGCGATCCCTAAAAAACAGCCACCTCACCAGCACCTAGGACCCACCCACACTGCCACGCAGGCGCCACCTCACCCAAGCGCCACGTCACCACCACGTGAGCGCCCAGGGCCCACCTCAATGCCACGTAGGCGCCACCTCACCCAGGCGCCACCTCACCATCACGTGAGCGCCAAGGGCCCACCACACTGCCACGCAGGCGCCACCTCACTCAGGCGCCACGTCACCACCACGTGAGCGCCCGGGGCCCACCTCACTGCCATGCAGGCGCCACGTCACCACCACGTGAGCGCCCAGGGCCCACCACACTGCCACGCAAGCGCCACCATACCCAGATGCCACCTCACTGCCACGCAAGCATCTAGGGCCCACCTCACTGCCACGCAAGTGCCACCTCACCCAAGGCATGAGTTCCTCGTAAAAAAGGAAAACCTGCAGCCCAGGGGAATCGAACCCCCAACCTCACGCCTGAACCCAAGCACGCTTCTACCACTGGGCTACAACATTGTTTGTGACTGTGTCTAACATTTAAATGCCTTTGAACCTATCTACCCAGAAGAGTAAAAGGATTGAAGTTCGACATCAATCCAGATGGAGACTTACCTTCCGCCGCCGCTGCCTACCACCAGCGGCGCCGCCCCGCACCGCCACCGCCGCCGTCCGCGCCGCCGCCGCCTACCGGAACCGACGCCCCGCACCATCCTCGCTGCTTTTCGTTGTCCGCGCCGCCGCCACCATCCGCATCTCGCCGCTGCCCCTGCCGATACCGCCACCGCCCACCACGCCATCCCGCAGCGCCGCCGTCGCCTTTCCTCCCACTGCCACTTCCGCTTGAACTCCCGTCGGTACCACAAGCTTCCCACGAGCTTCCACCTGAACAAGGGGTGGCTACCACCGCATCCCCTTCATCCTCCCGACCGTCACCACCATGCGCGTGCTTGTTCCAGTGGTGGTGCCCGTGTCCGTGGTGGTGGATGGTGAGACAATGCGTGCAGCATTGCTAGTCCATTGACGCATCCAAGGCGCCCAGTGTCATTGCAGCCGAGGAAAGGTACATTTGTTTCTTGACTTTGTTGGACTTATAGATTTGAATGGGTGCAGAGGTGTTGATTTGTGTGTTTTCTGTAATGTTTGATTAGATGGATCAAAGTTGTGTTCATGGAAGGTTGTTTTCCTCTGAACACATTGATGGGGTCAAAGAATTTATGAGCTTCTTGCAGAGAAATTCAGTGATAATGTTGAGATTTTGTGCCCATGTTCAAGATGCCTGAATCACAAGTACCACTACCAGTCTGTTGTGAAGAAGCACATTTTGATGAATGGTATGGATAGCAGTTATACTCGTTGGTTTCATCATGGGGAGGACATTAATGTAGATGTTGTTGAGAACCCTATTGATGTGCATGACAGTGGTTATGGGGGAAATGTGGGAGAGGATTATGGTGTTGGTTGTGGGGAAAATGTGGGAGAAGATGGCAGTGCTGATCGTTTGGGGAACCTTATAGCAGACCTACATGCTGCAGCAGTAGAAGGAAGAAAGGATGCAGAAAATGAGGATGTTGCTACAGACCCTCATGACTCAGAGTCATTTTTCAAAATAGTCATGAGAGAGGCAAAGCGTCAGCTTTATCCTGGTTGTAGTAAGTTTTCAAGGTTCTCATTTGTGGTTAACCTTCTTCATATGAAGTCCTTGTACAGGATAAGCAATTCTGCAATTTCTACAATATTGAAGTTGTTGGCTGAAGCATTCCCAGAGGGCAACGCACTCCCCAAATCATACAATGAAGCAAAGAATCTTTTGAAGGAATTAGGTCTTGGATACGAATCGATACATGCGTACGGCAATAACTGTGTTTTGTTTAGAAAGAGATATGCCCACCTTGACAAGTGTCCAGTTTGTGGTCTTTCAAGATGGAAGGATGAAGAAAGAAAGAAGATTCCACAGAAGGTGTTGAGGCATTTTCCGCTAGCACCTAGGCTGAAGAGGCTCTTTGCAACCAAAGAAGCATCACTACTAGCACAATGGCACGACCGACAGCGGCAACCCAGTGAGAAGGAAATGAGTCACCCAGCTGATGGTGATGCATGGCAAGATTTCGACAAAGAATATCGGGAATTTGCTAAAGATGCAAGAAACATCAGGCTTGGCCTTGCTACTGACGGGTTCAACCCATTTTTAGAATAGAACACAAGATACGGATATGGCCCGTGTTTGTGGTGCCATACAACCTTCCACCTTGGGCATGCATGGAGGAGTCCAACTTTATTATGGCTTTGCTTATACCGGTCCTAAATCCCTCAGGAAGGATTTTGATGTATTTTTGGAGCCTCCGGTGGAAGGTTTGATTGAGCTTTGGAAAGGTGTGCGTGCTTATGATGCCAATACTCGCAAAATGTTTGACCTTCATCTTTGCAGCTTTGTGGTGCATCCATCATTACTCGCTTTGAGCACTCTTTCAGGTCGAACCACAAAAGGTTATTTTGCATGTACTCACTGTGACAAGCACCCTCTTTCCTACGGCCTAAGGTCGAAAATTGGTTATTTTGGACACTACCATTTCCTTCCAGAGGGACATCCATTGCGGAGAAACAATCTGTTTGCCGGCCTTCATGAAACCGATGATCCACCAAGTCAATTCACTATGGAAGAGTTGTTAGCTGAATTGGAGAAAGCAATGAATCCACAAGTATGTGGGAAAAGGAAACGTTCTAACTCTGAAGGTGCTCATGTGAAAATATGGAGCCGCATGATGTGCTTATGGAAGTTGCCATACTGGCATAAATTGAAGTTAAGGCACAATCTCTATGTCATGCACATCGAGAAAAACATATGTGAGAGCCTCGATTGCGACAATTCTCAATATACTTGGGAAGACAAAGGACACAGTTAAAGCTAGGCTTGATTTAAAAGATCTTGGAATTAGAAAGGAGTTGCAATTTAAAGAGAATGGAGATTCATGTGAGATGCCAAATGCTCGATATACTTTGTCCAAAAAAAAGAAGAAGGCCTTTGGTGATTTTCTAAGAGAGGTCAAGTTTCCAGATGGCTTTGCTTCCAATATCTCAAGATTTATAAATGCTGATGGAACCAAGGTACAAGGCCTCAAAACGCATGATTGTCATATCTTGTTGCAAAGAATATTATCTGCTGCTATGAGAGGTTTTTTGGACAATGATATATATGAAGCATTAGCAGAATTAGGGAAGTTTTTTAGGGAACTCTGTAGCAAAACCCTTAACAAGGATGTGTTGGCTGAAATGAAGAAAGAGATCCCTATAATTCTGGTGAAACTTGAGAAAATATTCCCCCCGCTTTCTTTGATGTGATGATACACCTTGCCGTACATTTACCCGATGAGGCTTTGCTCGGAGGCCCCGTGCGGTATGGGTGGATGTACCCAATTGAGAGGCGGTTGTATACTTTGAAGCGCTATGTGAGGAACGGGGCTCGACCGGAAGGGTCTATAGCCGAGGCATATATTGCCGATGAATGTTTGACATTTTGCTCTAGATACTTGGATGGTGTCGAAACAAGATTTAATCGGGAACCAAGGAACATAGGTTTTTCTAATGAAGAGGCCTATGGTGTTGACGTTGTTGGGCATGGAGTTCATTTTATGTCGGCGCCGAGCTTGTATATGATGAAGATTACTTTGATCAAATGGTGTGGTATGTGTTGAACAACTCTAGTCAAGCTGAAAAATATGTCACGTAAGTTCTGACCATTATACTTCTGTATGACAGCTTTGTGTCTTCTACATATGCTTAGTTAATTTTTTTATATATGCAGAATGTTCAAAGAAGAATTAGAGAGACAAGGGGTGTCTAACATTGAAAAAACAGCTCGACTAGGATTCCAGACTTGGTTCAGGAACCATGTGAGTTTACTCCCATAATATTTTAGATAACCATATTTTGTAGTATAGATTTTGATGGGCTGTGTGTTGCATGACAGATCATGAAGTTGAGGAATGATGGTCAAGAAGAGATAGATGATGATCTATTTACCTTGGCATGTGGTCCTGATTTCATAGTCAAGAAATACACCTCATGCATAGTGAATGGTGTTCGCTTCAATACTGTTGATCGAGACAGCAACAAGAAAACACAAAACAATGGTGTAATGGCACAGGCCTCACATAATAATGAGCTCATTGATTTTTTTTGGAACCCTGAAAGAGATAGTGCAGTTAGAATATCCAGAGGATGATAGGTCAGTGGTGCTGTTTAAATGTGACTGGTATAAACTGGATGGGAAAGAAAACTGAACTTCAATATGATGGTTTTTTTAAAAGCATCAATATTCAAAGTCTATGGTACAAGAATGATTGTTTCATTTTGGCCACTCAGGCTAGGAAAATCTTTTATTTACCAGACACCATGTTGGGAAAAAAATTGGCAAATTGTCCAAACATTTGACCATAGGCATCTTTTCAATGTGAGGGAAATTGAATTTGGACACTATAATGCTCCTGCATATCAAGAGGATGAGTGCTCTGAAGAGGATGGTACACGAGAACCAGTTTCAAGCACTACAACTGATAAGCCCTTGAATAGAGATGATGAACAAGGCCTTATGTTTGAAGCTGCTGATATTGCTCGGTTGATGAAAGATAGAGATGAAGAAGCACAAGTCAGTGGTGGTGAGGAAGAAGAAGATGACACACTTTTGGAGTATTGCACCGATGAAGAAGGTGGTGCTGCAATGGAGGTTGACAGTGATGATGAATAAATGTAAGTCCATCTTCTCTAGCATTTCTCTGTTATGTGATTGAACCAATTTGAATAAATGTAAGTCCATGCTATTAATGTGGCAAATGTCCACCTTCTTACCACTTTTGATGTGACTGAACCAATTTAGCTGAAAGTCTTTAGTTGTGTGTTTTATTTTCAGTGAGGAGCATCCGTGAAGTGAGGTGAAATAGTTGTTAGCATACAGGGAGGAGCATCAGCTATTGCTGGGCGTCCATGGCACATGTCCATGAGAGTTGTAACTTATTTACCTAGTTAATAACCTGGGAGTTGTAATGCTTGGGTTGTAAGACATGCAGTTCTAAATTATTTAAATAATGAGAAATTATGCAAGACATGCTGTGTGTAAGACATGTTCTAAATTGTTGTGCAACCAGCACATGCCATGGCTGTATGAAACCATTGCAATCTCCAGGTTCATATTAGCAATTTTTCTTTCCTTACTGATGAAATAGGCACATGTTCAGTTGTCCAGCAGCCATCACATAGCATATATAAGGAATAGATTTCATCCATCAGATCAACACATAGAAGGATAGATAATAGGACTAATTTTCATTAAGTTTACTACACTTAGCAGCAACATGTTTCTAATAGCATATATGCATGACACATCATGACACATCACAGAACACAGATCCTTGGTTCTAAGCAAAAGAAGCTTCACTACTTGTTGCCACCAAAAGCAAAAGAAGCTTCACAACTCCCAAATTTCCCTTGACCTAATTATTTATGCTAAGTACTACGACTTTACTACTTGTTGCCCTTGACTTTCAGCTCAAGCTTGCGGATCTTCTTCCCCATCTCATCTAACTTGTCAGCAACTTTGTCCATGAATTCCTTTAGGTGCTCTTCCATGATTTCATGTGTTCCATCAACATCCAACCTCAGGTCCTCAATCTGCTCACGCAAATCATCATAGCGATCCTTCAGCTGCCTAACCTGATGGCGTACGGAATTTTCTGCAGCAAGACAACACACATAAGTTGTTTGACTTTACAAGCATCAGTAGTTGACAACGCAGCCATACAATGCAGTCCTAGCTCACCATCCGAGTCCGGAATGATAATTCTCTCATGCTTGGAACAACATATCTCACCACTACATGGAAGGAAATTGCAAAAATAAACTTGTGAGAAGGGACGGAATGTACCATTGAATTACAAAATATTCATGAATTCATCAATGAACAGGAAGTGACAATTAGCATATGACAGCAAAGAATTTAGCCTATGAACTGATTATTAATAAATATAGCCCATTTAGTAAGAACTTGCAAGTTAGCGATCTTGATGCAAAATCAATAACACATCGAAGGACAAGGTTATTAATAAATCTGTCAGCAAACAGACATTGAATTTTGATAACACATCTTCTACCCCTTGATAACACATCGAAGAACACAAGCAATTTCAGTAAAATCAAACAAGGCACATTGAGGAGCAAGCAGTAGAGATACTCAATGGCCATGACAAACTTTACCTCTGTTCACCATGGCCTCGCTTGCGTCCCACTACTAGCTGCCTCCTCTGATCCGATGGATGCTGGCCTTCGGACAACGTGGAGGAGATGGCGGCGCCGTGCATCCCGGATGAAGACGAGGACGAGGTTCCGGCGCCGCGCGTACCGGAAGACAAAGAAGAGGAGGTCCCGCGGCGCCCACCGGAGGAGGACGACATCGGCGGTGTACTAGCCGTGAAACGCCCGCGCGCATCACGCTTCTACGTGGCGGCACTGTGGAGGCTACCTCCGCCGTGGCCGCACGTAGCGGATCCGTCGGTGCGGCCCTTCACTCCGCTGCGGCCGCGTGCGGCGGATCCGTCGGTGCGGGCCCTCCCTCCGCTGCGGCCGCGCGCCGAGGATCTCTCGCTGCGGGTCCTCCCTCCACGACCGCCGCTCACCTGGGTAGCTCTGGTGCGGCCCCTCGATCCGCCGCTGGCCCTCACTGCGGATCCCTCCATGCCCGCCATCGGGAAGATGGGGAAGATGGGGAATGGAGGGGACGGAGAAGCCTAGGCTGATCGGGAAGGGGATACATAAAAGAAAATGGACGGTGACGAAATGGGCCGACCCATCTAACTATTTCCCCCTTGGCGCATCTCAGGTGCATCTAACTATTTTCCCCTTGGCGCATCTCAGTGTAGATCTTTAGTCCCACCTCGGCGCCGTAGAAGAGCGAAACCCACCTTAAAAGTGCAGGCGGTACTGGCAATCTCGAACTCCGACATAATATCCATCAGTGCTTGCTTATCCTGCTATGTGGGGCTTAGTGGGCTGGCTCGGCCCACTCGAGCTCCTGTCACTGGGCTTCACACTCACCGGTCGAGCTTGGGTGGGCTAGCTATGACTCTTCAGCCCCCATAGCACAATTTTTTTAAATTGTCAAAAAGCCCATGACAATTTAAACCAAAAAATTTGTCCAAAAATTGGGACGAGCCGCGACTCGAACTCAAGATCGACATCTACAACATGAGGAAGTCACACCACTGTGCCATATGTAAGTTCATTTATAAGTGTTGAAATTAACTTACTCATTCAATACACTGTAAGGGCTACCAGGTGTCAGCACCCTATTGACTCGGCTATCTTGGCAGTGAAGAACACATGGATAGTTGGTATTTATTCTTTTGATCTGGAATTAAATCTTGCAACTAGTACTTCTTCGTCATACATAATCCGATTTCAACGTTTTTTTCCTTAATTTTTCTAAAATCACACTCTTTTCTTTAATGAAGTTTTTTTGTACAGATTCAATTTTGCAAATCCTATTTATGTCCATTTATCTAGTTCCTCAAAAATACCGATTAGAAAAAGAGTTTGTTTTCGACAAATATTAGTAATGTAACTTCGTATTTTGCAATAATGAACTAAGCACAACCTTACGGTCAAGTTTCAAGTGTATGTGAATTCGAAATTTCAGAAAGGTATGATGCACTTGAATGTTCAAGTAACATTTCAAGAAAGTGTGTAAGACATGTATCTGTTTACAAACAACGTGTGTTCCGCCATTATTGAAATCATTTGAAATTTTTATGACAAGTTTATGGACCCAAATTATGTTACCACGTCAATTCGTAGAACCATCGGAGCATTTTACGATATAATTTGAATTACTACACTGTATATTCGAAATGTAAGTTTGAATTATCCCTATCAAACTGTTGCCAAACTAATTATTTACATTTCGATTAGTCATAAGTTTGTAGATATGGATGAGTCTTAAAACTTTGGTATTCATCACTTCTTCACCTTAAATCATTCAGGGTTTCAAAACGTGGTCTGAAATCACCACTTTGAAAAACATTTCAAATCTTGAATTGTTAAAACTTCATCACAGCACAAATGACAAAAACAAACACATTATATAGATAGATTTCGATTTTAGAAAATTTTAGAAAAAAGAATCAACCAATTTGGAGTTTTTATGAGGCATAAAAACTAGTTACAAGTTTTAGTCAAAGATTAAAAAGAGAAACCACAATTGTTCATCCCAGTTCATAGCAAGTGTAAATTTCTGTTTTTAATCTTCGGATAAAACTTGTAAACTGTTTTTCTTCCTCGCATGAACTCCAAATCGGTTGATTCTTTTTTCTAATTTTTTCTAAATTCAAATTCTACGAGTTTTGTTTTAGTCTGTTCTTCATTCAAGTACATTATAAATATGGATTTGTTCAAAGTCAAACACCATACCATTCCAATCTCATCTCAAAACTGGGCCCACCTGTCTGTCCCTTTCGGCAGCCCACCCACCCCCGCTCGGCCCGCCCACCGTCGGTGCGACATGAAAACCCACACTTCAGTGGCTGACGTGTGGGCCCAAGCAAGTTGGGACCCACACGTCATTGACCCAGTGGCAAGTTCGTGAACGTCATTCGCCCACCCACCGCGGGCGCACAACGCGGGTGCGGGATGTGAAATCCCCCAAATCCCACCCACACACTCATTCTGCCCCCTCCTCTCGGCCTCTCCTCTCCACAGCCGCCTCTGAAACCCTAGCCGCCTCAGCTGCGGGTGCCTCTTCGATGACGCCCCGGCCGGGTCCGCCCCTCGACGGCGCACGACGCCCCGGCCGGGTCTGCAACCCTAGCCCCATTTCCCCATCCCACAGACGCATTTCCCCATCTCGCAGTCGCGGTGTCGCAACCCTAGATCGATGTCTCGCTTCAAGGACCGACGCTTCAAGGACTTGTCGGCGGTCCATCTACCACAGGCGTGCGGTGCAGCACCGACGGCAGGCGCGACGGTGCGGGGCCGATGGCCGGCGGGTGGTGCGGCATTGAGGGCCGGCACGGCACCGACGGCCGACGTAGAGGCGCAGCACCCACAACCAGCGGTTGGCGCAGCACCGACGGCCGTCGCGGCGGGTCTCCACCTACCAGAAGATGGCTCCTACCCCAAGACCTCCACCACGCCAACAGCACCATGGCAGATAACAAGTTTGTGCTCCTTCCCCCTGCTCCATCAATGTGGAATTCTGTTGTGCACTTGGGATTTCAACAGGGAACTTTTATGTATGGATCATGTGTGAATTGGATTTGAAAACACTTGCCATGTCCTATGTTGCAAGAGCTGCTATTTGTTTGCTGTCATATGCAGTAGAATGTTTGTTAGCTGTTTGTTTGTGTGCTGCTATGATCCAGATAAAATCTTGTGCTGTTATTTAGTCAGAAGGTGGCAACAGGAAATTCATGATGTTTATGTGTTTTCTCTTGGGAAGGTTTACTTGCTAAGTATTTTGCATTAGCTGGGTTTGTTGGTTGTAGAAACACAGCTTGAATTTGAATCTGTGCATCCATATAAGACACATGGCATTTCTGATGTGTATGTATCAAGATTATGGTTCAGCAAATATTAGTAATTGTCTTGAGTAATGGATAGAAGTAGGTTAAATTGTTCTGAGTATTGGATAGAATGTAGGATGCAAATCTTGTTGTTAGATAGTATATTTAATCTGTATGTAAATAAATTCAGGGCTGATATTTGTTAACCTGATTGTCTGGTTTGCTCACATCTGATTATGAGTACTCCAATTTCCGTATTCAGCATTCAATATGCTTGTGCTATATTGCTATGATTATTGCCTTAAGTTTATTTGTTGAGTTTATTTGACTAAGTTACACTATTGGATTACCAGAAGCGGGTGGTGCGGCATCGAGGGCCAGCGCGGCACCGACGACCGACGTAGCGGCGCAGCACCCACAACCAGCGGTCGGCGCGGCAAAGACCGACGGCCGCAGCGGCGGGTCTCCACCGACCAGAAGATGGCGGCGCGACCGGCGTACACCTACCACCGACGACTTCAAGCTCCTACCGCAAGACCTCCACCACACCAACAACACCACGTCAGATAACAAGTTTGTGCTCCTTCCCCCCTGCTCCATCGATGCAGAATTCTGTTCTGCCATATTGTTTTGATCTTTTACTTTACACTATTTGTGTAGCTTTTGTTGGTTATTTGTGTGAGCCCTTATCTGGAATACAAGTTGAGGCCAATGTTTACTGTCTACCTAACTGCCTATGATGATAATCATGTTTGCTCATTGAATTGATGAACTTGAACTTGTGAGGGACTGGAGCTATTGGTCATCTGTTCTGTTTTGCCTATGAAGATGTTTATTTTTTCTGTTCTATTATTCATGTCTGTCATCAAACCGTGGGACAGATCCATTCCTAGGCAATCTGTCATGACTGGGATGGATGTTTCCCTTGGTTCCATGCTTGCCATGACATCCTCTTTGTTACTGCTTTGTATCCTTAAGCTCCAAGCTCAAGTTCAAATGAAATGCAAACTTATCTGAGGCCAATATTATGTGTTCTTCCTTTGCTCCTCTTTTGCCTATGATGATGATCAGAAGTATATTACTTCTCATGGCACTCATCAAAACGTGTGACACATCCATGCCCATGTTTTTCAAATACTGGGCTGGATGTGCCTCACGCTTCCATGGTTTCCATGAACCATTTGTTACTGCTTTTAATATCAAATCATCTGAGGCCGATTTGTTAACCTGAGGCAATGATGTAAATGATATGATGTCAATGTCATGAAATGTAATTAGTCTGGGGCTAATTGTTTGCACTTGTAATTATGCAGTTGTAATTTGCAAACTGTTACTCATTATTTGCAAACTCTTGCTCCTCAATTTAGTGCTGTTATTCATAAATTCAGTGCTGATATTAGGTCATTGGCGCGTTAAGATTGCCTTTTCTAGACTAGTATAAAGTTAGTTAGTGTACATGTTAATCTGTGTACATGTTAATCTGGATGTAAATAAATTCAGGGCTGATATTTGTTAACATGATTGTCTGTTTTGCTCACATCTGATTATGAGTACTCCTATTTCCATATTCAGCATTCAATATGCTTCTACTATACTTCTATGATTATTGCCTTAAGTTTATTTGTTGTGTTCATTTTTTCTTGACTAAATTATTCTTCCTTGTCAATCCAAAACATTTCTGATTGCCCTAGTATTTGACTAAGTTACACTAATTGGATTACCAGAAGCGGGTGGTGCGGTGAGCGTACAAGTATCAGAAGATGGCGGCACGGCCGGTGTACACCTACCACCGGCAAGCTCAAGCTCTTACCCCAAGATATACTGCACCGACCCCAAGATCTCCAACCGGCGAACCAAAAGACCACCGGCCACGAAGCCCAAGACCTCCACCATGTCGGCAAAGGGTGGTGCGCAAAAGAAGCCACAAGCACCACGTCAGATCACAAGTTTGTGTTCCTTTCACGTACCTCCTCTATATGGTTTAATCTCCTACTTTTATGATGGGATGAGTGCTTAGGGTGCATAGCTATGATTTACCTCTGTCAGTGTTAATCTCCTACTTTTATGATGGGATGACTTGCCATTGCATACTTTCATAGCTATGATTTACCTCTGTCAGTGTTAGCTTATGTTTATTTCGCACAGTGATTTGCAAACCTCTGTCAGTGACTTTCTCAATTAGTCATGGAAGAATGTTCGCATATATTACTATGGTCAAATCCATGATGAAATATATAACGTTTAATTGACAGTCTAAAGCCTTATAGGACTCTGAAAACCTGAAACTGGTGATGCATCTGTACCTTTTGGTGTTATATTACAGTTATGATGGTAGCACTATCTTTGATAGCATGGAATATTTAATTCTTGTTGAACCATTTGCAAGCTATGGTAAAGTGTAGTACTGTGTTCTAAAACTATGGTAAAGTGTGAGGTACTGATAATAGATGACTTGCCTTACTTGCACTCTACTTGTTGATCGATTTCTTTTTTTTTGTGTTTGTGTGCATTGTGGTTGTGGTGGTGGCAGCCAATGCAATATAATGGACTGGCTTGCTGCATGGCTTGCTGTATTATTTGCAAGCCATAAATAGACCTAGCAGCACCGGTATATGAAATCATTGGGCTGCCATGGGCATATATAACTAGTAGCAAGCAACAGCCAGGAGTGGTCTGTTTGCTCATTCCCTCAACTGGTCTTCACCTGAACAAAACAGCCAGGAGTGCAGGAGAGAGGAGGTGAGATGGCTATAGGTAGTACTTTAAACTATTCACACAGAAGTAGATAGCTATTATTTACGGGCATCGCAACCATGCTATGGAGGCCCTAATATGTTCTTGTTTTCTCTTGTCTCTTAGAAACACTGTTGGAGGAGTACGAAGAGCTGTGTCTCCGAAATTGTATGCAAAACAGTGCACGGCTAAAGCAGCTAGGAATCGTTGACAACTATCCATACTTTCGAACATCTGCCATTTCTCAAGGAAATAACAATACCAAACAGCATAGTGAAAACTCAGAATCTGCATATGATCCTTTACAAGATGATGATGCTGAAGGAGATGCCATCTCATCAAATGGCACTGCAAAGGTGCCAATTCTTCCAACTTCCCAATCCTTTCAATTGTTGTGTGCTTACTAATACATTTTTCCTTCTATGAAAACTCTATTCACTAATCCATGCTTCTATTTCTACCAGCCAGTAAGACGAAGAGATGCTACAACACTAAGAATCAAACTTCAGTTGCTCCTTCGTGTGGTGTTAGATTTGGGTCTTGTAAGAGGGTTTTTGCACATGAACCACCCACTAGACGTAAAAAGTCAAAGGAAAGCAATGCTTAGCCTACTGAACCAAGTGACCTCCACCTCCACATGCCAGCGGCTGAACCAAGTGACCACGTGGCAGCTGCTGAACCAAGTGACCACGTGGCAGCTGCTGAACCAAATGATCACATGGCAGCTGCTGAACCAAGTGACCACGTGGCAGCTGCTGAACCAAGTGACCGTGTGGCAGTTGTTCAACCAAGTGACCATGTGCCATTTGCTGCTGAACTAAGTGAGCTTCATGTGCCAGTTGCTGCTCATGGTGAGTACCATGGTTCTTCTATCATTCTGTAACATTTGTTTACATGATTAATGCAATCTAACTTGCTACATCTCTTTAGATGATGCAACTGATGCCATTTCTCAGTCTCACAATCTCACTCATATGGCCAGCGAAGGTTGTTCTTTCTAGTTCCATGTGTGTACCACTCTTGCTAACCTTTGATTTGTGATGAATGCTAACTTACATCTTCTTACTAGATGATGGAGCTGATGGCATTCCCTAGTATGATGGTGACGAGGATAACATTGAAGGTGATTGTTCATTATTTGTCATATTACATATCACATTGCTGGTTATGTTGCTGCACGCTAATAGCAATTTCATTGATCATTTATTACAAGGAGTAGAGGTGCCTTGGAATCGAGGAGCTAACATGGGGCATGGCCTCCAGAGGATAAGCAGATCTCGCTGTGGCAAGCTATCCATCATTATACCTGAAGGAAGCATCAGGCCCCTCACACCTATTATTGCTGCCAAGTTTGCCACTGAATGCAATATTGCAGTTAGAAACCATGTGCCTATGTTGTTCCATTGGAAGGAGTAGAAGAAAAGACCTGCATTGATTGAAGATTTTCTGGGATGCCTTCGTGTAAGTTATTCTCTAAACTTTCCGAATCTGCTAGCAAATATGGTAGGAATCATGACATGACTTTTAGCTTACAACTATGTTAAATTAGTGAAATGGTACTCATTTTGTGGCTGCTACTTATACACAGCTTTTGAGTTGTTTCTGTTCATGACATGACTGTTTTTAGACATGATAACTGATAAGCTGACGACAACTATGTACTGTTTGATATTTATCTTATCTGAAAACAATTGATAAGCTGAAGTTAAATGTCTTGCAAGCTATTTCTTTTTTTAAATATTATAGTTCTTATATGTGTTCCATCTGGATAGGCCAAGTTTGACATCAACACTGATGATGCTACAATTAGAAACGGTGTTGTGTTGTGATGATGAAAACTGCAGTTCGCCAACAACCACATAGGCTGAAGGAAAAAATTGTTCATCCTTTCCTACTTCATTTGGTCACGAGGACTTCTCTAATGAACCCGCCGACAAGTGATGATGAGTGGCTTCGCCTTGTGGAAGCATGGAAGAAACCTGAAAAAATGGTACAAAAAACCAACTATTGCCTTGTACTTCCTACTTTGGCACTTGTCTAACTTTTGTTCTTTATATGATGTAGGCAAGCTGTCAAAAGAACAAAGACAACCAGGATTTGGTCAAATTCCCCGGTACAACCTGGATCATGTAGCTATCCGGTTTTGTAGAGAAACCGGTAAGTTAGCCATGGTTATTTGCAACAATTGAAAATCAGTTTTGTTCAAGTTAACATGCTGTTCGTTAGGTTTTAGCAAATCAATTATGTTTAATTTCTTGCTGCACAAATACGAAGTTCGTTGCTGCACACATGAAGTTTCTTGATGCACAAACCTTAAGTTTCTTGCTTTGCACAAATATGAAGTTTCTTGCTGCACATTCTTTTCAGGCAGGCGAGAATGAGGGTAATGAATTGGATGCATTTGGTTTGTTCAAGCTGACTCACTTCAGCAAGAGGAAGAAGGGCTGCATGCCTAATGTACAATCTGACATTGTAAGTTTGTTCTCCTATGCATGCTGTTTTCAGTTGATTATTTTAAATTGTTCTAAGTTACAAATGTTATTTGCTGATGTCTTGCAAGATTGAAATGGAGAATCGGTTAGGGGCAGCACAAATTGAATGTAAAGAACCAAGGCCTGCAACTCAGGTTGTAGCTGATGTCCTCCATGAAAAGTGCAAAAACAATACATTCCTTCAGAATGCGGGGATAGTGTCTTGGAAACCAAGATCTAGTGCAAAGAGTGTTCAAGCATGACTAGAAGTGGAGATAAGGGCCAATGGTGACCTTCGATCTGTTGTGAGCAGTCAGCGTTTCGAAAATGAAGTTTTGTCAAGGCAACTGCAGGAAATGGAATAGGCAAGGTTAAGGGACAAGGAGGATATGGAGAAGAAGCAAGCTGCTTTGGAAGCAAAACTTGAACGTTTTCTTGGTCAGGCATGAGGGTATGTTATATTTTCCTGGAACAAATAATATGTTGTTTTGCTAGTTGGATTGCCATATGTTGCCCTTTGCTTGTCCTTGCATGGATCTGGATCCTTGTTTGCCCTTTATGGATGCACACGGCATGCGAGCGTGTTAGCTCTCTAGAAGTTTATGTTACTTGTTAGCTTGTTAATACTAACATGATACTTGGTGTGGATTTGTGATTTAGATATTTGGGCACATCTGTTCCACCTAGTTTTTCTAATATTTGTGTATTTGTGGTTCAGTGGTTCTATATTGTAGGAATGGTTCGATATGTTTTTTCTAAACAATCTGGCACGCTACTAGCTACATAATATTGTTTTTGTCTTGTTAGCACTGCAAGTTAACTGTCTTATTATTTTGGTTTTGAGGTTCACATCCTGGTGACCTACTGGTGGCTCATGGTGAGAAGTTGTTGGCTCATGGTGTGATGTACAACTGATGCTTCTGGCGACCTGCATGTCTTTTTTGTTGGTCTTGCCTTGCTTCTGATGCAAAATGTGGCTGCTATATAGAGTTTTTTGTTGGTTCATACTTCTGTTTGTGGAGCTTCATTTTTGCCGCTGAATAGATGTTGATGAGGACCTGTTGTATAGATGCTGCTGATGCAAACTTTGCAACAGATTTGTGTTGTGATGCAAAATGAGACTGGAAAAGATACAAATGTTAAATTACAGAAAATTATGTGATTGTCTTATGGGCTGAATTTGATTGTATCTGGGCTAAATTTTGTATGAAAGATTTTTGTGTTTATTATTCTGTTGGTTAAATGTGATGGGTATTTTTTGTGGGCTGAATTGATTTCAACAGGCTAAAATTCTGGGCCGAAATGTGGCCCACTGCTAGAATAGGGCCCGTCACGCAGGGGTCCTAAAAATTCCACGTCATCACGCCACGTCATTGTCCACGTCATTGTTGTCGTCCGGGTCAGCTTCCACGTCAGCAGCCATGTGGCAAACTGCGTCATTGTCCATGTCATCAAAACCATCCGAGTCAGCAGCCATGTGGCACGCCACGTCGGCAGCCAGGTGGCATCCACGTCGGCATCCAGGTGGCATCCAAGTCAGCAGCCATGTCACATCAGTCAGTAGCAATCCGTGACGATTTTATTTTGTCACGGATAGTGAGCCATGGGTTGGACTGCATGGGCCTCGGGCTGCTCCGTGATGATTCAGATACGTCACGGATCGCGACGTTTATTAATGAAACGTCGAGAGATTTAATCAATGACGCTCATTCCACCACAAAAATGTAAATCGTCGCGGATGCTGATTTGCGACGAATTTTATTTAATCTACGACAGAATGGTTACGTCACAGATTAAATAGTTTCTTGTAGCAGTGCCTTGAGAGCACCCCTGCTGGATGTACGGCCCACGGTCGGAACCAGGATAAACCTGTGTCATTGTGTTGCTTAGCACCAGCCATCGAGAGATAGATCCCAGCGCCTTTACTAGTTAGTGTCGGGACTACTTTCCGCACCGAAAAGAATGAATTCTAGAAGGCTCCAGAAGACTCCCGAACTCAACCGAAGTGGGCTTCAAGAAAATATGCATCTAGAAGGGACAATAGGCCCACACGCGAAGGCGGAGCCTGACCTGAGCCCAGCCCAGGCTGACCGGCCCTATGAGGAGGCTGATCGGCCGCCTGGCCCCGATCCGGCCCTGCTTCGGGAAGGTTCCTCCACCACCTCTCAGGGTTAATCTAACCCACTTGTTTGGGTCGATTTGATCCTACGACGATGGATTATCCCTTAGGACTATATAGGCAACCCCAGACCCTCTGGGCATGGTATGCATCTCTCAGAAGATCATCATCATCAGGCCAAGACAGGAGAAGAAGAGGATACATCAGAGATAGGATAGCTACTTCATAGTTCAAGATCTAATTCTAGATCAAGAACCTAGTTCTAGATAGAGAGTCAGATTCGAGTAGAGTTGAGCTTTGCTCCTGTTCAGATCTGTAAGTTATCAAGATTCAATTCTTATATTATTTCTCAATGACTTTTTTTAATGTTATGTGTGCAATTGCTAAGTTCTTACTTTATTCTAGTAGTATATTTGATATAGTCATGATCAATGATAAGTCTACGCACTTATTCGTAGAGCTCCTAGTATTTTATGCACATATGCTAGGTAGTAGAAAGTATGTAAGCATCACTACAAGGTTTTGTATCAAAATCAACGCCGAAAAAGTGTTGCAATAGGCCGAAAAATGGTAGTAATAGTACTTTTGCTACCATATTATTTTGGTTAAAAGTCGTTGCACTTGTAACCGTAGCAATAGCTTAATGCAACAGTTTACGTTTTAGTAGCGATACAGTACCCATCTATTGCAACAATTTTGACTCTTTTGCAACACTTGGTGAGCGTTGTAACATAGGCCATTGCAACCACTATGGGTGTTGCAATGGTACCAATCGCAACGAACGAGACGTTGCTAGTGACACGTATTGCCACACGTTAGTTGTGTAGCAACACAATGCAGTGGCAACAGAACATAGGTGTTGCAATAGACTTTTTTGCTACGCGTAGAAATCATTGCAATAAAGTGTCTCTATTACCACATCAACTAAATGGTTGCTATAGTTGGCTTAGGATATTGCAACGTTTTGGGACGTTCGTTGCTACGATAGGTCCTCTATTGTCACGTTTCCGAATGGTTGCTATAGGAGACATATGCTATTACCACGGTACTTAGGTTGGTTGCTACGGTTAGGTCATCTATTGCCATGATACTGAATGGTTGCTATAGATAGGTTCTCTATTGCCACCGTCGCCTTTTTGTAGTTGCAAGAGAATGTATATGTTTTGCCACGATAGTTGTACCTATTGCCACATTTAAACGTAGTTGGTATATGTGAGTCTATTGGAACGGAATTTTGGTTGATTTCAAACGTATATTGCGATGCCAGATTTATATATATGAATAATTTAATGTGTTGTTTTAATTATTGAATAGAATCACAAATCGAGAAATATGTAATGAATGAGGCATCAACATCCATTAAACCCAAATAAAATTTGTTCATACAGAATGAAACCAAAGACACCGAGTGTCAAGATCATTGAGAACACAAGTACGTAGCTTAACACATAATAATGCGGCCACCACACACAATTGTTTGAAGTTATAGTACTGAAAAGACTAATGTTGTAGCAGCGAAGGTTCCATTGATGGCCATCTTCCCAACATTCGCATGCTCCTTCTGAAGCTCAAGATTCCTCCTGAAAAAATCATTGAGATGCATTAGTTAAACAAAAGTTGTAGAAATAAAATTCATTGACATTCGGAAGGCAAATATTAACCTTCTCGAAAAGGAGTACATGTTCCTTGTCAATGCAAAGAAAGATAAAAGGTTTGACATAGTACCTGTGGATTCTTTTTGGATGCTCTTTTCCTAGCTGCAGTCTCCTTCAATTGCTTTGTTGTAGTGTAAACAAGCACCCGAATTTGCTCCTTTGTTTGGGGTTGCTGAATTACTTCTAGTTGTGCGCCCTCTAGGACGTTCTTCACCCGGGGAGGAGTGGGTTGCGTTCGGCAGGTGACATCTTGGTTAACCTGAAAAAATGGTTGGTGGTTAAAATTACACCCCTTGACAAGAATATGGCATGTATGTTACAATTAAACATCCTTTAATTATCATGCGACTACCGCTCATTATGCATCATGTGTTCTCCCTCTCGTAGTTGCATTTTGTGACCCCTCAATTGTTGCATCGGCGGGAACAATTGCGGTGGTTCCACAATCGTTGCAGCGGTAGCCTGCATTTTGAATTGGGTTGAAGATCACGATTTTTAGTAAATGGATAAATGGACTATGAAAAAATAGATGTTAATATTACCGGTTGTAGTGAAGCTTGTTTTTGGGTTGCTTGCAACAACAACGTAGCTTGCCTAAGTGCTTCTCTATCGGCCTCCCTTTCCTTGTTGACCTCGTTCAAGCCGACGCTTATGTTCTTGCCTCTCTGCTTCCCTCTCCTCATCTTGAGCGTCTAGTCTATCTTGCAGTTGTCTAAACGATTCAATGAGGGCCTCCTCCTGTTGGACTCTGCGCTGGTAGTCCTCGGACAGTAGCTCGTTTCTAGTTGGGTACCTTGCAAGGTAACCATTAGCATGCATCTTGTTTGATTTGCATTTCCTTGTTTCCTTGTAGGTTGATTGGAAAATCTGGTTCTGCTCCAAGTCTGAGACGACATTTGCGTCGGCCTTGACTCCGGCCCCATAACCTTCCCCGTTTGTATTTTCCTAACAAAGTACATACATTTAGTTAATTATATATGTAATTCTAAGTAAGGACAGTTGCATCACTTAATAAGGGTTGTAAAAAAATTTAATACTCACATAGACTTCCCTAGATTCCTCGCTTGTCCATTCTCCATTTTGTTGGTGGGTGATCATAAAAAGCTCTATATCATTTGGCTCTTCACCAGTTAGTTGGTCCCTCTAATTAGGCAAGAATGTAAACAAATTAATCATATTCCATAATCTAGGGTACTGTACAAGCTTATGTAAAGTAAGATCAGGAAGACATTAACTAGGAAATAAAAACAAATCGTAACGAAAGATTAATTGCTATTGAATAACTAAAGGAATCCAATGTTTAAATTTTTTTAACACTTAGCATCCAGCTTTCGTTTACAAGAATGGAAAATAAATTATGCTATCTTGGGCGAAGGGCATTGTCATTCGGGGGCACAAGTACAAACCATAAAATTTGCAAGAAGGAAAAACTTGTGACATAATTTGTTACCTTCTCATAGCTCACTTGAGAAAAACCCTTTGATCCGGTATTATGGTGCATCTTTCGATTCTCCCGATTTTGAGAATTCTTATTGCTAATTCTCTGCACACAAGCGAAGAATGATTTTAGTTTTATAAAATCAGCGAGGCACTATACATAAACCTTGATAGTGCCAAAACCTGGAATTACAAAATCAGCGATACACCGTATATAAACCTTGATAGTGTCAAAACCTTTATAAAATCAGCAGTGCACCATTTAAAAAATGGCAACAAACCTGGAATTCTTCGGTACCAAAATACAACACCAGATAGTGCCACTCAACAATGACTAATTCTTTTGGCCTAGGTCTCATTCTCTCTTCATAGGTGGAGTACGCCTTGTAGGTAGCACTCAATGTAGATCGCCATCCCTTGTAGCGGTCATTAGCCACGGTCCAAATCTTGATTCTGTTTGCCTCATTATCCTCAAGGTCCCACTTAGCCTGCTCAAATTAAATCCAAGATAAATTACTTCTTACACAATTTTTTATTGCAATTTTGACAGCCACACACATGGATGACATAATCTTACCAGCACATCATTTGCTATTGCAATTCTGACGTCAACATGGATATCTCTCCATGTTCTTACTCCAATGAGAGGTGCTCTTTTCCGTGTGAACAGTGTTATTTCATCAATAAATGTCCGTTTGTTTGCACCTCGAGTCCTCCAAGCCTGGAGAACTGGATGCTAAGCTTTTGAGATGCCTCCCTGCTTCTCTTCTTAGTTGTTGTCCATCCTTTCAAGTTACCTCTTGGCTTTCTCTTTTTGGAGTCTTTTTCATGAAAAACAAATATATTCAGAGCAAAAGAATTAATTAAGAAAGTGTTTACATAGTACAAATTTAATTGAACCTCACAATAAACTGAAAATATTCAATACTTACTACTAGTTCCCTCTCCCGGTGGAATGAAACGGCGAGCATGGAATGGTCTGCTTACTGGTGGTGTGGGGTTGCTATCTTGACTAGAATGTTCAACTTGTGTATGCTGATTACTGTCGACATATGCCACTGCAGAAAATATTGGTCACTTGTGTCAGATATAATATGATTGTGAATGAATTAATAATAGACACTTAGGGACAGATGTTATATTACTAATATCATCTAGTAGTCGTTCCACCCTTAACCATTCTTTGTAAGTTTTGGTGGTGTCATCCCTCTCGATATCTTTCAAATCTGGGTCAATAAAGCAAATATTAGTACAAAGGCTTCTGGAATATATAGAAAATAATACAACATGACACTTACCAGTGAATCGGTTTTGCCTATGCATGTTGGCCAGCCAGTCCTTGTAAGCATCAATTGGCTCCTCATCTTCATCTAAATTCATTTCCCTAATGGGTCTCCTTCTAGGTACTTTCAAGGGTGTTATGCTCACATGTTCGTCTATTATTTGGTCCTTGGACAGCAATAGTTTGACCTCTTTTTCCGCCTCGTTACATGCTATCATAGCATCTACATGGTCTTCTACTTCCAGTTCTAACAGTGTTGCTGCATTACCACATCTCCTCTTGTAGTACAAATAGTCCCTTACCCTGTACCCCAATTGTAACTTCAACACAATCAAGTTACTCATGGTGAGCTCAGACCTACTGATTCTAACAGTAGAAGAGTCTTGCGTCCCCCCTGCGCCCCCTCGCAAGTGACGTAGAGAGTCCATGTTTCAGCCGTGCTGCCAAATATTAGAATAGTATCAAACTTAAGCACTAGTGATTATATGTACGGGTTATACTTAAAAGAAATCCAGTGTACATACAGTATGTGTACAGATAGTGAAAGTAATTAAAACTTAGTGCCACTTCTTCTAACTCCCCTAAATACTAAACCCTGAATTATAGGTAAACCAACAAATATTTTATGTATATAATTTGAATCAATGGTGTGTATAATTTGAGAACCAATGTTGTCACTATTCATATGATAGAGTGAAATTTCAGAAAACTGCACACACCATGCCATTGTCACTAAATCTTTAGAGTACAACTTTACTAATCAGTACTATAGTAATCAGCTGAAGAACTTAAACAGTGGGTCCTATAGCTAGAGTAGAAAATTTCACACAGCATTTCATCTTTGCTAGAACCCTAAACCAACATATCATCTTCCCTAGAACCCTAAACCCGAGATGATGAATCCATATAGAAGCCAAGTGTTGTTACCTATCATTGGTGCCATCGATTGGTAGGGAGCTTTGTTGTTGAGCAGGAGCCACTCCCGTCGACCCGGACATAGTGGCGTTGGGCCTGGATGAACTTGCCGGCGTCGCTGCCGCCACCGCCGGAGTTGTTGGCGTCCCCAGTGATGTCGACCCAGAGGCACGTGTTGACCCGAAAAGAGACGTGGTCATGTTGAGTCTCGATGAATGGGTCGGCGCCGCCGCTGCCGGAGTTGTTGGCGTCCCCGTTCCTAAAGGTGTGCACATAGATGCCGACAGAGGAGTTCCACTCGTTGGAGAAGTCGCCATGGTCGACTTCTCTTTGGTGGAAAGGCAAAACCCTAACTCGGTGGAGACAGGAGAAGGCGGCGTGGGGAAGATGAGGAACCGCGTGTAGATGAGAAGTTGCGAGGTTTAAGGGCGGCGTGAGGGAGGAAATGCGCGCGATCAATTTTTTGGCACGGTATTTTCCCGCGGGCGTGGAAACTTTCCTTGGGAAATTTTTGGCCGCGTGGGGGGAGGAGACTGGGGTGGGTGCGTGTTTAGATTGATTAGGTTTTTGTGCAAATTTTTGGTGCTAGACTGGTGCTCGACTTGGGCATCTTGGACATTTTTTAAATAGAAATTTTATTACTTACAAAATGTAAGACATATTTGTACCACTTTGTGAAAATCAATCCTAACTTAAATGGGATGTTTATGGGGCCAAACTATAACATTGTGTGCATGTACGCAATTTTCTGAGCAAGTTTGCCTATTATTGTAATTTTTTTATTACTTACATAAACATAAATGCTAGAAAACCTAAAGTGCCAAAAAAATTCAAAGAACTAGGAGGAACACATCCTTTTGGATGCAAAGGTGTTCCAAAAAAAGTATGAAGTCATTCGGAGAAATCGGTGAAGCACATCCTCACAAAGTCGTTTGAGCCGCCACACATGCCCCTATAGACGAGCGAGAGATGTTTGTCCTCGTACGAGATGATTTGTACCGCTCTGTGAAAATCAATCCTAACTTTAATGGGATGTTTATGGGGCCAAACTATAACATCGTGTGCATGTACGCAATTTTCTGAGCAAGTTTGCCTATTATTGTAATTTTTTATTACTTACATAAACATAAATGCTAGAAAACCTAAAGTGCCAAAAAAATTCAAAGAACTAGGAGGAACACATCCTTTTGGATGCAAAGGTGTTCCAAAAAAAAGTATGAAGTCATTCGGAGAAATCGGTGAAGCACATCCTCACAAAGTCGTTTGAGCCGCCACACATGCCCCTATAGACGAGCGAGAGATGTTTGTCCTCGTACGAGATGATTTGTACCGCTCTGTGAAAACCAATCCTAACTTTAATGGGATGTTTATGGGGCCAAACTATAACATTGTGTGCATGTACACAATTTTCTGAGCAAGTTTGCCTATTATTGTAATTTTTTATTACTTACATAAACATAAATGCTAGAAAACCTAAAGTGCCAAAAAAATTCAAAGAACTAGGAGGAACACATCCTTTTCAATGCAAAGGTGTTCCAAAAAAAGTATGAAGTCATTCAGAGAAATCGGTGAAGCACATCCTCACAAAGTCGTTTGAGCCGCCACACATGCCCCTATAGACGAGCGAGAGATGTTTGTCCTCGTACGAGATGATTTGTACCGCTCTGTGAAAATCAATCCTCACTTTAATGGGATGTTTATGGGGCCAAACTATAACATTGTGTGCATGTACGCAATTTTCTGAGCAAGTTTGCCTATTATTGTAATTTTTTTATTACTTACATAAACATAAATGCAAGAAAACCTGAAGTGCCAAAAAAATTCAAAGAACTAGGAGGAACACATCCTTTTGGATGCAAAGGTGTTCCAAAAAAAGTATGAAGTCATTTGGAGAAATCGGTGAAGCACATCCTCACAAAGTCGTTTGAGCCGCCACACATGACCCTATAGACGAGCGAGAGATGTTTGTCCTCGTACGAGATGATTTGTACCGCTCTCGTGAAAATCAATCCTAACTTTAATGGGATGTTTATGGGGCCAAACTATAACATTGTGTGCATGTACACAATTTTCTCGAGCAATTTTGCATATTATTGTAATTTTTTATTACTTACATAAACATAAATGCTAGAAAACCTAAAGTACCAAAAAAATTCAAAGAACTAGGAGGATCACATCCTTTTGGATGCAAAGGTGTTCCAAAAAAAGTATGATGTCATTCGGAGAAATCGTGAAGCACATCCTCACAAAGTCGTTTGAGCCGCCACACGTGCCCCTATAGACGAGCGAGAGATGTTTGTCCTCGTACGAGATGATTTGTACCACTCGTGAAAATCAATCCTCACTTTAATGGGATGTTTATGGGGCCAAACTATAACATTGTGTGCATGTACGTAATTTTACCGAGCAAGTTTGCCTATTGTTGTAATTTTTTTATTACTTACATAAACATAAATGCTAGAAAACCTAAAGTGCCAAAAAATTCAAAAAACTAGGAGGAACACATCCTTTTGGATGCAAAGGTGTTCCAAAAAAAGTATGAAGTCATTCGGAGAAATCGGTGAAGCACATCCTCACAAAGTCGTTTGAGTCGCCACACATGCCCCTATAGACGAGCGAGAGATGTTTGTCCTCGTACGAGATGATTTGTATCGCTCTGTGAAAATCAATCCTCACTTTAATGGGATGTTTATGGAGTCGATGTTGTCGAGTCTAAAAATAATAGCAGTTACATATAAAACATATTTTAAAAATTCAAAATAAAAAAATTGTAACAAAAAAATTAGGCAACAACAAAAAATGTCCCCTTCAGGAATCGAACCAGGGACCTCAAGTTCATATAAAACCTCCTCTACCACTGTGCTATGTATGTGAGTTCGATGAGTCTCTGCTTTTAATTCTATTTGATAGAACGGTAGACTACAGGTTATAAAACACCCGAACCCGGCCCCGTCTCGGCCCCTCCGTCGCCCCCCAACCTCGGCCGTTCCATCTTCCTGATCAATCTCGCCCCCTTCGCCTTCTCTCCATCTCCCCCCATCTCGGCATCTCCCTCCTTCCCCGGCGGCGAGGATCGGGCTAGGCACGGCGAGCGGGGCACGGAGTCGGGGCACGGCGAGCAAGCGCGGAGTCGGCTCCGGATCAAGGGCCGGTTTGCGCGGGCCGGCGGGGTGCACTCGCCCACCGCCGTCGAGTACAATCTCGACGTGGAGGAGTACATCAAGCCCTCGGAGGAGGATCCGATGCCGCGAAGGAGTACCGGCGGTGGGGCATCCGCGGCCGGGAGAACTCCGGAGGGGGTCGCCGCCGACAAGAAGGGGAAGTGCAGAGCGCCTATCTCCGCCGCGGCCAAGAAGCGGCCGGCGATCCCCCATGGCAAGCGGGGCGCAGGTTCTTCCTCGACTCATGCCAGGAACAAGGTGAGTGCTCATGCCACTCAATGGACTTAGGGTTTGGTTGTATGTTTGTGTTCATATTAGGTGTTATATGTCTATCTGATAGTTGTCTATCTAGTTAAATCTGCAGTTAAATGTTGAGTGCAGTTAAATGTTGAGTTGAGTTAGTACTGCTATTAAGTCAATTTATGTTGTCACTAGATTATTTGGCTCCTGAGGTAAAAATGGGAAAAAGGTCATGGAAGTTGTATCATGTTGTCATTAGATTTTTCAATGTAATGCATTTGCTTGTTAGGAACTGGCTTAATTTTGTGAGGTTTGTTTGTACAGTTCTAGTTTAAGTGAAGCTAGTTCTACTAGAATTTATTGGATCATTATCTTATTGGCTTATTAGCTAGTTCAAAAATCTAGTACACTATCAGTAAAATATGGAAACCATTAACTAATAATAACTTATTCGCTTTGTTTGAACCAAATTTGAATATCTGTTAGACAATTAGATAGGAAAAGCATAACTGAACTTGTTAACAGCTCATGATGTTCATTATCGGCTCAAATTATTAACAAGGTTGTTAATGAGTAAAGATAATGGGTTCACCTCTTTTGCCAACATTCATTACCCTTTAGACAGATCTGACAACTTGATTATGCTCTTTTGCTACCAAAAAATGCTTCAGTAAATTTCTTTTGCTAGATTTATTATTTTTGGCAGAAGTTCAATGAAATGCATGTTCCTGTTTTTTTATGTCAAACCTATGGGAGTACTAGATAGGTTTGAAGGTTGAATGCTCTTTTCTATGATTTTTACTTAACAACAACTACTATTTAACTAAAAGTTTCAGATATATGTCAAATTGACTTATGTTCCCGAATGTTATTTTCTATGTTAATTGCACAATACTTGTATTCTAACTGACTTATGTTAATTCCATGCTTGCAGAAAGTGTATGAGACATCAAGTAATGACACTACTTCTTCTGATTCCAGTGGTCCTCTAATTGGTGTACCTGAGCTTGTTCGGTTCCACATTGAGATTGCACAGACAGATCTCAAAGACTATGTGGAGGGAATGAACTCCAAGTTGAACAAGTATGTTCAGGTAATGAACTACAAGCTCAACAAGTTTGTCGATGTGAGGATGAAGACCCTGGTTGAAGACGTTCAGAAGGAACTGGATGACGAGGCGTAGTCCACCTCTGTGAACTGAAGCAATCCACCTCTTAGGCTGCTCTAAGTTATGTTAATTTAGATAAATATGTGTCCTCTGAGTATGACTTGTGCCTTGGTGTGTTAAGTACTCGATATTAAAGTGGTCATGGATGGAATCTGGTGTTAAGTACTTTTGCTAGTGTTATGTACTACCTGCTGTTAAGTACTACTTGATGTTATCTGAGATGCAAATCCACTTTTGCAATATTCTAGTGGCCACTATATTGTCATCTGAGAGTTATAATCACTGCTCCTTAATGTGATCAGTTGAAAATAATTTAATGCAACAATACCATTTGATTAGTTGAAAATAAAAAATAATAAAGTTCGACATGTGTACGAAGGAAATAATAAAGTTCGACATGTGTACGAAAAAAAATTGTCTTCAAACAAAGAAATCATCTTCTGCATTGTCTTCCATGGCTGGTGCAATAACCCCAACGTCAATGTAGGTGTCCTCGTCGTCACATTCATCATGACCAATGTAGTCATCAGCCGGTTCTGGAATTGCTTCGCTACGCACTTGATTAATAATGGCGGCTGAACCAGTTGTGCCAGCCCTATCCTGTCTTGACCAGCCTTATAATTCTTGACCTCTGCCGATTCAATCATTTCTTGAATTCCCACATCAAGTGCATCCGCGTCATTTCCAGTTTCTGGCATGGAAAACAAATTTCTTGGTCTGACCAAAACAACACTAGACCATCCCGGCTTGTCCACGATTGGGGCATAAAACACCGGTTTAGCGTTTGAAGCAACAATGTAAGGTTCATCTGAATATCTAAACATGGAAGTAGCAATGTCAATAATACCAAATTTATCCCTAGAGTACCCTTTGCTTCTGCTGGTACTGGTAGTCGGCACATTATACCAATCGCACTGAAACAATATAACTTCTTTTGCTTCTAGGAATTCCAACGACATTATATTTCTAATGACTCCATACCAGATCATGTCGCTATTCTCAGACTTCACAAGCACACCAGAATTTTGTGTGACGAGGCTTTTGTCTATCGCAGCTGTCCGAAATAGCCAGTTATTTATGTGCACTCTATTCAACACACGAGCTCGAGGGCCAGGTCCTTGAGAAAGGCCATGCATCAGTTTACATACTTCCCCTTTCTCGTATTGTTTTGCTATCTGCAATTGTTAAATAAACTTAGACATCTACTGGCTAATTACTACATTGGCCTGATCATAAAGTGGAGTATTAAAAAAATAAAATATTATTGATCCATACCTCGATTTCAAACCATCTTACAAAGTTGTCCTTGTGTCGTATTTTAAGGTTAACTTGACTAACCCTTTTTAGTTCTGCCTTATGCTCCCTACATCATAGTGCACCGAATTAGTAGTTGACACCACAAAAACAGGAGATAATAGATAAATTTAGTGGCAAAAATTGCGACTTACTCTACCCATTTGCTAGCTTCATCGCAATTAGTAATTATGTAGTGCCTCATATTATGAAGTTCAGGATTCTCCAAATTCTTAATCTTATTTCCTCTCCTCTTGTAGTCAATTTCACTAAATATGCTTAGCCCATTTGGAGGCTCGTTCACAACTGTATTTTCATGACGATCAGCTCGACTCAGCTTGGTGTCAATCTCGAAGAATCGAGAGCAAAATGTAAGACACTCTTCAGATATGTATGCCTCGGCTATTGATCCTTCGGTCGCGCCTTGTTCCGGACATATCCTTTAACAGTACGTAGATACCTCTCTACTGGATACATCCATCTGTAACACACGGGCCCTCCTACTTTAGCCTCTTCAGCTAGGTGGACGGGCAAATGAATCATTATGTCAAAAAATGCAGGCGGAAAAACCATCTTAAGCTGACAAATAGTCTCTTTAATTGAATTGCTTAGTTTGTCAAGATCTGATGGCACCAACTCATTTGAACAAAGTGCACTGAAGAACCTACTGAGCTCAATCAATGGCCTGGCAACATCTTCTGGCAAAATCCTTCTAATGACCAAGGGTAGTAGTTTTTGTAGAATAATATGGTAGTCATGAGTATTGAGTCCAGACACCTTACATGTTTTATCATCAACACATCTCTTCAAATTGGAGCAGAACCCATCAAGCATCTTCACGCCTTGAAGAAATTGGCATAAAATCCTCTTGTCATCCTTGTCTAGAGAGTACAACGCCGCTGGCAAGGTGTACTCATCATCTTCAATCACAGGATGTTGATCTTGCCTTATCCCAAGATGTTCCATGTCAAGGCGTGCATTCTCGTTGTCCTTACATTTCCCTTCAATTTCAAGCAAAGTCCCTAATATGCTCTCGCATATGTTTTTCTCAATATGCATCACGTCCAAATTATGTCTTATGAGCAAAGAAGACCAGTAGGGGAGCTCAAAAAATACTCTTCTTCCTCCAATTGTGCCATCTTGCATCTTCATCACGCTTCCTTTTTTTTGATATGTCCTTTCCAAATTTCACTTGATCAAAAGTTGCAAATTGGTCTAATACAGCTTGACCAGACAGCGGAACTGGAGCCTCCCTGGTTTCCTCCTCATTGTTGAAACTCATCTTGTTCATTCGCCATGGATGGTCTAAGGGCAAAAACTGACGATGTCCCATGTAGCAGTACTTCTTCCCATGTTTCAACCATAAATAATTTGTATCCTTATGACAGTAAGGACATGCAAATTTTCCTTTTGTGCTCCAACCAAAAAGCATTGCATATGCAGGGAAGTCATTGATTGTCCAAAGCAGCATTGCACGTAGTGTAAGGTTTTCCTTCACCTTGACATCCCTACAATCAACCCCAGTATTCCACAACTCCTTCAACTCTTCAATGAGGGGCCTCAGGTAAACATCAATATTCATTCCAGGACTTTTCTTGCCAGGTATTAACATCGACATGATCCAATAAGATTGTTTCTCATACAACCAAGGCGGCAAATTATAAGGTATTAGGATAACAGGCCAACAACTGTAAGTAACATTTTGCATACCAAATGGGTTGAAACCATCAGAAGCAAGACCCAGCCGAATGTTGTGTATTTCTGTAAAAAATGGAAAAGTATTGTCCACATGCTTCCATTCCATGGAGTCAGCAGGATGACGTAGTTTCCCATCTTTTATTCTTCCGTCGTCATGCCAACGCATTTATGTGGATGTCCTCTCTAACATGTACAATCTGCGTAGCCGAGGTGTGAGAGGGACGTACCGAAAGATTTTGTTAGGGACACGACGACAGTTCTTGTCCTCACCATCGTCCAAATGGCCACCATGGTTCTTATCCTTATCATTTGTTTTCCACCTAGATGCTTTACATTTGGGGCATATGTCCAGCTTCTCGTATTCCTTCCAAAATAACACACAATGATTCTCGCATGCATCTATCTTGATATAGTCCAAGCCCAGATCACGAACCACCCTTTGCACTTTCTCCATTGTGTCCGGGACACAATGACCTTTAGGGAGAAACTTTGGTATCGAAACGACCCGCTCCAATGCTTTGTTACTTATCCCATACATGCACTTAAGCTAGAAAAGTTCCACAATAAAAGATATTTTCGTACCATCTTCGCAACCTGGATATAATTCCTTTTTAGCCTCTTGTAGTAACTTGAAGAATACCTTGGCTTGGTCGTTCCTTGTCCCATCTTCATCACTGATCTCTCCTCATATCTCTCCTCTGATTAGGGATTTAATCAAACGACTGGACCCATCATCTTCACTCGGTGCATCGCCTTCTTCATTGTCTACTCCACAATCATGTGGCGCATCTTCATCATCGTTCGTACTTGTACATCCGCCGTTGCCGGTTGTCGTCATTGTGTACTTGTAGATCACTAGGTCCAGCATCATCATTGTAAAATACCACATCAGCTGAACCTTCCCCTTCCTTGATAAAAGCTTCAGCGAACCCTCTTGAAAGGACATGACTCTGAAGCATAGCCCGTGTTTTATGTGCATTGCACAGACAACTAGGGCAAGGACATGCTGTAGTTCCACCACTGGAAGTGCCACTGAATGTCCTGTCCATAAACTCCCGGAATTTCTTCCTCCACTCAGACGAACCACGAGGCAAGCGCATCCAACTCCTATCATCGCCTGACATCTGCGTAATGAAGACGAATGATCACCAATTTCAGCTTGCGTATTTACATACATATAATTCAAATATATGTGCAACCCATGATGATCTTGCTCGTACCTTTCGACGCGACTCGAGGACACCTTGTCTGATCGATCGATCGACGTGGACGATGCGGGGGCGTGCCACGGCCGGCCGATTAGGGCGAAATCACTCCCTACGCAAAGAACTCCGTCGGAGGAGTCCAGATGCCCAGCAGCGGAGACTGTCGCCCTCGTCACCCTGGCCCCGTGCGCAGCAGCTGTCGTCCAAGGAGTCGAGAGCCAAGCAGCGGCAGCAAGCAGACGTCACCCCGACCCGGCCGTGCACAACAAACCACGTCGAGGGGTCTAGATGTCGCGCCGTCACCCCCCCCGCACGCCGTGTGGGAGTCGAGAGATCGCGAGGTTGATCACCCCCTCTCCTTGTAGGCCCGAGATAAGGCCCAATCCAGCTTAGACTAGACTCTAACTTGTTGCAACACTCCAAGTACATATTGCAACAACACCTAAACGTTGCACTAGATCAGAATTTTCGCTTCGGAGCTAAGCATCTTGTTGCAATAAAGTTTTTCAATTGCAACACCAACTAAGTATATGGCAACTGTAAATATATGTTGCAATTCAACCTCCCTTTTTCTTGGCCTCCAAGAGTTCTTGTTGCATTAAGCTTCAATAATTTGCAACGCTTCTGATAATTTATGCAACACCACACAAGAGAAGCAATAGTCACAACTATATGCAACTAACACAAATGTGGTTGCCGTACTACCACACAATTGCAACCAAAATCAATTCTAGTGCAACCATTTGACACCATTGCAATATCGTCACCCAAATGCAACAAAGCTTTGCAACACCTTCAAAACCGTTGAATTAACAACACGTATTGCTACACTTTTTAAGAATGGTAGCAAAACAACAATCTATACCAACCAAATTTTCAGCGTTGCAATTCAGAGGCGTTGAATTTGATACAAAACCTTGTAGTGCATGGTTCTTAGATATAATTTACTTGCAAATTCACCTTATACTCCGGGTTGTGTGGTAGATCGTGGGCGTGATAGGCCTATTGAGTCCTTTGTAGTCCACCCCCCCGAGTATAAGACTAGTTGAACAATGGTTCTTGGCAGGATCAAGTTTCGTCCTTGATCTTCTTGGGTAATCTTCGGGGTGTTCACATTTATCCATGACTATGCTATATGTGATGATATGCTACATTAGAATAGATGAATAACTCAGTCTTTGTATGCTATATAGAATTGTGCCTCTTAAGTAAATTCAATCCTAATCTAGACTAGTGAAGGACCGATTAGGTGACAAGAGAGGGGGGAGTGGATGGGAGCCGATAAAAATTCTTCTCGATGGAGATTGAAACTCCAACAAGATGAACTCGCTCGGTCGGACCCCCAAGATCACACACTCCGCACTTCTACCTTCCGTTTGCCAAAACCACGTAGCCATTGGAGTGCTACTAGTCCAAGGAGCAAACACTACTAGCAACCTTAACACACACGCACCCACGACAGCGGAAACAACTTGAAAGCCAGCTGTCCAGAAGGGGGCGGTTAGACCGGGTATGGGGGGCTCCACAGGCAACCAAGAATTCCTCCGAAACACCTCTTCTAAGCACCAAAACGCACCACGGTTTCACCAACAGAGATCTCTGGTCAGGGCCATGCTAGCTACAAGAAAATCTTGGCGAAAACCAAAACTTCACCCAGGGGCCTAGGGGTGGTTAGACCGGCTACCGGGGGCGGTCTAACCTCCTGTACCCAGCAACGAACTCCAAGCAAGAACTCCTAGCAAATGACACGAGAACGACCCGAAATTTCACCCAGATGCTCCTCCGATCAAGGTGAACAAACTCACAGAGGAAAATCCGGTGAAACAGAACTTCGACCTGGAAGGCCCAGGGCGGTTAGACCGCCCTCTCCAGGCGGTTAGACCGCCCCTTCCAGAAAACCTACCCGCGGGTCAAACCACAACTTCCCAACGCCCGATCTCCCGAATCACTCCACGGATTGCAGTGAAACTTCGGGAATAGCTGGGTTACCTCCTGGGCAACCTCTACCTCAAAGGAATCGATCCGAATCGCTCACAATCAAGAGGAATCGAAGAAATCGCCTCACTAGGTCAAGAACTCACCCAACTCGAAAAACCACCAAATCGAGTCCGATTCAAGAGAGGTTTGGGGGCAAAGTCACCAGCCAAAGAGGCACAAGATCCTCATACGTGACACCCACCAAAAATCCCAAGAAATCATCCTCAAAACTCCGCCAACAAAGAGCTCCGAAAATCACCACAAAGAAGGACAGGAAAAACACTTCTCAACCTTGAGGAACAACGCCGAACCATCTAGACATACCATGAAGGTTCGTACAAGGTCTAGCTTGCCACCCATACATCCATCCCTCTCTCTAGATCTCACATGAAGCTCTCAAGCTAGTCCTAGGAAAAACTAGAGGAAAATGAGAACGAAAAAAAGAAAAACAAAATGAGCTAGGGTTCCAAGAGTTGGCTGCCATCCATCCCCTCAAAGAGTATATATGGAGGCACCCAAAAGACTAAACTACCCTTACTTAATAACTAGGGATACAAGCCCCTCAAGGGCGGACTTGCAAGTCTTCGGATTTTCTTCATTGGACGGATGCCCAGCGACCGCAACCTGCTTAGCCTCGACGCAAGCCTTGCGATCCCGACGCGTGTCCTCCGCTTCGAAGCATCTCGGCGCCAGCGACCCGGCGATCGACCGCCCCCCTTGGCGGTTAGGACCGGCCCGGCACCGACCGGCCCGGGCGGTCCGATCGCCCCTCCCGGCGGTTGAACCGTCCTGGGTGGCCGCACCTCCTCGTCGAGTCTTCGGCCTCAGTTTTGTGGCTCAACCGAGTAACCCAGTGGTTTTCTGGTGAACCACTGCAAACCCCGCGAACTCGATGTAGCCTCCGCCAATCTCCACTCATGACTTGGCTCCCACGTAGTCCCGGCTCGACCTTGGTTTTGAGGCTCTACCAAGAAATCGTCCACGACTTCATCTTGTTGTTCATGCCACCATGCGGCCCGCACTTGACCCCGCTGGCCACCGGGTCCCTCGAACGAAGCCTACTTGTCTTCTCCACACTTGGAGGCCTCACCGGCGACGACCTTTCGCGCTTGTTCTTCACCTGCACCAACACAAGTCAAGCCGCAACCCGCACCCGCAATACTTATCCAAGAATCAGTCCACACAACATTGTCAATCACTCATCACACAAGGAAGCGACCATCCACCGGTCCTCGAACCACACATGGTCCTCAATCTCCCCCTTGATGAGTGCATTGACAACACCCACATAAAGTAACACGAGAGAAAAGAAAACGAAAAGAAACGAATAAAAAGAAACCTCTACAAGCGATCGAAAGCCAAAGACAGATAAAGAACAAGATCACTTGAAGAAGACAAGTCTCGGACCCCTTAGGCAAGGGCAACGGCTCGACACATCCGAGACAAAACCATGCTCAAACAAAGAGCGGAAACCACCGAACCAAAGCTCGAACACCACAAAGAGCTCCCCCTGCACATATGCAAGCTCCCCCTGAGCCAAAGCACACTCCCCCTGAACCAATGCAGCAATGCAACATGGGAATGCAGCAAAGAACAAAAAACTGCTCAACATGCCCAGGGCGGTTAGACCGCCTTCACAGGGCGGTTAGACCGCTTGCACCACAACTGACCGCCTGGGGGCGGTTAGACCGCCCCAAGAGACCGGCTCTGCACCAAACTGCTCAAAAATTGCCCGAACCAATTGGAACACCTTCCAAACACTCCCAGGTGCCCAAAACATGCACAAACTTCTCCCCCTTGTTGACAATGCATGAATCAAGGCAAAATGCGAAAAGTTTCAACATATAGCTTCTCAAATATACAAAATTCATCATAAGGAGCTACACAAGTCCAAATGAGCAAGTTAGATACTCTACAGGTTCGTAATGACCTTAACTGCATGATCACCAAGTTTCATAACCATTGGACAAGGCTAAAAAGGATTTGAGTAATTTTGCGAAAAGTTACTCTCTCATGAGCAAAAAACTAAACATGAGTAAAACATGGCAAAATGGCAAAGCCACACAAACTTCATGCTAGGACAGCCATTCTAATCATAAGACCATCACAAACACCCACAAGCACCTCATGTCATGTCAAAGCCACCGAGCCATGTGCCTACTTCTATGTATGAGACTTCTCATTGGTAGGCATCATGCAACGGTTTATCACCCAAAGCAAATTAAATTCAGCTCATATGACATGGGAGCACATTTTCCAAGCATTTTACATTTCATTTTCAGATTCATAATTGGTACATGAAATGTCTTTGCGACAAAAAGGAACTTAGGCCCCTTCACAAGATAAAGCAAGAGGGCTAAACATTCATGATGGCAAATGAGCCTTTGGACCCATATGATCAAAAAACTAGCTATCCAACCACAAATTAAGCATAGCAAAGCCACTAAAACATGTCAAGATCATATAAAGACATTTACACATGAGAGAGCATATATGTGACATTTTTCAAAAAACATAGCCATCAACCATGGATATAAATCAAGATCATCAAGAGCTAAGCCAAACTAACCATAGCATACCAAACTAGCTCACACGATCATATATAGCCCATCATGGCGAACAATGTATATAGGAGAAGCTTTACCTAACAAATGCATATGATACAAAATGCATGCAACCTAAGATTCAAAGATGCCTATACATCATGTTACATATGCTATGCCAAATGCAGGAAATGCATAAAAGAAAGCTATACATAAGCTACAAAGGAGCTCCCACACACCCAACACAAGAAATCAAACACACACCAAGCTCCCCCCGCAAACGAGTGAACGTTGCTTGATCTAGGGGTTTGGTGAAAATATCAGCTAGTTGGTCATGTGTGGGTACATGGATCAAAGCTATCTTCCCTTTCTCAACATTGTCTCTCAGAAAATGATACCTCACTTCTATGTGCTTGGTTTTGGAATGGAGTCGTTGACGCGAAAAGTGCACCTAACGCCAAACACACAAGGCAAGCCGAACAAGTCGGCTTCACACGCGCAAAGAGTAATGATGACGTGCCACTCAATTTTTCCCCGAAAATTAACAAAAGATAAAGCAAGTTAGATACCAAAGCTTGGAATTTGCCGGGTGGTACCGTATAGTTCCATATTTACGGCTAAGAAGCCACACGAGATGACACATAGCTATGTAAAAGCTATTTGCCAAAGAATTGAAACCATTCGGGAACTTATAAAAGGAAAAAGTAATATTGCCGAATGGATGACGTAAGCATGATGGCGATCGGTCTTTGTTTGAACGAGGATGCACATGCACGAGGCTATGACCGATCCCCATGAAGATTAGCATTAGATAAATGAATAAAGTAAAGCACGGACATGATCATGTAATAAACAAGCATGCATAGATCCAAAGCACTAGTCTACCGCATGTCTAGTTACTTAAAAACCCGTCGGGCACGATATCAAGCAAATCTATCCACCGCATGATACAATTTGCATGAAAAACCGTACCACTTTCCACAAATAGATCTATCCACCGCATGATACAATCTAAATATGGAAAGCTAAAAGCATACATCATTTAAAGCATGAATAACGCACGCGTTCTACTCGTGGAGAAACATAACCGAATACGGGTCCGAACAACTACCGATTCGGGTCCATGAAGAAGGAACAAACATTACCAAGTGAGTAAATCTATCGATTGATTTGGGATCTAATCCACCGGATGACTAGCTCCAAAGCAACCCAAAAACCCGCATCTACCGCATGATACCCGGCTCTTTCAAGATTTAAACCATCGTTGGCAAGCTTGAACCCGCAACACGTAACAACCTAGATCGATTCGGTTTCGGCTATCGGAAAGCATAAGATCCACGTGTTAGAACATGAAATCCACTCGAGCAAGGATCATAAAAGAGGTAAAGCCGATCCAAACCCATCTAGATTGGGCAAAGAGTGTTACATGAATTTAAACATAAAGTAAAAAATCGAAGTAACACGGGGTAACTTAATGAATCTACTAGATCTTGCCAAAATCTAATAGAGCCGATAACTAGCCTCAAGCTAGATCTTAGCCTACCGCATGGCTCATGATCTAACAAGAAACCCTCTTGAACCAAGCTTGAATCTACCGCATGACACGAAGCATGGTAACAAGACTAAATCCACCGCGTGATACTAGACATGATACAAGGTTGCCGGTACTCACGGAGGTCGACGGATCGATGAACCCTCTCGAAGAACTCGACGACACGACAAAGGACTCTAGGGTTTGGCGTAAGGCCGGTGTGTATTGAAGAATGATTGTGTTTGTTACATACATTCGGGGGCATATTTATACCCCGTCAAGTACAACTTCGAATGGATTCGTTGCCTAACTTATCTCTAAGCTTGATCGCCTATCCATCCATTCGTTCTCCCCGATTGAGCCACGTCACCATCCAATCCCGCAAAATCAGCTCTCTTCGTTCCTTTGCCGAACACGAAAGGCTTGTTCGGTCGAGGAGGGACCAAAGACCGGTGGCTCCTTCATGTACCGCTTGATCTCATCGAAAGCCTTTTGTTGTTCGTCGCCCCGTGTGAATTTCCGATCTTTCTTTAACTTCAACAACGGGGGAGAATGGCAAGACCTTCGTGACAAATTTGATATGAATCTTCTTACGAAATTAATCTTGCCGAGCGTTGATTGCAACTCCTTGAGGTTAGTTGGAGGAACAACTTCATCAATGGCCTTCATGCTCTTTTTGCCAACTTCAATTCCTCCCTCGTGGACTAAAAACCCCAAGAATTCTCCAAATGATACCCCAAAAGCGCACTTGTTTGGATTCATCTTTAAACCATGCTTCCGGTGCACTCCAAGGTCCTCTTCACATCTTCCAAATGCGTGTCGTGACTCGGGACTTGATTACTACATCATCAATGTAGATTTCCACAACTTTGCCGATCAACTCGTGAAAAATATAATTCATGGCTCGTTGATAAGTTGCACCGCATTCTTTAGCCCAAATGTCATGACTATCCATTCAAACAAAGCCTATATGACCAGGACACCCGAAGGCCGTCTTTGATATGTCTTCTATTGCCATGAAGATCCGGTTGTATTCCGCATTGCCATCCATGAAACTTATCACCTTGTGCCCGGCCGCGACGTCAATCAACAAATCGGCAATAGGCATGGGATAACCATCCATCGGAGTAGCTCGTTAAGGTCCCCGAAATCTATGCGACCCTCATTTTTCCATTCTTCTTGTACACGGGACGATGTTAGAAATCCACTCCGCATATCCGCATGGCCGAACGAAGTTTGCATCAAGTAATCTTTCAACTTTCTTCTTCACATCGGCCAATACCTCATCCTTGTAGATTTTCCGGGGTGGTTGCTTATATGGTTTGAAACCAGGTTTGATTGGCAACCGATGCTCGACGATGGAACGATCCAATCCGGCATCTCCGAATAATCCCGTGCGAAGCAATCTTTGTATCCCTTGAGAAGCTTAATTAATTCCTCCCCGAAGTCCGGGCCGCAAGTTTGCACCGATGAACGTCGGCCTTGGCTTATCACCGTTTCCAATGTCAACCTCCTCTAATTTGTCGGACCGACATGAATCCTCGTCCCAACTTGCCATCGGTGCCATCTACGGGGTTCTCCATTGAAAATTGCTATAAGAGCCGATCGCTTGAATCGGTCGTTGATCACCGCTTACGGTTCAACAGACCTTCTCCCCGCCCTTTCCCCGAGAAGCAATCAATACCTTGGTACTCCCGCAAAGTCGGTTCCATGTTCGCTACGCTCACGCAGTCATCTCGCTTGGATGACCTCAATCTCATCGTCCACCCACCGGATAAGTCGTTGGTGCATGGTGGATGGGACGCAGCAGCTTGGCATGAATCCGGCCCCGCCCAAGCAAATGGCCGTAGGCTCCTTTGCCTTCGATGACAAAGAAGGTAGTGAGCAGCGTCTTGGATCCGATCATCAAATCCACGTGAGCGCATCCCTTGGTATCCGAAGGGTTCCCCGGCGAAGTCATTCGAGATTATACTTGTAGGTGTCGATCGCTCGGGCCCATGCCAAGCTTCCCGAAGGTGGTGTACGGCATTACGTTGACTCGCCGCTCCACCGTCGACGAACATCTTTGTCAATGGCTTGCCATCGACGTATCCTCTTAAGTACGGCGGCCTCATATGTCGATTCTTGGCCGGTTTGTCGAAGATTGCCTCGCTGGCCGCACCGATTATGCCATCATCCCCTCGGCTTTGTTCATCATCTAGGGCCGCTTCCTCCCCGCACAATGCGGTTAGCGTGAGCCATGAACTCGTTCGGTAGAAAGTATACCATGCAAGTTGGAGCCGAACGCTTCGATCCTTCAAGTTGATCTTTGGGGCGCCACACCTGCCTCGTCTGGATTCCACCCGCCTCAACTCGCGGTTCCTCAAGCGCTGGACCCGTCTCTTCTGGCTTCTCCTCAGGCCGGGCGGGCACCATTGCCCCTTCGCCGGACGTAGTCATCTTCATCATCCTCTTGATCGGCCCACCCGAGGTCGGCTTGCCGCTTCCTAGGATGATCAATGACTTCAATTTTTTGGCGCCGATCCCCATTAGGGTGGATCCTTCCAATTCTCTCGTGGACGGATCGGCGATTGCGCTCTCCCGCCTATACTCAAAATACCTATCGCCGCATTCGCGACGCTTCTTCAACGTGGGCGCCTTTAAACCCTCATTCCAACAATGCCCGAAGAAGGCACATCCCCGCGGCGCGCGCTCCGCTCGCGCGTGTACCGCTCCCGGTCCCTTCCGCGCGCTTCTTCCCTCCCCTCGCGCCTCTCCTCCTCGCCCTCGCGCTTCGGTAGCGCTCTTTATCCATCTCGGCGCCGCCACTTGTTCGGAGGATGCGCGTGGTCACCCCGGGGCTTAGCTCGGGATGACTCCCCGATCTCTATGTGACTCCCGAGAACGCGGGGAGCCTCACCATGCACCTGTTCCGCAGTCACTTGGCGTTCCGGTCCACCGCCCCATCTTGTCTAGCCCCGGGCCGAGGTCAAGACCTTGACTTTCCCCTTCTCCTCGGCCGTTATCACGTTGACGAGAAAAGCCCACCATGTTCCGAGGGAAGGGGTGGCCATCCAGCCTTCATTTTATTGTCGAACTTAAGGTGACCCTCCCGGATGGCCATCCGGATCCTCATCCCGAAGACCCCGCAATCATTGATGGAGTGTGAATCCCCGTCGTGGAAGCCACGAGAACGTTTTCCTTTAACTCCATCGGGCCGAAGCATGGAATGCCCCTCAAGCGCCTTGATTCGGCCTTCCTTTACTAAGAGCTCGAACAATTTGTCGGCCTTTGTGATATCAAAATCATAAGTGCCCTTGGTCCGTTTGACCCGCCGATTCATCGTCAAATGCTCCTTTCCCCACATGATCTCTCGCCGCGGCCACATCCAATTCATCATCGTAATCCTCGAACAGATCGGCCTTGTCCAAGAATGGTTGTAGACGCCGCCGACGTCATGTCGCTTGCCAAATTTAGCATCCTTCTTAAAGCCATACGCCCGGTTGCTCATCGCTGATAGCTTCGCGCGATAGTTGGCCCAGGTTCTCAAACTCCATCCCGAACAACTTCTCACGCACGGCCGGCGAAGCATCCCGGCGACGGCCATATCGGCCACCGGTCATCCGGCAAGTTAAGCGAGAAGCACATGCCTTTAACCTCCCCGAATCTTCTAAGAAATTCTAGTGGCGTCTCGCCGTGCCTCTCGCTTCGGGTGGCAAGGTCGATCAACTTTTTCTCCGAGCCGCCACCGAAATAATGAGCGTGGAATTTCCGCTCTAGGTCCTTCCATCCGGAAACCGATTTAGGGGCGGGGACGAGAACCACCGGAACGCCCCGGACCTATCGGTGATGCGGGGAAGTAGCGAACCCCGAATGTTTCTTCGGTACCGAGCATTCCCCGAGCTGCATGAGGTAACGAGCGATATGCTCCACCGTCCTCGTGTCGTCTTGCCCCGAAAACTTCGTGAATTCCGTTGGCGGCTTCACCCTTGGCGGCAAGAGCACGTTGTAGTACCATTCTGGGAACGACGGCTTGTAGGCGGGTCCCTGCGTTTTTGGCTTGAGGCCGAACTGATTTTGCATCAATTCGGCCATCTTCCGTGCCAGGGCGTCGTCCTCTTGCGCGCCCGCAACCGGCGCGTATCCCGGATGCGGGAAGGCGTCGAATGCTCCATAGTTTCCCACTTCATGGTAGCCTCCGCCGTACAAGTTTCTCTCGCGCCCGCCTGGTCGCCGGCGCAATCCCGTGGCCGGAGGTAAGTGGGGCCCCGGGCGAGCCGAACGCTAGATCTCCGTACGTAGGTCGACACGGATTCGCCGTTGCACGTGCCGACCCGTCTTTGCTCGCGGTGGTGGCCGGATTGGCTGCCCCCCCCCCGAAGCTTGCAATGGGGGGCCGAACCGGGCGACCCCCGGCCCCCGCGGAGGGGGCCGGAACGCTTGACTTCCGCAGCTCGAGGAGGAGGCCGCCGTGGCCGGCTCCGTAACGGCGGTTGAGAGCTTGACTCGCCCGGCTCCACGGTGCCCCCCGGATGGGTGCCTTGCCGAACGCTTGTTCCATGCCCGGCCAAAGACGGCCACCATCATCCGCCGAAGCGCACCGAGGAAAGCTTTGTTGTGCTTGCTAAGCATGTAGTCCGCATTCTTCGGAATACTCGCATGCACTCCTCTTTCTCCCCGGCCGAGCCGTGGTATTGCTCTCCCCTGGTAGCAACACCCTGGGCATCTCGTTCTTCAAATACGGGACGCCGCTTCTATTTTTCTTGAATGACAGCAGACATTTCTGCTGAAACTGGTCCATGACATCCTGGAGTTGCTGCCGCTACTCGGGAGAGAGATCTTCAAGGTTGACGTCCATGATGTCCGCGATCTCGGGCATCTTGATCTATTCGGTACGTTGGTCCCACCGGGCGTGCAAAAAAGTGTGTTGACGCGAAAAGTGCACCTAACGCCAAACACACGACAAGCCGAACAAGCCGGCTTCACACGCGCAAAGAGTAATGATGACGTGCCGTCAATTTTTCCCGAAAATTAACAAAAGATAAAGCAGTTAGATACCAAAGCTTGGAACTTGCCGGTGGTACCGCATAGTTCCATATTTACGGCTAAGAAGCCACACGAGATGACACATAGCTATGTAAAAGCTATTTGCCAAAGAATTGAAACCATTCGGGAACTTATAAAAGGAAAAAGTAATATTGCCGAATGGATGACGTAAGCATGTCGGCAATCGGTCTTTGTTTGAACAAAGATGCACATGCACGAGGCCATGACCGATCCCCATGAAGATTAGCATTAGATAAATGAATAAAGTAAAGCACAAACATGATCATGTAATAAACAAGCATGCATAGATCCAAAGCACTAGTCTACCGCATGTCTAGTTACTTAAAAACCCGTCGGGCACGATATCAAGCAAATCTATCCACCGCATGATACAATTTGCATGAAAAACCGTACCACTTTCCACAAATAGATCTATCCACCGCATGATACAATCTAAATATGGAAAGCTAAAAGCATACATCATTTAAAGCATGAATAACGCACGTGTTCTACTCGTGAAGAAACATAACCGAATACGGCCGAATGTACCGATTCGGGGTCCATGAAGAAGGAACAAACATTACCAAGTGAGTAAATCTATCGATTGATTTGGGATCTAATCCACCGGATGACTAGCTCCAAAGCAACCCAAAAACCCGCATCTACCGCATGATACCCGGCTCTTTCAAGATTTAAACCATCGTTGGAAAGCTTGAACCCGCAACACGTAACAACCTAGATCGATTCGGTTGCGGCTATCGGAAAGCATAAGATCCACGTGTTAGAACATGAAATCCACTCGAGCAAGGATCACAAAAGAGGTAAAGCCGATCCAAACCCATCTAGATTGGGCAAAGAGTGTTACATGAATTTAAACATAAAGTAAAAACTCGAAGTAACACGGGGTAACTTAATGAATCTATTAGATATTGCCAAAATCTAATAGAGCCGATAACTAGCTTCAAGCTAGATCTTAGCCTACCGCATGGCTCATGATCTAACAAGAAACCCTCTTGAACCAAGCTTGAATCTACCGCATGACACGAAGCATGGTAACAAGACTACTTGCATCAGATCTAAATCCACCGCATGATACTAGACATGATACAAGGTTGCCGGTACTCACGGAGGTCGACGGATCGATGAACCCTCTCGAAGAACTCGACGACACGACAAAGAACTCTAGGGTTTGGCGTAAGGCCGGTGTGTATTGAAGAATGATTGTGTTTGTTACATACATTCGTGGGGTCATATTTATACCCTGTCAAGTACAACTTCGAATGGATTCGTTGCCTAACTTATCTCTAAGCTTGATCGCCTATCCATCCATTCGTTCTCCCTGATTGAGCCACGTCACCGTCCAATCCCGCAAAATCGGTCTACCGTTCCTTTGCCGAACTGGAGCAAATAGCCGACCGCAGATCTCTTTGCCGAATATCTCTGAAAAGATCCTTCCTTCCACCATACGGACTCTTCATTGAACCGGACCCACAAGTCGGACTCCTTGCCAAATTTTGGTGTTAACGGAGCACTGGGTTCTTTGCAACGCTTATGGCACTGGTGCTATCACATTGAAGTGGGACACGGGTATACTCCTCACCAAGTCACTCATGGTGTATGTAATCCAAAGGAGCTGAGAGCAAAAACTAGCAGCGGCAACGTACTCTGCCTCGGTAGTGGATTGAGCAACACTCGACTGTTTGCGGGAAGACCAAGACACCAAAGAAGATCCCAAAACTGGCAAGTCCCAAAAGTGGACTTCCTATCCAACCGACATCCGGCAAAATCCGCGTCTGAAAAACCATGAAGCGCCAAAGAGGAGGACGCAGAGTACCAAAGGCCGAAGTCGGGAGTGTGACGCAAGTACCTGAAAATTCGCTTCACCGCTTGCCGATGCGAAGTCCTTGGAGACGTTTGAAAACGAGCGCACAGACATACCGAGAACTGGATGTCTGGCCTCGTTGCTGTCAAGTAGAGGAGTGACCCAATCATGCTTCGGTACTCCTTATGGTCCACATGTTCACCTTCCTCGTCCGCATCAAGAGCTGTAGTCGTACTCATCGGCATCGTCATAGCCCTGGAATCCTCCATCTTGAACTTCCGCAAAATGTCCTTGGTGTACTTCGCTTGGTGCACAAATGTTCCTTCCTTTGATTGCTTGATTTGTAGCCCAAGGAAGAACTGCAACTCGCCCATCATACTCAACTCAAATTCCTTGCTCATATCCTCTGCAAACCTTGCAACAAGATAGTTAGACGAGCCACCAAAGGCAATATCATCCACGTACACCTGCACAATCAGGATATCTCTGCCCTGCCTAAGTAGAAACAAGGTCTGATCGACCTTCCCCATCTCAAAACCTCTCTCAAACAAGAACCCCCTCAACCTGCCATACCAAGCTCTAGGCGCCTGCTTCAACCCATATAGCGCCTTCCTCAACTTGTACACCCGGTGGGGGTACTTCTCACTCTCAAACCCCGGAGGTTGCCTCACAAACACTTCTTCCTCCAACACACCATTCAGGAAAGCACTTTTCACATCCATTTGGTGCAACTTGAACCCTTTAGCCACAGAAAAGGCTAGAAGGATCCTTATCGCCTCCAAACGGGCTACGGGAGCAAAGGTCTCCTCGTAGTCGATCCCCTCCTTTTGACTGAACCCCTGAGCAACAAGCCTCGACTTGTTTCTCACAACTTCACCTTTCTCTCCCTCTTTGTTCTTCCACACCCACTTTGTACCAATCGGCTTACACCCTGGGGGAGGGTCAACCAACTCCCAAACCTGATTGCTCTCAAAGTTCTCCAACTCCTCATGCATCAAATTAACCCAATTGTGATCAGATAGTGCGTGTCCAATGTCTTTGGGCTCAAAAGTAGCAACAAATGCAGCATGAGCGAAATGAGAATTGTTCCGAACCCTCGACCGTGTAGTGCGTTCATTCAAGTCGCCGATGATCCTTGAAGCTGAGTGATCCACTTGTACTCACCGGGGAGGTTCTCGCCTTGATGCTACCTCCCCCTCAACTGTAGCTTCTCCTTGATCTTGATTTGTCGTCGTAGGTGTAGGAGAGGGTCCGTCCACCACCGTAGTCGAAGTAGTGGGTACATGAGCCGGGGGAACCACACCACCGTCTTCATCGTCTCCATGTTCATGCTCCTCCTCCTGAAAGATCTCCTCGCCAAGCTCATCATCACCTCCACACTCAAAGACAAGCTGACTACGTGGCTGTGTCTCGTCGAAGGTTACTTCGCAAGTCTCCACGATTTGGTTAGTTTCAAGATTGAGCACACGATATGCTCTAGAATGAGATGCATAACCAAAGAAAATACCATCAACAGACCTAGCCTCAAACTTATCCAACTTCTTCCCTTTATTCAGAATAAAGCATTTGCAACCAAAGACATGGAAGTGACTCACCTTGGGTGTGCGACCGTGCATCAGCTCATAGCAGGTTTTCTTCTTATGCACTCTGAGGTAGATCTTGTTCGACACATACCACGTGGTATTCACCGCCTCAGCCCAGTACCTCCTCGGAGTCCTATGCTCATCAAGCATCGTCCGAGCCATCTCACACAAGGTCCTGTTCTTCCTTTCCACAACACCATTCTGGGGAGGCGTATACGGACTCGAAAACTGGTGTTCAAGACCCAAGTCATGGCAAAAGGTTTCAAAATGAGAGTTTCTGAATTCTGAGCCATTGTCACTGCGGATTGCTCGTATGACATCTCCGTGCCTCTCGTTCCTCAACCTCAAGACTAGATCCCGAACAAAACCAAACGTATCCCCCTTATCCTCGAGAAAGAACACCCACGCATACCGAGAGTAGTCGTCCAGTACAACAAGGACATACCACTTCCCACCCGTAGATCGCACACAAGCTGGGCCAACAAGGTCCATATGGAGCAGCTCGCATGGACGCTCAGTCATCACATCGGTGAGAGGCGGGTGAGAAGAGGCTACCATCTTGGCATGCCTACACGGCGCACAAACCAACTCTTTCTCAAGCCTCAACCGTGGCAATCCTCGAACCAAATTGAGTTTACTCAAGCGAGACAAAAGGTCAAAGCTCAAGTGACCCAACTTCCTATGCCACTTCCACAACTCACTCGAAGAACCAGCCAAGAAACAACGCTCCACACCCGAAGATTGAGAAAAATCAGCTCGAAACACCTGACCCTCGGGAACGACCATATAGACAAGGTCCCCTCGAGAATCCAAAATCCGTGAACCACTAGGCCGAAACAACACCTCAAAACCCTCATCCAACTGCGGGGACACAGAAAGCAAATTGTATCCAAGCGATTGAACAAGAGCAACACGCCTGAGAGTGATCTTGTCACTCACCTTAATCTCACCTTCTGAAAGCACACGCCCACGCCCATTGTCCCCAAAAGTGATGTACCTCCTTGTCACCACCGGGACGAGACTTGAGAACCACCCCTGTCTCCGGTCATATGCCTCGAGTAACCGGAGTCAATCAACCAAATGTTCTTCAAGTCTCCCACCTGAAATTCAAAAACAAGCACGTGAGCGAACAAACGACTCAACACTGGGGTTAGTACCAAAAGTGTAAAACCAGTGCCGAGCCATTTGCTCGAAAGTGGGGTTAGCACAAACCAAACCATCTTTCCTACCAAAACTACCTCCACGAACACCACCACTGTAACCACCATGAGGGAACCAACCCTCTCTAACTGGAGGAGGACCAAAACCTCGAAAGGAAGACCGTGGACCGTCCCTCCTCTCCATCTCAAAGCTACGGCTCCTCCCATCCCCGTACTGAACACGAGGGGGAGAACGCCTAGCAAACTGACCACCTGCTGACTCTCCAGACCAACCACCATGACCACTACCTCCAGAACTGAAACCTTTCGACTCACCACCTCGAAAACCACTCCGCCCGCACTCGGGGGGCGGTTGAACTCGCATCTCCCCATGCCGAAACACCTCTCACCACAGCTTTACCCCTTGGCAGTGGCATACGAGGCTTAGGTACACCATGGGAAGGGTTGTACCTATCCTTGTTCTCCCACTCCTTTGCCATCCTTTCTTCACGCTTCCTCTTGAAGCAAAACTCATCCTTGTGACCCTCTTTCCCACAATAGCCACAATGGAACCTCACAAGTTTAGGTTTAGGCTTGGGTTGGGGCTGCTCACTTGGTTTCTCTCCACTCGACTTCTCACTCTCTTTCCCAAAGAACACTTTCCCGGAAGTGCTCACGAACTTGATAGGCTTTTGGAGATCATTTGTGTGTGTAGGAAACACGGGTGGAGCTGGGGTTGTGTCTAGTCAGTTCCTAAGATGGTTAGGTTTAGGAGGGAAATCATTTTTGTGGTGGGTTTTTGGTGGCTCTGGGATATTCTCTCCACTTCCGTCACCAACCTTGTTTGCCCCAAGTCCCTCACCATCCTCCTCTTAAATGCCTCGATCATCATCCTCAACTGAGGCTCATGACCAGACAACCAACCCATCAACTTTCTCAGCTCATCATTCTCATCCTGCAAACGGTAAACATAATGCGCAAGTTCCAAATTCTTCAAAGCATGCATTTCACAGGTAGAGCAAGATGTAGGAATTGGTTCTTTCAGCTTAGCCTCAAGGGAAGCAGTGTAAGCATGCATCTCATCAATCTTAGCATGCAAAACAGGGCAAGAAGTACAAGCACCTAGCAAAGCAGGTCTAGATTTAAGCTCAGCCACTTCAACCCTAAGCACATCTAGTTCCTCACACTTGGAGGCATGCTTCTCCTTAAACAAAGCAAGATCAGCAAGAAAGATGGAGCAATCAAGACACATCAACCTCATCCGAAACAAAGAGGGCTAGCCTTAAGGGAATCAATCTCAAGCTTGCTATCAAGAACCTGTGTTTCTAGCTCAGCCACTCTAGTCCTAGCATCCTCGAGTGAAGCCCTAAGCTCTTTTCTCATTTTCTTGGCCTCTCTAAGCATGTCATCATGGTTATCAAGCAACGAGCCAAGCCTTTCATTCTCCTGACGCAAGAAGGGAAGCTCATCACGCACCTCGTCGTCGAATCGAGTCCGAGTCGCTCCGTGTGCTCTTCTTGTCGTCGGAGCTCGGCCGCCATGGTGCGAAGCCATCTCTAGTGAAGCGGCTCGGCCCGCTCGGGTTCTTGGACGACTTCCTCGCTCTTGCGACGATCACCTTCGTCTTCACCGGCCGCTTGAGCTCGAGGTGGAGTACGGGGAACTGGAGTCGATGTCACTCGCTCCAACCATCGCTCGGGCCTTGCCTCGGCTCTCCTTCTTCCTTGATCGTCGCTAGTCCTTGTACTTGTTCTTGTGCTTGCTCTTGTGGTCGCGCCTCGAACGGTACTTGCCGTCCATCCTCGGCTTGTGCTTGTAGTCGTCCTTGTTCTCGGCCTTCTCCGGCGGGTCGGCGACGAAGTGTCCCAACTTGCCGCACCGGAAGCAAGTCCTCGTGTTCCTCCTCATGTTCACGCGGTTCTCGTGCGGCCTCTCAAACCGCCTCATCAATAGCGCCACCGTCCTCTCCAAGGTCATCAAACTCCTCATCTGGCATAGACATCAAAGAGGAAAAGGAGAACATCCTAGTGGATGGGTTAGAGTTAGCCTTTCCTTTGGAACCACCAACGAGGGCAAGACTATGGGAATCAGTCGGTCCCTCGAGCTTGGCAGTCATGCCCCTATCCACCTCAGCCGACTTGAGCTTCGAGAACAGCTCGTTCACCGTCAGAGTGTCATACTTCTCTGACTCGACAATGGCCTCGAACTTTCCGCCCCATATCGTACGATCCAAAGAGTGTAAGAGCTTGACCACTCTATCATGATCATCGTACGGGAGCACGTCCACATTGGCCCTCATATTGTTCACAACCACCGTGAACCTCTGAAAAAAGGCATCGATGGACTCACCGGGGAGATGAGTGAAGTTCTCGTACTCTCTCCGTAGGTCGCATACATTCGAGCCTCGAACCCCGGGCGTTCCCAACATGAGCCTCCTTCAACACCGCCAAATCCTACAAGCCAAGTGCTCGGTGTGCACCCGATCGAACTCGAGCCGACACAAAGCACGAAACAAGTAGTCGACCGCCTTATTGTTGGCGTCGAACATGTCCCTCGACCCCGGAGCAAGGAAATCCATCGGTCCGGACATAGCCCTCGTGTCCACCGTGACATCCCAAAGGATTTGACCCTTTCCGCGGAGGAACACCGCCATCCGCTTACTCCACATCTGGTAGTTCTTCCCATCGAAGTGTGGAGGACCCAAAATGTCGTATGGACCTCCCTGGGCCCACTACCTCGGTGGGTACCAGGACCGACTACTCGGTGAGCCCCTGGGACTACCTGGCTTGCGCTACACGGCACCTGAAGGCGTGGAGCACAAGGACTGTAGAGGAGTAGTACTCGGTTAGGAAGCTGTACATGTCCCGCACTGTATGGAAGACTCCTAGACGTACTCGACTAGTACTCTCTCCCTACTCCGACTTGTAACCCTGCCTCCCGGACTATATAAGGTGAGGCAGGGACCGATCTCTAGGATCACCTCAACACAACTCATCTCATACAACCCACGGCGCACTATTGCACCATCTTGTAATCGTGCCCAATCAATCCAGAGCTACACAGCATACAGGACGTAGGGTATTACGCACTTCGCGGCCCGAACCTGTCTAAATTGTGTGCCACGTGTCTCTTCCTTCGAGTTACCGATCTCGGCGAGGCCACATTCATCTACTTCGGGTACTCCCCTTAGTAGGTTGCCGGTCTAAAACACCGACAGCGGCGCGCCGGTAGGGGCTCTCGCCCGAGATCACATGGCGAACTCGACGGCTCCCGTCTACTTCAAGCCAACTGTCGCCTTCAACCGCGGCGACACCTTCGTGTTCGGCGCCTGGGTCTGCACCGCACGGCACGGGCTCTTTCCGCCGCCGCCTCACCATGTCGCCCAACCCGAAGATCGGCCTTGTGACGCTTCCGAAGTCGTCACAGGCGAACTCGCCGCAAATTCGGCGAAATTTCTCTCTTCAAAAACCATACGACTTCGAGCTCGAGTCCGCTTCCAACTCGAACTCGACGTCTCCATGGGCCATCGCATGCGAGCCGGCCGCTCGGCCATCGCAGGCGATCCCCTCACCTTGCGAGCGCTCCGCGCGTGGCCCCCCGCATCCTCGCCGGGCCCGCACGGGGGCTCCCACTTCGCGCCGGGCCGGCAAGGAGCCCGTACCCGAGTGCAACTCGGACTCCGACGCCACCCCCGATCGCGCTTCGGACTCCAGCCCTCTCTCCGAGTACTACCCGAACCCGGATTACGAGTTCGACTTCGGGTCGGACCCTGAGGAGCCCGAATCCGAGGACAACTCCACTGAGCTCCCCCTGTCAGGGCCAGCCTCTGGGCTGGTTATAACATCCACACCGGCCGGGAGATACGTCTACTGGCCAGACCGCAAGCCCCGCCGACCCGATAAGGAGAGACTCACGCTACGTCTCCTACATCGACTCGCTACCGTTCCGGAGGGAACAACCCTAGCCCGGCCGACTCAAGCACACCAACCGAGGTGGCACCCTCCGAGTCCGCCCTTGGCACCCCCGATCGCCAAGTCTTCATGGCTGCCGGCGACACCCCGGGGCCTTCGAGGCACGGCTCGGGACAAGTACCCGGAAGACATCTCCTCCGACGAGCTCTCTCGCCGATGCTCCGCCGAACGAGAACCCGGCGGACGAGAGACGCTCGACGTGAGTATAACCGGAAGCGCGGCCCGAACGTCGCCGGCGCCTCCGCGACAACTTTCCCCCGTCCGCAACCTTGCGGAAGCTCTCGAGGCGCTCGAGAGCGAGTGCACACTACCCCCGAGCAATGCCTCATGTCGATCACGCCGATCGCACGCCGGCTCGGGGCATACGCGGCGGAGAGGTCATCGCCAAGCTCGGCCGAAGACGCCTACTTCATGCGGGTCGACAACAGAGTCAACCAACCTCCTCCAGCCAGACCCCGCCACAACGAAGCCACGAGTCGCAGCACCAACAACGGTCCTAACCGTACTCGAGCTGATTTCCCAGCCAAGCCAAACTGTCGTCGCTCCAACACCGGCGGGGCTTCACAGCGTGACCACAGCAACCGAGAAGTCGTCCCTCACCGCGCTCCGACCGGCGGGGGCGGCAATGACCCCGACGGCGGTGGCAGCGACGGCGGAAGCTCCAATCATGGGGCCAACAGGGAGGGCCGGGAGGCGGCGGCGGTCACGGCGGTCGAGGCCACGCGAACGACCACGCCTGCGGCGCCTCGCGGGGCGGCTATGACGCCCACCGAAGATTGAGGAGGCTGCGGCGGAAGAAGTCGACCACCGCGGCCGAGGGCGACGGCTTCCCCGCCTTCTCACCGGACTTCGCAACTTGCTCCTCCCCGACAAGTTCAAGCCTTTGGGGATCACCAAGTACGATGCGAAGCGAGATCCCATCCGGTGGCTCGGGTGCTACGCCCTCTCCATCGAGAACGGCGGCGGCAACGGCGACACCAAGTGCCTCTACTTCCCCTTCGCTCGGACCAAGCACCACTCACTTGGCTCGAGTCGCCGGATAAGCACTCGATCGACAAGTGGGACCGGCGAAGGAGCGGTTCACAAGCAACTTCGCGGGCGCCATGGGACGATCGGGTACTCGCATGGACCCGGCCATGATCAAGCGAGAACAAGGCGAGACCCTCCGCAAGTACATGCGCCGCTTTTTCGACAAGCGCGCTACCGTCGTCGACGTCACCGACAAGGAGGTCATCAACCTCTTCCAAGACGGTCTCTATCACCGCCGCACCTTCGAAGACTTCGGTCGTCACCGCCCCGAGTCCATCCCCCACCTCAAGGACATAATCACGTCTGGGCGGATGAAGAAGACAAGGCCAATGCCAAATACAACGCCATCCGCGGCAAGACCAAGCGAGAATCGGGCGGCGGCAGCGGCAACGCAAACCAAGGCGGCCGCAACAACAACAACAACAACAACTACTCGGGTCCCAACCGCAAGCGCAAGCCAGACAACACTGTCGCGGCTATCCAGCGCCCTGCGAAAGGGAACTCGAAGAAGAACTCCGACGGTTTCAAAGACCTGCTGAAGGAGAAGTGCCCGTGGCATCCAAACGGCAACCACACCACCGAACAGTGCTACCAACTCAGGCATGCACTCAAGGATACGCCAGAGCCACCGCACCCTCACGACCAAAAGGGCAAGAAGAAGGACGGAGACAACAACGACTTCAGGGAGCCCGACAAGACCGTCAACGTCCTCTTCGGCGGATTGCCCGGCGGGCGGGGAGCGAAGGCTACCGTTGTGAAGTGATGTCCATTGAACCCGGCGGTCCCGACCCCTCTCGGGTGGTCGGAGGTACCCATCACCTTCTCCCGCGCGGATCAATGGACCGGCTTCTCGAACCGGGACGGTTCCCCCTTGTCCCGAAGCCGGTGGTGGCGGGCTCCAAACTCAACAAGGTGCTCATCGACGGTGGAAGCGGGCTCAACGTCCTCTTCACCAAGACATTGAAGAAAATGAAGCTCGACATCACTCATATGCTCACCAAGAGCAACACGCCTTTCTACGGCATCGTCCTCGGCAACGCGGCTATCCCACCGGGCTCGGTGGTCCCGGCGATCACCTTCGGGGCATCTCGGGACAACTACCGTACCGAGTACATCAAGTTCGAGGTCGCGGACTTCGAGACCTCCTACCACGCCATCCTCGGCGGACCGGCCATCGCCAAGTTCATGGCGGTGCCCCACTACACCTACTTGGTACTCAAAATGCCAAGCCCAGTCGGTGTACTCTCCCTTCAAAGGGACTTAAAGATCTCTCACGACCGCGACACGAAGGCCGTGGAGATCGCGTCTACGAACCAAGTACCCAACGCGATGATGGAGGTCTACTCCGCGTCGAAGAAGCTTGCTACAAGTGAACTCGACATCCCGCAGAAGTCCGACGGCACCAACAAGCCTCGGCCACCCGAGGAAGTACTCGTCAAGACGGTCGACCTCGGAACGGGTGACCCCAAGCAAGACCACCACCATCGGGGCGGGCCTCGACCCCAAATAGGAAGACACGCTCATCGGCTTCCTTCGGGCCTAACCGCGACATCTTCGCGTGGAAGCCGACGGACATGCTAGGAGTGCCCGGGGAGCCGATTGAGCACCGCCTCAACGTCGATCCTAAGGCCACCCCCCAAGCGACAACACCTCCGACGCTTTGCCGACGACGGACGGGACGCCATCAAGAAGGAACTCGCCAAACTACTCGCGGCCGGCTTCATAAGAGAAGTCTTCCATCTCGAGTGGCTCGCCAACCCCGTCCTCGTCCGCAAGAAGAACTCGAACGAGTGGAGGATGTGCGTCGACTACACCGACCTCAACAAGCACCGCCCCCAAGGACCCCATCGGGTTGCCGCGGATTGATCAAGTCATCGACTCCACGGCGGGGCCGCGACTCGCTCTCGCTTCCTCGATCGCTACTCCGAGTACCACCGGATCGCGATCAAGGAAGAAGACCAAGAGAAGACCGCGTTCATCACCCCGTTTGGCGCGTCTTGCTACACGACCATGTCCTTAGGGTTGAAGAACGCCGGCGCTACCTACCGGCGAGCTATCCGGAGCTGCTTCAAGAGTCAACTCAACAAGAACGTCGAGGCCTACGTGGATGACGTGGTCGTCAAGACCCGAGACTCCGCACCCTCATCGACGACCTTGAAGAGACTTTCGCATCACCGCACGAGTACCGCCGGAAGCTCAACCCGAACAAGTGCGTTTTCGGCATACCTTCGGGTAAACTACTCGGCTTCATCATCGGCCCCGGCGCGGCATCGAAGCCAACCCCGAGAAGATCTCCGCCATCATTAGCATGCAAGCTCCCACGAGCATCAAAGATGTCCGGAAGCCGACGGGGGTGCATGGCGGCACTGAACAGATTTATCTCGAGGCTAGGAGAACGGGGGCTCCCCTTCTTCAAACTACTCAAGCATCAAGAGAAGTTCGTGTGGACTCAAGAGGCGGATCAAGCCCTTGCCCGGCTCAAGAACTTCCTATCGAAGCCACCGATCCTCACGGCTCCTCACAAGGGCGAGAAGTTGTCGCTCTACCTCGCCGCGACTACCCACGTGGTCGGCATCGCCATCGTCGTCGAGCGGCAAGAAGACGGCCACGCCTATCCGGTTCGGCCGCCTAGTCTACTTCGTCGGCCGAGGTTTTGTCGAGTCCAAGGCACGCTTCCGGCTCGTACGAAGCTCCCGTACGCAGTACTCATCACCTCGCGGAAGCTACGACACTACTTCCAGCAGTACTCAATATCCGTCGTCACCGACTACCCGCTCGGCGACATCCTGCGGAACCAAGATGCTACTGGAAGAATCTCCAAGTGGGCGGTCGAGCTCGGCGCCCTCACCATCGACTTCAAGCCACGCACAGCCATCAAGTCGCAGGCACTAGTCGACTTCATGGCAGAATGGCGGGAGAATCAGCTGCCTACTCCCACCGTGCGACCAGAGCATTGGGTGATGTACTTCGACGGCTCACTCAACCTCGAGGGCGCAGGTGCAGGGGTACTCCTGATCTCTCCAACGGGCGAACAACTCAAGTACGTCTTGCAGATCTTCTGGAAGGTCTCAAACAACGAAGCCGAGTACGAAGCTCTCCTACACGGGCTCCGCCTCGCGGCTTCACTGAGCATCAAGCGGCTACTAGTCTACGGTGACTCCGCAGTGGTCATCAACCAAGTCAACAAGTCCTGGGACCGCAACAAGGAGAACATGGACGCCTACTGCCTAGAAGTCCGCAAGCTCGAGAACAAGTTCTATGGTCTCGAGTTCCATCACATCGTCCGCGACAACAACGTTGCAGCGGACGTCCTCTCGAAGCTTGGATCCACCCGCGCTCAAGTACCAGCGGGTGTCTTCGTTCACGAGCTTCACGCGCCATCCATCCCGGAGCCGGCGCCACCGACCACTGTCCCAGCCCATCCAACAGCGGGGCAGGAGGTCATGATGATCGACGTGGACTGGAGGCAACCCTTCATCGACTACCTCGGCCGAGCGAACGTCCCCTCCGACAAGGACTCGGCCGAGCGCCTCGTCCGCCGTGCCAAGTCTTACGTCCTCGTCGGAGACAAGCTTTACAAGAGGGGCGCATCTTCTCGGAGTACTCATGAAGTGCGTCCCTCGCGAAGAAGGCAAGGACATCTTGGAGGAGATCCACAAGGGTGTCCGTGGCAACCACGCGTCCTCACGCACGCCGGTCGGCAAGGCCTTCCCGGCGAGCCTTCTACCGGTCCACGGCTCCGGGCGATGCCGAAGAACTCGTCGAAGGTGCCAAGGGTGCCGGTACTTCGCGAAGAAGCAACACGTCCCGGCCTACAAGCTAGTCACCATACCGCCAACCTCGGCCCTTTGCCTGCCGGGGGCTCGACATGATTGGGCCACCGCCAACCGCGCCGGGGAGGATTCAACAGGGTATTAGTGGCTATCGACAAGTTCACCAAGTGGATCGAGGTCAAGCCGGTCACATGCCCCAAGGCCGACGAGTACTCGACTTCCTGGATGAACTCGTGCACCGCTACGGGCTACCCCACCGCATCATCACAGACCTGGGCTCCAACTTCAACAACCACCGCCCGGGGAGTACCGCGAGAACGACGGGATCAACGTCCAATACGTCTCGCTTGCCCATCCACGGGCCAATGGACAAGTCGAGCGCGCCAATGGGATGGTGCTCGATGCTCTCAAGAAGCGGCTACATGACGCCGCTAACTCCAAAGGGGGCAAGTGGATCAAGTAACTACGCAACGCACTCGGGGGCTACGGACTCGCCCATCCAAGCCAACGGGGCAATCCCCTTACTTCTCGGTCTACGGCTCCGAAGCAATCCTCCCCGCCGACGTCATATGGAACTCGCCAGCAGTGGAGCACTACAACGAAGGCGTCTCGGAAGACGACGCAGACGAGTTGACATCGATAGCCTCGAAGAAGCTCGCTGCGCTGCCCTCGTCCAATCAGCAAGGTACCTAGAGGGTATCCGACGCTACCATGATCGCAACGTCAAGGAACGCTCCTTCAACGTTGGGGATCTTGTCCTCCGCCGTATCCAGAACACGGAGGGACTACACAAGCTCAACTCCCCCTGGGAAGGTCCCTTCACCGTGGCAAAGGTGACTGGGCTGGGCTCCTACCGCCTTCAGACACTTGAAGGTGAAGACATCAACAACTCATGGAACGTCGACCAGCTCTGTCGATTCTACGCCTAGTCTACACGACTACTCCTGGGTTCAAGTCTACACGGCTACATCAACACCCCCCCCCCCCCGCCGTAAGCGGCCTCCGGGTCCTGGCTCCAGTCTCCGGACTTCCCCCTTCCAGGATCCAGCCCGTGCGGCTACCTACGGACCCTCGGCTGCGACGAGCGTCAAGGACTCTAGCAGCGGTCTACTGAGAGACCACACTCCAAGATCCAGCCTGCACGGCTACCTACGGATCTACGATCCAGCCTACACGGCTACTTACGGATCTACTGCTGTAAGCGGCTACCCGCTCCAGCTCTACTCAGCTGTAGGCGGCCTCCGGGTCCAAGCAACTACTCTATAACTACGGCCCTGGCCATCGAGGTGTACTTCTTCAGTAATAAAGTTTGATCGTTCATCAACTTCTTTACTGTCTACTCCCTACAACGGGACCACTACTGCCGAGTACGACTACTCGCATCCACTCCACGATGGGGGCTCCGCACTCTGAGATCGTGACTACGAGTACTCATTGCTGGAAATTTTCTTTCATACTTAAGCAATTCATTACAATTGTTTTTTGTACAACCTTGGCTACTAGCTACCTATTACAGGGCTACTGGAGATTAACCTTCTCAGCTACTTACTCCGCGATGGGAGCCATCTCGCTCCCGGGAGCTCCGCATCTTGCTCATCAGTGCAGTTGGCGGCTACCCCGCCGGCGACTACTTCCACTGGGGCCTTCGGGAAGTACGACTTCATGAAGGCCAAGACCTGCCTCGGGATCAATCTCGCCATGTGCTTCACATAGGCCGCTAGCCAGCTTGGAGCTTCCTTGAGGCGATCCACCAGTGGAGCAATCTTGGGGCCGCCCGGGTGCGGCACCAGGAGCCTTGCGATTGGCAGTGCGGCTTCCTCAAGCTCCTTCAGATGGGCCCGCAGCGCCTCGCAGTCTTCATTCAACTTCTGCAAGGATTTGTAGTAGTTGATGAGATCACGATCAGATGCAATCCGGAGCTCCATGTGCTTCTCGCACTATAAGGCAAGTTCTTTGTAGTCGAGCTCGAGTACCTGCCGAGCTTCTTGCTCCCGGTAGAAGAGATTCTTCATGCTCGTCTCCGAGGACTTCAGCTGCTCCACCTGGCCCTCAAGCTCAGCAACACAGCAACAGTACAGCGGGTCAGACCACTTCTCGACCTCCAACAACTACCCGACAAGCCCAGCCGCGTACCATTGTTCTTATTGCGGAGGCCTTTATTCTTCTGCACCAAGTCGTCGCCCTTCGCCTGCAACTCTTGGACATCGTTGTGGTATTTGGCGAAGGCGGCGTCGAGCTTCGACTGCATGGCAGCTGCGTGCTTCCGCGACTTCACAAGTTGCTCTTCCAGCGCCTCAGCCCGGAGCACCGCGTCACCATAGCCTTGCAGCATGTTGAACTTGTCGCGAGACCTCTCCGCAACGTCCTGCATAGACAACTCAAGTCGCATGAGTACTCAACGACAGAGGATTGGCTACTCAGAAGCTACGGCTACTTACCTTCATCCACTGCTCGGCCTGACGGATCGCCTCCAGATGCTTGGCCACCGTCGCTCCGCTCGACAAGATCATCCGCGAGCAGCTCTATCCCGCCGCGACTACTCGCGGTGGCCTCCGTCATCGGCGCAGAGCGGATGGGCTCTGCGTCCTGGATCTCCGGGGAGCGGATAGCCACCTCCGGAGCGACCTCGGCGACGTGGTGACCCCCTCTCCCCCGCCGCCATGGCGGCCTCCTCGACGACTTCTTCCATAGGATCGGGGGCTCCTCCCGCGGCCCTCCGGACCTCTCGGTGTCGACTTCTCGCATTGGCACCCCCGCGAGGGATGTCACTACCTTCGGCCCTCGGCACACCGTCAAGGAGAAGACAAGTGCATCGCCGACCACGACTACTCCTCGAGGAGCTCCACGGCTTCGAAGAGTACTCACCTTCAACCATGCGGCCTCCGCAACGGCGCGCTTCGGTAGCCGGCGGCTCGGGCACCGCCTGGGAAGCGGGAGCGGACTCCTCGGCGGGCGGCGCGACTTCTTCCGCCACCGCCGAAGAGGGTTCATCTCCCTCCCGGGACGGATCCGTGGATTTCTCCGAGAAGCACACACCCGGTCGTCGGTCAACCTCGACTACTACAACAAGTACTACTCGGGAAGATGCGATACTTACAAGTTCGACCGTACTATTGTCACGGCCGAGGCACCGAGGATGCCGGCGATGTCGACCGATCCACCCTCGGCGGGCGGCCCCTCATGCGCCCCTCGCGGCTACCGCCTCCTCTCTCGCAGCAACGGTGGCCGCGCGGTGCTCTTCTCGCGCTCCCCGAAGCCACCACCTCTTCAATGGCGGCGGCCACGGGCTCCGTGCTCCCTTGTGGAGCGAGGGGCCGGCGCTCCAACCGCGCCAAGAGCTCCTCATCGGTGGGGGCCGGACTACGACTTCCGGCCGGCTCCCCCACCTGTGTCCCATACGCCTTCGCCGCCCTCTTCGACGGGCTCCGCCGGCGGCACCTCCTCGCATACAAGGAAGACTACTCATCAGCAAGGGTATTCACACGATGGGTACTCGACTACTCTAGTCAAGACAACTTACCTCCTGAGGCGTGGTCTCCGAGACCTTGAGCTTCTTTGTCACCCGCTTGCGGGCGGGGTTGCGCGGCTTCCGTGGCGGCGCAGCCAGGCTAGCCTCCAGGCTAGTCGGGGGGTCTTGCACCAGAGGCACATGAGGTAAGCCTGGACGGCTAAACCTCGACCGCAACTGAAAGCGATCCCCGCAACGTCTCGTCGTCGTCGTCGTCGTCGGTGTCCTCCACGATGACGGTGTCATCGCCTTCGCCGACTTCTCGCCGCTCTTTGTCCTTGGCCTTCCCTTCCTTCGGGATCTCGATCCCACTCGGGGGCACCCGCGGCTCGGAGATGAACTTCTTCAAGTCATCCCGCAAAGGCACAAGACATCGGCAAGTCTACACCAAGCAAGGACTACTCGACTAAGGGAGTACGACTACTCACCCGCTTTGGCGGGCGCGCGGCGGAGTACTCTCCGGACGGGGCACGCCGTGTACGGCGGCATATCCTTAAAGATCCGCGACGGCCTCTCGATGATGTCGGCCGTCGTCCCGGCTCGCCTCCGGCATCCGCGACGTGTAGTCGTCGCCGGTGTACTCGAAGCCCAAGGTGTCTCGAGCCATCAATGGCCGCACCCTCCGATTCATGAAACGAAGGCCACGTGCTCGGCCCTCGGTCTCGCTTCCCGGAGCACCTTGATGCGTGCCGGCAGCTCGGGAAGCCGGATCCCCTCCCCGCATGGTGGGCTCCGTGTTCCACCACTCGCGGTGCCCGGGCCGCCGTCCGCTCGGCTTCGGCGAGCCGGGGTGGTGGTTCGTGATGTAGAACCACCTCGTCTTCCGGTCGGTGTTGGAGTCAACAAGCTTGTACGCCGGTGCTCGCTCCGCGGCGTCTTCTCTCGAACCGGATGCCGGCTCCTCCGACTACCCTTGGGTTGGTGGCACTTGGTCGCGGCTTGACCCGAAGAACTTCCGGAAAAGGATCCGGTGCGGCTTGATCCCAAGGAAGGCCTCACGAAGGTGCACGAAGACCGCGGTATGGAAGATACCGTTGGGGTTCAGATTCAGGTACTCGACTCCATAGTACCCGAGGAGACCCTTGAAGAAATCGCTGGCCGGGAGCGCGAGCCCGCGCTCCACGAACCGCGCAAACATTGGAATCTCGTCTTCGGCTTTCTCCATTGGATATGGATCTCCGGCGAGTCGCCCTCCACATGTCGACCTCCTTCTCCCGGATGAACCCTCTCGTTCGGGAGGGCCAACGCATCTTCCGTCTTCACCTTGGATTTTTTCCACTCGCGGCTTGGATCGGCCCGCGGTGGAGACATTGGCGGCGCTACTCCGGTGGCGGCCGCGGCGGCCTCTTCGCGGCCCCTCTTCTTCCCGGCGGCCTTCGATGACTTGGACGATGACGACTTCATTCTCCAAGTACGGGCGTCTTCACGCGCATCCGCTCGGGGTCTACCCTAAAAGCTCGGGTGGCGGCGCACTTGGATCTACTACGGCGGCGCGTGCGCCGGTAGTGGATCTACTTCGAATAGAATCAAAACGATCCGCAGCTCGGATGGGTGAAAAACCCTAAGGGTTTTGGCTTTTATTTATAAGTCAAACCGACTCGCAACGGCCGGCTGGATAAGTCCACGCGCAGCTGACTCAGCGGCTAAGCGTGACTCTTCGTATTCTACTAGTCGACGCGCCTCACCTCGGGGGCTCGGCTACTTCTACTCGACTACCTGGGAAGCGGCTAGTCTCAAGAGCATCTCAGGACACATTCTTCAAGATGACCCTTCAATTCGAGAGGAAGTACTCGACTCAAGGCTCGGGGGCTCCGTGCCACGTGTCCTTCGGTTTTTTCTCTCCGGATTTTTCGGGATTTTCTTGCCAAAGACTTCAGATGGACCCTCAGCCAGAGCTTGAGGCTCAACCTAAGGCTCGAGGGCTACTCCATATGGAGTGCGATTTTGCAATCGCACCTCCATAACAGCTCCGGCTTCAAGACAAGACGGGCATTTTTTGAAGAGCTTCGAAGGCAGTGCTCGAGGACGCTTGGGAGTACTCGAGAAGACTTCAAGATTGCTCAAACATCAGCTGGAGTACATTCCCGGCCCTCGGGATGCTTCGACTACTCTTGAGGACTTTTGACTTGTAGCACTCGGGGACGCTTGAGGACTACTCGTTAAGGCCGTCAAGACTACTTGAAGCTATCATTCTCGACTAAAAAGTACTCGGGGGCTTGTCGTATGGACCTCCCCGGGCCCACTACCTCGGTGGGTACCGGGACCGACTACTCGGTGAGCCCCCGGGACTACCCGCTTGCACTACACGGCACCGTAAGGCGTGGAGCACAAGGACCGCAGAGGAGTAGTACTCGGTTAGGAAGGCCGTACATGTCCTGCACTGTATGGAAGACTCCTAGACGTACCCGACTAGTACTCTCTCCCTACTCCGACTTGTAACCCTGCCTCCCGGACTATATAAGGCGAGGCAGGGACCGATCTCTAGGATCACCTCAACACAACTCGTCTCATACGACCCACGGCGCACTATTGCACCATCTTGTAATCGTGCCCAATCAATCCAGAGCTACGCAGCATACAGGACGTAGGGTATTACGCACCTCGCGGCTCGAACCTGTCTAAATTGTGTGCCACGTGTCTCTTCCTTCGAGTTATTGATCTCGGCGAGGCCACATTCATCTACTTCGGGTACTCCCCTTAGTAGGTTGCCGGTCTAAAACACCGACACAAACCCCGTTCCCGGTACGCCACCTTTGGATCTTAGACGGGTTAGAGTCAATAAAGACCCGAACCGGCTCGATACCACTTGAAGGACCGATTAGGTGAACAGAGAGGGGGAGTGAATGGGAGCCGATGAAAATTCTTCTCGATGGAGATTGAAACTCCAACAAGATGAACTCGCTCGGTCGGACCCCCAAGATCACACACTCCGCAATTCCGCCTTTCGTTTGCCAAAACCACGTAGCCACTCGAGTGCTACCGGTCCTAGGAGCAAACACTACTAGCAACCTTAACACACATGCCAAGACAGCGGAAACAACTTGAAAGCCGGCCGTCCCGAAGGGGGCGGTTAGGCCGGGTATGGGGGGCGGTTAGACCGCCTCCACCGGGTAACCAAGAATTCGTTTGAAACACCTCTTCGATCACCAAGACGCACCACGGTTTCACCAACGAGAGATCTCTCGGTCATGGTCATGCTAGCTACCGAAAAATCTTGGCGAAAACCAAAACTTCACCCGGGGGCCTAGGGGCGGTTAGACCGGCTACCGGGGCGGTCTAACCTCCTATACCCGAGCAACAAACTCCAAGCAAGAACTCCTAGCAAACAACATGAGAACGACACAAAATTTCACCTAGACGCTCCTCTCGATCAAGGTGAACAAACTCACGAGAGGAAAATCCAGCCGAAACAGATTTTCAACCCGGAAGGCGCGGGCGGTTAGGCCGCCCTCTCCCGGGCGGTTAGACCGCCCCTTCCCGTAAAACCTACCCGCGGGTCAAACCTCAACTTCCCAGCGCCCGATCTCCCGAATCACTCCACGGATTGCAGCGAAACTTCGGGAATAGCTGAGTTACCTCCTGTGCAACCTCTACCTCAAAGGAATCGACCCGAATCGCTCACAATCAAGAGGAATCGAAGAAATCACCTCACTAGGTCAAGAACTCGCCCAACTCGAAAAACCACCAAATCGAGTCTGATTCAAGAGAGATTTGGGGGCAAAGTCACCAGCCAAAGAGGCACAACATCCTCATACGTGACACCCACCAAAAACCCCAAGAAAACGTCCTCAAAACTCCGCCAACAAAGAGCTCCGAAAATCACCACAAAAAAGGACGGGAAAAACACTTCTCAACCTTGAGGAACAACGCCAAACCATCTATACATACCATGAAGGTTCGTACAAGGTCTAGCTTGCCACCCATACATCCATCCCTCTCTCTAGATCTCACATGAAGCTCTCAAGCTAGTCCTAGGAAAAACTAGAGGAAAATGAGAACGAAAAAAAAGGAAAAACAAATGAGCTAGGGTTCCAAGAGTTGGCTGCCATCCATCCCCTCAAAGAGTATATATGGAGGAACCCAAAAGACTAAACTACCCTTACTTAATAACTAGGGATACAAGCCCCTCAAGGGCGGATTTGGAAGTCTTCGGATATTCTTCATCGGACGGATGCCCGACGACCGCAACTCGCTTAGCCTCGTCGAAAGCCTTGCGATCCCGACGCGTGTCCTCCACTTCGAAGCATCTCGGCGCCGGCGACCGGGGCGGTCGGGCCGCCCCCCCCGGGCGGTTAGACCGGCCCGGGAAATCTAACCGGCCCGGGCGGTCCGACCGCCCCTCCCGGGCGGTTGAACCGGCTGGGTGGCCGCGGCTCCTCGTCGACTCTTCGGCCTCGGTTTTGTGGCTCAACCGAGTAATCCGGTGGTTTTCCGGTGAAACACCGCAAACCCCGCGAACTCGATGTAGCCTCCACCAATCTCCACTCATGACTTGGCTCTCACATAGTCCCGGCTCGACCTTGGTTTTTGAGGCTCTACCAAGAAACCGTCCACGACTTCATCTTCTCCGTTCATGCCACCATGCGGCCCGCACTTGACCCCTTCGCCGGCCACCGGTCCCTCGAACGAAGCCTACTTGTCTTCTCCACACATGGAGGCCTCACCGGCGACGACCTTTCGCGCTTGTTCTTCACCCGCACCAACACAAGTCAAGCCGCAACCCGCACCCGCAATACTTAGCCAAGAATCGGTCCACACAACGTTGTCAATCACTCATCACACAAGGAAGCGACCATCCACCGGTCCTCGAACCACACATGGTCCTCAACTAGGAATATTATGTTCTATGCTCCACATGTGCCTCTGCATGTCTCATTCATCATTACTTTATCATCTAGCTTACCCCTGTTAACGTATGTGCCATCCCATCAAAGTCCATAAAGTAATCTACTGCCACCCCTATATTTGTTGTTACATCAATCCATCTTCCCTAAGGATATGATATATCAAAACCCATCGCCCTGAGTGAAATGCTCACCGCATATCCGGTGCGCTTGCGCATTATCCACCACAATATTTCGTAGGCTTATATACCATCCAACATTTCTTGTGCCATTGCTTAGAATGGTTTCTAGATCTATTCTTTGGAAGTTGTGTTAAGAAATGTCAACATGATGTCACACTAGCATGGTATTATGGCATAGATGCATTATGGTATTCAATGAGGTTCAAGTAAACATACCATTGCCTTAAGACCATTTCATTTGTGCATATATTTACATTTTGAATAGTGCTAGCTCTTACTTGTTCTTTTGGGAGTTCTACTTTTAAAGAGATTGCATAGGATGCACAAATAACCAAGACTACAAAATCACTCAAAGAAATTGTTAGTCCCACAAGTGACACAAGTGTTGCAATGAGTTCCCCCTTAAATAGTTATAGAGATATTTGAAATTCTCGAACAAAGCACTTTATATTATTCAATTAAGAATTTGGTGAGGCTCATTCCAAACTTGGTCAAGACACATAAATGATTTGTCAATTGAAATGTGTCGAGTGTTTCATTACCTATGATGCCGAATCACCATTTTTATGAAAAACTTGTTCACTCCCGGTCACTCGGCTATTGGGGTAGGGTCACCCGACTGCAGACAGAGGCGTACCGGGTCACCCGGGCACGGAGAGGTCGGGTCATTTGCTGACCCGACTCACGGGCCTACACCGATCGGGCGGGTGCCGGTCACCGGTCGGACCGGTGACCCCGCTTGGTCAACCCTTTGGTGACTTTGCCCTTCGTGTCCCTTGATTGCGTGAGCACATCACTAATCCGAGACCTACAACAAGGACAAGGCAATGCTCTACTAGAGAGCCATTAAAAGCATCGAATGGCATGAAAGAGTAAATTTCCATATAAATGCAAAGTCACTACCTCATGCTTCACTATAACATGATAAGTGTAACATGAGTGTTCACTAAGAACCAAGAGTGACTAAGACTCAACTAAGACCACTTGTTACCGAGATGTCATTGAATTTAAGATTTCTATAAATTAACCCTCCACATGGCCATTAGATCAAAAATGATTTCCATCCCTTCTAGCCATGTGTTCAATGCATCTCTTTCAACATGTCGGCTCAGCAAGCGTTTCTTGGTACCCAACACTTGTTGGGTCCTACTAGGTTAGCCACAAGGTGCTTAGGAACCCGAATGGCTCTCATACTAGTTTGAGGTGAACTAATCTCCCTCATAGCACAAGTCACATTCTTATCATTCTTAAGCTTATTGAAATCATAATGGACAAGGTTTGATTTAGGAATGTTACCATTTGGACAATCCTTGCCCATGTGACCCTTTTGACGGCATTCATAGCAAATGCGGCTTTTGTTCTTGTTGGTCACTCCACTCCTTGCAATTTCTTGTCCATGCTTTCTTTTGAGCCTTGTTCTTGGAGAAGGAATCTTCTTTGCCTCGTTTGCTTGAGGTGGGGCTGCCCTGGCCGGCACCGGTCGACCGGTGGCTTGCACTTGGTCCGACCGGTCACGGTCGGTGCCAATGCCCATCATCACACTTAGACAAGAGTCGGCAAAGTGACCCTTCTCTCTCGCACTTGTAGCACACTCTCCACTTGTTTGAGCTTCCGGGCTTCTTGGAGAGATTCTTGTGCCTTGTGCTTGGTTGGGCGATATTGGGGCTTGACTTCCCCAACCTTGCTCTTTCCTTGAATCTTGTGCTCGTGGGTCCTTGTATGTTGTGGAGGGGTTGAGCTAGCGACAACGATCCCTTCTCAAGCTTCTTCACCATGTCTTCACGGTTATCTTGAGAAGGTTGCACATTGTTCTTCTCCTTCAACACATATAAGTCTTTTGGAAGCTTTTCTCGCTTGAGTTCATCATTTTCTTTAGCAATGAGGTCATCACAATATTCTACAAGTACATGCTCAATGCTAGATTGTCTTGCTTGAGACAAACAATCATTAGCGCGGGATAAATCAATTTGAACTTGTGAGCATGCGCATGTGTGAGATAGAGGTTGCATAGATTTTACCGATGAAAGCACAACCTCATGGGCTATCTCTAGTGTTGCATAAGAATAGAAAATCTTCTCATAGGAACACTCAAGTTCCTTGTGATCGGCTTGTAGAGCCATATGCTCACTTGTGAGTTTCGCTAGTTGAGCTTCTAGCGCATCATTGGCTTCTTCTTCTACCTTAGCTCTATATGAAAAAGATTTGATATCATGATCATATTTGTTAGCCAATGATTCATACATACAAACCAAGGATGCAAGCTCGGGATTGAGAAGTTCAAGTTCTCTTGTCGGAGAGTTTGAGACTTCAATCTGTTAACACCAAAATTTGGTAAGGAGTCCGACTTGTGGGTCCGGTTCAATGAAGAGTCCGTCCGGTGGAAGGAAGGATCTTTTCGAGAGATATTCGGCAAAGAGATGCTGCGGTCGGCTATTTGCTCCAGTTCGGCAAAGGAACAGTAGAGCTGATTTTGCGGGATTGGATGGTGACGTGGCTCAATCAGGGAGAACGAATGGATGGATAGGCGATCAAGCTTAGAGATAAGTTAGGCAACGAATCCATTCGAAGTTGTACTTGACAGGGTATAAATATGACCCCTGAATGTATGTAACAAACACAATCATTCTTCAATACACACCGGCCTTACGCCAAACCCTAGAGTCCTTTGTCGTGTCGTCGAGTTCTTCGAGAGGGTTCATCGATCCATCGACCTCCGTGAGTACCGCAACCTTGTATCATGTCTAGTATCATGCGGTGGATTTAGATCCGATGCAAGTAGTCTTGTTACCATGCTTCGTGTCATGCGGTAGATTCAAGCTTGGTTCAAGAGGGTTTCTTGTTAGATCATGAGCCATGCGGTAGGCTAAGATCTAGCTTGAAGCTAGTTATCGGCTCTATTAGATTTTGGCAAGATCTAATAGATTCATTAAGTTACCCCGTGTTACTTCGAGTTTTTACTTTATGTTTAAATTCATGTGACACTCTTTGCCCAATCTAGATGGGTTTGGATCGGCTTTACCTCTTTTATGATCCTTGCTCGAGTGGATTTCATGTTCTAACACGTGGATCTTATGCTTTCCGATAGCCGAAACCGAATCGATCTAGGTTGTTACGTGTTGCGGGTTCAAGCTTGCCAACGATGGTTTAAATCTTGAAAGAGCCGGGTATCATGCCGTAGATGCAGGTTTTTGGGTTGCTTTGGAGCTAGTCATCCGGTGGATTAGATCCCAAATCAATCCGATAGGTTTACTCACTTGGTAATGTTTGTTCCTTCTTCATGGACCCCGAATCGGTCGTTCGGCCGTATTCGGTTATGTTTCTCCACGAGTAGAACACGTGCGTTATTCATGTTTTAAATGATGTATGCTTTTAGCTTTCCATATTTAGATTGTATCATGCGGTGGATAGATCTATTTGTGGAAAGTGGTACGGTTTTTCATGCAAGTTGTATCATGCGGTGGATAGATTTGCTTGATATCGTGCCCGACGGGTTTTAAAATAACTAGACATGTGGTAGACTAGTGCTTTGGATCTATGCATGCTTGTTTATTACATGATCATGTTCGTGCTTTACTTTATTCATTTATCTAATGCTAATCTTCATGGGGATCGGTCATGGCTTCGTGCTTGTGCATCTTTGTTCAAACAAAGACCGATTCTTTGTCATGCTTACGTCATCCATTCGGCAATATTACTTTTTCCTTTTATAAGTTCCCGAATGGTTTCAATTCTTTGGCAAATAGCTTTTACATAGCTATGTGTCATCTCGTGTGGCTTCTTAGCCGTAAATATGGAACCGTGCGGTACCACCCGGCAAGTTCCAAGCTTTGGTATCTAACCGCTTTATCTTTTGTTAATTTTCGGGAAAAATTGACCGGCACGTCATCATTACTCTTTGCGCGTGTGTTGCCGGCTTGTTCGGCTTCTGTCGTGTGTTTGGCGTTAGGTGCACTTTTCCTAGTGGGACCAACGGCCGAATAGATCAAGATGCCCGAAATCGGGGACATCATGGACGTCAACCTTGAAGATCTCTCTCCCGAGCCATGGCGCGCGACTCCGGATGTCATGGACCGGTTTCAACGAAATGTCTGCTCGTCATTCAAGAAAAATAGAAGCGGTGTCCCTTATTTGAAGAACGAGATGCCCGGGGTGTTGCTACCGGGGGAGAGCGATACCACGGCTCGGCGGGGAGAAAGAGGAGTGCATGCGAGTATTCCGGGAATCTGCGTACTACATGCTTAGCAAGCACAACAAAGCTTTCCTCGGTGCGCTTCGGCGGATGATGGTGGCCGTCTTTGGCCGGGCATGGAACAAGCGTTCAACAAGGCACCCATCCGGGGGGCACCGTGGAGCCGGGCGAGTCAAGCTCTCAACCGCCGCGTTACGGTGCCGCCCACGGCAGCCTCCTCCTCGCAGCTTTGGAAGTCAAGCGTTCCGGCCCCCTCCGCAGGCGCCGGGGGGTCGGCCGGTTCGGCCCCCCATTGCAAGCTTCGGGGGGGGCGGTGTCGTATGGACCTCCCCGGGCCCGTTATCTCGGTGGGTACCGGGACCGACTACTCGGTGGGCCCCTGGGACTACCCGGCTTGCGCTACACGGCACCTGAAGGCGTGGAGCACAAGGACTACGCGGAGTAGTACTCGGTTAGGGAGCTGTACATGTTCCGCATTGTATAGAGGACTCCTAGACGTACTCGACTAGTACTCTCTCCCTACTCCGACTTGTAACCCTGCCTCCCGACTATATAAGGCGAGGCGGGGACCGATCTCTAGCATCGAATCTCCTCTCATACAAGTCACGGTGCACCATTGCACCATCTTGTAATCGTGCCCTATCAATCCGAGCTACGCGGCATACGGGACGTAGGGTATTACGCACCTCGCGGCCCGAACCTGTCTAAATTGTGTGCCACGTGTCTCTTCCTTCGAGTTACCGATCTCGGCGAGTCACAATCATCTACTCCGGGTACTCCCCGTAGTAGGTTGCCGGTCTAAAACACCGACACCGGCGCGCGCCGGGTAGGGGACCTCGCTCGAGATCACATGGCGAACTCGACGGCTTCCGTTCACTTCAAGCCAACCGTCGCCTTCAACCGCGGTGACACCTTCGTTTTCGGCGCACGGGTCCGCACCGCCGATGGCGCGGGCTCCTTCCGGCGCCGCCTAACCATGCGGCCCAACCCGAGGACGGGCCCTCGTGACGCTTCCCCGAAGTCGTCACGGGCGAACTCGCCGGCAAGTTCGGCGAAGTTTCGCTCTTCGACCACCACGGCCGACTTCGAGCTCGAGTCCGTCTCCAACTCGAACCCGACGTCGCCATGGGCCATCGCATGCGAGCCGGGCTGCTCGGCCATCGCGACGGCCCCCTCACCACGCAAGCACTCCGCGCGTGGCCGCCGCATCACCGGCCGGCCCGCACGAGGGGCTCACACTTCGCGCCGGCCGGGAAGGAGCCCGTACCCGAGTACAACTCGGACTCCGACGCCGTCCCCGACCGCGTCTCGGACTCCGACCCTCTTTCCCGAGTTCTACTCGAACCCGGACTACGAGTTCGACTTCGGGTCGGACCCTGAGGAGCCCGAGTCCGAAGACGACTCCACTGAGCTTCCCTTGTCGGGGCCGGCCTCCGGGCCGGTTATAAAATCAACGTCGGCGGCGGATACGTCTGCGCGGCCGGACCGCAAGCCCGCTGACCTGGCAAAGGGAGACTCACGCTACGTCGCCTACATCGACTCGCTACCGTTCCAGGAGGGAACGCCACTAACCCGAGCGGACTCGAATACACCAACTGAGGTGGCACCCTCTGAGTCCAGCTTGGGTACCCCCGATCGCCAAGTCTTCATGGCTGCTGGCGAAACCCCAGGACCTTCAGGCACGGCTGAGGACAAGTACCTGGAAGACATCTCCGCAGACGAGCTGTCTGCTGATGCACCTGCAGGCGAGACCGCCGCCAACAGGGACGCTCGACGCGAACGTAACAGGAAGCGCAGCGAACGACGCCGGCGGCTCAGGGACAACCTCCCCATCCGCAACCTTGGGAAGCTCTCGAGGCGGTCGAGAGCGCAGTTCACACCACTCCCGAGCGAATGCCTCATGTCGATCACAACGATCGCACGCCGGGCTCGGGGGATACGCGCCGGAGAGGACATCGCCAAGCTCGGCCCCGAAGAAGCCTACTTCATGCGGGTCGACAACGAGTCAACCAACCTCCTCCGGCTAAACCCCCGCGACAACGAAGCTACTAGTCGCAGCGCCAACGCTGGCCCCAACCGTACTCGAGGCGACATTCCAGCTGAGCCAAACCGCCGCCGCTCCAACGCCGGCGGACCTTCACAGCAGGACCAAGGCAACCGAGAGGTTGTCCCCCACCGCGCTCCGGCCGGTGGTGGCGGCAACGACCCTGACGGTGGCGGCAGCGACGGCGGCAGCTCCAACCATGGGGCCAACAGGGAGAGCCGGAGGAGGCGGCGGTCCGCGGCGGCCGAGGCCACGCGAACGGCCACGCCTCCGGCGCCTCACACGGCGGGTACGACGCCCGCCGAAGATTGAGGAGGCTGCGGCGGAAGAAGTCGACCACCGCCGCCGAGGGCGACGGCTTCCCCGCCTTCTCACCTCGACTTCGCAACTTACTCCTCCCCGACAAGTTCAAGCCTTTGGGGATCACCAAGTACGATGCGAAGCGAGGATCCCATCCAATGGCTCCGATGCTACGCCCTCTCCATCGAGAACGCCGGCGGCAACGGCGACACCAAATGCCTCTACTTCCCCTTCGTCTGGACCAAGCACCACTCACATGGCTCGAGTCGCTGGACAAGCACTCGATCGACAAGTGGGACCAGCTGAAGGAGCAATTCACAAGCAACTTCGCGGGCGCCATGGGCCGTTCGGGTACTCGCATGGACCTTGCCATGATCAAGCAGGAACAAGGCGAGACCCTCCGCAAGTACATGCGCCGCTTTTCGACAAGCGCGCTACCGTCGTCGACGTCCACCGACAAGGAGGTCATCGACCTCTTCCGGGGCGGCCTCTACCATCGCCGCACCTTCGAGGACTTCGGTCGTCGCCGCCCCGAGTCCATTCCCCACCTCAAGGACATGATCACGTCCCGGGCGGATGAAGAGGACAAGGCCAACGCCAAATACGATGCCATCCGCGGCAAGTCCAAGCGAACCGGGGCGGCGGCGGCGGCAGCAACGCAAATCAAGGCGGCCGCAACAACGGCAACAACAACGAAGAACTACTCGGGTCCCAACCGCAAGCGCAAGCCAGACAACACTATCGCGGCTATCCAGCGCCCTGCGAAAGGGAACTCGAAGAAGAACTCAGGCGGGTTCAAAGACCCGCTCGAAGGAGAAGTGCCCGTGGCATCCGAACGGCAATCACACTACCGAGCGAGTGCTACCAACTCGAGCACGCACTCAAGGACACGCCGGAGCCACCGCACCCTCACGACCAAAAGGGCAAGAAGAAGGACGGCGACAACAACGACTTCCAAGAACCCGAGAAGACCGTCAACGTCCTCTTCGGCGGAGCGCCGACGGGCGGGAGCGAAGGCTACCCGTCGTGAAGTAATGTCCATCGAGCCAGCGGTCCCGACCCCTCTCGGGTGGTCGGCGGTACCCATCACCTTCTCCCGCGCGGATCAATGGACCGGCTTCTCGAACCGGGACGGTTCCCCCCTCGTCCCGAAGCCAACGGTGGCGGGCTCCAAGCTCAACAAGGTGCTCATTGACGGTGGAAGCGGGCTCAACGTCCTCTTCACCAAAACCTTGAAGAAAATGAAGCTCGACGTCACCCCCATGCTCACCAAGAGCAACACGCCCTTCTACGGCATCGTCCCAGGCAACGCGGCTATCCCACTGGGCTCAGTGGTACTGCCAGTTACCTTCGGGGCGTCTCGGGACAACTATCGCACCGAGTACATCAAATTCGAGGTTGCGGACTTCGAGACCTTTTACCACGCCATCCTCGGCAGACCGGCCATCGCCAAGTTCATGGCGGTGCCCCACTACACCTACTTGGTACTCAAGATGCCAAGTCCAGCCGGTGTACTCTCCCTCCAAGGGGACTTGAAGATCTCCCACGACTGCGACACAGAAGCCGTGGCGATCGCTTCTACAAACCAAGTACCCAACGCGATGATGGAGGTCTACGCCGCGTCGAAGAAGCTTGCTACAAGCGAACTCGACATCCCAGAGAAGTCTGACAGTGCCAACAAGCCTCAGCCACCTGAGGAGGTACTCGTCAAGACGGTCGACCTCGGAACAGGCGACCCCAGCAAGACCACCACCATCGGGGCCGGCCTCGACCCCAAATAGGAAGACGCGCTCATCAGCTTTCTTCGGGCTAACCGCGACATCTTCGCGTGGAAGCCAGCGGACATGCCAGGAGTGCCCAGGGAGCTGATTGAGCACTGCCTTAACGTCGACCCAAAGGCCACCCCCAAGCGACAACACCTCCGACGTTTTGCCGACGACAGACGGGACGCCATCAAGAAGGAGCTCGGCGAGGACCATGTGTGGTTCGAGGACCGGTGGATGGTCGCTTCCTTGTGTGATGAGTGATTGACAACGTTGTGTGGACTGATTCTTGGCTAAGTATTGCGGGTGCGAGGTTGCGGCTTGACTCGTGTTGGTGCGGGTGAAGAACAAGCGCGAAAGGTCGTCGCCGTTGAGGCCTCCGGTGTGGAGAAGACAAGTAGTCTTCGTTCGAGGGACCCGGTGGCCGGCGGGGGTCAAGTGCGGGCCGCATGGTGGCATGAACGACAAGATGAAGTCGTGGACGGTTTCTTGGTTGAGCCTCAAAACCAAGGTCGAGCCGGGACTACGTGGGAGCCAAGTCATGAGTGGAGATTGGCGGAGGCTACACCGAGTCCGCGGGGGTTTCCGGTGGTTCACCGAAAAACCACCGGGTTCCTTGGTTGATCCACAAAGCCAAGACCGGAGAACCGAAGACGGAGGTGCGGCGGCACCGCACCGGCCGACGGTGGGTCGACCGGTCGGACCGGTGGGGACCGGTCCCGATCGGTGAGGAGCACCGGTCGACCGGTGTGCGACGACGCGGTCCGAATCTTCGAAGCGGAGGACACGCGTCGGGATCGCATGGCTTGCGTCGAGGCTACGCAGGGTGCGGTCGCCGGGCATCCGTCCGATGGTGAAGACATCAAGAATTCCAAATCCGCCCTTGAGGGGCTTGTATCCCTAGTTAGTAGAGAGGGGCATTTTAGACATTCGGTTGCCGCCTATATAACCCAAGAGGTGAGAGGATGGCAGCTAACTCTTGGAACCCTAGCTCATTTGTTTTCCTATTTTCCACCTATTTTCTCTAGGTTTTCCTTAGGACTAGCAAGAGAGCTTCACGGAGAGATCTTGTAGAGAGGGATGGATGATCGGGCGGCTTGCTAGACCTTGTACGAACCTTTGTTTCATGTATAGATGATTCGGCGTGGTTCCTCAAGGTTTGGATGTGTTTTCCCCGGTTGTTCTTGGTGGTGATTTTCGGAGCCCTTTCTCGGTGATTTCTTTGGGTTGTTTTCGGGGCTTTTCTCTTGGGGATTTGATGGGGGAAATTTGTGGGAACCCTTCGTGGTTCTTTGGGCTGTGATTCCCCTCCCAAATCCGTGAGTAAAAGTGCTCGTTTTTGGGGGTTTCTTGAGTTCTTGGGTTGGAAGTGTTTTCGGCGGGATTTCTTCGATTCCTCCTTTTTGGACGAGATTTGGTGGGATTAAACTTGGCTATGGACTCCTCATGAGGTGTTCCTGATATCCCCAAAGTCTTGTTCAAGTCCGTGGAGCGATTCGGGAGATCGAGATTTGGATTTGGGGGAGTTGACCCGCGGGTCTTGTTCATCCCGAGCCGCCCGAGCCACACCGGTCGACCGGTGCTCTTGACCGGTCCGACCGGTGCAAGCCTCTCGTGGGATTTTGCTCGGGTGAACGTCTTGGTGAGTTCGGTGTTGTCCCGTGTTGCCGCCGTTTCGAGTTTGGGTCCGTTTGGTGGTCGGTTGGCCTGTTTGGTGTCTTGGGGGCTTTCAGGCTGCCATCGGTCTGACCGGTGTGTCTCACCGGTCTGACCGGTGTAGAGCCACTTAGTGGAAGTTGCTCAGGTTCACCTGCAGAGACCGGTCTGACCGGTGGTGCTCACCGGACCGGTGTGGGTCTGTAGACTCGAGGTTTGGTTTTTCCGCTGCGTTTCTCGAGTCGGAAGGTTGTGTGTTGGTTCCTAGGTCTAGTGGCACTCCAGTGGCTACGTGGGCTTGGCCAACCTTGGTAGTGAGTCGGAGACGTGTGTTGGAAGCCGCGTTCGTTTTGTTGGAGTTTTCATCTCCTTCGAGAAGAATTTGTATCGGCTCCCATTCACTCCCCCCTCTCGGTTCGCCGTATCGGTCCTTCAAGTGGTATCGAGCCGGTTCGGGTCTTTGTTGACTCTAACCGTCTAAGATCCAAGGATGGCGTACCGAGAACGGGGTTCGGGTCCTCCACACTTCGATGGCAAGAACTACCGGATGTGGAGGAAGCGGATGGGCGCGTTCCTCCGCGGAAAGGGTCGGTGTCTTTGGGATGTCACGGTGGACACGGGCTATGTCCACCGATGGATTTCCTTGCTCCGGGGTCGAGGGACGGATTCGACGCCAACAATAAGGCGGTCGACTACTTGTTTCGTGCTTTGTGTCGGCCCGAGTTCGATCGGGTGCACACCGAGCACTTGGCTTGTAGGATTTGGGCGGTGTTGAAGGAGGCTCATGTTGGGAACGCCCGTGTTCGAGCACGGTTGTATGCGACCTACGGAGAGAGTACGAGAACTTCACTCATCTCCCCGGTGAGTCCATCGATGCCTTGTTTCAGAGGTTCACGGTGGTGGTGAACAACATGAGGGCCAATGTGGACGTGCTCCCGTACGATGATCATGATAGAGCGGTCAAGCTCTTACACTCTTTGGATCGTACGATATGGGGCGGAAAGTTCGAGGCCATAGTCGAGTCGGAGCGGTATGATACTCTGACGGTGAACGAGCTGTTCTCGAAGCTCAAGTCGGCTGAGGTGGATAGGGGCATGACTGCCAAGCTCGAGGGACCGACTGATTCCCATAGTCTTGCCCTCGTTGGTGGTTCCAAAGGAAAGACTAACTCTAACCCATCCACCAGGATGTTCTCGTTTTCCTCTTTGATGTCTATGCCAGATGAGGAGTTTGATGACCTTGGAGAGGACGAGCTGGCGCTGTTGACGAGGCGTTTCGAGAGGCTGCACGAGAACCGCGTGAACATGAGGAGGAACACGAGGACTTGCTTCCGGTGCGGCAAGCCGGGACACTTCGTCGCCGACCGCCGGAGAAGGCCGAGAACAAGGACGACTACAAGCACAAGCCGAGGAAGAACGACGACAAGTACCGTTCGAGGCGCGACCACAAGAGCAAGCACAAGAACAAGTACAAGGACGAGCGACGATCGAGGAAGAAGGAGGGCCGAGGCAAGGCCCGAGCGATGGTTGGAGCGAGCGACGTCGACTCCGGTTCCGCGTACTCCACCTCGAGCTCGAGCGGCGGCGACGACGAGGGAGATCGCCGCAAGAACAAGAGGTCGTCCAAGAACCCGAGCGGGTTGAGGCGCCGCGAGAGACGGCCTCGCACCATGGTGTTGAGCTCCGGCGGCAAAGAAGAGCACACGGAGCGACTCGGACTACGAGTCCGACGACGAGGTGCGTGATGAGCTTCCCTTCTTGCGCCGGGAGAATGAGAGGCTTGGCTCTTTGCTTGATAACCGTGATGACATGCTTAGAGAGGCCAAGAAAATGAGGAAAGAGCTTAGGGCTTCACTCGAGGATGCTAGGACTAGAGTGGGTCGAGCTAGAGACACGGGGTGCTTGATAGGAAGCTTGAGATTGATTCGCTTAAGGCTAGCCTCGTTGTTTCGATGAGAATGATTGTCTTGATTGCTCTATTTTCCTTGCTTGATCTTGCTTTGTTCAAGGAGAAGCATGCCTCCAAGTGTGAGGAACTAGATGTGCTTAGGGTTGAAGTGGGCGAGCTTAAGTCTAGACTGCTTTGCTAGGTGCTTGCACTTCTTGCCCCGTTTTGCATGCTAAGATTGATGAGATGCATGCTTACACTAGTTCGCTCGAGGCTAAATTGAAGGAACCCATGCCTACATCTTGCTCTACCCGTGAAATGCATGCATTGAAAAATTTGGAGCTTGCACATTATGTTGACCGTTTGCAGGATGAGAATGATGATTTGAGGAAGTTGATGGGGTGGTTGTCCGGTCACGAGCCTCAGTTGAGGATGATGATCGAGGCCTTTAAGAGGCAAGATGGTGAGGGGCTTGGAGCAAACAAGGTTGGTGAGGGAAGTGGAGAGAATATCCCGGAGCCACCAAAAACCCACCACAAGAATGAGTTCCCACCAAAACCTAACCATCTAAGGAATCGGCTAGACACAACCCCGGCTCCACCCGTGTTTCCTACACCCACAAATGACCTACAAAAGCCTATCAAGTTTGTGAGCACTTCGGGGAAAGTGTTCTTTGGGAAGGAGAGTGAGAAGGCAAGTGGTGAGAAACCGGTGGAGGGTTTGAGTGGAGAGAAACCGAGTGAGCGACCACATCCCAAGCCAAAGCCTAAGCTTGTGAGGTTCCATTGTGGCTATTGTGGGAGAGATGGCCATAAGGAGGAGTTTTGCTTCAAGAGGAAGCGTGAGGAGAGAATGGAGAAGGAGTGGGCTAACAAGGACAAGTACCACCCTTCCGATGGTGTACTTGAGCCTCGTATGCAGATGCCCAGGGGCAAGGCGATTGTGAGGACAGTTCGGGCTTGGGGAGAGAAGAAGGCTGCAGGTGGTGCTGCTGTCCAGGTCACACCGGTCAGACCGGTGTGGGGCACCGGTCAGACCGGTGCAGGCCTGGACAGACAGATGTTCGGGTTTCGAGCTCGTGCAGGTGCGAGGGTTGTTTCTGGTGGTCGTGGTTCTGGTGGTTGGGCTGGAAAGGGTGCAGGTGGTCAGTTTGCTAGACGTTCTCCTCCTCGTGCTCAATACGGGGATTGGAGGAGTCGTGGAGTTGAGTTGGAGAGGAAGGACGTTCCACGGGCTTTCTTGCGTGGTTTTGGTCCTCCTCCAGGCAGAGAGGGGTGGTTCCCTCAGGGTGGTTACCGTGGTGGTGTTCGTGGAGGTAGTTTTGGTAGGAGAGATGCTTTGGTTGGTGCTAACCCCACTTTCGAGCAAATGGCTCGGCACTGGTTTTCCTCTTTTGGTACTAACCCCAGTGCTGAGTCGTTTGTTCGCTCACGTGCATATTTTTGATTTTCAGGTGGGAGACTTGAAGAACATTTGGTTGATTGACTCCGGTTGCTCGAGGCATATGACCGAGACGGGGGGTGGTTCTCAAGTCTCGTCCCGTGGTGACGAAGAGGTACATCACCTTTGGGGACAATGGGCGTGGGCGTGTGCTTTCAGAAGGTGAGATAAAAGTGAGTGACAAGATCACTCGAGGCGTGTTGCTCTTGTTCAATCGCCGGGGTACAATTTGCTTTCGTGTCCCGGTTGTTGGATGAGGGTTTTGAGGTGTTGTTTCGGCCTTGGTGGTTCTCGGATTGTGGACTCTCGAGGGGACCTTGTTTGTATGGTCGTTCCCGAGGGTCAGGTGTTTCGTGCTGATTTTTCTCAGTCTTCGGGTGTGGAGCGTTGTTTCTTGGCCGGTTCTTCGAGTGAGTTGTGGAAGTGGCATAGGAAGTTGGGTCACTTGAGCTTTGATCTTTTGTCTCGCTTGAGTAAACTCAATTTGGTCCGAGGATTGCCACGTTTGAGGCTTGAGAAAGAGTTGGTTTGTGCTCCGTGTAGGCATGCCAAGATGGTGGCCTCTTCTCACCCGCCTCTCACCGATGTGATGAGCGAGCGTCCATGCGAGGTGCTCCATATGGACCTTGTTGGCCCGGCTCGTGTGCGATCTCGCGGTGGGAAGTGGTATGTCCTTGTTGTGGTGGACGACTATTCTCGGTATGCGTGGGTGTTCTTTTTGGAGGATAAGGGGGAGACGTTTGGTTTTGTTCGAGATCTAGTCTTGAGGTTGAGGAACGAGAGGCACGGAGATGCCATACGAGCTATCCGTAGTGATAATGGCTCGGAATTCGGAACTCTCGTTTTGAAACTTTTTGTCATGACTTGGGTCTTGAGCACCGCTTTCGAGTCCGTATACGCCTCCCCGGAATGGTGTTGTGGAAAGGAAGAACGGGACCTTGTGCGAGATGGCTCGGACGATGCTTGATGAGCATAGGACTCCGAGGAGGTATTGGGGCGAGGCGGTGAATACCGCATGCTATGTGTCGAACGGATATACCTCGGAGTGCACAAGAAGAAGACATGCTATGAGTTGATGCATGGTCGCACACCCAAGGTGAGTCACTTCCATGTCTTTAGTTGCAAGTGTTTCATTCTAAGAAAGGCGGGAAGTTGGATAAGTTTGAGGCTAGGTCCGTCGATGGCATTTTCTTTGGTTATGCATCTCATTCTAGAGCATATTGTGTGCTCAATCTTGAAACTAACCAAATCGTGGAGACTTGCGAGGTAACCTTCGACGAGACGAGCCACGTAGTCGGCTTGTCTTTGAGTGTGCGGGTGATGATGAGCTTGGCGAGGAGATCTTTTAGGAGGAGGAGCATGAACATGGAGATGATGAGGATGGCGGTGCGGTGCCCCCGCCGAACATGTACCCACTACTTCGACTACGATGTTGGATGGACCCTCTGCTACACCCACGACGACAAATCAAGAACGAGGAGAAGCCGATGTTGAGGGGGAGGTAGCTTCGAGGCGAGAACCTCCCGGCGAGTTCAAGTGGATCACCCGGCTTCGAGGATCATCGGCGACATGGATGAACGCACTACACGGTCGAGGGTTCGGAACAATTCCCATTTTGCTCATGCTGCGTTTGTTGCTTCTTTCGAGCCCAAAGACATTGGACACGCACTATCCGATCACAATTGGGTTAACTCGATGCATGAGGAGTTGGAGAACTTTGAGAGGAATCGGGTGTGGGAGCCGGTTGACCCTCCCCCGGGTGTAAGCCGATTGGTACAAAGTGGGTGTGGAAAAACAAAGAGGGAGAGAAGGGTGAGGTTGTGAGGAACAAGTCGAGACTTGTTGCTCAGGGGTTCGATCAAAAGGAGGGGATCGACTACGAGGAGACCTTTGCTCCCGTAGCCCGTTTGGAGGCGATTAGGATCCTTCTAGCCTTTTCTGTGGCTAAAGGGTTCAAGTTGCACCAAATGGATGTGAAGAGTGCTTTTCCGAATGGTGTGCTTGGAGGAAGAAGTGTATGTGAGGCAGCCTCGGGGTTTGAGAGTGAGAAGTACCCCCACCGGGTGTACAAGTTGAGGAAGGCAACTGTATGGGTTGAAGCGGCGCCTAGAGCTTGGTATGGCGAGGTTGAGGGGGTTCTTGTTTGAGAGAGGTTTTGAGATGGGGAAGGTCGATCGGACCTTGTTTTTGCGAGAGGCAGGGCGGAGATATCCCGATTGTGCGGGTGTACGTGGATGATATTGTCTTTGGTGGCTCGTCTAACTCTCTTGTTGCGAGGTTTGCGGATGATATGAGCGGGGAGTTTGAGATGAGCATGATGGGCGAGTTGCGGTTCTTCCTCGGGCTACAAATCAAGCAATCAAAGGAAGGAACTTTTGTGCACCGGGCTAAGTACACCAAGGACATTGTGAGGAAGTTCAAGATGGAGGACTCCAAGGCTATGACGACGCCGATGAGTACGACTACGGCTCTTGATGCGGACGAGGAAGGTGAACACGTGGACCGGAAAGGAGTACCGAAGCATGATCGGGTCACTCCTCTACTTGACGGCGACGAGGCCGGACATACGGTTCTCGGTGTGTCCGTGCGCTCGTTTTCAAGCGTCTCCGAGGACTTCGCATCGGCAAGCGGTGAAGAGAATTTTCGGGTACTTGCGTCACACTCCCGACTTCGGCCTTTGGTACTCCGCGTCCTCTTCTTTGGCGCTTCATGGTTTTTCGGACGCGGATTTTGCCGGGTGTCGGTTGGATAGGAAGTCCACTTCGGGACTTGCCGCTTTTGGGTTCTTTGTTGGTGTCTTGGTCTTCTCGAAAGCGGTCGAGTGTTGCTCAATCCACGACCGAAGCCGAGTATGTTGCCGCCGCTAGTTGTTGCTCTCGGCTCCTTTGGATCACCTACACCATGAGTGACTTTGGTGAGGAGTATACCCATGTCCCACTTCAATGTGATAGCACCGAGTGCCATAAGTGTTGCGAAGAACCCAGTGCTCCATTCTAAAACCAAGCACATAGAAGTGAGGTATCATTTTCTGAGAGACAATGTTGAGAAAGGAAAGATAGCGTTGATCCATGTACCCACACATGACCAACTAGCCGATATTTTCACCAAACCCCTAGATCAAGCAACTTTCACTCGTTTGCGGGGGGAACTTGGTGTGTGTTTGATTTCTTGAGTTGGGTGTGTGGGAGCTTTCTTTTGCCGGTGGTGTCGAGCCCGTTTTGCCTCCCCTCGAGGAGCCGGTTTGTAGCATATGTATAGCTTTCCTTTGTGCATTTCTTGCATTTTGGCATGGCATATGTAACATGATGTATAGGCATCCTTGTATCTTAGATTGCATGCATTTTGTATCATATGCATTGGTTAGGAAAGCTTCTCTCATATACATTGTTCACCATGGAATGAGATATATGTCTTTGTGAGCTTGTTTGGTATGATATGGTTAGTTTGGCTTAGCTCTTGATGATCTTGATGAATAATCCATGGTTGATAGCTATGCTTTTGAAAAATGTCACATGTATGCTCTCTCATGTGTAAATGCCTTTACATGCTCTTGACATGTTTTTGTGGCTTTGCTATGCTTAATTTGTGGTTGGATAGCTAGCTTATTGATCATATGGGGCCAAAGGCTCTTTTGCCATCATGAATGTTTAGCCCTCTAGATTTATCTTGTGGAGGAGCATAAGTTCCTTTTTGTCGCAAAGACATTTCATGTACCATTTACAAATCTGAAAATGAAATGAAAAATGCTTGGAAAATATGCTCCCATGTCATATGTGCTGAATTTAATTTGCTTTGGGTGCTAAACCGTTGCATGATGCCTACCAATGAGAAGTCTCATAAATAGAAGTAGGCACATGGCTCGGTGGCTTTGACATGACATGAGGTGCTTGTGGGTGTTTGTGATGGTCTTATGGTTAGAATAGCTGTCCTAGCATGAAGTTTGTGTGGCTTTGCCATTTTGATATGCTTTAATCATGTTTAGGACTTTGCTCATGAGAGGCAAGTTTTTTCGCAAAATTGCCAAAATCCATTTTAGCTTCGTCCAATGGTTGTGAAACTTGGTGATCATGTAGTTGAGATCGATACGAAGCTGTAGAGTACCTAACTTGCTCATTTGGACATGTGTAGCTTTCTTGGTTGAATTTTGTCTATTTGAGAAGCTCTAGGTTGCATTTTTTTGCATTTTTGGCTTGATTCATGCATTGTCAACAAGGGGGAGAAGTTTGAGCTTGAAATGGCTTCTTTGGACGTGTTTGGAAGGTTTTCAGGTGGTTTCGAGCCATTTCTGGGCTCTGTTGTGCACCGGTCTGACCGGTCAGGGTCACCGGTCTGACCGGTGTGAGTCTTCGGTCCCGTACATATGTTGGGCACCGGTCGACCGGTGGTGACGACCGGTCGACCGGTGTGAGCTGAAGTTGCTGTGCCTGCCCCTGTTTCATGTGGTTACTTGCATGCATTCGTCCGGGGGAGTTGCATTGGTTCGGGGGGAGCTTGCATGTGTGCGGGGGAGCTCTTTGTGAGTTTTCGAGTTTTGTTTCGGTGGTTTGTGCTCTTTGCTTGAGCTTTGCTTTGTCTCGGATGTGTCGAGCCGTTGCCCTTGCCTAAGGGGTCCGAGACTTGTTTTCTTCAAGTGATCTTGATCTTTGCCTTTGTTTGGCTTTCGATCGCTTGTTGGAGTTTCTTTTTGTTTGTTTCTTTTCTTTTTCTTTTCTCTCTTGTTACTTTCATGTGGGTGTTGTCAATGCACTCATCAAGGGGGAGATTGAGGACCATGTGTGGTTCGAGGACCGGTGGATGGTCGCTTCCTTGTGTGATGAGTGATTGACAACGTTGTGTGGACTGATTCTTGGCTAAGTATTGCAGGTGCAGGTTGCGGCTTGACTCGTGTTGGTGCAGGTGAAGAACAAGCGCGAAAGGTCGTCGCCGGTGAGGCCTCCAGGTGTGGAGAAGACAAGTAGGCTTCGTTCGAGGGACCCGGTGGCCAGCGGGGTCAAGTGCGGGCCGCATGGTGGCATGAACGGCAAGATGAAGTCGTGGACGGTTTCTTGGTTGAGCCTCAAAACCAAGGTCAAACCGGGACTACGTGGGAGCCAAGTCATGAGTGGAGATTGGCGGAGGCTACACCGAGTCCGCGGGGTTTCCGGTGGTTCACCAGAAAACCACTGGGTTCCTTGGTTGATCCACAAAGCCAAGACCGAGAACCGAAGACGGAGGTGCGACGGCACGAGACCCCGCTCCCACGGTGGGTCGGCCACCGGTCAGCCGAGGTGGGGACCGTACCCGGCGGTGAGGAGCACCGGTCGGCCGGTGTGCGACGACGCGGTCCGGAATCTTCGAAGCGGAGGACACGCGTCGGGATCGCATGGCTTGCGTCGAGGCTACGCAGGGTGCGGTCGCCGGGCATCCGTCCGTTGGTGAAGACATCAAGAATTCTAAATCCGCCCTTGAGGGGCTTGTATCCCTAGTTAGTAGAGAGGGGCATTTTAGACATTCGGTTGCCGCCTATATAACCCAAGAGGTGAGAGGATGGCAGCCAACTCTTGGAACCCTAGCTCATTTGTTTTCCTATTTTCCACCTATTTTCTCTAGGTTTTCCTTAGGACTAGCAAGAGAGCTTCACGGAGAGATCTTGTAGAGAGGGATGGATGATCGGGCGGCTTGCTAGACCTTGTACGAACCTTTGTTTCATGTATAGATGATTCGGCGTGGTTCCTCAAGGTTTGGATGTGTTTTCCCCGGTTGTTCTTGGTGGTGATTTTCGGAGCCCTTTCTCGGTGATTTCTTTGGGTTGTTTTCGGGGCTTTTCTCTTGGGGATTTGATGGGGGAAATTTGTGGGAACCCTTCGTGGTTCTTTGGGCTGTGATTCCCCTCCCAAATCCGTGAGTAAAAGTGCTCGTTTTTGGGGGTTTCTTGAGTTCTTGGGTTGGAAGTGTTTTCGGCGGGATTTCTTCGATTCCTCCTTTTGGACGAGATTTGGTGGGATTAAACTTGGCTATGGACTCCTCATGAGGTGTTCCTGATATCCCCAAAGTCTTGTTCAAGTCCGTGGAGCGATTCGGGAGATCGAGATTTGGATTTGGGGGAGTTGACCCGCGGGTCTTGTTCATCCCGAGTGCCCGAGCCACACCGGTCCCACCGGTGCTCTTGGCCGGTCGGCCGGTGCAAGCCTCTCGTGGGATTTTGCTCGGGTGAACGTCTTGGTGAGTTCGGTGTTGTCCCGTGTTGCCGCGGTTTCGAGTTTGGGTCCGTTTGGTGGTCGGTTGGCTCGTTTGGTGTCTTGGGGGCTTTCGAGGCCGCCCCATCGGCTCCCGGGAGGGGGTGTCTCACCGGCCCCCCCCCGTGTAGAGCTACTTAGTGGAAGTTGCTCGAGTTCACCTGCGGGGACCGGTCGACGCCGACCGTGGTGCTCACCTGCGTCCAGGCGTGTGGGTCTGTAGACTCGAGGTTTGGTTTTTCCGCCTGTTGCGTTTCTCGAGTCGGAAGGTTGTGTGTTGGTTCCTAGGTCCGGTGGCACTCCGGTGGCTACGTGGGCTTGACCAACCTTGGTAGTGAGTCGGAGACGTGTGTTGGAAGCCGCGTTCGTCTTGTTGGAGTTTTCATTTCCTTCGAGAAGAATTTTTATCGGCTCCCATTCACTCCCCCCCTCTCGGTTCGCCGTATCGGTCCTTCACTCGCCAAGCTACTCGCAACCAGGGCTTCATCGAGAAGTCTTCCATCTGGAGTGGCTCGCCAACCCCGTCCTCGTCCGCAAGAAGAACTCGAACGAGTGGAGGATGTGCGTCGACTACACCGACCTCAACAAGCACGCCCCAAGGACCCCTTCGGGTTGCCGCGGATTGATCAAGTCATCGACTCCACGGCGGGCCGCGACTGCTCTCGGCTTCCTCGACCGCTACTCCGGTACCACCGGATCGCAATCAAGGAGGAAGACTCCGGAGAAGACCGCGTTCATCACCCCGTTTGGCGCGTCTTGCTACACGACCATGTCATTCGGGTTGAAGAATGCCGGCGCTACTTATCAACGGGCCATCCGGAGCACGCTTCTCAAGCGGCAACTCAACAAGAACGTCGAGGCTTACGTGGATGACGTGGTTGTCAAAACTAGGGACTCCGGTACCCTCATCGACGACCTTGAAGAGACCTTCGCATCGCTACGCGAGTACCACCGGAAGCTCAACCCGAACAAGTGCGTCTTCGGCGTCCCTTCGGGCAAACTACTCGGCTTCATCATCGACCCCCGCGCGGCATTGAGGCCAACCCCCGAGAAGATCTCCGCCATCACCAGCATGAAAGCTCCCACGAGCATCAAGGACGTCCAGAAGCTGACGGGGTGCATGGCGGCGTTGAACAGATTCATCTCGAGGCTAGGAGAACGGGGTCTCCCCTTCTTCAAACTACTCAAGCACCATGAGAAGTTCGTGTGGACTCCAGAGGCGGATCAAGCCCTTGCCCAGCTCAAGGACTTCCTGTCAAAACCGCCAATCCTCACGGCTCCTCACAAGGGCGAGCAGCTACTGCTCTACCTAGCTGCGACTACTCACGTGGTCAGTACTGCCATCGTTGTCGAGCGGCAGGAAGACGGCCACGCCTACCCGGTCCAGCGCCCAGTCTACTTCGTCAGCGAGGTTCTATCAGAGTCCAAGGCTCGCTACCAGCCCGTGCAGAAGCTCCTGTACGCTCTACTCATCACCTCGCGGAAGCTACGACACTACTTCCAGGAGTACTCGGTCTCCGTCGTCACCGACTACCCGCTCGGCGACATCCTGAGGAACCAAGACGCCACTGGGAGAATCTCCAAGTGGGCCGTCGAGCTCGGCGCCCTCACTATCGACTTCAAGCCACGCACGGCCATCAAGTCGCAAGCACTAGTCGACTTCATGGCGGAATGGCGGGAGAACCGACTACCTACTCCCACCGTGCGACCGAGCATTGGGTGATGTACTTTGACGGCTCACTCAACCTCGAGGGCGCGAGGCGCGAGGGTACTCCCGATTTCTCCAACGGGCGAACAACTCAAGTACGTCCCCGCAGATCTTACCGGAAGGTCTCAAACAATGAAGCCGAGTACGAAGCCCTCCCGCACGGGCTTCGCCTCGCGGCTTCACCGGGCATCAAGCGGCTACTAGTCTACGGCAACTCCGCGGTGGTCATCAACCAAGTCAACAAGTCCCGGGACCGCAACAAGGAGAACATGGACGCCTACGCCTAGAAGTCCGCAAGCTCGAGAACAAATTCTATGGTCTCGAGTTCCATCACATCGTCCGCGACAACAACGTTGCGGCGGACGTCCTCTCGAAGCTTGGATCCACCCGCGCTCAAGTACCCGGCGGGCGTCTTCATCCATGAGCTTCACGCGCCATCCATCCCGGAGCGGCGCCACCGACCACCGCCCCGGCCACCGGCCGGGCGGGGAGGTCATGATGATCGACGTGGACCGGAGGCAACCCTTCATCGACTACCTCGGCGAGCGAAGGTCCCCTCCGACAAGAATGCGGCCGAACAACTCGTCCGCCGCGCCAAGTCTTACGTCCTCGTCGGAGACAAGCTTTACAAGCGGGGCGCATCCTCCGGAGTACTCATGAAGTGCGTCCCCCGTGAAGAAGGCAAGGACATCTTGGAGGAGATCCATAAGGGCGTCGCGGCAACCACGCGTCTTCACGCACGCCGGTCGCCAAAGCCTTCACCGATGAGCAACCGGGCGTATGGCTTTAAGAAGGATGCTAAATTTGGCAAGCGAGCATGACGTCGCCGGCGTCTACAACCAGTTCTTGGACAAGGCCGATCCGTTCGAGGATTCCGATGATGAATTGGATGTGGCCGCGACAGAGATCATGTGGGGAAAGGAGCCTTTGACGATGAATCGGGCCGGGTCAAACGGACCAAGGGCACTTATGATTTTGATATCACAAAGGCCGACAAATTGTTCGAGCTCTTAGTAAAGGAAGGCCGAATCAAGGCTGCTCGAGGGGCATTCCATGCTTCGGCCCGATGGAGTTAAAGGAAAACGTTATTGTGGCTTCCACGACGGGGATTCACACTCCATCAATGATTGCGGGGTCTTTAGGATAAGGATCCGAAGGCCATCCAGGAGGGTCACCTTAAGTTCGACAATAAAATGAAGCTAGATGGCCACCCCTTCCCTCAGAACATGGTGGGCTTTTCTGTCAACGTGATAATGGCCGAGGAGAAGGGGAAAGTCAAGGTCTTGACGTCGGCCCGGGGCTAGACAAGATGGGGCGGTGGACCCGAACGCCAAGTGACTCTGGAACAGGTGCATGGTGAGGCTCCCCGCGTTCTCAGGAGTCACATAGAGATCGGGGAGTCATCCAGAGCTAAGCCCAGGGTGACCACGCGCATCCTCCTGAACAAGTGGCAGCGCCAGATGGAGAAAGAGCGCTACCAGAAGCGCAGAGCTGAGGAGGAGAGGCGCAGAGCTGAGGAAGAAGCGCGCAGAAGGGACCGGAGCAATACACGCGCGAGCAGGAGCGCGCGCACTGGGGATGTGCCTTCTTCAGGCATTGTTGGAATGAGGGTTTAAAGCTGCCCACGTTGAAGAACTATCCCGAATGCGGCGACAGCTTATTTTGAGTACGGGCGGGAGAGCGCCAATCGCCGATCCGTCCACAAGAGAATTGGAAGGATCCACCCTAATGGGGATCGGCGCCAAAAAATTGAAGTCATTGATCATCCTAGGAAGCGGCAAGCCGACCTCGGGTGGGGCCGATCAAGAGGATGATGAAGATGACTACGTCTGGCAGAAGGGGCAATGGTGCCCGCCCGGCCTGAGGAGAAGCCAGAAGAGACGGGTCCAGCGCTTGAGGAACCGCGAGTTGAGGCAGGCTGGAATCCAGACGAGGCAGGTGTGGCGCCCCAAAGATCAACCTGAAGGATCGAAGCGTTCGGCTCCAACATGCATGGTATACTTTCTGCCGAACGAGTTCATGGCTCCCCGCTAACCGCATTGTGCAGGGAGGAAGCGGCCCTAGATGATGAACAGCCGAGGGGATGATGGCACAACCGGTGCCGGCCAAGCAGTGCAATCTTCGACAAACCGACCAAGAATCGACATATGAGGCCGCCGTACTTAAGAGGATACGTCAATGGCAAGCCATTGACAAAGATGTTCGTCGACGGTGGAGTGGCGATCAACGTAATGCCGTACACCACCTTCGGGAAGCTTGGCATGGGCCCGAGCGATCTGACACCTACAAGTATAATCCCGAATGACTTCGCCGGGAGCCCTTCGTATACCAAGGGATGCGCTCACGTGGATTTGAAGATCGGATCCAAGACGCCGCTCACTACCTTCTTTGTCATCGAAGGCAAAGGAGCCTACGGCTTCGTCGCTTGGGCGGGACCGGATTCATGCCAACTGCTGCGTCCCATCCACCATGCACCAACAACTTATCCAAAGTGGGTGGACGATGAGATTGAGGTCGTCCAAGCGGATGACTCCGTGAGCGTAGCGAACATGGAACCAGCTTTCGGGAGTACCAAGGTATTGATTGCTTCTCGGGGAAAGAGCGGGGAGAAGGTCCCGTTGAACTTTGTCGGCGGTGATCAACGGACCGATTCAAGCGATCGGCTCTTATAGCAATTTTTAATGGAGAACCCCGTAGATGGCACCGATGGCAAGTTGGGACGAGGATTCATGTCGGCCGACAAATTAGAGGAGGTTGACATTGGAAACGGTGATAAGCCAAGGCCGACGTTCATCGGTGCAAACTTGCGGCCCGGACTTCGGGGGGAGTTAATTAAGCTTCTCAAGGAATACAAAGATTGCTTCGCCCGGGATTATTTGGAGATGCCCGGATTGGATCGTTCCATCGTCGAGCATCGGTTGCCAATCAAACCTGGTTTCAAACCATATAAGCAACCACCCCGGAAAATCTACAAGGATGAGGTATTGGCCGATGTGAAGAAGGAAGTTGAAAGATTACTTGATGCAAACTTCGTTCGGCCATGCGATATGCGGAGTGGATTTCTAACATCGTCCCCGTGTACAAGAAGAATGGAAAAATGAGGGTCTGCATAGATTTCAGGGACCTTAACAGAGCTACTCCGATGGATGGTTATCCCATGCCTATTGCCGATTTGTTGATTGACGCCGCGGCCGGGCACAAGGTGATAAGTTTCATGGATGGCAATGCGGGATACAACCAGATCTTTATGGCAATAGAAGACATATCAAAGACGGCCTTCAGGTGTCCTGGTCATATAGGCCTGTTTGAATGGATAGTCATGACATTTGGGTTAAAGAATGCCGGTGCAACTTATCAACGAGCCATGAATTATATTTTTCACGAGTTGATCGGCAAAGTTGTGGAAATCTACATTGACGATGTGGTAATCAAGTCCCTGAGTCATGACACGCATTTGGAAGATGTGAAGAGGACCTTGGAGTGCACCCGGAAGCATGGTTTAAAGATGAATCCAAACAAGTGCGCTTTTGGGGTATCAGCTGGAGAATTCTTGGGGTTTTTAGTCCACGAGGGAGGAATTGAAGTTGGCAAAAATAGCATGAAGGCCATTGATGAAGTTGTTCCTCCAACTAACCTCAAGGAGTTGCAATCACTGCTCGGCAAGATTAATTTCGTAAGAAGATTTATATCAAATTTGTCACAGAAGGTCTTGCCATTCTCTCCGCTGTTGAAGTTAAAGAAAGATCGAAATTCACCATGCTTTGGGGCGACGAACAACAAAAGGCTTTCGATGAGATCAAGCAAGACATGAAGGAGCCACCGATCGTCGGTCCCTCCTCACCGGACAAGCCTTTCAAGTTGTACGTGGCGGCCGATACCCAAACCATTGGATCGGCCCTTATTCAAGAATTTGAAGGAAAGGAGCGGGTAGTAGCGTATCTTAGCCGAAAATTACTTGATCCCGAAACCAGGTATTCGGCCGTGGAGAACCGTGTCTTTGCGTGTACTACTCGTGTACAAAGTTTCGGCACTACCTCGTTGAATGCCGAATGCACTGTGTATTCTAAGTTTGATGTTATAAAACATATGTTATCTATGCCAATTTTGAACGGCGGGATTGGCAAGTGGATTTTAGCTTTATCAGAGTTCGAGCTGAAGTTCGAATCGGCAAAAGCCATCAAAGGTCAGATCATTGCCGATTTTATAACCGAACATCGCGATCCGTCAATTGATTTGCTTGAGATTACCCCTTGGGCTTTATTTTTTGATGGATCATCATGTGCTAAAGGTGGGGGAGTAGGGATCCTACTGATTTCACCTAGAGGTGAGATGTTTGAATTTGCCATCCCTATTCAGCCCACTGTCACAAATAATCAGGCTGAATACGAGGCATTACTTCGAGGGCTTCAATACTTGAGAGAAGCAGGGGCCGTTTCAGTTGAAGTTTATGGAGATTCAGAACCGGTAATCAAGCAATTGAACGGCCAATATGAATGCAAAAGTGAAGCGCTGAGGAGTTACTACGAAGAATGCAGGGAAATCTTGAAGAGCTTCCCGTTGGTGACTCTCAAAGACATTCCTAGGGAACATAACGAAGAAGCAAACAAAGCCGGCTCAAAGCGCCTCCGGTTACAAAGAGAGCCAAGAAGCGTTTGCCGCAGGTGTGTACACTGGGGACGGATCTTGCGTAAGATGATTGGAGGAAAGAGATCGTTGACTACTTGAAAGATCCATCCCGAAAGGTCTCTAGGAAGCTCAGGTACAAGGCCATAAAGTTCGTTCTTCTGGATGATAATTTATTCTATAAATCATTAGATGGGGTATTGCTATGATGCCTGGGTCCAGAAGAGGCCAAGAACATGATGAGCGAAGTGCATGATGGGATATGCGGAGCACACCAATCGGCCTACCGTATGAAATGGGTCATTAGACAGGCTGGATGCTTTTGGCCGACGATATTAGAGGATTGCTTTGAGTATTACAAGGGATGTCAGGACTGCCAAAAGTTTGGAAATATTCAAAGGGTCCCTGCGTCAGCATTGAATCCCATCATCAAGCCATGGCCATTCAGGGGCTGGGGTATAGACCTGATTGGCCAAATTAATCCACCATCTAGCAAGGGGCATAAGTTCGTGCTTTTGGCTACGGATTATTTCACTAAATGGGTTGAGGCGGTTCCATTGAAGAAGGTGACATCGGAAAACATGGTTGAATTTGTCGGGGAGCATATCATCTATCGATTTGGGATCCCTCAGACAATTACCACTGATCAAGGGGCACAATTCGTGTCACTGGAGTTCAGAGAGTTTGCCGAAAGCATGGGGATCAAATTGTTTAACTCTTCTCCTTATTATGCCCAAGCTAATGGTCAAGCGAGAGGCTTCTAACAAAATCATTATCAAGCCGATACAAAAGAAGATCGACCGAAGCCAAGAAGGTGGCATTCCGTTCTCGGTGAGGCACCGTGGGCTTACCGAATGGCCCCCCATGGAGCTACAAAAACTTCTCCTTATGAGTTGGTTTATGGGCACCAAAGGAGAGTGGTGTTACGTAAAGATTTGAGCTCCAAAGATTACGGTGGCCTAATGATGGATGAACTAGAGGATTTGCACATGATCCGTCTTAGAGCCTTGGAAAACATCGAGAAAAACAAGCCGCGGGTTGCCAAGTACTATAACAAGAAGGTAAAAGTGAGGCAATTTGCGAGAGGGTGATTTGGTTTGGAAAGCGCTATTGCCGATTGGAACTAAATACGATGAATTCGGCAAATGGTCCCCCAACCGGGAAGGGCCCTTTCGTGTGGTCGGATGCGTCCCCGGTAATGCCTACATATTAAAGACTTTGCTAGGATAAGAATTTTCTCGCTCGCAATAAATGGAAGATATCTAAAGAAATATTATCCTAGCATTGAGATCGATCGATGATTACACACATCCGACACGGATACGCCCGGCCGCACCCAAGTTGCCGGCTACTACATTGGGCCGATAATACTCATAGGTGTTATGGTTCAGCCTTCCTCCATTGAATTCAGCCGGTAGTATACATGGGAGGATTATGATGTTGAAGATCTCAAAGAATCTCCCATCTTGACGACCGGGCTCAAAGGAGAATTCAACAGGAAAAGTCAAGGTGTCGTTGTCCAGATAAGGAAGCCAGAGAGGATTTGGAAAACCTTTGAAAAATAGCTCGAAAAGCCGGGCCGATGTCCCGCCGAACAAGAACGCTTGAAGCCGCTTCTCCATAATTCCGGCATCCTCTCGGTGGCTTGAGGCTCCCCTTCGTGGCGATTGGATAAGGGGAAGAGCCTGGAGTTCAAATCGACACCAATGATCTGATGCATGTGGAGCTGCAGCCACATTTGAACAAACCACCAAGGACCGTTGACGCATGTTATCCTCTCGGGCCGGTATACATTTGGGTGACGGTTTGGTGGAGCATGTGGTATACACTTGCCTAGGAGGAATTTTCCAAGAGGGAGGCGGTTGCCACTGGCCAAATGAGATGCCATTGTGATATGATTCGGGGTGGGTTCATTGGCTTTGCCACGAAGACAAATCTGCACGCCACATATTCGGAAAGCCCTATACTCGACATCACCAAGGGGGTTGTCTTTCATGTGGCTCGGGATATACCGTTTGTATCCGTTTCCTGGCTTCACCCCTGTTTGCCGAGAAGAATTTTTGAATTTCCAAGGCTGAATAGACCCTGTGATGTCAAGGCCGGTAATCATATACACATCAGCCAGGGTTGGAGACATTGGGCCATGGCCAAAAAGGAAGGCGTTGACGCCGTTTGACCAGAAGTGGCGAGGCTGCTATCAGGAGGTCTTCGTTCTTGGGGGTCTCAGCCACGGATAACTCCAAGCACTGGGCGATACGGAGGGTATCCGGGTTTTTGGTCAATCCACTCTTGTCCGCGAGAATCCTCTCGGTACCAAGTTTTCCAACCCGCGATTGGAGGTAAAGGCTAGTTCTTGAAAGCGTCTTGCCACCGAGGAGGTGGAGACGGAGCCGCTTTAAAAGGGATTCTCCGAGATTCGACTCGCGATGAAATCTCGAGGGTCGAGTTCCCTACGGGACCAAGATAATAGGATCTCGAATTGGCCTCGGTGCGAATCGAAGCTCGGTAGAAGGCTCCCGAAGGAAAAACGGACAAGGAAATCTCGGGTAAAATTGAAAACCTAAATGCCGAACGAGGCTTACGGGGGATGAATTTACCGAGCATCTTGGTTTTGAGCCGCCATTGGAGATTTGAGCTCGGAACGAGGGGATTTAGGGTTTGGATCTAGATGAAGATTCCGGCGGATTGCGAAGAACAAAGGTTGACGGGTTTGATTTGAAGTATTCGTGGTCGGAGTCAATTGCGGAACAAAATTACTTTTATCCCACAATTGAAGGGGCATGTGTTAACACCAAAATTTGGTAAGGAGTCCGACTTGTGGGTCCGGTTCAATGAAGAGTCCGTCCGGTGGAAGGAAGGATCTTTTCGCAGATATTCGACAAAGAGATCCGCGGTCGGCTATTTGCTCCGGTTCGGCAAAGGAACAAGAGAGCCGATTTTGCGGGATTGGATGGTGACGTGGCTCAATCGGGGAGAACGAATGGATGGATAGGCGATCAAGCTTAGAGATAAGTTAGGCAACGAATCCATTCGAAGTTGTACTTGACAAGGTATAAATATGACCCCCGAATGTATGTAACAAACACAATCATTCTTCAATACACACCGGCCTTACGCCAAACCCTAGAGTCCTTTGTCGTGTCGTCGAGTTCTTCGAGAGGGTTCATCGATCCATCGACCTCCGTGAGTACCGCAACCTTGTATCATGTCTAGTATCATGCGGTGGATTTAGATCTGATGCAAGTAGTCTTGTTACCATGCTTCGTGTCATGCGGTAGATTCAAGCTTGGTTCAAGAGGGTTTCTTGTTAGATCATGAGCCATGCGGTAGGCTAAGATCTAGCTTGAAGCTAGTTATCGGCTCTATTAGATTTTGGCAAGATCTAATAGATTCATTAAGTTACCCCGTGTTACTTCGAGTTTTTACTTTATGTTTAAATTCATGTGACACTCTTTGCCCAATCTAGATGGGTTTGGATCGGCTTTACCTCTTTTATGATCCTTGCTCGAGTGGATTTCATGTTCTAACACGTGGATCTTATGCTTTCCGATAGCCGAAACCGAATCGATCTAGGTTGTTACGTGTTGCGGGTTCAAGCTTGCCAACGATGGTTTAAATCTTGAAAGAGCCGGGTATCATGCGGTAGATGCAGGTTTTTGGGTTGCTTTGGAGCTAGTCATCCGGTGGATTAGATCCCAAATCAATCTGATAGATTTATTTACTTGGTAATGTTTGTTCCTTCTTCATGGACCCCGAATCGGCTGTTCAGCCGTATTCAGTTATGTTTCTTCACGGGTAGAACACGTGCGTTATTCATGTTTTAAATGATGTATGCTTTTAGCTTTCCATATTTAGATTGTATCATGCGGTGGATAGATCTATTTGTGCAAAGTGGTACGGTTTTTCATGCAAGTTGTATCATGCGGTGGATAGATTTGCTTGATATCGTGCCCGACGGGTTTTAAAATAACTAGACATGCGGTAGACTAGTGCTTTGGATCTATGCATGCTTGTTTATTACATGATCATGTTCGTGCTTTATTTTATTCATTTATCTAATGCTAATCTTCATGGGGATCGGTCATGGCTTCGTGCATGTGCATCTTTGTTCAAACAAAGACCGATTGCTTTGTCATGCTTACGTCATCCATTCGGCAATGTTACTTTTTCCTTTTATAAGTTCCCGAATGGTTTCAATTCTTTGGCAAATAGCTTTTACATAGCTATGTGTCATCTCGTGTGGCTTCTTAGCCGTAAATATGGAACTGTCTGGTACCACCCGGCAAGTTCCAAGCTTTGGTATCTAACTGCTTTATCTTTTGTTAATTTTCAGGAAAAATTGACTGGCACGTCATCGTTACTCTTTGCGCGTGTGAAGCCAGCTTGTTCGGCTTGCTGTGTGTTTGGCGTTAGGTGCACTTTTCGCGTCAACACAATCTTCGGCTCTTCGCTCCCTTGACCAGCCTCTTCTTCTTGCTCTTCTTTTCCTTCTTGGCCATCAAGCAAGTTGTTGTGCCCCTGCCGGACCGGTCCGACCGTGTGTGTCACCGATCCGACCGGTCCCCGCAGAGGGACAATGTCTTCGCTTCTTTGATCTTCTCCTTGCTTGAGAGTTGATGCTTGATGATCGGTGAATGTTGTAGAGGTTGTGGGACATATCTCCACTAGTTCATCTTCCTCATCACTCTCAACTTCACCCCATTTGGTGTGAACTATCTCAAATAGCAATTCCCAAATGAGATGAGCATCTTCACTAATATCTTTGCTCTTTACAATAAGATGCTTTAGTTCTCTACATACACAACTACACAAAAGGTTAGTAATAACGACATTAAGTCGCTTATTCTCCAATTCCTTTGGTGAGGCACAAATCTCATCCTCTGGAAGGATACTCGCAACCATAATGTCCTCAGTGGTGGGACCCAAAACCTAAAGTACAATAAGAACATTGGAGCACCAAGAAGATTAGTTTGAGCCATCTAGAGCTAGAGGCTCAAACTGTACCTCACGAGTTGTCGACATCGAAGAACTCCAAGCGGTTAAGCTCGAATTGGAGCACAAAGCTCGATACCAATTGAAAGGACCTTGATGTCGCCTAGAGGGGGTGAATAGGCGAGATGATCGATTTATACTTTTCTTCCCCAAAAACTTAAGTCGCCGGTGTCCACCGGTTAGACCGGTAGTGGTGACCGGTCGGACCGGTTGCTCACTTGGGCTTCACAGAGGCACCGTCGGACCGGTGTAGCACGAGAGCACCCGCAAAAATAACTTTAAGCTCCTCTTGACTTCTAGCATGAACCAATCTTGGTGAGTGGCCTTTGTAGATAATCACAAGCGGGGTAATGATCCCCGCACACACAAGTAGCACACCCAAGTAGATCGAAGCGAGAAGCAAATCAAATATGCTAGAAAAACAACTTAGAGAGGCAAACCACACAAAGCGGCAAGGATTTGTTTCCCGACGTTCACCACCCACTAAAGAACAGCTACGTCTCCATTGAGGAGCTTGTAAGGGAAAATTCCCACAACAAGCCGGTCTCTTTCAACCACTTTCCTCCTTTCCACTAAGGGGATCTTTTCCATGAAGAGGCAAGATCACGGCCCTCACAAACTTCCCGCTGCTCACCACAACCTTGGGAGCTCGCCGACGATGCCTAGCCGTCTAGGAGGCAAACCTCCAAGAGTAACAAACACTTCAAAGCTTGTAGACGCGAAATCAAAGTGCTCAAGCTACTAAAATGCTCTTGTTAGCTCACAAAAGTCACTCTTGAGCTCACTCCTTCAACCCAACACAAAGAGTATGGCTTGAATCCACAAATCTCACAAAGAGAAGGTTGGGGAGAGCCACTAAGGCTTGGGGCTTGCAAGAAATGGCTTATGACCTCAACACAAGCATTAGAAACAACAACCTTCAACCGAAGAAGGCTTGGGGTATTTATACCCCTCAAAGGAGAAAAGTAGTCGTTAGTCCTCGGGCGGCACCGGTCGGACTAGTGCCACACACGGTCGGACTCGTGTTTGAAAAACTAGCCAATGGGGCTAGCGGCACCCGCGGACCGGTGCCCCCGACCGATCGGACCGGTCGAGCCCGTGTCACCTCCAAAACCCTTTCTTTGAACCTAACACTTCATCACCGAGATGAAATGGCTTAGATTGGGTTAGGAGGGGTTTTTAGCACACTCTAAGGCTCTTAAGGCTAGATCTCTCTTAGGTCAACTAATGAGCACTTTGACTTGGTCAACTCGCTTATGTTGCATCCCTCTTAATAGTACGACATACCTATACTCAAGAATAAATAAAAACATTTTGTTGATCTCTTGAGCTTGAATGTCTTCAACCTTTCCATACTTGAGCAATATCCGCTTGAGGGCTTTCAACATAGCCTTTGACTTGAGCACGTCCATACTTGAGCTAATGACTTAGGATCATTCCATCTAGCATAGGAATGTACACTTGGATCCATAAGTCACTCCACATTGCCAATCATAACATGTTGATGACTTGCATAGCTTCCCTCGGTTAAGGTTTGGATATTATACTTGGAGACCCCACGAATGATAGAACTTATTGGCGATGCCCCCAAAGATCGCTTAGTCCCTCACCCTAAACATCTCGGTTGATCTCTTCATCACTTATCCAATCCACTTTTGAGTTCCACTTTGCTTCATAAAAAATTAACCTTCATTTGAAAACCGCTTCAAATGCTTTATCTTGATTAACAATGAATGTGCAAGCTTCCAAATTAGAACAATAATGTGTACACTCATCCTTGTGTCCTCTTTCAATAAACATATGAAGCCTTGTACTAGACTTAAAGAATTATTATCTTTTCTTTTATGATCCTTGTATTTTTAATCAAGCCACGCCTAGTATGGGAGGCAATGAATGACCTTCTCAAATTATCCAAATATTTATCTTCTTTTATTGCTTGATATTTGTCACTTATGCATCAGGATCATCCATATATTTGTCTTTTCCAATGTGAGCCATATAATATTCATCCACAAATAAGTACTCCAATAATTATTCATGGATATATAAATAAAACCGCTCACAACCTTAGACAAATACATTTGTCCTTTAATCAGTTTGTCATTCAATTTACTAAAATCCACATAGGCGCCTAGATGCATTTTCAGCCTTTGTGCCGGTGCGACGGGATCAGCACTACGACGAGGTGGTGAGTTTGAAAATGCAACTACGTTTTCTTATGTACTTTACATTCTAATATTTACTAATAATTTCTTTTGCGGTTCGACATGATTGCGGATCTTTCACATATTGTACGGGAGTCGAAGGCGAGGCCGAACCTCATGTCACACCAACGGATCGAGCATACGTTTGACAGGGATGGAGGCCATCACCATGATGTTTTTTGTCGTGGTCAACTATCGTGGCAACCCGACTCTACCCCTATTTCCACGGTACCCCTAGTCGTCCTCCCGGCTCCGCCTCGACTTGTTGTTCCCACACAAGACCGTCATCCTCATCACGGCCACGCTACCCGCATGCCCTCCGCGCATCCCTCCTTGAGGATGTCTCCTCTAGGGGGCCTTCTTTCGGAGGTCATGCACCCGCACCAACACCAGGAGGACTAGGACCCGCACCATGAGGATCCGCACTAGGACCAACACCGGTAGCGACGGCGGCACGAGCGAGCAAGCAAAGACCGGTTCTTCTTCTCGTCGGTAATGACCACAACTCTATCTCGAACCATATACAAATATCGATTCTATTAATTATGATATGTGATTTAATAATACTATTTGTTCCAACTTACGTTGGTAGTGGCGACACTCTTGACTCTACCCTAGAGGACCGAAGGCGAGAGGGTCCGAGTTCAACGACTTGGAGATCGATTTCGACTTCTTGCACGGTTTGCCGTTGTAGGACGAGTTCGGAGGGTCGCAGCTAGAAGGCGCCCCACCCACGTGGACACAGGAGGCTCGCAACTACCGGGAGCAAGCGGTGGGATGCGGCTAGGAGGCTCGCAGTTACTAGGAGCGAGCGGTGGGGGCACAACCATCTCCGGGAGGGTTGCCGGGGTCGTCCCAAGAGGTTGCGGGGGTCGGTGGCGGTGATGGCGACACCGCAGCTCAACTACTAATGCTAGTCGTTGGCGCATCCACCCACGTGACTCGTTGACGTACCCTCGTGAGCGGATGTTGACGGTGCAAAATTGTGCTCAAGTTCACCGCAAGCCTACGAGTGACTTGGTACCTTTTTCACCACGGAGGGTCCTCCCTAGATTTGTTAATTTAAGGATTGGAAGCAAACCACTAAGGTTCTCTATATAACCTACCGGTCTAACCCTATGTGAAATGTTGATTGCATAAAAGTAACATACAAACACGAAGGGGTTTATGGATCACATCCCCTAGCCATAAAGGTAGCAAACCAAGGGTAACTTGTTGGCGGGGGGGTCCGAAAATCGGATGGGATCCCCGAACACTAGATTCCGGAATGAACGCACGCAAGCAAGAATGGTAAGGGGACAAGGAATCCCCGAAAGCCTTTACTCGTCTCAAAAGTTGTGAATCCCTTTACATGTGCCCTCTCGCCTCCTTTTATAGGGAGATGAAGGGACTTTTACATTCCGAGATTACCACCGAACCTAAAGAATATTCCCGATGTGAATATGTACACAAACGCCTTTTACATCTCGTGATTTGCGGGGCTAATTTTACATATTTACAAGCCTACCACCGGTTCACACCTCAAACCCGGACTTTTGAGGCAACGTCTTTGACTTGGTCTTCCTTTGACCTTCGGACCTTCATTCGTGATAATCATCAATCATCGAGTTCTCTCGAACCAAGCTTCGGAACTTGCGGCCAAAGAGAGGTTCCCTAAGCTTCTCGAAGTTCACATCTTTATGGTTTCCGGAATTCACCAAATTCTAGACGTCCCGAAACAAGAAGCAAACTTGCGATTCGATGCCGGTTCGGCGATTACTTCGTACAACGTCGAAAGTTAGCACATCATGCAAGAACAACGAGAACATCTTCATGAATCATTCTCTTCCCGAGAAATAGAGCGATGACACAATGACATATCCACGAATGTATTCACGAATTTGATGGTTTCGACGTTTCGAGGGTGAAAGCTTTTTGCCCAACTCCCCAACATAACCCTAGCCTATCGTCTTCTTGTTGCCGCTCCGACTATGATGACAAACCAATCTAATCCTATACTATGATAAGGAGTACACTCGATATGGGGTAACCCGATATGGAGTGGTCCGCCGCTTTCTCCTCCAACGTCTTGTCACTACGCAAGGATAATCATCACCGAACGAAAACCTAGGTCCGTGCACTACCACGATTAGATCTATTCCTACTAAAAGCATATTCTAGCTATACATATGAATAAAGCACCATCAATGTAGATTGAAGTAAAGATAAGACATGATTTGTATCACCATCGAATGTAGAATGTACAATATAGATGGAATCAAGGCATGGGCTCCGAGAACTCCACCATGACTTCACCACACAGGGCCAACCATGACGGCTAGGGCATGGCCTAGGCCATCTCCTAGGCAACTCGAGGACTCGCGGCGGCCGTCGGCTTCCTCCCGTGCTTCTCCTTCGTGTCGGCGGATCTCCGATGAATGGATGGATCAATCACCCCTCCTTGGGCGCCCAAGGGGTTGTATTTATGCCCTTGGGGAGCCTTGGGGATGTGCTCCACCTTGACTTGCACGAGATCTTCATTCGAAGAGAAAGGAACTTGGTTTCCCTAAAATCAGCCTCGTCCGGATTTTCCCGATTCGCAGCCCTTCCTTGTCGGCACCATATGTCCCACGTCCGGACTCCAAATAATGCAAATTAGGTGTCCGGATAGTGTGACACAAAATTTTCACCAACTTTGTTATTCATTGGTTTCCTTGGAAACGAAGATAAGATCCCAAAACAGCCTTAGAAGATAATATGTCCGATTTCGGACTTGTTTGCGCATCCGGCATTTTGGGGGTCATATCTCCTAGCTCCTTAACCCGAATTGGGCCTTCCACATGTCCAAATCGAAGGTATCATCAAGGCCCACAACTTTGATAGTCAAACTTTTGTCATTAGAGGCCGTTTAAGTCTCCGAATCGACACCGAAAGATCATGCTGTCCTGGGCTGTGAGGATATCTCTCGGGCTGAGTTGATCTCGTTGGTAAACATCCAAGTCCCTAGAGTTTTACGTGTTGATGCTTCGGTCCTTTGATTGTTTGGAGTCTTGTTCACTTTGTGTCTTAACTTGTGACGGGCTTCATGATCTTCTCTTGAACTTATCCCGAAAGTCTCCTCTTTAACGTTATTTTCCCACGTAAACAATAAACTCCAAAATCGACATGCAAGAGTAAACTTGATACATCAGGGGTTAGTACCATTAGTTAGAATATCAAATACGTGCAAATGTTGACGGTAAACACATAACTAGGTGTACCAAAATCGACCGTCAACATACCCCCATGCTTAAACGTTACTCGTCCTCGAGCAAGCCTTTGATGGACATTAGTATTGCCTTTCATTGTTCATACCTTGCACTTGATCATACATGAGAAAACATAATGCTCTCCAAGTTTATATTTGTTAAAGTTCCATAATGTAGCTAGCTTTCATTTCTATGCAGGGTAGATATCATTTAAGCTCTTTCCACAAGTAATTAATCTTGCTCTCAAATTTTAAACAAATCTCGAAATTTTTGAAAATAAAGAGCGGGGTAAAGAATAATTGCTTTACCAAGACCAATAATAAACCTCCTTGCATCTTGCTCATGAACTCTCATCTCATCTTGTCTCTCAAGCCTACTTGTTCTACTCCTTTTCTCTCTCAAATATTTGGTGGAAGGCTTTATATGGAGCTATGGGAAAGTTTAGTCCTACCAAGATATTATAGTTGAGATATTATCAAAACAAGACAAGCTTCTCATGGACCTACCAAGACTCGTCAAAAAGGTCATTGGAAAATAATGTTCCGCGGAGGGGGGAGAGCAACACACACTTTCTAGATAGGTGGACATGTGCAAATGTCAAAGAGTGATCCTGAGGCACAAACGAAGTCCTCGTTATCGGATTGCACATGGTTGGAAATATGAGCATGGGTCTTGATCTTGAAATCCTTTTGAAATTTCCAAATGTAGCTAGAGAACCGGGGAGCTTTATTATATATTTTTTCTTCACTCTTTTTTTCTTTTCTTCCTTTTCTCATCATACTTTTCTTCTTTATATATATATTTTCTTTCATCACTTTCTCTTTTTTCCTTCTTTTTTTACTCCCCTTGAACTAGACTACACTGGTACTTCCTTGGTGAGGACCATGTGTGGTTCGAGGACCGGTGGATGGTCGCTTCCTTGTGTGATGAGTGATTGACAATGTTGTGTGGACTAATTCTTGCCTAAGTATTTCGGGTGCGGGTTGCGGCTTGACCGGTGTTGGTGCGGGTGAAGAACAAGCGCGAAAGGTCGTCGCCGGTGAGGCCTCCAAGGTGCGGAGAAGACAAGTAGGCTTCGTTCGAGGGACCCGGTGGCCGGCGGGGGTCAAGTGCGAGCCGCATGGTGGCATGAACGGGAAGATGAAGTCGTGGACGGTTTCTTGGTTGAGCCTCAAAACCAAGGTCGAGCCGGGACTACGTGGGAGCCGAGTCATGAGTGGAGATTGGCGGAGGCTACACCGAGTTCGCGGGGTTTCCGGTGGTTCACCGAAAACCACCGGGTTCCTTGGTTGATCCACAAAGCCAAGACCGAAGAACCGAAGACGGTCTTTGCAAAGAAGGCTGCGGACCGGGTCCGACCGGTGGGTCCGACCGGTGGGTACCAATCGACCGGTGAGGAGCACCGATCCGATCGTTGTGCGACGACGCAGTCCGGAATCTTCGAAGCGGAGGACACGAGTCGGGATCGCAAAGCTTGCATCGAGGCTAAGCGAGGTTGCGGTCTTCGGGCATCCGTCCGATGGAGAAAGCTTCAAGTCTTCCAAAACCACCCTTGAGGGGCTTGTATCCGTAGTTGTTAGAGAAGGGTATTTTAGACTTTCGGTTGCCTCCATATAATCCAAGAGGTGATAGGATGGCAGCCAAGCTTTTGAAACCCTAGTTCATTTTCCTTTCCTATTTTCCCTTCCTATTTTCTTAGGATTTCCATAGGACTAGATTGAGAGGTTCATGGTGAGATCTTGTGAGAGGGTTGGATGATGGGGCGGCAAGCTAGACCTTTTATGAACCTTTGTTGCATGTATAGATGATTTGGCGTGGTTCCTCAAGGTTTGGATGTGTTGTTCCTGGTTATTTTTGGTGGTGATTTTTCGCAGCCATCTCTTGGTGATTTCTTTGGGTTGTTTTCGGGACCTTTCTCTTGGGGATTTGATGGGGGAAATTTGTGGGAACCCTTCATGGTTCTTTGGGCTGTGATTCCCCTCCCAAATCCGTGAGTAAAGGGGCCCGATTTTGGGGTTTTCCGAGTTCTAGGGTTAGAGGTGCTCTTGGCGGGATTTCTTTGATTCCTCCTTTTTGGACAAGTTTTGGTGGGATTAAACTTGGCTATAGACTCCTCATGAGGTGTTCCTAATATCCCCAAAGTCTTGTTCAAGTCCGTGTAGCGATTCGAGAGATCGAGGTTTGGGTTTGAAGGAGTTGACCCGCGGGTGTTGTTCATCCCGAGTCGCCCGGGCTACACCGGTCCGACCGGTGCTCCTGACCGGTCTGACCGGTGCAACCCTCGGTGGGTTTTTGCTCGGGTGAACGTCTGGGTGTGTTCGCTGTTGTCCTGTGTTGCTGCTATTTAGAGTTTGGGTCTTTTTGGAGGTCGGTAGGCCTGTTTGGTGATTTGGGAGTTTTCAGGCTTGGACCGGTCTGACCGATGTGTTACAACGGCCTGACCGGTGTGAGGCCACTTAGTGGAAGTTGCCAACTCTCACCAGCAGGGACCGGTCTGACCGGTGGTGCTCACCGGTCTGACCGGTGTTGGTCTGTAGACTCGAGGTTTGGTGTTCCGCTGCGTTCTTGGGTCGGAAGGTTGGTTGTTGGTTCCTAGGTCCAGTGGCATTTCGGTGGCTACGTGGGCTTGGCCAACTTGGGTAGTGAGTCGGAGACGTGTGTTGGAAGCCGTGTTCATCTTGTTGGAGTTTCCACCTCCTTCGAGAAGAATTTTTATCGGCTCCCATTCACTCCCCGCCTCTCGGTTCGCCGTATCGGTCCTTCAAGTGGTATCGAGCCGGTTCGGGTCTTTGTTGACTCTAACCGTCTATGATCCAAGGATGGCGTACCGAGAACGGGGTTTGGGTCCTCCACACTTCGATGGCAAGAACTACCGGATGTGGAGTAAGCGGATGGGTGCGTTCCTCGGCGGAAAGGGTCAGATTCTTTGGGATGTCACGGTGGACACAGGCTATGTCCAGCCGATGGATTTTCTCACTCCAGGATCGAGGGATAGGTTCGATGCCAACAACAAGGCGGTCGACTACTTGTTTTGTGCTCGTGTCGCCCGAGTTCGATCGGGTGCACACCGTTGACGGTTAATAATTGTATCAAAATTCGTTTGTGACTTGCAAGCGGACAAGTCTCTCGTCGTAGTCAAGGGACCCTTCTTCCCTCGAGTGGTGAACTCAAGGTATCGAATCCGTGGAACAAATGTGTGACGCAAGAGTTGATCTAGTAAAGCCAAATAACTTCAATCTTTGGTAAAAGAGAAACCCTAATGCATCTAGATAAGAACTCAAAACAAAGATAAATCTAATCTACTAAAGACCGGAGAAAACAAAGTAAGATTGGGTAGATAAACCGATCTAGAGGGATCGGGGTAAGCCTTTTGTTGAAGTTCCAAGCAAGAGAAGAAGTAGCAAATCGAATCTTATAAGAAGCTTCTTTAAATCGTGGTTTCCCGTCCAAATCCGAAAACATCCGCCTTTCGGAACCCCCGTTCTGTCACAACGTATCCCTATTCATGCGAGGAGCTTAGGGCGAGTCAAAAGACAAGTCGAGATTCTTTCGGAAGATCCGGCGTGTACCTCTAGCCACCGCAGCCTACAAGAACACCCTATGTAATCTATCGCGCGAATAGAATTGGAATAAGCAAAGCCGATCGACAAACGAAATCTTCGAGGAAACACTTGATCGCTAAGAAAAGATTCAACTTGATAATTCAACTATGACAATGATACATACACAAGATCACCACCGGGATCCTTCCTTGATCTTGCTTCTAGCTCCGGAACTCCAACGTGGTCTTCAATGCAAGGTTCCCACGTCGGCTAGGGAAACCCTAGTCAACTAGCTCGACCCTCTCCTCTCCGAGATGGTGTCCCTCTCTTCTCTCGCTCCTCGGCGGCGGATGACGAATTCTTCTCTTCGTGGCTCTCGGTCAAGGGGCCATAAATAGCCCGATTGGCGGCTAGGGCAAAGGAGGGGGCAAATGGGCCCCGGATGGGCCCGGGCCGACCGACCGGGCCGGCCGGCGCCCGGGCCCATCCGAGCCCGGCCCCGAGGGCTCCTTTGCTCCACGTCGGTTCCCTTGCTTCCCGGATGTTTCCCCCTTCGCATGTAGGTCCATGTCGTCGGTTTCTCTCCGAATTGGACTCAACTCCTTGTCTTGCAAGATTCGAGCACTTTTTCGGTCGGGTCCTCGGAGTCCGTCGTCTTCTCGGATCAAGTCCCCGGCTTCTTGGAGTTAAGTTTGCTTCATTGCATGACTTGTACGGGGCTTCAAGGTCTTGTCATGAGGTGCTTGATGAACTTATCCCGAAAGTCTTGCATTCAACACTAAAGCCCTGCATAAACATTAAACTCCAAAACCGACATGCACACGTGAACTTGTTATACCACGGGGGTTAGTACCAATGGATAAGGTATAAAACTAATGCCAACACCGAAGGTAAACTCATGGCTAGGTTGACGGATTTTCACCGTCAACATCTCCCCCATGCTTAAACCTTGCTCGTCCTCAAGTAAGCCTTCGATGGATATCATCGTTGCCAAACAATATTTAAACCTTGCACTTGATCATACATGAGAAAACATAATGCTCTCAAAATTTTAATTCATTAAAGTTCCATAATGTACTAGCCTTCATCTCTAAGGAGGGTAGATTCTTAATTAAGCTTATCCCACAAGTATTAATATGCTCACAAAGTTTAAATAGATCTCGAATTTTTGAAATAAAGAACGAGATATAGAAAAGCTAAACCAAGTTCGCAAATTTAGATCATCTTGTATATTGCTCATGAACTCTCATCTCGTTTGTCTCTCAAGCCTATATATTCTACTCCTTTCCCTCTCATAACATATATGTGTGGTAGGCTTTATATGGAGCTTTGGGAAAGTTTAGTCCTAACAAGATTTTATAAATGAGGTGTTGTCAAAACAAGACAAGCTTCTCATGGTCTTACCGAGACTCGTCAAAAAGGTCATTGGAAAATAATGTTAAATCAAGGAGGGAAAGAGAAAAATACACACACTTTAGATAAGTGGACATGTGCAAATGGCAAAGAGTGATCCCGAGGCACAAAGGAAGTCATCGTTATCGGATTGCACATGGTCGGAAAATGAGAATGGATCTTTTTAGCTTGAAGCCTTGAATGCACTCTTAGAGAACCTAGGGAGTTCACTTTACGCATATATTATTTTTTTTCTCTTTCTCATATTTCTCATTCTTTTCTTTCTTTCTTTCTTTCTTTCTTTCTTTCTTTCTTTCTTTCTTTCATTCATTATATTTTTTCTTTCTTCTTTGTGAGACCTTCACCTTGAAAGTCACGATCGTCGCCGGATTTTTTTTTCTTTCATCATTTTTTTTTAAAATACTCCCCTTTGAACTCTAAAACTGCACCGTACCTACCTCCTCCCCCATGCTTAGACGTTGCTCGTCCTCGAGCAAAGAGGCGAAAAATAAGATAGGTACCGGGTATTTTTCTTTGGAGAGATACTTGAAATCTTTAATGTTGGCACCGTCTTGAGATCTTCCTTGAATTGATGATCCATTCTCAACGATAGGTTGTGGTCAAGGAGGTAATCACAAAAGATGATATTTGGTTTAAGGGTGGATATCCGGCGAAGTTTGTGAGATCTCCAATGCGGGGATACACAATGCACGGATAAAAGGCTAGCAAAAAGATAGATACGCAAAAAACGGAATGACCAGCTTCTTAGTCTCGGGCCGGAGAAATCATGGCCTGCAATAACTCACTCAAAAATAAATCTTGTATACTAAGGTTTATGCACTCAAATATATATAAGGCTTGGATAGGTTGAGCAACACACAAGTGATATTTGTGACAAGGTTAGCGATATTTTTGAGCATAAAAGATTTAATCTATTCATAACTTGAGAGCACATAAAACACTATAGGTCTTTATTTTAATCATAACCTCCGCTGAAAATTAAGCTAGTATTTAAATAAATTCAGATTTGTATTTTTAAGAGAGCACTAGCTTAAACATGCATAGATCAATTACAAAGATGAACAAAGCTGCAATTATAATCATATATCATCATGGCACGAATTTTGTACTTTTTTCCAATGATATAATCAAGGTGGTGTCTTTATTAATGATGACATCAAGTTGAAATACAAACTGAAAATAAACAAACATGCTTGCTGAAATTTAAATAAAAACAGAAAATACTACGCAAACACACATAAGCAAAAGCTGGAAATTACGAGAGAAGAAGAAAAGAAAAGAAAACTAAAGTTCCAAAATCTTCTAGTCCTCCGCCGGTGGTTGATGTTGATGATCTTGATAGTAATACCCTTGCTCATAATATGATTGGACATTTCCTCCGACGAATTGATTTGGCTCCACAAGGTGAAGGAGTCCAAGCTCAAAGGCAATATTTGCGTTGCCTTCACCAAGTTGAGCTGCGTTAGCTTGGATGGCTGCGATGTTTTGGGCGTTTCTTGCAGCATACCCTCCAATTATGGCCATGCTTTGTTGTGGTTAGGGATGATGAGCGTAGGATTCCGCGAAGTTAGCATTGGGCACAACATAATTTGGTGGGGGTACCGGTGCACCACCCCCCATGCTTGCTCTTGTGGCCCTCCGTAATAACTTGGCGGAGGAGAGATCTCACCGAATGGTTGCACATTGGGTTGTGCTCCACTCGCTTGTGCGGAGGATGTTCCCTCCTCTACGATTGTTCCTCTTTTGTTCTTCCTTGCAGGGACAAGGAGTCCCTCTTCCAACCAATCTTCTCTCCCTTCGGTGAAAAGCCTAAGCCTCTCAATGGGAAGGGGTAGGTTCACTATGGTCAATTGATAACCTCCTCTCTCATCTCCACTAATGTATTTGCCTTGCCGCAAATACTCAATGCCGAGAGAGGTACCATGCAAAAGGTGGTCGGGGTTTCTTGCGATCCTCGGCCGCAAGGAGAAGGCCAACATGGAGAGGTAGCACCCCGAACAATTATTACCCGCCCCCGATGTTGCTTCACAACACCAACGGTTGATCATAAGGTAAGAAGGGTCTATTGGCTGCATGGCAATTAAAGACGAGTATAGCCAATTCAACTCCGTGTCGGTCACCTTTGTTTCCTTCATCCTCCCCAATACCCTCTTGCACATCCGAGAGTGAAATATTCGGATAATGGGGTTGCGGATGCAATTGCGTTGTTGATGGGCTTCTCCGGAGATCATATTCCAAAATCCTGCTAACATGCCGGTGGCACGTCAACTTTCTCCGGAGCTCCCTTGTGGAATCCAAGTAGCTCCCTAATGTGCTCGTAGGGAACCACTTGTCGGACTCCCTCCAAACGGAATGACAAGCTTTGCACCCCATCATCATCAAGGATGGGTGCAATAGTCATCAAAATTTCCAAGGCGAACCCCAAGTGGGTGTCCACCGATACTCCGTTGGAGAACCGCACCCATCCAAGGTGCCCCAACATATAGTATATGTCGGTGCCAAAACCCAAGGTGTAGAGTGCTTGGTCGTCGAACTCGACATTGGGCACAAGCCTCTTCTCAAGATTAGAGAGCCTCTCCTCCTCCTCCGCCGACAAGATGATGAAGCCGTACGAAGAGCATGTCGGAGTGTAGGGAGGTGGCGCGGTTGAACGGGTCGATCGTCGTGGTGGCGCGGGCTGCTCCTCCATGTGCCCACGAGGTGCGGTAAACCTCATGGACGTGCTTCTTGCAGCCCTCATACCACCAAGGAGGAGAGCATCGTTCCTCCTCGGTGGTGCCGTATCCGTCTCCATGCTCCGGGAGACTCGAAACCGAGTGCCTCCTCGAAGACGTGGTTGATGACGGCTTGGACGACGACAAACTCTTCTTCTTGGAGAAGAGACTTGTGGTTTTCTTCCACATGGTTGCTGCACTCTTTTCTTCAACTAAAACTCCGGGTTGCAACCGGTAACTAGGCACTTAAACTCTTTGCTTCGGATGTGGACTTTGAGTGGATTAAGGATGTGGATTTTTTTCTTGAGCTATCAAGCTTGGGAAGGTTGGCTATGTCTACGGAGGTTTTGAGCACACAAACTTGAACATACAAACAAAGGAAGGAGAGGGAGGCTTGCTCGAGAAAATGGGAGCCGGGGGGCTCCTTATGTAGGTGTGGCCGGCCGGCTGGGCCGGCCGGCCCGGGGTCCCTCGGTGCACCTCCCCGCCTCGTCTTTCTTCCAGCACGATCATTTCGCCTCTGCAACTTTCCTGCCCGCGTGCTCCACGAGTTGCACCGCCCAAACGCTCTCGTCCACTCCTTTTCTTGCATTATTGGTCCTTCCACTTGATGCTTCATGCTTTGGGTCATGTCCATGCTCCCTAGCTCCACTTGCTTCACATGCCACCATGAAATTCCTACAAAGTTGATGCTTGCTGCCCACCATGCTTGTCCTTTGCATGTGGAATTGGTGAAAGTTGATAAGGAATCCAATGGTGCATGCATGATTAATTCAAACTAGATTGCCTCCATTTAGGTGTGTTTAAGGTTAAGCACTCCTCTAATTCGAAGTTTAAAATATTTTTCGAGCCATGCAAGAGCTCAAACATAATTTTAGATAAGTTTTTAAACCATTAAAAACAAATGTAAGTCGAAAATATTTTTCGACTACGTCGATTTCGGTCTCACCGGTATAGTTTGCCTTCATCGGTTGAGAGCAAGCTTTTCCCGGCTTGATCATGGAGGCATAGGTTTAGGTTCTAATTTTGTCTAAATAAGAAAGATTTTGAATAAAACAAAATTAGAATAGGCTTAGAAAAATTCTAATCCTAGAGAAACCAAGGATATAGATTTTTAAAACCAACCAAAAGTTTTGATTTCTAGGTTCACGCGAGTTCTACCACGTGCTGAATTTTATTAACACCTAGATATAAATCGTGGCTCTACTCGTGCGGTTTTAGCATGAAAAATAAGTCAACCTCAGCACCATAATGAGGGTTAAAGGTTGATTAGGTTCTGAAATTATTTGGTTGAGGTTTCTCGAAAAGAAAAGAACAAACAAGCACATAGGAGGGTTCATGCAAAGGGTTTATGATAAAGCAAACATTCAATCAAGAATTATGTCTCTAATATTGTTCAACCACTTCTAAGTCTAATGTCTTTGCGTAATAAAACTCAAAAACTAAATTATTAAAAATACTCGAAAAACCTGGAATCGGGTTGTCCTCCCGGTAGCTTATTCTTGACTCGACGAAACGGGTTGCCTCCCGCCTAGCGCTTCGTTTATAGTCCATGGCTAGACTTCTTCACTTGATTACTTCGGATCAACGCTCTTTGCGGGCGTTGCAATCTTGGGTACCCACTTCCGCACCATCTTGGGCACGGGCTTCTTCTTCGGCTTAGTCAATTTTTTTGGTCTTCACAGGCTGGCTTTGTCTTTTGGTCTTGACGGATGCAACAACTTCCTTCATGTAGTGGCTCGGCATCTCGAACTCCGGTCCTTCGGTTGTGATCCTTCTCTCCCGAATGAGTTTGAGTAGCCTTCGCCGTCTTGGGACCTTGGAGTTGTCTCGGATATTCTTCTTTGTTACCCATCGGGCGCCCGGCAAGTTGTCCCATTTGCATCTCTAGCATCTTCATCACGATGAACACTTCAATCCTCGCATGTGGATCTTGCCTTGGCAGCCTTTAGGTGTTGAGCTTCTTTCTCTATCTCCATCTTCTCCATCCTCCTCTTAAGTAAACCGATTTGCCACTCAAGGAATCCGGCTCATATGTATTCATTGAAACGCTCCAAAGCTCCCGCAATCGTCATGCGGATAGTTGATACCTTGATCTTGAACAGCCTTCCGGCGTCTTGAAGGTTTATGATAGGTAGATCAACGATGTCGGTTTAGGTTGATCTTCCTTTGGACTTGGAGGTGGTGATTCCCTTGGAGATTCCGGCGGTCCTTCTTTTGAATCTAGGGTTTCCAACCCTTTAGCTTGTGTTGCACGTCTCCTTTGCACGTAAAGTTTTCTCGGATCATCCACAAAAAAAGTTTGGGTTTCTTGGAGAGGTAGCCAACCATCTCCGGTTAGGGTTAGCAATAAACAAAGTATGCAAAAACTAGAAAGGAAAAATAAATCTATGAAAACTAGGGTTAGACAAACTAGATTAGATGTATTTTGAGGATGATCAAAGTTTAGTAGATGCAAAAAGAAAAACAAAAAGAAAACTGAAAATTACAAAAAGGCAATAAAAAACCAAATCTTGATCACTTGTTCCCCGGCAACGGCGCCAGAAAAAGGGGGCTTGTTGACGGTTAATAATTGTATCAAAGTTCGTTTGTGACTTGCAAGCGGACAAGTCTCCCGTCGTAGTCAAGGGACCCTTCTTCCCTCGAGTGGTGAACCCAAGGTATCGAATCCGTGGAACAAATGTGTGACGCAAGAGTTGATCTAGTAAAGCCAAATAACTTCAATCTTTGGTAAAAGAGAAACCCTAATGCATCTAGATAAGAACTCAAAACAAAGATAAATCTAATCTACCAAAGACCGGAGAAAACAAAGTAAGATTGGGTAGATAAACCGATCTAGAGGGATCGGGGTAAGCCTTTTGTTGAAGTTCCAAGCAAGAGAAGAAGTAGCTAATCGAATCTTATAAGAAGCTTCTTTAAATCGTGGTTTCCCGTCCAAATCCGAAAACATCCGCCTTTCGGAACCCCCGTTCGTCACAACGTATCCCTATTCATGCGGGGAGCTTAGGGCGAGTCAAAAGACAAGTCGAGATTCTTTCGGAAGATCCGGCGTGTACCTCTAGCCATCGCGGCTACAAGAACACCTTATGTAATCTATCGCGCGAATAGAATTGGAATAAGCAAAGCCGATCGACAAACGAAATCTTCGAGGAAACACTTGATCGCTAAGAAAAGATTCAACTTGATAATTCAACTATGACAATGATACATACACAAGATCACCCCCCCGGATCCTTCCTTGATCTTGCTTCTAGCTCCGGAACTCCGACGTGGTCTTCCATGCAAGGTTCCCACGTCGGCTAGGGAAACCCTAGTCAACTAGCTCGACCCTCTCCTCTCCGAGATGGTGTCCCTCTCTTCTCTCGCTCCTCGGCGGACGATGACGAATTCTTCTCTTCGTGGCTCTCGGTCGGGGGGCTATAAATAGCCCGATTGGCGGCTAGGGCAAAGGAGGGGGCAAATGGGCCCCGGATGGGCCCGGGCCGACCGGACCGGGCCGGCCGGCTCGGGCCCATCCGGAGCCCGGCCCGAGGGCTCCTTTGCTCCACGTCGGTTCCCTTGCTTCCCGGATGTTTCCCCCTTCGCATGTAGGTCCATGTCGTCGGTTTCTCTCCGAATTGGACTCAACACCTCGTCTTGCAAGATTCGACGCACTTTTTCGGTCGGGTCCTCGGAGTCCGTCGTCTTCTCGGATCAAGTCCCCGGCTTCTTGGGGTTAAGTTTGCTTCATTGCATGACTTGTACGGGGCTTCAAGGTCTTGTCATGAGGTGCTTGATGAACTTATCCCGAAAGTCTTGCATTCAACATTAAAACCCCGCATAAACACTAAACTCCAAAACCGACATGCACACGTGAACTTGTTATACCACGGGGGTTAGTACCAATGGATAAGGTATAAAACTTATGCCAACACCGAAGGTAAACTCATGGCTAGGTTGACGGATTTTCACCGTCAACACACACCGAGCACTTGGCTTGTAGAATTTGGTCGGTGCTGAAGGAGGCTCATGTTGGGAATGCCCGTGTTCGAGCACGGATGTATGCGACCTACCGGAGAGAGTACGAGAACTTCACTCATCTCCCCGGTGAGTCCATCGATGCCTTGTTTCAGAGGTTCACGATGGTAGTGAACAACATGAGGGCCAATGTGGACATGCTCCCGTACGATGATCATGATAGAGCGGTCAAGCTCTTACACTCTTTGGATCGTACAATATGGGGCGGAAAGTTCGAGGCCATTATGGAGTCAGAGAAGTATGACACTCTGACGGTGAATGAGCTGTGATCGAAGCTCAAGTTGGCTGAGGTGGATAGGGGCATGACTGCCAAGCTCGAGGGTCCGACTGATTCCAATAGTCATGCCCTCATTGGTGGTTCGAAAGGAAAGGCTAACACTAACCCATCCACCAGGATGTTCTCTTTGTCCTCCTTGATGTCTATGCCAGATGAGGAGTTCGACGTGCTTGGAGAGGACGAGCTGGCACTCCTGATGAAGCAGTTCGAGAGGCTGCACGAGAACCGGGTGAACATGAGGAGGAACACGAGGACATGCTTCCGAGGCGGCAAGCCGGACACTTCGTTGCTTGACCGCCGGAGAAGGTCGAGAACAAGGACGGCTACAAGCACACGACGAGTATGGATGGCAAGTACCGGTCGATGCGCAACCAGAAGAGCAAGCACAAGAACAAATACAAGGACGAGTGACGATCGAGGAAGAAGGAGAGCCGAGGCAAGGCCCGAGCGATGGTTGGTGCGAGCGACGTCGACTCCAGTTCCGCGTACGCCACCTCGAGCTCGAGTAGCAGTGAAGATGAAGGTGATCGTCGCAAGAGCAAGAAGTCGTCCAAGAACCTTAGCGGGTTGAGCTGCTTCGCGAGAGACGGCTTCTGCACCATGGCGCTGAGCTCCGGCAGCAAGAAGAGCACACAAAGCGACTCGGACTCCGATTCCAACGACTAGGTGCGTGATGAACTTCCCTTCTTGCGCCAGGAGAATGAGAGGCTTGGCTCTTTGCTTGATAACCGTGATGACATGCTTAGAGAGGCCAAGAAAATGAGAAAAGAGCTTAGGGCTTCACTCGAGGATGCTAGGACTAGAGTGGCTGAGCTAGAAACACGGGTGCTTGATAGCAAGCTTGAGATTGATTCGCTTAAGGCTAGCCCCGTTGTTTCGGATGAGGTTGATTGTGTTGATTGCTCCATTTTCCTTGCTTGATCTTGCTTTGTTCAAGGAAAAGCATGCCGCCAAGTGTGAGGAACTAGATGTGCTTAAGGTTGAAGTGGTCGAGCTTAAGTCTAGACTCGCTTTGCTAGGTGCTTGCACTTCTTGCCCCGTTTTGCATGCTAAGATTGATGAGATGCATGCTTACACTAGTTCTCTTGATGCTAAGCTGAAAGAACCCATGCCTAAATCATGCTCTACCCGTGAAATGCATGCTTTGAAAAATTTGGAACTTGCACATTATGTTGATCGTTTGCGGGATGAGAATGATGAGCCGAGGAAGTTGATGGGTTGGTTGTCCGGTCATGAGCCTCGGTTGAGGATGATGATCGAGGCATTTAAGAGGCGGGATGGTGAGGGACATGGGGCAAACAAGGTTGGTGAGGGAAGTGGAGAGAATATCCCGAGCCACCAAAAACCTACCACAAAAATGATTTCCCCCCAAAACCTAACCATCTTAGGAACCAACTAGACACAACCCCGGCTCCACCCGTGTTTCCTACACCCACAAATGACCTCCAAAAGCCTATCAAGTTTGTGAGCACTTCCGGAAAGTGTTCTTTGGGAAGGAAAGTGAGAAGGCTAGTGAAGGGAAACCAATGGAGGAGTTGAGTGGAGAGAAACCAAGTGAGCGACCACGGCCCAAGCCTAAGCCTAAGCTTGTGAGGTTCCATTGTGGCTATTGTGGGAGAGATGGCCATAAGGATGAGTTTTTCTTCAAGAGGAAGCGAGAGGAGAGAATGGCAAAGGAGTGGGCTAACAAGGACAAGTACCACCCTTCCAATGGTGTACTTGAGCCTCGTGTGCAGATGCCCAGGGCCAAGGCGAGTGTGAGGACAGTTCGGGCTTGGGGAGAGCGGAAGGCTGTTGGAGGTGCTGCTACCCAGGTCACACCGGTCAGACCGGTGTGGGGCACCGGTCAGACCGGTGCAGGCCTGGACAGGCAGCAGTTTGGGTTTCGTGCTCGTACAGGTGCGAGGGTTGTTTCTGGAGGTCGTGGTTCTGGTGGTTGGGCTGGAGAGTTTGCAGGTGGTCAGGTTGCTAGGCATTCTCCCCCTCGAGTTCACTACGGGGATGGGAGGAGTCGTAGCTTTGAGAAGGAGAGGAGGGACGGTCCACGAGCTTTCTTTCGTGGTTTTGGTCCTCCTCCAGGCAGAGAGGGGTGGTTCCCTCAGGGTGGTTACCGTGGTGGTGTTCGTGGAGGTAGCTTTGGTAGGAGAGATGGTTTGGTTTGTGCTAACCCCACTTTCGAGCAAATGGCTCGGCAAGATCGGTTTTACTCTTTTGGTACTAACCCCAGTGCTGAGTCGTTTGTTCGCTCACGTGCTCATTTTTGAATTTCAGGTGGGAGACTTGAAGAACATTTGGTTGATTGACTCCGGTTGCTCAAGGCATATGACCGGAGACAGGGGGTGGTGACGAAGAGGTACATCACTTTTGGGGACAATGGGCGTGGGCGTGTGCTTTCAGAAGGTGAGATCAAAGTGAGTGACAAGATCACTCACAGGCGTGTTGCTCTTGTTCAATCGCGTGGGTACAATCGCTTTCGTGTCCCGGTCGTTGGATGAGGGTTTTTGAGGTGTTGTTTCGGCCAGGTGGTTCTCGGATTTTGGACTCTCGAGGGGACCTTGTCTGTATGGTCGTTCCCGAGGGTCAGGTGTTTCGTGCTGATTTTTCTCAGTCTTCGGGTGTGGAGCGTTGTTTCTTGGCTGGTTCTTCGAGTGAGTTGTGGAAGTGGCATAAGAAGTTGGGTCACTTGAGCTTTGACCTTTTGTCTCGCTTGAGTAAACTCAATTTGGTCCGAGGATTGCCACGGTTGAGGCTTGAGAAAGAGTTGGTTTGTGCGCTTGTGTAGGCATGCCAAGATGGCGGCATCTTCTCACCGCCTCTCACCGATGTGATGACTGAGCGTCCATGCAAGCTGCTCCATATGGACCTTGTTGGCCCAGCTCGTGTGCGATCTGCGGGTGGGAAGTGGTATGTCCTTGTTGTGGTGGACGACTCGGTATGCATGGTGTTCTTTCTCGAGGATAAGGGGGAGACGTTTGGTTTTGTTCGAGATCTAGTCTTGATGTTGAGGAACGAGAGGCACGGAGATGCCATACGAGCAATCCGCGAGTGATAATGGCTCGGAATTCGAAACTCTCGTTTTGAAACCTTTTGCCGTGACTTGGGTCTTGAGCACCGGCTTTTCGAGTCCGTATACGCCTCCCCGGAATGGTGTTGTGGAAAGGAAGAACAGGACCTTGTGCGAGATGGCTTGGACGATGCTTGATGAGCATAGGACTCCGAGGAGGTATTGGGGCGAGGCGGTGAATACCACGTGCTTTGTGTCAAACAGGATCTACCTCGCAGTGCGCAAGAAGAAAACATGCTATGAGTTGATGCATGGTCGCACACCCAAGGTGAGTCACTTCCATGTCTTTGGTTGCAAGTGTTTCATTCGAAGAAAGGCGGGAAGTTGGATAAATTTGAGGCTAGGTCTGTCGATGGTATTTTCTTTGGTTATGCATCTCATTCTAGAGCATATTGTGTGCTCAATCTTGAAACTAACCAAATCAAGGAGACTTGCGAGGTAACCTTCGACGAGACAGAGCCACATAGTTAGCTTGTCTTTGAGTGTGCGGTGATGATGAGCTTGGCGAGGAGATCTTTCAGGAGGAGGAGCATGAACATGGAGACGATGAAGATGACGGTGTGGTGCCCCCGGCCGAACATGTACCCACTACTTCGACTACGGTGATGGACGGACCCTCTCCTACACCTACGATGACAAATCAAGAACGAGGAGAAGCCGTTGTTGAGGGGGAGGTAGCATCGAGGCGAGAACTTCTCCGGCAAGTACAAGTGGATCACCCGGCTTCGAGGATCATCGGCGACATAAATGAACGCACTACACGGTCGAGGGTTCGGAATAACTCTCATTTCACTCATGCTGCATTTGTTGTGACTTTTGAGCCCAAAGACATTGGACACGCACTATCCGATCACAATTGGGTTAATTTGATGCATGAGGAGTTGGAGAACTTTAAGAGGAATCGGTTTGGGAGTTGGTTGACCCTCTTCCAGGGTGTAAGCCGATTGGTACAAAGTGGGTGTGTAAGAACAAAGAGGGAGAGAAAGGTGAGGTTGTGAGAAACAAGTCGAGGCTTGTGGCTCGGGGGTTCGGTCGAAGGAGGGGATCAACTACGAGGAGACCTTTTCTCTCGTAGCCCATTTGGAGGCAATAAGAATCCTTGTAGCCTTTTTTGTGGCTAAAGGGTTCAAGTTGCACCAAATGGATGTGAAGAGTCCTTTCCCGAATGGTGTGTTGGAGGAAGAAGTGTATGTGAGGCAACCACCGGGGTTTGAGAGTGAGAAGTACCCCCACCGGTGTACAAGTTGAGGAAGGTGCCTGTATGGGTTGAAGCGGCGCCTAGAGCTTGGTATGGCGAGGTTGAGGGGGTTCTTGTTTGCGAGAGGTTTTGAGATGGGGAAGGTCGATCGGACCTTGTTTTTGCCGAGGCAGGGCGAGAGATATCCCGATTGTGCGGTGTACGTGGATGATATTGTCTTTGGTGGCTCGTCTAACTCTCTTGTTGCAAGGTTTGCGAGAGGATATGAGCAGGGAATTTGATATGAGCATGATGGGCGAGTTGCGCTTCTTCCTCGGGCTACAAATCAAACAATCAAAGGAAGGAACATTTGTGCACCAAGCTAAGTACACCAAGGACATTGTGCGGAAGTTCAAGATGGAGGATTCCAAGGCTATGACGACACCGATGAGTACGACTACAGCTCTTGATGCGGACGAGGAAGGTGAACATGTGGATCAGAAGGAGTACCGAAGCATGATCGGGTCACTCCTCTACTTGACGGTGACGAGGCCGGACATCCAGTTCTCGGTATGTCTGTGCGCTCGTTTTCAAGCGTCTCCGAGGACTTCGCATCGGCAAGCGGTGAAGCGAATTTTCAGGTACTTGCGTCACACTCCCGACTTCGGCCTTTGGTACTCCGCGTCCTCTTCTTTGGCGCTTCATGGTTTTTCAGACGCGGATTTTGCCGGGTGTCGGTTGGATAGGAAGTCCACTTCGGGACTTGCCGCTTTTTGGGTTCTTCTTTGGTGTCTTGGTCTTCCCGCAAACAATCGAGTGTTGCTCATTCCGCTACCGAGGTCGAGTACGTTGCCGTCGCTAGTTGTTGCTCTTAGCTCCTTTGGATTTCTTACACCATGAGTGACTTTGGTGAGGAGTATACCCATGTCCCACTTCAATGTGATAGCACCGGTGCCATAAGTGTTGCAAAGAATCCGGTGCTCCATTCCAAAACCAAGCACATAGAAGTGAGGTATCATTTTCCGAGAGACAACGTAGAGAAAGGAAAGATAGCTTTGATCCATGTACCCACACATGACCAACTAGCCGATATTTTCACCAAACCCCTAGATCAAGCAACTTTCACTCGTTTGCGGGGGAACTTGGTGTGTGTTTGATTTCTTGAGTTGGGTGTGTGGGAGCTCCTTTGTAGCATATGTATAGGTTTCTTTTGTGCATTTCTTGCATTTGACATGGCATATGTAACATGATGTATAGGCATCCTTGTATCTTAGATTGCATGCATTTTGTATCATATGCATTGGATAGGAAAAGCTTCTCCTTATACATTGTTCACCATGGAATGCTATATTTGTCTTTGTGAGCTTGTTTGGTATGCTATGGTTAGTTTGGCTTAGCTCTTGATGATCTTGATGAATAATCCATGGTTGATGGCTATGTGTTTGAAAAGTGTTAAGCTCTCTCATGTGTAAATGCCTCTATATGATCTTGACATGTTTCGGTGGCTTGGCTATGCTTAATTTGTGGTTGGATAGCTAGTTTATTGATCATATGGGGCCAAAGGCTCATTTGCCATCATGAATGTTTAGCCCTCTTGCTTTATCTTATGGAGGGGCATAAGTTCCTTTTTGTCGCAAAGACATTTCATGTACTATTTATAAATCTGAAAATGAAATGGAAAATGCTTGGAAAATATGCTCCTATGTCATATGTGCTTAATTTAATTTGCTTTGAGTGCTAAACCGTTGCATGATGCCTACCAATGAGAAGTCTCATACATAGAAGTAGGCACATGGCTCGGTGGCTTTGACATGACATGAGGTGCTTGTGGGTGTTTGTGATGGTCTTATGATTAGAATGGCTGTCCTAGCATGAAGTTTGTGTGGCTTTGCCATTTTGGTATGTTGTGATCATGTTTAGGACTTTGCTCATGAGAGGCAAGTTTTTCGGAAAATTGCCCGAATCCATTTTAGCTTCGTCCAATGGTTGTGAAACTTGGTGATCTTGCGGTTGATGTCGATACGAAGCTATAGAATATCAAACTTGCTCATTTGGACATGTGTAGCATCCTATGTTGAATTTTGTCTATTTGAGAAGCTCTAGGTTGAAAAATTTGCATTTTTGGCTTGATTCATGCATTGCCAACAAGGGGGAGAAGTTTGTGCTTGAAATGGCTTGCTTTGGATGCGTTTAGAAGGTTTTCGGGTGGTTTCGAGCCATTTACGGGCTCTGTTGGTCACCGGTCGACCGGTCGAGGTCACCGTCCGACCGGTGTGAGTGCTGGTCCCGTGCACATGTTGGGCACCGGTCGACCGGTGGTGCTTGACCGGTCCCGACCGTTGTGAGCCGAAAGTGTTGCGGCTGCCCTATTTTCAAGTGGTTTGTATGCATTCGTCCGGGGGGAGGTGCATTGGTTCAGGGGGAGCTTGCATGTGTGCAGGGGGAGCTCTTTGTGGTTGTTCGAGCTTTGTTTCGGTGGTTTGCGCTCTTTGCTTGAGTTTTGTTTTGTCTCGGATGTGTTGAGCCGTTGCCCTTGCCTAAGGGGTCCGAGACTTGTCTTCTTCAAGTGATCTTGCTCTTTGCCTTTGTTTGGCTTTCGATCGCTTGTTGGAGTTTCTTTTTTGTTCGTTTCTTTTCTTTTTCTTTTCTCTCTTGTTACTTTCATGTGGGTGTTGTCAATGCACTCATCAAGGGGGAGATTGTGGACCATGTGTGGTTCGAGGACCGGTGGATGGTCGCTTCCTTGTGTGATGACCGATTGACAACATTGTGTGGACCGATTCTTAGCTAAGTATTGCGGGTGCGAGGTTGCGGCTTGACCGGTGTTGGTGCGGGTGAAGAACAAGCGCGAAAGGTCATCGCCGGTGAGGCCTCTAGGTGTGGAGAAGACAAGTAGGCTTTGTTCGAGGGACCCGGTGGCCAAAGGGGTCAAGTGCGAGCCGCATGGTGGCATGAACAGCAAGATGAAGTCGTGGACGGTTTCTTGGTTGAGCCTCAAAACCAAGGTCGAGCCGGGACTACGTGGGAGCCGAGTCATGAGTGGAGATTGGCGGAGGCTACACCGTGTTCGCGGGGTTTCCGGTGGTTCACCAGAAAACCACTGGGTTCCTTGGTTGATCCACAAAGCCAAGACCGAAGAACCGAAGACGGTGCTTGCAAGCGGTGCCCGGACCGGTCGACCGGTGGGTCGACCGGTGGGTACCGGTCGGCCGGTGAGGAGCACCGATCCGATCGGTGTGCGACGACGCGATCCGAATCTTCGAAGCGGAGGACACGTGTCGGGATCGCAAAGCTTGCATCGAGGCTAAGCGAGGTTGCGGTCGTCGGGCATCCGTCCGATGGAGAAAGCTTCAAGTCTTCCAAAGCCGCCCTTGAGGGGCTTGTATCCGTAGTTGTTAGAGAAGGGTATTTTAGACTTTCGGTTGCCTCCATATAATCCAAGAGGTGAGAGGATGGCGACCAAGCTTTGGAAACCCTAGTTCATTTTGCTTTCCTATTTCCCTTCCTATTTTCTTAGGATTTCCATACGACTAGCTTGAGATCTTCATGGTGAGATCTTGTGAGAGGGTTGGATGATCGGGCGGCAAGCTAGACCTTGTATGAACCTTTGTTGCATGTATAGATGATTCGACGTGGTTCCTCAAGGTTTGGATGTGTTGTTCCTGGCTGTTCTTGGTGGTGATTTTCGGAGCCCTCTCTTGGTGATTTCTTTGGGTTGTTTTCGGGACCTTTCTCTTGGGGATTTGATGGGGGAAATTTGTGGGAACCCTTCGTGGTTCTTTGGGTTGTGATTCCCCTCCCAAATCCGTGAGTAAAGGGGCTCGATTTTGGGGTTTTCCAAGTTCTAGGGTTAGAGGTGCTCTTGGCGAGATTTCTTTGATTCCTCCTTTTTAGACAAGTTTTGGTAGGATTAAACTTGGCTATGGACTCCTCATGAGGTGTTCCTAATATCCCCAAAGTCTCGTTCAAGTCCGTGGAGCGATTCGGGAGATCGAGGTTTGGGTTTGAAGGAGTTGACCCGCGGGTGCTTTGTTCATCCCGAGCGCCCGAGCTACACCGGTCCGACCGGTGCTCTTGGCCGGTCTCGATCGGTGCAACCCTCGGTGGGTTTTTGCTCGGGTGAATGTCCGGGTGTGTTTGCTTTGTTGTCTCGTGTTGCTGCTGTTTCGAGTTTGGGTCAGTTTGGAGGTCGGTAGGCCTGTTTGGTGATTTGGGGGCTTTCAGGCTTGGACCGGTCTGACCGGTGTGTTACACGGCCTGACCGGTGTGAGGCCACTTAGTGGAAGTTGCCAACTCTCACCAGCAGGGGCCGGTCCGACCGGTGGTACTCACCGGTCTGACCGGTGTTGGTCTGTAGACTCGAGGTTTGGTGTTCCGCTGCGTTCTCGGTCGGAAGGTTGGTTGTTGGTTCCTAGGTCCAGTGGCACTTCAGTGGCTACATGGGCTTGGCCAACTTGGGTAGTGAGTCGGAGACGTGTGTTGGAAGCCGTGTTCATCTTGTTGGAGTTTCCACCTCCTTCGAGAAGAATTTTTATCGACTCCCATTCACTACCCCCCTCTCCGGTTCACCGTATCGGTCCTTCACTTGGCAACCCCCCATGCTTAGACATTTCTCGTCTTGAAGCAAAGAGGTGATGATTGTGCCAAGGTAAGTGCTGAAATTCTTGTAAGAGGAATGCTTGAAACCTTCTAGGGATCCTTTTATGGAGGTCTCCCAAAATCTTGCTCCACTTGGCGACACCTTCCTTGTAATCTTTTTCGAAACATTCATCCATACTCAAAGTTTTGGGTTGTCGTCAAGGAGGTATCTTGTTATGAATTGCGATGCGAGGGGAAGGTGATTGGAGGATTAGAGGCCGATTTATGGAAGATTAATGCTTCGCCGCGCTACGGTACCCACGCGCTACGGTTCCCGTGGGTACCGTTCACACGGAGAAAGTTGAGAGAGGGGCAGCTAGGGTTGTTGAGTCGCAAGGATCGCCGGCCGCGAGGCTTCGCCCACGGCCGGTAAGAGAGAAGGGTTTTCCTCTAATCTCTTGCTTGATTTAATTGATACATCTCCTCTCTTTAAATAGAGAGGATTACTTGACCCCTAAGTAAGGTCTTGATCTTATCCCTAAACCTAACCCTAATGGGCCTATTGAGCCAGCCCATTGGACCCGGCCCATTAGTTCCCTGACACCTGACATTATCCCGCCCTTTTCCGAGCAGCTCGTCCTCGAGCCGCAAAGATGGGCACCTTGACAATAACTCGACTCCACGCAAACCTATGACCCGGAAATAAGCCTTTTACATCTCGGCTTATTTGCTGCTACGACTTTTTTTTATTTTGGTGACTCCCGAATGATGGGCACCACTCGCTCGACGGTCCGCATGTGTAGAACCACCGGATCCCATGGGAACGGCCGGGGGATCGCCGCATGTACACACGCGGCACACCGGACAACATGGAGCGGCCCGGATCCCTCGGCGGAAGCCGGAATGGGCCTCACGGGCATTGTTGTGACCCGAGAAGATCTGCAGCCCACCGATTGGCTTTGGATGGTGGCGCACCTCCCGAAGACGTCGCCGCGCTAGAAGGCCGCATACCGCCATCAACGGACGCACGACCGCAGGCCCTTGGACAGTACGCGTTGTCTCCATCACGGCGATCGTCGGGCCGCTCGATCCGCCGCATCTCGTGGAGCCACCGCCGCGCAAGGAGGCCACGCGCCGCGCCTGCGGCCGCACTACCGCCGACACCCGAACCTCGCCGGACGCCGGTGCCCTTGTAGAATATCCCGTCGACGAACGGGTGTTGGAGGACAACGGCGCCGGTGGTGGGCGTTGGAACTACCCCCGTCGCGGCCGCTCGGTGCTCACCCTCGAGGATACCGGACCCCTCGTGGAGTTGGCGCCCTCTGTCCACACGGTCGGTGACGGTGGCCATGTAGCCGGGGCCATGGACGGCCCGGTAGCGGAATGGTGGCGTACGCCGCTCGGCAATGCCGAGAGCGCGGGTGATAGAGGTGTCCGCGACGCCCGGATCGAAGCCATCCATTCGGAGAACGGCTCCGGTGTCCAGCCTTGCTCCACGGCAGGACGCCATGGATTGGATCGAAACCAAAGCAATCGATACCGCATTGTTATGAATTGCGATGCGAGGGGAAGGTGATTGGAGGATTAGAGGCTGATTTATGGAAGATTAGGGTCGCCGCGCTACGGTACCCACATGCTACGGTGCACCGCGGGTACTGTTCACACGGAGAAAGTTGAGAGAGGGGCAGCTAGGGTTGCCGGGTCGCAAGGAACGCCGGCCGCGGGGCTTCGCCCACGACCGGCAAAAGAGAAGGGTTTTCCTTCTAATCTCTTGCTTGATTTAATTGATACATCTCCTCTCTTTAAATAGAGAGGGTTACTTGACCCCTAAGTAAGGACTTGATCTTATCCCTAAACCTAACCCTAATGGGCCTATTGAGCCGTGGGTGGATATCCGGCGAGGTTTGCGAAATTCTCGATGTGGAAACTCACAATGCACGGATAGAAAGGGCTAGCATAAAGATAGATACACAAAAAATAGAATGACCAGTTTCTTAGTCTTGAGCCGGAAAATCAAGCCTTGAATTAATGCACCCAAAAATACATCTTGTATACTAAGGTTTTTTTGCACTCAATGAATATAAGGATTTGGATAAATTGAGCAAAAAGCAAGTGGTATCAAAGACAAGGTTAGCATATCTTTTAAAAACAAAAAATAAATGATCTTTGATTCTTTCAAAAGTGAGAGCAACAAAAAATATTGTGGGTCTCAAGTTATCATAACCTCCATAAAAGATTAGGCTAGCATTAATCATTTTTAAAGAGGGCACTAGCTTAATCATATACCAATCAAGCACAAGAATGAGTAAGGTGGCAACGATATATATCCATAAGTAAGAGCATACGAGATATCATCATGGTGAGCTTAAGGTAACGGTGACTATTATTAAAAATAAAAACAAACCTAGGTTGTACTCCTAGTAGCCATGTTATTCTAAAGAGAGATATACAAAGGTTGTATCTAAGGTTGTGGAAAGCACGTACATAAATGCAGACGTATAAAAAAAGAACAAAAGAGAGTTGAAGAATTGTTACCGTCCTTTGATGCTTGAAGTGTAGTGTGGCCTCGCTCATGCTTAAGCATTGTGCTTAACATGGAAGAAGAAAATTAGCATCCCGTGGCAACCATGATCTTTGTTCTCCATGCGGTCTCCTTACGTCCACCAAGTCCTCCTCCATGCTTAGCATGTTGCTAGGCATGGAAGATGATGAATCATCATGTATTTATTGAAGTCCTACCGCCATATCTTTGTACTCTTCTCTTTTGTTGCCTTGATCTTTGTCGGTGTTTTAGACGGGCAACCTACCAAGGGGAGTACCCAAGGTAGATGAATGTGGACTCACCGAGATCGGTAACTCAAAGGAAGAGACATGTGGCACACAATTTAGACAGAGTTCGGGCCGCAATGTGCATAATACCCTACATCTCGTATGCTTTGCGTAGCTTTGGATTGATTGGATGTGTTTACAAGATGATGCATATGAGAGAGAGAGGGGTCCCCGCCTCGCCTTATATAGCCGGGAGGCGGGGTTACAAGTCGGTTTGGGGAGAGAGTACTAGTCGTGTACGTCTAGGAGTTCTTTATATGGTTCCGGACATGCGCAGCTTCCTATCTGAGTACTCCTCCACCGTAGCCCTTGCACTCCACGCCATCAGGTGCCGTGTAGCACAAGTCGAGTAGTCCCAGGGGCCCACCGAGTAGTCGGTCCTGGTACCCACCGAGTAGTGGGCCCAGAGATGTCCGTACGACAAGCCCCTGAGTACTTTTTAGTTGAGTAGGATAGCTTCGAGTAGTCTTGATGGTCTTGACGAGTAGTTCCCAAGCGTCCCCGGACACTATAGGACAAAAGTCCTCAAGGATACTTGAAGCATCCCGAGGCTGGAATGTACTCTAGCTGATCAACGAGTAGTCTTGAAGTCTTCTCAAGTAGTCCCCAAGTGTCCTCGAGTTCTCCTCTTGAAGCCTTCAATAGTACTCACGCCGTCTTGACGAAGGAACGATATGTAAAATGTGATTCAGAGAATCACATTCCATATGGAATGTAGCCCCGAGCCTTAGGTCAAATCATAGATTCAAGCTGAGGGTCAATATGAAGTTCTGCCAATCTTATCCCGTAAAATACGAGAGAAAAACCGAAGGACACGTGGCACGGAGCCCCCGAGCCTTGAGTCGAGTACTTCCTCTCGAATTGAAGGGTCATCTTGATTGTAGAATGTGTCCCGAGTGGACCTTGAGTCTAGTCGTAACCCATTAAATCGAACGGATATAGCCGAGCCCCCGAGGTGAATAGCGTCGAGTACCGAAAGCCGAAAGGTCGGGCAGCCACCGCCGAGTCACACGCCAGCACTTATCCGCTCAATCGTTGAGATGCCGCATGTTAGGTTATAAATAAACCCCCGAGCCCTTAGGGTTTTTCATTCTCTTTAGTAGTAGCCGCTCGAATAGATCTATTCAATAGGCTCCCCTTCGCCACCCCCGCTAGCACCGCCACCGCACGAGAGAGAGAAATTCCAAGCGCACAACCACCGTTCGCCACGGCCTAGCCCCTATGTGAATGTGATCGAAGACCCCCCGCACTTGGAGGATGAAGGCATCTCCATCCAAGAGCTCGAAGACCGGAGCGGGAAAGAAGAGGTCCCGGGGTGAGGCGGAGGGATCTTCCCTAGAATCGTCACCGCATTGCCCCCACATCCCAATCCGGCCAAGGAATGGAAGAAATCCAAACTTAAGACCGAAGATCCGCGGCCCCGGTTAATAGCGGCTTCTGCGCGGGAGAAGGAGATGGATCTATGGTAGGCCACCGCCGGCGATCCATATCCGATGGAGAAGAATCCGGATGAGATTTCAATGTTTGCCGGGTTCAAAGAGCGTGGGCTAGCGGTTCGGTCGGTGACTTCTTCAAAGGTCTTCTCATGTACTAATGGCATCGAGTACCCGAATCTGAATCCTAATGGAATCTTCCACGTTTCGTTTTCATGCATTTCGTGAAGCATTTGTGGGAATTAAGCACCACCGGATTTTGTTACGGAAGTTTTTCCGAGTGAAGCCGCGACCGAGTACCAATGACCCTCGAGTAGTCGAGGGGCATGCATTCGATGCGTGAAGATGCGGTTGACCGCACTTGCCATATAAGCCGATAGAGTCGAACCAAGACCGGAAGGCCAAGTGGTTTTATATTTGTAACCACCATCCGGAGCCGCCGAAGCCGAGTGGGAAGCGGCGAAGCACGGCCGTGGTTTAACACGGAGCCGACAATGCAAGAGGGTATCCAACTACCCGAGTTGATGAAGAAGATCAAGGTCCTTAGAGAGGCCGGGTTGAGGGCCGAGCACGTGGCCTTCGGCTTCATGAAGAGGAGAGTGCAACCACTTATGGCTCGCAACACCCTCCGGTACCGGTACACGAGCGACGGAGACTCATCGAGGATGCCCGGCGGTGAAGTCGATGATGATGACATTGTCGAGAGGCCGGGGAAGACATTCAAGGACATGCCACCGTACACTCCTTGCCCGGTCCTCGAGTACTCCGCGTCACATTCACCGAACAAGGTTGGTAGACATGACTTCGCCTCTCGAGTACTAATTTGCCTGGTGTGGTCGCACTCATACGAGTTATTGTCCGCGGATGACATCGCCAAGTATGTCTCCGATCCGCCTCCCCCTCCTCAACTTGAAGATGTACCGTAGGAGGGGAAAAGCAAAGTGAAAGAGCGTCGTGAAGTCGGCGAGGGTGACGACACCGTCACCATTTAAGATACCTCCGACGACGAGGATGGGGAGACGCTCCAGGAGTGGTTTCGAGCTGCGCAGTCCAAGTTCGGTCGTCCTAGATCGCCCAATATTCCCCTCGTTGTCGAGAGGCCGGCTAGTCCGGAGGCTAGCCTTCCCGCGCCGCCGAGGAAACCACGCAATGTGGCGCGAAAACGCACCACGAAAAAACCGAAGATTACCGAATCAACCGCCGGGAGGTGAGTTCGTCGAGTAGTGTAATCGAGTACTTTCCATAGAGTGCCGACGCTTGAATCTTGAGTTGTCGCAGGATATTCCATCGTCCGACCCCGTGGACCAAGGGGAAGAAGAAACCCGGGACACGGTGGGGGAGGCGACTAAGAGGAACCGCAGTCCAACCCCCACCACCGAGGCATCCGTGTCGAGGCGGCACGGCGAGCGACCGTCACCGACGAGCCGCGAGCATCGATAGAAGAGAGGAGGCCGGAACCCGCCGCGACTACCGAGCCGTCGCCCCGCAGGTAGCCTTTGTTGAGAAAGAGGCGCCCGTGGAAGCCGGAATTGTTGATATCGCCGCATACTTGGCGCTCCGACCGTGATCGTTGTCCCGGTCAAGCTTGTGAGTATAACCAATCTCTCGAGTAGTTTATGTAGATCTATGACCTTGCTTGCTAATCATCGAGTTGTGTTATGCGGAAATCCACCGATCCGACCTCGGGAAGATGAAGAACCCGGTGCGGCAGCTCGATGAAGAAGACCGATCGGCGGGAGTTGAGGAATCGGCACCGCTTCCGCGGACCGAGGCCGTAGCACAAGCCATGGAGGCTACACCGCAGGAAGCCACCATGGTAGAAGGTACGTGTACTTGCGCGCCAATGGAAGCCACCTCGCGTAGTAGTCGTAGACTTAGATTCGACTTTGTGTTCTTTGTTATGACGAAGCACAAGTTGAAGGGTCCACGATCCCTAAAGCCGTAGCCATGGAAACGGCTGCGGGGGAGTTGAGAGCGCCGCGCCCGTAGCCGATGTGCCGGAGGGAGCAACTCCCGGTCCGGGAGCTCCCGTAGCCCCTGAGATCATAGAGGGGGGTAGATGTTGATGTGCTCCCGGAATCAATGTGTCAACCCACCCGTAAAAATACCGTACTACCGCCTAAACCAATCCACTTTGGTCATTAAGCGAGTAATAAAGTATCATCCTGTCATTGGTCGCCGGTTAACGCCGGGTAAATCACTTATATAGCAACAAGGATCGATATATGTGCATTAAAACTCACACGAAGGCGAGTCCAGAGATACAACATAATTAACATCCGAAATTTACCCCGAAGGGTTTAATTATTACAAACCGAAGTTTTTGTCATCACAAGATAGTTCGAGTTTTCGAAACAGCGGAATTAAACTAAGTGGGAAGCGAGAACACCACGGGAGGCCAGCCCTGATGCCTTCAGTCGTCATCCTCCACCCACTCCAGCTCCCGGCCGGCGGGATCTCTCCGGCCACACATCACCAAAAGCATTACCTGGATCAACAGATTATAGCAAGGCTGAGTATACTAATACTCAGCAAGACTTACCCGTCGGTGATAACTACTTCACCAACTCTAGACATGAAAGGCTTTTGGCTACTGGGTTTCTTTTGCTGAAAAGTACAAAGAGTATGTCCTTACTTTCAAGATTTTAGCACAAGTTCTAGTGGGTTTATTCTTTTCTAAATTATCCAATCTAGTACAAACGGTGTTGTACAAAACAATTAATCAAGCATAATGTTCTTCAACTTCCATCATTAGGGATCTCATGGCTAGTCGAGTAAGTAATCTCGGATAACGGTGAGAGGCCGACAATCGATTGATTCAAACCTTGCATGGTAGACCTAAACACACGGTGGGATTCCCCCGCGAGGGCAACCACCACACGGTTGCTAAAAATCCTCGGGTCGGTATAAAAGGCCACGGTCTTTGGTGCGGGCTATCCGGCATAAGCTGCGAGGCACCCCGACTCACCATACACCACCGGTAGCTAGCCGTGAGACGCATCCCAAGAGTAGTGACAAGTTAAATCCCTAACCGTCTCATTACGGTACTAGGCTTACCGGTCCCATTCCCGACAAGTGCTTAGTACATTCAAACACTTAACCCACAATAGCCATTGGACCGGAGTCCGCATCCCGTGCTCTTACCACATGAGCAATCCATTTAAGAGATCTTATGATTCCTATCTAGGAACCTATTCTCGCAAGTGACATCATCACCCGACTTGTAACGGACCTATAGCTTAGCAACTACCGACCTATCATACTAGTAAGGACATAGGTACCTAGGGATCATGCATCTAAGGTTCCATACAAATCTTGAACTTAAATGCACAAGCATCCATAGATAATTGTATATCAATTTGAAAAGCCGGGTCATATGCACCGGCTTGCCTTCGTCGCCTAAGTTAGCCCGAGCACCCTCGGTGTCGTTGAGTACTCCCACGTAATGCGGGGCGGCTTCCGCTTCTCCTTCCTCGGCTTCTGGGACGAGCGAGTAGTCACCGTCAGGAAGATCTACACGGAATGCAATGCAGTGTTCAGGTGATGTGATAGATTATTTATCTTATCCAACTCTTGTTGGTCATATTCACCTTAACAAATAATCAATTATTAGTTCCCTTTTCAAGAAGGTGATTATTGATATGTGTTTTATTCTTTTAATTAAACACTTAATTAGTGTTTCCTTTCATAATTGTTACTTCATGTGAGGATTTGATACTTCACCTTTCATTAGCACGGGTGTTTACAAAGATAATTATTTATAACTTAATTCTTTTAACAGCAAGGGTGTGTTCTTAGCCCTTAATTGAGTTTGACAACTTTTCACAAAAAGGGGTAAAAGGAGTAAAAGGCATTTTTCTAATTTAATCCAACATTAACCTATAAAAGGCTTCCAAGCTTTTATTAAATAATAAATCTCATAAAAATTCAGCAAAGGGTTTTTGGAGCATCAACATACCCATGTTAGGCCTCTAGACATACATATAATGCTTGGGCAACTAGAAATTTAATTACTTTGAAAAATAACAAAAGCTAGCTAGCAAACCAAGTTAAATGTATACAAAAATAAATAAGGATTCAAATGCTCCTAACTTCCTTACACATGTTCTCCGGTCCTAAACCAGCCTAGAAAACCAAGAAGTACACCTAGAACTCCTACTAATCGTGCATCATTGAATTACAAAGAAAAACATGCATAAATTAAGAATAATTACTTCGAGATCAATTAAAAATTGTGATTAATTCATCGGAGTAGCGTATCTTGGCATAACAAGACAGCATGCACAAGTTGGGCACAAAAACATAAATATTTTTCGCTACAAAAATCATCTAGGCGATTCTCGCATAAACGAGAAAACAATTCATATAAAAAGATTTACATCATAACTTTGTGCGGCGCGAGAGCTGGCCATAACATCACACACAACATATCCAAAAATTGAATACACGGGACTCATGAATTTTGAGTTATGGCGGATCTAGGTTTTTCACATTCCTATTTTTCATGCTAAAAATATCTAGAATCGGACTAGGTGAGTATAACAAAAGATGTAGTATTTTTCACAACGAATCCAACAAAATTGGGTATGCATTTTTATGATTTCTCTACAATTTTCTACGGAATTTACAAGATTCAGCAAAAGCCGCAACACTATTTAGGATGCAACTTACGAGCGGGTCCCCGGAACAGTCGATCCCTCACAAAAATGCCCCTAGTTCGCATAAAGAACCCCGGAACTTTTCTAAAGCTTGTAATGTGGCCCTTGGGGCATGGCCGCCGGCGGCTCCGGCCAAATTACTCGGCCAACCGGCGGCTATGGGCGGCCGGGCGCGGGCGGGGAACGGCCGCGGGTCCCCCGGGGCCTCGATTATTGCGCTCGGTTGGGGCAAGGACACCACCGGAGGGCGCGGCCGGCGGAGCGGCGCGGTGGCCGCCGCGGGCTCTCTTGCTCCGGCGAGGCCGCGTCTCCGGCGGGGCAAAAGGCGGTTTGGGAGGTTGGGATGGAGGTCCACGGTGGTGGTGGTGCGCTCAAGTTGGCCGGTGGCGGCTTAATTTCGGGGAGCTCCCCGTGCATACCGCCATGGCGACCCCGCAGCCGGTGGTTGCTCGGGGCGGCTCGGCACGGCGCGAAGACCGGCTCTAACTTCTTATAGACACCGACCGCTCTGCGCAGAAGTCTCGGCGCGCCAAGAGGCCGACCGCGGCAAGCGGCTTTGCCCGGCGAGCGGTGCGGGCGGCGCCCATACGGTGCGAGTGGCGACGCGGCATGGGGCGGCACCGAACTTGGGGGCGCCTTGGTGCGTGCGCGGCCTCTAGGCGTGCGACCTTGGGGGCGCGCGGCCTCGGGAAGGCGCGCATGGGGACGCGGGCCGACGGTACGGCACGCACGGCGTGGACGACGAGGAGTGACGCGCGGCGCGGGGATAAAAACGAGGCACCTCGGGGCGCGGTGTCGGCCTAGGGAAGGCGTGTGGCTTATGCGGCGTGCGGGCGCGGACGCCGAGGCGACGGCACGCGGCGCGCGGTGTGCGCGACGTAGCGCCCGTTTGAAATTGATTTACTCCAAAATTTTGTACTAAAGTGCACCAAACTTTGAATACCAATGTTATAGATCTCGGTAGCACCTACAACTTTCACAAAAGCCATATGGTGTTTTTCTCCACGGATTTTGCGGAATCGGCTTGCCAACTTAGAATGCCGCCATGTCTGCGTGAACAGGAGATGCCGGCGGTTGACCACGTTTTTCACCAATTTCCACTCAAAATTGGAAATGTCAATCTACATGAAAGTTGTGTCCCTCAACAAGCCTGGACAACTTTCATGAAGGTAGATTTTGAAGTGTTTATGTGAAATTTGGAGAACGCGGCAAAAGTTCCGGAGGTCGTTCATCGACATTAGGGTTTAAGCGGGGTTTGACCGTGTCTTTGACCAAGGGTTGACCACAGGGGTGTGTTGACTTGCTCTAGGGGGTCAATAGGGGTTGTTGGCTCAGTTTTCAAGGTGATGGCCTAGGTTGACCTAGGTTTGACCACTGTCGGCCGGTTTGACTCGGCAAATTCAGCCATTAGTGCTAATGACCCTAATTAAAAACCCGGGGCGTCACGCCTACCCCCTTAAGAAGAATCTCGTCTCGAGATTCGAAATCCCATGTACAAGATAGGGAAATAGGGAAGTGGTCCTCTACAATTTTCGGAAGTTACTTGGAGGGAGCAAACACGATGGGATTATTAGCCAAAGGGTATAACCACCATCGGTTCAAGATTAGCCCATAAGAGTAGTAAAAGGTGACAAGTAATGGAAAGCTTTTGCACGAAGTTTACTTGCGGATGCAAGCAGAAAGTATGGAGAGATAAATTGGTATAGGATCTTCGAACGACCTTGCTCCCATGTTATTTAGGTTGCAACCTTAGGTGGCATTGTTTCGTGCCACTATGGTGCAATGCTTTTCAACAATAGTGTGATGCACATGTTTATGGAGACACGGTGCATATGCTCATGTAGTATGGTGCTTATGATGAATGTTTCGGTTACCCACAAAATGAGTTAGTGATTGAGAGGACAATCACAGGTTGAGAAAGAGTATGTGTGGCGAGTCGCATTCTCACAACCATGATACCTAGAGCGCACCTAGTGGCAGTCATGTGGCTGCAGCGCACGTGATGCCCTAGGTTCCGTCGCGGCACCTTTGGTTATGGGACAATAGCATCACCAACATAAAGGATAAAGTAGGAGGTATTGAAATCGGCCATGCATATGCACGTTAGTTCCCCCAAGGTTCCCAAAGGCACATGCTATGCAAATGCATGCTCAAAAGGGACATGTTAATTAATTTATTTATTTTCAAAATGTTGTGAGCAAGACCATGAGGAATAAGCTCATGATTGAAAGTTCCAAGTAATCATAACAAGGATATCAATACCAAGAATATCTTATTTCTTCGACATGTTTTAAGGACAAAAGGGGTTGGAGGGAAAAACAAGTCGATGGAGATAATCATGTTGACAGGAGAAAACACCATTGAAGATTGAATTCTAAAATCTAGACATTCCCACTGACATGGTAAAATAGCATAAGTTCTTTTCTCATGCCGAGCAATGCTGGGTAGTAGTGTGTACAAAGGCACGGTTGTATGTTAGAACTCGAAGCGAGCACACATACATAATGACATAAAGTTACGGCGAGTTGTGAACAAAACTTCATAACATAAACCCGAGCTCCAAAAATTCTTGAATGTTGCGGTACTCAGCAAGATTATGAGACACATCTTGGGTATACAAAGATCCCTTAGAAAGGTTAGGAAGGTGCTTTAACTAAGCTAGATTTTAGATCCGATTCCGGGAAAGACAACAGGACAAAGGTTGACTAAACCGAGCATAACTTGAGATAGAGAAAAGTTATGACTGTGAATTGTTGTGAGCAGGAACTAGATTAGATTTGGAGCAACTTTTGTTTAACACACCTATTTTAATCACTCCTAGAACATGGTGTAAGAACATGACGAACAAGCTTTTACAAAATTTCGGCGGCATAACATCAAGCATGAGAGGTACTTCAGTTTTACAAAACACACACTAGAAAATCTTCCTTAGAGAGCACACAAGGTTTTGTTTTTGGGTCCATTTTTTTGTTTCGATTTTTAACATGCATGCAAGACATCCTATTCGACCTCACATGGCAATCAAGCCAAAAATCAAAGTTAGTTTGGTGGCAAGGCTTTTATTCGTCTCTCCCTATAATATCTAGTCGAGAGCTATACGGTACTTACTTAGCGACTAACAAAGCGCCGTTATGTACCCGCGGAAAAGGAACCTTCGTGCCGGCACGTCGGGAAAGCGTCCACATACATTACCGTTCACTATAGAAACGGCATCCATGCGTTAAGCCGCTGCATGGACGAGCGTCCAACCTCGAACACCCTCCGTTTGAATGGATTGTATCCTTGCCTCGCATATTCAACATGCGGAATGCTCACGTATGAAACACATGGTGACAACACAACTCATAAATAGACGCGAAGATGTGATCCGTAGAATGGATCACTCCATCAACCCTCGCAATTCCCGTGATGCGGCACGGCACACGTATAAAACATGAGGCTCATCTAGTTTGGTTGTGCAAGAAAGTAAGTCGACATAAAGTAAATGTCTTGGAAGTTAGCAAAATAAACCATAGGTTATTACGCCACACGAAAGAACCCAAAAATTCCCTCTAGGGCCTCCCCCCCTCAACTTAAAGATGTACCGGAGAAGGGGAAAAGCAAAGTGAAAGAGTGCCACGAAGTCGGCGAGGGTGACGACACCGTCACCATTGGAGATACCTCCGACGACAAGGATGGGGAGACGCTCCAAGAGCGGTTTCAGGCTGCGGTCCAAGTTCGGCCGTCCCGGATCGCCCAATATTCCCCTCATTGTCGAGAGGTCGGCTAGTCCGGAGGCTAGCCTTCTTGCGCCGCTAAGGAAACCACGCAATGTAGCGCGAAAACGCACCGCGAAAAAAGCGAAGATTACCGAATCAGCGCCGGAGGTGAGTTCGTCGAGTAGTGTAGTCGAGTACTTTCTATAGAGTGCGACGCTGAATCTTGAGTTTTCGCGGGATATTCCATCGTCCGACCCCGTGGACCAAGGGGGGGAAGAAACCCGGGACACGGTGGTGGAGGCGAATGAGAGGAGCCGAGTCCAACCCCCACCACCGAGGCATACGTGTCGGAGGCGGCACGGCGAGCGACCATCACCGACGAGCCGCGAGCATCGGTAGAAGAGAGGAGGCCGAACCCACCACAACTACCGGAGCCGTCGCCCCGCAGGTAGCCCGTGTTTAGGAAGAGGCGCCCGTGGAAGCCGGAATTGTTGATGTTGCCGGCATACTTGGCGCTCCGACCGTGACTATTGTCCGGTCAAGCACACGTGAGTATAACCAATCTCTCGAGTAGTTTAGGTAGATCTATGACCTTGCTTGCTAATCATCGAGTTCTCGTTATGCAAGAAATCCACCGATCCGTCCCGGGAAGATGAAGAACCCGGTCAACGGTCGATGAAGAAGACCGATCGGCGGGAGTTGAGGAATCGGCACCGCTTCCGCGGACAAGTGCCGTAGCACGGGCCATGGAGGCTACGCCGCGAGAAGCCACCATGGTAGAAGGTACGTGGACCGCGCCAATGGAAGCCACCCTGCGTAGTAGTCGTAGACATAGATTCGACTTTGTGTTCTTTGTTATGACGAAGCACAAGTCGAAGGGTCCACGATTCCCGAAGCCGTGGCCATGGAAACGGCCGCAAGGGGTGTTGAGAGCGTCGCGCCCATAGCCGAGGTGCCGAAGGGAGCAGCTCCCGGTCCGGGAGCTCCCGTAGCCCCCGAGATCATAGAGGGGGTAGATGTTGATGTGCTCCCGGAATCAATGTGACAACCCGCCCGGAAAATACCATACTACCACCTAAAACAATCAACTTTGGTCATTAAGCGATAATAAAGTATCATCCCGTCGTTAGTCGCCGGGTTAACACACGGTAAATCACATATATAGCAACAAGGATCGATATATATGCATTAAAACTCACACGAAGGCGAGTCTAGAGATACAACATAATTAACATCCGAAATTTACCCGTAAGGGTTTAATTATTACAAACCGAAGTTTTTGTCATCACAACGTAGTTCGAGTTTTTGAAACACCGGAATTTAATTAAGCGGGAAGCGAGAACACCACGGGAGGCCACTGAGGACCATGTGTGGTTCGAGGACCGGTGGATGGTCGCTTCCTTGTGTGATGAGTAATTGACAACGTTGTGTGGACCGATTCTTGGCTAAGTATTGCGGTGCGAGGTTGCGGCTTGACTCGTGTTGGTGCGGGTGAAGAAAAAGCGAGAAAGGTCGTTCTTTGGTGAGGCCTCCGGGTGTGGAGAAGACAAGTAGGCTTCGTTCGAGGGACCGGTGGCCGGCGGGGTCAAGTGCGGGCCGCATGGTGGCATGAACGAAGAAGATGAAGTCGTGGACGGTTTCTTGGTAGAGCCTCAAAACCAAGGTCGAGCCGGGACTACGTGGGAGCCGAGTCATGAGTGGAGATTGGCGGAGGCTACACCGAGTTCGCGGGGTTTGCGGTGGTTCACCGAAAACCACCGGGTTACTCGGTTGAGCCACAAAACCGAGGCCGAAGACTCGACGAGGAGGTGCGGCCACCCGGGCCGGTTCAACCGCCCGGGAGGGGCGGTCGGACCGCCCGGGGCCGGTCGGATCCACCGGGCCGGTCCTAACCGCCCGGGGGTGGCGGTCCGACCGCCCGGCCGCCGCGCCGAGAAGCTTCGAAGCGGAGGACACGCGTCGGGATCGCAAGGCGTGCGTCGAGGCTACGCAGGGTGCGGTCGCCGGGCATCCGTCCGATGGTGAAGACATCAAGAATTCCAAACTCGCCCTTGAGGGGCTTGTATCCCTAGTTAGTAGAGAGGGGCATTTTAGACATTCGGTTGCCGCCTATATAACTCAAGAGGTGAGAGGTTGGCGACCAACTCTTGGAACCCTAGCTCATTTGGTTTTTCCATTTTCGTTCTCTATTTTTCCCTAGGTTTTTAGAAGGCTAGTTTGAGAGCTTCATGTGAGATCTAGAGAGAGGGATGGATGTTTGGGTGGAAAACTAGACCTTGTACGAACCATTCATGGCATGTATAGAAGGTTCGGCGTGGTTCTTCATGGTGGTTTTCCCGTCTCTTTTGTGTTGATTTTCGGAGCTCTTTTTGGCGGTGTTTTGAGGACGATTTCTTGGGGTTTTTGGTGGGTGTCACGTATGAGGTTTTTGTGACTCTTTGGCTGGTGACTTTTCCCCCAAATCTCCTTTGAATCGGACTCGATTTGGTGGTTTTCGTTAGAACTCGAGTTCTTGACCTAGAGAAGCGATTTCTTCGATTCCTCTTGATTGTGAGCGTTTTGGGTCGATTCCTTTGAGGTAGAGGTTGCCCAGGAGGTAACCCAGCTATCCCCGAAGTTTGGCTGCAATCCGTGGAGTGATTCGGGAGATCGGGCGTGAGGAAGTTGAGGTTTGACCCGCGGGTTCGTTTTTACGGAAGGGGCGGTCTAACCGCCTACGGGGGCGGTCTAACCGCCGGGGTATTTCCGGGTCAAAGTTCCGTTTCGCCGGATTTTTCTCTCGTGAGTTTGTTCGTCTTGATCGGAGGAGTGTCCGGGTGAAATTTGGGGTCGTTCTCGTGCGGCTTGCTAGGTGTTCTTGTTTGGAGTTCGTTGCTGGGTACGGGAGGTTAGACCGCCCCCGGTAGCCGGTCTAACCGCCCCTAGGCCCTTGGGTGAAGTTTTGGTTTTCGCCAAGATTTTCCGGTAGCTAGCATGGCCTTGACCGAGAGATATCCGTTGGTGAAACCGTGGTGTGTTTTGGTGCTCGGAAGAGGCGTTTCGGAGGATTTCTTGGTTGCCGGGTGGAGGTGGTCTAACCGCCCCCTATACCCGGTCTAACCGCCCCCTCCGGTTAGCCGGCTTTCGAGTTATTTCCGCCGTCGGTGCTGCGTATGTGTTATGGTTGCCTGGTAGAGTTTGTTCCTAGGACCGGTAGCACTCCGGTGGCTACGTGGTTTTGGCAAACGGGAGGTAGAAGTGCGGAGCGTGTGATTTCGGGGGTTCGACCGAGCTAGTTCGTCTTGTCGGAGTTTCAATCTCCCTCGAGAAGAATTTTTATCGGCTCCCATTCACTCCCCCCCCTCTCCGGTCGCCTTATCGGTCCTTCAAGTGGTATCGGAGCCGGTTCGGGTCTTTATTGACTCTAACCGCCCTAAGATCCGGGGATGGCGTACCAGGAACGGGGTTCGGGTCCTCCACACTTCGATGGCAAGAACTACCAGATGTGGAGCAAGCGGATGGGTGCGTTCCTCCGCGGAAAGGGTCAGCCTCTGTGGGATGTCACGGTGGACACAGGCTATGTTCAGTCGATGGATTTCCTTGCTCCAGGGTCGAGGGACAGATTCGACGCCAACAATAAGGCGGTCGACTACTTGTTCCGTGCTTCGTGTCAGTCTGAGTTCGATCGGGTGCACACCGAGCACTTGGCTTGTAGGATTTGGGCTGTGTTGAAGGAGGCTCATGTTGGGAACGCCCGGTGTTCGAGGCACGGTTGTATGCGACCTACGGAGAGAGTACGAGAACTTCACTCATCTCCCCGGTGAGTCCATCGATGCCTTGTTCCGCAGGTTCACGGTGGTTGTGAACAACATGAGGGCCAATGTGGACGTGCTCCCGTACGATGATCATGATAGAGCGGTCAAGCTCTTACACTCTTTGGATCGTACGATATGGGGCGGGAAGTTCGAGGCCATAGTCGAGTCGGAGAGGTACGATACTCTGACGGTGAACGAGCTGTTCTCGAAGCTCAAGTCGGCTGAGGTGGATAGGGGCATGACTGCCAAGCTCGAGGGACCGACTGACTCCCATAGTCTTGCCCTCGTTGGTGGTTCCAAAGGAAAGACTAACTCTAACCCATCCACCAGGATGTTCTCGTTTTCCTCTTTGATGTCTATGCCAGATGAGGAGTTTGATGACCTTGGAGAGGACGAGCTGGCGCTGTTGACGAGGCGGTTCGAGAGGCCGCATGAGAACCGCGTGAACATGAGGAGGAACACGAGGACACCGCTTCCGGTGCGGCAAGCGGGACACTTCGTCGCCGACCGCCCGCAGAAGGCCGAGAGCAAGGACGGCTACAAGCACAAGCCGAGGATGAATGATGGCAAGTACCGTTCGAGGCGCGACCACAAGAGCAAGCACAAGAACGGTACAAGGACGAGCGACGATCGAGGAAGAAGGAGGGCCGAGGCAAGGCCCGAGCGATGGTTGGAGCGAGCGACGTCGACTCCGGTTCCGCGTACTCCACCTCGAGCTCGAGCGAGCGGCGAAGACGAGGGAGATCGCCGCAAGAACAAGAGGTCGTCCAAGAACCCGAGCGGGCCGAGCCGCCGCGAGAGACGGCCTCGCACCATGGCGCCGAGCTCCGGCAGCAAGAAGAGCACACGGAGCGACTCGGACTCCGAGTCCGACGACGAGGTGCGTGATGAACTTCCCTTCTTGCGCCGGGAGAATGAGAGGCTTGGCTCTTTGCTTGATAACCGTGATGACATGCTTAGAGAGGCCAAGAAAATGAGGAAAGAGCTTAGGGCTTCACTCGAGGATGCTAGGACTAGAGTGGGTGAGCTAGAGACACGAGGTGCTTGATAGCAAGCTTGAGATTGATTCGCTTAAGGCTAGCCCCGTTGTTGCCGATGAAAATGATTGTCTTGATTGCTCCATATTCCTTGCCGATTTTGCTTTGTTTAAGGAGAAGCATGCCTCCAAGTGTGAGGAACTAGATGTGCTTAGGGTTGAAGTGGCCGAGCTTAAGTCTAGACTCGCTTTGCTAGGTGCTTGCACTTCTTGCCTCGTTTTGCATGCTAAGATTGATGAGTTGCATGCTTACACTAGTTCGCTCGAGGCTAAATTGAAGGAACCCATGCCTACATCCTGCTCTACTTGTGAAATGCATGCATTGAAAAATTTGGAGCTTGCACATTATGTTGATCGCTTGCGGGATGAGAATGATGACTTGAGGAAGTTGATGGGTTGGTTGTCCGGTCATGAGCCTCGGTTGAGGATGATGATCGAGGCCTTTAAGAGGCAAGATGGTGAGGGGCTTGGGGCAAACAAGGTTGGTGAAGGAAGTGGAGAGAATATCCCGGAGCCACCAAAAACCCACCACAAAAATGATTTCCCTCCAAAACCCAACCATCTTAGGAACCGACTAGACACAACCCCGGCTCCACCTATATTTCCTACACCCACAAATGATCTCCAAAAGCCCATCAAGTTTGTGAGCACTTCGGGGAAAGTGTTCTTTGGGAAAGTGAGAGAGAAGGCAAGTGAGGAGAAATCGGTGGAGGAGTTGAGTGGAGAGAAACCAAGCGAGCAGCCCCAATCCAAGCCAAAACCTAAGCTTGTGAGGTTCCGTTGTGGCCATTGTGGGAAGGAGGGTCACAAGGATGAGTTTTGCTTCAAGAGGAAGCGGGAAGAGAGGATGGCAAAGGAGTGGGCGAACAAGGATAGGTACAACCCTTCCCATGGTGTACCTAAGCCTCGTATGCCACTACCCGGGGGTAAGGCCGTGGTGAGAAGTGTTCCGGCATGGGGAGACGCGAGTTCCCCCGGCCGAGGAGCCGTTCCGGAGGGGGCGGTCGGACCGGCCCGGCTAGGCGGTCGACCGGCCCGGCCCGCAGGGGGGCGGTTAGACCGGCACGGCTAGGCGGTTTAACCGCCCCCCCCCCCCGGCACTCGGGCGGAGTGGTTTTCGAGGTGGTGAGTCGAGAGGTTTCGGGTCCGGAGGTGGAGTTGCTGGTGGTTGGTCCGGAGAGACAAGCGGGTGGTCGGTTGCTAGGCATTCTCCCCCTCGAGGTCACTACGGGGATGGGAGGAGTCGTAGCTTTGAGAAGGAGAGGAGGGACGCTCCACGGGTTGTGTTCCGTGGTTTTGGTCCTCCTCCGTGCAAGGAGGGGTGGTTCCCTCGGAGTGGTTACCGAGGTGGTGTTCGTGGTGGTAGCTATGGTAGGAAAGATGGCTTGATGTGTGCTAACCCCACTTTCGAGCAAATGGCTCGGCACCGGTTTTCCTCCTTTGGTACTAACCCCGATCTTCGAGTCGTTTGTTCGCTCACGTGCTCGTTTTTGAATTTCGGGTGGGAGACTTGAAGAACATTTGGTTGATTGACTCCGGTTGCTCAAGACATATGACCGGGGACGGGGGTGGTTCTCAAGTCTCGTCCGGTGGTGACGAAGAGGTACATCACCTTTGGGGACAATGGGCGTGGGCGTGTGCTTTCGGAAGGTGAGATAAAAGTGAGTGACAAGATCACTGCGAGGCGTGTTGCTCTTGTTCAATCGCTGGGGTACAATTTGCTTTCTCGTGTCTCGGTTGTTGGATGAGGGCTTTGAGGTGTTGTTTCGGCCGGGTGGTTCTCGGATTGTGGACTCTCGAGGGGACCTTGTTTGTATGGTCGTTCCCGAGGGTCGGGTGTTTCGTGCTGATTTTTCTCGCTCTTCGGGTGTTGAGCGTTGTTTCTTGGCCGGTTCTTCGAGTGAGTTGTGGAGGTGGCATAGGAAGTTGGGTCACTTGAGCTTTGACCTTTTGTCTCGCTTGAGTAAACTCAATTTGGTCCGAGGATTGCCATGGTTGAAGCTTGAGAAAGAGTTGGTTTGTGCTCCGTGTAGGCATGCCAAGATGGTGGCCTCTTCTCACCCGCCTCTCACCGATGTGATGACTGAGCGTCCATGCGAGCTGCTCCATATGGACCTTGTTGGCCCGGCTCGTGTGCGATGCCGGGTGGGAAGTGGTATGTCCTTGTTGTGGTGGACGACTTTTCTCGGTATGCGTGGGTGTTCTTTCTTGAGGAGAAGGGGGAGACGTTTGGTTTTGTTCGAGATCTAGTCTTGAGGTTGAGGAACGAGAGGCACGGAGATGCCATACGAGCTATCCGCAAGGTGATAATGGCTCGGAATTCGGGAACTCTCGTTTTGAAACCTTTTGTCATGACTTGGGTCTTGAGCACCGGTTTTCGAGTCCGTATACGCCTCCCCGAATGGTGTTGTGGAAAGGAAGAACGGGACCTTGTGCGAGATGGCTCGGACGATGCTTGATGAGCATAGGACTCCGAGGAGGTATTGGGGCCGAGGCGGTGAATACCGCATGCTATGTGTCGAACGGAATATACCTCGAGTGCACAAGAAGAAGACATGCTATGAGTTGATGCATGGTCGCACACCCAAAGTGAGTCACTTCCATGTCTTTGGTTGCAAGTGTTTCATTCGAAGAAAGGCGAGGAAGTTGGATAAGTTTGAGGCTAGGTCTCGTCGATGGCATTTTCTTTGGCTATGCATCTCATTCTAGAGCATATCGTGTGCTCAATCTTGAAACTAACCAAATCGTGGAGACTTGCGAGGTAACCTTCGACGAGACAGAGCCACGTAGTCGGCTTGTCTTTGAGTGTGCGGGTGATGATGAGCTTGGCGAGGAGATCTTTCGGGAGGAGGAGCATGAACATGGTGATGATGAGGATGGCGGTGCGGTGCCCCCGCCGAACATGTACCCACTACTTCGACTACGATGATGGATGGACCCTCTGCTACACCTACGACGACAAATCAAGAACGAGGAGAAGCCGATGTTGAGGGGGAGGTAGCTTCGAGGCGAGAACCTCCCCGGCGAGTTCAAGTGGATCACCCCGGCTTCGAGGATCATCGGCGACATGAATGAACGCACTACACGGTCGAGGATGATATGAGCGGGGAGTTCGAGATGAGCATGATGGGTGAGTTGCGCTTCTTCCTCGGGCTACAAATCAAGCAATCAAAGGAAGGAACATTCGTGCACCGTGGCTAAGTACACCAAGGACATTGTGAGGAAGTTCAAGATGGAGGACTCCAAAGCTATGACGACACCGATGAGTACGACTACGGCTCTTGATGCGGACGAGGAAGGTGAACACGTGGACCAGAAGGAGTACCGGAGCATGATCGGGTCACTCCTCTACTTGACGGCGACGAGGCCGGACATACAGTTCTCGGTGTGTCCGTGCGCTCGTTTTCAAGCGTCTCCGAGGACTTCGCATCGGCAAGCGGTGAAGCGAATTTTCGTGTACTTGCGTCACACTCCCGACTTCGGCCTTTGGTACTCCGCGTCCTCTTCTTTGGCGCTTCATGGTTTTTCGGACGCGGATTTTGCCGGTGTCGGTTGGATAGGAAGTCCACTTCCGGGACTTGCCGATTTTGGGTTCTTCGTTGGTGTCTTGGTCTTCCCGTAAGCGGTCGAGTGTTGCTCAATCCACGACCGAAGCCGAGTATGTTGCCGTTGCTAGTTGTTGCTCTCGGCTCCTTTGGATCACCTACACCATGAGTGACTTTGGTGAGGAGTATATCCATGTCCCACTTCAATGTGATAGCACCGGTGCCATAAGTGTTGCAAAGAACCCGGTGCTCCATTCTAAAACCAAGCACATAGAAGTGAGGTATCATTTTCTGAGAGACAACGTTGAGAAAGGAAAGATAGCGTTGATCCATGTACCCACACATGACCAACTAGCCGATATTTTCACCAAACCCCTAGATCAAGCAACTTTCACTCGTTTGCGGGGGGAACTTGGTGTGTGTTTGATTTCTTGAGTTGGGTGTGTGGGGGCTTTCTTTTGCCGGTGGTGTCGAGCCCGTTTTGCCTCCCCTCGAGGAGCCGGTTTGTAGCATATGTATAGCTTTCGTTGGTGCATTTCTTGCATTTGGCATTGCATATGTAACATGATGTATAGGCATCCTTGTATCTTAGATTGCACGCATTTTGTATCATATGCATTGGATAGGAAAAGCTTCTCCTATATACAATGTTTACCATGGGTTGCTATATATGTTCTTGTGAGCTTGTTTGATATGCTACGGTTAGTTTGGCTTAGCTCTTGATGATCTTGATGAATGATCCATGGTTGATGGCTAATTTTTGAAAAATGTCACATACATGCTCTCTCATGTGTAAATGCCTATATATGATCTTGACGTGTTTTAGTGGCTTTGCTATGCTTACTTTGTGGTTGAATAGCTAGTTTATTGATCATATGGAGCCAAAGGCTCACTTGCCATCATGAATGTTTAGCCCTCTTGCTTAATCTTGTGGAGGGGCATAAGTTCCTTTTTGTCGCAAAGACATTTCATGTACCATCTACAAATCTGAAAATGAAATGAAAAATGCTTGGAAAATATGTTCCCATGTCATATGTGCTGAAATTAATTTGCTTTGGGTGCTAAACCGTTGCATGATGCCTACCAATGAGAAGTCTCATACATAGAAGTAGGCACATGGCTCGGTGGCTTTGACATGACATGAGGTGTTTTTGGGTGTTTATGATGGTCTTATGATTAGAATGGCTGTCCTAGCATGAAGTTTGAGTGGCTTTGCCATTTTGATATGTTTTGCTCATGTTTAGGTATTTGCTTGTGAGAGAGTAACTTTTCGCAAAATTACTAAAATCCTTTTTAGCCTTGTCCAATGGTTGTGAAACTTGGTGATCACGTAGTTAAGGTCTTTACGAACCTGTCGAGTATCTAACTTGCTCATTTGGGCTTGTGTAGCTCCTTGTGATGAATTTTGTATATTCGAGAAGCTATATGTTGCAAGTTTTCGCATTTTGCCTTGATTCATGCATTGTCAACAAGGGGGAGAAGTTTGTGCATGTTTTGGGCACTCGGGAGTGTTTGGAAGGTGTTCCAATTGTTTCGGGAAATTTTTGGGCGGTTTGGTGCGGGGCCGGTTTCTTTGGGCGGTCTAACCGCCCCCGTGCGGTCGGTTCGGGCAGAGGCGGTCTAACCGCCCGGGCGGCGGTCTAACCGCCCGGGCGAGGTGAGCGGGTTTTTGCTCTTTGTTGCATTCCCGAGTTGCATTGATGCATGTGTTCGGGGGAGTGTCTTGTGGCTCGGGGGGAGCTTGCATTTGTACGGGGGGAGCTCTTTGTGGTGTTCGAGTTTTGCTTTGGTGGTTTGCGCTCTTTGCTTGAGTCGTGTTTTGTCTCGGATGTGTCGAGCCGTTGCCCTTGCCTAAGGGGTCCGAGACTTGTCTTCTTCAAGTGATCTTGCTCTTTGCCTTTCTTTGGCTTTCGATCGCTTGTTGGGGTTTCTTTTTATTTGTTTCTTTTCTTTTCCTTTTCTCTTATGTTACTTCATGTGAGTATGTTGTCAATGCACTCATCAAGGGGGAGATTGAGGACCATGTGTGGTTCGAGGACCGGTGGATGGTCGCTTCCTTGTGTGATGAGTAATTGACAACGTTGTGTGGACCGATTCTTGGCTAAGTATTGCGAGGTGCGGGTTGCGGCTTGACTCGTGTTGGTGCGAGGTGAAGAACAAGCGCGAAAGGTCGTTCTTTGGTGAGGCCTCCGGGTGTGGAGAAGACAAGTAGGCTTCGTTCGAGGGACCCGGTGGCCGGCGGGGGTCAAGTGCGGGCCGCATGGTGGCATGAACAAGAAGATGAAGTCGTGGACGGTTTCTTGGTAGAGCCTCAAAACCAAGGTCGAGCCGGGACTACGTGGGAGCCGAGTCATGAGTGGAGATTGGCGGAGGCTACACCGAGTTCGCGGGGTTTGCGGTGGTTCACCGTAAAACCACCGGGTTACTCGGTTGAGCCACAAAACCGAGGCCGAAGACTCGACGAGGAGGTGCGGCCACCCGGGCCGGTTCAACCGCCCGGGAGGGGCGGTCGGACCGCCCGGGGCCGGTCGGATCCACCGGGCCGGTCTAACCGCCCGGGGGTGGCGGTCCGACCGCCCGGCCGCCGGCGCCGAGAAGCTTCGAAGCGGAGGACACGCGTCGGGATCGCAAGGCGTGCGTCGAGGCTACGCAGGGTGCGGTCGCCGGGCATCCGTCCGATGGTGAAGACATCAAGAATTCCAAACTCGCCCTTGAGGGGCTTGTATCCCTAGTTAGTAGAGAGGGGCATTTTAGACATTCGGTTGCCGCCTATATAACTCAAGAGGTGAGAGGTTGGCAGCCAACTCTTGGAACCCTAGCCCATTTGGTTTTTCCATTTTCGTTCTCCATTTTTCCCTAGGTTTTTAGAAGGCTAGTTTGAGAGCTTCATGTGAGATCTAGAGAGAGGGATGGATGTTTGGGTGGCAAACTAGACCTTGTACGAACCATTCATGGCATGTATAGAAGGTTCGGCGTGGTTCTTCATGGTGGTTTTCCCGTCTCTTTTGTGTTGATTTTCGGAGCTCTTTTTGGCGGTGTTTTGAGGACGATTTCTTGGGGTTTTTGGTGGGTGTCACGTATGAGGTTTTTGTGCCTCTTTGGCTGGTGACTTTGCCCCCAAATCTCCTTTGAATCGGACTCGATTTGGTGGTTTTCGTTGGAACTCGAGTTCTTGACCTAGAGAAGCGATTTCTTCGATTCCTCTTGATTGTGAGCGTTTCGGGTCGATTCCTTTGAGGAAGAGGTTGCCCGGGAGGTAACCCGGCTATCCCCGAAGTTTGGCTGCAATCCGTGGAGTGATTCGGGAGATCGGGCGTGAGGAAGTTGAGGTTTGACCCGCGGGTTCGTTTTTACGGGAAGGGGCGGTCTAACCGCCTACGGGGGCGGTCTAACCGCCCGGGGTATTTCCGGGTCAAAGTTCGTTTCGCCGGATTTTTCTCTCGTGAGTTTGTTCGTCTTGATCGAGGAGGAGTGTCCGGGTGAAATTTGGGGTCGTTCTCGTGCGGCTTGCTAGGTGTTCTTGTTTGGAGTTCGTTGCCGGGTACAGGGAGGTTAGACCGCCCCCGGTAGCCGGTCTAACCGCCCCTAGGCCCTTGGGTGAAGTTTTGGTTTTCGCCAAGATTTTCTCGGTAGCTAGCATGGCCTTGACCGGAGATCTCTCGTTGGTGAAACCGTGGTGTGTTTTGGTGCTCGGAAGAGGCGTTTCGGAGGATTTCTTGGTTGCCGGGGTGGAGGCGGTCTAACCGCCCCCTATACCCGGTCTAACCGCCCCCTCTCGGTTAGCCGGCTTTCGAGTTGTTTCCGCCGTCGGTGCTGCGTGTGTGTTATGGTTGCTTGGTAGAGTTTGTTCCTAGGACCGGTAGCACTCCGGTGGCTACGTGGTTTTGGCAAACGGGAGGTAGAAGTGCGGAGCGTGTGATTTCGGGGGTTCGACCGAGCTAGTTCGTCTTGTCGGAGTTTCAATCTCCCTCGAGAAGAATTTTTATCGGCTCCCATTCACTCCCCCCCTCTCGGTCGCCTTATCGGTCCTTCACCGGCCCCGATGCCTTCGGTCGTCATCCTCCACCCACTCCGGCTCCCGGCCGGCGGGATCTCTCCCGGCCACACATCACCAAAAGCATTACCTCGGATCAACAGATTATAGCAAGGTCGAGTATACTAATATTCAAAGAAGACTTACCCATCGGTGATAACTACTTCACCAACTCTAGACATGAAAGGCTTTTGGCTACTTGGGTTTCTTTTGCTGAAAAGTACAAAGAGTATGTCCTTACTTTCAATATTTTTAGCACAAGTTCTAGTGGGTTTATTCTTTTCTAAATTAGCCAATCTAGTACAAACAATGTTGTACAAAACAATTAATCAAGCATAATTTTCTACAACTTCCATCATTAGGGATCTCATGGCTAGTGGAGTAAGTAGTCTCGGATAATGGTGAGAGGCCGACAATCGATTGATTCAAACCTTGCAAGGTAGACCTAAACACACGGTGGGATGCCCCTGCGAGGACAACCACCATGCGGTTCCAAAAAATCCTCGGGTCGGGATAAAAGGCCACGCTCTTTGGTGCATGCTATCCGGCATACCCCGCGAGGCACCCGGACTCACCATACACCACCGTAGCTAGCCGTGAGACACATCCCAAGAGTAGTGACGAGTTAAATCCCTTCTCGTCTCATTAAGGTACTAGGCTTACCGGTCCCATTCCCGACAAGTGCTTAGTACATTCAAACACTTAACCCACAATAGCCATTGGACCGGAGTCCACATCTCGTGCTCTTACCACATGAACAATCCATTTAAGAGATATTATGATTCCTTTCTAGGAACCTATTCTCGCGAGTGACATCATCACCCGACTTGTAACGGTCCTATAGCTTAGCGACTACCGACCTATCATACTAGTAAGGACACAGGTACCTAGGGATCATGCATCTAAGGTTCCATACAAATCCCGAACTTAAATGCACAAGCATCCATAGATATTTGTATATCAATTTGAAAAGCCGGGTCATATGCACCGGGCTTGCCTTCGTCAACTAAGTTAGCCTGAGCACCCTCGGTGTCGTCGAGTACTCCCACGTACGCGCGGTGCGGCTTCCACTTCTCCTTCCTCGGCTTCCGGGACCAGCAAGTAGTCACCGTCAGGAAGATCTACACGGAATGCAATGCAAGGTTCAGGCGATGTGATAGATGATTTATCTTATCCAACTCTTGTTGGTCATATTTACCTTAACAAATAATTAATTATTAGTTCCCTTTTTAAGAAGGTGATTATTGATATGTATTTTATTCCTTTAATTAAACACTTAATTAATGTTTCCTTTCATAATTGTTATTTCATGTGAGGATTTGATACTTCACCTTTTATTAGCACAGGTGTGTACAAAGATAATTATTTATACATTAATTCTTTCAACAGCAAGGGTGTGTTCTTATCCCTTAATTGAGTTTGACAACTTTTCAAAAAAATGGGTAAAAGGAGTAAAAGGCATTTTCCTAATTTAATCCAACATTACCGTATAAAAGGCTTCCAAGCTTTTATTAAATAATAAATCACCTAAAAATTCAGCAAAGGGTTTCGGAGCATCAACATACCCATGCTAGGCCTCTAGACATACATATAATGCTTGGGCAACTAGAAATTTAATTACTTTGAAAAATAACAAAAGCTAGCTAGCAAACCAAGTTAAATGTATACAAAAATAAATAAGCATCCAAATGCTCCTAACTTCCTCACACATGTTCTCCGGTCCTAAACCAGCCTAGAAAACCAGCAAGTACACCTAGAACTACTACTAATCGTGCATCATTGAATTACAAAGGAAAACATGCATAAATTAAGAATAATTACTTCGGATCAATTAAAAATTGTGATTAATTCATCGGGGGTGTATCTTGGCATAACAAGGCAAAGATGCACAAGTTGGGCACAAAAACATAAATATTTGTCGCTACAAAAATCATCTAGGCGGATTTCGCATAAATAGAAAACAATTCATATAAAAAGATTTACTTCATAACTTTGTGCGGTGCGAGAGCCGGCCATAACATCGCACACAACATATCCAAAAATTGGATACGGGGGACTCATGGATTTTGAGTTATGGCGGATCTAGGTTTTTCACATTCCTAATTTTCATGCTAAAAATATCTAGAATCGGACTAGTTGAGTATAGCAAAAGTTGTAGTATTTTTCACACCGAATCCAACAAAGTTGGGGTTTGCATTTTTATGATAATTCTACAATTGTCTACGGAATTTACAAGAATCGGCAAAAGCTGAAACACTATTTAAGAAGCAACTTACGAGCGAGGTCCCCGGAATAGTCGATCCCTCACAAAAACGCCCCCGGTTCGCATAAAGAACCCTAGAACTTTTCCAAATCTTGCAATGTGGCCCCTTGGGGCATGGTCGGCGGCGGCTCCGGCCGACCCCGGCCGGCCCGGCGGCCATGGGCGGCCGGCGCGGGCGGGGAACGGCCGCGGGTCCCCGGGGCCTCGATTATTGCGCTCGGTTAGGGGCGGGGACACCACCGGAGGGCGCGGCCGGCGGAGCGGGGCGGTGGCCGCCGCGGGCGCTACTACTCCGGCGAGGCCGCGTCTGCGGCGGGGCAAAAGGTGCTTGGAGGTTGGGATGGAGGTCCATGGTGGTGTTGGTGCGCTCAAGTTGGCGGTCCGGCGGCTTACTCCGGGAGCACCCCGTGCGGGTCGCCATGGCGACCCTACGGGGCGGCGGTTGCTCGGGGCGGCTCGGCACGGCACGAAGACCGGCTCTTACTTCTTATAGACGGCCGACCGCTCCGCGCAGGGAGTCTCGGTGCGCCAAGAGGCCGACCGCGACAGGCGGCTTTGCCGGCGGGCGCGTGCGGCGCGCGCCGTGCGGCGCGAGTGGCGACGTGGCACGGGGCGGCACCGAACTCGGGGCGCCTTGGTGCGCGCGCGGCCTCGGGGCGTGCGACCTTGGGGGCGCGGGCCTCGGGAAGGCGCGCATGTGTGACACCCTAAAATTCCATCACTGAAATTTCTTAGCAACTTAAAATTAGTCTTAAGGATTTAAGGAGATTAAATTGCTAATTAAATTGAGCTCTAAAAATATTAAAGATAAATTAATAAACTTAGAGACAACAAGTGTATGTGCATCATCTTTTGACTTGCATGGTTTTTGGTTACTTGTGTGGTTTCTAAAAAGTCTATAAAATTCTTGAGAAAAGTTTGAAAAAGTTTGAATTGAATTAGAGTTGAAAAATGGTTTGAAAAAGAAGTTTGGAAAAAGAAAAGAAAAAAAAACAAAATCGAAAGACGGCTCCTTTTCGGCCCCGGGCGGCCCGGCCCGGCCTCCCGCGTCGGCCCACCTTCCCCCCTCCCCTTTTCTTTTTTCTTTGAGCCGGCCGACCGCGGGGCCCACCCGTCAGCGCTTCCCCTTCCTTTCCCCCTCTCCCCTTTCCTTTCCTCTGCACGGCGGCGCCGCCGCGGATCCCGCTGCGCCCGCCCGCCTTCCTTTGCTCCCTCTGGCCATCAAGGTGGTCAATCAAGCGCCGGAGCACCAGGGATTAGTTACCCCCCTTTAATCCTCATCAGTTTCCCTTAATCCCGCCCTAATCTTTTGGAATCCGACCGCCGCGCGCCCATGGCCATAGGCACGGCCGCCACTTCCTTTTTTTCTCCTTCCCTTGTCCTTTAAAAGCTGTGCTCAGGCCTTGCACGCCTTTCTCTTTTCCCACCCGAGCAGGCTTAGCATCGCCCCACGCACTCGCTTGCGCCCTTGCCGTCGATCCCCGGCCGCCAAGTCATTGTTGGCCGCCGGTGTTGCTCGTCGTCGGTGAAGGGCTTCTCCCTTCCTTTGCTTCCTGTTTTGCGATGCGCTTGATGCTCATCGAGTTCCCCTCGCCGCAGTCGCCTTCCTCATCGCGCACGTCGGCCGCACGTGGAGCTCGCGCCCCTGTTTCCGCCGGAGCTCGCCGCCGTCGACGTTTTCCTCGCTGCCGCCTCTTCCTCGCCTGTGAACACATTCCACGCTTCTTCACGTGATGAGCATCAACATCCCAGTTGATTTTCCCCTGAACTCCCGCCGCAACACCGCGCCCGCACGCCGGCGAACCCCGCGCCGCCCCACTTCGGTGCCGGCCCGCCGTGGTAGCACGATCCGCCACCCTAAACCCCTGGAGGGGTGCGCATGCCGCTCGGCTACGCGTAGGGCCCGCCCGCGCACGAAACGGTGCCCCACAGCTCGGTCTTGGGTTGCGCCGGCGAAGCCGCCGCCGCGCACACGCCACGCTACGGCGACGCCGCCGCCGCCCTCGCTCGCACGCATTCCGGGCCGTCCGATCCGAGATGAGCGACCGGATCACGTACCCTTTCATTTGTTGAGGCCGGTCCACCATGGACCCATGGACCGCGCCCACGGCCAGGTCCACGGCATCCTTGGCCGTTGGATCAGCGATCCATGGCTCGGCCCGAGCCGTTTAGCTTAAAGAGCCCCTGAACTTTTATGTTTTAGCAAGCCGGTCCTTCCACCTTTAAGAATTGTCACAGATAGGTCCTGTTCTTTACGTTTTAGCCCCTGGCTAGCCTAAATTCTTTATATAAAAGTCCTTTTCACTCCTTTTTGCACCTAGACCCCTCTGATTTCATTTATAAAAATGTTTTAGCCCCTGATTTTATTCATAAACAGCCCTGTAAACTTAGTTTTCTTGCAGATAGGCCCCTGTAAACTGTTTTAATCATATCTTTCTCATTTTAACTCCGTTTTTAGCGTTCTATATACCGAAATGATCGTCTCGACGAGTAGAATCTTTTAAACAGTAAATTTACCAGTTTTGTTACTGTTTGGTGTACTGTTTTGTTTATTGTTTGTTATCCATGTTTGACTCGTAGATATCGTGCCTGTTTCGTCTGAGCTCCCTGTCGGAGGTGATCAGGAAGAGCCTGTCTTCGAGGAGGATTTCACCCAGCTTGTAGAGGAAGGCAAGTGGCTTTCCCCCTCTGCATAATCTTTTTGAACCTATGACACTGCATGCTAAACAATGTTTACTATTCCCGTTGTTATGCATAAATCGATGGGCAAAAACCAAGTTAAGGACTTGACTAGATGCTTTACCACTTTACCTTGATCAACCCTGTTTAAACAAATGTTTGGGGTAGATAAATGCTTAGTTTGCTCTACATGAGTTGGTTATGCTCTGTTTATGTTATACATCTCGCTTTTGCTTAGATAATGTGTTTGTGTTTAAAACAAGATAACTTGATTCATAATCGGAACATGGAGAACCACCCAAGATAACAAGACAACCACAGTCCACATGGCTCGGCTTAGCCAATTAATTAGGAGAGTGGGTTAGCCGATAGCTCTTTTCCGAGAGGGGCACGGGGGCCGGAGTTGAAGGGGTATAGCCCGGTCCTTTTGGGGTAGCAGCCTTGGCTAAGGTGTTGACCACTAGGGAGGGTTATGGTCCGCTCCGCCGTCCGTAATCGTTGCGGGCTGTTGGTTTCTCTTCTTTCCTTTGTAAAGGCTTCGTAGTGGACCCCTAGCCACTCACCTTGGAAGTGTTTAAGGGTCTAGCTAACCCGGGCAAGATGGGGAACACGAACTGTGGGTAAAGTGTACAACCTCTGCAGAGTGTAAAACTGATCGATCAGCCGTGCTCACGGTTACGAGCGGCTTGGACCCTCACATGATTAATAAACTTGAAGACTAATGCAAATCATGGGTTGGTGGTTTGGTTTGAGGTTTCTTTTAAGGTTAAGTGGGTTGGTATACACTTACACCTAGTAATTAGGTGCTTGCTAATAAAACTTGACCAACTTATAAAATGCTTACCGCTGTGAACCATAGCCTATCCTTGATAGCCTTGCATTTTCCCCCACTTTCCGAGCCGCAACCATAAGTGTGCTCACCCTTGCTTACCGCCGTTCGCAGGAGAACGTCGGAGGCGAGGACGAGTACCGGAGTGACTTCGAGGAGTTCTAGGCATGCGGATCCCCCGCTCATCATGCCCGTGGATGTCGGCGATGGAGTTGCTCGTCGTCGTTTAGTTAACGTCTTGTTCGGACCTTCGAGTCCACCCCTATGGATGTAATAATGGATATCATACTGGTTTAAACTCTTGTACGTCTTATTACAGCAATGGTATTACTCTCATTTTGTCTATCATGTGTGTGTAAAATGATCCCGGCGCACATATGAGATGCATTCGGTTTTCCTTGTAAAATCGGGTGTGACAAAGTGGTACCGAGACGTGATGACCGTAGGTCGCGGCCTTAGTTAGAAATGGACGAAATTAAGGATTCATGTTCTAGAAAGCCTTATCATGCTTCAAATTATCTTATTTACGCATTAAAAATCTAATTGAATTTTGTTTATCATTTTAAACTATCATTTTGATTTATTCCGTACTCGAGATCGGCTTTGCTTTGACGGATGGCCGGGACTTACATGACCCCTTGCAAGAGCACCGGTGGGCGTTTTCCTTCGGACGGTGGCCCCTCGCCATCGTCTTGAAGATGTTGAGGAGGAACAGGAGGAGTTCCGGCCGCAGGTTGAGGTAGAGGAAGACCCGAGAGGAGATCCAACCGGAAGAAGAAGAGGATCCCGAAGAAGTCGAGATGGAGGAGGAGGAGCCGGAAGAGCCATTGGAACGGCCACGGTACGATGGCACGGTGCTAGAGGCGGACGCGGATGGAGACATCGTGATCTCACCGGCGCCCGCAACACAATGAGGAAGCACCCCCCGCACCTCGCCGATCCCGTGCCGGAAGGTGAAGAAGGTGACCCGGAAGACTCCGATGATGACAGTGTGGGTGAGGATGATGGTGACAATGTTGTTGGCAACCCGAGAGGAAGATGAGGATCCCCGCTATCATGGAGCCGAATACCACAAACACTCTACCGAAGCCGAGAATGGACGATTCTGCATTCTTCCGTGGAATGTTCGAGGTATCCGGGGTATACCATAAGGCCTCTCTATGTGACCAAGCATTTCGGTGAGCCCGGAATGAGGGATTACTACACTTGCGAGTTTACATCGGGGAAGCCTCGAATGATACCGAAGGATGGAGGTATCGCTCATCTCACCATAGCACGGCTCGGTTCTCTACGGATGACGCCGCGGTGAATGATGCAGGCAAGGAGGGCGCTGCCGGTCGGTCCGCCATGCTAATCGGGTGTAGTTGTTCCAATCGGAGTACCGCCATGTGCCTCGACGTGCAAGTGGCACGAAGTGACCGTGGTGCCGCAGGAGGCAATGACCGCATCGATGTCTTGGCACGGGTGATCGCTGCTCGAACGCAGATCCGGAGGGAGCAACTTTGGAGATAAACAAGTATCATGAAGAGCTGCAGTCGCTCGAGCAAAGATAGCACGTCCGGAAGCACGGTGGCGGGACGGCGACTCCCTCGGGAAGTCATGCCGTATCGGACTACAGCTTTCCCTCCGCGCAATAGGCTTCGTTACGGCACCGATGAAGCTACTACTCGTCTTGGCTAGGATCCTAGGATGCACGCCCTTATCATTTACCTTTTCGATAGATCGTTCTCGCGTGAACGTATTTGCTTGTAATAATGAATGCCGTTCGCAAACATGCTTGAGTTGGATCTTTGCTTGATTGTGAATTGTATGGTGGAGTGATGGCCACTATGCAATCTGAAATTTTAAGTTAATTAAAGTTTGTTTTGGGTTTTATCGGTTATCATTGCTTAATCTCTCATGCAAGTATGATTGGATCAAATACTGTTTTCGCAGTCATATGACATACCAGTAATGTTTTGCTTATAACTCAAGCTACAGAACTCCAAATGACATGAAACCAGTTGGGTTAGTTCACAAAATTAGAGGATGAATTTCTATCAAAAATTCAATAGTATACAATACATATTCTGGGAGTTATGCACGAAGTAATGAACAAGTCAGAATCTGTAAATTTCTGCTGATATAGCTGTACTGTTTGAATTATATCTCGAGTTATACATATCCAAATGAGGTGATTCCAGTTGGGATGGTTCCATAATTTTATACACTATAATCTGGTAAAAATTTGTGGTCATTGGACAATTACACAGAAAGTTATGCATAATTCTTTGAGGTCAACAGAATCTGTCTTAACTGAAGAACATGCTGTTATTTTATTTTGAGTTATCCTCTTATGCAATGATTCAAGTACAATTATCTGAGATATGATTTTTCTAACGGTCAGATGGTAAACACCAGGTCCGGAGGAGGTCAAGACGTGCCACCTGTGATCCGGGCACATATTGCAAATCAGCAAAACCCAGCACCACCTCCACCGATCAACCAAGCAATGGACCCAAACATGCAGCAGTTCCTGGCAGCGCAGATGCAACTGATTCAAAACCTTACCAACACAGTGCAGCAGATGCAAGCCCAACAGAACCAGCCACCACAGCCGATCCCTCCACCACCCCCGCCACCAAGGGACGAGCACAAGGAGTTCATGAGCCACCATCCCCCTACATTTTCCCACTCGGTCGATCCACCGGATGCCGATGATCGGCCGAAAACTATCACCAAGAAGCCGGAGATCGTGCAATGCACCGACAGAGAGATGGTCTCGTATGCTGCCCGGAAGACTTGAGGGGCGGCCGCGGACCGGTGGGATGCGTACTCAACTCGCTCATCCCAACAGACGAACATCACTTGGCAGGAGTTCCGTGACAACTTCCGTACTTACCACATTCCTTCGGGGTTCTCAAGCTTAAGCAGAGGGAGTTCTTGTCACCGAGGCAAGGCAATATGTCGGTGATCGAGTATCCGGACAAGTTCACTCACTTGTCACGCTATGCACCTGATGAAGTCAACACTGATCCAAAGAGGCAGGAAAGGTTCCTGGATGGCTTGATTGGTCCTCTAAACTATCTACTGCAGAGTCACATCTTCCCAGACTTTCGTACGCCGGTGAACAAAGCTATTGGGCTAGAAAGCAAGAGAAAGGAGATGGGTGAACAGAAACGCAAGTTTCAGTCTCATGGGCAGTCTAGCAGTAACACCCGTCCCCGTTACAGTTCTCGGCGAGCTTGGCTCCATATCGTCCCGGTGGACAAGCCGGGGAGGTACCCACGGAACATGCGAGTGCAGCGCTCGTTTCAGCCACAACGCTTCAATCCTCAGACACCCAGAACTCCTATCCCCCAGCTGAGTCGTCCTAGCAACAACTCTGGGGCACCTGTCAGAAACACCAACCCTGTTCAGCCTGGTGGATGCTTCAAGTGTGGAGAGCTGGGGCATTATGCTAACAATTGTCCCAAGAGGGTGATGCAGACTCCGCAGAGAGACAATGGAAACAGGACTGGGCAGCCATCTTCGCAGGCTCGTACTCCACAGACACCCAGCAAGAGAGGCCAGCAGAGTCATGTGCGTGGCCGAGTCAATCATGTATCAGTGGAGCAAGCTCAGAATGATGCCGGCGTGGTATTGGGTACGTTTTTCGTCAACTCGTATTTGCTACCGTATTATTTGATTCGGAGAATCACATTCATTCATAACTGATCAATTTGTGGCAAAATATAACTTATCTATGAGTACAATGAAGAACCCACCGATAGTTAGCACTCCCGGGGGAGAAATGAAAACTGGGTCATATATGCCCACAAGTAAAGATTAATATCATGGGGGTAGACTTTCTTGCTAATCCGGTAGTTCTAAAATCATGGGGAATAGATGTCATTCTTGGTATGGATTGGTTAAGGAGTTGTGATGGAGTTATTCGGTGTCGGAAGAGGTCGATGCGTTAACCGGTCCTCAAGGGGAAAGAGTAGAATATGTGAGTGCACCCTCATCCGGCAAAGGAGTTGTGAACTCGTTGAAGGCAAGGCCTTGGAGGATATAAGGGTAGTGAATGAATTCCCCGATGTGTTTCCGGAGGATTTGCCGTGTATGCCACCCGATCGTGACATTGAATTTAGTATTGAACTTATACCGGTACTTGCTCCCATATCTAAAAGACCATATAGAATGGATGTTAAAGATCTAGCTGAATTAAAGAAACAAATCGAAGAACTACTTAGTAAAGGGTTTATCCGTCCTAGTTCATCACCATGGGGGGCCCCCACACTCTTCGTTGATAAAAAGGATAGATCTAGGAGGTTGTGTATAGACTATCGATCACTTAATGAGGTTACTATCAAGAATAAATACCCTTTACCTCGGATTGAGGATTTGTTTGATCAGATGAGAGGAGCTAAGGCTTTCTCTAAGATAGATCTTAGATCAGGTTGTCATCGCTTAAAAATCCGTGTGGAGGATATACCAAAGACAAAGATTCACTTCTAGATACGGGTTATATGAGTTCACCGTGATGTCCTTTGGCTTGACCAATGCACCAAAGATACTTTATGTATTTGATGAACAAGGTATTCATGGAGTATCCGGATAAGTTCGTTGTGGTATTCATTGACGACATACCGGTATTCTCTCGAAGTGAGGAAGAACACGAGGAACATCCGAGGCTTGTGTTACGAAGCTACGGGAACATCGGCTATATGCCAAGTTCGGCAAGTGTGCTTTCGGGTTGAAGGAGGTCTCTTTTCTCGGACACATCATCACGGATGGAGGCATAGCGATCGATCCAAGCAAGGTTCGGGATGTATTGAACTCGGAGTCCGCCTAAGAATGTGCCGGAGATCGAAGTTTCCTTGGACTTGCGGGTACTATCGGAGGTTCATTGAAGGGTTTTCTAAGATAGTGAAGCCACTTACCACTCGCTCGAGAAAGGAAGAGAATTCAAGTGGGATGAGAAGTGTCGAGGCTAGTTTTGAGGTGTTGAAGAAGAGGCCGACCACAAGCTCTGTGTTGATCATGCCGGACATACACAAAGGGTTCGATGTATACTTGTGATGCCTCTCGGCAAGGTTTGGGATGTGTGTTAATGCAAGAAGGAAAGGTAGTAGCTTATGCTTCAAGACAAGCTTGAGGAAACATGAGCGAGAACTATCCTACTCATGATCTTGAGTTAGCCGCGGTTGTTCACGCATTGAAGATCCGGAGACATTACATGATTGGGAACAAGTGTAAGATCTTTACCGACCATAAGAGTCGAAGTATATCTTTACTCGAAGGATTTGAATTTGAGGCAAAGAAGATGGTTAGAGTTGATCAAAGATTATGATTTGGATATCCGGTACCATCCGGAAAGGTGAATGTTGTGGCGGATGCTTTGAGTCGGAAGGGACGGACTAGCATGCCGATAAGACACCTGTTACCTCGGGAGCTATGTTGGGAGATGGCATAGCTTAACTTGGGAATGGTTGCTTCGAGTGAGACTCGACGTTAGAGATTGAGTCGACCCTTGAGCAGATATCGTGAAGGTACGATTGATCGATGACAAGATTGCGGAATACAAGAAGTTGATTAAGCTAGGCAAAGTTCCGGAATTCGGAGAAGATGAGCAAGGAACAAAGTGTGGTTTAAGAACGAACTGTGTACCCGAGATCAAGGAGTTGAGAGAAGCTATTTTGAAGGAAGCACATGATTCAGCTTACTCTATACACCCTGGTAGTACCAAGATGTATCAGGACTTGAAGCAGAGATATTGGTGGTATGGGATGAAGAAAGATGTGGCGGCTCATGTAGCTTTGTGTGATGTGTGTCAAAGAGTGAAGGCTGAGTATCAAAGGCCAGCAGGATTGCTTCGGCCTCCGAAGGTACCGAGTGGAAGTGGGAGGAAATCGGTATGGATTACATAGTGGGATTACCTCGTACTCGTGACGGTATAATTCTATTTGGGTTATTGTGGATAGATTAACCAAGGTAGCGCACTTCATCCCGGTGAAGACGACCTATACGGGAGTGAAGCTAGCCGAGTTGTATAATTCAAGGATAGTGTGTTTGCACGGGGTACCGAAGAAGATAGTGTCGGATCGAGGCACACAGCTTCACTTCACGGTTTTGGCGTAGTTGCATGAGTCGATGGATACAAAGTTAAACTTCGGCAAGAGTACCATCCTCGGACGGATGGGCGGACGAGAGAACAAATCGATACTCGAGGATATGTTGAGAGCTTGTGCGTTGAAGAACGATGGCGGTTGGGATAAGAGTTTGCCTTATGCGAGTTTGCTTATAACAACGACTATCGATCCCGCATCAAAATGGCACCTTTTGAAGCTCGTATGGAAGGAAGTGTAGAACACCGTTGTTTTGGAATCGACCGGTGAAAGGCAATTCTTTGGACCGAGACAAAGATACGAGAAGCGTAAAAGCAAGTTGAAATCATAAGGGAGAATCTTAAGGCGAAAGACAGTCAAGACGAAGAGTTATGCTCATCCTCGGCAAAGAGAGGTGATTTTGGAAGTCGGTGATTATGCATACCTCGCAGTGTCACCTATTCGGGGGTTACGAAGGTTTAATGTCGGGGAAAGTTATCACCTCGATTTATCGTACCTTTCAAGATTTTGGAACGGAAAGGAGAAGTAGCATACCGATTAGAGTTGCCGGCACGGTTGTCGGAGTTCATGACGTGTTTCATGTATCACGACTAAAGAAATGCACAAGTGAAGTTAGAATAGAACCGGTACATGCTTAGAGGATATTCAAATGGAGAATGACTCGACATACAAAGAATACCCCGTTAAGATCTTGGATGTGTCGAAAGAGTTACCGGAGTAAGATCATCGAATGTGTAAAGTGCGGTGGAGTCATCACACCGAGGAAGAGGCAACTTGGGAAAGAGAGGATGAACTCAAGGAAGACTTTCCTCACTTGTTCTCTAAGTCTTCCGAATCTCGGGACGAGATTCTCTTTAAGGGGGTAGGATTTGTGACACCCTAAAATTCCATCACTAAAATTTCTTAGCAACTTAAAATTAGTCTTAAGGATTTAAGGAGATTAAATTGCTAATTAAATTGAGCTCTAAAAATATTGAAGATAAATTAATAACCTTAGAGACAACAAGTGTATGTGCATCATCTTTTGACTTGCATGGTTTTTGGTTGCTTGTGTGGTTTCTAAAAAGTCTATAAAATTCTTGAGAAAAGTTTGAAAAAGTTTGAATTGAATTAGAGATGAAAAATGGTTTGAAAAAAAGTTTGGAAAAAGAAAAGAAAAAAAAACAAAATCAGCCCGGCTCCTTTTCGGCCCAGGCGGCCCAGCCGGCCTCCCGCGTCAGCCCACCTTCCCCCTCCCCTTTTCTTTTTTTTTTTGAGCCGGCCGGCCACGGGGGGCCCACCTGTCAGCGCTTCCCCTTCCTTCCCCCTCCCCCTTTCCTTCCTCTGCACGGCGGCGCCGCCGCGGATCCCGCTGCGCCCGCCCGCCTTCCTTTGCTCCCTCTGGCCATCAAGGCGGTCAATCAAGCGCCGGAGCACCAGGGATTAGTTACCCCCCTTTAATCCTCATCGCCTTCCCTTAATCCCGCCCCAATCTTTTGGAACCGGCCGCCGGCGCCCATGGACATAGGCACGGCCGCCGCTTCCTTTTTTCTCCTTCCCTTGTCCTTTAAAAGGCCGTGCTCGGGCCTTGCACGCCTTTCTCTTTTCCCACCCGAGCAGGCTTAGCATCGCCCCACGCACTCGCTTGCGCCCTTGCCGTCGCTCCCCGGCCGCCAAGCCATTGTTGGCCGCCGGTGTTGCTCGTCGTCGGTGAAGGGCTTCTCCCTTCCTTTGCTTCCTGTTTTGCGATGCGCTTGATGCTCATCGAGTTCCCCCCGCCGCAGGTCGCCTTCCTCATCGCGCACGTCGGCCGCACGTGGAGCTCGCGCCCCTGTTTCCGCCGGAGCTCGCCGCCGTCGACGTTTTTCCTCGCTGCCGCCTCTTCCTCGCCTCGTGAACACGTTCCACGCTTCTTCACGTGGTGAGCATCAACATCCCAGTTGATTTTCCCCCCGAACTCCCGCCGCAACACCGGCGCCCACACGCCGGCGAACCCCGCGCCGCCCCCCTTCGGTGCCGCCCGCCGTGGTAGCACGATCCGCCACCCTAAACCCCCGGAGGGGTGCGCATGTCGCTCGGCTACGCGTAGGGCCCGCTCGCGCACGAAACGGTGCAACACAGCTCGGTCTTGGGTTGCGCCGGCGAAGCCGCCGCCGCGCACCGCCGCGCTCCGGCGACGCCGCCGCCGCCCTCGCTCGCACGCATTCCGTGGCCGTCCGATCCGAGGTGAGCGGCCGGGGATCACGTACCCTTTCATTTGTTGAGGCCGGTCCACCATGGACCCATGGACCGCGCCCACGGCTCGGTCCACGGCATCCTTGGCCGTTGGATCAGCGATCCATGGCTCAGCCGAGCCGTTTAGCTTAAAGAGCCCTTGAACTTTTATGTTTTTGCAAGCCGGTCCTTCCACCCTAGAGAATTGTCACAGCTTAGGTCCTCGTTCTTTACGTTTTAGCCCCCGGCTAGCCTAAATTCTTTATATAAAAGTCCTTTTCACTCCTTTTTGCACCTAGACCCCTCCGATTTAATTTATAAAAATGTTTTAGCCCCTGATTTTATTCATAAACAGCCCCGTAAACTTAGTTTTCTTGCGTATATGCCCTCAGAATCGTTTTAATCATATCTTTCTCATTTTAACTCCGTTTTTAGCGTTCTATATACCGAAATGATCGTCTCGAGGAGTAGAATCTTTTAAACAGTAAATTTACCAGTTTTGTTACTGTTTGGTGTACTGTTTTGTTTATTGTTTGTTATCCATGTTTGACTCCTAGATATCGTGCCTCGTTTCGTCCGAGCTCCCCGTCTGAGGTGATCAAGAAGAGCTTGTCTTCGAGGAGGATTTCACCCGACTTGTAGAGGAAGGCAAGTGGCTTTCCCCCTCTCGCATAATCTTTTTGAACCTATGACACCGCATGTTAAACAATGTTTACTATTCCCGTTGTTATGCATAAATCTGATGGGCAAACACCTAGCTAAGGACTTGACTAGATGCTTTACCACTTTACCTTGATCAACCCTGTTTAAACAAATGTTTGGGGTAGATAAATGCTTAGTTTGCTCTACATGAGTTGGTTATGCTCTGTTTATGTTACACATCTCAATTTTGCTTATACAATGTGTTTGTGTTTAAAACAAGATAACTTGATTCATAATCGGAACATGGAGAACCACCCAAGATAACAGTACAACCACAGTCCACATGGCTCTGGCTTAGACAATTAATTAGGAGAGTGGGTTAGCTGATAGCTCTTTTCCGAGAGGGGCACGGGGGCCGGAGTTGAAGGGGTATAGCCCCTGTCCTTTTGGGGTAGCGACCTTGGCTAAGGTGTTGACCACTAGGGAGGGTTATGGTCTCGCTCCGCCGCCGTAATCGTTGCGGGCCGTTGGTTTCTCTTCTTTCCTTTGTAAAGGCTTCGTAGTGGACCCCTAGCCACTCACCTTGGAAGTGTTTAAGGGTCTAGCTAACCAGGGCAAGATGGGGAACACGAACTCGTGGGTAAAGTGTACAACCTCTGCGAGTGTAAAACCGATCGATCAGCCGTGCTCACGGTTACGAGCGGCTTGGACCCTCACATGATTAATAAACTTGAAGACTAATGCAAATCATGGGTTGGTGGTTTGGTTTGAGGTTTCTTTTAAGGTTAAGTGGGTTGGTATACACTTACACCTAGTAATTAGGTGCTTGCTAATAAAACTTGACCAACTTATAAAATGCTTACCGTGGAACCATAGCCTATCCTTGATAGCCTTGCATTTTCCCCCACTTGCCGAGCTCCAACCATAAGTGTGCTCACCCTTGCTTACCGGTTCGAGGAGGAGAACGTCGGAGGCGAGGACGAGTACCGGAGTGACTTCGAGGAGTTCTAGGCATGCGGATCCCCCGATCATCATGCCCGTGGATGTCGGCGATGGAGTTGCTCGTCGTCGTTTAGTTAACCTCTTGTTCGGACCTTCGAGTCCACCCCTATGGATGTAATAATGGATATCATGCTGGTTTAAACTCTTGTACGTCTTATTACAGCAATGGTATTACTCTCGTTTTGTCTATCATGTGTGTGTAAAATGATCCCGGCGCACATATGAGATGCATTCGGTTTTCCTTGTAAAATCGGGTGTGACAAAGATGGGGGTGCGGGCGGTGGTACGGCATGCACGGCGCGGACGACGAGGGAGCAACGCGCGGCGCGGGATAAAAACGAAGCACCTCGGGGCGCGGCGTCGGCCCTAGGGAAGGCGCGTGGCTTGGGCGGTGTGCGGGCGCGGACGCCGAGGCGACCGGCGCACGGCGCGCGGCGCGCGGCGTGCGCGACGTCGCGCGCGCGCAGCGCCCCCGTCCATCTATAATTTGCCGAGCGCCTATTTGAAATTGATTTACTCCCAAATTTTGTACTAAAGTGCACCAAACTTTGAATACTAAAGTTATAGATTTCGGTGCCACCTACAACTTTCACAAAAGCCATATGGTATTTTTCTCCACGGATTTTGCGAATCGGCTTGCCAACTTTGAATGCCGCCATATCTCTCGTGAACAGAGATGCCTGGCGGTTGACCATGTTTTTCACCAATTTCCACTCAAAATTGTAAATGCCAATCTACATGAAAGTTGTGTCCCTCAACAAGCCGGACAACTTTCATAAAGGTAGATTTTGAAGTGTTTAGGTGAAATTTGGAGAACGCGGCAAAAGTTCCGGAGGACGTTCATCGACATTAGGGTTTAAGCGGGGGTTTGACCGTGTCTTTGACCAAGGGTTGACCATAGGGGTGTGTTGACTTGCTCAAGGGGGTCAATAGGGGTTGTCGGCTCAGTTTTCGAGGTGATGACCCAGGTTGACCTAGGTTTGACCACCGTCAGCCGGTTTGACTCGGCTGATTCGGCCATTAGCGCTAATGACGCTAATTAAAAACCCGGGGCGTCACAATCAAGCATGGACGTGGTCGTTCGATCACCAAAGATCTAGGATGCGGAGCCAATCCGTGTGGTACCCATGTCGAGGGCGGCGGCAACTAGCCGTGACGGACGGAGCTTCGGCCGGCGAGCTTGTTGACCGGCGACCATGGCTCACGGCTCGAGTCAATGCACCATGCGAGCAATGGATGAAGGTATGTCGCGGCGCCTTGAGTAGTCGAGTTCCCCTAGTCCGTTGAGTACTCGATGTTGTTTGTTGTTTTGTGTAGGATTGTTGACGGATAAAAGACGTATCCCTCTACGATCCACAAGCGTACGGACCCCACACCTTTTTCACCACGGGATTCCCAAGGTTCTTGTCAATCCGCGGAGCAAGGGGATTACAAGCGTTCGGTCTACTATGACACACTTAGCTACTAAAACCCTAACTACTATTATACTAGAAAACAACTAAACTACACTAGAGAGAATGGTAAACGATCAAGAGAGAAGACACTCGCCCACGGGTCTACGATACTAAAACATGCAATCGCTTAAAGACATGAAAAACCAATCTAATCTATCGGGGTTGTGACCACGGTTTCGCCCTTTCCCTCCTCTCGTATCGTCACTACGCGAAGGTAATCATGACTAGACCTTTGATGGCCACGGCGTATTGAATGGATCCAAGGAAGCATTGAGGCCTTACTCCCTTTACGGCATGGTTGCAAACCTTAAGCATTAAAGTATATTCAACACAAGATGATAGATAGATAATCCGACAAAGTGCGATTACATCTCAATATCGATTACAACCCATGGACGAATGAGAAGATTACCCCATCAAGGTGCTGATCATGGCACCGTTGATCATGGTTTCCCTTCCGCCGGTGTCTTCCTCCTTCTCCACGAGAGGGGGCTTCCTTCGAGGTGGTTGATCTCCCGCCGGAGATCCTCCTCCTCTCTCTCTAGCTTGTAGATGGCCTTCGGTGCGAATAAACTCCTCTCCCCGTGTTGGCGGCGCGTCGGGGGTTTTAGGGTCGAAGATCCTTCGAGGGCAAGGAAGACGGGACCGAACCGGTGCCCGAAGTGGGCCGGGCCGATCCGACCGGGCCGGCCGGCCCAGCCCGGTTCGGCCGGTTCGGTCGCCCTTTTTGCTCCGTGGGTCCTCGTGCACTTATCTACTTTGCCCCTTCCACTTGGATGATTTTGACGCCGTTATCCTCGCGATCAAGATGGAGGCTCTCTTTGCATGAAGTTTGATCTTTTACGCTTCAATCCCCGGGGTGTTCCTCGTAGCACTTCGGTCCTCACCACCATTGGAAGTAATTTCAGCGAGCTCATGAACACGAACAAGACTCCATGAATGCTCTTTTGAACTTATTGCGAATCCGTCCCTTATGTCCATGATTTCCTACATAAACACAACACTTCCAAATGCATGCACAAAGATGAACTTGTTATATGATTAGTGTGCCTAGTGGCGGGTTAGTTCAATAATCAAATCCAAACCAAAGTGTAATGAACATGCTAGGTGCACCAAAATACACCGTCAACATCTCCCCCACACTTAGCTCTTGCTCGTCCTCGAGCAAGTACTCGTAAAAGAACTTCGTCCAAGGTGTGTAATCGTGTATCACTTATCCTTCTTCACAAGTTAGTCAATCCCTTCATCTTTAATACATAAACACAAAGTAATGATAATCAAACATAAACATGGGCGTTTAGAATTTTTACCACGTCAAGATTTACCCCACAACTCAAACTCTTCACTCGAAGCTTTCAATTTCAGCCATACTTACTTCTTTGCTTCCATCGGAGGGTTTTTATGATTTTTAAAACAAAAATTCCTGCAACAAGTATTAGACAAAAACCTTTCTCCAAGCTTTCTCAAGTCACTCATATGAAGTGGTTATCCTAACCAAATTTTATAAAACACTCACCTCCCATTAATCTCTCATATATCATGTAAAGGTGGAGCTATAGGTAGGGCTAGCGCAATCAACACAAGTATTGTCAAACTAAGAACTTCCTCTAATGGTTGTCTACCTTTCAAAGCCAATGATCATGAGAATTAACCATATGTAGGGATATCAAGGATGAGAAGATTTAGAATGGTGGACATGTGCAAGGGCAAAAGAAAATTGTGACTTCAAGGCACCAATGATGTCCTCGTCGTCGGATTGCACATGGTTGGAAATAGAATAAAAGTTTCGTCTCACAACCAACGTGACACCCTTCCTTACACTTTATTATATTTTTTTTTCTTTTCTTTCACTTGATCCATCCCTCTCATATCTTCATTGCTAACTCATCTTTCTCTTTTCTTTTTCTTCTTTCATTCACATATGATTTTTTCTTTCTTCCTTTCTTTCTTTTCCATACACATACTTTTTCTCTTTATTTTTCTCTCTCTTGACAACTTTTCAAAACTTTCAATTCTCTCTTTCCTTGCATGCATACAATCTGAAATTCTTAAATAAATCATGCTAGAGACGAGACGAAACTTTGAAAATAGGTTGTGTTCAAGGAATACGATGTACAAAAGAGATGTATAGGGTTGGGTATGGAATCCGGTTGATATACATGACTTTCGTTATGAAAGTCATGAACTGAATAAATGACGAGGCTAGCAACAAAAGATAAGCACAAGGACATGATCATTGCTTGAAATTAAAACTCACCAAGAGAGAAGGGTCCTAGCCTAACTCATCGTGCTAATCACACTTATGGTGGAGCGAAAAAAACAAACTTGGCTTTGGATAGGAATTTTTTCATACTCTCAACTTGGAAAAAGAGATTTTGCTAACCTTTATTACAAGGGTTTTAATATAATTTTCAGAACTGAAATCCTCCAATTTTTAGCATCGAACATAGCACAACTAGCATGTGAAGCTCAAGATCGAAGTGCGGTATGGGTACTTTAAGTAGTAGCGATTCCACTAAGCACCACGGTAAATGATTTTCAAACCACATACTTGTGTTCATATATCAAGAATCGAAGATTAAGCAAACAAGTAAATAAAGATAAACAATACATAAAACACAAAGATATATATAAGACTCTTTTTATTTGGTTTTCTTGACTCAACACTAATTTAAGACGCTTGCAAAAATTTAAAAACCGACTCGAAAACTAAAGACTCATTAAAACACTAAGACTCTCACACGAAGATTAAACCGAACCTAAACTTGAAGTTCAAAAGCTAAGGCTAGCGAGCTAGCTCTCCCCCACACTTAAAACATACGATGTCCTCGTCGTATCTTACAAAAATCCTAAGGGGAAAACTAGATCTAATGGTACTTCGAGCAAGCTTTGCACCACTTGCCTCTCATGTTTCCAACCATGCCGAAAAGTTTGCGCACGTTACGGTTAAGGAACTTGTAGTCATCTTCAACTACGCGCTCCAAGTCCTCCATACGCTGCTTCATCGCTTCCATGGTTTGAAGACATTCGTCGGCCGACGCATAGAGAGCTGCGATGGATTGACGGCAAACTCGACAAAGACACCGGATGCAATCCGAAGGGGTCGTCGTCGCCATAATCTCCACCGTTGTCGCCACCGTCGTCGCCACCTCCATTGTTGTCGCCTTCGCCACCGCCGTTGCCGTCGCCGTTAGGGCCTTCGGGAGTCCTTTCATAGGGTTGCTCACCCCAATCATCATCATCTCTACCGGCAGCCGCCCACGAGCTCGGGCTACGATCATCGGAGAAGTCACCATCCCCATAATCCTTAGGCTCCGGCGACACCTCCTTGTAATCCTTACGCTTGATGCCTTGGAGACGTGCCGACCTTCGAACGGGTGTAGGGACCTTCTCTCCTTTGACGGGGTAGCGAGATGCAAGAGCTCCGGTCGGGACACGTCCTCCGCAACGGATACGTGCGGTCCTCTTGACGGGTAGCTTGACCTCGCATCGCATCGCCTCCTCCATCGATGGCTTCTTGGCTTCTACCTTCAACTCTAAGCTTTTTGGAGGCTCAATGGCCGCTACAAGGGTGCAACACATTGCTTGAAAGGTTTGATTCTCGAGCTCCCAATTCGGCCAAATATATAGTCCCGAGAGAAAAGCCCGGGAACCTTATTTTCCTTTTTTACACTTCCCTTAAAATTCTCCAACCAAACAAGGAAGTCAAAAAGGAGCAATTCGGGCGAAATTCGGGGACATCGGGCGTCGGGCCCCCCCGGGCCGATCCGACCGGGCCGGCCGCCCACCTTGCCTCGGGGGCCGGCCGGTCCGGTTTTTTGCACACCGCCCTATTTTTTCGTCCTCGGCCCCATGGGAAAAAGTTGGCCCGGTTAATCTTCGCGAAAAACTCCGGAAAGCTAAAAGAAAAATTATTTACGAAGTTGGTGCCTTGTTTTTCGTCCTAGGCGGGACGTTCGGGCTCTTCCTCCATGGTAAAGACGTCAACATGATGAACGGGCACGACATCGGGTTCGTAGTAAACCTTAAGCCGCCGTCCATTCACCACAAATTGATCGCCGTTTATATCCATAATGGTTACTTGCTCCGTTGGAGAACACCGAATGCACAACATAAGGTCCGTCCCACTTTCTTTGCAATTTCCCCTTTCCGAAGGTTTTAAACCTCGAATTGTAGAGGAGGACCTTATCTCCTTCTTTAAATTCTTTTTTTCTTCAATCTTTTATCATACCACCTTTTGATTCTCTCTTTGTATATGCTTGCGTTTTCATAAGCTTTCAACCTCAACTCCTCTAGCTCGCTTATTTGAATCCTTCGTTTCACCACCGCGGCATCGAGATCAAGGTTCATCTCTTTAATCGCCCAATAGACTTTATGTTCTAACTCGACCGGAAGGTGGCAAGCTTTTCCATAGACGAATTGATAAGGGGTCATACCTATCGGTGTTTTAAACGCCGTTCGATAAGCCCATAAAGCTCCGTCTAATTTCTTTGACCAATCCTTGCCTCCCTTCTCTATGGTCTTGTTGAGTATGCTTTTTAATTGCCTATTTGACGTCTCCGCTTGTCCGTTGGTTTGTGGGTGATAGGCCGTGGAGACCCTATGCTCAATTCCCAACTTGGACAAGCACCTTTTGAAGTTCTTCCCGGTGAAATGAGTTCCTCCATCACTTATCAAGATTCTCGGTGTACCAAAACGGGGAAAAATCACGTTCTTGATCATAGTGATGGACTCCTCCGTGGAAGCTTTACGACATGGTATAGCCTCTACCCACTTGGATACATAATCAACCATAACAAGTATATACTCGAATCCAAATGAGTTTTTAAAAGGCCCCATGAAGTCTATGCCCCATACATCGAATATGTCGATTTGCAAGTTGTATTTCAAAGGCATAGAATTTCTTTGAGAGATGTTTCCGGTTCTTTGGCATTCGGGGCATGACGCAACATATCTTCTAGTATCTTCATGCATCTCCGGCCAATAGAATCCGCTCGACCATACTTTCGCTAAGGTTCGAAAATGGCTATAGTGCCCACCGTACTCGCCGAGTGGCACTTCCTTAGAATCTCAAGCCTCTCTTCCCTTGGCACACATCTTCTCATCACTCCATCATTGCCAAGCTTGAAGAGGTATGGTGCATCCCAAAAATATTTCTTACTTTCGGAGATTATCTTCCTTTGAGTGTTTTTGTCTAGATGATCAAGGGGCATCTTTCGAATTGCTCGAATGATGTCGATCATCCAAGTATCTTTATCAAGCACTCTATAGAGGTGGTCATCTCTCATCTTATCTTCTATGGGCTCTTTATCATCTTGTCCACGATTCATCCTAGACAAATGATCGGCCACAACATTTTCCACCCCCTTTTTATCACGAATTTCAACATCAAACTCTTGGAGAAGAAGGATCCAACGAATCAAACGTGGTTTAGCTTCCTTCTTAGCCAAGAGATACTTTATGGCTGCGTGATCGGTGTAAACAATGACTTTCGAGTTCACGATGTAAGATCTGAATTTTTCGAAAGCGAATACCACCGCTAGCAACTCTTTTTCCGTAGTGGCGTAATTTAATTGTGCCCCACTAAGAGTTTTGCTAGCGTAGTAAACGCGTGAACTCGGCCTTCCTTTCTTTGTCCCAAGACCGCGCCTACGGCGTAGTCACTTGCGTCACACATGATCTCGAAAGGTTGGCTCCAATCCGGAGGTTGGATGATGGGGGCACTCACCAACGCATTTTTCAAGGTCCGAATGCCGCTAGACACTTCTCATCAAAGTCGAAAGCCACATCCTTTTGAAGAAGGTGCGTTAAAGGCTTAGTGATCTTCGAGAAGTCCTTTATAAATCCTCTATAGAATCCGGCATGGCCTAAAAAGCTCCTCAAGGACTTAACATCCGTAGGAGGTGGGAGTTGCTCAACCGTCTCTACCATAGCCTTGTCCACTTCAATTCCTCTCTCGGATATAACATGTCCGAGCACTATGCCTTGCTTAACCATGAAGTGGCACTTTTCCCAATTTAAAACCAAATCTACCTCCGCACACCTTGTAAGGACCTTTTCTAAGTTTGCCAAGCAATCCATGAACGTCTTCCCGTAAACGGAAAAATCATCCATAAACACTTCAACAATTTCTTCGATAAATTCCGAAAACACGGCCATCATGCAACGTTGAAAAGAGGCCGGAGCGTTGCATAGGCCGAAGGGCATCCTCCTATATGCAAACGTTCCGTAACGACATGTAAATGTTGTCTTATGTTGATCTTCCGGTGAATGGGAATTTGCATGAACCCCGAGTATCCATCGAGAAAGCAAAAATAAGCGTGGTTTGCTAACCTCTCGAGCATCTCGTCTATGAACGGTAGGGGGAAGTGATCTTTCTTCGTCGCTTTGTTAAGCTTACGGTAATCAATACACATCCGCCACCCGGTCACGGTTCTTTGCGGTATCAATTCGTTCTTCTCATTCTTCACCACGGTCAAACCTCCTTTCTTCGGCACACAATGTACCGGGCTCACCCATTCGCTATGTGGAACCGGGTAGATGATTCCGGCATCAAGTAACTTGATAACCTCTTTCTTTACTACCTCTCGCATGGCATGAGTTAGCCTCCTTTGGTGGTCCACTACAGGCTTACATTGGTCTTCCATTGGTATACGATGAGTGCAAAAGGCTGGGCTAATACCTTTGAGATCATTAATTGAATATCCAATCACCTTCCTATGTTTTTTTAATAAAATCAGCAACGCTTCATTTTCTTCGGGGCTCAACTCGTCGCTCACAATGACTGGATAGGTTTTGTCTCGGCCCAAAAATTCATATTTTAATCCCTTGGGCAAAGGTTTAAGGTCTACTTCGGGCACTTGCGGCTCCTCGGGTTTGATTTCTCCTATGTCTTCGAACTTCTCTTCCTCCACGCTACCGTCATGCGGCTCTAAGCCTTTTGTTGCTTCCTCTAGTTCTTCATCTTGTTGATTACTAATTTGATTTTCCATCGCTCTTTGCAGCGGGTCTCTAAGGGTTTCAACAAAACAAAGACTATCTATCTCTTCTACTTCTTCATCTTCGGGAGGAAAAGGTGTAAGGTGTTTAGAAGCACGAAGAAAGTTATGTGTACTTTGTTCCATTAAGGTTCATTGTTACTTTGCCTTCTCCGGCAGCTAACACGGCATCAACCAACTTAAGAAAAGGCCTACCTAAGATTATATGATCAGAATTACTATGGTAAGCATCAATAACAAAGAAATCGGTTGGTATATAGTTTCTAGAGATTTTTACTTTCATGTTGCAAGCAATACCTAGAGGTTTGATAGTTCTACCATCTCCCATAATTAATTTCGTTGATGTTGGGGCTAAGTCTAGGTTGTGGTATTGAACTTTATCGTAAATTTTAGAAGATAGAACACTTACTTGGGCTCCGATGTCGCATAAGGCCTTGCATTGAACTCCGTTGATCTCGCAACTCAAGTGCGGCGTCATCTTCTCTTCTTCTTCGGATCCGATCGAATAAATTTCAGCAAGGCGAGCATATGGTGATGCTTCGGGCTTGGTCCCCATGATCCTCTTCACCTCGGCAATATGTTCCGGATCCACCACGTCATCTCCAAAGAGCTTTTCAAAAATCTCACCGGTGGTTTCGAGGTCGTATGAATTTTCAGCTTTCCTCTCTTGTGGGAAATCCACTTCCAATGCTCTTGCCATTCCCTTTTGATTAGGGAACGGTCTCCTCTTGTCGAATATTTCTCCGTAATCGATAGGAACCCAATCCATTGGCTCGAACTCCCTTAGTGGCTTCGCGCTTGACATGCTTCTCTTGTTCGTCTCATTTGGTGCGACGAAGTCGACGTTTGGTGTAGTTCTTGACTTGATGTGTTCTTGTTCAAGCTTTTCCATGATCGGCTCCTCTTTTGTGACTTCCGGGTTGCCTCTTTAGAAAAATCAGCAAGCTTTTTCTTCCTTGAATTGAATTCCGGCTCTTCCGCAAGTCTTGTTTCCCAATCTCTTCGCATGGCAGCCGCTTTACTAACTTTTTGTAGAAGTTGGGCCGCTTCCGTGAGTGTTTTCTCCATGAGATCCCCACCTGCACACATTTCGACGTGTCGCATGCAACTAGGGGTTAGGGAAAAGAAAAATGTATGCAAGAGTACGTCACCGGTGAAGCCGAGTTTTGGTCCTTGTTCGATTAATTCATTAAACCTATCCCGGGCTTGGTCTATCCCTTCATCTTCTCCTTGCATGAAATTGATCACTTGTCTCCTTAGATGTTGAACCTTGCTCATTGGAAAGAACTTCTCGCAAAACTTCTTTGTCAACTTGTTCCAATTGCCTTCAACTTCAAAGGACGCAACCGAATACCATGTCTTTGCTTTGCCGGCAAGTGAGTAGGGAAAGAGATTCCATTTGAACCATTCATCGGGAACTCCTTCTTGACGCACCGTGTTGCATATTGTCGTGAAATCCCTTATGTGTCTATATGGGTTCTCCTCAACCATCCCTTCAAATGGGTTTTCCGCCACCATCTTTATGATCTTGAATTTAATTTCATACTTGGTCGCTTCGAGCTTCGAATCCGACTCTTGTACCTTTATGTCTTCACATCGAGGGCTAGCGTAATCCCTTAATGATTTCTCCGGTTCTTCCACGGGTTGATTAACGAACTCCATCTAGACAATAAGATAAAAACAAAAACAAAAAAGAAACAAGTGTTTTTCTGATAATAAATGTTAGATATAGCGAATAAAAGATAAACTAAAATATAAAACTAAGTTAGATGCAAATCAAACGATGTAAACTAACTTGCTCCCCGGCAACGGCGCCAGAAAAAGGGGCTTGTTGACGGATAAAAGACGTATCCCTCTACGATCCGCAAGCGTACGGACCCCACACCTTTTTCACCACGGGATTCCCAAGGTTCTTGTCAATCCGCGGAGCAAGGGGATTACAAGCGTTCGATCTACTATGACACACTTAGCTACTAAAACCCTAACTACTATTATACTAGAAAAACAACTAAACTACACTAGAGAGAATGATAAACGATCAAGAGAGAAGACACTCGCCCACGGGTCTACGATACTAGAGCATGCAATCGCTTAAAGACATGAAAAACCAATCTAATATATCGGGGTTGTGACCACGGTTTCGCCCTTTCCCTCCTCTCGTACTGTCACTACGTGAAGGTAATCATGACTAGACCTTTGATGGCCACGGCGTATTGAATGGATCCAAGGAAGCATTGAGGCCTTACTCCCTTTACGGCATGGTTGCAAACCTTAAGCATTAAAGTATATTCAACACAAGATGATAGATAGATAATCCGACAAAGTGCGATTACATCTCAATATCGATTACAACCCATGGACGAATGAGAAGATTACCCCATCAAGGTGCCGATCATGGCACCGTTGATCATGGTTTCCCTTCCGCCGGTGTCTTCCTCCTTCTCCACGAGAGGGGGCTTCCTTCGAGGTGGTTGATCTCCCGCCGGAGATCCTCCTCCTCTCTCTCTAGCTTGTAGATGGCCTTCGGTGCGAATAAACTACTATCCCCCGTGTTGGCGGCGCGTCGGGGGTTTTAGGGTCGAAGATCCTTCGAGGGCAAGGAAGACGGGACCGAACCGGTGCCCGAAGTGGGCCGGGCCGATCCGACCGGGCCGGCCGGCCCCGTGCCCGGTTCGGCCCGGTTCGGTCGCCCTTTTTGCTCCGTGGGTCCTCGTGCACTTATCTACTTTGCCCCTTCCACTTGGATGATTTTGACGCCGTTATCCTCGCGATCAAGATGGAGGCTCTCTTTGCATGAAGTTTGATCTTTTACGCTTCAATCCTCGGGGGTGTTCCTCGTAGCACTTCGGTCCTCACCACCATTGGAAGTAATTTCAGCGAGCTCATGAACACGAACAAGACTCCATGAATGCTCTTTTGAACTTATTGCGAATCCGTCCCTTATGTCCATGATTTCCTACATAAACACAACACTTCCAAATGCATGCACAAAGATGAACTTGTTATATGATTAGTGTGCCTAGTGGCGGGTTAGTTCAATAATCAAATCCAAACCAAAGTGTAATGAACATGCTAGGTGCACCAAAATACACCGTCAACAAGGATGTTGTGGAGAGATCCCGGTGGAAATCGACATGCTCTAGGGGTATGGTGACACGGTGCTCCGCGCAGGGCGTTGGAAGAGGAGCCGAACAAGGCCGGAAGCACTCCGCCTTGTTACGGTGCAAGTTGGATGGAGCCTTCGCCCGATGCACCGTAATGAGGTACAAGAGATGCGAGTGAAGAGCGACGACTTTATTCGGAAGAACAAGTCGTTGCGCCGAAGAACAAAGGTATGCTGCCCGCCGATCGTTGAGTACTTATTTGGAGTACCTTGTAGTAGTCCAACATTGCCTTGGGTTATTTGCGAGCTTGAGGCCCGAGTAGACCAACTAAAGGCATTAGAGACGATCGAAGAATGTCGTGTACCGAGAGAAAGATGCCCGTGAGGTACTTGAATGTGAATATAAGCAACTGTCCCATGAGTGCATTTATCACATGGAGGTTCGCGAAGCCTCGGATTGTGACCTCGTGAACTCGTTATAAATCTCTGCACAAGCCGAACGAAGATTGCGAGAAGCTACGCGGCCAACTTAAAGAGCTCGAGGAAGCCGCGCTCCCAATTGCAAGACTCGCCGGTACCACATCCGGGCGGGCCCAAGATTGCTCCACCGGTGGACCGATTGAAGGAAGGCCCCGGCCGACCGGCAACCTACGTGAAGCATCCGGCGAAGTCGATCCCAACCAGATCTTGGCGTATATGAAGTCGTACTTCCCCAAGGATCCGGTAGATGTAGTCGGCGGAGGACTTGCTACAAATTGCACGGACGACTAGTACAAGGAGTTGCTTCGGAGTAGATGGCGCCAATTGCGGAACAAGTCGCAGAGAAGCCGAACCTTTAGTAGTAGGTCCTATAGGATGAGCTCTTGGTAGCATATGTAATATAAACAAAGTTGTTAAGACCTTGTTGAAGTCATGAATGAAAATTATCCATGATGTGTGTGTGAAATGTGTACTCATTGCCGCTACTTGAAGTTAAGTGTGCGAAGTACCCAACCATGAAAAGATTGCGAGTAGTAGTACTCGACAAGTAGATGCTTGAGGGGCACAGTAAATGAGTTGATTAGGAATCAAACTTTATTACCGAGAAAATGAAGGACCGATTAGGCGACCGAGAGGGGGAGGGGTGAATGGGAGCCGATAAAAATTCTTCTCGAAGGAGATTGAAACTCCAACAAGATGAACCTACTCGATCGGACACCCAAATCACACGTTCCACACTTCTACCTTCCGTTTGCCAAAACCACGTAGCCACTAAAGTGCTACTGGGTCCTAGGAACAAACACTACCCGGCGACCTCGACTCCTACACGAACACGACGGCGGAAACAACTCGGGAGCCGGCCGACGAAGGGGGGGCGGTCGGCCGGGTATGGGGGTGGTTAGACCGCCTCCACCGGTGACCAAGAAATCCCCCAAAACTCCTCTTCCTAGCACCAAAACACACCACGGTTCACCAACGAGAGATCTCTCGGTCAAGGCCAAGCTAGCTACCGGAAATATTGGCGAAAACCAAAACTTCACCCAAGGGCCTAGGGGCGGTTAGACCGGCTAACGGGGGCGGTCTAACCTCCCGTACCCAACAACGAACTCCAAGCAAGGACTCCTAGCAAACATCACCAAAATGACCCAACATTTCACCCGAACGCTCCTCCGATCAAGGCAAACAAACTCACGAGAGGAAAATCCGGCAAAATCAAAACCTTCACCTAGAAGGCCCATAGCGGTTAGACCGCCCCTTCCGTAAAAACCTACCCGCGGGTCAAACCTCAACTTCCCATCGCCCATCTCCCGAATCACTCCACAATTGCGGTGAAACTTAGGAATAGCTAGGTTACCTCCTTGGCAACCTCTACCTCAAAGGAATCGACACGAATCGCTCACAATCAAGAGGAATCGAAGAAATTGCCCCTCTAGGACAAGAACTCGAGCAACTCGAAAAACCACCAAATCGAGTCCGACTCAAGGGAGATTTGGGGGCAAAGTCACCACCAAAGAGGCGCAATGTCCTCATACATGACACCCAACAAAGTCCCCAAGAAATTGTTCTCAAAACTCGCCAAGAAAATGACAACAAAGAGCTCGAAAATCACCACAAAAAAGGACGGGAAAAACACTACACAACCTTGAGGAACCACGCCGAACCATCTATACATACCATGAAGGTTCGTACAAGGTCTAGCTTGCCACCCATACATCCATCCCTCTCTCTAGATCTCACATGAAGCACTCAAGCTAGTCCAAGGAAAAACTAGAGGAAAAAATGATAACGAAAATGGAAAAACAAATGAGCTAGAGTCCCAAGAGTTGGCCGCCATCCATCCCCTCAAGAGTATATATGGAAGCACACAAGAGACTAAACTACCATTACTTAATAACTAGTGATACAAGCCCCTCAAGGGTGAATTTGGAAGTCTTCGATTTTCTCCATCGGACGGATGCCCGGCGACCGCAACCTCGCTTAGCCTCGATGCAAGCCTTGCGATCTCGATGCATGTCCTCCGCTTCGAAGCTTCTTGGCGCCGGCGACCAGGGCGGTCAGACCGCCCCCCGGGCGATTAGACCGACCCGGCGATCGGACCACCCCTCCCGGGCGGTTAGGCGGCACGGGTGGCCGCACCTCCTCGTCGAGTCTTCGGCCTCGGTTTTGTGGCTCAACCGAGTAACCCAATGGTTTTCTCGGCGAACCACCGCAAACCCCACGAACTCGGTGTAGCCTACACCAATCGCCACTCATGACTCAACTCCCACGTAGTCCTAGCTCGACCTTGATTTTGAGGCTCTACCAAGAAATCGTCCACGACTTCGTCCCGCCGTTCTTGCCAACATGCGGCCCGCACTTGACTCCGCCGGCCACCGGCCCTCGAACCAAGCCTACTTGTCTTCTCTACACCCGGAGGCCTCACCGCGACAACCTTCGCACTTGTTCTTCACCCGCACCAACACCGGTCAAACCGCAACCCGCACCAACACCGGTCAAAACCGCAACCCGCACCCGCAAGACTTAGCCAAGAGTCGGTCCACACAACGTTGTCAATCACTCATCGGACCGAGAAGCGACCATCCACCGGTCCTCGAACCACACGTGGTCCCCAAAAAAAGAGTACACCTAGATGGCCGGGGCCGTTTTACAAGTGTAGTCGCCGGACCGGAGGCCGCCTATGGCTAACCGGTGCTAGGACCCATGGTCGCTTACAGCTGGAGATCCGTTAGTAGCCGTATAGGCTGGATCTAGAATACATGGTCTTGTAGATCGCCGCTAGAGTCCTTGATGCTCTGAGCAGACCGAGATCCGTTAGTAGCCGGTGATGCTGGATCTTGGAGTGGAGTAGTCTGGAGACTAGTGCCGGACCGGAGGCCACTTACGGCGGGGAGCACGGGGGTAGTCGTACGGACTTAGATCCCGAAGTAGTCGAGAGACTACGTGTAGAATCGACAAAGCTGGTCGAAGTTCCACGAGTTGCTAATGTCGTTGCCTTCAAGTGCCTAGAGGCGGTATGAGCCTGGTCCGGTCACCTTGGTGATTGAGAAGGGACCTTCCCATGGCGAGCTGAGTTTGTGCAGTCCTTCCGTGTTCTGGATGCCCCGGAGGACTAGATCACCAACGTTGAAGGAGCGTTCCTTGACATTGTGATCGTGATAGCGTCGAATACCTTCAAGGTACCTTACTGACTGGACGAGGGCGGCACAACGAGCTTCTTCGAGTCCATCGATATCAACTCATCTGCTAACTTCTGAGATGCCCTCGTCATACTATTCTACTACCGAAGATTCCCACATTATGTCGGTAGGTAGGACAGCTTTGGAGCCGTAGACCAAGAAGTAAGGTGACTGCCCCATCGGCTTGGTAGGTTGTGTACGAAGACAACAGAGTGCATTGGGTAGTTCCTTGATCCACTTGCCCCATTTTGTGTTAGCAGCGTCGTGCAGTCGCTTCTTGAGAGTGTCGAGTACCATCCTGTTGGCATGTTCGACTTGTCCGTTGGCCTGAGGATGGGAAACTGAGACATGCCGAACGTTGATCCCGCTTCTCACAGTACTCCCAGAACTGGTGTTTTTTGAAGTTGGAACCCAAGTCTGTGATGATGCGGTTGGGTAGTCCATAGCGATGCACGAGCTCGTCCAAGAAGTCGAGTACTCTGTCGGCCTTTGGGCGGTGACCGGCTCGACTTCGATCCACTTGGTAAACTTGTCGATAGCCACCGAACTTCTGTTGAATCCTCCCGGCACGGTCGGAAGAGGCCCAATCATGTCGAGCCCCCGGCGGGGAGAAAGGCCGGAGTTGGTGGTATAGTGACTAGCTTGTAAGCCGGGCCGTGCTATTGCTTGGCGAAGTACCGACACCTTTGGCACCTTCGATGAGTTCCTCGGCATCACCTAGAGCTTTGGGCCGGTAGAAAGCTCGTCGAAAAGCTTTGCCGATCGGCGTGCGAGAAGACGCGTGGTTGCCGCGAGACACCTTTTTGGATCTCCTCCAAGATGTCCTTGCCTTCTTCTCGGGGAACGCACTTCATGAGTACTCCGAAGTGGCGCCCCACCCGTAGAGCTTGTCTCCAACTAGTACATAGGACTTGGCTTGGCGGACGCGTTGCTCGGCCAAGTTCTTGTACGAAGGAACCTTCGCTCGCGGATGTAGTCGATGAAGGGTTGTTGCCGGTCCACGTCTATCATCATGACCTCCTCGGTCGGGCCGAGAAGGCGCCGGATCGGTGGTCATGTGCGCCGGCTCCGGATGGATGGCGTGTGAAGTTCGTGAACAAAGACTCCTGCGGGTACTTGTGCGCGAGTGGAACCAAGCTTCGACGGGACGTCCGTCGCAACATTGTTGTCACGGATGACGTGGTGGAACTCGAGACCGTAGAACTTGTTCTCGAGCTTGCGGACTTCTAGGAAGTAGACTTCCATGTTCTCCTTGTTGCGATCCCAAGTCTTGTTAACTTGGTTGATGACCACCGCGGAGTCACGTAGACTAGTAGTCGCTTGATGCATAATGATATTGCGAGGCGGAGCCGTGTAGTAGAGCTTCGTACTCGGCTTCATTGTTTGATATTTTCCGGAAGATGCGGGACGTACTTGAGTTGTTCGCCCTTTGGAGAGATCAAGAGTACCCCCGCACTTGCGCCCTTGAGCTTGAGTGAATCGTCAAAGTACATCACCCAATTTATGCATGCTTTTAAGCATAAATGTATAGATCAAGATCTATAATAGCTCTAGGTGTGTTTGTTGGTTTCATAGGCTTGTTTTGGACCAAATCATGTGTAGGAGAAAGTTTGGATTCATTTCGTTATAATTATTTTTTATGTGCATTTATCTTTTTCTTGCTAGCTAGTAATGCCTTTATTGTGTGAATTAATTTCAATGACTTAAACTTGTTGCTTGCTTGTCCAAATGAGTGTTCCCTGGTCGGTAGGACCGGTGGGTACTTGTTGGGCTACTTTGAGGCTTGATTGGTTGTTTAAAAAGTTGGAAACTAGATTAAACTAGTGAAGGAAAAATAGGAAATTTTTTTCTTTTTGGTGCTTGGGCTCTATAGATGAATTAGGGGATAATTGGTGGCATGAAAGTGCTTTTCCTTTCGTTTTGCTTTTAAACTAATTAAAGGCTAGATAAGCTTTTGATTATCTTTTAAAGGGAAAATGTTTAAATACCTTTGTTAAGGTGAATATGGCCAATAAAGGGATTCTTGTGGTGTTTTCTTCTTTGGTGGTTAATTAAGATAAAGTAATTTATTTGTATATATGTACACAATCACTATTAAAAAGTCTAGATAGTAAAGCAACACATATTGTTCCTTTATAGGAAGAATATCTTGAATGTATTATTATCTAGGTGAATGTGGTCAACCATGCACCCCATGGTTGTCATGTGTTGTGTTGATTAATTAAATCAAACCATCAATTAAGTCTTGCATTGCATTCCCCGTGTAGAAGTCCCCGACGATAGCTATACGCTCATGCGTCGGGCCGACGAGGACGAGGGAGCGAGGAGGAGACATGCACTACATGACCGTAGAGCAAGACCGGACCAAAGTCCGGAGGGTTGTTTATCTGCTTGTCCGACGAAGGCAAGCCATGTGTTTACTTTCGATCTTATGAATTTATGATTGCTATCTTATGTGCATTTACGTTCGGGAATTGATTGAAACCCTAGTTGCATAATCCTTAAGTACTATGATCTTTTACTAGCATGTTAGGTCGCTAGTGGCTATGCTCTAAGGATCCGGTACAAGTCGAGTGATGTTCGTCACCCGCGAGAATAGGATCTCCTTTTTTGGAATCACCATATTGTATAAATGCATTGCTCACGTGGTAAGAGCATGGGATTTGGGCCCCGGTCCAATGGCTTCGTTGATTAAGTGTTTGAAAGTACTAAGCACTTGTCCGAAATGGGTACGATAGGCCTAGTACCTAAATGAGACGGTGCGGGAACTTTGCGCTACTAAACCTAGGGTTGCGGCCCCGAGCTCGCCACCCGAGTACTTGCGTGAGGCCGGGTGACATTGGTGGCGTAGCCCGGTAAACCTCGTACTTGAGACTGTAGCATTTGATCCCAATTCGAGGATTGACGGGAACCGCCTGGTTGGTGAACTCTTAGTGAGGGCAACTCCCGTGTGCTTAGATCCACCTTGCAAGATTTTAAATCAATTGATTGTCGGACTCTCACCGTTAGCAATAGTTTCTTATCTAGTAATGATTACTTCTACTAGAACATGAGCTAAAATGTGAAAGTAAGGATTCACTACTTAGTAGCTTTTTGGCAAACAAACCCAATAGCCAAAAGCACCGCATGATTAGAGGTAAAGTATTTCTTTAGAAGGGTAAGTCTTCTTGAGTATTAGTATACTCGGCCTTGCTATTTAAATGTTGTTTCTAGGTATTGCTTGTGAAGTGTGACCTGGAGAACTTCCACCCGGGAGCTGGAATGGGTTGATGACGAAGAGTGATTGCATCATGGACGGGCCTCCAATGATGTGATCGTATCATCTAGTTACCTTCCGCTGTTTTTAATAAATTTTGAACTATTTACTTTCATGTCAAAGAACTATGTTTGTAATAATGGACCCTACGGGGATTTGATGTTAATTTGTAAGGTACTCCGGACTCTCCTTCGTGGGAGTTTTAATGCATACGTTCGATCCTCTCTCGTGTTGTCAAGTGATTTACCGGGCGTTAACTCCGGCAACACTCAACGGGATGATTCCTTATTATCGCTTAATGACCAAGAGGAGTGGTTTAGGCGATAGTACGGAATTATCTCGGATGGGGTTGTCATAGTTGGTACCGGAGCATCCGTATGCACCGGATCGATTAGATTAATACTAATCACATGATTTACAATAAAACTTGCCAAGATTGATTGGATTTTGAAAACACGTTGGATCGCTAAGGAATGATCTAGATCGAGAGGCCCTAGAGGGAATTTTGGGTTCTTTAAGGTGGCATAAGAATCTATGGTTTAATTTGCTAACTTCCGACACTTTAATTTATGTCGACTTACTTTCTTGCACAACCAAACTAGATGAGCCACGTGTTTCATACGTGTCTTTGTTCCGCATCACGGGAATTGCGAGGGTTGATGGAGTGATCCATTCCACGGATCCCATCTTCGCGTCTATAGTTATGAGTTGTGAGGTCGCCACGTTTATCATATGTATGCATTCCGCATGTCGAATATGCGAGGCAAGGATACACTCCATTCAAACGGAGGGCGTCCGAGGTTGGACGCTGTCCATGCGGCGGCTTGACTCATGGATACCGTTTCTATAGTGAACGGTAATGTATGTGGACGCTTCCGTGACGTGCCGGCACGGAAAGGTTCGTTTTCCGCAAGTACACTAACAACGTTTCGTAAGTCATTAAGTGCGAATCGAGTAGCTCCGACTAGTTATTATAAGGACAGCCGTTTATAAGCTTGCCACCGCACTAACTACCACCGCAAGATTTTCCATCAAATGCAACACTGAAAAATTGTTGCAAAAGACCCAAAAATGGCAGCAATAGTACTTTTTCTACCATCTTTTTTTGGTTAAATGTCGTTGCACTTGTGACTGTAGCAATAGGAGAATGCAACGGGTTACATTTTAGTTGTGACACACATCCCCTCTATTGCAATAGTTTTGATGCTTTTGCAACACATGATGAGTGTTGCAACAAAAGCAATTGCAACCACTATGGGTGTGGCAATAGTATCAATCGCAACGAACAAGGTGTTGCTAGCGATACGTATTGCGACACGCTGGTCATGTAGAAATACAATGCAATCGCAACCAACACAGATGTTGCAATCATGGTTATTGCTACGCGGAGAAAGCATTGCAATAGAGCTTCTCTATCACCATGTTGCCTAAATGGTTGCTATAGGTGGCTTAGGTTATTGCAACATATTCGTAGGTTTGTTGCTACAGAGAGGTCCTCTATTGCCACGTCTGTGAATGGTTGCTATAGGTGGCATAGGCTATTGCCACGTTACGTAGGTTGGTTGCTACGGGTAGATCATCTATTGCCACGTTACTAACTAGTTGGTTGCTATAGGTAGATTCCTCGATTGTAACAATCATCTGTAGTTGCAAGAGATAGTTTCTCTATTACCATGACTAAATGTGGTTGTTATAGTGTCATCATATATTGCAACACCATATTAATACATTAATAATTCATGTTGCGACGATTTATTTGGTAGCTAAAACGATAATAAATAATGAATGGAGCAACGACATCCATTAAAACCAAATATAATTTGTTCATGCAAATTTTTAATGATACACACACAACCGAGAACACTAGATAGCTTAACACATAATAACATATCCAACACACACAACTGTTTAAACTCGTTCAAATCAAACACCAATATCTACTTTAGCAGTGAAGGTTCCCTTTGATATGTATGTTGGTCATGTCCTACCATTCGCATGCTCCTTCTCAAACTCAAGATTCCACCTGAAAAAATCATTACCATGAGTTAAACTTAAATTATAGAAGTAATAATCATTGACATGCATTAGTTAAACTAAAACTCTAGGTACTACTAAAATTTACAGGTATTTTGCAACTTGATGATGGTGAAGATCATTAAAGCATGAGATTGTACAACTGTTCTACCAAAACTTCATGCACAACAAGCAGAGAAACAAATTTCCTTCTTTAAGCATGCAGGAACTTCATGGTGGAATCAAGAGGCCTATGTAGCATTAAAAAGCTTGAAATAAAAAAACACACACATTCAGACTACCCAACAAGAAGCCATTATCTGAATCACTGCCTCCCCTTCTTCTGATCAGTTAATGGCAGACTCTGAAATATCCACTTGCAAAGTATGATTACAGTATCAAGTTACATCCACGAGTCAAACTATTAATTTATGTTGATATACCCAAGGGTGTAGCCAGGATTTAGACATAGGGGGGGCAAACTGTCAATGGTACAACGTGAAAACAATATGGTGACATAAAAACAACATATGTATCGATGTTTAAATAAATGCATCTAGCTAAATGGTTGGTTATAAAACCTAGAGATTGAAATTTGAGGAGATGTAGAATGGAGTAGTCAGTTATTCAATCTAAGCAACGAAGACGAGAACTACTGATTGGTTAATTTAATTAAACTCTACAGACTAGCCGATCCAATAAAACCATTTTTGCGTTGGTTAGATTGCAACAGCAGTAGTTGCTTCAGAGGTTTGCTAGGCGCCAGGGCAGAACATCTCGGGCTCTCAGCAAGCGAACTAGAGACACTGTCAGGTTCAGCGACAGCAAAGAGAAAAAAGATGACACGCACAACGAATACATCAACACGGAAAGCAAGCAAGTCTAATTGGGCTAATACTGGACTAATTTGTATCTACGCAAATCAGGGTCATTAAGAAAATAATTAGGACATATCCACTCTCTGGTTTACCAGAGCATTAGGGGGGGGGGGGCAGGGGGCCCCTGTGCGCCCCCCCCTGTGGCTCCGCCCCTAGATATACCTTCATGTTGAATCAATTGCCACACAAAGAAGAGAAATTTAAAGAACAATATGTCAGTTCTGACATGCACTCACTTAAAAGATCAAATGGCATGTACCACATTTCCAGTGCCTTCTCTGGTGTCGAGCCTGAAGAAATGTAGTAAAATCGCCATTGTCCTCAGATCAATGATATGGTTCTATCAGAAAGTGGATAACCCATTAGCTGAAGAAGGCAAGCACCCCTAACCCCAGGGAATCCAGAACTAGTACAACTAACAAACTTAAGGAATCAAAAGTTTAAGACCAGTAGAAAAAATGCACAATGATAAACATATGTTGCTAACCCTTTATGATGAGAAATTTAGTCTACAAAACAGAGAAAGACAAAAACCTTGACTGCATTAGACATAAAAAAGAGTCATGATCCGGTATTTATTTGATTACGAGTAGAATTTAGAAGCATGGAATAGAACTATATGTATTAATTGTATAAACTCATAGTTGTAAGCCAAATAATAAGGTAAAATTAAGCATGCTAATCTATTCTAAAAAGAAATTGAGATGCATCTGAATGAAAACCACCGGCATAATTTAATCAAATACCATTTTTCATAACTGAAAATAGAAGAGCAGATTAGTAATACTATAATTTATAATTGGAATTTCTTATATGGCCAGCAAGCAGTTTATTATCACAATTTAGGAACCATTCTCTGGATCCTAATTCTTATATCTAATAATGAAACAGCATAATAGAAGGTATGTCTAATCGAACATAAGAAGAAACATATGCCTTGATTTGTGAAATGATTTTTCTGTCAGTGCACAAATTTGCAATAATTATATCATTTTCTGCTTGCTCACAACTTTTGATAAGAGAACATGAAGAAAATGCAACATTGTTGATTACTGTTTGTCAGTTTGAATAAGCACAAGAACGTTCTATTTCAGACATGTGCACCGAGGCCAGTTTATGTATCATGTTTACACCATATTGAATTATACAATGTCTACGAGAGTGTAATCCAAAGCCCCAATTAAATAGACAGTGTGCACAAAGTAAAAGCGTATATACGCAAAATAATTAGCATCTAACCTTGGCATAAACAGAGGACCTTTTCTCTCTCTGCTGTAAGCTTGTACCACTATATCCACCTAATCATAATGCTAGAGTGCATCATGGTCATCCTGTAGTCATTTATGTGCTGAGTGGAAACATAAAAGATCTGAACCTGTACCTTAATTTGAAGGAGACTGGATGGCTCCGTTAATTGGTAATATCAAGGACAGGCTGCTCATAAGGACAGGCTCTGTTCCACCAAGGCGATGTTGCAGCATCATCCCTGGAGGGTAGTGAGGCAAGGTGAGTAAATGTATGTTAATGCTTGGGATTAATGCTTGCGGCGTCATCCCTGAAATACAGATAAGCATGCTCTCTACTGACTAATAAGAGATTAATGCTTGAGGATGTAAACAACATCCTACAAAAGTACTGATAGACAGGCTCTCTACTAATATTGTAAAAACATTTAACACAATAGGAATCAAAGAACAATGAAAAATACAGTGCTCTATAATGATACTTAGCATCCACTGACACAACCAATCCTGAATTTTGAGGGGTTATGCCTTGGCAGAATCCATGGCGCGCAGCAGATCAACAGACATGGGGTGCAGAAATTTGAGTGGAATAAATTTATTAGCAACAAAATTAGATGCCAGCATACCTTACGTGGATTGTCGTCTAACCAATAGCATAACAGCATCACGGAGGAAACGGGCATCCGGCCGCCGACGTTCTGGTGCTGTAGATCGGAACGTCCCCGAGGTCGCGGTGGAAGACATGCTGAGAAGGAGGAGTTCGACTCTGCCTTGATGTCAACAGCGTCCACCTTAGGAAGGACAACCCGTACAAGGCATGAAGCGGCTGGGATTGGGGCATTTAGTTGCTAACCTGCGCAGCTGAATTGGGGACGGGGCCGGAGCGCGGCAGCCGCCTGGAGTCGGAGGGTGAGGGAGCGGCGCGGCGTCGCAGTGGTCGATGGGGACGGTGAGATTTACCTCTGTGAGGGCTGCACGTGTGGGGCCTGAGGGCGAGCGACCGTCCCGGGTCGAGGGTGATAGCGAGGTCGTCCCCGAAGAGGCCCGCGCAGGTGAGGGGGGCTGGCGGAGCGAGGTAGCAGCATGGCGTCGCGCCGTTGAGGGCGACGGTGGTCTCGTAGAGGGCCGCACAGGTGGGGCTAGAGGTCGGGCGGCGGCAGGAATTTTTTTTATTTTTTAACCTTTTTAATCTAAAATTTTAAAAGTAACCCCACCTCACTAAAATTGCACGAAGTAGCCCATTTTGGTCGTCCAAACCTCGTGGCGCGACTAATACTTGAGTCACGCGCACATGATGTGGCGCGACTATGTCCACGGTGGCGTTGGAAAAAGTCGCGTGTGACGTGGCGAAGGGAGTGACGCTACACCGCGTGGCGCGACTCGTCTGTGAGTCACGCCACGCACCGTGGCGTGACCGAATCAGTCCTGGTTGGACTGGGAGTTCCCAGTCTCATTTAGTCGTGTTTACTTATTCCTTTTAATTACCAAATAAGCTCCTAAATTTGTGAAACTCGAGGTATATGATCTATAGAGTGCATACGTTCCATTTTAACTATGTGGACTACAAACCATGGTGTATAAAATGAGAAATCTAATTTTGAAATAGCCTAAGTGTTATTAAACCAACACATGAAAAATGTTAAGTCAACTAGCCAACTTTGAACATATTTTTTGAAAAATTTTACACTACGATCTTAAATACTTTTGGGCTACAAGTGAATTTGGATGTTAATAGGAAAGTTTGGAGAAGTTTTTGGTCAAATATAACAAAGAATTCATAATTTAAGGGAGGCTTAAAGTTGGAAAGTTGTGCTGTTTTACAATAAGACATTAAACAACACAACTTTCCAACTTTAAGCTTCCCTTAAATTGTGAATTCTTTGTTATATTTGACCAAATACTTGTCCAAATGATCCTATGAACATCCAAATTCACTTGTAGCCCAAAAATATTTAAGATATTAGTGCAAAATTTCTCAAAAAGTATGCCCAAAGTTGACTAGTTGACTCTAGTTTCAGACTTGGCATTTTTCATGTGTTGATTTGATAACACTTAGGCTATTTCAAAATTTGATTTCTCATTTTATACACCATGATTTGTAGTGCACATAGTTAAAATGGAACGTATGCACTCTATAGATCATACACCTCGAGTTTCACAAATTTAGGAGCTCATTTTCTAATTAAAAGGAATAAGTAAACACGACTAAATGAGACCGGGAACTCCCATCCAACCAGGTGATCGATCCGGTGACGCCACGGTGCGTGGCGTGACTCACGTACGAGTCGCGCCGGCAGTGTGGCGTGACTCCCTTCGCCACGTCGATGCGACTTTTTCCAACGCCACCGTGGACATTAGTCGCGCCACATCATGTGGCGTGACTCATATTAGTCGCGCGCCACGAGGCTTGCGCGATCAAAAAGGCTACCTCTTGGAATTTTAGTTGGGATGGGGTTAGTTTTAAAATTTTAGATTAAAAAAGGTTAAAAATAAAAAAAAATTCGCGGCGGGAGAGAGGGTGGACGGAGGGGAGCGGATAGGAATATGAGATCGGTAGGGTTGAGCGGATGGCGTATAACGTGCGTACAACATCGGACCGGTAGAATCGATTGCGGTAGCCAGACGTGCGGGGTCGGGCGGGAGGCTCGCGGGTGGGCGAGGTGAACACGCGAGGCTGAAAAGTGCCCCATGAAAAAATTTTCATTTTCATACTTTTTTCATACACTCCGACTAGAGTAGACGTGATCAGACAACAGTAACTGAGGGAGCTAAAGCGCGTGAATGCATAGAGGCGGAGGCCGGGGGAGCGGAGGCACGCGGAGCCGCGGAGTCCGAGCGAAGGTAAAAAGATCAGGACGTTTGTCGAATCATTTAAAATTTTAATGAGATGTTATGAAGCCAAACTATGATGTTGTGTGCATCAATGTAAAATTCTGACCAAGTTTGCCTTTTATTTTACATTTTACTAAACAATAAATGTTAAGATACCCTAAGCTACATAAAAATTCAAAAAACTTGGAGGGAGACCTCCTTTTAGTGTATAAGTGTCTACAGACAAGTTTCAATTCATTATGAGAAAGTGATGATGCACATCCTCACAAAGTCATACATGGTGTCACACATGCCCCTATAGATGAGCGAGTATGTTCATCCTTGTATGAGATGCTTAGTATCACTTTGTCGAAATCTTTTAAAACTTTAATGGAATGTTTATGAAGCAAACTATGATGTTGTGTGCACCTATGCAAATTTCTGACCAAAATTTCCTAAAGAATAAATGTTAAAATACTCTAAGCTACATAAAAATACAAAAAACATGGAGGGACACCTCCTTTTGGTGTATAAGTGTCCACAAAAAAGTTTTAATGGATTCGAGAAAGTGATGATGCCATCCTCAAAAGTCATACATGGTGTCACACATGCCCATATAGATGAGTGAGAGATGTTCATCCTTGTATGAGATGCTTAGTATCACTTTATCAAAATCGTTTAAAAACTTTATTAGGATGTTTATGAAGCCAAACTATGATGTTATGTGCACCTATGAAATTTTCTGATCAAGTTTACCTATTACTGTAATTATTTTATGATTTACTAAAGCATAAATACTGAAATACTCTAAGCTATATAAAAAATTCAAAAAACTTGTAGGGACACCTCCTTTTGGTGTATAAGTGGCCACAAAAAAGTTTCAATTGATTCGACAAAGTGGTGATGCACATCCTTACAAAGTCATACATGGTATCACACATGCACATATAGATGAGTGAGAGATGTTTATCCTTGTATGAGATATTTAGTACCACTTTTTAGAAAACATTTAAAACTTCAATGGAGGTATTTATGGAGCCAAACTATGATAATGTGTGTATATATGCAAATTTACGGCCAAGTTTACCTATTATTACAATTATCTTATGATTTACTAAAGGATAAATGTTAAAATACGCTTAGCTAGATAGAACATAGGGAGTTCACTTAGTGGGGAATGATTGTGAAAATTTTCATGTATAAAAAATAACTGTTGTAACATATATAAAAAATTAAACAATTAAAATCAAATTAAAAATAAAAAATAGATATTGAATGAAAAGAATTGGAAACGCTTATTAAAAATAGAAAAAATACACACAAGGATTTGAACCAAGGAGCTCAAGTTCACATAAAACTTACTCTACCACTACGCTATCTAGGTGCATTCGTTATACATAGGTTTGAATTTATTTAAAACAAAATTATTTTGGTTTCCTTACATTGTGTATATTGTAACTATTTTGAGCCTATTGCAACACTTTTCCGGTGTTGCATTAGACAAAAACAATAACACTTTTAGGAAACATTAATTTTATTCCCTATAGTAGTTACATGCAAACAAATGTAACTAAATAAAATTTCTTGGTTTCAGAAAATTTAGAAAAAAGAATGACTAAATTTGGACTTTAGGTGAGGGAGAAATACTAATTATAAATTTTAATCTCGGATTTAAAAGAAAATGATGAACTATCCATGAGGTCCAACCCGGATCGCCCTATGTTGGACCCATGACCTAGCGATGATGTGGGGGCGCGCAAGGGTGATGTGGCACGCGGCGGCCGGTGAGAGGTGACGGGCCGAATGCGGCCGGTGACGTGGCCGAGGTGGTCGGGTGCGGCCGCCGCCGGGGCGAGGCCATGGCCGACCACCGCCACAATTTTATGTTTTTACGTTCCCATGGTGGGACCGCATCACCACGTTCTCGATAAAGTTATTTTGGTTTCCCGACATTTTTTCTATTGCAACCATATTGTGCCTATTGCAACACTTTTCCGGTGTTGCATTAGACAAAAACACTAATACTTGTAGGAAATTTTACTTCTTTGTTTTTCAAATAACTAACTAATAGAATCATGTAAAGTAAATTTACTATTTTAATATCTATAAGGTTACTATAAGTGACCACATTGAAACATGGAAAAGGCTTGAACGATGTTAGCTAGTACTAACATTATAATGGTGTAGTGGTAAGTCATATACTAGTGTAGTATTGAGGTTTTTGGTTCAATTCCATACCATGACGCTTTTTTTAATTTTTTCTATTTTGTCTCTAACGACGGATTGATTCCCTCCATTTCAAACTTCTTTCTCGAAATTTAACTAAAATAAAATATAAATTCAAAAAAGATTAAAAAAAACTATATTTAGGTGTCTATGGTTCATTCTAGCTCACATCTAGGCGGCCGATGAAAAATTCAATTGACTTATAAGGAAAACTCGAATTTCTACTAGTCACCTTATTATAAAATAAAGATAATAATACCTAAAACTTATCCCAAGATTACGTAAATAGGCATAGAATCATTTTATGGATCTACAAGCTTGATAAAAAATGTTTCATAAAATTTTATGAAAATTGGAGTATACATTATTCACAAACTAGATAGTCCACCACATTGATTCATACAAACTCAATTTAAACTTCAAATTTTTACACACTCAAGTACTTTCTTACCTATTGGACACCTCAAATTTGGATGCAACCTTTTTTTAGTGTGTTGGATTATATTTCGGCCGCGATCGGGGTGCGGCTAGGCGCAACCGGGGCGTGGCCGCGGTCGGTTCTTCCAAGCTGTTGGACCCTATCCTTTTCGGTGCCACGATGGTACGACGTCGTAGCGTCTCCCTGCCATCTCTTTTCCTGCGGCCATGATCACGTCGCCGAGACCTCACGGGCCGACCATTATCGAGCCTCATGTGGCCATTGCCGGATCGCTCCGCTAGTCCCTACCTCAGTCGGTTGGGATGACCGTTGCGTTTCCGTTGAGGTATAAAAAGGGAAACCCTTCCGCGGTGTTGCTATTGAAAAGTCTCGTGAAACGAACCGGATTTCCGCGAACGGAAACCCGACTCTTAGCACCTCGGTGGTAGTCCCGGAGGGCTACCACGTGCAAACCCCGTCTCGGCGATGCCAAAATCCATACAAAAAGATAAACGAATAGTAGAGTACAACATTTATTTTATTACATTAATCGTAGTACATCTCTTCGGCACATGCGGGAACAAGTCCATCGGGACCGAATCAAACATAAATAAAACGTCTATAGAGACTCCATGAAAGCGCGAGGAACACCAGATCCGCAGGCAGCTCGAGTGTAGGAAGAGCTCTAGTCCACCCATCCGTTGTTGTCGAAGTCGTAGTCCGGCTCTGTGTCAGAGACACCAGGGTTTACCCGATAAGCGGGAAGGTCATGTCAGCTTCCCAACAAAGAGACAAAAGCGGTGTATATTCTACTATGCATGAGTTATCCCTACTCTGGCAGTAGAAGGCTTAAGCAAAGCGACGATAGCAACGTACAAGGTAAGCGGAATTCGGTACCGTGAGGTCCACACCTCGGAGAAGCTCACGCTTCCGAGGTCCACACCTCTGGGGTCCACACCTCGCTCAAGGTAAATCACTCCAAAACACCGGATCTCAACCACGATCCAGATCCCAACTCTCATCTGCGATGTGGGGCCCACCAGCTCCTATCCCCACATCTCAACGGCCGAAACCGGGCTTACACACTCGGGGAAGAGAAGAATCAGAAGAGAAGAGAAACTAGTCGGAAGTAGCGGTAGATAGCGACAGACTGTCCATAACCGGTGGACACGGACTATAGCTATAGGTTTAAACACTCGCGAGAGGTTGTACAACCGTACCCGCCCGAATAGGGCCGGAACCGCCGTCACCGATTCCGGACCCTACCCCACGGCCGAAGGCCAAGTAAGTGGATAGTACCCTCCTGCGTCTCCGAGCCTGGCTCAGCCTCCGCGGCGAGCTCATACTACCCGCGAGAGGTCCCTCGAAGGCCGTGGAACCCTTCCCCCGGCCTCGGCCGGGGAAAAGTCTTCTAAGGAGGGAAAGACCACTCCCGACACGGTCACACCGACCCGCCTACGGGAGGGGCGCTATCCACTACAAGTCTCACCCCGCACCCCCGCCCATAACAAGGCGGGCGGTTTGTACGAAAGTAGATACTGCATCTGGTGGTAAGTCGACTCGGTCCTTAAGGGGCCGAGAGCGAGCACTCCCTTCTCCAATCCGTACGACACGTCCCTCGGGTAGAGGCCAGATCGCATCTTCCCTCGGCGGACGTTCACTAGTAACCAAGCGGCTCGCTCCCGCCAAAACACGGCAAGGAGATACGCACCCAGAACGCACGCTAGAAACACACCGAGATATCCACGTCTCAGTCCAAGCCCATAGTACCATCCATAATCAAGCAACAAAAGTATGGATAGTTGAGGTAAGGGACTAGCTAGGGTCTGTAGCTAGTCCCGCAAGTAGTAAAACAAGGAATCAGGGTATAACAAAACATCAAGGCATGGCTATTAAACTGGTTATGCAATTCATCGGAATAATGCATTTAAAGCAAAGCACTAGCATCTAAATAACAACATGGGATCTACATGGTTGGGAGTGACATGACACCTTCGTTGCCGTTGAAGCAGTCGCTGTCCGGAGCAGTGTACTCGGGGTCCTCCGCGTCCTCCTGGTCGAAGCTCGGGTCTGCGGCACGAGATTCGACGCGAAAATAAGAATACGGTGCACATCTAAGCAATAACTCCAAATAAGAACCAATTTTTAGAAGATCCAAAAGAGCTCAAACTACCTACAAACAACAAGGTTTCGAAATTACGAATTTATACAAATTAGTTTTATATTTTTACGAGCTCCCTATAAATAGTTATGAATTTTTAAAGGTTAAAAGCATTTATTAAGCATTTACGGAAATTAACCCGGAAAAGAAAAGGATTTTTGGAAAAGATGTCGCCGACATCGGCATGACGTCGGCGACCCGCGGTTAACGGGCCGAAGATGGGCCGGAAGTGCCACCGGGCCGTGGGTGGCCCGGTGGGCTTGGTCCAGAACGTTGGTGGGTCACGGCCCCGCATTGACCGGGCATCACGGCCCAACGAGGTAACTCATCGAAGTTCGGAAAACACCCCCCCAAACTCTCTCTGCCGCCGGGCGACGGCTGTTAGGGATTAGTTGGGCTTAGGGCCCGGATCCGGCCGGCGGCCCACTCCTCGGGTTAATACCACGTTCACGAAAAACACGCACGCCGGGTGCTCGGTGATTTGCCGGGCGACCCCGCGGCCGAGCGGCGCGTCGCCGGTGACGGGTCCGGGTGTCTCTCGCTCGGGGACGTCACGAGCGAGAAGAATCCACGATCGGGTCGCGGCTCGGCGGCCGGGGTGCGCCGGCCGGACAGCGCCCGCGCTCGCGATCTCGCGCTCGGCGCGCGGCGCGTCGACCGGTGGCCGGGCTCGAAGCCACCGCCGCCGGCGCGTCACGGCACGGCGTCACGCCTCCCTCCCGCAACGAAACGCACGGGTGGGCGCCCGGCTTAACATCCGTGCACACGCGCGTCGGCGGCGAGCCGGGTCAAAAGCGCCCCGTGAACTCGGCGCGCCGCGGCGGCGTCCCTCGCGGCTCGGCTAGCCGGTGGCCTAGCATGGAGCTCGGCCGGACGTGCGCGGGCCAAAGCCGTGCATAGCGCACGCGCGGCCTTGCCTTGTTCGCTCGGCGCGGCCGCCCGGTAACCGGGGGCACGTCACGAGGCAATACGGCGGCGCACGGCAACTCCTCGCACGGCGCGCTCGGCTCGATGACCGGCGAACACGGATGGTCCTCGCATGGCGACGGCGGGCCGGGGGCATGGGTGGCCCGAGAGCTCCACACAAATGCGATGCGGCGCATCTGCGGCTCGAAGGCCGGCATTCAGGCATGGACACGCGACGGCGCACCCCAACGCCGCCGGTGCTACACGAGAAGAACTCAAGGAGGGAGGAAAGAGGAAGGTGGCTGCGGTGATGCTCACGTCGGGGCGGCGGTGTAGTCGTAGCCGGCTCGAGGATGGGCGGTGGCGTGGCGAAGTAGGCGTTCCCGGCAGTGTAGTTGTCCACGCTCGGTCCGGCTCCCTCTCCCCGACACGTTCGGCCTCCTCTTCTCCCCACGAGCGGCGTTTGAAGGCGTCGTCCTTGGCGTGTCGACGGCGTCTGGCGGTGTAGTTGTCCACGCCGGTGATCCTCTCCTTCGGCTCCGGTCCGCCTCCCGGCTCCTTCCTCGCCGGCGCGGCGCGCGCGGCGGTGCGCTCCCTCCTTCTTCCAACCCGGCGCAAGCAGGGCGGTGGAAAGTGGAAAACCCCAAAGGGGTTGGTGGGTTGGCGTCCGTGATTCGCCCCCCGCCGGCGCTCTTTTGAAGCGAGGCCGCGGGCGGCCGGGGTGGATTGCCCCCGGTGCCCCCGGCCGTTCACCGGGCCGGGCGGTGGGATCCCGTGGCCGCCGCTTGTTCCCGCCTCGGATGCGCGCGGTGTGGGGCACTAGGGTCATTGCCCACCCCCTCGGTCGGATCCGGCACCCAACGCGCGCGCACCGGTCCTCGGCGTGCGGACCGCTTGGCCGGCGCGACCATCCCGTCGCCGCGCCCCCGGCGCACCGGGCCGGGTTGACCGGCCGCTGGAAAAAGTGAAGAAGAAAGGGGATGAAGGGGAGGGTATGTGGCGGGCCGACGTGTGGGCCCCCGCCCGACAGCGAGAGAAGCAAGGGTGAGTCGAGAGGGTGGAGCCGGTGGGCTGGTTTGGTTGCTTTGGGCGGCGAGATAAATGGACCCGCAACGAGGCTTTAGTGAAGGCCGGCCCGGGAAGAGGGTTAAAACTTTGGGAAAAAGATTTGGTTTAAAAGCTAATGTTTAAGTTTGAATTTGGATAAATTCCAAATTCAAACCACACCCAAATAAGATCCAAAATAAACCGAAAAGTCCAACTCACGTATTATACCATAGTTTGAATATATGTTTCTATAAATGGGTTAATCCGGTGGAGAATTTAGAAGATGGCTAGCAATTTGGCTTGAAAATTGATAGCACTCAATTTCGGTCAAAAAGTTTTAAATTTTCGCAAAATTTGCACACCTAAATTCCTGGTTTGTTACATCTCGCCTGCTTTCGAGCTCGATAGTGTCACCGCTCTTGTTTTCCCCTTCGGCTAGTTTTTGGCCAACCCGCCACTAGCCCATCTTTGCCGTTGCTCCGCCCACTCGTCGAGCAAGCTGTTTCGTCGTCTTCGTCGACAACCTCCATAAGAAGCTCGAGAAGAAGGCCGAGAGAAGAACCCCATCTTGTATCGCCAACCATGGCTCAATCGTGGAGATGTTCAAGCCCCTCCGCCGGATGCTTGTAGCGATGTATCTTTGCATCGTCGGTGGAGTTTGTCTTCTTTTAGTTTTCCATGTACACATCCATCGCCCGCTTCCTCATGAACTGCGTTGAGGCGGTGAGGAGAGCACCATGTGTCTTTTGCCCTATCCGAATTCTCGCTATCGAGAAATGTAAGCGAGTGTATCTTCCACCTTCGCAACCTTTGCCTTAATGGAAGAAGTTGCCTTAATCTTGTTGTCGAATCTTGGGACGAGATTCGTTTAAGGGGGTAGGCCGTGACGCCCCGGTCTTCACCGGGTTTATTAACCCTAATGAGCGAGTCAACCGTGTTGACTTTGGCCAAACGACGGTCAACCCGGGCCATCACCTCGAAAACATCACCAACAAGCTCTAGTGACCCACTTTGGTCAACTAGTGGTCAAGGTTTGGTCAAAACCCTAGTCAAATCCCTTAAACACCCTTTGACCTTCTATGTCGGCCCAAACTTTTGTCGCGCTCTCCAAATTTCACCTAAACACTTCAAAATTTCCCAATGTAAAAGTTGTGTATTTTGTCAAGGGACACAACTTTCTTGTTGAGTGGCATTTCGGTTTGAAGTGCAAATTGGTGAAAAATGCGAGTCAACGCCTCAAGGCACTATTCACCGGAGCCGAGATGTCCGCAAAGTTCCACTTGCGTTTTTTGCAAAATCCATTGATCAAAACCATATACGGCCTCTGTAAAAGTTGTAGAGGGTCAGCTGATCTACAATTTTGCTATTTAGCACTTGGAGCACTTTAGTTCAAAAATCGTGAGAAAAAGGCAGTCAAACAGGGCCACCTTGCCTTGTTCCAGAGTCAGAGCGCGAGAGCGCGCGTCGTCGCCCGTGCCGCGCGCGCACCCACCCACGTCGGCCCATTGCCGTACCCGTCGTACACGCACGCCGACGCGGGCCCGCGACCGTTGGTTCGTGCATTGTGCTCTAGCAACCGTGCGGAATGCGGGTAGACGTCTTGGTCGATGCCACGTCCTTGCGCGCGCACCCGCCGGCCGGCCGCGCCGCCTTACGCCATTGGGCCGCCATCCCCGCACGTCGCCGCGCCTTGCCGAGCCCATACCATGCCATGGCTTTAACCGGCCCGACTCAAACCGCCCTCACCACCCCGAGCAGGCTATAAAAGGTCGGCGTCGTCCTTCCTCGCGCGAGCACCCGAGCCCCCGCCGCGGTCGCCATTGCTGCCGCTGTTGAGCTCCTTCCTCTGCTTATTGCCGTGACCGCCCGATCGCCTCTAGCCTTCCCTCCTGCACTGCTAGAGCTTGCACGTCCGTGTGATGGCCTGACCAAACTGCCGCTCGCCGGAAAACGGGTTCCAGCGGCCGCCGCCGAGCGGCCGGCCCGGTGAGCTACACACTCCGCTTGCTCCCCGGGCCAACTAACCTTTCCTGGACCTCCACTAGGTCACAGAGAAGCTACTCGTGCCACACATTGTTCAGCCTCGCCCCTATCCTCTCCGGAGCTCGAGCACCCGCGGCTGCGCCACCACTACTCCGCTGCCGCTGCTCGCCGGCGACCCTTCCGGACGAACCAAGTGTCCCAATCGAGCACGGGTACGCCGAATTGCAGCCAGGTAATGCTTGATGCCCATCCCCGGCCCCACATCACCGCCGACGAGGCTCCCCCGCCGCCTAGGGCACCCCTGTGTGAGCTGTTGGAATTCGAGGGCCTGTGTGTTAAAGCTGAGGGTAGAGTTGTGAAGTTCAAAAAGTTCCAGGGACTCTTGTGAAAGAAGATTCTTCCTCCCCTTTTGTGTTGTGCCTAAGACTTGTAAAATCCATATAAAATCATAGAAAAATACAAAAATTGCAAATCTAATTTTGTTGTGCTCTGTGTAACTAGAACTACAATTTCGCAAAGGATGTATATACTTTTGAGCTCTAATTTTTGCATGCAAAATAGAAAACCCTTTTTCCTAGATCTGTTTGCAGCCAAATCCATAGATGATCTTGAGCTGGATTTTGGATATGTTGTGGATACTAGCATGTGTAGGTCCTGTGCCAAAATTTGCACAAATTTACTTGAAGTAATCTTTTTATATGATTTAATTTGTATTGTTGATAAATTTGCCTAGATGATTTTTGTAGCTTAAAATATAATTATTTTTTATCCCTTCTTTTGGATATTGTCCGGTCATGCTAAAATGCACCTCTGGTGAATTTACCCCGATTTTATCTTTGTTAGAAATATTATTTCCTAATTTATGCTTGCTTTTATTCATAAATGTATATATCAAGATCTATAATAGCTCTAGGTGTGTTTGTTGGTTTCATAGGCTTGTTTTGGACCAAATCATGTGTAGGAGAAAGTTTGGATTCATTTCTATTATAATTATTTTTTATGTGCATTTATCTTTTTCTTGCTAGCTAGTAATGCCTTTATTGTGTGAATTAATTTCAATGACTTAAACTTGTTGCTTCTTTGTCGAAATGAGTGTTCCCTAGTCGGTAGGACCGTGGGTACTGTTGGGCTACTATGAGGCTTGATTGGTTGTTTAAAAGTTGGAAACTAGATTAAACTAGTGAAGGAAAAATAGGAAAATTCTTTCTTTTTGGTGCTTGGGCTCTATAGATGAATTAGGGGATAATTGGTGGCATGAAAGTGCTTTTCCTTTCTGTTTTGCTTTTAAACTAATTAATCTTTTATAGATGTGCACACAATCACCATAAAGAGAAGTCTAGATAAGCTTTTGATTATCTTTTAAAGGGAAAATGTTTAAATACCTTTGTTAAGGTGAATATGGCCAATAAAGGGATTCTTGTGGTGTTTTTCTTGGTGAATAATTAAGATAAAGTAATTTATTTGTATATATGTACACAAGTCACTATTAAAAAGTCTAGATAATAAAGCAACGCATATTGCTCCTTTATAGGAAGAATATGCTTGAATGTATTATTATCTAGGTGAATGTGGTCAACCATGCACCCCATGGTTGTCATGTGTTGTTTTGATTAATTAAATCAAACCGTCAATTAAGTCTTTCATTGCATTCCCCGTGTAGAAGTCCCCCGACGGTAGCTATACGCTCGTGCGGGCCGACGAGGACAAGGGAGCGGAGGAGACATGCACTACGTGACCGTAGAGCAAGACCGGACCAAAGTCGGAGGGTTGTTTATCTGCTTGTGCTGACGAAGGCAAGCCCCGGTTTAATCATTAACCCATGTGTTTACTTTCAGTCTTATGAATTTATGATTGCTATCTTATGTGCATTTACGTTCAGGAGTTGATTGAAACCCTAGTTGCATAATCCTTAAGTACCATGATCTTTTACTAGCATGTTAGGTCACTAGTGGCTATGCTCTAAGGATCCGGTACAAGTCGAGTGATGGTCGTCACTCGCGAGAATAGGATCTCCTTTTTGGAATCACCATATTGTATAAATGGATTGCTCACGTGGTAAGAGCATGGGATTTGGGCCCCCGTCCAATGGCTTTGTTGATTAAGTGTTTGAAAGTACTAAGCACATGTCGGAAATGGTACGATAGGCCTAGTACCTAAATGAGACGGTGCGGGAACTTTGCGCTACTAAACTTAGGGTTGCGGCCCGGGCTTGCCACCCGAGTACTTCCGTGAGGCCGGGTGACCTTGGTGGCGTAGCCCGGTAAACCTCATACTTGAGGCCGTAGCATCCGATCCCAATCGAGGATTGACGGAACCGCGGGTTGGTGAACTCTTAGTGAGGGCACCTCCCATGTGCTTAGATCCACCTTGCAAATCAATTGATTGTCGGCCTCTCACCGTTATCCGAGACTACTTAATCTACTAGCCATGATATCCCTTTACGATGGAACTTTTTGAAGATTATTATTGATTAATTGTTTGTACAACTTTGATTGCAATAGTTGCTTATCTAGTAATGATTACTTCTACTAGAACATGAGCTAAAATGTGAAAGTAAGGATTCACTACTTAGTAGCTTTTTGGCTAACAAACCCACCGGCCAAAAGCCTCACATGATTAGAGGTAAAGTCTTTCTTTAGATGGGTAAGTCTTGCTTGAGTATTAGTATACTCGGCCTTGCTATTTAAATGTTGTTTCCATAATGCTTGGGAAGTGTGGCCCAAAGAACTTCCACCCACTGGGAGCTGGAATGGGTGGATGACGAAGAGTGATTGCATCATGGATAGGCCTCTAATGATGTGATCGTATTGTCTAGTTACCCGCCGCTATTTTTAATAAACTCCGAACTATTTACTTTCATGTCAAAGAACTATGTTTGTAATAATGGACCCTACGGGGATTTGATGTTAATTTGTAAGGCACTCTGGACTCTCCTTCGTGGGAGTTTTAATGCATACGTTCGATCCTCTCTGTGTTGTCAAGTGATTTACCGGGCGTTAACCCGACAACACTCAATGGGATGATTCTTTATTATCACTTAATGACCAAGAGGAGTGGTTTAGGCAATAGTACGAAATTATCTTGGATGGGGTTGTCACACCGGAGTCCATGCGAGTACCGAGCGTCCCATGGCACCCGCGAAGTTGCTAGTGAACCGATCCTTGAGCCGGTCCCACTCATCAATCGAGTTCTTGTCGAGCGGCTCGAGCCGGGTGAATGGTGCTTGGTCCGGACGAAAGGGAAGTAGAGGCACTTCGTGTCGTTGTTGCCACCGACGTTTTCAATGGATAGGGCATAGCACCTAAGCCATTGAACTGGGTCTTGCTTCGCGTCATACTTGGTGATCCCGGAGGTTTGAATTTCTCTCGGGAGAAGCGAGGTTGTGAAGTCGAGCGAGAGAAGGCGGGGAAACCGTCGGCGTTGCCTGCCTCGGAGGTCTTCTTGCGTCGTATTTCTTCAATAATATGACGGGCATCGTAGGCCGCCGCATGAGATGCCGATGACGTGGCTGTTTGCGTGGCCTCGGCCCCCCCGATCACTTTGCCGCCACCGGCCTCCTGCCCGGCACCGTGTGATGAGCTCCCGCCGTTGCTTTGCCTCCACCGCCGCATCGCCGTGACTAGCGCCACCGCGGCTTCCGCCGCGCTTGCCCGGCTCTTGTTACCATCTCGAGAAGGTCCTCCACCGGTGCCCCGAAACAATTGGGGTTCTGTGGTTGTTCTCCTCGGGGGCGGTTGCGTCCACCATCCGCCCGGATTGCGACTAGTAGCTTCGTGGTGCCTCGGGATCATGAGTTACGAGAGGAGGTACTTGAGTGACCCTATTGTCCGGCCTCATTAAGTAGGCGTCTTAAGCTAGCTTGGTCATGACTTCGCCTACACGTATCCCCCCGAGCCTAATGCACTATTGTAGTGATAGAAATGAGACACTTGTTCGGGGGTGGTGTGCGCCCAGTTGGCGACTTGGTCGAGAGTCTCTGCAAGATTCTGGATTGGGAGAGATTCATGGAGACGTCTGCGCCATTCGTTTCACTTCCTATTGCGTTCATGTCTGGCGTTATTGTCGTCGTTGGTTCCATCAGCGAGTGCATTGGCGGACAGCTCATTTGCTGAGATGTCGTCGAAGTACCAGTCGGGTCGGGTCGGGTCCCCGAAGGTCACCGGCGTCTCACCAACGGCTCTTTGCCGAGACTAGAGTCGGTAGTCGCCACCTCGGTTGATGTATGCTCCTCTGTTGGAGCTAGAGGGGTTCCCTCCTCGAAGGGAAGCGAGCCGAGGTAGGAGACGCAACGTGAGTTCCCATCTATCAAGTCCGCGGGCATGCGATCCGGCCGGTAGATTAATCTTCCGGCGGGTGTGAATGTTATAACCGGACGGTGGCTAGTCCCGACGGCGGTTGCTCAATCGGGATGTCCTCGGACTCGGGCTCGACAGGGTCCGGACCCGAAGTCGAACTCGTAATAAGAGTCCGAGTAGTAGCCGGTTAGAGTCCAAAGAGTAGTTGGGGTCGATCTCCTTGTGTTGACGGTGAAAATCCATCAACCTAGCCATGAGTTTACCTTCGGTGTTGGCATGAGTTTTATACCTTATCCATTGGTACTAACCCCCGTGGTATAACAAGTTCACGTGTGCATGTCGGTTTTGGAGTTTAATGTTTATGCAGGGTTTTAGTGTTGAATGCAAGACTTTCGGGATAAGTTCATTAAGCACCTCATGACAAGACCTTGAAGCCCCGTACAAGTCATGCAATGAAGCAAACTTAACTCCAAGAAGCCGGGGACTTGATCCGAGAAGATGAAAGACTCCGAGGACCCGACCGAAAAGTCGTGAATCTTGCAAGACAAGGAGTTGTGTCCAATTCGGAGAGGAACTGATGATATGGACCTACATGCGAAGGGGGAACATCCGGGAAGCAAGGGAACCGACGTAGAGCAAAGGGGGCCTCGGGGCCGGGCTCGGATGGGCCCGGGCCGGCCGGCCCCGGTCCGTCGGCCCGGCCCATTCCGGGGCCCATTTGCCCCCTCCTTTGCCCTAGCCGCCAATCGGGCTATTTATAGCCCCCCGACCGAGAGCCACGGAGAGGAGAATTCGTCATCGGCCGCCGAGGAGCGAGAGAAGAGAGGGACACCATCTTGGAGAGGAGAGGGTCGAGCTAGTTGACTAGGGTTCCCCTAGCCGACGTGGGAACCTTGCACGAAAGACCACGTCGGAGTTTTTGGAGCTAGAAGCAAGATCAAGGAAGGATCCCGGTGGTGATCTTGTGTATGTATCATTGTTATAGTTGAATTATTAAGTTGAATCTTTTCCTAGCGATCAAGTGTTTCCTCGAAGATTTCGTTTTTCGATCGGCTTTGCTTATTCCAATTCTATTCTCGAGATAGATTACATAGGGTGTTCTTGTAGCCGCGGTGGCTAGAGGTACACGCCGGATCTTCCGAAAGAATCTTGACTTGTCTTTTGACTCGCCCTAAGCTCCCCGCATGAGTAGGGATACGTTGTGACAGAACGGGGGTTCCGAAAGGCGGATGTTTTCGGATTTGGACGGGAAACCACGATTTAAAGAGGCTTCTATTAAGATTCGATTTGATACTTCTTCTCTTGCTTGGAACTTCAACAAAAGGCTTACCCCGATCCCTCTAGATCGGTTTATCTACCCAATCTTACTTTGTTTTCTCCGGTCTTTAGTAGATTAGATTGGTTTCGTGTCTTTTACTTAGATGCATTAGGGTTTCTTTTATCGAAGATTGAAGTTACTTGGCTTTATTAGATTAAGTTTTGCGTCACACATTTGTTCCATGGATTCGATACCTTGGGTTCACCACTCGAGGGAAGAAGGGTCCCTTGACTACGACGGGAGACTTGTACGCTTGCAAGTCACAAACGAACTTTGATATAATTATTAACCGTCAACAAGCCCCTTTTTCCGGCGCCGTTGCGGGGAACAAGTGATTAAGATTTGATTTTTTATTGCCTTTTCGTAATTTTCAGTTTTCTTTTTGTTTTTCTCTTTGCATCTACTAACTTTTGATCATCCTCAAAATACATCTAATCTAGTTTGTCTAACCCTAGTTTTTTATAGATTCGTTTTTTCTTTCTAGTTTTTGCATACTCTGTTTATTGCTAACCCTAACAGGAGATGGACGACTACCTCTCCAACAAACCCGATAATTTTGTGGATGATCCAGAAAAACTTTACAGGCTAAGGAGACGCGAAGCACATGAAGCTAAAAAGCTGGATTTTGTAGATTCGGAGTCGGAAGACAAAGGATCGCGAGGAATCTCCGAAGAATTCACCACCTCAAAGTCCTCGGGAGAATTGACTTCCACCGATGGGTGACCAACCACCGCAAGAGCGCAAGATTGGGGAGCTATGCACCCCAGACATCATCGACCTACCAATCTTGAACCTCAAGGAGATCGGAAGACCGTTCGAGATCAAGACCTCAACAATCCGCATGGTGCAACATTCACCCTTCACCGGTAAAGAGGATCCGAACCTTCACCTCCAAGCATTCATTCAACTATGTTAGACTTTCAACATGGATGGGGTGACTCAAGACCAAATGAGGGCAAGGCTTTTTCCATTCTCACTTCTCGGGAAGGCTTTGCAATGGTTCCACTCTCAACTGGCGGAGACGGTGCAAAATTGGAACACGTTGATGAAGGCTTTCATGAAGGAATACTACTCACCGGGTAAAACTCAAAGCTTGCGTAATAAGATTGCCACCTTTGTTCAATATCCTACGGAAACTATCTCGGAGGCATTCGAGCGCTTCAACGAGTACACCCGGGCGGTTCCACATCACAAGTTCCCGAAGGAAGACCTCGTGCAAAAGTTCTATCAAGGACTCACCATGGCATCAAGGACGATCATCGATGCATCGGCGGGAGGATCCATCATCGAACTTACACCGACGGAAGCTTTCACTCTATTCAAGAAGGTCGCAGATAATGACACATGGGCGTCGTCCGGGCGCCTACACCCGGTTCAACCCACGGGGAACGTCAAAGGAGTCTTGCAAGTGGAGAAGGAGAACATACTTGAAGGCAAGATCGACTCGCTCATGAGGAGGTTGGAGAAGATGGAGATGGAAAAGAAAGAGGCTCAAGACTTGAAGGCCGCCGAAGCAAGGTCCACATGCGAAGAATGTGGAGAGTATGGCCATGCCCGCAAAGATTGTCGGAGGAAGCCAAAGTGCTCGACTACATGAGGAAGGGAGAATTGCCGAACTTCCGCTACGGGCAAGGTAGGCCTCAATTTAATGCAAGCTCATCTATTCCTAACGCGGTTCCGCTTCGTATACAATTGAAGGAGTTCATGGATGAGCAAGCTAAGATCAACAAGGACACCGTCACCAAGTTCAAGACCATAGACAAGGTGTTGGAGAACATCGATAGCAAAGTGACGGAGGTCGGAAGTTCCAATCATCAAGTGCTCAACATGATGAAGATGCTCGAGACGCAAGTTGGACAACTTGCGGGGCGCCCTCACTAATGATGAAGGGAAGCTTCCGGGACAACCCAAAAGTCCCGAATCGGCGAAGGCCATTCAAACACGTTCGGGGAAGGAGACCGAAGATCCGGAACGTTCCGCGGGAGCAAGGAAGCTTAAACCATCCACCGAGGTGGAAGGAGTTGCTAAAGAGAAGGTTACGGGGATCGTCACCGAGGAACCCGAATTTGAGATGCCGGAGGAAGACACGAGGATACCGCAACTCAAGCCACACTTCTTCCGAGGTAAACTTGACAACCACTTTGAGAAGTTTGTGGAAGTTGTGCGTAGACTTAGCATCAACATGCCATTACTAGATGCCCTACAAGTACCTACATATTCTCGTTACTTTAAAGACATACTTGCAAATAAATATGAGATAGCAACACTCGGGGTAGATCATGTCAAGATGTCCGAGGAGTGTAGTGCCGCTATTGCTAATGGGCTAGAGAAGCAAAAAGACCCCGGGTGCCCCACAATTCCATGTTCAGTTGGTTCTTTCAACTTCGAGAAGGCGTTATGCGACCTTGGAGCTAGTGTGAGCGTCATGTCGAGGGATGTGTTCGAGAAGCTACGCCTACCAATGGAGCCTACGGGTATATGTTTGGAGTTGGGAGACAACTCCATTCGCTATCCCTTGGGCATTGCTTTGAAGATGTACCCGTGAAGGTCGGACACCACTTCATCCCCGTCGACTTCGTTGTGCTCGAGATGAGAGAGAGGGAGAAGCCGCCGCTCATCCTAGGGAGGCCTTTCCTCAAGACCGTGGGAGCTACTATTGATGTTGGCAAGGGGGAGATCATGTTCGATATCAACGGAGAAAGGAGTTCCTTCAAGTTCCGTCCAAGAATCGAGGCATGCAACATGATTGGAGTGAAGGGAGAACCAAAACAAACGGAGGGGCTGAAAAAGAAGAAGGATCCGAAAAAATGAACGTAAAGAAAATCAAAGAAGGTGTTGCATCCGTCAAGACAAAGGAAGAGAAGCCGCCTGTGAAGACCAAAAAAATGACTAAGTCGGAAGACAAGCCCGTGCCAAAGATGGTGCGGAAGTGGGTACCCAAGATTGCAACGCCCGCAAAGAGCGTTGATCCGGAGTAATCAAGTGAAGAAGTCTAGCTATAGACTATAAACGAAGCGCTAGGCGGGAGGCAACCCGTTTCGTCGAGTCAAGAATAAGCTACCGGGAGGACAACCCGATTCCAGGTTTTTCGAGTATTTTTAATAATTTAGTTTTCGAGTTTTATTACGCAAAGACATTAGACTTAGAAGTGGTTGAACAATATTAGAGACATAATTCTTGATTGAATGTTTGCTTTATCATAAACCCTTTGCATGAACCCTCCTATGTGCTTGTTTGTTCTTTTCTTTTCGATAAACCTCAACTAAATAATTTCAGAACCTAACTCAACCTTTCACCCTCATTATGGTGCTGAGGTTGACTTATTTTTCATGCTAAAACCATACGAGTAGAGCCACGATTTTTATTTTGGTGTTAATAAAATTCAGCACGTGGTAGAACTCGCGTGAACCTAGAAATCAAAACTTTTGGTTGGTTTAAAATTCAATATCCTTGGTTTCTCTAGGATTAGAATTTTTCTAAGCATATTCTAATTTTGTTTTATTCAAAATCTTTCTTATTTAGCCAAAATTAGAACCTAAACCTATGCCCCCATGATCAAGTCGGAAAAGTTTGCTCTCAACCGATGAAGGCAAACTATACCGGTGAGACCAAAATCAACGTAGTCGAAAAATATTTTTGATTACATTTGTTTTTAATGGTTTAAAAACTTCTCTAAAATTATGTTTGAGCTCTTGCATGGCTCTGAAAAATATTTTAAATTTCGAATTAGAGGAGTGCTTAACCTTAAACACACCTAAATGGAGGCAATCTAGTTTGAATTAATCATGCATGCACCATTGGATTCCCTTTCATCAACTTTCACCAATTCCACATGCAAAGGACAAGCATGGTGGGCAGCAAGCATCAACTTTGCAGGAATTTCATGGTGACATGTGAAGAAAGTGGAGCTAGGGAGCATGGACATGACCCAAAGCATGAAGCATCAAGTGGAAGGACCAATAATGCAAGAAAAGGAGTGGACGAGAGCGTTTGGGCGGTGCAACTCATGGAGCACGCGGGCAGAAAAGTTGCAGAGGCGAAATGATCGTGCTGGAAGAAAGCCGAGGCGGGGAGGAGCCGAAGCCACCCGGGCCGGTCGGCCCGGGCCGGCCGGCCTCCCCTACTTAAGGAGCCCCCGGCTCCCGTTTTCTCGAGCAAGCTTCCCTCTCCTTCCTTTGTTTGTGTGTTCAAGTTTGTGTGCTCAAAACCTCCGTAGACATAGCCAACCTTCCCAAGCTTGATAGCTCAAGAAAAAAATCCACATCCTTAATCCACTCGGTCCACATCCGAAGCAAAGAGTTTAAGTGCCTAGTTACCGGTTGCAACCCGGAGTTTTAGTTGAAGAAAAGAGTGCAAGCAACCATGTGGAAGAAAACCACAAGTCTCTTCTCCAAGAAGAAGAGTTCGTCGTCGTCCAAGCCGTCATCAACCACATCTTCGAGGAGGCACTCGGTTTCCGAGTCTCCCGGAGCATGGAGACGGATACGGCACCACCGAGGAGGAACGATGCTCTCCTCCTTGGTGGTATGAGGGCTGCAAGAAGCACGTCCATGAAGTTTACCGAACCTCGAGGGAACACGGAGGAGCAGCCCGCGCCACCACGACGATCGACCCGTTCAACTGCGCCACCTCCTTACACTCCGACATACTCTTCGTACGGCTTCATCATCTTGTCATCGGAGGAGGAGGAGAGGCTCTCTAATCTTGAGAAGAGGCTTGTGCCCAACGTCGAGTTCGACGACCAAGCACTCTACGCCATGGGTTTTGGGACCGACATATACTACATGTTGGGGTACCTTGGATGGGTGCAATTCTCCAACGGAGTATCGGCGGACACCCACTTGGGGTTCGCCTTGGAAATTTTAATGACTATTGCACCTATCCTTGATGATGGGGTGCAAAGCTTGTCATTCCGTTTGGAGGGAGTCCAACAAGTGGTTCCCTACGAGCACGTTAGGGAGCTACTTGGATTCCACAAGGGAGCTCGGAGAAAGTTGACGTGCCACCCGCATGTTAGCGGGATTTATGATCTCCCGGAGAAGCCCATCAACAACGCAATTGCATCCGCAACCCCATTATCTGGATATTTCACTCTTGGATGTGCAAGAGGGTATTGGGGAGGATGAAGGAGACAAAGGTGACTGACACAAAGTTGAATTGGCTATACTCGGATTTAATTGCCAGGCAGCCAATAGACCCCTCTTACCTTATGATCAACCGTTGGTGTTGTGAAGCAACATCGGGGGCGGGTAATATTGGTTCGGGGTGCTACCTCTCCATGTTGGCCTTCTCCTTACGGTCGGGGATCGCAAGAAACCCCGACCATCTTTTGCGTGGTACCTCTCTCGGCATTGAGTATTTGCGGCAAGGCAAATACATTAGTGGAGATGAGAGAGGAGGTTATCGGTTGGCCATAGTGAACCTACCCCTTCCCAATGAGAGGCTTAGGCTTTTCACCGAAGGGAGAGAAGATTGGTTGGAAGAGGGACTCCTTGTCCCTGCAAGGAAGAACAAAAGAGGAAGAATCGTAGAGGAGGGAACATCCTCCGCACAAGCGAGTGGGGCACAACCCAATGTGCAACCATTCGGCGGGATCCCTCCTCCGCCAAGTTATTACGGAGGGCCACAAGAGCAAGCATGGGGGGGTGGTGCACCGGTACCCCCACCAAATTATGTGGTGCCTAACGCTAACTTCGCGGAGTCCTACGCACCTCATCCCCAACCACAACAAAGCATGGCCATAATTGGAGGGTATGCTGCAAGAAACGCCCAAAACATCGCAGCCATCCAAGCTAACGCAACTCAACTTGGTGAAGGCAATGCAAATATTGCCTTTGAGCTTGGACGCCTTCACCTTGTGGAGCCAAATCAATTCGTCGGAGGAAATGTCCAATCATATTATGAGCAAGGGTATTACTATCAAGATCATCAACATCAACCACCGGCGGAGGACTAGAAGATTTAGGAACTTTAGTTTTCTTTTATTTTCTTTTTCTCCGTAATTTTCAGCTTTTGCTTATGTGTGTTTGCGCGGTATTTTCTGTTTTTATTTAAATTTCAGCAAGCATGTTTGTTTATTTTCAGTTTGTATTTCAACTTGATGTCATCATTAATAAAGATTCCACCTTGATTATATCATTGGAAAAGTTACAAAAATTTGTGCCATGATATATGATTAAAATTGCAGCTTTGTTCATCTTTGTAATTGATTTATGCATGTTTAAGCTAGTGCTCTCTTAAAAATACAAATCTGAATTTATTTAAATGCTAGCTTAATTTTCAGCGGTGGTTATGATTAAAATAAAGACCCATAGTGTTTTATGTGCTCTCAAGTTATGAATAGATTAAAGATGTCTTTTATGCTCAAAAATATCGCTAACCTTGTCACGAATATCACTTGTGTGTTGCTCAACCTATCCAAAGCCTAATATATATTTGAGTGCATAAACCTTAGTGTACAAGATTTATTTTTGAGTGAGTTATTGCAGGCCATGATTTCTCGGCCCGAGACTAAGAAGCTGGTCATTCCGTTTTTGCGTATCTATCTTTTTGCTAGCCTTTTATCCGTGCATTGTGTAACCCCGCATTGGAGATCTCACAAACCTCGCCGGATATCCACCCTTAAACCAAATATCATCTTTTGTGATTACCTCCTTGACCACAACCTATCGTTGAGAATGGTTCATCAATTCAAGGAAGATTGCAAGATGGTGCCAACATTGAAGATTTCAAGTATCTCTCCAAGGAAAAATATTTCCGGAACCTACCTTATTTTTCGCCTCTTTGCTCGAGGATGAGCAACGTCTCGGCATGGGGGAGGAGGTAGGTACGGTGCGGTTTTAGAGTTCAAAGGGGAGTATTTTAGAAAAATGATGAATGAAAAAAAATTCAAAGGCGATGAACGTGACTTCCAAGGTGAAGGTCTCACAAGAAGAAAGAAAAAAAATATATATATATAATGAAAGAAAGAAAGAAAGAAAGAAAAGAATGAGAAATATGAGAAAGAGAAAAAAATATGAGTATGCGTAAAGTGAACTCCCCGGTTCTCTAAGAGTGCATTCAAGGCTTCAAGTTTAAAAGATCCATTCTCATTTTCCAACCATGTGCAATCCGATAACGAGGACTTCCTTTGTGCCTCGGGATCACTCTTTGCCATTTGCACATGTCCACTTATCTAAAGTGTGTGTATTTTTCTCTTTCCCCTCCTTGATTTAACATTATTTTCCAATGACCTTTTTGACGAGTCTTGGTAAGACCATGAGAAGCTTGTCTTGTTTTGACAACACCTCATTTATAAAATCTTGTTAGGACTAAACTTTACGAAAAGCTCCATATAAAGCCTACCACACATATATGTTATGAGAGGGAAAGGAGTAGAATATATAGGCTTGAGAGACAAGCGAGTTGAGAGTTCATGAGCAATATACAAGATGATTTAAATTTATGAACTTGGTTTAGTTTTTCTTTATCTCGTTCTTTATTTCAAAAATTCCAAGATCTATTTAAACTTTGTGAGCATGTTAATACTTGTGGGATAAGCTTAATAAGAATCTACCCTCCGTAGAGATGAAGGCTAGTACATTATGGAACTTTAACGAATTAAAATTTTGAGAGCATTATGTTTTCTCATGTATGATCAAGTGCAAGGTTTAAACATTGTTTGGCAATGATGATATCCATCGAAGGCTTACTCGAGGACGAGCAAGGTTTAAGCATGGGGGAGATGTTGACGGTGAAAATCCGTCAACCTAGCCATGAGTTTACCTTCGGTGTTGGCATGAGTTTTATACCTTATCCATTCGTACTAACCCCCGTGGTAGAACAAGTTCACGTGTGCATGTCGGTTTTGGAGTTTAATGTTTATGTAGGGTTTTAGTGTTGAATGCAAGACTTTCGGGATAAGCTCATTAAGCACCTCATGACAAGACCTTGAAGCCCCGTACAAGTCATGCAATGAAGCAAACTTAACTCCAAGAAGCCGGGGACTTGATCCGAGAAGACGACGGAGACTCCGAGGACTTGACCGAAAAGTGCTTCGAATCTTGCAAGACAAGGAGTTGTGTCCAATTCGGAGAGGAACCGACGACATGGACCTACATGCGAAGGGGGAAACATCCGGGAAGCAAGGGAACCGACGTAGAGCAAAGGGGGCCTCGGGGCCGGGCTGGATGGGCCAAGGCCGGCCGGCCCCGGTCCGGTCGGCCCGGCCCCCATTCCGGGGCCCATTTGCCCCCTCCTTTGCCCTAGCCGCCAATCGGGCTATTTATAGCCCCCTGACCGAGAGCCACGGAGAGGAGAATTTGTCATCGGCCGCCGAGGAGCAGAGAAGAGAGGGACACCATCTCGGAGAGGAGAGGGTCGAGCTAGTTGACTAGGGTTCCCCTAGCCGACGTGGGAACCTTGCACGGAAGACCACGTCGGAGTTCCCGGAGCTAGAAGCAAGATCAAGGAAGGATCCCGGTGGTGATCTTGTGTATGTATCATTGTTATAGTTGAATTATCAAGTTGAATCTTTTCCTAGCGATCAAGTGTTTCCTCGAAGATATCATTTTTCGATCGGCTTTGCTTATTCCAATTCTATTCTCGAGATAGATTACATAGGGTGTTCTTGTAGCCACGGTGGCTAGAGGTACACGCCGGATCTTCCGAAAGAATCTCGACTTGTCTTTTGACTCGCCCTAAGCTCCCCGCATGAGTAGGGATACGTTGTGACAGAACGGGGGTTCCGAAAGGCGGATGTTTTCGGATTTGGACGGGAAACCACGATTTAAAGAGGCTTCTATTAAGTTTCGATTTGCTACTTCTTCTCTTGCTTGGAACTTCAACAAAAGGCTTACCCCGATCCCTCTAGATCGGTATATCTACCCAATCTTACTTTGTTTTCTCCGGTCTTTAGTAGATTAGATTAGTTTCGTGTCTTTTACTTAGATGCATTAGGGTTTCTTTTATCAAAGATTGAAGTTACTTGGCTTTATTAGATTAAGTTTTGCGTCACACATTTGTTCCACGGATTCGATACCTTGGGTTCACCACTCGAGGGAAGAAGGGTCCCTTGACTACGACGGGAGCTTGTACGCTTGCAAGTCACAAACGAACTTTGATATAATTATTTACCATCAACACCCTGCCAGCCTGGCGTGCTGCGAGAGCTTCCGCGTGGGCCCTGCTAGCATTGCAGAGACCATATGGTAAGTGCTCATGGAGCGGGACATTTTCATACGATGGCTCAGTAGCCGTCTCACATGCGATGGCCCATGGGGACGTCGAGTTCGAGTCGGAGGTGGATCTGAGCTCGAAGTCGGCGTGTTGGTTGTCAAGCAAAATTTCACGAAATTTTTGTTGATGGATAAAAGATGTATCCACCTACAACCCACAAGAGTACGGACCTACACCTTTTTCAGCACGGGATTCCCTAGGTTCTTGTCAATCGTGGAGCAAGGGGACTACAAGCGTCCGATCTACCTCTACTCAACAACTTACCCAAACCCTATCTATAGTTAAACTAGAAAACGACTACACTACACAAGAGAGAACGATTAAGCTATCAAGATAGAAGACACTCGCCCATGGGTCTACGATTGTTGAACATGCAACCGCTTAAAGCATGAAAACTAATCTATTCTATCGGGGGATGTGACCACGGTTTCGCCCTTCCCCCCCCCCCCCCCCCGTCTTGTCACTACGCGGAGGTATTCGTGACTAGACCTATGATGGACACGGCGTATTGAATGGATCCAAGGGAACATTGGGGCCCATACTCCCTTTACGATATGGTAGCTAACCTTAAGCATCAAAGCACATTCAACACAAGATGATAGATAGATGTTCTAACAAAGTAGCGATTACATCTCAAGACCGATTACAACCCATGGACGAATAAGAAGATTACCCCATCAAGGTGTTAGACATGGCACCATTGATCATGGTGATGCTTCCGACGGTGTCTTCTTCCTTTTCCACTTGAGGGTGCTTCCTTCGAGTTGGGCGATCCTCCTCCGGAGATCTCCCTCCTCTCTCTAGCTTGTGGATGGCCTCTCGGTGTGAATGGCTCTCTCGTTTTGCGAATGGCGGTGCCTCCGGGGACTTAGGGTTGAAGATCCTTCGTGTGCAAGGAAAGGGGGGCCGAACCGACCCCGGGACCGGGCCGGGCCGTCCGGCTTGGGCCGACCGGCCCGAGCCCATCCCGGCCGGTTCGATCGCCCCTTCGCTCCCGTGGGTCCTCATGCATTTATGCACTTTGCCCCCTCCACTTGCACCATTTTGACGATGTCATCCTCGCGTCCAAGGTGGAGGTTCTCCATGCATAAAGTTCGGTCTTTTACGCTTCAATCCTCGTGGATGTTCCTTTGTAACACTTCGGTCCTTGCCACCATTGAATGTGATTCCATCAAGCTCATGAACATGAACAAGACTCGAAATTGCTCCTTTGAACTTGTTGTGAATCCGTCCTTTATGTCAATGTTTCCCAACATAAACACAACATTTCCAAATGCATGCACAAAGATGAACTTGTTGAGGACCGGGAGCGTCCCGGTGGTCGATGGATGACCGCTCCTCGGTGATGAGTGATTGACAATAGGTGTTGGACCGACTCTTGGCTCGGTGCGCGAGGTGTAGGTTGCGGCCTAGTTCGTGTTGTTGCGAGGGTGAAGAACGGGCGCGAAAGGTCTTCGCCTTGAGGGGCCTCCGAGAGATGGAGAGACAAGTAGGCTCGGTTCGAGGGACCCGGTGGATGGCGGGACTAGGTGCGGGCCACATGGTGGCGAGACGAGCAAGACGAAGTCATGGACGATCGAGCGGTGCACGGTGGCGGTCGAGTCAAGAGGCTTGGCGGGAGACCGAGCCGAGCACGCGGGGTTTGGTGGTTTGCCCACAAAACCATCGGAGGACGGTTTCTTGGTTTGGGCCTCAAAACCAAGTCCGAAGGCCCAACACGACGGAGACGGATCCGGCGTGTTGGGAAGCTTCGAAGCGGAGGACACGCGGCGGGATCGCATGGCTTGCATCGGGAGGACGCGGGGTGCGGCGAAGGCGTGGCCGTCCGATGGCAAGACCCACAAACATTACATAAATGCCCCTGCGTGGGTTGTATAGCCGTAGTTGTGTTAGGGGTAGTCGAGTCATTTACCACACCGGCGGGACCCGATATATAAGCCATGAGTGTGAGTGGATGGCTCTCTCTCTCGTGACTTAGGGTTTCATTTCCCCCTCCTATTTCTCATTTTCCCGGACTATTTTCTTCTCTATTTTTCTCTAGCTAGCATGAGAGCTTCATGAGAGATTTGTTGAGGGATGGATGCTAGGGCGGCATGCTATACCTTGTGAATCTTTCCCGGTTTGTATAGAAGATTCGACGTTGTGATTTTCGTGGTCTTTTTCATGCTTGTTTTTGGTGCCTTTGTTCTTGGTGTGGTTCCGCGGATTTGAGTGGGCTTCTCCCCGGATTTCTTTGAGGGAAACATGGATGGATGTCTTCTGCATCTTTGGGATTGATCTTGTGCCCTCAAACGTCGGAAAGCCACTTCGATTCAAGGATTTTCGTTCGGAGCTCTAGCTTTTGGTGGTGTTCAAAGGATCCGCGATTCCCGGTGATTTAGGAAGTTAGGAGGCGAAATTTTTGGGGCATAGCACGCTTGGTTGACGCTTTTCATGTCCCCAAACTCTTGTCTCAACGCCTTCTACCGTTTGGGTGATCCGGTGATGGATTAGAGGTGTTGACCTTCGAGGTCGAGCGGTTTTACGCTCTGTCCGCAAGGCGCGCACGGTCCGCGAGGGTGTGGCGGACGGTCCGCGGCCCGCGCTTGTCGTGGTATTCTTCGTGTTCTTGGTTTGTTTCCGTTTGATCCGGTTTTGTTTTAGGTTTTCGTTGCGGCCGGTTTGCGGACGGTCCGCGCTTCGGTAGCGGACGGTCGGAACCCGCGCGGACGCTCCGCTCGGTCTCCGCGGACAATCCGTTTTTCTTGGGTCGGTTCTAGTGGTTCCGTTGGCTTTAACGGACGGTCCGTGGCTTGTGGTCGGATGGTCCGCGTGGCCCTTGCGGATCGTCCGCGGCACCCGGCCGGACGTTCGCGTGGCCTTTGCGGACGCTCCGCCCCACCCGGCCGGGATAGTCCGCCATTGCATGGTCGCTTTGTTCCTTGGTTCGATTCTTCCCTCCTTTCGTGCTTCCGCGTGTGCTTCAAAAAATCGTTCCTAAGACTTGAGGTTGATCCATAACCTTATTGTCTTGGCAGTTGGTGTGTGATTCGATCCATCGCTCGTGTGTGACAGGGATTTGTCTAGGGTATAGGCCGGGTTCTTTGAGAAGAATTTTTACCGCTCCTATTCACTCCCCCCTCTCTAGTCGCCATCCAATCCTTCAATTGGTATCGAGCTTGGTGCTTGGATTCTTTGTGACTTTGACAAGTCTTGAATCCTAAGATGGCGTATGTTGAGCGGGGCGGTCCGCCGCACTTCGATGGGAAGGGTTACCACAAGTGGGTGGCTCGTATGATGATCTTTCTTCGTGGCAAGTTGTTGGATTTCATTGTGCTTGACAAGACCTATGCTATTCCGGCAAACATCCATGCTCTTATGGTGACCGATGCCGGTGCTAAGGCCAAGTATGAGGCAAATGCAAAAGTCATTGATCACTTGGTCGGGAGCTTGTGTGATCCCCGAGTTTGAGCGTGTTCGCCATTTGAATCTTGCTTGGCAAATTTGGGAGAAGTTGTTGGTTGCTCACGGTGGTGATAACCACGTGAAGGCTCGCCTCTTTGTTTCTTACCGGATGCAATATGAGAACTTTACTCAACTTCCCCGTGAGGACATTGATGCGATGTTTCGCGAGGTTCACCGCCACCGTGAACAACATGAAGGCCAATGTTGAGGATTTCTGTTACACTGAGCATGATCAAGCTTTAAAGCTCTTGCATATCTTGGACCCAAATGTCTGGGGTGCTAAGGTTGAGGCCATCAAGGAGTCAGGGCAATATTTGACCATTGAGTTGGATGACCTCTTTTCTAATCTCAAGTCGGCTGAGGTTGACAGGAAGTTGCAATCCAAGCATGAGGGCTCGACTGATCATAGTCTTGCTTTTGTGGGCGGATCAAAGGTCAAAGCCATCACTAACCCTTCCCGTTGACGCTTTCCTTGTCTTCTCTTATGTCTATTCCGGATGAGGAGTTTGATGTGGCCGGGCGAGGAGGAGCCGGCCTTGCTCTCAAAGAGGTTTGATCGACTACATGAGAGCCGGAGGAATGCAAGGCGGAGGTCGGGGACATGCTACAAGTGTGGTAAGCGTGGACACTTCATCGCCGAGTGCCCGAAGCGGAGGAGAACAAGTACAAGATGAGCGAGTACAAGGCGCACCCGAGGCGTGAAGACAAGTACTTCTCCAAGGGCAAGCACTTCAAGCAATTCCAAGAGCAAGGACAAGGACAAGCGAGCGACCGAGCAAGGGCGGCTACAAGAAGGACAAGGCAAGAGCCATGGTGGCCGGTGCAAGCAACGTCGACTCAAGCTCAAGCGACGCGCGATCAAGCTCAAGCGCTGAAAATGAAGATGCCAGGAGGCGCAAGGGCAAGAAGAGTGCAAGCCGGAACCTCAGTGGATTGAGCTGTGTGGCGCTTGAAGGCTTTTGTGGCATGGCCCATAGCTCAAGCAACACGAAGAGCGAGAAGGAAGACAACGACTCCGACTCGAAGGATGAGGTAAATCGTGACCCCGACTCTTTGCTTGCTGAGATCACTAGGTTGAATGGCTTGATTGACAACCGTGATAGTGTGTTGAGAGATGCTAAGAAAATGAGGAGAGATCTTAGGGCTCAACTTGAGAATGCTTGTGAGAAAGTAGGAGAGTTAGAGTCTAAATTGCTTGAATTGAAACTTGAGAATGACTCTTTGAAACTTACTCCTACTATTTCTGATGATGTTGAATGTTCTGAGTGTAATGCATGGTTGAATGAGATCAAGTTGCTTAATGAGAAGAATGCTTCCACTTTGGCTAAACTAGATGCTCTTAGGATCGAGTATGATGAGCTTAAGGCTAGACCCACTTTACTTGGTGCTTGTAAATCATGTCCTACTATGCATGCTAAGCTTGTTTATGCTCGTTCTACCATTACCACTTTGGAAGATTCTTTAAAATCTCCCGTTGTCAATGCATGCACTAGTTGTGATGAAGTTACTTTACGCAATCTTGAACTTACTTCCCGTTTGGATGTCATCTATGAGGAGAATGATTATTTGAGGAAGGTGTTGGGTTGGTTGTACGGCGGGAACCTCAATTGAAAATCATGATTGAGGAGTTCAAGAGAGCCGATGGTCGTGGTTTGGGTTTTGAGAAGTTGGGTGAGAAAGTGGGAGAGAACAAAGTGGGGAGAGTGTGTATGAGAAGTGCGTTGAGTCTAACCCCGAGTTTGAGGTGATCGGAGACATACAAGTCCCACTTCCAAAAGCACCCAAGAACTCTTTCACTCCAAAGCCCAACCACCTTTGCAACAAGCTTGACACAACCCAAGATCCACCCAAATTCCCACATAAAACAAATGACTTCCCGTAAACCTAGGTGAAGTTTGTGAGTGAGAAGGGTGAGAAACCTAAAGAGAAGCCGGAGCCAAAACCAAAACCCATCCCCTTCGGTGTGAATATTGTGGCAAGGAGAGACATCTAGCGAGTTTTGCTACAAGAGGAAGAGGGATGAGAGGCTTGCTAGGGAGCAAGCAAACCGGGACAGTATCGCCGGTCTCATGGTATTCCCGAGCCTAGAGTGCCGCTTCCACGGGGTGTGGGAAGCGTGAGGAGTGTTGGTAGAGTTGTAGCTCGGGGTGGTAGGCTCCCACGGAGAAGTGGTGGTGAGAGGTTTCATAGGAGAGATGATGGTGTGCGTACCGGTGAGAGGTTTGGTCGGGCTCGTGGTGGTTTTGTTGGACGTCCCCCTACTCGTCCTCAAAACGGGTTTAGGGGAGATGATCGCAGCTTTGGGTTCCGGAGGAACTACGGACCACGTTTTCCCCCTCGTGGTGCTCGTACTCCTTCCATGGGACATGGGAAGTTTGGTGGCAAGGGAATGATGTTTGCTAACCCCTCTTTTGAGCGAGATGGCTCGACACCGGTTCAACTTTCTTTGTGCTAACCCCGGTTGTCGAGTCGTTGGCTCATTCTTGTTCTTGTTTCGACTACGGGCGGGAGGCTTGGAGAACATTTGGTTGATCGACTCTGGATGTTCCCGACACATGACCGGAGACAAGAAGTGGTTCTCCACCTAACCCCAGTGAAGGAAAAGTTGTACATCACTTTTGGGGATAACGGACGAGGAAGGGTGATTTCTGAGGGTGTGGTGCATGTGAGTGACAAGGTAACGTTGAAGAGGGTTGCTCTTGTGAAGTCTTTGGGTTTCGATCTCGCTTTCGGTTTCTCGGTTGCTTGATGAGGGCTTTGAGGTGCGTTTCAAGTCCGGTGAGTCTCGTTCTGTCGGATTCTCGAGGTGATCTTGTTTGTATGATCATCCCCGAGGGTCGATTTTCGTGGTCGATTTCTCTCGTTCTTTGGGTCCTCGCTCTCGTTTGATAGCCGGTCCTTCTTCGATTTGTGGAAATGGCATAGGCGGTTGGGTCACTTGAGCTTTGATTTGGTTTCCCGCTTGAGTGGTCTTGGTCTTGTCCGAGGATTGCCGAGGTTGAAGCTTGAGAAGGATTTGGTTTGTGCTCCGTGTAGGCATGGCAAGATGGTAGCCACTCCCCATCCACCCCCGACCGATGTCATGACCGAGCGTCCGACGTAGCCGTTGCATATGGACCTTGTTGGGCCGGCCGAGTTCGCTCGGTGGGTGGGAAGTGGTATGTCCTTGTTGTGGTGGACGATTACTCTCGCTATGCCTGGGTGTTTTTCTTGGAAGACAAGAGTGAGACATTTGGTTTTGTTCGAGATCTGATCGTGAGGTTGAAAAACGAGAGGCATGGGAATGCTATTCGAGCTATCCGCAGTGATAATGGCTCAGAGTTCAAGAACTCTCGTTTTGATGCCTTCTGTCGTGATCTAGGTCTTGAACATCAGTATTCGACCCCTTATGTGCCCCCCTCAAAATGGAGTTGTGGAAAGGAAAAATCGGACTCTTTGTGAGATGGCTAGGACGATGCTCGATGAGCACAGGACTCCTAGGAGGTATTGGGCTGAGGCGGTCAATACGATTTGTCATGTTTCCAACAGGATTTTATTGCGAGCTTTCAAGAGGAAGACCGTTATGAGCTTATGCATGGTCGGGCACCCAAGGTGAGTCATTTCCGAGTTTTTGAATGCAAATGCTTTATTCTTAAGAAGGGAAAACTCGACAAGTTTGAGGCTAGGTCTAGTGATGGGATTTTCTTTGGATATGCTAATCATTCTAGAGCCTATACGGTGCTTAACCTTGAGACTAACAAAATCATGGAGACTTGCGAGGTAACCTTCGACGAGAAAATGCCATGTACCCCTCTTGGCTTTGAATGTGCCGGTGATGAAGAGATGGTCGAGGACCTCTTTGAAGAGGAGAAGGATGAAGCTGGAGATGATGATGGAGAGAACCATGCGCCTGAAGCTGAAGGTGTACCCACTACTTCCCCTATGACCACTACAGAGGGTGGACCGTCTACTTCATGGACAACGACGGTGCGACAAGAGGACCGAGGCAAGAGAAGGCCGAAGTTGAGGGGGAGGTAGTCTCGAGGCGTGAGGCTCCCCGGCGGATTCAAGAAGTGCATCCCCTATCGAAGATCATTGGGGACATCGACGAACGTACTACACGGTCAAGGTCCGAAATTCCTCTCATTTCGCTCATGCTGCATTTGTTGCCACCTTTGAGCCCAAGGACATTGGACACGCTTTATCTGATGCAAACTGGGTCAATTCTATGCATGAGGAGTTGGAAAATTTTGAGAGGAACCGGTGTGGGGAGTTAGTTGAACCACCTCCAAATTGCCATCCTATAGGAACCAAATGGGTTTGGAAGACAAAGAGGGTGAGAATGGGATGGTTGTGAGGAACAAGTCCAGACTTGTTGCTCAGGGATATAGTCAGAAGGAGGGGATCGACTATGAGGAGACCTTTGCTCCTGTGGCCCGCCTTGAGGCAATTCGAATCCTTCTAGCCTTTGCCGTGGCTAAAGGGTTCAAGTTGTTTCAAATGGATGTGAAGAGTGCTTTTCTGAATGGGGTCATAGAGGAGGAGGTGTATGTGAAGCAGCCACCGGGGTTCGAGAGTGAGAAGTATCCACACAGGGTGTACAGGTTGAAAAGGGCTCTGTATGGGTTGAAACAGGCGCCCCGGGCTTGGTATGGGAGATTGAGAGGTTTTCTGCGGTGAGCGAGAGGGTTCATGATGGGTACCGTGGATAGGACCTTGTTTCTCCTCAAGCATGGGAATGACTTGTTGGTTGTGCAGATATACGTGGATGATATTGTCTTTGGTGGCTCATCACATAACCTTGTTGCCAAGTTTGCAGATGAGATGAGCAGGGAATTCGAGATGAGTATGATGGGCGGGTTGCGGTACTTTCTCGGGTTGCGGATCAAGCAAGTGAAGGACGAACATTTGTACATCGGACCAAGTACACAAAAGACATGCTGAAGAAGTTCCAAATGCAAGATGTGAAGCCTATGTCGACACCCATGGGGAGTACGACTACTTTGGATGTGGACGAGGACGGAGAACCAGTGGACCAGCGGGAGTACCGGAGCATGATCGGCTCCCTCCTCTACCTGACGGCGATGAGGCCAGACATACGGCGCGCGCGGTGTGTGTCCGTGCGCTCGTTTTCGAGCTTCGCTAAGGACATCACATCGACGGCCGTCAAGAGGATTTTCGTGTACCTACGATCCGCCCCCGGTCTTGGCCTTTGGTATTCTTCCTCCTCGACTCTTTCTCTTCATGGTTTTTCCGATGCGGATTTTGCTTTGGTTGCCGAGTCGAGAGGAAGTCTACTTCGGTTCTTGTCGGTTTCTTGGGTCCTCGTTGGTTTCGTGGTCTTCCCGCAAGCGGTCTAGTGTAGCTCGGTCTACCACCGAGGCGAGTATGTTGCGGCCCGCGAGTTGTTGTTCCTAGCCGTTGTGGATTTCATACACTTTGAGAGACTTTGGTGAGGAGTGCACCCGCATCCCACTTCTTTGTGATAGCACCGAGTGCCATAAGCATAGCGAAAACCCGGTGCTTCACTCCGGAACCAAACACATAGAAGTGAGATACCATTTCTTGAGAGACAATGTAGAGAAAGGGGCCATTGTGTTGAGCCATGTCCCTACCCAAGATCGCTTCCATACATTTTCACAAAGCCTCTCGACCAAGCTACATTTGTGCGCTTGCGGGGGAACTTGGGGTTTGTTGCCCTTTCTAGTTGATTCTTGGGGGATTTACTTTTGTACCATATGTATCATACCATGTTTACTTTTATGTAGATACATGCTTTGCTTGATGTATAAACCATGGTAGGATAGCCATCTAGTTTTATATCATGTTGCATTTGTCTCATATTGCATTTTAGGATGATGAGCTTCTTTCATATGCCTTGTTTGAGTTTCTTTGGCTACTTGTGAGATATTGGTCATGTGTGTGGAGAAATGACTATGTGAGGCTATGCTCTTGGAATATTTGAGATGTATGTGTTGTGAGATAGCCCTTTTTGAATCAAATGCTAATCTTGATCGAAATTGATGAAATGTGCTCCACTCATGTGTAGTAGTGTATCCATGTCATGTTTTGGTCTAAATGTGCTTCCTATGCTTAGATTGTGCTTGGATGTCTTTTTCTTGCATTCGGGACAAAGGCCGATATCATTGTGAATGTTTAGCCTATGTTGCATTCATGGAGGAGCATAAGCTTCTTTTTGTCGCAAAGGCACTTCATGTACCATGAAATGAATTAATCTTGAAAAGAAGTGTGTATGCTTGAAAAATGCTCCGTCCACCATGTTTATGCTTAAAATGACTTATCTTTTACACATGGGTGCAAGACATGTTGCATGATGTTCACCGGTGGAGAAGTCTCCCGAAGTGGACACATGGCTCATGAGCTTTAACATGACATGCTTTGCCTTATGGGTGTTTGCAATGACCTTTTGTTGAGAACTGGGTATCCTTGTATGATCTCTCGGATGATATGCATGTTTTTGGCTCGAATATGACATGGATAGGCTTTTACATTTGAAGTGAGCCATCTTTTGATAAAATTGCTCAAATCTGAAAATTTGCTTTGTCACATGCCCATATTTTCATATATTACTTATGGCAATGCTTTGACTTTGTTATGATCCATATATGTGCTCTTTGTCTCACTTCTAGCCTTTGACACTAGATTTGGCCTATTTGAGAAGCTCATGTAGATGTTTATATGCTTTGTCTTACATTCCTGCATTTTCACCTTGATTCATACATTCTCAACAAGGGGGAGAAGAGGTGAGCTTAATGAAATTTGAGAAGAGGTAGAAGAGGTGAGCTTAATGAACTGTCAGAAAAAATGCATCTAAAATTTGGAAGTTTGCATCCACATGTTCAGGGGGAGCTTGCATTTGTTCAGGGGGAGCTTTCTTGCTGTTTTCAGTGTGGAGTTTGTGCTTTGCTCGGCTTGTGACCTTTCTTTGCCTTTCCTTGGTTTTGGTCATGAGTTGAGCTTCTTTGTTTTTCTTTCTTCTTACTTTCTTTCTCTGAATTTCATTTCGCGTTGTGTGTTGTCAATGCACTCATCAAGGGGGGATTAAGGACCAGGAGCGTCCCGTGGTCGATGGATGACCGCTCCTTAGTGATGAGTGATTGACAACGGGTGGACTGACTCTTGGCTCGGTGCGCGAGGTGTAGGGCCGCGGCCTAGTTCGTGTTGTTGCGGGTGAAGAACGGGCGCGAAAGGTCTTCGGCCTTGAGGGGCCTCCGGGAGATGGAGAGACACGCGGCGGGATCACATGGCTTGCATCGGGAGGACGCGGGGGTGCGGCGAAGGCGTGGCCGTCCGATGGCAAGACCCACAAACATTACATAAATGCCCCTGCGTGGGTTGTATCGCCGGTAGTTGTGTTAGGGGTAGTCGAGTCATTTACCACACCGGCGGGACTCGATATATAAGCCATGAGTGTGAGTGGATGGCTCTCTCTCTCTGTGACTTAGGGTGTCATTTCCCCCCTCCTATTTCTCATTTTCCCGGACTATTTTCTTCTCCATTTTTCTCTAGGCTAGCATGAGAGCTTCATGAGAGATTTGTTGAGAGGGATGGACGATCCGCCATTGCTCGGCGGCTTTGTTCCTTGGTTCGATTCTTCCCTCCTTCTTTCATTCTTCCGCGTGTGCTTCAAGGAATTGTTCCTAAGGCTTGAGGTTGATCCATAACCTTGTTGTCTTGGTGGTTGGTGTGTGATTCGATCCATCGCTCGTGTGTGACCGGGATTTGTCTAGGGTATAGGCCGGGTTCTTTGAGAAGAATTTTTACCGCTCCTATTCACTCCCCTCTCTCTAGTCGCCATCTGATCCTTCACTTGTTATATGATTAGTGTGCCCGGTGGCGGGTTAGTTTCATAAACAAATCCAAACCAAAGTGTAATGAACATGTTTGGTGTACCAAAATACACTCTGTAAACAATTTTTCGGCGACGGTGCCCATGATCACTTCGAGAAGTGTCATGAGCCCGGTCTTCGGGTTGGGTGTCATGGTGAGGCGGTGTTGGAAGGAGCCGTCTTTGTCGGCACCGTGCTAACCTAGGATCCGAAAACGAAGGTGTCGCCACGGTTGAAGGCGACGATTGGCTTGATGAAGATTGGAGCCATCGTGTTCGCCACGAGATCTTCGGCGAGATCCCCTAGCTTGCGCGCCGGTATCGGTGTTTTAGACCGGCAACCTACCAAGGGGAGTACCCGAGGTAGATGAATGTGGCCTTGCCGATGTCACACCCGATTTTACAAGGAAAACCGAATGTATCTCACGTGTGCGCCGGGATCATTTTACACACACATGATAGACAAAACAAGTGTAATACCATTGCGGTAAAAAATCGTTCAAGAGTTAAACCAATACGATATTCATTATTACATCCGGAAAGGTGGACTCGAAGGTCCAAACACAACGATAACTAAACGACGAGCGCTCCATCTTTGACTTCCACGAGCATGATGACCGGGGGATCCGCATGCCCTAGAACTCCTCGTAGTCACTCCGGTACTCGTCCTCGCCTCCGACGTTCTCCTCCGAACGGCGGTAAGCAAGGGTGAGCACACTTATGGTTGGTGCTCGGCAAGTGGGGGAAACAATGCAAGGCTATCAAGGATAGGCTATGGTTCACGGGTAAGCATTTTATAAGTTGGTCAAGTTTTATTAGCAAGCACCTAATTACTAGGTGTAAGTGTATACCAACCCACTTATCCTTAAAAGAAACCTCAAACCAAACCCACAAACCCACGATTACATTTATCTTCAAGTTTATTAATCATGTGAGGGTCCAAGCCGCTCATGACCGTGAGCACGGCCGATCGATCGCTTTTACACTCGCAGAGGTTGTACACTTTACCCACGGTTCGTGTTCCCCATCTTGCCGGGTTAGCTAGACCCTTAAACACTTCCAAGGTGAGTGGCTAGGGGTCCACTACGAAGCCTTTACAAAGGAAAGAAGAGAAACCAACGGCTCGCAACGATTCTGACCCAGGCGGACCATAACCCTCCCTAGTGGTCGGCACCTTAGCCAAGGCGCTACCCCAAAAGAACCGGCTATACCCCTACAACCCCGAGCCCCCTGTGCCCCTCTTGGAAAAGAGCTATCAGCTAACCCACTCTCCTAATTACTTGGCTAAGCCAGAGCCATGTAGACTGTGGTTGTACTGTTGTCTTGGGTGGTTCTCCATGTTCCGATTATAAATCAAGTTATCTTGTTTTAAGCACAAACACATTGTATAAACAAAACTGAGATGTATAACATGACCAAAGCATAACCATACCCATGTAAAGCAAACTAAGCATTTATCTACCCAAGCATTTGTTTAAACAGGGTTGATCAAGGTAATGAGGTAAAATATCTAGTCAAGTCCTTAACTAGGTGTTTGCCCATCAAATTCATGCATAACAATTGGAATAGTAAACTTTGTTTAGCATGCAGTGACATAGGTTCAAAAAGATAACGCAGGGGGGAGGCCACTTGCCTTCCTCTACAAACTGGGTGAAATCTTCCTCGAACACAGGCTCTTCCTGATCGCCTCCGATGGGGAGCTCAGACGAAATAGGCACGATATCTACGAGTCAAACATGGACAACAAACAATAAATAAACAGTACACCAAATAGTAATAAAACAGGTAAATTTGCTGTTTAATTGATTCTACTCGTCGAGACGATCATTTCGGTATATAGAACGCTGAAAACGGGGTTAAAATGAGAAAGATATGATTAAAACAAGTTACAGGGACCTATCTGCAAGAAAACTAAGTTTACAGGGCTTTTTATAAATAAAATCAGGGCTAAAACATAATTATAAAATAAATCAGAGGGGTTTATATGCTAAAAGGGATGAAAAGGACCTCGATAAAGGATTCTAGGTTAGACGGGGGCTAAAACATAAAAATCGGGACCTAACCGTAAGAAAACCTATAGGTGGGAGGACCCAGGCATGTGAAATTAAAACCTCCCGGGGACTCTTAAAGAAAAGGGCCGCGCCGCACCGTGGATCTCGGATCCAACGGCCGCCGGCGTGCGCGAACGCCGTGGGCCGCGCCGTGCACCCGTGCATGGGTCCACGGTGGACCGCCCTTTCAAAATGAAGGGGTACGCGATCCCGTCCGGACATCGCGGATCGGACGGCCGAGAACGCGTGCAAGCGGGGGTGGCGGCGGACTCGCCGAGTGCGGCGGCGCGCGGCGGAGCTCACCGGCGTTGGCCCCGGCCGGCGTTACCGGCCACCAATCCGGCCACGAGCGGTGCAAAATGATACGGGGACGCTTGCGCACGTGACGGGGGGGTCTACGGGAGCTATTGTGCCTCACCGGCGGCCGGCACGGAAGGGGCGGAGCGGCCGCTCCGGCGAGCTTGCGGGTACGCTCGCCGTGCACGAAGAGAAGGGAAATTGGGCGGGGGATATTGCTCACGGTTCATGGGAGTAGCGGGTGAGCTCGAAGATGTAGAAGATGCGACGGCGACGAAGCTTGGCAACGGCGGCGGGTCGGGCGGCGCTCCGGCGTGATCGAGGCGCGGCACCCACGGGCTCGGGGACGGGAACCGAAGCCAATTGAGCTTGATGAGCCCCCGGTGAACCCAAAGATAAGAAAATAGGGGTGGCGGAGGTGGTCCTTCACCGGCGGCGACATTTGCACGGCGGCGGCGGAACCCGAGGCGGTGGCGGCCGGTAGAATTGGGCTCAATTGCATGCATTGGTGTCTTGCGGGTGCAAAGGGAGGCGCGAGGAGCTCGTGTGCGTGCTTAAATAGGGCCTAAGGGAGGAATGCGAAGCGGAAGGGGACGGGGAGGCCGGCGGACTTGCCATTGATGGCCGGCGGACCGTCCGGTGTACAGAGAGCAAGGGGAAATAGGGGAAACGACCGAGGATTGGAGTGGGCGATTTATTGCCTTAATTGGCGTCCACGGCTAGAAGAGAGAAGAGGGGGAAGGCGGCCGGGTGTGGCGTGATTTGCGGCGGCGCCGGGTCGGCCGGTCGGCGGGGTGAGGAAGAAGAAAAGGAAGGGGGGAGGGGAGAGGTTGACGGGCGGGGTCGCGGTGTTAGCGAGAGCGAAGAAAAGAAAAAGAGAGAGAGAGAGAGAGAGAGGTGGGCGGCGCGGGGAGAGCTAAGTGGGCCGGCGGCGCTGGCCGGGCCGAAAGGTGAGAGGGTGAGGTCTTTCTCTTTTTTTTTCTTTTTTAAACTCCTTTTTAAACAGCTTTTCTTTTCAAATTTAAATCAAAACTCTTTCAAACTTTTTCTCAAAAATTTATAAATCTTTTAGAAACCACACAAGCAACCAAAAACCATGCAAGCCAACCGATGATGCGCAATCACTTGTTGTCTCTAAGTTTATTAAATATTCGAGCTCAATTTAAATGGCAATTTAAATTATTTAATCCTTAAGACTAATTTAAGTTGCTAGGTGATTTTAGTGATGGAATTTTAGGGTGTCACAGTAGAGATCGGTAACTTGAAGGAAGAGACATGTGGCTCACAATTTAGATAGGTTCGGGCCGCAATGTGCGTAATACCCTACGTCCCGTATGCCGCATAGCTGCGGATTGATTGGATGTGTTTACAAGATATTGTGTATGAGAGAGAGAGGGGTCCCTACCTCGCCTCATATAGCATGGGAGGCGGGGTTACAAGTCGGTAAGGGGAGAGAGTACTAGTCATGTACGTCTAGGAGTTCTTTATATGGTTCGGGACATGCGTAGCTCCCTATATACTAGTAGAAATGCTATCATCTATGACCATTACCTAATGACGATTTCTGTTTGGTTGCGATGACGAAAAAATATTTGGTCATAGAAGATTATTCTTTCTATGACGATATACAAATTTGGTCATAGTAGTTAATTCAACAGTGACGAATTGTTGAATTTGGTCATAGTTGACTAGTGAGGGGTGAGACAAACAAAATAATGACCAAACCTGTAATCATCACAAGACATCATACTGGGCCGACCGTCATGTTGGACCCGCAAACCTACCACGTGGCCCTCACCAAGGGTGGGCCCCATCAACGCATGGTCCCACTATGCGGAACACCGTGGGCCATTCCGAGTCGGCCCAACGCATGTGAGCCGGTCCTTAGATGGGCTCGGCCCATAACCGCGTCGAGGCCCACGACTACGACTCGCATGTGCGCGTAGGGTGCCGGGCTGTCCCCGTGCGGAGGCCCACGTCGACGACCGGCCCAACTAGCACTCGCATGCGCGATCGCGCGTAGGGTCCGGCCCATCCCCGTGCGGAGGCCCACGACGACGACCCGCCCAACTAGCACTCGCATGCGCGACTTTTATTGGGTGCAAAAAGTGGAGTCCCGAGGACTTGAACCGGAGACCGCTCGAAACAAGTGAAGACTTACCACCTGCGCTACCGAAGGATTTGTGTTAGGAGGGTACTTTATATTTTATTTGTAAATAAAATATCTCTCGTTAGAAGTGTATTGAATCTAACGATCCATCCACGCCTCCACCGAATGAGTCGAGCCATTCACGCCTTCACCGAATGCGAATGCGCTCCCCGGCGTCCGTCCACGGTGGGAGGTCGGCGGCCGGCTGCGGCTCCCCGGCGGGGGCACGGCGACGGGCATCCGGCTCCCTTGCGGGCGCATGGCGACGGGCCCGCGGCTCTCCGGCGGGCACACGACGACGGATGCTTATTTTTTTGTATCCTCCAAAAAATTCAATTCAGCAAGTTAGTTCCATTTGTGTAGTGCTTATTTTCGATTCTGAGTTCGACAAGATTGGAAATGCTTGTGTTCTTGTTAGTCTGCTTGTTAGTGTTGGGTTGGTCTATATGATGAATAATTGAAATATTGGAGAAATCGTTTAGTGTAATAATGCTCCAGTGGTGCTGTGATAGAGGTCTTCCTGTTGTCTGCTGGTTTCCAATGTAAGAACTTGTGTTTATTTTCCAATTAGTGTAGTCGGTGAAGTTTCGGTTTGAGTCAATGAAGTTTCAATTTCAGCTTGTGTTTATTTTTTTCGGTAAACATGTTGAGTAATGAACGAGTTTAAAATTTTGTTTGCTTATAAGTTCCACATGTATGTCAAAACGGATGGATTGAAGGTGGGTCTATCGAGACCATTCACACCTATGTACATCGCCGGAGTGGAAGGGTTCATGGAATTCGTTAGAGGAAGATACCACTGAAGGCGGCGAGATTAGGTGTCCATGCCGTAGATGTATGAATCAGCATTTTCGGTCTCAACAATTAGTGAGTGAGCATGTACTACTCTTTGGAATGTCCGCTTACACTCATTGGATTCATCATGGAGAGGCTCGGATGCCGAAGTGATTGAAGGTGGAGAGGAGGTGGTGCCTCATGCGGGAGATGATTATGATCCATGGATACATTTGGGCGAGGATGAACAAGATGATGATGATGAAAACCCGAGTCCCCGTACCTTTGCGATAGTCCGGGATCGGTAGCTATCGCGTACGGATCTCATCACGAAGGTAAATCACAACCGTACATCGCATCACACAAATATTAGTACATCATTTATTACATGTCCAAAATGGAGTACAACATTACAAGCCTCGAGGCTGAATCGAGTATAATTCTACGCGGCGGTAGCTAGCATCTCGGATGGGTCTCCGTCTTCTAATCTTCACGCCCACGGGCATCCTTGAGCGAAGCGACGCATCCCTCATCACGAAGGTAAATCACAACCGTACATCGCATCACACAAATATTAGTACATCATTTATTACATGTCCAAAATGGAGTACAACATTACAAGCCTCGAGGCTGAATCGGAGTATAATTCTACGCGGCGGTAGCTAGCATCTCGGATGGGTCTCCGTCTTCTAATCTTCACGCCCACGGGCATCCTTGAGCGAAGCGACGCATCCCCTCGGTCGTACCATCCGTCCGTGTTGTTGTCGAAGTCGAACTCGTATCCTCGCACACTCAAAGTCTATCCCCAAGGAGTGGGATAGGTTCGCGTCACCGAGGCTGTATACGGCTTTAAGTGGCCTATCTTCTAAAGGGTAAGAAAAGAGACAAGGTAGAAGCTCGGGTTTCCTATGCGGTAGCGACAAAGCATACACGAAATCATCTCCATATAGGTCCCAAACCAATCTCTCGGACACAGCTCGGAACCACCTGGTACCCTAGGGCCCCGTCTCCACGACCTATCTCCATCTAGGGTCGATGCGAGAACTTCCTCTCCTCGCACCTCAATGATTGCAATCGGATCGACGAGGTAGAGGGAGCCACTCTCCTCTAACCGACTGCAACCACGGCTCACCACACTCTCAACTACAGGGGGAGGTAGAAATCCCAAAACATGAGGAACGAACATGTCTTCAAGGTTTGTCCATGACCGAGGACGCGGCTATACGTATAGATCAAAACTCTGCAGAGCGTGTACACCTGTACCCAACTCGGGATGGTACCCGACGGTGATCAGCCAACCGAGCCCATCCTGTCGTGCGAACTCTCGGTAGTTTCGGTCCCACCACCGCATCCGGCCCTCAAAGCTATCCCCCTCGCAAAGGGAATTGCACGGAAGCGTGAAATGCTCCCCGTGTGGCCACACGGGAGACGCTCGAGAGGGTGGTCTCACCTCCACTTTGCTCCCCCACGAGATACCCTCTATCCTTCCTAGCGAGGTATGGTTCCGCACTTGCCGAGCTCAACTCGGCCCTATCCCCACTCTCGGCGAGGTGGTGTGTACGAAAGTCCTATCGACAAGTTGATCCACTCGCTTTCAGACCGGGGCAAGCTCATGTCCTCCATCCGCAAGTAAAACCCCAACACCTAGGCTCCGAAAACCGTCAAAGTAGGGATACACGAGGAGTGCATCCCTATCCCCGATCCCGGATCGGTTGTTTCGAAACTCACCCCCGCCAAAGTACCCAAAACGCCTTCTCCTGCCGGTTTTACCCCACACACGCCAAGAACCACTATTCCCATCCCAAACACATGCATCGCGAAGCTCGGCGCATATACACGCTTATATACACATATATAGTAGTAGGACAATCAAGGACGGGATAATAAAAGTAGGCGAGTGCAAGGTTCATCATCATGCATTTAAAGTAAAGCGCTAGCATTCTACATAGCAATGCCTAATAGGTATTTCGAAATCGGTCGGGCGTGAACACTTGCGTGTGAGTAGTCGTCGGTGACATAGTCGTAGGTGTAGTCGATCTCCGAGCTCGGCTCCCGGCTCCGATTGTTCCTATTAACGCGCAATTAAAATAAAGGCGGGTCCTATTGCAATTAACCCCAAATGAACAACAATTAAGAGCCAAAAGAGGGCGAACTCTAGCCTAACACGGAGTTTATAATTTTAGAAGAGCTTTGGAAAAGGTTTCACAATTTTCGGAGTTGAAATGAGTTTTCTAGGATTTTCCAAAGATAAAATAGATTTCCGAAATTAAAATACGCATACACAATACACTTAACTATGAGCTAACTACTTGGCAGGCTCAAAAGGGCTCTAAGCTATCTACGGGTTGGCTGCAAGCTAGCTCTTCGAGCTCACATGGCTGCCACATAGGTAACTATAGGCCGACCCATGCACAAGTGGCTGCCCACATGGCTGAAGGTGTGGCTGCCACAAACGATCTCGGTCGGATCTGCTGCGGCTCGCGGTGAGCGGCGCAGGTGTGGTGTTTTTGAGGTTGGTCGACCGCACTAGATCCGACAGGATCCACTACGGTAACGAAGGTGTGTGGGCGCGTGTGTGCAACTATCCCCTACGGGACTGCGGCGTGGGCGCCAGGTGCTCGATGGTAAGTCCCCGGAGGAGCGACGGGTGGAAAGGGGCTCGTCGGCGGCGAGGTTGGTCGGTGACTCGACCTCACGCGACTCGACGCGGTTACGGTACACCTAGGGATTCATCTAGGCAAAGAAAAGGGTTGCCTTGGTCGGAAACTCGGCACGACGGTGACGGAGAGCGGCTTGGCGTGCGGTGCAAAGCGAGAGGTTTCGGCGACGAGGCTAGGGTGGTCGGCGTCGATGAGGTTGTATGCGCTCGCGTTCACGAGGGCGAACGCGTACGCGAGTTGGTCCAGCGCTCGCGCGCCTCGGTGGAAAGGATGCTCTTGACGACGGGGGTTCGGCCACGACGGGCCGAGCGACGGTCGGGTTCGGCTCACACGCGTGAGCGTGTTCCACCGGACTCGAGCCGGAGAGCAAAGGCGATAGCTTGGTCGAGCGCATGCACGAGCGTGCGGCGGTGAGATGAAGCTCCCGGACAAGCACGGCGGTGCGAAAGTAAATGGCTTGGTGCGGCTCGAGCTCCGCGGCGTCGCGGCCCCGGGGTGTCCGCGGCGGCGTGGCGGCTCGCTTGCGAGGACGTGCGTGCATGTGAACATGCGCATGCACCACTTGGACGAGAAGAGCGGGGCTCGACTCCCGTGGGTGTGGGTGTACGTGAGTAGAACGCCGGCGGCGAAAGAGAGCGACTCGGCGCGGACAAGGTCGGGCGGCGAGGTTCGATAAGGGAGGCGCGAACGCCTCGACACATGCTAGGTCGCATCTTGGCTTCGCTTGAATGCGGAGAAGAAGCGTGCGCGGTGGTGAGCATTGGCCGGCCAAAGGCGGCGTCCATGGCCTCACTTGAGCGCGTAGGCATGTCGGTGGCTTGGCCACGGCGGCGAGCTCCGCGGTGGCACACGGGGTGTTCGCTGCGTGCGTGCGGGTGGATGAACACACACGCGACTTAATCCGACACTCGCGCGTCCGGGCGGAAGGACGTCCTCGGCGGTGAAGTAGAGAGACGGGGTGGTCGCGATCTGGATGCTTTGGTTTCGCTCGCGGTGGGGAAGGCGACGACCGGGCGGGTCGGCGCGGGTGAGTGCGGTGGCTCGGCCACGACGGCGAGAGCAAGAAGAACGGCGACGCAACCGCGACAAGGGCAAAACCCCGGCGACGAAGACGGCTCGGCGGCGCGGTTCCTCGCGCGGTGTCAACGTTCCCCCACACGGGCGTGGGTGTGCCCGTGGTTGGACAAAGCAAGACACGGAGCATGAGAAGAGTTGCTAGGGCACTGATAGGGTAGAGAGAAGTGCGGTCATGGCCGGCGTCAACCCACGGCGACGAGGTCGCGGGTCCGACGGGAAACAGAGATCCCGGCGGTGGACAAAGCGCCGGCGAGGCGGCGGAACGAGAGGTGTGCGTGCCGGCATGCGAACAAAACATCAACGGCTCACCCGACAAGCACAAGGACGTGGTACGGGCGACACGCGCGTTGTGCGGTCGTGAGACTAGGTGTAGCGCGGCGAAGTGGGGCGACATGTCGACAAGGACTAGGGCGTCCACGGCGGCGTGCTCGCTCTCTCGCGCGCGCGCGTGCGGTTGGACGGGGAGAGCAGAGGGGTTCGACTCCTCGGGTGTACGTGTTTGCATTTGTGCGAACGTCGGCGGCGTGGCCACGGGGGCGACACAAAACCGACGGCGCGTGCACGGCGACAACACAGAGACGAGAGCTCAACGAGCAGATTTAGGCGAGGCGGTGTTCAGGGTCGAAGTGGCCGAAAGGTTCGAACTTGGGGTCGATGGCTCGACGACACTCGTGCGCCGGTGCGTTGGGGTTCGCGGCGACGGCACGGCGGAACGTCGAGCACGTTCACGGATAGGTGAAGCGGGGGCTCGGCCTCTCGGTTGGGTGCGTATGTGGGCGTGCCGAACGCCGACGCGCGGCCATGGCGGCGACACAAAATTGATGGCGTGCACTAGGCAAAGGAACGAGAGAAAAAGGAAAACGGCGAGGAACGGCCCGGCGGCGTCGGTTGGGGACATACGCCGGCGAACGACCTCGCCCGTGCGTGAGTGCGCGTGCATAGGTTCGGTCGGGAAGGACGGGGCCTTGACCGGTGTTGGTTTGTGCTGGTAAAGGTCGGCGGCACAGCCGTGGCGATGGCACAACGCCAACAACATGTGCACAACCGGGGACATAAACGGGGCGACGGCGGCGGGGAAGTGCACACGTCAAAGGTCCGTGCTCACCCGACTCCCGGCCCCGAAAGGCGGGGCCTTCGCTCGACGGTGGCGTGCTCGGTGTGTGGGTGCCGACGGCGAGCGAACTCGGCGTGCGCTCGTCGAGACAAGGGCACGACACAATTGCGCAGCAAGGGAGCGCGCGCGCGGCGACAATGGCGGCGGCACACCTCGCAAATCGACCGGCTCGGCTCGAAGACCGGCTCTCAAGCGACGGCGGGTACGCGCGGCGGCGCGATGCGGGACGGCGGTCATCACACAATCGGCGAGCTCACAAGGCTCGGTCCATCCTCGGCTCGAAGGCGGGTCCACAATAAGGTGAAGGGGGTTTCTCACCTCGCGTTCGGACACGACGGCGAGGCGGCGCGGTGGAGCAGAGGAAGAAGACCGGGGGCTCGGCTTGCTGCAGGAGAAGCGAGAGCGGGACGACGCCCGTCTCCCGGCGGTCCGGCTCCTACCCCGCGGTGGCGACTTGACCCCCGGACGGCTTCTTCCTTCCCCGGGCGGCTCCGGCTCCAGGGCGAACGGCATTGGAATCAAAGCCGCAGGCACAAGGTTAGACATTGGCGGAGCACAAGTGGTTCGAAGACCACCGCAACATCCAACACCACAACATCCATCAGGCGAGGAGGACGGGCTCACCTGCTCCAGAGGCAGCGGCGGGTCGGTGGTGTCGCGGTGCGGGCGGGCGGCGACGCGGCGATCCCGGCCAGCGCGGCGGCCTCGGCTCCTCCACGGGCGGCCTCCAACTTCTCCCCGCCCTCTCGCGCCTCCTTCCCCTCTTCTCCTTCTCTTCTTCTTCTCCCCCTCGCTCCTTTCCTTTTCTTCCCGAACGAACGAGCGCTCGGGCATGGCACACTGCGGCTTCTGTCCACCTTCTCCACTCCTTCCCCCTTCCCCTCCCCCTCCTCGTATTGCGCGCGCGGCATGAAGCGAAAACCCCACGGGCTGCGGACGGGGGGCGGCGGCGGATTTGGGGAACTTCCCCATGGGCGGCGGCGCGGCTGCGGGGAGGCCGGTTGGGGGCGGCTTTAAAGGGCGGGCGCTAGGGTTTGGAGGGCGCGAATGGGTGGGCGGGATTCGGTTCGGGGGCGCGTGGAGGCCATCCGTGGCACCGGCACGGCGGGGAGGGGGCCATGGGCGGCGTCGGCCATGGGGGGGGGCCGGCGCGGCTCGCCCCGCGCGTCACGGGATAGACGAGGGGAAGAGGAAAGGTGAGGGGGAAAAGGGGCCGACCAGGGCCGGGGCCCACACGTAAGTGAAACAAGGAGGTGTGTAGTAATCGGGGCGCGGGCCGGGGCGTGTTGGGCCGAAGTGCACGGGTGGGCGGCGGTTTGTGCGGGGGCTGCGGTGCAAGATGGAGGAGGTACGGCGGACTTCTACTATCGTGGTTATGGCCCAAAGTGCAGGGAAGGTTTTTCTTATTTTCTAAACACCTAGCTCCTATTTAAACTATGGTTCGTATTTGAATTTAGAATTCAAATTTGAATCCCACACAATTAAGATGCAAAATAAATTCCATCAAACTCCAAGGTTCTCACACTAGCATTTTTATAATTCCTAATTTTTATGATTTAGCTCAAATTAAATCTAGGAAATTAGGGAAGGATCGAAAGAAGACGACCTTATATTTTAATCATGCACTCAATTTCAAATCGAAATTTTGAAATCCACATTTTCGCATTGCTAACATTCGGGGAAAAATTCCGGGATGTTACGGGACTCCCCCCCCTCACAAGAATCTCGTCCCCGAGATTAAGAGGGCCGACTTCCGGTTTTTGAAGAGATGAGCTAACGAAGAAACGAGTTGCTCCAGCATCAAAAAGAGTTAGAGCCGATGCGATCCAACTTAAAATTCTCCGATCGCAGTGGCGGATACGTTGGTAACTTTTCCTTTCTTCAGGTGGGTAAGCATCCCACGGCTTGCAGATTGCTGAAGATTAGATTGAGGATGTCCTCCTCCTGGGGTCGGCGCTTTCGCGGGCATAGCTGCGGTCTTCTTGTCGGGGCACTAGAAGATCTTGCCCAAGCTTGCCACAGGCGAAGCAAGTCGGGGTGAACTCTCTGATGTTGGGTCTTGGAGTGCTCGGCTACGGGCGATTATATCCTCCATTTTGCGGCTGGTAGTCGAAACTCCCTCCTCCTGAGCAGTAGTTGTTGCCTCCTCCGAAGTTGCTTCCATGCTGGTTAATACATGAGCGTAACTTCCCTTTCATCATGTTGGTTGACCCATCTCTCGACTTTTGAAACGATCAGTCGATGTGGTCCTGATCTCCTATCCTCTTCATGTTCTTTATGTGGTCTTCACGACTCCTTCTCTCGTCCTCGAGTGCGATGGCGCGATTCGTGAGGTGTCGTAGAGACTTGTGCTCACTTGCCTTCGGTCCTTGGCGAAGGCCGCGGTGAAGGCTTCTCGGGAACCCAAAGCTGCTTCTTACGCTCGAGGTTGGTGTCCTCGGGAGCGTAGCGCATCATTTTCATGAAGTGGCGCTCGTACTCCTCCACTTTCATCGCACCCCGTGTCATGGTGCGGAGAACTCTTGAGTCGTTTGGACCATCGGCTCGGCCGGGCGGTGCGCTTGCGGATCGCCTTGCGAACTCCCGGCCAAGTGATGGACCGGGTTCGGTGGTGGCGGCGTAGTTGTCCCATCAAGACTTGCGGAAACCATCCGGCGGGTGCGCGGTGATGGCGACACACTCCTTGCGGTGTTGACGGTGAGGTCGAGCTTGGTCTCGATTATCCTCAACCCATCGTCGGCATCGAGCGGCTCGTCCGAGTAGCCGATGGTGAGGGCCTTCGGGCGGATGAACCCCTCAATTTCTTCGTGAGGTCCTCCCCGGCGGGGCATTGCGGTTTCCACCATTGCCTCGGTACTCCATGGCTTCCGCCATCCCCTCGCATCGGTGAGTACGCGGGGCCATCCCATCCACCAAGTTCGGTGGTGGCGGTGACAGGTTGCTCCGACTCGGGCTAGCCTTACTCCGGTTCGAGGCTCGGCTTCCTCCTCCTCGTCATCAACTTCGGGGCCCTCGGGTGGCGGTGGCGGCACCACGCCCACGACCTCGTGGAACTTCCTCCTTCCTCGGCGGCTTCTTCAAAGCGTGCCGGCGAGCGACCCGACCTTCGGATCGACAACCTTTTGGAAAACATGCCTAGGGAAGCAAAACTCTAGACATCGTCACTCACCAACCAATGAGTCAGACACAACCATGAAAATATCACTAATTATATATCCTATCACTCAATGAGAAGATGCATTAAAACACAATTAAACTCCATTAAAAGCCAAACACTCAGCAAACATGATAGATACACCTATAAGCTTCCTCGAGGGTGACTCAGGCCTCAGAGGTCGCGAGCACATCAACGATCTAGTTTATCGTTAAAAGATCTCCGAGGGGTTGTGCCTAGTATGGTGTTTCAACACTGCTCCACTTCATCGTGTTCAGGACAGGTTCTCGACCAAAAGTCGTGTCCTCGTGAGAATAGTTGAAGCTCGTAGGTAAGAAAGAAGCTTTTCAAAAGGGTGAAAGCTTTTATAAAATAATTCAAGGGGTTTATATAAAGGAAGGAAGCGTATAGAATCCTTATTTACTATCGGCCATTTCTAGGGATACGTGCTACGGTCAAGTACGGCTACGATACCACACGAAACGACCCCGGATTTTCGGTGAGGAAAACCCGAGTCCCTGTACCTTTGCGATAGTCCCGGGATCAGTAGCTATCACGTACAGATCTCATCACAGAAGGTAAATCACAACCGTACATCGCATCACACAAATATTAGTACATAATTTATTACATGTCCAAAATGGAGTACAACATTACAAGCCTCAAGGCTGAATCAGAGTAAAATTCTACGCGGCGGTAGCTAGCATCTCAGATGGGTCTCCGTCTTCTGATCTTCACGCCCACAGGCATCCTTGAGCGAAGCGACGCATCCCTTAGTCGTACCATCCGTCAGTGTTGTTGTCGAAGTCGAACTCGTATCCTGCACACTCAAAGTCTATCCCCAAGGAGTGGGATAGGTTCGCGTCACCGACCGTATGCAGCTTTAAGTGGCCTATCTTCTAAAGGGTAAGAAAAGAGACAAGGTAGAAGCTCAGGTTTCCTATGCGGTAGCGACAAAGCATACACGAAAATCATCTCCATATAGGTCCCAAACCAATCTCTCGGACACGGCTCGGAACCACACGGTACCCCGGGGCCCCGTCTCCACGACCTATCTCCATCTAGGGTCGATGCGAGAACTTCCTCTCCTCGCACCTCAATGGTTGCAATCGGATCGACGAGGTAGAGGGAGCCACTCTCCTCTAACCGAGCGCAACCACGGCTCACCACACTCTCAACTACGGGGGGAGGTAGAAATCCCAAAACATGAGGAACGAACATGTCTTCAAGGTTTGTCCATGACCGAGGACACGGCTATACGTATAGATCAAAACTACGCGAGAGCGTGTACACACGTACCCAACTCGGGATGGTACCCGACGGTGATCGACCAACCGAGCCCATCCTACCGTGCGAACTCTCGGTAGTTTCGGTCCCCACCACCGCATCCGGCCCTCAAAGCTATCCCCCTCGCAAAGGGAATTGCACGGAAGCGTGAAATGCTCCCGTGTGGCCACACGGGGAGACGCTCGAGAGGGTGGTCTCACCTCCACCGCTCCCCCACGGATACCCTCTATCCTTCCTAGCGGTATGGTTCCGCACTTGCCGAGCTCAACTCGGCCCTATCCCCACTCTCGGCGAGGTGGTGTGTACGAAAGTCCTATCGACAAGTTGATCCACTCGCTTTCGGACGGGGCAAGCTCATGTCCTCCATCCGCAAGTAAAACCCCAACACCTAGGCTCCGAAAACCGTCAAAGTAGGGATACACTGAGGAGTGCATCCCTATCCCCGATCCCAGATCGGTTGTTTCGAGCTCACCCCCGCCAAAGTACCCAAAACGCCTTCTCCTGGGTTTTTACCCCACTCACGCCAAGAACCACTATTCCCATCCCAAACACATGCATCGCGAAGCTCAGCGCATATACACGCTTATATAAACATATATAGTAGTAGGACAATCAAGGACGGGATAATAAAAGTAGGCAGTGCAAGGTTCATCATCATGCGTTTAAAGTAAAGCACTAGCATTCTACATAGCAATGCCTAATAGGTATTTCAGAATCAGTCGGGCGTGAACACCTGTGTGCGAGTAGTCGTCGGTGACATAGTCGTAGGTGTAGTCGATCTCCGAGCTCGGCTCCCCCGCTCCTCCGGTTTCCTATTAACGAGCAATTAAGGGCGTGTTTGGGAGAGCTCCACGCAGCTCCAGATCCACAAAAACAGCTCCACTCCATTTTTTTCCCCGCCAAACACCCCGGCTCCAAAAACTCCCGGATCCACCAAATCCATGGATCTAGCTCTCAACTCCACCAAATCCATGGAGTGCCTCAAGGGGTACTGCGAAGCCTTATTTCGTACTCACTCGTGGAGTTGGGTGGAAATTACCCACCACCGCCACCGATTACACAAGTGTACCGATTCGTTTCTATTTTTTCTCATCCCCGCGCGTCATCCTTTCGAGTCTCGGCGGCGCACTCCTCACACGCACCCGCCGACCGGAGTTGTGCTTGCCCTCCTTCCACGGCGGAATCCGGCGCGGAACAAGAACAAACTGCTCCGTTCCCCACACCCCACCCACCTTGACTCGCCGCCCCCATCGCAATTCGCAAACCCCCACGGGCGCATCCGATCTCCAAATCCTCGGCGGCGGCGATGGCGGCCGCCCCGTGGCGGGCCGTGATGGACGCGCGTCGCGGATCCTCCTCGTCCCCCACGGCGTCCGACGCGGCGTCCCGTGGCATCGAGTTCGGCACGGGGCCGAGCGCGTGGGGTGGCTGAAAAAGCGCGGGGCGAGTACATCAAGACGTGGCGGCGGCGGTGGTTCGTGCTCCAGCGGGGGCGGCTCTTCGGGGTCCAAGGCCACGATGCGGCCTAAGGACGGCGAAGAGAGCGAGCCGACGCCGTAGCATCACGGTGATCCCCGTGACTCCTCATATGGCTCTCAATTGTAATATATGCACTTCCAAGTGATTGTGAGCTTGTGGCGAAATTATTTTGTTTCCTCACTCTTGATTATATGTAAATTAACTATCAACGACTCGTGTCCGTAATAATTGGTATTTTCGTGTATAGTCGTTCCAACACAAGCACGCACATCACACGCACGGCACGCACGGCGTACGGGGAAAAAATGAGGGCAAAAGAGGGCAATCTATTCAAACTTTCATTTTTCGGAGCCGGAGTTGCTATCTCCGCCAAACATATCTCTTCGGCTCCAAAGGGAGAGCCCGGCTCCACGGTGGAGCCGCAAATTGGTGGAGGCTGTTGCTCCGCAGTTGGTTTGGTGGAGCCGGAGCCCTCCCAAACACGCCCTAAAATAAAGGCGGGTCCTATTGCAATTAACCCCAAATGAACAACAATTAAGAGCCAAAAGAGGGCGAACTCTAGCCTAACACGGAGTTTATAATTTTAGAAGAGCTTTGGAAAAGGTTTCACAATTTTCGGAGTTGAAATGAGTTTTCTAGGATTTTCCAAAGATAAAATAGATTTCTGAAATTAAAATACGCATACACAATACACTTAACTATGAGCTAACTCCTTGGCGAGGCTCAAAAGGGCTCTAAGCTATCTACGGGTTGGCTGCAAGCTAGCTCTTCGAGCTCACATGGCTGCCACATAGGTAACTATAAGCCGACCCATGCACAAGTGGCGCCCACATGGGCCGAAGGTGTGGCCGCCACAAACGATCTCGGTCGGACTGCCGCGGCTCGCGGTGAGCGGCGAGGTGTGGTGTTTTTGAGGTTGGTCGACCGCACCAGATCCGACAGGATCCACTACGGTAACGAAGGCGTGTGGGCGCGTGTGTGCAACTATCCCCTACGGGACTTTGGCGTGGGCGCCAGGTGCTCGATGGTAAGTCCCAGAGGAGCGACGGGTGGAAAGGGGCTCGTCGGCGGCGAGGTTGGTCGGTGACTCGACCTCACGCGACTCGATGCAGCTCTGGTACACCTAGGGATTCATCTAGGCAAAGAAAAGGGTTGCCTTGGTCGGAAACTCAGCACGACGGTGACGGAGAGCAGCTTGGCGTGCGGTGCAAAGCAGAAGGTTTCGGCAACGAGGCTAGGGTGGTCGGCGTCGATGAGGTTGTATGCGCTCGCGTGCCTAAGGGCGAACGCGTACGCGAGTTGGTCTGGCGCTCGCGCGCCTCGGTGGAAAGGATGCTCTTGACGACGGGGTTCCGGTCACGACGGGCCGAGCGACGGTCAGGTTCGGCTCACACGCGTGAGCGTGTTCACCGGACTCGAGCCGGAGAGCAAAGGCGATAGCTTGGTCGAGCGCATGCACGAGCGTGCGGCGGTGAGATGAATCTCCCGGACAAGCACGGCGGTGCGAAAGTAAATGGCTTGGTGCGGCTCGAGCTCCGCGGCGTCGCGGCCGGGGTGTCCGCGGCGGCGTGGCGGCTCGCTTGCGAGGACGTGCGTGCATGTGAACATGCGCGTGCACCGCTTGGACAGGGAAGAGCGGGGCTCGACTCCCGTGGGTGCGGGTGTACGTGAGCGAGACGCCGGCGGCGAAAGAGAGCAGCCGGCGCGGACAAGGTCGGGCGGCGAGGTTCGATAAGGGAGGCGCGAACGCCTCGACACATGCTAGGTCGCATCTTGGCTTCGCTTGAATGCGGAGAAGAAGTGTGCGCGGTGGTGAGCATTGGCCGGCCAAAGGCGGCGTCCATGGCCTCACTTGAGCGCGTAGGCATGTCGGTGGCTTGGCCACGGCGGCGAGCTCCGCGGTGGCACACGGGGTGTTCGCTCGCGTGCGTGCGGGTGGATGAACACCGCACGCGACTTAATCCGACACTCGCGCGTCCGGGCGGAAGGACGTCCTCGGCGGTGAAGTAGAGAGACGGGGTGGTCGCGATCCGGATGCTTTGGTTTCGCTCGCGGTGGGGAAGGCGACGACCGGGTCGGCGCGGGTGAGTGCTGGTGGCTCGGCCACGACGGCGAGAGCAAGAAGAACGGCGACGCAACCGCGACAAGGGCAAAACCCCGGCGAGGAAGACGGCTCGGCGGCGCGGTTCCTCGCGCGGTGTCAACGTCCCCCCACACGGGCGTGGGTGTGCCCGTGGTTGGACAAAGCAAGACACGGAGCATGAGAAGAGATGCTAGGGCACCGATAGGGTAGAGAGAAGAGCGGTCATGGCCGGCGTCAACCCACGGCGACGAGGTCGCGGGTCCGACGGGGAAACGAGAGGTCCCCGGCGGTGGACAAAGCTCGAGGCGGCGGATCGAGAGGTGTGCGTGCCGGCATGCGAACAAAACATCAACGGCTCGCCCGACAAGCACCAGGGCGTGGTACGGGCGACACGCGCGTTGTGCAGTCGTGAGACTAGGTGTAGCGCGGCGAAGTGGGGCGACACGTCGACAAGGACTAGGGCGTCCACGCTGGCGTGCTCGCTCTCTCGCGCGCGTGCGTGCGGTTGGACAGGGAGAGCAGAGGGGTTCGACTCCTCGGGTGTACGTGTTTGCATTTGTGAGAACGTCGGCAGCGTGGCCACGGGGGCGACACATAACCGACGGCGTGTGCACGGCGACAACACAGAGACAAGAGCTCAACGAGCGGATTTAGGCGAGGCGGAGTTCAGGGTCGAAGTGGCCGAAAGGTTCGAACTTGGGGTCGATGGCTCGACGGACACACGTGCGCCGGTGCGTTGGGGTTCGCGGTGACGGCACGGCGAATGTCGAGCACGTTCACGGATAGGTGAAGCGGGGGCTCGGCCTCTCGGTTGGGTGCGTATGTGGGCGTGCCGAACGCCGACGGCGCGGCCATGGCGGCGACACAAAATTGATGGCGTGCACTAGGCAAAGGAACGAGAGAAAAAGGAAAACGGCGAGGAACGGCCCGGCGGCGTCGGTTGGGGACATACGCCGGCGAACGACCTCGCCCGTGCGTGAGTGCGCGTGCATAGGTTCGGTCGGGGAAGGACGGGGCCTCGACCGGTGTTGGTTTGTGCGGGTAAAAGGTCGGCGGCACGGCCGGTGGCGATGGCACAACGCCAACAACATGTGCACAACCAGGGACATAAACAGGGCGACGGCGAGCGGGGAAGTGCACACGACAAAGGTCCGTGCTCGCCCGACTCCCCGGCCCCGAAAGGCGGGGCCTTCGCTCGACGGTGGCGTGCTCGGTGTGTGGGTGCCGACGGCGAGCCGGAACTCGGCGTGCGCTCGTCGAGACAAGGGCACGACACAATTGCGAGCAAGGGAGCGCGCGCGGCGGCGACGGCGGCGGCGGCACCCGCAAATCGACCGGCTCGGCTCGAAGACCGGCTCTCAAGCGACGGCGGGTCCGCGCGGCGGCGCAATGCGGGACGGCGGTCATCACAAAATCGGCGAGCTCACAAGGCTCGGTCCATCCTCGGCTCGAAGGCCGGGTCCACAATAAGGTGAAGGGGGTTTCTCACCTCGCGTTCGGGACACGACGGCGAGGCGGCGCGGTGGAGCGAGAGGAAGAAGACCGGGGGCTCGGCTTGCGCCGGGAGAAGCGAGAGCGAGGACGACGCCGTCTCCGGCGGGTCCGGCTCCTACCCCGCGGTGGCGACTTGACCCCGACGGCTTCTTCCTTCCCCGGCGGCTCCGGCTCCGGGGCGAACGGCATTGGAATCAAAGCCGCGAGCACAAGGTTAGACATTGGCGGAGCACAAGTGGTTCGAAGACCACCGCAACATCCAACACCACAACATCCATCGGGCGAGGAGGACGGGCTCACCGCTCCGGAGGCGGCGGCGGGTCGGTGGCGTCGCGGTGCGGGCGGGCGGCGACGCGGCGATCCGGCCAGCGCGGCGGCCTCGGCTCCTCCACGGGCGGCCTCCAACTTCTCCCCCGCCTCTCGCGCCTCCTTCCCCTCTTCTCCTTCTCTTCTTCTTCTCCCCCTGCTCCTTTCCTTTTCTTCCCGAACGGCCAGCTCGGGCATGGCACCCGCGGCTTCTCGTCCACCTTCTCCACTCCTTCCCCCTTCCCCTCCCCCCTCCGGATTGCGCGCGCGGCAGCAGAAGCGAAACCCCACGGGCTGCGGACGGGGGCGGCGGCGGATTTGGGGAACTTCCCCATGGGCGGCGGCGCGCCTATAGGGGAGGCCGGTTGGGGGCGGCTTTAAAGGGCGGGCGCTAGGGTTTGGAGGGCGCGAATGGGTGGGCCGGGATTCCGTTCGGGGGCGCGTGGAGGCCATCCGTGGCACCGGCACGGCGGGGAGGGGGCCATGGGCGGCGTCGGCCATGGGGGGGCCGGCGCGGCTCGCCCCTCGCGCGTCACGAGATAGACGGGAAGAGGAAAGGTGAGGGGGAAAAGGGCGACCAGTGGGGCCCACACGTAAGTGAAACAAGGAGGTGTGTAGTAATCGGGGCCGGGCCGGGCCGTGTTGGGCCGAAGTGCACGAGTGGGCCGGCGGTTTGTGCGGGGGCGCGGTGCAAGATGGAGGAGGTCCGCGGACTTCTACTATCGTGGTTATGGCCCAAAGTGCGGGGAAGGTTTTTCTTATTTTCTAAACACCTAGCTCCTATTTAAACTATGGTTCGTATTTGAATTTAGAATTCAAATTTGAATCCCACACAATTAAGATGCAAAATAAATTCCATCAAACTCCAAGGTTCTCACACTAGCATTTTTATAATTCCTAATTTTTATGATTTAGCTCAAATTAAATCTAGGAAATTAGGGAAGGATCGAAGAAGACAGCCTTATATTTTAATCATGCACTCAATTTCAAATCGAAATTTTGAAATCCACATTTTCGCATTGCTAACATTCCGGAAAAATTCCAGGATGTTACGGATACATTTGGGCGAGGATGAACAAGATGATGATGATGATGAAGTCGGGAAGATGATAGCGATTTGTACAAAGCGATAGAGGAAGATGGAGAGAGTCCAATGTTTGACAAAGTTCTCGCCGATGCCAAGCGGCCACTTTGCCCCGATCCCAAAGAATCTAGATTCTCCTTTCTAGTGAGACTTTTGTACATCAAGTCTCGCTATCGAGTTGGCAATACAGCATTTGATGCTTTGATGAAGCTGTTGTCCTCTGGATTCCCTCAGTGTCAATTTCCCGATTCGTATGATGAGGCGAAGAAGTATATTCATGAATTGGGCCTTCGATATGAATCGATCCATGTGTGCAAGAATAACTATGTGCTGTTTCGTAAGTCAGAGGTGTTTGAAAAGGATTATGAGAAGCTAGAAGTGTGCCCAATATGTGGTGAATCTAGATGGAAAGATGCTGATGGTAACAGGCGTGTTCCACACAAGGTCTTGAGGCACTTCCCACTCATACCGAGGTCGAAGAGGATGTTTGCCATGAAACAAACATCCGAGCGGACCCAAAGTGGCATAAGGTCGGTAGGGAGGCCGATCAAAGATGTAATGAGCCATCCAATGATGGGTTGGCATGGGAAGACTTTGATAGACGGTTTGCATCTTTTGCGGATGATCCAAGGAACTTGAGGCTTTCCTTAGCTATGAATGGTTTCAACCCGTTCGACAACATGAGCACTCAATATAGTATGTGGCCCGTGCTTGTGACACCTCGAACTTGCTACCATGGGAAGTTGTCAATCCAAGAACCGTTTCATGACTTTGCTTATCCCGGTCCATCATCTCCAGGAAAAGATTTTGACCTCTTTCTTGAGCCTCGATAGAAGAGCCGCTTGCACTCGGAGTGGAGTTAGCACATATGATGCCATCACCGGTAAAAAGTTTGATCTTCGAGCCGCCGTGCCGTGGTGTGTACATGACTATCCAGCATTAAGCACCATGTCCGGGCGAACCACGAAAGGTTATTATGCATGCATCCATTGTGACAAAGATCCTTTGTCACGGGCACCGCGGGGCAAGATTGGTTACATTGGCCATCGCCGTTTTCTTCCGAGGAATCATGCTTGGCGGAACGACTTGGCTTTTGATGGCCGCCGTGAAACTAGGAATGCGCCGGTCAAGTTCGGTACTAAAGAGGTCTTGCGGCGGCTAGAGAGGGTCAAGGATGGGAGGCTAGGGAAGAATGAGCCAACCAAGAAAAGGAAGCGTGGGGAGCCCCCCATAATCTTCGCCGCAAAGTTGGGTTTTGGATGCTACCATATTGGAAATATTTGTTGCTTTGCCACACAATCTTGATGTTATGCACATAGAGAAGAACATCCGTGATAGCCTCCTTGGCATCTTACTCAAAATTGAGGGCAAGAACAAGGACACCGAGAATGCAAGGTTGGATTTGTATGATATGGGTATTAGACAAAATTTTCACTTGCGAGAGGATGGAGATGGGACTAGGATGCCGAGGCTTTCTACGTCCTGACCAAAAAGAATATAGAAATATTCGGGAAGCTCCTCAAAGATTTGAAGTTTCTAGACGGATTTGCGGCCAACCTAGGTAGATCCATAAGTGCGGATGGCACTAAATTACGGGGAGGTCGAAAACTCATTCTTGCCATGTATTACCGCAAAGGATCATACCTGCTACTTTACGAGGATTGGTAAGGGAAGATGTGTACCAAGCAATTGCAAAACTTGGGAATTTCTTCGGGGAATTGTGTAGCGAAGTCCGAAGAAATCCGTTGTGAAAAGGCTAAAGAAAGACATCCCGAGTAATACTTTGCAAGCTTGAGAAAATTTTCCCTCCTCGCTTTCTTTGATGTCATGGTGAACCCGGGCCGTGCATCTACCCGATGAGGCTTTGCTTAGAGGCCCCGTCCGGTATGGATGGATGTACCCAATAGAGCGGAGGTTGGGTACTTTCAAGAACTCGTGGCGAACGGGGCTAGGCCCGAAGGATCAATTGCCGAGGCATATGTTGCAAGTGACACCATGATATTCGCTCGAGGTATATGGCGGATGTAGCACTAGATCCAACCGAGGTGACAATCAAGCGAGAAGATGAGCCACCGCCTAGTGAGATCTCTCGTTTTCAAGCATCGTGTTGAACTCATTGGAGCCACTGGGAACAATACATCGATGATGAAATGATGGACCGGCTAGTTTGGTTTGTGCTAAACAATTGTAGAGAGGTTGAGACATATGTGAAGTAAGTATCGTCTTTACTTGCAAAACTATAATCTCATGAATTGCATGCATGTTAAGCTTTCCCGATGTTTATTCTTTCTTCGACAAAGACCTACGGGCAAGAGTTATTGGAGGAAGGTCCACATGATATTGACAAAAGACTTGCAACTGGGTTTGCTGGATGGTTTAGGGGCCATGTAAGTGTGTCCTGAAGTAGTAGTCACTAGCTAGAACTCGCTTTATGTGTGTTCTTTGTAAGTTATCATTGTTAGTTCTTCATTGGTGGTAACCTTGTATTCTTTGTTTGAACCTCATATCGCCAAGAAGCGCATGGAGCATCTAGAAGAGGAGGTTGATGACGGATTGGTTGCTCTGTCTCATGGTCCTCATCTTCGAGTGAGGTTTTGTTCATCTTGCATTGTGAATGGAGTCCGTTATAACACCGTGGCTCGTGAGAAATACTTGCAGACTCGGAACGGTGGTATAGTGACCGACGGTAGTCATGGAGATCGTGACATTGTTCTTCTTGCCGATTGCCGATTGTAGAGTCCGCCGGAAGAGCTCCAAGAAAGGCAAGATCAAAAACAACCGGAAATTTACTTGACAATATGGTGCACTCTATGCAAAAGAGGTTGCCCATAACAGTCGCTGAGGGTTACAACAGGCCACATGAACCATTCCAAGCTGCCAAATTCGCTTCTGAGGCTGGGATCGTTGTTAGGGATCATGTTCCTATCCTACCCCATTGGAAAGAATACAAAAAATATAGTAACAAACCAATTTTTGAGAACTTTCATGGAAAGTTAAGTGTAAGTTTCTCTATAATGTGTACGTGTTTCGTGTTATATTAAACTCGTGAGACAATCTTCTCCAACTAATGAATGATCTCAATCAATAATTTTCGGGGAAGGTCGAGCTTTGACATTAAGGACAAGCCAACTAAGGTCGCTTGCTTGAGTGTTATGCAATGCGAGGTAAAGCGAGATGCGCTACAAGTTGAAGAAAAAGTACTTCACCGGCATTCCTATTGACCAAATCGAACCACTTCTCATGTACCATTCATGATCGATGCACGGTGGAATCGGCTAGTTCAAAGTGGTTAGATCCAAAAACCATGGTATGCCTATCTGCTACTCTTTCATTATATCAACGGTGGAACTTTGAATTGCTTGTTGTGTTTATGACTATTTAAGAAAACAATAGGGAAGCATATCAAGTCGCTTGTTGTGTTTAACGCCGAACTTTGTCACTTGTTGCAGCGACAATTTCGAATCAAACAAGCGAAACCGTGCCAACGTCAATTTTCACCCGGCGACAGTGCTCACTGCTATATTGCACACACCGCATGATTATGTAAGAGGCCACTATTCGCTTATGTAACTTTTTTTACTCGTTCCACCTTTGGTACTTGTTTTCATCGCTTTGTGCATTGTTTGCCTAACGAAACAAAAGAAAAAGGCTGCAGCGACGTGCCAATCAAGGAAATGGTGATGGAGAAGATGGTATTCTTGGACAACTTGAAGAAGACGCTGCTTGGAGGACAAAGATATGATACGAGGAGGATCTTGATGCGGTGGAGATCTTCAAAGAATGCCACACCAGCCGCAAGAAATGTGTTAGTGACATTGCAAAAGAAGCAATAGTAAGTCTAGTTTCCCAACATCTTTGAAATTAACTCGAATCTCATTTGTGATTTTGTTTGCATTAGAGCTTGCACGGTTGCTCGAAAATCGGCGAGAGGCAAATTTGTTGCTGAAAAAATAGCATCGGGAAATCTGTTTGAAACCTATTTGAAATCCGTGTATTTGGGCATATTAGTTCTCGTACACCGGATATTATAGTGATGTGCGGTTTAGGTGGATTTTAGCTGATTTGATATTCTATGATGGGCATAATTGCATGATTTGATATTCTATGGTTGTATGATGTGCGCTTCTCGTAACATTGATATTCTAGAATTTTTTTATGGATTGATTTGATACGGTTTGGAGTTACTTTATCATATCGCCTTACTATTGTGTTGTGAGTTATGATTGTATGATTAAACATCGGATCAATACACGAAATTGATTGTGCTCTAGATATATGTGAGCATATTGTTTGTAGAAGCCAGCATTGGGTTGAAACTGGCCAACTGCAATTATTTTGCAATCTTCTCTGGTGGTTGACATTGGCCGGGTGAATTATTTTGCAATCCGGCAATCTCGGCTTCCTTTAATTATACCAAATTTGCAATTTGTAGCTTGTATCCTAGATATATTGAGATTTTGCAATCCGGTGGTTGATATGCTTGGATTTGGTTTGTGTTTGAATATGATTTCCTTTTTGTTTTGAATGGACCATGTTGACGGTGAAAATCCGTCAACCTAGCCATGAGTTTACCTTCGGTGTTGGCATAACTTTTGTATCTTATCCATTGGTACTAACCCCCGTGGTATAACAAGTTCACTTGTGCATGTCGGTTTTGGAGTTAAGTGTTTACGCGGGTTTTAAGGTTGAAAGCAAGACTTCGGGGATAAGTTCATTAAGCACCTCATGACAAGACCTTGAAGCCCGTACAAGTCAAGCAATGAAGTGAACATGACTCCAAGAGCCCAAGGACCAAGCCCGAGAAGATGACAAACTCCGAGGACCTAGCCAGAAAAGTGCTGAATCTTGCAAGACAAGGAGCTTCGTCCAATTCGGAGAGAAACCGACGACAAGGGCCCACATGCAAAAGGGGAGAGCATCTAGAAGACGCGGGAAGCAACATCGGGCGAAGGAGGACACGAACTGGGCCGAAACGGGCCCAGGGCCGGTCGGCCCAACTCCGTTCGAGCCCAATCGGCCTCCCCTTTGACCTAGTTGCATCTCTGGTTATTTATAGCCCCCTGACCGAGAGCCACGCATCAATCAATTCGTCATCCGCCGCCGAGGAGCAGAGAAGCTTGAGGGACACCATCTTGGAGATGAGGGTCGTGCTAGTTGTCTAGGGTCTCCCTAGCCGACGTGGGAACCTTGCATGGAAGACCACGTCGGAGCTCGAAGCGAGGATCAAGATCGAGGTAGGGCCCCGTGGTGATCTTGTTCATGTAATCATTCATGGTGAAGTCTTTAAGTGAATCCGATTTCTAGCGATCAAGTGCCTTCTCGATGATTTTGTTTTATTCTTGGTTTTGCTTCTTCTACGATCTATACTTAAGATAGATAACATAGGGTGCTCTTGTAGCCGCGGTGGCTAGAGGTGCATACCGGACCGGCCAAGCAATTTCAACTTGTTCTCATCGAACTCACCCTAGACTACCCGCATGAGTAGGGATACGTTGTGACGAACGGGGGTTCGAAAGGCGGGCGTTTTCGGAGTCGGATGGAAGGCCACGATTTAAAGATGCTTTTAATGAGATTCGCTTTTCTATCTTCATCTATCTTGTTTGGAGCTACAACATAAGCATGATCTAGACTCTCTAGATCGGTTATCTCTTGCTTCCTCTTGCTACCTCTTTAGTAGATTAGATTAGATTCGTTTTCTTTATGAGTTAGTAGATTAGATGCAACTTGTCTTCATAAGATAGCTTACCTTGCTTTACTAGATTGAATCCTTGCGTTGCACATTGTTCCACGGATTCGATACCTTGGGTTCACCACTCGAGGGAAGAAGGGTCCCTTGACTACGACGGGAGACTTGTCCGCTTGCAAGTCTAAACGAACTTTGATACAACTATTAACCGTCAACAAGCCCCTTTTTTACGGCGCCGTTGCCGGGGAACAAGCAATCAAGATCCGATCTAGTATCGCTTATCTTTTCGAGCTTTTTCTTTTAATTTTCTTTTGCATCTCTTAAGTTTGATCATCCTCAAAAAGAAAAAAAAATCACTCTAATCTAGTTCTTGATTAACCCTAATCTTTCTTTTCTTTTTAGATTTTTGTTTTATTGCTAACCCTAACCGGAGATGGTTGGCTACCTCTCCAAGAAACCCAAACTTTTTTTGTGGATGATCCGGGAAAACTTTACGAGCAAAGGTGACGTGCAACACAAGCTAAAGGGTTGGAAACCCTAGATTCAAAAGTCAAACTTGAAGGACCATCAAAATCTCCAAGGGAATCACCACCTCCAAGTCAAGACGCCGAAGGCCATTCAAGATCAAGAGGAGGATGGAGAAGATGGAGATAGAGAAAGAAGCTCAACACCTAAAGGCTGCCAAGGCAAGATCCACATGCGAGGATTTAAGTGCTCATCGTGATGAAGATGCTAGAGACGCAAGTGGGACAACATGTCGGACTCCCAATGGTAACAAAGAAGAATATCCGAGACAACTCCAAGGTCCCAAGACGGCGAAGGCTACTCAAACTCATTTGGGGGACCATAAGATCACAACCGAAGGACCGGAGTTCGAGATGCCGAGCCACTACATGAAGGAAGTTGTTGCATCCATCAAGACCAAAGGACAAAGCCACTGTGAAGACCAAGAATACGACTAAGCCGAATAATAAGCCCGTGCCCAAGAAGGTGCGGAAGTGGGTACCAAGATTGCAACGCCCGCAAAGAGCGTTGATCCGGAGTAATCAAGTGAAGAAGTCTAGCCATGGACTATAAACGAAGCGCTAGGCGGGAGGCAACCCGTTTCGTCGAGTCAAGAATAAGCTACGGGAGGACAACCCGATTCCGGGTTTTTCGAGTCTTTTTAATAATTCAGTTTTGAATTTTATTACGCAAAACATTAGACTTAGAATGGTTGAACAATGCTAGAGACATAATTCTTGGTTGAATATTTTGCTTTGTCATAAACCCTTTGCATGAACCCTCCTATGTGTTTGCTCGTTCTTTTTCGAGAAACCACAACCAAATAATTTCAGAACCTAACTCAACCCTTCACCCTCATTATGGTGCTGTGGTTGACTTACTTTTTCATGCTAAAAACACACGAGTAGAGCCACGACTTGTACCTAGGTGTTAATTAAATTTCAGCACGTGGTAGGACTCGCGTGAACCTAGAATTTTGATTTTTGGTTGATTTAAAAATCCATATCCTTGGTTTTTCTAAGTTTAGAATTTTTCTAAGCCTCACTTAATTTTATTTCATTCAAAATCTCTCTCATCTAATCAAAATTAGGACCTAAACCTATGCCTCCATGATCAAGACGGGAAAAGTTCGCTCTCAACCAATGAAGGCAAACTATACCGGTGAGACCGATATCAACGTAGTCGGAAAATATTTTCGACTTACATTTGTTTTTAATGGTTTAAAAACTTCTCTAAATTTATGCTTGAGCTCTTGCATGGCTCGAAAAATATTTTTAAATTTCAAATTAGAGGAGTGCTTAGCCTTAAACACACTTAAAGGGAGGCAATCTAGTTTGAATTAATCATGCATGCACCAAGTCCACCAAGTCCACAAGGACAAGCATGGTGGGCAGCAAGCATACTTTGCAGGAATTTCATGGTGGCATGTGAAGCAAGTGGAGCAAGGGAGCATGGACATGACTTAAGGCATGAAGCATCAAGTGGAAGGACCAATGAGTGGACGAGAGCGTTTGGGCGGTGCAACTCGTGGAGCACGCGGGCGGGGAAAGTTGTAGAGGCGAAATGATCGTGCCGGAAGAAAGCCGAGGCGGGGAGGAGCACTAGGCCATCCGGGCCGGTCGGCCTAGGCCGACCGGCCTCCCCTACTTAAGGAGCCCCCGGCTCCCGTTTTCCGTGCAGCAAGCTTCCCTCTCCTTCCTCGGTTGTGTGTTCAAGTTTGTGTGCCCGTAACCTCCGTAGACATAGTGAAGGACCGATTAGGCGACCGAGAGGGGGGAGTGAATGGGAGCCGATAAAAATTCTTCTCGAGGGAGATTGAAACTCCGACATGACGAACTAGCTCGGTCGAACCCCCCGAAATCACACGCTCCGCACTTCTACCTTCGTTTGCCAAAACCACGTAGCCACTAGAGTGCTACCGGTCCTAGGAACAAACTCTACCAAGAACCACAACACACACGCAGCAACGACGGCGGAAACAACTCGAAAGCCGGCTAACCGGAGGGGGGCGGTTAGACCGGGTATAGGGGGCCGTTAGACCGCCTCCACACGGTAACCAAGAAATCCTCCGAAACGCCTCTTCGAGCACCAAAACTCACCCCGGTTTCACCAACAAAGATCTCTTGTCAAGGCCATGCTAGCTACCGAAAAATCTTGGTGAAAACCAAAACTTCACCCGGGGGCCTAGGGCGGTTAGACCGGCTACCGGGGCGGTCTAACCTCCCGTACCCAGCAATGAACTCCAACCAAGAACACCTAGCAACCGCACGAGAACAACCCCAAATTTCACCCGGACGCTCCTCTCGATCAAGGCAAACAAACTCACGAGAGGAAAATCCGGCGAAACAAAACTTCAACTCCGGAAACACCCGGGCGGTTAGATCGCCCCCTGCAGGCGGTTAGACCGCCCCTTCCGAAAAATGAACCCGCGGGTCAAACCTCAACTTCCTCGCGCCCGATCTCCCGAATCACTCCACGGATTGCGGCAAAACTTCGGGAATAGCCGGATTACCTCCCCGGGCAACCTCTACCTTAAAGGAATCGACCCGAAACTCTCACAATCAAGAGGAATCGAAGAAATCGCTTCTCTAGGTCAAGAACTCACCCAACTCGAGAAACCACCAAATCGAGTCTAATTCAAAGGAGATTTGGGGGCAAAGTCACCAGCCAAAGAGGCATAAGAACCTCATACGTGACACCCACCAAAAACCCCAAGAAATTGTCCTCAAAACACCACCAACAAAGAGCTCTGAAAATCAACACAAAAGAGACGGGAAAACCACCATGATGAACAACGCCGAACCATCTATACATGCCATGAAAGGTTCGTACAAGGTCTAGCTTGCCACCCAAACATCCATCCCTCTCTCTAGATCTCACATGAAGCTCTCAAGCTAGTCCTCTAAAAACCTAAGGAAAATGGAGAACGAAAATGGAAAAACAAATGAGCTAGGGTTCCAAGAGTTGGCTGCCATCCACCCATCCAATGAGTACATATGGAGGTACCCAAAAGACTAAACTACCCTTCACTAATAACTAGGGATACATGCCCCTCGAGGGCGGATTTGGAAGTCTTCATGTCTTCACCATCGGACGGATGCCGGCGACCGCAACCTCGCTTAGCCTCGACGCAAGCCTTGCGATCCCAACGCGTGTCCTCCGCTTCGAAGCTTCTCGGCGCCGGCGGCCGTGGCGGTCGACCGTCCCCCCCGGGCGGTTAGGCCGGCCCGGGAGATCTGACCGGCCCCAGGCGGTCAGACCGCCCCACCTGGGCGGTTGAACCGGCCGGGTGGCCGCACCCCCTCGTCGAGTCTTCGGCCTCGGTTTTGTGGCTCAACCGAGTAACCCAATGGTTTTCTGGTGAACCACTGCAAACCCCGCGAACTCGGTGTAGCCTCCGCCAATCTCCACTCATGACTCGGCTCCCACGTAGTTCCGGCTCGCCCTTTGTTTTGAGGCTCTACCAAGAAACCGTCCACGACTTCATCTTGCTGTTCATGCCACCATGCGGCCCGCACTTGACCCCGCTGGCCACCGGGTCCCTCGAACGAAGCCTACTTGTCTTCTCCACACCTGGAGGCCTCACCGGCAACGACCTTTCGCGCTTGTTCTTCACCTGCACCAACACGAGTCAAGCCGCAACCTACACCTGCAATACTTAGCCAAGAATCAGTCCACACAACGTTGTCAATCACTCATCACACAAGGAAGCGACCATCCACCGGTCCTCGAACCACACATGGTCCTCACATAGCCAACCTTCCCAAGCTTGATAGCTCAAAAAAAATCCACACCCTTAATCCACTCAATGTCCGGACTCCAAAATAATATTTGTGTACCTTGTTACCGGGTGAAAACACCAGATATATATTTGTGAAGGAGAGTGTTGCAATCATGGAGGAAAACTACAAGCCTTTTCACCGAAGGAGGGATCATCATCGTCTAAGCCATCAACCTCTTCGAGGAGGCACTCGGTTTCCGAGTTTCCTCGAAGTATGGAGGAGGACACGGCACCACCAAGGAGGAACCACACTCTTCTCCTCGGTGGCATGAGGGCCACACGAAACTCGTCTATGAGGTTCACCAAACTTCAAGGACATATGGAGGAGCCGCCCGTCCAACCTCACCACTTGACACGATCATCCGCTCCAGCTCCATGCGCTCCGTGGTATTCCAATGGGTTTATCATCACGATGGAGGAGGAGGAGAAGAAGCTCACTCGCCTTGAGTAGAGGCTTGTAGCGAATGCCGACTTCGACGACCAAGCTCTCCACATATAGGGTTTTCATACGGGACACCGGTGCAATTCTCTAACGGAGTGTCGGCAAACACCCACAAGGAATTCGCCTAGGAAATTCTCATGACCATGGCGCATACCCTTGATGAAGGAGTGCTGAGTCTCTCATTCCGTTTGGAGGGAGCCCACAAGTGGAGAAGAAGGAAGACACCGTCGGAAGGGTAACCTTGATCAACGATGCTATTTCTAGCACCTTGATGGGGTAATCTCCTTTCATCCATGGGTTGCAATCGATCTTGAGATGTAATCACACTTTGTTGGATTATCTATCTATCATCTTGTGTTGAATATACTTTAATGCTTAAGGTTAGCTACCATGTCGTAAAGGGAGTAAAGGGCTCAATGCTTCCTTGGATCCATTCAACACGTCGTGTCCATCAAGGGCGAAACTGTGGTCACGACCCCCGATAGATTAGATTGGTTTTCATTTTCGAAACGATTGCATGTTCTAGTATCATAGACCCATGGGCGAGTGTCTCCTATTTTCAAAAGGGAGCTCCAAAACAAGTGGATGTGCATAGAGCAACATGGGAAGGTTTTTGGAGTATGATCACGGGAGGAGACCATCAACGAAGAAATACTATCCGGAACCCCATCATCCAAGTGTGTCACTTTTGTGCAAGTGGATTTTTGGGGAGAATGAGAGAGACAAAGATAACCAACATGGAGTTGAATTGGCTTTACTCGGCTTTGCCAGGCAGCCAATCAACCCCACTCACCTATGATCAACCGGTGGTGTTGTGAGCAACATCGGGTTCGAGGGATATTGGTTCGGGGTGTTACCTCTCTATGTTGGCTATCTCTTTGAGACCGGGTATTGCAAGGAACCCGAATCATCTCCTATTCGGACTTCCCTAAGATTTGAAGATGAGAGAGGAGGCTTCACAGTGGCCAAAGTAAATTTGCCCCTTTCGGAAGTAAGGTTAAGACTTTTTCTTGAGGGGAAGAAGCTTGGTTAGAGGAAGGACTTCTTGTGCCGGCGAAGAAAAAAAATAAAGGAGAAGGATTATAGGAGAAGGATCTTCTATGGCCCAAGAAGAAGGTGCACAACAAAATTATGTGCCACCATTTGAAGAAATTTCGGCGCCGCCAAATTACTACGGTGGTGTACCAATGCAAGCATGGGGGAGTGGTGCAGCCATACCCCCACCAATTTGCGGTGCCCAACGTAGCCTTTGCGGAGCCATTTGCACATCTTCCTCAACCAAAACAAAATGTGGCCACCATTGGAGGATACGCTGCAAGAAACATGCAAAATATTGCAGCCATCCTAACCAATGCAAACCAAATGGGTGAAGGAAATGCAAACGTCGCTTATGTGCTTGGACACCTTCACCTGGCACCGTCGGACAATTCATAGGAGGAGTGGTGCATTCCTATTACAAGTAAGGTACAACAACCAAGACTATCAATATCAACCACTGGCGGAAGATTAGAGAGAGGAGGAGCTTTAGTTATCTTTCCTTTACCCCTTTTCTTTAATTTTCAGCTTTGTATGCGCCTATGTATGCGTAGTGTTTTTAGTTTTTATTTAAATTTTCAGCATGTGCCTTAGTGTTTATTTTCATCATGAATAAAGTCACGACTATGTTTTTACCTTTGGTAAAGTTACAAAGTTTGTGCCATGATGATATATGATTAAAATTGCCGCTTTGTTTATCTTTGTAATTGATTTATGCATGTTTAACCTAGTGCTCTCTTAAAAATACAAATCTGAAATTATCTAAATGCTAGCTTAATATTTAGCGGAGGTTATGATAAAAATAAAGACCCATAGTGTTTTATGTGCTCTCAAGTTTTAGATGGATTAAAGATAATTTATTTTTGTTCTTAAAAGTAATGCTAACCTTGTCATAAATACCACTTGCGTGTTGCTCTACCTATCGAGAGCCATATAAATATTTGAGTGCAAAAACTTAGTATACAAGATTTATTTTTGGGTGAGTTACTCCAGGCCATGATTTCTCTGGCCCGAGACTAAGAAGCTGGTCATTCCGTTTTTGCGTATCTATCTTATTGCTAGCCTTTTTATCCGTGCATTATGTATCCCCACATTGGAGATTTCACAAACCTCGCCGGATATCCACCCTTAAAACCAAATATCATCTTTTATGTCTACCTCCTTGACCACAACCTATCATTGCGTATGGATCATCAATTCAAGGTAGATCGATGGTGCCAAGATTGAAGATTTCAAGTATCTCTCCAAAGGAAAAGTATTTCCGTACCTAACTTATTTATCGCCTCTTTGCTCGAGGACGAGCAAACGTCTAAGCATGGGGGAGGAGGTAGGTACGATGCAAGTTTTAGAGTTCAAAGGGGAGTAAATAAAAAAAAAATTCAAAGGGGAGCAAAATAAAAAAAAATCAAAACTTCGATGTGAAAGTCTCGTGACCGAATGTATGACAAAAAAAATGAATGAGAAAAAAGAATGAAAGAAAGAAAGAAAGAAAGAAAGAGGAGAAAAAGAGAAAAATATGAGTATGTGCAAAAATAAAGTGAACTCCCCAGGTTCTCTAAAGTGCATTAGGAAATTCAAGGCTTCAAGATTAAAAGATCCATACTCAATTTTCCAACCATGTGCAATCCGATAACGAGGACTTCCTTTGTGCCTTGGGATCACTCTTTGCCATTTGCACATGTCCACCTATGTCAAGCGTGTGTATTTTTCTCTTTCCCCTCCTTGATTTAACATTATTTTCCAATGACCTTTTTGACGAGTCTCGGTAAGACCATGAGAAGCTTGTCTTGTTTTGACAACATCTCATTTATAATATCTTGGTAGGACTAAACTTTCCCAAAAAGCTCCATATAAAGCCTACCACATATATGTGTGTTATGAGAGGGAAAGGAGTAGAATAAATAGGCTTGAGAGACAAAGATGAGATGAGAGTTCATGAGAAAGATGCAAGGTGGTTTAAATTTGTGAACTTGGTTTAGCCCCTTTTCATCTTGTTCTTTATTTCAAAATTTCGAGATCCATTTGAATTTTGGGAGAATGTTAATACTTGTGGGATAAGCTTAATTAAATATCTACCCTCCGTAGGGATGAAGGCTAGTACATTATGGAAGTTTAACGAATTAAACTTTTGAGAGCATTATGTTTTTTTCATGTATGATCAAGTGCAAGGTTTAAACAATGAAGGGCAACGATGATATCCGTCGAAGGCTTACTCGAGGACGAGCAAGGTTTAAGCATGGGGGAGCCGTTGACGGTGAAAATCCGTCAACCTAGCCATGAGTTTACCTTCGGTGTTGGCATGACTTTTGTATCTTATCCATTGGTACTAACCCCCGTGGTATAACAAGTTCACTTGTGCATGTCGGTTTTGGAGTTAAGTGTTTATGCAGGGTTTTAACGTTGAAAGCAAGACTTCCGGGATAAGTTCATTAAGCACCTCATGACAAGACCTTGAAGCCCGGTACAAGTCAAGCAATGAAGTGAACATGACTCCAAGAGCCCAAGGACCAAGCCCGAGAAGATGACAAACTCCGAGGACCTAGCCAAAAAAGTGCTGAATCTTGCAAGACAAGGAGCTTCGTCCAATTCGGAGAGAAACCGACGACAAGGGCCCACATGCAAAAGGGGAGAGGATCTAGAAGACGCGGGAAGCAACACCGGGCGAAGGAGGACACGAACCGAGCCGAAACGGCCCAGCCGGTCGGCCCAACCTTGTTCCGAGCCCAATCGGCCTCCCCTTTGACCTAGTTGCATCTCTGGCTATTTATAGCCCCCTGACCGAGAGCCACGCATCAATCAATTCGTCATCCGCCGCCGAGGAGCAGAGAAGCTTGAGGGACACCATCTTGGAGATGAGGGTCGTGCTAGTTGTCTAGGGTCTCCCTAGCCGACGTGGGAACCTTGCATGGAAGACCACGTCAGAGCTCCGAAGCGAGGATCAAGATCGAGGTAGGGCCCCGGTGGTGATCTTGTTCATGTAATCATTCATGGTGAAGTCTTTAAGTGAATCCGATTTCTAGCGATCAAGTGCCTTCTCGATGATTTTGTTTTCTTCTTGGTTTTGCTTCTTCTACGATCTATACTTAAGATAGATAACATAGGGTGCTCTTGTAGCCGCGGTGGCTAGAGGTGCATACCGGACCGGCCAAGCAATTTCAACTTGTTCTCATCGAACTCACCCTAGACTACCCGCATGAGTAGGGATACGTTGTGACGAACGGGGGTTCCGAAAGGCGGGCGTTTTCGGAGTCGGATGGAAGGCCACGATTTAAAGATGCTTTTAATGAGATTCGCTTTTCTATCTTCATCTATCTTGTTTGGAGCTACAACATAAGCATGATCTAGACTCTCTAGATCGGTTATCTCTTGCTTCCTCTTGCTACCTCTTTAGTAGATTAGATTAGATTCGTTTTCTTTATGAGTTAGTAGATTAGATGCAACTTGTCTTCATAAGATAGCTTACCTTGCTTTACTAGATTGAATCCTTGCGTTGCACATTGTTCCACGGATTCGATACCTTGGGTTCACCACTCGAGGGAAGAAGGGTCCCTTGACTATGACGGGAGACTTGTCCGCTTGCAAGTCTAAACGAACTTTGATACAACTATTAACCGTCAACGGACCATTTGGGTTGGTGCACAAATTTGTCAAAGGTTACCATGATTGTCCAATGCCGATGATATATAGCCTACAATTGTGCTTTATAGTTCTTAGCATTCCGTGTTCCATGGGAGTCACTATGGGGACAATATTTGGTTCATCTTGCGGATGGGGTTGTCTTTGCTTTGATGTGATTGTTATTGTTACTTGGTGATTTCTTATAATAAAAAATAGCATCAACAACTTGTTTGAAATCTTTTCCTGGACATTTCGGATCATCCCGGTTTATTGCCTTTGAGATTTGTGGTATATTTGTTACACTGAATCATTGAAATGGTTTCCTTTCCATATATGAATAAGTACTGTTAGTTTGAATCGTAAATGCTATTTCCTTTGAGCTAATTGTTGCATTACACTTTGATGATGGCAGTCGCCATGGAATCTTTGAAGGATCGACCTCTTCTTTGAAGGCGGTGCACTAGTCTCAAGTGCGAGAGGTTGTCTCTGTGGTGCTTCCCAAGACTAGCAAGCAACATCTTCTTGAAGAATATTGGCATGCGGCCCATAAGCCCGACAAAACAACCAACGGCGAAAGAAAGGGTCTTTGCGGAGCAACTTGCAAATGAAAGACAAGGTGCCGCCGCCCTCCAAGCGAAGTGGATTTGCTGAAGAAAAAGTCTAAGGAGATAGACGAAGCACTTGAGAGGACCCAAAGGGAGATGCAAGAATACAAGAGGACGATGGAGGAGAACAAAGACCGGCTTCGGACGTTTTGAGGTGGAACGGTGCGGTGGTTTCAATATTAACGGTGCGGTGGTCCTTAAGCTTGAGTTGAGTTTGAGCACTTGCCGGAAGTTTTGTTTTGCTTTGGAACTTGAAGACTTGTCTTTCCGTCGGATCTGAACTTGTCTTGTGTTCTCGCTTAGTTGTATGTGTCTTCTGTGAACATGATTGTGTCGTCTCGTGAACATGGTTGTGTCGTCTGTGAACATGGTTGTCTTGCGAGTCCAAAACATGTTTGTGTCATCTGTTATATCCTTGTGTCATATGAATATGTTATATATGTAGAAATTCCCGTCTCCCGTGAATTGTTTGTGTATTGACAAAGGAAACTTGAAAGAGACACGTGGTGCATTTAGAAGCAACCACATGTCGCAACTCGAATCAAACGCGTGGCCCAACCAAAAATGAAAAGGTGGCGCCGGCGAAGCGGCCACGTGGCGCCGCGGAAGCGCCGCGTGGTGCCGGCGAGGCCGCCGCGTGGCGAAAGCGAGGCGGACACGTGGCGCAAAAGAGGCGGCCACGTGGAGCAACAAGAAGCAGCCACGTGGCACAACAAAGGCGGTCGCGTGGTGCCACGGCAGTCGACACATGGCGAAGACGGGGACCGGCCACGTGGACAAACCCGAGTGCGACACGTGGACCGGTCCCGAGCGCGACACGTGAACAAACCAGAGTGCGACACGTGGACAAACCTGAGTGCGACACGTGGACCATTCAGAGCTCGACACGTGGACAAACCGCAGCACGACACGTGGCGCTGTGTCAAAGAGCCACGTCATCATATCCATGTCAGCACGTGCCTTGCCACATCAGCAGCCAGCATGGGCCGTGCCACGTGGCATCCCCTTCCGTGACCTATTTCGTGACCATTTGGCTTGGTCATAGAAGAAATACACTTCTATGACGAAAAACGTGTTGGTCATGGAAAAGTTCCACTTCTATGACCAAAATGACCGATTGGTCATGGTAGACCAAATGTGACGGAGCTTCTATGACCAATTCAATTTGGTCATAAGTTGGTCATAAAAAAGTGTTACGTGACCAAATTTGCATGTACCGTGACCAAACCGTTTGGTCATTGATGTTGAGTACTTGTACTAGTGTATCCGAGTACTCCTCCACCGTAGTCCTTGCGCTCCACGCCATCATGTGCCGTGTAGCACAAGTCGAGTAGTCCCAAGGGCCCACCGAGTAGTCGGTCCTAGTACCCAACGAGAGTAGTGGGCCCAGGGATGTTTATACGACAATCTTCCTCCAACGTCCACCCTTTGTCACAAGCCTTAGTCCCAATCATCTCTCAACTCATCTTCACCTCCATCTATGTTGTCCTCTATCGCCGCTTCAACTTCCATGAATTTTTCAACTTAAAGAACATAACATGTACTTAAACATTGCTCCATTGTAAATTTCTTGAAATTATCTTTCCAACGAGTGGTCATTCACCCCAATCGGACTCTGAACAAGAGAGTTACACCCTTTTTACTCCATCAATGCAAACAGTCCCGACTGACTTCAGAACGTGTGACGCCCAATGATTTGGTTGTAACTCCTTGCACAGGTCTCCTAAAATGTTGAATCTTGATGTGTTGGAAAGAAGTCTTAATGGAGCTCCTGATTATCCAAATTTTTCTTTTTTGTACATCTTTAAACATGCGCCTAATCTTGATTAAGGTAGCGGTGTTTGTTCTGAGATTTTGGAGTGTTGACGATCTTATTTTCATCTTCATTTCTAACTCATGGGAGCTATTCGTCATGTCTACAAAACAACTCTAAATCACAAAGTACCCCCGAGGTGATGGTAGGGAATACTCACTCTATGCTAACAACCAAAGACATCCCCGAAGATCTTAACTTGTGGCATAGTTAAGCTAGTGAATGAAAAGTTAAAACCTAATGGGTGTATGTGTGTGAAAGTGTGTATGCAAATAAGAGGATGGTATAAAAACAAAACAATGTTTATGCCCAATTCTAATATCCATGCTTACAAAGTAGTTGCCAAACTTCTCCCTCACCATAAAGATTTATTAACCAAGGTCAAAACACCATACTTATCCCAAGATTAACAACTCTCCATAAAACCGAATGATGTGGGTTTCCAATCATGTCTAAATACCATGTTTACACAAGATTGCAAAAAAAATGCCTATATGTCATATGAAGCATTAACATAGGTACGAAAGCATTCATCATAAAGCTTCACAAAAGGTCCCAAGCTAACATAAAGTGGATGATGACAAAGTGATGGATGTAAAATGCAAATGCAAGAAGTTAGCACTAGCATCATTAGCAAGGTTTGATAAATACTTTTGATGTGGTCTATAAGGAAGTCACCCATCGAAAAGAATCAATCAACCAATCTAACAAGGTTTAAGGGTAGGTTATGGGTATCCTATATTTTGTCTCAAACAAGGATTTTGAAGAGAGGAAGTCAAGTATAGAAATTCTAACTAAGTGTGTGCTACGAGTCTTTTAATGAAAAACGAACCTATGGTTTTAGGATGGCTAAAGGTGTGTGTCGGTGTTTCGGACCGGCAACCTACCAAGGGGAGTACCCGAGGTAGACAAATGTGACCTCGCCGAGATCGGTAACTCGAAAGAAGAGACACATGGCACACAATTTAGATAGGTTCGTGCCGCCATGTGCGTAATACCCTACGTCCCGTATGTTGTGTAGCTCTAGATTGATTGGGTGTGTTTACAAGATGATGCGCATGAGAGAGAGGGGCCCCCGCCTCACCTATATAGTCCGGGAGGTACGGTTACAAGTCGGTTTGGGGAGAGAGTACAAGTCGTGTACGTTTAGGAGTCCTTTACATGAATCTAGTAATTCACAACTTCCTATCCGAGCACTCCTCCACCGTTGTCCTTGTGCTCCACGCCATCAGGTGCCGTGTAGCACAAGTCGAGTAGTCCCAAGGGCCCACCGAGTAGTCGGTCCTGGTACCCACCAGAGTAGTGGGCCTAGGGATGTCCATACTACGGTGTGAAAGGTTTTCCTAAGGATTCTATGGGGAGACTAGTCAAAGTTTTTAGTTAGAAGAGAGGAAAGAGATAGACTTGTTCAATCCGATGGTGATGGCAAACGGTCAACACAAGCAATCCTATCTCTATTGGCTATGGTTTTTGGTGGGGGCTATGGGAAGGCTTAGGTTGGATGGACAAAAAGTTAGATCAACACAACATGCAATGCAATATAACATGGATGAACAAAACAACATGATATGGTGGTTATCTAAAACAAAAACAAAACTTAGCCTAAATTAACTAGCCACAAGGTTTGGAATTAAGGGATGGTACCAACTTCATATTTCTCTCTAAAATGACACAAAAGAAAAATGCCTCTAAACACTAAAATGCACAAAAAAGGGTCTACAAACTTTCCAAGATCAAATAACAAAGTGCTCCCTCAATAGCAATTAAATTAAACAACATGGTGTTGTGGTATTTATTAGAGCAATGATACAATGTTACTTGATGTTTCTTTTGAGATCACAATATAGACGGTCAATATATATATATATATATATATATATATATATATATATATATAAACATAAACAAAAGAAAACGGGTTGCCTCCCGCAAAGTTCTTCATTTAGTCATAGGGCTTGACTTTCTTACGTACCTACTCGTGGTCGTGAAGCCATGGTCCTTCATGTAAGATTTGAAGATGTCCATGCAGCTTTGTTCCCCTCTCCATGCTTGACATGATCATTTTGCTTGATGAGAGACTTGCCCGATCGTCTCTTGCATCGTCACCCCCCTCCTTCTCCTTTGCTCTTCGTCGCTGCCTCTCTTTTCATGAATTTTACTCTCTGTCCAGATCAGATCATGTAGCAAACAATGACTTCCACGCGTGGAGCATGAAATTATCTTTCCATCAAGTCTTTGTTGACCCCTAACGGACTCGAACGAGTGAGTTACGCCCGTTTTTACTCCAACGCTGCAATCAGTCCAAGGATTTCGGACTGCGCAGCCGCCTAATGATTTCACCATATCTCCTTGTACGGGCCTTCAAATTTGTCGATCTAGGAGGCCTTGGAATTGGCATTTGATGGATCTTCTGATTTTCAACTTTATCCTTCTTCTACATATCCGATTAGGTGCTCAAAACCGATGAAAACAACGGCATTGTCCTCGAGGTTCGGTGATGGCGATGCACGAGCTTGCAATTCCTTTGGGGCATGGCTTCTCCCCTCTTTATTATGGTTTAATGACCGGCATGGTTAGTGAAACTCGGATTTTCTCCCGACACACGTTATTTTAAGGTCACGAGCTTTACCAAGCACAAAGCAAGTCTAGGATTTGCAAAGCATAATATAGATATATGCAATTGTAACCACAATTTAAAAGTTAGATGAACAAAATGTGATTAAAGATTGCATAGGTTTCTTGCTCGGTGCCAAGGCTCTCATTAGGCATGCAAATTAACAAGGTTAAAGCACAACATAGCCTCTATATCATTCTCAAGAAATTCTAGCCTATCATGATTCAAAAGTGCAAGGCATAGAATCAAACATACTATTGGTCATGAATAAAAATATTTCAAAAGAAACATATCATATCCAAAAGTACCTTGAGAGCTTAATGTGTACCTTTTCCTTCGAGCTTTTCATTGTGAGTGCTCCTTTGGAGTTGAAAACGAACGATCCTTGATGATCGGAGGTGGCTTGCGTAGACTTCTTCAATCTCTCCCTTCGTGCCACATGTCATCAAGGTCACTTTATGTAGGATCACTTCTCTTCATTTGTGGGCTCACACAACTCTTAAGTGTCTTTATGTAACTCCATGAGCCTTCGTGTGAGAGCCCAAAGTGTCTACGCCATTGGATGTTGTCCTTTGTGTGTACTCCTTCGTGGTTTTCTCCAAACCTCTCCTTGCGTCGGATTGTCGCCCACTTGTGTCTTTATTTGCCAATGCTCTAGGGTCTTTGTTTTGTTTCAAGCCTCCGAATTTCTTCATGTGTGGTCTAGTAGAAGCATTGCCCAAACTTATCTTCATTGTTGTCGTCCTCATCTCCACTCTCTTGTTCTCATCTCTCACACCTGTTTTTCCAAAGAAAACCAAGTGCTTAACTATATGTATGCCGGGATCAAGTTTCATACATATAGTGACATCATAAGTGAATAAAAAGCACAATATAACGTAAAGAAAGAGAGATTATCGAGAGATTTACGAGCAGAATTCGGGAAACAAAGGCTGCGAACTTCGCAGCAATCGACGGGGGATGCGTACGCCTAGCGCCATCTTCTCGGATTTCATACACCTTCTTCTTCTTTCTCCGAGCGACGATTTAGCAAGGATGAGTACACTTATGGTTGGTACTCAGCAAGGCCACAAAAGTTAACCTGCAAATTAAAGTCCATCTTCAAGTTCATTGATCATGTGAGGGTCTAGGCCGCTCTTGACCATGAGCACGACTTATCAATCGGTTTTACACACCGGCAGGTTGCACGGTTTCACCATAGTTCACGTAAAAGTTCCAAAGAACTTTGAACCCAACCATGCGATGCTTGGCCAAGCATCATACCACACTTCCAAGGTGTGATTGCATAGGGACGCTACAAAGCCTTTACAAAGACATGCAAAAGCACCAACAACGCACAACGATTTATAGCTCGGGGCGGACCATAACCCTCCCTAGTGGTCGGCACCTTAGCAAAGGTCGCTACCCCCAAGAGGACCGAGCTATACCCCCGCAACACCGAGCCCCCGTGTTCCTTTCGAGATAAGGTCATCGGTACAATCGCACACCTAATTAATTGACTAAGCCGAGCCATGTGGATTGTGGTTGAACTGTCTTCCCGGGTGGTTCTCCATGTTCCGATTAATTTATATTATTCTTGTATTATATTAAAGCATAGGTAAAAGGGTGGTTAGGGTCACTTGCCTTTCTCCAATGATAAGTTACTCTTATGCTCTTCTCGCTCTTACTCTCTTCAAACTTCGAACTTCCGATCGGCGACTTGATCTTCTACTCGAAGCAACAACGGCACAAACATGCAAAGCAAACATACAATAACAACTAAGAATAGTACACCAAACAAGAAAACTTAAAAGAGCGGACAAGGGAAAGGCTCGATTCTAAGAATGCAAACGCAAGAAACGCTCCAGGCCATTGAGAGATTTGGATTATATCACACAAGGTTATGTGCTTGGTATATTTTAATTGAATAAAGTCATGTGAATAGGTTATTTTAGAGAATACCCTATTTATAATTAACCAAATTATATTTATTTAAAAAGACGATGTAAACTTAGTCAAATTTTATGTATAAATTTTCAAGTATGATTTGTGCAAATTAAACATTTAAGTTTAGAAAAGAAGTATGTGAAGCATCTAAATGCACACTTTATGTGTCGAGTTCAACTAAGTAAATTATAATTTAGAAACACATTTATATTCATATTAATCAAGTTAACATTTAATTAGAAAGCTCGGGATAGCCTATGTTACTTTTATTTAGAAAGCAAATTGAATATATATATATATATATTAATTAATTTAAATTTGATTATGCAAACCGAGATACAACTCTAATTAGATTTTAATTGGAGGGATTGTTTAAATAAATATTAATCAAATTATCTTTCTATGTTGAACTCTAATTAGATTTTAATTGGAAAAGTGTATATATAAGTACTTAATCATATTTAAATATTTTGAAATATTATAAAACAGAGAACATGATCAACATTGCTCCTTATGCGTACTTTGAGTTGATACGAACCTAACGCAACTTGAAGCGAGCTAAAACGCGAGATCCGTGAGGTACACAAGTCTGCAGGGGTCTAAACATGATTAACTATAGACCGCAGGGGTTAGATTGGAAGATCCGCAAGGCACACAAAACAGTGCTCGCGAAAAGATTAAAGGATTGGGGCTAGCAGGTAAAAGAGCAAGGATGTGATTTATGTGCGAAAGGTGGGACAATTTTAGGGGTTCTGGGTAAAGTTGCAAGAGACAAGTTATGAAGCCTTTGTTTTGGGATTCTGTAGGGAGCTAATAGCAAAACTGCCTTATCTATATTGGATGGCTTGCTTGCTCGAAGCCTCCAACAACCTGGCCGGCAGACAGAGCTTCGGGTCATTCCAAGACGGCGGCGATTAGGGGAGCTGGAAGTTTCGGTGAGCAGCAGAACTGAAAGATGGAGAGGAGGAGACCTTGGGGATGCACTCACCAGTGGTGGAGATGGACGGAGATGGCCGAATTCGGTGGAGACAGGTGGACGACGACTGGCTCGATTCTGGTTAGACGGAGCTCCAGCGGTGACGAGTAAAGGCGGCGAGTGCTTAGCTCGGTGACGGCGTCCTCGTGGTGGTGCTGTATTGCTCCGGGAGGACTCCTGGCCGGCGAATCGAGTGGCGCTCGGTGATGGCGCACGGCGGCGGAACGAGCAGTTAAGCTCCGGCGGCGCTCCGGGCTTCAAGCGGCTACTGCGCTGTGCGCGAGGAAGAGCAGAGGAGATTGGTGTGAGGTTGTGGGGGCTCAGGCTCACCTTTTATAGGGTGGAGATGGGAGGGGAAGAGTCGTCTATGGTGGTGCTCAGTGGTGGACAGCCATGAATGGTGGGGGAGCTTTGGTGGAGGCCGTTTCGAGTGGAAGGGAGGCGGTGACGCATGATGAGTGCTCCACTGAGCATTCAAGGCGTGCTCGGTGGAGGGGAGAGAGAGGGATGGGTACCAGGCGGTGCATAGCATGGCCACAGGGAAGCGGCTAGCTGGAGGTTAGGGGAAGAGCTGACCGGCGAGCCCCAGCTGTCGGTGACCGGGAGAGAGAGGAGGGAGCCTTTTTTTAGACCAAGAGAGAGGAGGGAGGTAGGCTAATTGTGTGTTGAATTGGGCCGCTAAGTGATTTGGGCCGCGGGAAAAGCAAGGCCGAAGAGAAGTAAAAAAACAAAGAGGCCAGTGGCCTGGGTTGTGAGCTAGGCAACCAAGAAAGGGAGAGAGGGTTTTGGGTGCTTTTTTGGACTTGAACCTTTTTTTTTATTTTGAAACCACACACATTAACCAAAAAAACCATTCAACGAATAAGAATGCAACACTCAGAGAGCCATTTTATTTAATTAAAAAACAATCAACGATTTGCTTGTACTAAAATTCCTGTAAAGAAAATAAATGTTGGTCAAAATTTTAAATTATGAAAAATTGTTGTTTAATTAATTCTTCTTATTAACATTCTGAAATTTGAAAATTTCGGGTGTCACATCATCGTTTTCCTTCTGCCTCTTCCTCGTAGATTTTCCACTGTATACATAACAGAACATATACCAAAATATAAGTCTATTGAAAAATTTATAAAATTAACTTTCCAACGGGTACTCATTCATCTTAATCGGAGTCCATATGAGGGAGCTATAATCGTTTCACTTCAGCTTTGCTTGCTGTCCAAATCAGGACGTGCAACCATCGGTGATTCGGTCATATCCGCTTGTAGGGACTTCCGATTGACTTGATTCTTGACTTGTTGGAAGCGTAACTTCGTAGGGCTTATAAATATACAAGTATATTCTGTTGTTCTTCCCATTAGGCTGTGCAAAACTTGATGCAAACAGAAGCTTCAAAGGTGTAGACGGGCTTGATCTCGTGATCTTGGGGGCACCCCGATTGCTTCCATTGCCTTGTTTATCATCTCTCGTGTAGGGTGTGGAGTCGATAGAGGATGATGGGCCACTAACAAAAGTTAGCACCTACCACTAAAGAGCGAATCTTGATGTTCCGATCATCTTGTTGGGGTGCGGATGTTGAGAACTTCTCAAACGTCTTGTGTCTAGCTTTTCACCTCGCTTTCAAGGACACAAACAAGAAAATAAGTGTATATGCAATGCTAAGAATTAGGGTTAGTTAAAAGAAAGATAGATCGCCCTTGGGTTTAAGTTGTCGATCCCCGGCAACGGCGCTAGAAAAAGGGGCTTGTTGACGGTGCAAAACCGTGCTCAAGTTCACCGCAAGCCTATGGGTGACTTGGTGCCTTTTTCACCACGGAGGGTCCTCCCTAGATTTGTCAATCCAAGGATCGGAAGCAATCCACTAAGGTTCTCTATCTAACCTACCGATCTAACCCTATGTAAAGTGTTGATTGCATAAAAGTAACATACAAACATGAAGGGATGTATGGATCACATCCACCTAGCCATAAAGAAACACGAAGGGATGTATGGATCACATCCACCTAGCCATAAAGGTAAGCAAACCAAAGGTAACATTAGCCTATCGTCTTCTTGTTGCCACTCCGGCCACGATGAAAAACCAATCTAATCCTATACTATGATAAGGAGTACACTCGATATGGGGTAACCCGATATGGAGTTGTCCGATACACGTTCATTCGCCGCTTTCTCCTCCACCGTACCGTCACTACGCAAGGATAATCGTCACCGAACGACGACCTAGGTCCGTGCACTACAACGATGTATCCACAAGAGATAGACTAACCACCACGATTAGATCTATTCCTACTAAAAGCATATGCTAGCTATACATATGAATAAAGCACTCATCAATGTAGATCGAAGTAAAGAAAAGACATGATTTATATCACCAACGAATGTAGAATGTACGGTTGCCTTGATGGAATCAAGGCATGGGCTCCGAACTCCACCATGGCTTCACCACGCGGGGCCAACCATGGCGGCTTGGGCATGGCCTAGGCCATCTCCTAGGGAACTCGAGGACTTGCGGCGGTCGTCGGCTTCCTCCCGGAGCTTCTCCTTCGTGTCGGTGGCTCTCGATGAATGGATGGATCGATCACCCCTCGGACGCCCAAGGGGTTGTATTTATGCCCTTGGGGAGCATTGGGGCGTGCTCCACCTTGCCTTGCATGAGATCTTCCTTGGGAGAGAAGGGAACTTGGTTTCCATGAAATCGACCTCGTCCCGATTTTTCCGATTCGCAACCCTTCCTTGCCGGCACCATATCTCCCACGTCCGGACTCCAATTAATGAAAATTCGGTGTCCGCATTATGTGCCACAAAATTATCACCAGATTTGGTATTCATTGGTTTCCTCGGAAAAAGAAGATAAGATCCCCAAAACAGCCTCGAAAGATAATTTGTTTGATTTCGGACTTGTCCGCACAGTGGCATTTCGAGGGCCATATCTCCTAGCTCCATAACCCGAATTGGGCCTTCCACATGTCCAAATTGAAGGTATCGTCGAGGCCCACAACTTTAGTAGTCAAACTTTTGTCATTAGAGGCGTTTAAGTCTTCGAATCCGCACCGAAAGATCATGCTTTGTCCTAGGTCGCGAAAATATCTCTCAGGTTGAGTTGTTCTCGTTGGTAAACATCCAAGTCCCCGGAGTTTTACGTGTTGATGCTTCGGTCCTTGGGTTGTTTGGAATCTTGTTCACTTCGTGTCTTGACTTGTGACGGGCTTCATGATCTTCTCTTGAAGTGCTTGATGAACTTATCCCGAAAGTCTCCTCTTTAACGTTATTTTCCTGCGTAAACAATAAACTCGAAAATCGTCATGCAAGAGTGAACTTGATACCTCTGGGGGGTTAGTATCATTAGTTATAATATCAAATACATGCAAATGTTGACAGTAAACTCATAGTTAGGTGTACCAAAATCGACCGTCAACGCAGACGCACGTCGTAGTCCGAGCCGACAGTCGCTCAAGAAGACCGAGCGATGCTAGATTAGGTCGCATATTGTTTGTACGGGAGCACTATTATATGTGATCATGACTCTTATTTAGTATGTCACTTTGTTTTTCTTTGTTACCACCTAGTTTTCTTTGTCATAAAGTTAAAAAAACAAAAAAATAAATTATTGTTAAGTTAAAAAAACAACCCACCGAAAGCAACCGTGGCGGTACGGTAGGCGGTAGGTTCGAGATCGAGTATTATTGAGGTCGAAAGGGGTTTTAACTTACATACCATTATAAAAGATCACCATTACTCGTGTACCATTGGAAAAAATAAAAGTCCCTCGGTACCATTGTACCAAAATTTCTTTACCTCCGTACCATTCGTTACTCCAACCGTTCCATTTTAACGGACACGTTGCCCACTAGACGTCACCACGGACACGGCACATTGTCGTCGCTACCACCGACGTGTGGGGCCCACACGTCGGGCTCCTCTTCAACCTCTCACCCCTCGCTTCCTCACTTCTCCTTTTCCTAATTGCCCCCTACCACCGCTGCGTTGATCGGTGAATGGAGAAAGACACAAGTCCGAGAAAGACATACCGGTGAGTCTCACATCAATGACTTCTCCACTCTCATATGCATCCGCTACTCAATTGCATGGTCATATAATTGCTTTTGGTGGTGAAGAAATAAAAAGAAGTGTCTATAGCTCGAGAAGTTTCGAATTGTCTCACTTATTGGCAACTTACTATCGTTGGGAGGTTTTAGTCACTCTAGTAAGGTTCACGACCATATACTTGAGAAAATGACGGTATGGAGATGTCTAAGCCTATTGCAAGAATGCATATACGGCAAGACAGTCAACATTATTAATAAGAAGGAGTTCCTTTTCACTATCGTGTTGATCATCACCCCGCATGCGCATTGCGGGCGCCGTCGCGGAGCCGGTGGCAATGGCGTGGAAGGGGCGCATGCGGCACCGTACGCACGCCGGGATGGTGCCGACAAAGGAGGTGGCAAATCCGTGGTAGAAGGGGAGGGTCCCCTCCCGCATCGGAATGGCGGCGACCGTGGAGATGCTTTGGAGGGTGCGGCCGCCGCCCCCGTCGTCGACGGTGGCACTATCCTCTCGTGGCCCGCGCCGCCATGGTGGTGGACGGAGCTCCATCCCTACGCGACCCGCACGGCCTGAGGTGCGGCGGCCGACCCCCTTGGAGTATGCACGGAGGACCTCTATGCACTCCTTGGCGAGGCCGGGGACGCGCTAGCGGCCGACTCTGTGACAACTCGCCCGGAGAATATCGTACCATCACCTAAACCAATCCACTTTGGCCATTAAGCGACAAATAAGTATCATCCTGTCGTTAGTTGTCTGGGTTAACACCCCGTAAATCATTTTGAATTCTCGGAGGATCGAACATATGCATTAAAACTCATGCGAAGGCGAGTCCGAGTACAAACACAATTTAAATACAAAATTACCCCTAAGGGTTTAATTATTACAAACCATTGCTCATGATAATAATTAAAGGTTTAGAGTTCGAAATCGGCGGAAATAAATAAACTAGCACAACGGTAAACATCGCGAGAGGCCATCCGTGATGCCATCACTCTTCGCCATCCACCCATCCCCGCTCCCCGGTCGGGTGGAATCTCACCATATCAAACAACACCCTCCCACAACATTTTTAAAGCAAGGCCGAGTATACTAATACTCGGCAAGACTTAACCGTCGGGTGATAACTACATCATCAAACTCTAGCCTTGAGAGGTTTTTGGCCGGTGGAGTTCTTTTGTTGAAAAGCAACAAAGAGCATGTCTTTACTTTCACTATTTTAGCGCAAATTCTAGTTGATTTTTATTTATAAGTGTGCCAACTATTTCAATCAAGAAATGTACAATACAATTAATTCAAGTAGTAAACTTCACCAAGTTCCGTCATTATGGGATATCATGGCTAGTTGATTAAAAGAGTCTCGGATAACGGAGAGAGGCCGACAATCGATTGATTTAAACCATGCAAGGTAAACCTAAACACATGATAGGGTGCCCCCGCGAGGACAACCACCGGTGATTCCCAAAATCCTCGGCTTGGGATCGAATCTTACACTCCCGGGTACAAGGCTATCCGGCATACCCCGCGAGGAACCCAACTTCACACATGCACCCCTCCCTCGGTAGCTAGCCGAGTAGGTGATTACTCAAGATTAGTAATAGTAAGTTCCCGCATCGGCTCGTTAAGGTGCTAGGCTTACCGGTCCCATTCACAACAAGTGCTTAGTACGTTCAAAAGCTCGGCCCACGAAAGCCACCGGACCGGGGCCCAAATCCCATGCTCTTACCACATGAGCGTTCCATTTATAAAGATCTTATGATTCCAACATAAGAGCCTAATCTCGCGAGTGACGGACATCATTCGACTTATACGGGTCGTATAGCATAGCGACTATCGACCTAGCATACTAGTATAAGAGCATAAGTACCTAGGGATCATGCATCTAGGGTTTCAATTCGGCTCTGAAACGTAAATGCACAATCATAGCAAAGATAATTGCATAGTTCTAAAAGAGAGGTTAATGATGCGGGGCTTGCCTTCACCGGCAATCTTGGCCTTGGGCCCTTCCGGACTTTGGTCCGGGTCTTGAGCTACGTCCACGTCTTTGCCGGCTCACCATCATCACCTTCGTCTCCTTCTTCGGCACGAGCGTATATCTCTTGTCGGGAAGATCTACATGAGGATGCAAATGCAAGATTTATCTGACGATTTTTAATTTAATTGATTACGAATAGCAAATGACAACCATGGGGTGCATGGTTGACCACATTCACCTAGATAAGAAACACATTCAGCGTACTCTTCCAAAAAGGAATAATATGTGGTTCTTTATTATTTAATCTTTTTAATGGTGACTGTGTACACATTTATTTAAATAAATAAATTAAAATTCCACAAGACAACAAGGGGTCGGTCTTGAGCTTTTTAAAATGATTTACATCACTCACATAGGGTCATTAGGGGTGTGGTTGGTGATTTTCCAATTTTCTTTACTATTAAGCTTTAATGACCTCCATTGCTTTTATTCACAAAATAATTTAATAAAATTCGGTGGAGTGTTTTATGAAGAACTATAAACCTAAATAAAGCCACTACACACACATGCACACTTAGGATACCTATGAAATTACTTATCCTGAAAATAACAAAAGCTAGCTACTAACGCAAGGAGAATGCATACAAAAATAAATAAGCAACAAAAGGGTCCCAACTTTCTCAAACATGGCCTTTGGTCCAAAACTAAGCTAGGCATGCAACATGTACACCTAAAGCTACTGTATATCTTGAGCTATGCATTTACATGAAAGACAAGCATATTTCAAGAATAAATATTTACGGCAAAAATTGTGATTAATTCACCAAAGGTGCATTTAGGCCTAACAAGATCACATGCGAGAAGTTGAGCACAAAAATCTATTTATTTTTGGCTACGAAAATCATTTCGACGATTCCGCATAAATACTAAACAAATCATAATAAAAGATTTACATCATAACTTTGTGAACTTTTTGATACAAGAGCTAGGAATGGCATAACACACAACATATCCAAAGTTCAGCTATAGATCACTTGTAGATTTTGAGATACAACAGATCTAGGTTTTTCAGTTTTGTATTTTCATGAAAAACCTATCGGAAATATATACTATGGTCATACTTTACGAGAAATTGTAGGATTTTTAACAAGGAGTCCAAAAAATTTGAGTTTGCATTTTTTTTGAATTTTGTACAATGGATTTTACAAGATTTAGCAAATGACCAAACACTATTGAAGATACTTCTTACAAACGGTCCCCGTAAAGAATCTAGGATTCACGGATATGCCCTTGAGGCAACGTTCCTCACACCCATGCCCTTAGCGGTCACGGCGAGTTCGCCGGCGGCGAGGGCGGGCGGAGGTGGCCAACAAGCGAGCATGGGCTCGTGATTCAACGCACCTAGGATCGATTGGTGGCGGGGTCGAGGTCGGAAGTGCTCGGTGAGCTCCGACGGCGAGTCCGGGGCGCACGTCCGCCTTGTCTAAAATTCGGTGAGGAGGCGGCGCGTTGCGGGCAATGCGTGAAGGCTCAAGCTTTGGGGGTCCTAGGGGAGACTCTAAGGCGGTAGGACGACTGCGGCGGCGAGCGGATGATGGGGCTCGGCTCGGTGGGCCAATGGTGTGGCGGCGGCGAGCTCGGGGGGGTGGAGAAGGGCGACGCACATGAGGGCGAGGCTCGGCGGCCTTAAATAGGTGGCTCACCGCTTCCGTTTGAAGTCCGGGCGCATGTCAAGGGGGGGGGGGGGCGGCCACGGCGGCGGCGCGGGACGGCGGCCGATGGGAGACGCGGGCGGGGGTCCGACGGTGAGCGTGCGGGCTCCAAAGCTTGCTCGGGGTGCGTGCGGCCTTGGGGGACGTGGGGTGTCGAGATGCGTGGGCCGGTGGGGCCCGAACGTCGAGAGTGGCGGGGCGCGATGCGGCACAAACTCGGCCGGCGCGACGTCGCCCGGTGCTAACTCATCTGCCCTTGTTGGACTACACTTAACTCCAAAATTTTGAACTAAAGTGTACCAAGAGCAAATAAACAAAGTTGTAGATCCGGCTACCCCGTACAACTTCTAGAAAGGCTCAAAGGGGTTTTGAGTAACGGTATTTGCATAAACCGCATGCCAAGTCTACGGTTTTCTTAGCGCCGATGAGTAGTGATTGAAGGCGTTGACCAAGCTTTTTCACCCTTTTATACTCAAAATTTGAAATGCTCTACCCGAAAGCAAAGTTGTGTCCCTCAAAAAATTGGACAACTTTTATATTGGGAGAAACCGAAGTGTTTAGGTGAAATTTGGAGAATGCGGCAAAAGTTCTAGAGAGAGTTCAAAGACATAGGGGTTTGAACGAGGTTTTTACCAAGGGATGGCCACAAGTGGGTGTTGACTTGATTAAGGGGGTCATTAGGGATTTGTTGACTCGGTTTTCGAGGTGAGGACCCAGCTTGACCATGGTTTGACCAAAGTCGACAGCGGTTGACTCGGCCGAATCGATCATTAGCACTAATGAGGCTAATTAAAAACCTGGGGTGTCACAGCCTACCCCCCTTAAGAAGAATCTCGTCCCGATATTCAAAAATAAAAGACGAAGTAGGGAGGTGTTCTCGGATAGAGATGTTACCCATAAAGTTAAGTTGGTCTGGCTTCACTTGAAAGATCGGCTTCTTGTCGTGATCACCTTCGGTTGCTCCGGGGTTCGATTCTCGCGCCGGGGTTTGGGTTGCTTAGGGCTCGGGCACCTACTTTTGAAATGTTCGGGTTGTCTACAATTGTAGCAAAGGCGGGGGAAGTTTCTTGGGTTCCGAACTTGTTGCTTGATCTTTCTTGACGAAACGGAGCTTCTTTCCCTTTCGTTCTCTTACTACCTCGGCTTGAGAGCGAGTTTCACCTTCGAGGAGCCGAGTGGTCTTGCCACTGTCGTAACTTCATTTGCCCTCACATGGGCGAATTTCCTTATAGGTAATTTCCCACTCACTTACATCTATCTCAGATAATACTCGCTTGTTGCTCTGACTTTTTCTCTCTTCCTTTCTAAGGTCCATTGCTAGTTTCGAGGGTGGCAATATAGAGTCAGAGATATTGAGTTGATTTTGATTCACATGATCCACCAACAAATTGAATAAGCGGGCCTGCTCAACCATGGATGCAGATAATGACTGAGAGAGACTGTCTGCCAAACTAAAGATAGTTCTATGTAACGACCTTGGACGTTATTGTACACTATGTGACTTAGCACTGAATTTTGCCCTTCCAACATCTGAATTGCACTGACAATGGTATCCATATTAGTCAGGTAGGTACTCCGGTGAGCAAGGCCCCGTTGACACATTTTATCTATGCATTTTATCCCTCACATTTATTTGAAAAAGGAATAAAATATAATTAGATCACCTTATTAAAGTTTATATTGACAATTTCCACGAGTTTTGGTGAATTTGTGAATCTACGGGGACTATTCAAAAAATATGCAAAGAAACCGCTCTAGAAGACTCCGGAAGGCTCCGGAACTCAACGTGACTTAGCACATAAGGAAGAAGCATCTAGAAGGATCAAGGACCCACCCGGCCGAAGTGGGCCCGGAGGGGGCCCACCCCGGCCCTAAGCGGCTGGCTTCGGTGGGGCCGACCGGCCCCATGTTGCCAAATGGGCCCGGCTTCCGGAAGCTTCCTCCACCGCGTATGATGATCAATCTAAACCGCATGTTTAGGTCGGTTTGATCCTACGGCGCACGCCTACCCCTCGGGACTATATAAGTAGCCCCCCCGCCCCCCGGCGCAGAGGCAATCCGGAATTCATCCGGATCAAGTCATCAAGTTAGAGACACTACACCCTAGAAACACCATATAGTAAAGTAGCTAGCTAGTCTAGATCTATGAGGAGGCAAGGTGTCTACTTGGCTCCCGATCGTCTAGAGGCCGATCAAGATACCGATCTAGCTTCGCTCTTGTAAGTTCTTATTTAGTTCCTTACATTTGTTATACGGACATATGTTCTTATCAATGATTATATTTGACATTATATGCTTTGGTGTTTATTATGATTACATGTTTAGCATAGTTGATTTGCCTTTATATTCATGTATGGAGTTGTATAGCCCTCACCTAGACCATTTGTTAACATGGGCGAATGGTAACGATAGTGTAAGCGTGGTGCTTATATTGTATTTATCTCACGCGATTGCACCCTATATGTCGGGTCGTGTGGTAGATCATGGTGGTGACAAGACTATTGAGTCCTTCGTCATCCACCCCCCGTGTATAGGACTAGTGGAGCCTTATCTTGTTTGGGTTGTTTCAAGTTTCGGCCTTGATCCTCCTGGATAGTCTCCCCGTGCATTAATATAATAGTTCTTCTTCCATGATTGCTAAATCTTTTCACTAATCATAGTTTGCATTGACATATAGTTTAGAGTTACCGAGGAGTATCCTCTCTAGTCGGACTTTGCTATGTTTCTCTTGCTATAATGACACTTTCTTGCTTGCTCATGATGTTATGACTTGAACAATGCTATCATTATCTATATTTTATGTGACTTACCGCCGTTTATAGCAATTGATATATTTTAGCCACTCTACATTATAAGACCGAGAGATGAGCATGTATTAGCTATTATGGATTAGAAAGACTTCTTTCCCTATTTTTATATAAATCTTCTTTTCTAGAGATCCAAGGCATATTCATATCCGGTTTTACTCCTGGTTAAAATGCTACAATGGTATATTCATATCTGTGTGCTTGCGGATACCCTGTTTATATATATATCTTCTTTTCTACAGATCCAAGGTATATGTAAGAGTACCATATCCATGTGTTTTCAGGCACACCTGTCAGGGCTGACAACCTATATCGAGTTGTGCTATGAATCGTGTCAGAATTCACCTTTTAGTTTATCTGAAAGCAACATCTGATATACACTTAGCATCATGTTAAGATATACCTCTCGCATTTCTAGTGCCGTCGATAGAAATGGATCTTATATCCGTTTCTAGTCGATGACGTTAGCAATATCAAGAAGCATTTTTGGCGTCGTTGTCGGGGAAAGAAAATCTATAGCCTAGATGAAAAAGTTTCGGTAATAGCATTGTTGACGGTGTATATTCGTATTAAAGTTCAAGTGGACTTGCAAGCGGACAAATCACCCGTCGTAGTCAAGGGACCCTTCCTCCCTCAAGTTTGAACTCAAGGTATCAAATCCATGGAACTAATGTGTGATGCAAGAATCAATCTAATAAAGTCGAGAACTTTGGTCTTCAAAGGAGAAACTTATGCATCTATTCTAAAGAACATCGTGAAAACGAATCTAATCTATGAAAACCGGAGGTAGCAAGAGATAGAGGGGGATAGATAACCCAATCTAGAGAAATTGGATCAAGCCTTCGTTGAAGTTCCGAGCAAAGAAGAAGTAAACAAGTTCAATCTCATAAAAAACATCTTTAAATCACGGTTTTCCATCCGACACCGAAAACGTCGGCCTTTTGGAGCCACCGTTCGTCACAATGCACCCCTATTCGTGTGGGTTAGTCTAGGGTGAGTCCAAAGACAAGTTGAAATCTCACGGAAGGTCGGCATGAACCTCTAGCCACCACGGCTACAAGAACACCCTCGATGATCTATCTCGAGAATAGATCTTAAGATACGAAAAGCCGATTGAAATAAAAATCACAGGAGAAACACTCGATCGCTAGAAATTAGATTGCAACTTGATAATTCAACATAGTACATGATACATGAATCAACATCACCACGGGGATCCTACCTTGATCTTCCTTCTAGCTCCGGGAACTCCGACGTGGTCTTCCTTGCAAGGTTCCCACACCGGCTAGGGAGATCCTAGTCAACTAGCTCGACCCTCTCCTCTCCGAGATGGTGTCCCTCTCTTCTCTACTCCTCGGTGGTGGATGGTGAATGAGTTGATGCATGACGCTTGGCCTCGGGGCTATAAATAGCCCGAATAGTGGCTAGCTCAAAGGGGGACCGGCCGGGCCTCAAAATGGGCTAGGCGGCCGGCCTGGGCCCACTTCGGCCCAGCCCGCGACCTCCTTTGCCCGGTGTTGGTTCCCGAGTCTTCTAGAGTCTTCCCAATCTGCATGTGGGCCCTTGTCATCGGTTTCTCTTCGGATTAGATGAAGCTCCTTGTCCCGCAAGATTCGGCAGTTTTCTCGGCCGGGACCTCGGATTTTTTCATCTTCTCGGGTTTGGTCCTTGGGCTTCTTGGAGTTATGTTTACTTCATTGCTTGTATCGGGCTTCAAGGTCTTGTCATGAGGTGCTTAATGAACTTATCCCGGAAGTCTTGCTTTCAACACTAAAATCCTACATAAACACTAAACTCCAAAACCGACATGCACAAATGAACTTATTATACCAAGGGGGCTAGTACTAATGGATAGGATATAAAATTCATGCCAACACCGTAGGTGAACTCATGGCTAGGTTGACGGAATTTCACCGTCAACATCTCCCCCATGCTTAAACCTTGCTCGTCCTCGAGTAAGCCTTCGATGGATATCATCGTTGCCCTTCATTGTTTAAACCTTGCACTTATCATGCACGAGAAAACATAATGCTCTCAAAAATTTAGTTCGTTGAGGTTTCATAATGTACTAACCTTCATCCCTACGGAGGGTAGATTATTAATTAATCTTATCCCACAAGTATTAACATGCTCCCAAAATTTAAATAGATCTCAGAAATTTTGAAATAAAGAACGAGATGAAAAAGAGCTAAACCACGTTCACAAATTTAAATTATCTTTCATCTTGCTCATGAACTCTCATCTCACTTTGTCTCTCAAGCCTATTTTTGCTACTCCTCTCCCTCTCATAACATTCATATAAGTGGTAGGCTTTATATGGAGCTTTTTGGGAAAGTTTAGTCCTACCAAGACATTATAAATGAGATGTTGTCAAAACAAGACAAGCTTCTCATGGTCTTACCGAGACTCGTCAAAAAGGTCATTGGAAAATAATGTTATAACAAGGAGGGGAGAGAAAAATACACACACTTGAGATAGGTGGACATGTGCAAATGGCAAAGAGTGATCCCGAGGCATAAAGGAAGTCCTCGTTATCGGATTGCACATGGTTGAAAAAATTAGTTTGGATCTTTTAAACTTGAAACCTTAAAATTCCTAATGCGCTTTAGAAAACTCGGGGAGTTCACTTTATTTTATTTGTATATCATACATACTCATATTGTTTTCTTTTCTCATTTTTTATACTCACTCTTTTTTTCTTCTTCTTTCTTTCTTTATTTTTTTATTTTTCTTATTTTCTCCCCTTGAACTCTAAAACGCATTGTACCTACCTCCTCCCCCATGCTTAGACGTTTGCTCATCGTTGGGAAAAGAGGTGATAGAGATAAGGTAGGTACTAGAAATATTTTTCCTTTGGAGAGATACTTGAAATCTTCAATCTTGGAACCATCTTGCGATCTTCCTTGAATTGATGATCCATACTCAATGATAGGTTGTGGTCCGGGAGGTAAACACAAAAGATGATATTAGGTTTTAAGGGTGGATATCCGACGAGGTTTGTGAGATCTCGCGGTGTGGGGATACACAATGCACGGATAAAAGGCTAGCAATAAGATAGATACGCAAAAACGGAATGACCAACTTTTCTTAGTCTCGGGCCAATGACCAGCTTCTTAGTCTCGAGCCGGAGAAATCATGGCACGAAATAACTAACCCAAAAATAAATCTTGCACACTAAGGTTTATGCACTCATATATATATATATATATATATATATATATATATATATATATATATATATATATATATATATATATATATATATATAGGCTCTCGATAGGTAGAGCAACACGCAAGTGATATTTATGACAAGGTTAGCATTACTTTTAAGAATAAAAAATCATCTTTAATCCATCTCAAACTTGAGAGAACATAAAACACTATGGGTCTTTATTTTTATCATAACCTCCGCTAAAGATCAAGCTATTATTTAGATAATTTAAGACTTGTATTTTAAGAGAGCATTAGCTTAATCATGCATAAAACAAATATAAAGATAAACAAAGCGGTAATTGTAATCACATATCATCATGGCATAAACTTTGTAACTTCACCAAAGGTAAAACAAGGTGGTGACTTTATTCATGATGAAAATAAACTAACACACATGCTAAAAATTTAAATAAAAAATTGAAATACTACGCATACAAAGGCACACAAGCTGAAAATTAAAGAAAAAGGGAAAAGAAAAGAAAACTAAAGCTCCTCCTTTCTCTAATCTTCCACCGGTGGTTGCTACTGATAATCTTGGTGGTTATACCCTTGCTCATAATAGGATTGAACATCCCCTCCTATGAATTGTTCCGGCGGTGCTAGGTGAAGGCGCCCAAGCTCATAAGCAATGTTTGCATTGCCTTCACCTAATTGAGCCACATTAGCTTGGATGGCTGCAATATTTTGCATGTTCCTTTCAGCATATCCTCCAATAATAGCCACACTTTGTTGTGGTTGAGGAAATTGTGCATAAGGCTCGCAAAGGTTATGTTGGGCGCCACATAATTTGGTGGGGGCATGGTTGCACCACTCCCCCATGCTTGCATTGGTGGTCCAATGTAGTAACTTGGCGGCGTCGGAATTCCTCCATACGGTGGCATGTAGTTTTGTTGTGCACCTCCCTCTTGTGCCGAAGAGGATCCTTCTTCTACAATTGTCCCTCTTTTATTTTTCTTTTCCGACACAAGGAGTCCTTCCTCTAACCAATCTTCCTTCCCTTGAATAAAGAGTCTTAGCTTTGCACCGGAAGGGGTAAGTTCACTTTGGCCACTTTAAAGCCTCCTCTCATCTCCACTTATATATTTTGCCTTGCTTCATATATTCAAATCCGAGAGAGGTCCCAGGTAGAAGATGCTCGGGGTTTCTTGAAATACCCGGTCTTAAAGAGATAGCCAACATGGAGAGGTAACACCCCGATCCAATATCTCCCGAACTCGATGTTACTTCACAACACCATCGGTTGATCATGAGGTAGGAGGGTCTATTGGTTGCCTGGCAATTAAAGCCGAGTAAAGCAATTCAACTCCGTGTCGGTCACCTTTGTTTCCCTCATTCTCCCCAAAATTCTTTTGCTCATCCATGAGTGAAACACTTGGGAGATGGGGTTCCGGATAGAATTTTCTTTGTTGGTGGGCTTCCCCCGAGATCATGTTCCAAAAACCACCCAACGTGCCTTCTGACACGTCTACTTTTTCCAGAGCTTCCTTTTGAAAACCAAGTAGCTCCCTAATATGTTCATAGGGAACCACTTGCTGAATTCCCTCCAACCGGAATGAGAGACTCGGCACCCCCTCATCAAGGATAGGCGCCATGGTCATTAGAATTTTCAAGGCAAATTTCTTGTGGGTGTTTGCTGACACCCCGTTGGAGAATTGCACCCATCCTAGGTGCCCCAATGTTGACGGTGTATTTTGGTACACCAAGCATGTTCATTACACTTTGGTTTGTGTTGACGGTGAAACTCGTCAACCTAGCCATGAGTTCACCTTCGGTGTTGGCATAAGTTTTATACCTTATCCATTGGTACTAACCCCCGTGGTATAACAAGTTCACTTGTGCATGTCGGTTTTGGAGTTTAGTGTTTATGCGGGGTTTTAGCGTTGAAAACAAGACTTCCGGGATAAGTTCATCAAGCACCTTGTGACAAGACCTTGAAGCTCCGTACAAGTCATGCAATGAAGCAAACTTGACTCCAAGAAGCCGGGGACTTAACCCGAGAAGATTACAAACTCCGAGGACCTAACCGAAAAAGTGCCGAATCTTATGGGACAAGGAGCTACGTCCAACTCGGAGAGAAACCGACGAAAAGGGCCTACATGCGAAGGGGGAAGGATCTAGAAGACTCGGGAACCGACGCCACGCGAAGGAGGCGGGGAACTAGGCTCCGGATGGGCCCGGGCCGGTCGGCCCAAGCCGGCCGGCCCGGCCCGATCCGGGGGCCCATTTGCCCCCACCTTTGACCTAGCCGCCATTCGGGCTATTTATAGCCCCGGGGTCGAGAGCCACGCATCAATAAATTCGTCATCGGCCGCCGAGGAGCGAGAGAAGAGAGGGACACCATCCCGGAGAGGAGAGGGTCGAGCAAGTTGACTAGGGTCTCCCTAGCCGACGTGGGAGCCTTGCAAGGAAGACCACGTCGGAGTTCCCGGAGCTAGAAGCAAGATCAAGGTAGGATCCCGGTGGTGATCTTGTTTATGTATCATTGTACTACTTGAATTATCAAGTTGAATCCGATTTCTAGCGATCAAGTGTTTCTTCGATGTCTTCATTTTTTGATCGTCTTTGCTTATTCTAGATCTATTCTCGAGATAGATCACATAGGGTGTTCTTGTAGCCGCGGTGGCTAGAGGTACACGCCGAATCTTCTGAAAGAACTCGACTTGTCCTTGGACTCGCCCTAGACTACCCGCATGAATAGGAATACGTTGTGACGAACGGGGGTTCCAAAAGGTGGGCGTTTTCGGAGTCGGATGGGAAACCACGATTTAAAGAGGCTTTTAATGAGATTCGATTTGCTACTTCTTCTTTGCTTGGAACTTCAACAAAAGGCTTAACCCAATCTCTCTATATCGGTTTATCTACCCTATCTATCTTTGTTACCTCCGGTCTTTAGTAGATTAGATTAGTTTTGTGCTCTTTATCTAGATGCATTAGGGTTTCTTTTTACCAAAGATTGAAGTTACTTGGCTTTACTAGATCATCTTTTGCGTCACACATTTGTTCCACGTATTCGATACCTTGGGTTCACCACTCGAGGGAAGAAGGGTCCCTTGACTACGACGGGAGACTTGTCCGCTTGCAAGTCCAAACGAACTTTGATACAATTATTAACCGTCAACGGTTTGGATTTGTTTATGGAACTAACCCGCAACTAGACACACTAATCATATAACAAATTCATCTTTGTGCATGCATTTGGAAGTGTTATGTATATGTAGCAAAACATGGACATAAAGGAAGGATTCACAACAAGTTCAAAAGAGCAATTAAGGAGTCTTGTTCCTGTTCATGAGCTTGATGAAATCACTTCCAATGGCGGAGAGGACCAAAGTGTTACAAAGGAACATCCCCAAGGATTGAAGTGTAGAAGACCGGACTTCATGCAAGGAGAACCTCCATCTTGGATGCGAGGATGACATCGTCAAAATAGTGCAAGTGGAGGGGGCAAAGTGCATAAATGCATGAGGACCCATGGGAGCGAAGGGGTAACCGAGCCGGGCCTGGGCCGGTCGGCCTAAGCCGGTCGACCCGGCCCCGGTCCCGAGGGTTGGTTCGGCCCCCTTTCCTTGCACCCGAAGGATCTTCAACCCTAAGTCCCCGGAGGCGCCGCCATTCGCATGGCGAGAGAGCCAATCGCAATGAGAGGCCATCCACAATCTAGAGAGAGAGGATGGAGATCTTCGAAGGAGGATCGCTCATCTCAAAGGAAGCACCGACAAGTGGAGAAGAGGGAAGACACCTTCGGAAGCGTCACCATGATCAACGGTGCCATGTCGAGCACCTTGATGGGGTAATCTTCTCATTTGTCCATGGGTTGTAATCGATCTTGAGATGTAATTGCTACTTTGTTGGAATATCTATCTATCATGTTGAATATGCTTTCATGATTAAGGTTAGCTACCATGTTGTAAAGGGAGTAAGGGCCCCAATGTTCCCTTGGATCCATTCAATACGCCGTGTCCATCATAGGTCTAGTCACGTCCGTGTAGTGACGGTACGGGGGGGAGGGAAAGGGCGAAAGCCGTGGTCACAACCTCGTCGGTGTTTTAGACCGGCAAACCTACCAAGGGGGTACCCGAGGTAGTAGATTATGCAGTGGAGGATCGTGATCGGGAGACCAAGAACTCGAAGGTGTGCGCAAGGACATGGGACACAAGATTTATACATGTTCGGGGTGCTAAGGTGATGAACCCTACGTCCTATTTGGGGATCAAGTATGGCGCCCTGCGCTTGGTGTTGGGTTGAGTTGCCCGGCTAGGTACCCAATCCTCCTTTATATAGTATAGGGGGCGGGTTCCTAGTCGATTACAAGGCGGGAGTCCTAGTAGGATTACACGGTACGAGTCCTAGTAGGATTACGGGGGAATTCTAGTATGAGTCCGTCTTCTTCCTTCCTTGCATGAGTAACGGGGAGTATGTCCGACAAGCCCCCGAGCACATTGTAGTCGAGTGTAGTAGTTCCGGTAGTCTTGAAGCCTCTTCGAGTAGTTCTTGAGCGTCCTCGAGTACCGATTGGAGAAGTCTTCAATAGTACTTGAACTACCACGAGGGCCGGAAGGTGGTCCAGCTCATCAATCTTGAAGTCGAGATTATATGGAAGTGTGGTTGCAAAATCGCACTCCATATGGAGTAGCTCCCGAGGCTTAGTTTGAGTCGCAGACTCTAGCTGAGGGTCAATCTTGATTCCGAATCTTCTGTCTTGAAAAAATTGAATGATGGGTGTAGTATAGCAGCCCCCGAGCCTTGAAATGATTAGGTAATTGTGACAACCCCACCCGAGATAATTCCGTACTATCACCTAAACCACTCCATTTGGTCATTAAGCGATAATAAAGAATCATCCCGTTGAGTGTTGCCAGGTTTACACCCGTAAATCACTTGACAACACGAGAGGATCGAACGTATGCATTAAAACTCCCACGAAGGAGAGTCCGAGTGCCTTACAAATTAACATCAATTCCCCTTAGGGTCCATTATTATAAACATAGTTCTTTGACATGAAAGTAAATGGCTCGAGTTTATTGAAAACTGCGGAAGATAACTAAACGGTACGATCACATCATAGGAGGCCTCGTCCATGATGCAATCATTCTTCGTCATCCACCCATTCCGGCTCCCGGCCGGGTGGAAGTTCTCCGGCCACACATCGGATGCATTACCCGAACAACATTTATAAAGCAAGGCTGAGTATACTAATACTCAGCAAGACTTACCCGTCTAAAAGAAAGACTTTACCTCTAAACATGCATGGCTTTTGGCTAGTGGGTTTGTTTGCCAAAAAGCTACTAAGTAGTGAATCCTTACTTTCACATTTTAGCTCATGTTCTAGTAGAAGTAGTCATTACTAGATAAGCAACTATTGCAATCAAAGTTGTACAAACAATTAATCAAAGTAGTAATCTTTACAAAGTTCCATCATAAAGGGATATCATGGCCAGTCAGGTAAGTAGTCTCAGATGACGGTGAGAGGCCGACAATCGATTGATTCATAACCTTGCAAGGTGGACCTAAACACATAGGAGGTGCCCTCACTAAGAGTTCACCAACCAGGCGGTTCCCGTCATTCTTCGGTTTGGGGATAATAGCTCACAGTCTTAAGTACAAGGTTTATCTGGGCTACGCCACTAAGGTCACCCACCTCACGCAAGCACTCGGGTGGGGAGCCCGAGGGTCGCAACCCTAAGAGTAGTGATAGTAAAACCCCGTACCACCTCATTTAGGTACTAGGCTTATCGTACCCATTTCCGACAAGTGCTTAGTACTTTCAAACACTTAACCAACGAAGCCATTGGACCGGAACCCAAATCCCATGCTCTTACCACATGAGCAATCCATTTAAATGTATGGTGATTCCATAAATGAGATCCTATTCTCGTGAGTGACGAACATCATTGGACTTGTACCGGATCCTTAAAGCATAACAACTAGCGACCTAACATGCTAGTAAAAGATCATAGGTACTTAAGGATCATGCAACTAGGGTTTCAAATCAACTCCTGAACGTAAATGCACATAAGATAACAAGAAGTAAATTCGAAGTTTAAGGAAACACATGGGTTAATGATTAAACCGGGGCTTGCCTTCGTTAGCACAGTCAGACACACAAACTTCCGGGCTTTGGTCCGAGTCTTGCTCTACGGTCGTGTAGTGCACGTCTCCTCCTGCTCCCTTGTCCTCGTCAGCCGACACGAGCGTACAGCTACCGTCGGGGACTTCTACACGGAGAATGCAAATGCAAGACTTAATTGGCAAATTGAGTTAATTCCTCACAAAACCACTTTTGGCAACCATGGGGTGCATGGTTGACCACATTCACCTAGATAAAGATACATTCAACATACTCTTCCTAAAAAGGAGCATTGTGTGATGCTTTATTAGCTAGACTTTTTAACGGTGGTTGTGTACATATATATACAAATGAATTAATTTAATTCACATAATAGAGCAATAGCAACAGCTACTAGTTGTATAGGGTTGGTCATATTCACCTTAAGAAATGTATTTAAACATTTTTCCTTTTAAAAGATAATCAAAAGTCTTATTTAGTCTTCTCTTTAAGGTGATTGTGTGCACATCTATAAAAGAATATTTAATTTAAATACAAACTTCAAGGGAAATTCACCCTTATGCCACAATTTACTTTCCTAACTCATTTATTTAACTTATGCACAAAAGGATGTATTTTTCCTATTTTTCCTTTACTAGACTAATCTAGTTTGCAACCTTTTAAACAACTAAACACATCTCAAACTTGCCCAACAATGCCCACTGTCCCTTATGACCCGAAACAGTCCCTTGGACAGCAAGTAACTAGTTTTTGCACCACTGAATTTAAATGAACAAAAATAAAGACATTTCTGGCTAGCATATAAGGGATTACTGCACATAAAAATAAATATAACAGAAATAAACCCAAACTTTCTCCTACACATGCTTTGGTCCAAAACAAGCCTAAAGAACCAACAAACACTCCTGGATCTATTCTAGATCTTGACCTATGCATTTATGACTAAAAACAAGCATAAATTATGAAGTAATATTTCTAACAGAGACAAAATCATGGTAAATTCACCAAGGATGCATTTTGGTATAACATGACAATAGCCGGAAGTTGGGCTCAAGAATAATTATATTTTGAGCTACAAAAATCATCTAGGCAGATTTATTAATATCACAAGATAATTTATATAAAACATCCCTTTAGTAACTTTGTGCAAATTTTGGCACAAAACCTAAACATGCTAGTTCCCACAACATATCCAAACTCCAGCTCAAGATCATGTGTGGATTTTGCAGAATCACAGATCTAGATATTTTACTTTTCAATCTTTCAAGCAAAAACTATAGCCCAAAAGTATATACATATTTGGATAAAGTTTTAGTTCTTGTTACACGAGCACAACAAAAGTGAGTTTGCTATTTTTGGATTTTTCTAGGATTTTATACGAACTTTCTAGCAACTGGGTGAAAATGAACTCGGGTTAAAGAATCTTGTTGTGCTCACCCCCCTAGAACTTTCAAATCCATTACAATCGGTCCCCGGTTTACGGAAAACACCCTACAAAGAATCGGGACGTTGCAATGTGGCCCTTGGCCGCGAGGGACGGTGCAACGGGCCGGATTCCGACGAGACCGGCGGCGGGCTTGGCGGGAGATGGACGAGAAATTATCTAGGGCTAGATAGTGACCGACCGTGGCCGTAGTGGAGCTTGGATCGTCGCCGGTGAGTGGCTGCGGTGGAGACGGGCGGCGGCCGCCGCCGGGTGTGTTGCTCGGCGATCGCGCGGCTCGGCTTGATCGACAAGTGACTCGGGAAGTTTTAGTGGTGCACAAGGAAGAGCTCGGGGGCTTGTGGGGGTGAGGGCGTCAACGGGAAGGAGGTTTGCACGGGGCGGCGCCAATGGCGGACGGCGGAGCTCGGGCGGCGGTGTGTGTGGGCGAAGGAGCGGCCAAGGATGTGTATTTGTAGTTGCCGGATGTCTTAGGAGGTCCCGGGGTCAACCACGTCGCCGGTGCACGCGCGGCGTGGGCGCAAGGCGCGGCGACGTGCGACGGAACGGCGGCCCAATGGCGAGCGGCGAGTGGCACACGGCGAGTGGAATTCGGCCACCCGGCACCGTCCAAGCGCCCACGGACGTCACACACGGTAGCTTCCCCGGCGCGACGCATGGACCGATGGGTCTTCCGGCGCCTCGGCGTGCATGCCGGCGCGCGTACGGCGGTTCGGCGGCGGTCGACGTGGCGCGCGCGACGTCGCGCTAGAGTGCGCTCCGGCGTCGCGGGGTAAAAACGGTTTGCGATGCCGTGTTCAAAATTGATTTTCTCTAGATTTCTAAACGAAAGTGCACCTTACAAATTATAGCAAAGTTAAAGATCACATATTCCTCTACGACTTTTACAAAGGTCGGTAGGGGTTTAGATCAATAGCTTTTGCACAAACCGCTTGCCAAAATCGGGATTTTCTCGGCCGGTGAATAGTAACACCCAACGTTCAAATGCAAAATTCATCAAGTTTTACTCCGAATTTCAAATGCCACTCAATAGCAAAGTTGTGTGCCTTGACATTCTACACATTTTTCCCTTTGGGCGATTTTGAAGTGTTTAGGGAATTTTTTGGAGACCGTGGCAAAGTTATCTCTGCTCATATAGACAAGGTGATGACTTAGGGTTTTAGGGTTAGGTTTTTTTGATCAAGTGTTGGTCCAAGCTGCTTAAGGTTGTAATTAGGGTCCGAAACACTCATTGTCACTTAAGTAAAAACACGGGGTGTTACGGTAATCAATCCAAGTGTCTTCGGTGTTCGCGAAAGCCGTCATCCGAGTACTCTTGTAGCGTGTAGCCCCGGAGATAAGAGAGCCACATGAGCCACGTCGAGTAGTTTTTGGTGCGGAGCCCCCGAGCTTGAGAACGAGAAAAGCATGTTGAAGTTATCCTTGAGTAGTTTTTTGAGTGCGGCCCCCAAGCCGGAGAGATTCGAGTAGTAAGTTGGCATCGAGCCGTGGAGCTTGAGAAGTAGTCGTGCCGTCATAGCGGACTTTAGATGCGACCGAAGTCGACTTTAGATGCCGATAGTGCGGACTTTAGAATGCGACTTAAAAGTCGAAGTCGACTTTGTCTTTGCGCGGAGCGGACTTTGAGATGCGACTTGAAAACCGAAGTCGACTTTAGTTGCCGTGCGGAGTGGACTTTGGATGCGACTACGGTAGTTGACTTTAGATTGCCGTGTGAAATAGACTTTAGATGCAAAAAACAAAAAGCACTTTACGGAAAGCCAAAGCGAATGACAAATCGGAGAAAACAAGTAGTTTTGCCGCCGGGGTGGGCTTAAAATTCCGACCAAAGTCACCTTGTGCACCGGAGTGGGCTTGGGTGCGACCGTTAGCTTCGACTTGTGCCACCGGAGTGGGCTTGAGTACCGAGCCATGGATTTCGGACCCAAGGTACGATTGCCGCCGCAGTGGGCTTAAAGGTGCGAACGAGTTGACTTTTGTACCGGGCCATGGATTTCGGACCCAAGGTACGGTTGCCACCGTAGTAGACTTGAAGGTGCGACCGAGTTGACTTGTGTACACGGGCCATGGATTTCGGACCCAAGGTACGAACGTGAAGACCACATGCGGCTAGGGACCATCGTTGCTAGGACGCGAGGGCCACTTATAGCTAAGTTCCATCAAACCTTACACACGTAGTATCTTTGCGGAGCAAGCAAAGGTGCAACCGGAGTTGACTTTAAGTTGCCGCACGGAGCGGACTTTAGAAGCCGCCTCCTTGGGATAGCCCCCGAGTTGATGAAGTAGGCTCGTGGTGACTTGATCGATATACTCCAAGAGTAGTCGGTAGAGTGTAGCTCCCGTGAAAACCCACCGAGAAGCGTGCACGAAGGCATGTTGTCCCGCATTATGAGGAAAACAAGCCAAGAAAAGAAAAGGTAATCATTTAAATAGATGACTTAGTTGTTGCCACCGGTGCGGACTTGTAGATGAAGTCATGGCGGTCGGCTTTGAAGTTGACTAGTCGAGTTGATTACGACTAGTGGTTGGGGGCGTGATCGCCGTTCTCGACTAGTTTTCCAAACTAGTCGAGATGAATGGTCGACACAATGCCACCGAAGACGACATCGCGGCGCGCGCGGCGTACTCGAAGGAGAGCCAGTGTTGCCACGTGACAAGTAATCGCGATGCACGGCGTGGCTGAAGTAGAGCCAGTGTGGTCGCAAGATGAAGTCGCGGCGCACGGAGTAGTCGACGACGAGCTGCATGACGAGCCGCGCGACGTGCTGAGGCACCGGGACACGCGGCGTAGGCGAAGTAGCCGCGTGACGAGCCGCACGACGTGTCGAGGCACCCGGACGCACCGGCGTAGGCGAAGAAGTTGACGTCGAGCGGTTCTACGAGCCGCGGGACATGCCGAGGCACCGGGACGCGCGGCGTAGTCGGCGAGTCGACGACGAGCCGCGCGATGTACCGAGGCACCCGGACGCGCGGCGTAGGCGAAGAAGTCGACGACGAGTGGCGCGACGAGCCGCGTGACGAGCCGCGCGACGTGTTGAGGCACCCGGACACATGGTGTAGTCGAAGTAGTCGACGACGAGCCGCGCGACGTGCCGATGCACCTCGACGCGCGGCGTAGGCGAAAAAGTCGACGACGAGCGGCGCGACGAGCGACGTGACGAGATGCACGACGTGCCGAGGCACCCGGACACATGGCGTAGTTGATGTAGTTGACGACGAGTGGCGCGACGAGCCGCGTGACGAGCCGCGCGACATGCCGAGGCACCCGGGACGTGCGGCTTAGTTGAAGTAGTCGACGACGAGCCGCGCGACGTGCCGAGGCACCCGGACGCGCGGCGTAGGCGAAGTATATCCGTTGCGACCGCGAGACGGGTAGTCACGATGCACAACGGAATGACCGGGCACACGGCGAGAGCCGGTGCGACCGACCGATGAGATGTCGAGCATCGAGATGGCACATCCGGATGCACGACATAGCCGCGGTGTAGCCGGTGCAATCCGGACGACGAGTAGTCGCGCCGCGAGACACGATGGGACCGGATCCACGGCGAGAGCCGTGCGACCGATCGACAAGAAGTCGAGCGGCGAGACGACGCGTGGTCGACGACGAGCCGTGCGACGTGCCGAGGCACCCGATCGCACAACATAGGCGAAGTAGTTGACGACGAGCCGCGTGACGTGCCGAGGCACCCGACACACGGTGTAGGCGAAGAAGTCAATGACGAGCGGCGCGACGAGCCGCGTGACGAGCCGCGCCACGTGCCGAGGCATCCGGACACGCGGCGTAGTCGGAGTAGTCGACGACGAGTCGCGCGACGTGTCGAGGCACCCGGACGCGCGGCGGGAGGCGAAGTATATCCGTTGCGACCGCGAGACGGGTAGTCACGACGCGAACGGAATGACTAGGCACACGGCGAGAGCCGGTGCGATCGATTGACGAGAAGTCAAGCGTCGAGACGGCGTGTCCGGATGCACGACATAGGCGCAGTAGAGCCGGTGCAATCCGGACGACAAGTAGTCGCGCCACGAGACGCGGACCGGACGGACGCACGGCGAGAGCCGTGGCGACCGACCGACGAGAAGTCGAGCGGCGAGACAGCGCGTGGTCAACGACGAGCCGCGTGACGTGCCGAGGCACCCGATCGCACAACATAGGCGAAGTAGTCGACGACGAGCCGCGTGACGTGCCGAGGCACCCGGACGCGCGGCGTAAGAGAAGTATATTCGTTGCGACCGCGAGACGTGTACTCACGATGCACAACGGAATGACCGGGCACACGGCGAGAGCCGGCGACCGACGACGAGAAGTCGAGCATCGAGACGGTGCGTCCGGATGCACGGCATAGGCGCGGAGAGCCGTGCAATCCGGGACGATGAGTAGTCGCGCCACGAGACGCAAGGTGACCGGACGCACGGTGAGAGCCGGTGCGACCGACCGACGAGAAGTCGAGCGGCGAGACGGCGCATGGTCGAGGACGAGCCACGCGACATGCCGAGGCGGCCGATCGCAAAACATAGGCGAAGTAGTCGACGATGAGCCGCGCGACGTGCCGAGGCATCCGGACGCGCGGCATAGTCGATGTAGTCGACGACGAGCTACGCGACGAGCCGAGGCACCCGGACGCGCGCGCGTAGTCGAAGTAGTCAACGATGAGCTGCGTGACGTGCCGAGGCACCCGAACGCAGGGCTTAGGCGCGAGGTCAACGACGAGCGGCGCGACGAGCCGCGTGACGAGCCGCGCGATGTGCCGAGGCATCCCGACGCGTGGCGTAGTCGAAGTAGTCGACGACGAGTCGCGCGACGTGTCGAGGCACCCGGACGCGCAGCATAGGCGAAGTATATCCGTTGCGACCGCGAGACGGGTAGTCACGACGAACATTAGAATGACCGGGCACACGGCGAGAGCCGGTGCGACCGACCGATGAGAAGTCGAGCATCGAGACGGTGTGTCCGGATGTACGACATAGGTGCGAGAGAGCCGGTGCAATCCGGGACCACGAGTAGTCGCGCCACGAGACGCGGTGACCGGACGCACGGCGAGAGCCGGTGCGACCGACCGACGAGAAGTCGAGCGGCGAGACGGCGCGTGGTCGACGACGAGCCGCGCGATGTGCCGAGACACCCGATCGCACAACATAGGAGAAGTAGTCGACGACAAGCCGCGCAACGAGCCGCGCGATGTGCCGAGGAACCGGACGCGCGGCGTGGGGAGCCGATGCACCCGGTCGCGCGGTGTAGTCTAGGTAGAGCCACCGCGGTCGGGGGACAAGTACTCGCGGCGCACGACGAGGTTGAAGTAGAGCCCGTGCAACTGGGTGACGAGTAGTCGCGGCGCACGATGAGGTTGAAGTAGAGCCCGTGCGACCGGGTGACGAGTAGTCGCACACGCACGACGAGGTTGAAGTAGAGCTCGTGCGACCGGACTAACTCGTGTGGTCGAAGTAATTGTACACACGTACGTTTTGTATGTGCACCAAGCTGTGATGTTGAAGCTTTTTGTGTGGCTGTAGCCTAAGAGCTGGTGCACTTAGTCTTTACATGTGCATGCGGCTGATCTAGCAAATTGATTTGCCACCTCAATCCTGTAGCCGATTGGATGTTGGACATCTTTGCGGTGTTGAGGGCTGCGGGAGCATGACGAGCGATGCGAAATTGCTGCCGTACGTAAACCGGCTTCAAATCTGTACATGGATTTGGATTCCCGCTTGACGCTCGCGACCGCGGCACCCGGAAGGGTTTGCAGCAATTTCAATGCGGACTAGGCAAGAATCGTCGACGAGCTGTTTTTGAATCCGAACTCGATGATCCGACACAAGATGAGTCCGTCTTCTTCCTTCCTTGCATGAGTACCGGGAGTATGTCCGACACAACCCCCAATAGATTAGATTGGTTTTCATGCTTTAAGCGATTGCACGTTCGAGTATCGTAGACCCATGGGCGAGTGTCGTCTATCTTGATAGCTTAATCGTTCTCTCTAGTGTAGTGTAGTCGTTTTCTAGTTTAACCATAGATAGGGTTTGGGTAAGTTAGTGTGTAGAGGTAGATCAAACGCTTGTAATCCCCTTGCTCCGCGGATTGACAAGAAGCTAGGAAATCCCGTGGTGAAGAAGGTGTAGGTCCGTACGCTTTCGGATCATAGGTGGATACATCTTTTATCCGTTAACAAGCCCCTTTTCGACGCTCGTTGTTGCGGGGAGCAAGCTAGTTTACATCGTTTGGTTTTGCATCCAACTTTGTTTTATATTTAGTTTATCATTTGTTTGCCAATATCTAACCCATATTACCTAGAAAACCACTTTGTTTTTTGTTTTTCTTTTTATTTTGTTGGCTAGATGGCGTTCGTCAACCACCCCGTGGAAGAACCGGAGAAATCGCTAAGGGATTACGCTAGTCCTCGATGTGAAGACATAAAAGTACAAGAGTCGGATTCAAAGCTCGAAGCGACCAAGTATGAAATCAAATCCGAGATCATCAAGATGGCGGCGGCAAACCTGAAGGGATGGCTACGGAGAACCCATATAGACACATAAGGCATTTCACGACGCTATGCAACATAGTGCGTCAAGAAGGAGTTCCCGATGAATGGTTCAAATGGAATCTCTTTCCCTACTCACTTGCGGTGAAGCAAAGACGTGGTACTCGTTTGCTGCCTTTGAAGTTGAACAAGTTGATAAAGAAATTTTGCGAGAAGTTTTTTCCAATTAGCAAGGTTTAACATCTAAGGAGGCAAGTGATCACTTTCATGCAAGGAGAAGAGGAAGGGATAGACCAAGCTTGGAATAGATTTAATGAGTTGATTGAACAAGGACCAAGACTCGGCTTCTCCTAGGTGACATACTCTTGCATACATTTTTATTTTCCCTAACCCCTAGTTGCGTGTAACATGTCCAAATGTGTGCGGTGGGGATCTCATGGAGAAAACACTCACAAAAGCCGCTCAACTTTTACAAAAACTTAGCAAAGCGAAATGGCCATGCGAAGAGATTGAGAAACAAGAGTTGCGGGAGAGCCGAATACAATTCAAGGATGAAGAAGTGTGCTCAAATTTCTAAAGAGGCAACCCGGAAGTCACAAAAGAGAAGCCAATCCCGAAAAAGTTTGAATAAGAGCACATCAAGTCAAGAACTACCCCTAGCGTTTACTTCGCCGAATAAAATGAAACGACCAAGAGGAGTATGTCAAGCGCGAAGCCATTATGGAAGTTCAAACACATGTATTGGGTTCCGATCCATTACGGAGAAGTATTCGACAAGAGAAGACTATTTCCCAACCAAAAGGGGATGGCAAGAGCGTTGGAAACAGATTTCCCACCGGAAAAGAATGCGAAAGATTCATACGACCTTGAAACCACCGGTGAGATCTTTTAAAATCTCTTTGGAGATGATGAAGTGGATCCGGAACATATAGCGAGAGGTGAAAAGAATCATGGAGATCAAACCCGAAGCATCACCATATGCTCGCCTCGCCGAAGTTTACTCGATAGGATCCGAAGAAGAGGAGAAGACGTCACCACACTTGAGTTGCGAGATCAATGGAATTCAATGCAAAGCTTTATGCAACATCGGAGCCCAAGTAAGTGTCATATCTTCTAAAATTTATGATAAAGTTCAAGACCATAACCTAGATTTAGCTCCAACATCAACAAAATTAATCATGGGAGATGGTAGAACTATTAGACCTCTAGGTATTGCTTGCAACATGAATGTAGACATCTCTGGAAAATGTATACCAACCGATTTCTTTGTTATTGATGCTTACCATAGTAATCATGATCACATAATCCTAGGCACCCTTTCTCAAGTTGGTTGATGCTTGTTTTGGATGCTTGAAAAAGCAAAGTAACAATGAATCTTAATGGAAAGAAGTACACATATAACTTTCTTCGCGTTTCTAAACACCTTTCACCTTTTCCTCCCCGAAGACGAAGAAGTAGAGGAGGTAGATAGTGTTTGTTTTGTCGAAACCCTTAGAGACCCGTTGCAAAGGGCGATGGAGAATCAAGCCAATGATCAACAAGATGAAGAACTAGAGGAAGCAACAAAAGGACTAGAACCACAAGATGGAAGCGTGGAGGAAGAAAAATTCGAGGACATAGGAGAAATTAAACCCGAGGAGCCACAGGTGCACGAGGTGGATCTTAAACCTTTACCCAAGGGATTAAAGTACGAATTTTTGGGCCCAGACAAGACTTATCCAGTCATCATGAGCGACAAATTAAGTTTCGAAGAAAATGAGAAGTTGCTGAATTTATTGAAAAAGCATAGAAAAATGATTGGATACTCGATCAATGATCTCAAAGGACTTAGCCCAACCTTTTGCACTCATCGCATACCTATGGAAGACCAATGTAAGCCCGTGGTGGAACACCAAAGGATGCTAACTCTTGCCATGCGAGAGGTAGTAAAGAAAAAGGTCATCAAGTTACTTAATGCCGGAATCATATACCCGATTCCGCATAGCGAATGGGTGAGCCGGTACATTGTGTACCGAAGCAAGCGAGGTTTAAACATGGTGAAGAACGAGAAGAATGAATTGATACCGCAAAGGACCGTGACCGGGTGGCGGATGTGTATCGATTATCAAAAGCTAAACAAAGCAACGAAGAAAGATCACTTCCCCTTACCGTTCATCGACGAGATGCTCGAGAGATTAGCAATCCACACTTATTTTTGCTTTCTCGATGGGTACTCGGGGTTTATGCAAATCCCCATTCACCGGATGATCAACACAAAACAACGTTTACATGCTCTTATGGAACGTTTGCATATAGAAGGATGCCCTTCGGTCTATGCAACGCTCCGGCCTCTTTTCAATGTTGCATGATGGCCGTATTTTCGGAATTCATCGAAGAAATTGTTGAAGTGTTCATAGATGATTTTTCCATTTATGGGAAGACATTCGTGGATTGCTTGGCAAACTTGGACAAGGTCCTTACGAGGTGTGCGGAGGTAGAGTTGGTGCTAAGTTGGGAAAAGTGCCACTTCATGGTAAAGCAAGGTATAGTGTTCGGACATGTTGTATCCGAGAGAGGAATCGAAGTGTTCAAAGCTAAAGTGGAGATTGTTGAGCAACTCCCACCTCCCGACGGATGTTAAGTCCTTGAGGAGCTTTCTAGGCCATGCTTGGATTCTATAGAAGATTTATTAAGGACTTCTTAAAGGTCACTAAGCCTTTAACGCATCTCCTTCAAAAGGATGTGGCTTTTGACTTCGATGAGAAGTGCTTAGTGGCATTCCGAACCTTGAAAAGTGCTTTGGTGAGTGCTTGTTGATGGTGAATTTCCATCGGCCTAGAGTACTTGTTATACATTGGTTTTGATTATGATTTGCACCTAACCCGCCACTAGGCATACTAATGATGTAACAAGTTCACACTTGCATGTCGATTTTGGAGTTTGTTGTTTACGCGGAAATCTACGCTAAAGAGGAGACTTTCGGGATAAGTTCACCAAGCACTTTGGAAGAAGATCATGAAGCCCGACAAGAGTCAAGACACGCGATGAACATGACTCCAAATGACCCGAGGACCGAAGCGTCAACGTGCAAATCTTCAGGGACTCAACCAGAAAACAGCGAAGTTTGCATAGCAAGGATTCAAGCTTTAACCGTGAAGGAAACGACGTCAAAGGCCCACATGCAAGTGCACACGAATAAGGGATCACGCGAGAAGCAACCGGGGAGGAAACCGGGGCCGAAATGGGCACGGGCCTGCCGGCCCCGGCCGACCGGCCCAACCCACTCTCGGGGTCGGTTCGGTGCCCCCTTTTCCCTAGGTGTTTGTCTTTTTATTGCCTCCGCCGCCGTCGGCCGCCACATCGAACAAATCATCCTACCGATGCCATTGACCGAACACCGCCGCCGCAAGATGAGGGAGAGAGTTAGATGAGCTCGTCGCAAGGATCAACGCCCGGCGGAGAGAAGGAAGCAAGAGAAGGACTCCAAGCCGCCGGCCTAGGGGTGTTCCCAAGCTCCATCATCGCCATCTTCATCGACAACGTTCTCTCGGAGTCTCCATCACCCCTATGTGCTTCAATCCGTGTAAGATGATGGGGTAATGTCTCCATTCATTCCTAGGATTAGATGGATACATGCTATGTGATCGCTACTTGATTCGTGGTTTCAATCTATTGTTTTCATGTTGATGATGCTTTGATGATTAAGGTTAGCTACCGTGTTTTTCGAACGTATGATATCCGCTACTCCCATAGATTCCATCAACATACCGTGTCCATCATAGGTCTAGTCACAAATACCTTCGCGTAGTGATAGTACGAGAGGAGGGAAAGGGCGAAACCGTGGTCACAACCCCCAGTATATTGGTATACCACTCTCGTGTAGTAGATGCATACCATGTATCCTAGATCCTAGGGAGGGAACGCTTATCTTTCTTAATTACTCTCTTGTGTTCACCCTTTACCATCTAGTTTAACCCTAGATTTGTTTGATCAACTTAACTTAGATTAACTTAGGTTAGATTGTCTTTACCTTTAGATTAATACTCTCTTTCAAAGGTTTTCCATTCAACTAGATTAGTACTTGGTTAAGCGCTAGTAATCCCCTTGCTCCACGGATTGACAAGAACCTTGGGAATCCCGTGGTGAAAAAGTTGTAGGTCCGTACGCTTGCGGATCGTAGGTGGATACGAGTTTTATCCGTCAACAAGCCCCTTTTTCCGGCGCCGTTGCTGTGGGAGCAAGCCACTTTGCTACGTTTAATCTAGTATTAATTTAGTTGATTACTAACATCTAACCCTTATTTTCTAGAAAAAAATCTTTCTTTTTTGTTTTTCTTCCTACTTTTCTTGTGCCTAGATGGATTTGTTCACCTCACCATTGGAAGACGAAGAGATGTCGCTAAGGGAGCTAGCAATGCTTGTCAATGGAAGACATTGAGATACAAAAATCAGATTTGATGTTTGCTACAACCCACTACGAAGTGAAGCCTGGAATCATCAAGTTAGTGGCGATAAAACCATTTAGAGAATTGGAGGATGACAACTCATATAGACACATTAAGGAATTCATGATGATATGCAACACGGTGCAACAAAAAGGAGTTCCGGCTGCTCGGTTCAAGTGGAATCTTTTTCCATTCTCCCTCGAAGATGAAGCGCGAAGATGGTACACACTTGCGTCCGTTGAAGAAAAAGGAAATTGGGATGAGCTAGTGAAGAAGTTTCTTTTGAAGTTCTTTCCCATAAGCAAGGTCCAAGACTTAAGGAAGCAAGTGCTCACTTTCAAGCAAGGAGAGGATGAAGGAATTGATGAAGCATGGGACCGTTTTAATGAACTACTTGAGCGAGGCCCGAACTTGGGATTTTCCGGTGACTTGATGTTGCATACCTTTTATTTCTCACTAACCCCTAACTCGTCTCGTTTTGTAAGCATGTGTGCAGGCGGTGATATAATGGATAAAACAATTAGTGAAGCCGCACTAATCTTACAAAGGATAAGCAATGGACAAAGAATGCAATGGGATTGGCAAAGACGTTGTCGAGAGGAGCAAAATGACAAAAGTAAGCCCAAGGTGCTTGCTGAAATTTCGAAAAAGATGAACCGGAGGTCAAGGAAGATGAACCGACCATACAAGAAATTGAAGATCCACTTCCCAAGGTAAGAGAACTCATTTCGGATGTTAAAAACGTTGAAACTAACATGAATGTAGGACGAAGTATGTGGAATGCTAGACCATTGGCGGAGTTCAAGCAATGCTGGTTGGGTTCAAGTTGATTTCGCCCCACTAATCAACTACCGAAGGAAGGAGGAACGCCGACACGTTGCCAAACTAGTTGAAGATATATTTGATCAAGAGATGAGTGGAGAGTCGATCCAAAAGATGTTTGAAGAAGAAAGAGCGAGAAGGAGATGAAGGATGGATCGACCGGTTTGACAACTCAAAGATTTGCAATAAAGGAAGAGAAGAGTACAACCGTGATGAGCCTAGTGACTTAAAGGATAAATGGGAGGAGATAGGACTCAAGCTAGAAGATGAATGGGAAGGGGTTGACATAGATCAAGTACTCCAAGAGGGCCCCTCCCCACAAGGTGATAGCTTGTGTGCTATTGAAGCCTACACACTAGCAAATCAAGACATGGAAGTACTCAAGGATGACGGAAAGAGTGAATCAACAATGAGCGATCTTGACGACATGTGGTACATGGAAGATAAAGAAAGCAACATACAAGACTTTGAAGACGAAGATTGGGATGACAATGAAGACTTCAAAGAAGAGACATATGCAAATGTAGTAGATGGATTACACGTTCCACATGATGAGATGGAGGGGGTGCAAAAAGGTAACAACACCTTCACTCGTTGAGATTGATTCGCCTTCAACACCGCTAGATGAACCGAATATTACTCTTGTTGAAAAGGCTCTAAGGCCAAGGTACGCGCTGACATCTCAAGATATTATCGGTATTGATGTTGATAAATTTAAATTCTCATGCTCAACCAATAGTATGAATGATAGTTTAATGTCTATGCCTTGTTCCAATAGTGATCATGTTGATAGGCTAGATTTTCTTGAGAATGAAAAAGAGGAAACATTTATGTTTGATCCAATTAATCTCACACCTAAAGAACCTTTGCCTAATGATGAGCTAATTGCTATGTATGAAACATATGCTTCTTTTATTTACACCTTGACTTGTTGCTACAATTCACATGTGATGTTAATTATGGACGCGTATGTTTACAATAAGTTTTGTAAATCTCGATCATGTTTTGCGCTTGGTTAAGCTAATGACCTTAAATAAGAACATGTCGGGAGAAGGCCCGATTTTCACTAACCATGTAGACAAGGCTCGAATAATTAAAAAAAGAAGTCATGCCTAAAGGAGTTGCAAGATAAATCATCAACCTCTACAAATCCTGCAATGGATGTTGTTGTCTTCATCGATTTCAGAGCTTGTTCAGAGGTGTACAAATGAAGAAAATGATATATTCAGAAGATCAATCAAGTTACCATTCCAACGCATCAAGAACCAACAAGTTTGAAGACCCGTGCAAGGAGTTATGGAGAAAACATTGGGCGTTGCGCGTTCTGAAATTTCAGGACAGATTTCATCGCCGAAGTAAAACGGACGTAACTCTCTTGTCCGGAGTCCGATTTGGGCAAATGAAGACTCGTTGGAAAGGAAATTTTGTGCACTGTGCAATGGAGTAGAGCTTGAGTATACTTTCTGTTCTGGACATTAAAAAAAATTCATAGAGTGAAGGCAGCACCGAAGGATGATAAAGAAGGAGATAACGATGAAACAAAAGGATGCTTTGGGCGAGTCCTCTATTAGTGATCAAGCACAACATGGGAAGTAAATTAAAGATGCATTGGTACCTTTTCTTCTTGCATGAAGGGCCATGGCGATGCGACGAAAAGAAGGTATGTGAGAAAGTCGAGCTTTATGACTTTAAATGAAGCGCTTTTCGGGAGGCAACCTGTTTCTTTATATTTTTACTACTTTATTAGAGAGAATAAAGAATGGCACCTTCTTATGATGATCAAATTGTGGTTATTAATCTAAGTTTAGTTTTCCTTTTTAGAACCACCATCATGTTCATGCTCATATTTATTTATTTGCATGCATTGCATTTTGTTGTCCTCGTAATGTTTCTTTGTGTATACATGTTTTGCACATAGTTGGCTTGGTTGTTTTATATACTTAATGATGTATGCTTCTTTTTCCATGTTAATACTTCATAAGGCATTATGAGTATTTTCCTTTTGTGATCTTGTGTAAACGTGGTGTTTAAACAAAATTGCGGACCATCACCGTTAAGTTCGATAAACCTAGCAAGCTTTTCATTTGTCTTCATGTTGCTTTGGTTAGTTTATAAGCTTTGCAATGTGCTTAATTTGTCTTGTGCTATAAGAGTTATTGATTTAGGGATAGACATGGTGTTTTAACCCTAGATTTATTAACCTTTGTGGCTATGGATGTCGTATGGACCTCCCTGGGCCCACTACCTCGGTGGGTACCAGGACCGATTACTCGGTGGGCCCTTGTGACTACCCGGCTTGCGCTACACGGCACCTGATGGCGTGGAGCACAAGGACTACAGAGGAGAAGTACTCGGTTAGGAAGCTGTACATGTCTCGCACTGTATGGAAGACTCCTAGACGTACTCGACTAGTACTCTCTCCCTACTCCGACTTGTAACCCTGCCTCCCGGACTATATAAGGCGAGGCAGGGACCTTTCTCTAGCATCACATCCAATCTCATCTCACGGCGCACAATTACACCATCTTGTAATCGTGCCCAATCAATCCGGATCTACGCGACATACGGGACGTAGGGTATTACGCACCTCGCGACCCGAACCTCGTCTAAATTGTGTGTCGCGTGTCTCTTCCTTCAAGTTACCGATCTCGGCGAGGCCACATTCATCTACTTCGGGTACTCCCCTTAGTAGGTTGCCGGTCTAAAACACCGATAGGCGGCGCGCCGGGTAGGGGCTCTCGCCCGAGATCACATGGCGAACTCGACGGCTCCTCGTCTACTTCATGCCAACCGTCGCCTTCAACCGCGGCAACACCTTCGTGTTCGGCGCCCGGGTCCGCACCGCCGACGGCGCGGGATCCTTCCGGCGCCGCCTCACCATGCGGCCCGGCTCGGAGACCGGCTTCGTGACGCTTCCGTGGTTGTCACGGGCGAACTCGCCGGCAAGTTCGGCGAAATTTCGCTCTTCAACCATCACGGCCGACTACGAGCTCGAGTCCGCTTCCAACTCGAACTCGACGTCTCCATGGGCTATCGCATGCGAGCCGGCTGCTCAGCCATCGCACGTGGTCCCATCACCCCGTGAGCGCTCCGCGCGTGGTCCCCGCGTCACCGGCCGGGCCCGCACGGAGGCTCCCTCTTCGCGCCGGGCCGGCAAGGAGCCGTACCCGAGTACAACTCGGACTCCGACACCGCCCCCGGCCACGCTTCGGACTCCAACCCCCTCTCCAAGTTCTACTCGGATTCCGCATACGAGTTCGACTTCGGGTCGGACCCAGAGGAGCCCGAGTCCGAAGACAACTCTACTGAGCATCCCTTATCAGGGCCGGCCTCTGGGCTGGTTATAACATCCACACCGGCCGGGAGATTCGTCTACTGGCCAGACCGCAAGCCCGCTGACCTGATAAGTGGGGACTCACGCTACGTCGCCTACATCGACTTGCTACCATTCCAGGAGGGAACACCACTTGCCCGAGCGACTCTAACACCCCCAACTGAGGTGGCGGTTTCTGAGTCCAGCCTTGGCACCCCTGATCGCCAAGTCTTCATGGCTGCCGGCGACACCCCAGGACCTTCAGGGACGGCTCAAGACAAGTACTTTGAAGACATCTCTGTCTGCCGATGCACCGGCAAACGAGACCCCCGCCGACAGAGACGCTCGACGCGAGCGTAACAGGAAGCGTACCGAACGGCGCCGGCGTCTCCGAGACAACCTCCCCATCCGCAATCTCACGGAAGCTCTCGAGGCGGTCGAGAGCAGAGTACACACTACCCCTGAGCAATGCCTCATGTCGATCACAGCGATCGCACATTAGGCTCAGGGCATACGTGCTGGAGAGGTCATCGCCAAGCTCGCTGAAGATGCCTACTTCATGCGGGTCGACAACAGGGTCAACCAACCTCCTCCCCGCTAGGCACCGCGACAACGAAGCTACAAGTTGCGGCGCCAACCGCGGTCCCAACCGTACTCGAGCCGAGCTCCCGGATCGGCCCAACCGTACTCGCTCAAACGCCGGCGGACCTCCACGGGGTGGCAATAGCAACCGCGAGGTCGTCCCCCCACCGTGCTCCGGCCGGCGGCGGCGGCCGCGACCCCGACGGCGGCGGCGGCGGCGACGGCGGCTCCAACCATGGAGCCAACGGAGGGCCGACGGCGGCGGCGGCCGCGGCGGCCGAGGCCACGCGAACGCCCATGCCTCCGGTGCCTCCGCGGGGCGCCTACGACGCCCGCCGAAGATTGAGGAGGGCCGCGGCGGAAGAAGTCGACCACCGCCTGGCGACAACGATGGCTTCCCCGCCTTCTCACCTCGACTTCGCAACTTGTCGCTCCCCGACAAGTTCAAGCCTTTGGGGATCACCAAGTACGACGTGAAGCAGGACCCCATCCGGTGGCTCAAGTGCTACGCCCTCTCCATCGAGAACACCGGCGGCAACAACGACACCAAGTGCCTCTACTCCCCCGTTCTCGCCTGGACCAAGCTCCACTCACATGGCTCGAGTCGCCGGACAAGCACTCAATCGACAAGTGGGACCAGCCGAAGGAGCGCTTCACCGGCAACTTCGCGGGCTCCATGGGCCGATCGAGTACTCGCATGGACCCGGCCATGGACAAGCGAGAACAAGGCGAGACCCTCCGCAAGTACATGTGCCTCTTCTTCGACAAGCGCGCTACCGTAGTGGACGTCACCGACAAGGAGGTCATCGACCTCTTCCAAGACGGCCTCAACCAACGCCGCACCTTTGAAGACTTCGGTCGTCGCCGCCCCAAGTCCATCCCCCACCTCAAGGACATGATCACGTCCCGGGAGGATGAAAAAGACAAGGCCAACGCCAAGTACGACGCCATCCGTGGCAAGAACAAGCGAACGCGGGTGGCGGCGGCGGCAGAACAACTACTCGGGTCCCAACCGCAAGCGCAAGCCGTACAACACCGTCCGCGACTATCCGGCGCCCGTGAAGGAGAATTCGAAGAAGAACTCCGGTGGCTTCAAAGACTTGCTAAAGGAGAAGTGCCCGTGGCATCTGAACGGCAACCACACCACCGAGCAGTGCTACCAGCTCAGACATGCACTCAAGGGTACTCCAGAGCCACCGCACCCTCACGACAAAAAGGGCAAGAAGAAGAACGACGGAGACAACAACGACTTCCAGGAACCCGACAAGACCGTCAACGTCCTCTTCGGTAGACTACCCAGCAAGCGGGAGCAGAAGGCTACCCGTCGAGAAGCTATGAGCATTGAACCAGCGGTCCCGACCCCAATCGGGTGGTCGGAGGTACCCATTACCTTCTCCCGCGCGGATCAATGGACCAGCTTCTCCGAACCAGGATGGTTCCCCCCTCGTCCTGAAGCCGGTGGTCGCGGGCTCCAAGCTCAACAAGGTCCTCATTGACGGTGGAAGCAGGCTCAACGTCCTTTTCACCAAGACCTTGAAGAAGATGAAGCTCGACATCACCCACATGCTCACCAAGAGCAACACGCCCTTCTACGGCATCGTCCCCGGTAACGCGGCTATCCCACTCGGGTTCGGTGGTCCCGCCCGATTATCTTCGGGGACTCTCGGGACAACTACCGTACCGAGTACATCAAGTTCGAGGTCGCGGACTTCGAGACTTCCTACCATGCCATCCTCGAGCGACCGGCCATCGCCAAATTCATGGCGGTGCCCCACTACACCTACTTGGTACTCAAGATGCCAAGCCCGGCGGGTGTACTCTCTCTCCAAGGGGGACTTGAGGATCTCCCACGACCGCGACACGAAGCCGTGGAGATCGCCTCTACGAATAAAGTACCCAACGCCATGATGGAGGTCTACGCCGCGTCGAGGAAGCTTGCTACAAGTGAACTCGACATCCCGCAGAAGTCACGACAACGCCAACAAGCCTCAACCACCGAGGAGGTTCTAGTCAAGACAATCGACCCCGAACAAAGCGACCCCAAAGAAGACCACCACCATTGGGGCCGGCCTCGACCCCAAATAGGAAGACACGCTCATCAACTTCCTTCGGGCCTAACCGCGACATCTTCGCGTGGAAGCCAGCCGGACATGCCGAGAGTGCCCAGGGAGTTGATCGAGCACTGCCTCAACGTCGATCCTAAGGCCACCCCCAAGCGACAACACCTCCGACGCTTTACCGACGACAGACGGGACGCCATCAAGAAGGAACTCGCCAAACTACTCGCGGCTGGCTTCATCAGAGAAGTCTTCCATCCTGAGTGGCTCGCCAACCTAGTCCTCGTCCGCAAGAAGAACTCGAACGAGTGGAGGATGTGCGTCGACTACACCGACCTCAACAAGCACTGCCCCAAGGACCCCTTCGGGTTGCCGCGGATTGTTCAAGTCATCGACTCCACGGCGGGGCCGCGACCTCGCTCTGCTTCCTCGACGCTACTCCGGTACCACCGCATCGCGATCAAGGAAGAGGACCAGGAGAAGACCGCGTTCATCACCCCATTTGGCACGTATCGCTACACAACCATGTCCTTCGGGTTGAAGAACGCCGGCGCCACCTACCAACGAGCTATCCGTGCCTCGCTTCAAGAAGCAACTCAACAAGAACGTCGAAGCCTACGTGGATGACGTGGTCGTCAAGACCCGTAAACTCCGGTACCCTCATCGACGACCTTGAAGAGACTTTCGCATCCCCGCGCGAGTACCGCCGGAAGCTCAACCCCGAACAAGTGCGTCTTCGGCGTACCTTCGGGCAAACTACTCGGCTTCATCATCGCCCAACGTGGCATTGAAGCCAACCCCGAGAAGATCTCCGCCATTACCGAAGCATGAAAGCTCCCACGTGCATCAAAGACGCTCCGTAAGCCGACCGGTGCATGTCGGCATTGAACGGATTCATCTCGAAGCTTGGAGAACGGGGGCTCCCCTTCTTCAAACTACTCAAGCACCAAGAGAAGTTTGCGCGGACTCCGTAGGCGGATCAAGCCCTTGCCCGCTTCAAGGACTTCCTATCGAAGCCGCCGGTCCTCACGGCTCCTCGCAAGGGTGAGCAACTACCGCTCTACCTCGCCGCGACTACTCACGTGGTCGCATCGCCATCATCGTCGAGCGGCGGGAAGACGGCCACGCCTACCCGAGCCCGCCGCCCCCGTCTACTTTGTCGGGCCGAGGTCCTATCGCAGTCCAAGGCACGCTATCGGCCTATGCGTGAACCTTCGTACGCGTACTCATCACCTCGCGGAAGCTACGACACTACTTCCAGGAGTACTCGATCTCCGTCGTCACCGACTACCCGCTCGGCGACATCCTGCGGAACCAAGATGCTACTGGAAGAATCTCCAAGTGGGCAGTCGAGCTCGGCGCCCTCACCATCGACTTCAAGCCATGCACAGCCATCAAGTCGCAGGCGCTAGTCGACTTCATGGCGGAGTGGCGGGAGAACCAGCTACCTACTCCAACCGTGCGACCAGAGCATTGGGTGATGTACTTCGACGGCTCACTCAACCTCGAGGGCGCAGTGCGGGGTACTCCCGATCTCTCCAACGGCGAACAACTCAAGTACGTCCCGCAGATCTTTTGGAAGGTCTCAAACAACGAAGCCGAGTACGAAGCTCTCCTACACGGGCTCCCGCCTCGCGCTTCACCGGGCATCAAGCGGCTACTAGTCTACGGCGACTCCGCAGTGGTCATCAACCAAGTCAACAAGTCCTGGGACCGCAACAAGGAGAACATGGACGCCTACTGCCTAGAAGTCCGCAAGCTCGAGAACAAGTTCTACGGTCTCGAGTTCCACCACATCGTCCGCGACAACAACGTTGCAGCGGACGTCCTCTCGAAGCTTGGATCTACCCGCGCTCAAGTACCAGTGGGTGTCTTCGTTCACGAGCTTCATGCGCCATCCATCCCGGAGCCGGCTCCACCGACCACTGTCCCGGCCGCACCCACCACCGGGGACAAGAGGTCATGATGATCGACGTGGACTGGAGGCAACCCTTCATCGACTACCTCAGCGAGCAGAAGGTTCACTCGGACAAGAACTTGGCCGAGCAGGCTCATCCGCCGCACCAAGTCCTACGTCCTCGTCGGAGAGAAGCTCTACAAGCGGGGTGCATCTTCCGCAGTACTCATGAAGTGCGTCCCTCGGCAAGAAGGCAAGGACATCTTGGAGGAGATCCACAAGGGCGTCCGCGGCAACCACGCGTCTTCTCGCACGCCGGTCGGCAAGGCCTTCCGCCGAGCTTTCTTATTGGCCCACCGCTCCGGGCGACGCCGAAAAACTCGTCGAAGGTGCCACGGATGCCGCATTTCGCCCAGCAGAACACGTCCCACCCTACAAGCTAGTCACCATACCGCCAACCCGGCCCTCCGCCCGCCGGGGGTTCGACATGATTGGGCCACCGCCAACCGCGCCGGTGGTTTCAACAGAGTATTGGTGGCCATCGACAAGTTCACCAAGTGGATCGAGGTCAAGCCGGTCACATGCCCCAAGGGCGATAGAGTACTCGACTTCTCGGATGAACTCGTACATCGCTACCGACTACCCCACCGCATCATCACGGTATCCGGGCTCCAACTTCAACAATCACCAGTTCCGGGAGTACTGCGAGAACAGCGGGATCGACGTCCGATACGTCTCAGTTGCCCATCCTCGGGCCAACGGACATATCCGAGCGCGCCAACGGGATGGTGCTCGACGCTCTCAAGAAGCGGCTACACGATGCTGCTAACTCCAAAGGAGGCAAGTGGATCAAGGAACTACCCAATGCACTCTGGGGGCTACGTACTCAGCCTTCCAAGCCAACGGGGCAATCCCCTTACTTCCTGGTCTACGGCTCCGAAGCAATCCTCCCTGCTGATGTCATATGGAACTCACCAGCAGTGGAGCACTACGACGAAGGCGTCTCCGAAGACAGCAGACGAGTTGACATCGACGGACTCGAAGAAGCTAGCTGCGCTGCCCTCGTCCAATCAGCAAGGTACCTGGAGGGTATCCGATGCTACCATGATCGCAACATCAAGGAACGCTCCTTCAACGTTGGTGATCTCGTCCTCCGTCGTATCCGAACACGAAAGGACTACACAAGCTCGCTCCCCCCCGGAAGGTCCCTTCACCGTGGCAAAGGTGACCGGGCCGGCTCCTACCGCCTCCGGACACTTGAAGGCGAAGACATCAACAACTCGTGGAACGTCGACCGCTCTCGTCGGTTCTACGCCTAGTCTACACGACTACTCCGGGTTCAAGTCTACACGACTACATCAACACCCCTCTGCCGTAAGCGGCCTCCGGTCCCGGTCTAGTCTCCGGACTACTCCTCTCCGGATCCGGCCCCCGCGTGGCTACCTACGGATCCCGGGCTGCAACGAGCGACAAAGGATTCTAGAAGCGGTCTACTAAGAGACCATGTACTCCAAGATCCGGCCTACACGGCTACTTACGGATCTACTGCTGTAAGCGGCTACTCGCCCTAGCACCACTTAGGCGTAAGCGGCCCCCCGGTCCAGGCGACTACTCGTAACTACGGCCCGGCCATCCAGTGTACTTCTTCAGTAATAAAGTTTGATCGATCATCAACTTCTTTACTGTCTACTTCCCTCAACGGGACTACCGCCGAGTACGACTACTCGCATCAACTCCACGATGGGGCTCCGCACTCTAAGATCGCGACTACGAGTACTCATTGATGGAACTTTTCTTTCATTAACACTTGAACAATTACATTACAAATGTTTTTGTACACATACTGCTATGAGCTAACTATTACAGGACTACTGGAGGTTAAGCTTTTCGGCGACTTGCTCCGCAATGGGCGCCATCTGCTCCAGCGAGCCTCCGCATACTACTCATCCGTACGGTTGGCGGCTACCCCGCCGCCGACTACTTCCACGGGCGCCTTCGGGAAGTAAGACTTCATGAAGGCCGGCACCGGTTCGGGATCGACCTCGCCGCATGCTTCACATACGTCGCCCGGCCCGCCGGGGGGGCTTCCTTGAGGCGATCCACGAGCGGCACGATCTTGGGGCCGCTAGGATGAGGCACCAAGAGTCTTGCAATCGGAACCGCGGCTTCTTCAAGTTCCTTCGGCTGGGCCCGCGGCGCCTCGCGATCCTCGTTCGGCTTCGCAACGATTTGTAGCGATTGACGAGGTCACAATCGGAAGCAATGTGAAGCTCCATGTGCTTGTCGCACTCGAAGGCAAGCTCCTTATAGTCAAGCTCGAGTACCTGGCGGGCCTCCTGCTCCCGGTAGAAGAGGTTCTTCATATCTGTCTTGGAAGTCCTCAACTGCTCCAACCGGGTCTCAAGCTCTGCAAAACAACAAGGCACAGCGGGTTAGATTACCCCTCGACCTCCAACAACTACCCAACAAGACAAGCGGTGTACCTTTGTTCTTGTTGCGGAGTGTCTTGTTCTTCCGCACCAAGTCGTCGCTCTTTGCCTGCATCTCCTGGATGTCATTGTGGTACTTGGAAAAGGCGGCGTCGAGCTTGGACTGCATGGCGGCCGCGTGCTTCCGCGACTTCAAGAGTTGATCTTCCAGTGCTTCAGCCCGGAGCACCGCGTCGCCGAAGCCTTGCAGCATGCCAGACTTCTCGCGGGACCTCTCCACGACGTCCTGCACAGACAACACATGTCACATGGGTACTCAACAACAGAGGATTGACTACTCAGGAGTTAAGACTACTCACCTTCATCCATTGTTCAGCCTGGCGGACCGCCTCCAAGTGCCTGGCCATCGTCGCCGGGTCGACCAAGTCGTCTGCCAGCAATTCCACCCCGCCACGACTACTCGCGGCGGCTTCAGTCATCGGCGCAGAGCGGATGGGCTCTGTGTCCTAGATCTCCGGGGAGCGGACAACCACCTCCAGAGCAACCTCTGGTGGCACGGTGGCCTCCTCTCCTCCGGTCGCCACGGCGGCTTCCTCGGCGACCTCATCCATCAGCTCGGGGGCTCCCTCAGCAGCCTCCGGCACCTGTGGTGTCAAGTTCTGCATGGGCACCACCGCAGGGATGTCGCTCCCTTCGGCCTCGGCGCCTGTCAAGAAGAAGACAAGTGCATTAGCGACTACGACTACTCTATGGGGAATACTAAAGCCTCTCGCAGTACTTACCTTCGACCACGCTAGCCTCGAGGCAATGCGGCTCCGGCGGTGGCGCTTCGGACTCCGCCCGAGGGGCGAGGGGTGGACTCCTCGGCGGATGGCGCGGCTTCTTCCTCCGCCACCGCCGTAGAGGGCTCATCTCCCTCCCAGGACAAATCGTTGATTTCCTCGCATAAGTACACAATTGGTTGTCAATCAAGCTCGACTACAACACCAAGTACTACTCGGGAAGGCTCAACACTTACAAGCTTGACCGGACTATCCTCACGGTCGGGGCACCGAGGATGCCGGCAATGTCTACCGGTCCACCCTCGGCGGGCGCTTCCTCTTGCGCCTCGGTGGCCACCGCCTCTTCTCGCGGCGACGGCGGCCCTGCGCCGCCCTCCTCGCGCTCCTACGGCCACCACTTCTTCGGCGGTGGCGGCCGCGGGCTCCGTGCTCCCTTGAGGAGCGAGGGGGCTAGTGCTCCGCTTGCGCCAATAACTCTTCAACAAAGGGGGGGGTGGGCTACGACTCCCATCGAGCTCCCCCACCGTGTCCCACTCGCCTTCGTCGCCCGATCGGCGGGCTCCGTCGGCGGCACCTCCCCGCAAGCAAAGGAAGCTTGGTCATCGGCAAGTGAACTCGAGCAACTAGTACTCGACTATACTAGTCAAGACGTCTTACCTCTTGAGGCGTGGTCTCAGAGACCTTCAACTTCTTCGTCACCCGCTTGCGGGCGGGGTTGCGCGGCTTCCGTGGCGGCGCAGCCAGACTAGCCTCCAGGCTAGCCGGCGGATCTTGTACGAGGGGCACGTGGGGTAGGCTCGGGCGGGTGAACCTCGACCGCAGCTGGAAGCGGTCCTGCAGTGTCTCCTCGTCGTCGTCCTCGTCGGACGTGTCTTCCACGATGACGGTGTCATCTCCTTCCCCGACCTCCCGCCGCTCCTTGGCCTTGGTCTTTCCCTCCTTCGGGATCTCGACTTCTCCGAGGGGGTGGGCGCGGCTCGGAGATGAACTTCTTCAAGTCGTTCGTAAGACACAAGACATCGGCGCGACTACTCACAAGGATGGGTACTCGACTAGGGGGTATGGCTACTTACCTCCTTTGGCGGGCGCGTGACGGAGTACCGCGGGGACCGGGCACGCCGTGTACGGTGGCATGTCCTTGAAGATGCGCGTCAGCCTATCGACGATGTCGTCGTTGTCGACCTCGCCTCCGGGCATCCGCGACGTGTCATCGTCGCCGGTGTACTCGAAGCCCGTGGTGTCGCGGGCCATCAAAGGTCGCACCTCGCGCTTCATGAAGCTGAAGGCCACGTGCTCGGCCCTCAGCCCGGCTTCTCTCAGCACCTTGATGCGCGCCAACAGCTCGGGGAGCTGGATCCCCTCCTGCATCGTGGGCTCCGTGTTCCACCAGGCGCGATGTTTCGGCTGCTTCCCGCTCGGCTTCGGCAATCCTGGGTGGTGGTTCGTGACGTAGAACCACTTCGCCTTCCAATCCTGGTTGGAGTCAATGAGCTTGTACGAGAGGTACTGCTCGGCAGCGTCCTCCCGCATCTGAATCCCTGCTCCACCAACTACTCGCGGGTTGCTGGCGCTCGGCTGCGGCTTCACCCGGAAAAACTTCCGGAACAGGATCCAGTGGGGCTTGATCCCCAGAAACGCCTCACAGAAGTGAACGAAGACAGCGGTATGGAAAATACCGTTGGGGTTGAGATTGATGTACTCGACGCCGTAGTACCCCAGAAGGCCTTTGAAGAAGTCGCTTGCCGGCAGTGCGAGTCCGCGCTCCACGAAGCGCACGAACATCGGAATCTCGTCCTCGCTCTTCTCCATGGGGTACGGGTCCCCCGGCGGCGGCCCTCCAACTATCCATCTCCTTTTCACGAATGAATCCGCCGTTGAGGAGAGCCGGCGGATCTTCGGTCTTCGTCTTCGACTTTTTCCACTCGCGGCTCGGATCGGCCGCGGTGGAGACATCCGTGGCGCCGCCCCCGCGGCGGCCACGACAGCCTCTTCGCGGCCCCTCTTCTTCCTGGCGGTCTTCGCGGACTTGGACGGTGACGGCTTCATTCTCCAAGTGCACGGCGTCTTCACACGCATTCGCTCGGGGGCTACTCTGGCAGCTCTGGGTGGCGGCGCGCTTAGATCTACAGCGGCGGCGGCGTGCGCCGGAGATGGATTTGGCCAAGATCTATTCGAAATGGCTACAACGACGATGGGTGGAAAACCCTAAGGGTTTTGGCTTCTATTTATAAGTCAAAACGCCCCCCAATGGCCGGATGGATAAGTCTACGCTCGGGCGACTCAGCGGCCGCGCGTGACTCTTCAACTTCAACTAGTCGACGCGCCTCAGCTCGGGGGCTCGGCTACTTCTATTCGACTACCTGGGCAAGACTCAGGAGCATCTCAGGACACACTCTACAAGATGACCCTTCAATTCGAGAGGAAGTACTCGACTCAAGGCTCGGGGGCTCCGTGCCACGTGTCCTTCAGTTTTTTCTCCTGATTTTTTGGGATATTCTTGCCAAGACTTCAAATGGACCCTCAGCCAGAGCCTACGACTCAACCTAAGGCTCGGGGGCTACTCCATATGGAGTGCGATTTTGCAATCGCACTTCCATATCGCCCTTCGGCTTCAAGACAAGGCAGGCATTTTTGAAGACCTTTGAGGGCGCTTGTCGAGGACACTTGGGACTACTCGAGAAGACTTCAAGATTGCTCAAACATCGCTTCGAGTACATTCCAGCCTCGGGATGCTTCGACTATTCTTGAGGACTTTTGACTTGTAGTACTCGAGGACGCTTGAGGACTACTCGTTAAGGCCATCAAGATTACTCGAAGCTATCCTTCTCGACTACAAAGTACTCGAGGGCTTGTCGTATGGACCTCCCTGGGCCTACTACCTCGGTGGGTACCAGGACCGACTACTCGGTGGGCCCCTGGGACTACCCGGCTTGCGCTACACGGCACCTGATGGCGTGGAGCACAAGGACTACGGAGGAGAAGTACTCGGTTAGGAAGCTGTACATGTCCCGAGACCGTATGGAAGACTCCTAGACGTACTCGACTAGTACTCTCTCCCTACTCCGACTTGTAACCCTGCCTCCCGGACTATATAAGGCGAGGCAGGGACCTTTCTCTAGCATCACATCCAATCTCATCTCACGGCGCACAATTACACCATCTTGTAATCGTGCCCAATCAATCCAGAGCTACGCAGCATACAGGACGTAGGGTATTACGCACCTCGCGGCCCGAACCTGTCTAAATTGTGTGTCGCGTGTCTCTTCCTTCGAGTTACCGATCTCGGCGAGGTCACATTCATCTACTTCGGGTACTCCCCTTAGTAGGTTGCCGGTCTAAAACACCGACAATGGAGAAATTCGGCAACGTAGTTGTAAACATGGTGTTTAGAACTAAGTGAAAACATTGCCGTTGTTTATATGCTTTCCTATCATGTGCATACACACCTTGCACCACGTACACTCATTAGGTTTTTATTCCTCATTAGACTAATTATGCCACAAGTTAAGAATCTTAGGAGACATTGTTGGAATATTGGCAATTCTATCTACTCCCAACCATCACCTTGGGGGTAGAATGTGCGTTTAAAACGTCTTACAGGCAAGATAAAGACTCTCACTACAAGGAAATTGAAGGATGGCTAAGAAGTGCTTTGTCTTGTTCTTCCATGACTAGCAAAATGCTAAGCATGAGGAGACCCTGAATCTTCAACACGGAAGTGCAACATGGCGTTCTAGAAGATAGAAAGATCAAGATCATTAACGTCTCCGGATCAATCTGCAAGAAGCCACCGATCTCATCAAAATTCTGCATGGTTTCGAAGGGAAAACACTGGATATTTTTGAATATTTAGAAGCCCCATGAAGTTACGATTCCAACAAATCAAGAATCAAGACAATCGGAGGTTCCTACAAGTGGTTATGCCCGAATCACCGAGTGCAACACGTCCTGAAATCAGTTTTGGACAGCACACAGCGCTTAAGTAAAACGGAAATAGCTCCCTTGTTTGAACTCCGTTTTCGATGAATGACCACACGTTGGAAAGGTAATTTTATAAACTTTTCAATAAAGCTATATTTTGATATATGCTCTGTTCTGGACAGAGGGGGAAATCCATGAAAAAGAGACAGCAAGGAGATGATGAGAACAAGAAAGAGGAGATGGTGATGACAACATTGAAGAGAAGGGTGAACAATGACTCCATTAGGCATACAAGATTAAATTCAGAAGTCTAAGAGTATTGATAAATCAAGACAAAAGCAAAAGCCACATCGATACATGGAGATGTCGGAAGAAGGCAACGAAGAATTACAAAGAATGGTAACATCTCCATGGACCTTCTCTTTTCCAAACACAAATGCTTGTAAGTATGCCTTCAACCTCAACTAGGTGCAACCTTTTGTTTTTCTCTTCAAACAATAACATGGCTACTAGGAGGACAACCTAGGTTTCTTTTTACTTTCAATAGATAAGCATGACCATGTGTTCACCTCGATGTTCTATATTGCCTATGCTTACGTAAAGATGATGAAAGTTGCCACTTTGTTTTACCTACATGAAGTTATACATGTCTTGGCTAATTGCTCTCTATAATATGATCTGAAATTAATTTAAATACCGGCTCTTTTATTTGTGGAGGCGAAATGACTATGCTCTAGACGCACATACATATCTTTGCTCTTTTATTTAAGTTTATGGATAGCCGGATAACTTGTTTTTTGTATAAAAACTTAACTTTTATGCTATCTACATATTTGTGATGCTCTTGCAAAGTTCTACCTACCAAAGCCATATATATATATGTTTTATGATAACAAAACCCGTAGATTGCAAGCATATGTTTTGATGAGTTGGATTAGGATTGATTTCTATGGTTCGAGACTAAGAAACTGGTCATTCCTTTGTGTAACTTTTTCGTGCTAGCCTTTTTGTCCATGCATTGTGGGTTTTCACATCGAAAATTTCACAAACTTCGCCGGGCATCCACCCTAAACCAAAAACATCTTTTTGTGATCACCTCCTTGTCCACAACCCAATTTGAGTATGGAGTAAAATTCTCGATGGAGATTCAAATATTCCGCAAGATTATGGAATTTATACTTACTTTAGTAGTCATTTCCCCTCTCTTTTATGCTCGAGGACGAGCATCGTTCAAGCATGGGGGAGGAGTCATTCTCTGACACAAATGCTATGTAAGTATTATGTTGCAAAAAGTTTTGAGGAGCAAAAGAAAAAAGAAGAAAAAAATGAAAGAAGAAAACAATTATTATGATGAGAAGATAAGAAAAGTAAGGAAAAAAGGAAGAATAAAGAGAAAAGAGAAAGAAAGAAGGAGAGAAAAATGAGAAGGAAATAAAATAAAAGTAAAAAAATAATAAAGATGCTCCTCGGATCTTTTTGCTTCATAAGTTCTCAAGTTCCTTGATGACAAATCCACACTCAAATCTTCCAACCATGTGCAATTCGATAACGAGGACTTCACTCGTGCCTCGGGATCATCCATTTGCCACTTGCACATGTCCACTTATATAAATGTGTGTGTTCCGCCCCTCTCTTTTTCCAACATTTATTTTCCATGGCCTTTTTGACGAGTCTCGGTAATTGCAATAGACCTCTCTCTTAATTTGACAATATTTCGGATATATGTTTTGCTAGGATTGTTTTTAACCTTCCAAAGCCTTCCACTATCACATATGAGTAGAGTAGGTTGAAAATAATCTAGTATAGGCTTGAGTGACTTGATGAGATGAGTGTTCCATGAGCTCTTGCAAGAGATTTTCACTTATGTTGGATATGCATCTTTTTGAAAATCTTCCATGTGACAAGGTAATGGTTTGAAGTTCACTTAAGTTTGAGAGCATCGTGTTAAATGTGGCTTGTTCTTTATTGTTAGTCTATCTTCCATAATGAAAAAGAAGCCGGTCACAACTTGAACTTTAAAAATAAATTCTTAAGAGACAAGAATTTGTCTCGTCATGAATGACTAATTGCAGGGACAACATTGGAAGGCAACACCGATTTCCCTTTTAAGCAAGGATTACTTACTCGATGACGAGCAAGGTTTAAGCATGGGGGAGATGTTGACGGTGAATTTCCGTCAACCTAGAGTACTTGTTATACATGGGTTTTGATTATGATTTGCAACTAACTCACCACTAGGCATACTAATGATGTAACAAGTTCACACTTGCATGTCGATTTTGGAGTTTGTTGTTTACGCAGAAAACTAACATTAAAGAGGAGACTTTCGGGATAAGTTCACCAAGCACTTTGGAAGAAGATCATGAAGCCCGACAAGAGTCAAGACACGTGATGAACATGACTCCAAATGACCCGAGGACCGAAGCGTCAACATGCAAATCTTCGGGGACTCAACCGTAAAACGGCGAAGCTTGCATAGCAAGGATTCAAGCTTTAACCGTGAAGGAAACGACGTCAAAGGCGCACATGCAAGTGCACACGAATAAGGGATCACGCGAGAAGCAATCGGGGAGGAAACCGGGGCCGAACCGGGCCGAAATGGGCCTGGGCCGACCGGCCCAGCCCACTCCGGGTCGGTTCGGTGCCCCCTTTGCCCTAGGTGTTTGTCTATTTATTGCCCCCGCCGCCGTCGGTCGCCACATCGAACAAATCATCCTACCGATGCCATTGACCGTAACACCGCCGCCGCAAGATGAGGGAGAGAGTTAGATGAGCTCGTCTCAAGGATCAACGCCGGCGGAGAGAAGGAAGCAAGAGGAGGACTCCAAGCCAATGGCCTAGGGGTGTTCCCAAGCTCCATCGCCGCCATCTTCATCGACAACGTTCTCCGAGTCTCCATCACCCCTATGTGCTTCAATCCGTGTAAGATGATGGGGTAATGTCTCCGTTCATCTCTAGGATTAGATGGATACATGCTATGTGATCGCTACTTGATTCGTGGTTTCAATCTATTGTTTTCATGTTGATGATGCTTTGATGATTAAGGTTAGCTACCGCGTTTTTCGGGCGTATGATATCCGCTACTCTCATAGATTCGATCAACATACCGTGTCCATCATAGGTCTAGTCACGAATACCTTCGCGTAGTGACACTACAAGAGGAGGGAAAGGGCGAAACCGTGGTCACAACCCCCGGTAGATTGGTTTATCACTCTTGTGTAGTAGATGCATACCATGTTATCCTAGATCCTAGGGAGGGAACGCTTATCTTTCTTAATTACTCTCTTGTGTTCACCCTTTACCATCTAGTTTAACCCTAGATTTGTTTGATCAACTTCACTTAGATTAACTTAGGTTAGATTGTCTTTATCTTTAGATTAATACCTCTTTCAAAGGTTTTCCATTCAACTAGATTAGTACTTGGTTAAGCGCTAGCAATCCCCTTGCTCCGCGGATTGACAAGAACCTTGGGAATCCCGTGGTGAAAAAAGGTGTAGGTCCGTACGCTTGCGGATCGTAGGTAGATACGAGTTTTATCCGTCAACAATGCTCCCATTATGCAACCTCCGGATTCGGCCAACCTTTTGAGATCATGTGTGATACAAGTGACTACACCTTAGGAGCAGCTTTGGGTCCAAGAAAGGAAGGCCGAGTTCACGCCGTTTACTACGCTAGTAAAACTCTTAATGAGGCATAATTAATTTATGCCACTACGGAGAAAGAATTGCTTGCAATGGTATTCGCCTTTGAAAAATTCAGATCTTACATCGTGAATTCAAAGGACAATGTTTACGCCGATCTCGCGGCCATCAAGTATCTCTTGGCTAAGAAGCATGCTAAACCAAGGTTGATTCGTTGGATCCTTTTTCTCCAAGAGTTCAATGTTGAAATTCGTGATAAGAAGGGGGTGGAGAATGTTGTGGCCGATCATTTGTCTAGGATGAACCGTGGACAAGATGATAAACAGCCCATAGAAGACAAGATGAGAGATGATCACCTCTATCGAGTGCTCGATAAAGACACTTGGATGATTGATATCATTCGAGCAATTCAGAAGATGCCTCTTGATCATTTGGATAAAAACTCTCAAAGGAGGATAATCTCCGAAAGTCGAAAATACTTTTGGGATGCACCTTACCTCTTCAAACTTGGCAATGATGGAGTCATGAGAAGATGTGTGCCAAGAGAAGAGAGGCTAGAAATTTTGATAAAGTGCCACTCGGTGGAGTACGGTGGACACTATAGCCATTTTCGGATCCAAGCAAAAGTGTGGTCTAGCGGATTCTATTGGCTAGAGCTGCATGAAGATACTAAAAGATATGTTGCGTCATGCCCCGAATGCCAAAGAACCGGGAATATTTCTCAAAGAAATTCTATGCCCTTGAAATATAATCTACAAATCGACTTATTCGATATGTGGGGAATAGACTACATGGGGCCCTTCAAAAACTCACATGGATTTGAGCATATCCTAGTCATGGTTGATTATGTATCCAAGTGTGTAGAGGCCATGCCATGTCATAAAGCTTCAACGGAGGAGTCCATTGCAATAATTTAGAGCATGATTTTCCCTCGCTTCGGTATCCGAGAATCTTGTGTTGGGGTGTCCAAAAATTCAAGAGAAACCCCCGACACAAGTGGAAGGAAAGTCAAAACGTTCAAGTACACGATGACGCAAGAGGAGACAAAGAATCTCCTAAAGATTGCTCAAACCTCAAAAGTTGTGATCCCCGTTACACGTGCCCTCATGCCCCCTTTTATAGGGAGACGAAGGGACTTTTACATTTCGAAAATACCCTCAAACCTAAGGAATATTCCCAATGTGAACACATACATGAATGTCTTTTACATCTTATACATTTACAAGCTTGCCACTAGTTCACACGCTAAACCCGGACTTTTTGAAGCAGCGTCTTTGACTTGGCTTCTTGCCGGTTCGCGAGTTTCCCCATTAAGGAAATCCCCATATGCCGCGACTTCCGAACTTGGACTTCGGCGGATCCCCCGAATTCCATAGATTCCCAATTTCATGGTCTCGCAGGTTCATGACTTCGGTCTTCACAGGATCGTGACCTCAAGAGCTTCGCAGTTCATGGCTTCGGATCTTCACGGTTCACGACTCTTGAACTTCGCAGGTTCATGACTTCGCATCTTCACGGTTTCGCGACTCTTGAACTTCGTAGGTTCAAGGCTCCGCATTTTCGCAAGTTCGTGGCTCCCGAGCTTCGCGGGCTCCGCATTCCGCATCTTTGCAAGTTCGCGACTTCGGGGCTTCACAGTTCAAGATTTCGAAAACTCATTTCACGAATTTCATTACACCCGACATTTCGAGGGTGACAGGTTTTCCCGAATTCCCCAACATCTTGATAAGTGATGGAGGAACTCACTTCACCAGGAAGAATTTCAAAAAGTGCTTGTCCAAGTTGGGAATTGAACATAGGATCTCTACGACCTATCAACCACAAACCAACGGACAAATAGGAACCATCGAATAGGCAATTAAAGAGCATCCACAACAAAACCATAGAGAGGGGAGGCAAAGATTGGTCAAAGAAATTAGACAGAGCTTTGTGGGAGTATCGTACGTCGTTCAAGACACCGATAGGTATGACCCTTATCAATTCGTCCATGGTAAAGCTTGCCACCTTCCGGTTGAGTTGGAACATAAAGCCTACTGGGCGATCAAAGAGATGAACCTCGATCTAGATGTCGCGGTGGTAAAGCAAAGAATTCAAATAAGCGAGCTAGAGGAGATGAGGTTCAAAGCATACAAAAATGCAAGAATTTACAAATAGAGGATTAAAAGGTGGTATGACAAAAGGGTTGAAGAAGAAAGAATTTAAAAAAGAAGGTAAGGTCCTCCTCTACAATTCGAGGTTTAAAACCTTCGGAAAGGGGAAATTGCAAAGCAAGTGGGACGAACCTTACATTGTCCATTCGGTGCTCTCCAATGGAGCGGTAACCATCATGGATGTGAAAGGTGATGAATTCATAGTGAATGGTCAACGACTTAAGGTTTACTACGAACCATGGAAGAAGAGCCCGAACGTCTAGCCTAAGACGTAAAACAAGGTGAGGATTTTTGTAAATAGTTTTTCTTTTATTTTTCCGGAGTTTCTCGTGAAGTTTTACCGGTCATCTTTTTCTCATGGGCTGAAAATGCAAAATAAAGGGGGTACACCGAAAACCGGACCAAACCGGCCCGCGAACCAAGGTTGGCCGGCCGGCCCGGTCCAACCGTCTCGGGGGGCCCGCCGGCGGTTCGCCCCGATTTTTTCCCCCGTGACGTGCCTTTTCGACTTCCTTCTTTGGTCGAAAAATTTTAAGGGAAGTTTGAAAAAGTAAAATGTGGTTTCTAGAGTATTCCTTTTCGGACTATTTAATTGGCCGAGATGGGAGCTCGGGAATCCATCCCATCTCGTATTCTCTTGCACCCACGCAGCAGCCATAATGTCCCCCGAAGAGCGTAGAGTTGAAGCTAGGCGCCAAGGAGCCATCAATGGAGGAGGCGAAGCTATGCGAGCTCAAGCTACCCGTGGAGATCAAGAGGACCGCCCACATCCGTTGCGGAGGGCGTGTCCCGATCGGAGCAATCGCATCTCGCAACCCCATCAAGGAGGAGAAGGTCCCTACTCCCATTCGAAGGTCGGCACGCATCCGAGGAATGAAGAGGAAGGATTACAAGGAGGTGTCTCCCCGAGCCTAAGGACTATGGGGGGAGCGACTATTCCGATGATCGTAGCCCGAGCTCATTGGCGGCCGCCGGTAGGGATGACAATGATTTGTATTATTGGGAAGAGGTGCCCAAGGAGAAGACTCCCGAAGGCCCCAACGGTGGTAGCAATGACGATGACAACGACGATGGCGATGACAAGTGGTGACGACGGCGGCGACCCCGGCGATGACGACCCTTTTGGGATGCATCCGATGTGTTGTGCGGCCCGTCGTCACTCCATCTCGCAGCTCTACGCATCGGTCGACGAGTGTTTCCAAGCCATGGAGGCGATGACGCAGCGCATGGAGGATTTGGAACACTGAGTCGAAGATGACTATAAGTTTCTAAATCGCAAAGTGCGCAAGTTATTCGGCATGTAGGGGAACATGAAGGGAAAGTGGTGCAATAGTTGCGGGAAGTACCATTAGGTTTAGTTTCCCCCTTAGGTTTTTTGTATGATACGACGAGGACGTCGTATGATTTTAGCGTGGGGGAGAGCTAGCTAGCTAGCCGCCCAACTAGCTAGCCTTTTGCTTCAAGTTTAGTTTTGGTTCGGTTTAGTTTTCGCGAGTGTGAGTGTGAGAGTCTTTTAGTCTTAAGTTTAAGAAGTGTGCTTTTAATTTTTGCAAGTTTGAAGTGTCTTTAAAGTTAGTGTTCGTGTCAAATAAAAAGAGTCATTTAAATTTTTGTCTCTTGTGATGCTTTTCTTGCTTTACTCGTTTGTTTGTCTTTAGTTTTTGATAAATAAACATAAGTGTTTGGTTTGAAACATTTATCATGGTGCTTAGTGGAGTTTCTACCTCTAAAAGTACTCGCATCATGCTTTGATCTAGAGCTTTATGTTTTAGTTATGCTATGTTCGATGCTAAAAATTGGAGGAGTTCAATTCTGAGAATTATTAGAAAACCCTTGTAATAAAGGTTAGCACATTCTTTTTTTCCAAGTTGAGAGTAAGAAAAAAATCCTATACAAAGCCTAATTTAAATTTCGCTCCACCATAAGTGCGATTAGCATAATGAGTTGGGCTAGGATCCATCTCTCTTGGAAGTTAAGAGAGAAGAAAAAGAAAGATAGAGGAATGGCAAGAAAGATATGAGAGGGATGAATCAAGTGAAAAGAAAAAATAAAGTGCAAGGAAGGATGTCACGTTGTTGAGAGACGAAACTTTCACTCCTTTTCCAACCATGTGCAATCCGACAACGAGGACGTCATCGTGCCTCGTAGTTATATTTCTTTTTGCCCTTGCACATGTCCACCATTCTAAATCTTTTCATCCTTGATATCCTTACATATGGTTTAATTCTCATGGTCATTGGCTTTGAAAGGTAAACAACCATTAGAGGAAGTTCTTAGTTTGACAATACTTGTGTTGATTTTGCTAGCCATACCTATAGCTCCACTTTACATATTATATAAGAGACTTATGGGAGGTGAGAGTTTTATGAAATGGTTTAGGATAGCCACCTCATATGAGCGACATGTGAGAGCTTGGAGAAAGGTTTTTGTCTAAAACTTGTTGCAGGAATTTTATTTTTGAAAATCATGAAAACCCTCCAATGGAAGCAAAGAAGTAAGCATGGCTGAAATTGAAGACCTCGAGTGAAGAGTTTGAGTTGTGGGGTAAATCTTGGCGTGGTAATAATTCTAAACGCCCATGTTTATGTATGATGATCGACGAGTAAGATCTAAGCATGGGGAAGATGTTGGCGGTGTATTTTGGTACACCAAACATGTTCATTACACTTTGGTTTGAATTTGTTTATGGAACTCACCCGCCACTAGGCACACTAATCATATAACAAGTTCATCTTTGTGCATGCATTTGGAAGTGTTATGTTTATGCGGAAAACATGGACATAAAGGATGGATTCACAACAAGTTCAAAGGAGCAATTAAGGAGTCTTGTTCGTGTTCATGAGCTTGATGAAATCATTTCCAATGGTGGCAAGGACCGAAGTGCTACAAAGGAACATCCCCGGGGATTGAAGCGTAAAAGACCGGACTTCATGCAAGGAAAACCTCCATCTTGGACGTGAGGATGACATCGTCAAAATAGTGCAAGTGGAGGGGGCAAAGTGCATAAATGCATGAGGACCCACGGGAGCGAAGGGACGACCGAGTCGGGCTAGGATGGGCCCGGGCCGGTCGGCCCAAGCCGGTCGGCTCCGGCCCGGGCCCTAGGGTCGGTTCGGCCCCCCTTTCCTTGCACACCGAAGGATCTTCAACCCTAAGTCCCCGGAGGCACCGCCATTCACATGGAAGAGAGCCATTCGCACCGATAGGCCATGCACAAGCTAGAGAGAGAGGAGGGAGATCTTCGGAGGAGGATCACTCATCTCGAAGGAAGCACCCACAAGTGGAGAAGAGGGAAGACACCGTCGAAGCGTCACAATGATCAACGGTGCCATGTCTAGCACCTTGATGGGGTAATCTTTTCATTTGTCCATGGGTTGTAATAGATCTTGAGATCTAATTGTTACTTTGTTGGAATATCTATCTATCATCTTGTGTTGAATATGCTTTCATGATTAAGGTTAGCTACCATGCCATAAAGGGAGTAAGGGCCCTAATGTTCCCTTGGATCCATTCAATATGTCGTGTCCATCATAGGTCTAGTCACGAATACCTCCGCGTAGTGACAGTACGGGGGGAGGGAAAGGGCGAAACCGTGGTCACAACCCCCAATAGATTATATCACACCCCGAAATTTCCACCGAGGATGTGAATAGAAAGAATAATTAAATAACAATTTTCTCATAATTTTAAAATTTTTCCAAAATTTATTTTCTTTACGGGGAATAAAGTATAGAGAAAACCTTTGTTGTTTTTCGAAAATTAAATAAATGGTTTTGTGTGTTGCATTCATGCCGATGCATCTTGGTGCTTCTTGAGTGCTAAAGGTTTCAAAAATTGCGCCTAGGTGTTGTCCAAACTCTTCTAAGAATTTTCCGAACTTTTTTAGAATTTATTCTCATTTTCCGTGAGCTATTTCTATTTAATAGAAGGATCTAAAATCTTTTTCGTGAACTCCAAATATTTTATTTGGGTTGTTCGTGTTCCAATCTATCTCCGAGAATTTTCCTGGAATTTTCGGAGTTTTTTGAGTATTTTTTGTGCTTTAAAACATTTTCTAGGATTTCCTGGAAATGTTTTCGCATTGAAAATTAAATTCAGCAAATGAAACAAAACCTTTCTTTTCATTTGGTCCAAGCCCATCCGCGGAAGTCCGCCCGTGCCCCCTTATCTCTTCCGCCAGCCGCCGCGACCACCTCAACTTCCGCAGCCCCCGCCTCAACATTTGGCCCAAATATAGCCCGACCGGCCTCCCTCCTCTCACGGTCACTAACAAGTGGGTCCCGGCCGTCATCCCCGAGCTCCGGTCGAGGCCAGCCCGGACTCGGAGTCCGCCGCCTCGTTCGCCTCGTGCGCGTGCCCCTAGGGTGGGCCCGCACGCCAAGAAACCCTTGGCCCCTTTATAAGCGACCGCCACCATCCGGGGACGGGTTCCCAAAACCCTAGCCACCTTGCTCGCCCGTGTCGCCGTCGGACACTACCGGTCCGCCGCCGCCTCGGTCCGCCACCGCGGACGCCCGCCGGAACCAACCAAGGACACCGTGAAGTTCGCGACACCGAGCCGGACATCCGCCGCCCCTCCCCGTCGCCGGAAGACCACCCGTGCGCCGTTGCCGCTTGGGCAAAGCCGAGCCGGTGAGCTCGCCACCTCCATCGTCCACCGGGCCAAGCCGAGGTCGCCGTGAGGTTCACGTGGACGTGCTGCACCTCCTCAGCCCCTCATCGTCGCCAATCGATCACCGGAACACCGCCACCGCCATGAGCCGCCGTCAGAGCTTCTGCTCTCCGTCGCCGATCGTCCTCCGCCCGTCCCTTCGACCGGTGAGTGTCCCTCCGTGTTCCCCGTGGTCTCCTCTTTGTTTTCCACCGCTCACCCGATCTCCTAGCCCTCCAGGTCGCCGGCGCCGCCACCTCCCCGGCGTCGCCGCCCCTTGTTCTCCTTTGTCCGGAGGCAAGGGATGACTCCGCCTTTTTTGCACCCGGCCCCCGGAGTATCCCGTAATTTGTCTTTTCTTTTGTGTCTAGAGATCTTGCGTAAAACCCCCCGTATATTTTAGACCTTCACAACCGGATCCAACCCGAGGCTCTTTTTGAGCTCTAACTTTAGCTTTAGATCTTTTAGCGAGCACTATTCAATGTGCCTTGCAAAGTTCCTCTCCGCACCCCCCGAGATCTACGGTTATTCACGACTAGGTCCTTCCAATCTTGTTTAATGCATAGATCTTTTGTTTTAGCTCCATTTTAATCCGCTCAAAATGCGTTAGGTCCATAATAAAGCGAAGCACGCTTTAGTGGTGTGTTTTCATCTTGTTTGTTTTCTAAAAATAAATTTAATATTAATTTAGATTAATGCTTCATAAATATGCCTTTCCTAAATAAAAGCTATATAGATCTATACACCACTTTTCATAATAAAATTTAATTTGATTAATGTTTATCTCACATGCTTTTGTAAATAAAATCTAATTAGATCTTTTTCCCGGTTTTCCATAAGTCAAATAATAATTTGCTTAATGGTTAATTAACTTTTATAATTTAAAGTTGATAGGGCTCTTACATCGGCTTTTGTAAATAAATACTAATTTTGATTAATACCAATGTAATGTTGCTTTTAATAAAACATGATCTACCCACAAAGCTACGCTTAGATTATTCATATAGTTTATCTTTTCTAAGTTAAAAGTTTAATCGGTATAGTTTATACATAAACATTTATGAATAAAACATGACTAGGTTCTTTCTTCTACGGTTTTGCAAATAAAATTAAATTTGCTTTAGTTAACTTAGGGTACTTTTTCTTTATGAATATACCCTATACATATGTTTTGCTAATTAAAACGAACCTAAGCTTATAGTCTTTCGTGATCATGAATGCAAACCATTCGTTAATCGTTCTTTATTAAGCTCTGTCTCGGTGTTCTTTGTTTCCTCGCTAGTAAATCCTTTCCTAGTTGTTTCTCGGTGAGTCGGCTTCGTTCTTTTAATTCTTTGTGATCCAATCTTTAACATCTAGCTAGTTCATAAATCAGCTATGTTCTTGTGTCTAGTCTTCCGCACCTATCTTCTTTTAGAGCCAATCTAGCTATCTCTTCTCTACCATCATCGGTTCGGCTTACCTTTGTTTAGTGTTGTCCCTTCGGTCTAGTTCTCTTCGTAAACTAGTTTTCCTAAGCCCACCTTAAGGTTTTCTTGTGCGCTTGATAGTTCGTTGCTACCGTTCTAGTTTGTTTCCCTTAACCCCGTGCGTTAGCATGTCTATCACCTGTTACTTGTTTTTACATCAAAGTTGCATGTTAATCTTGACTAATATTTATTTCATTACTTTTACAAATAAAAGTGCCTAGGTTCTATCCCGGTTTTCATAAGCTTGGATTTAATTTGGTTAATTCCTATTTATAACTAGTTTTTTTATAGTAAAAGATGTTAGAGTTAAACATCGCTTTTCATAATAAAGTCAATACGCCTAAATGCCTTTTCAATATTAAATATATTTAGTTGAACACATGACATAAAGTTACTCGCCTAGATATCTTTTATTTGCTTTATCTTTCTGAAGTTATTGTTAATTTTACATAACTTCTACTCGAATGTTATAAATAAAATATGATTAGGTTTATTGTGATTTCTTTAACTAAATGTAAATGGTTTAATGGTAACATAGAGTATTTCTCCGAAATATTCTTTCGCATGATTTCTTAATTAAGATATGCCAAGCATATAGTCTCTTGTTTTTTTGATAATGATCTCATGGTAGATTCGAGCTTAATTTTGTTCTCGGTGTTTCCCTCGTTCATGCGTAACCAATAGTATCGAGCCTATCTCTTAGTGCGCTCTTTTAAAGCTTTTCTTTTGGTTGGTGTATTGTTCTCGGTGTGTTTGTTTGTTTGCTCCGTATGCTTGTGCCCGATGATTGATGCGAGTAGAAAGAACGTTATTCGAGAGCTTTGGAGAGCATGAAGATGAAGAATTCGAGCAACATCACTACTCCGGTTAAAGGCAAGCGTGCGGTTCCTATCCTAATAATTATTTAATCACTCATTGCATTGCTATGCATTAATTTTGATGGTTCCTATTAAGGATGACTAGCCTCTTTTGACCATTATCTTGAACCTGGTTTTAATTAATTCGATGGTAGATATTGCTTAGTTTGCTCAACCGGGTTGGTGCTAATCAACGGGGTTATCTATTTATGCTCTATGTTCCTTTATGATAATTTTAATACAAGATCACCATGATTAATCGGAATATGGAGAACCACCCGGAAAACAAGACACCCACAAGAACTAAACGGGCACTGGTCTTAGCCAATAAATTAGGAACTTTAGCTTGGGGTGATCTTACCTGATAAGGACAAGGGATCGGCGATACTTCGGGTTATGTACTTGCTCTAGCAGGGGGTTGGGTGAGTTCTTTATTCTATGGTGGGGTATCGACCTGCTAGGGGACTTTATACCTTGCTAACTAATTCGGACCTTGTAGGTCACAACTTGTTGGAGAACCTTTGTAAAGGCCTTGTAGCGTCCCTATGCAGCCACACCTCGGCAGTGTGGTATGGTGCCCGATCGGCATCGCATGGTTGGGTTCAAAGTTCTTCGGAGCTTTTACGCTGCTTGTGGTGAAAGTGTACAACCTCTCGCAGTGTAAAACTAATCGATTAGTCGTGCTCACGGTCAAGAGTGGCCCGGACCCTCCATGATAACCGAACTTGAAGATGGACTTAAATTGTGGTTTCCGGTTCTCTTAGCCATATGCTTATGGCGTATCTTATCTGTCCCTTTATGCTTAATGTGAGATGGTATATACTTATACTTGCTAGTTAATAGGTGCTAATAAAATTTGATCAATTAAAATGCTAAATGCTTATAGCCCAGTCCACTATAAAGCCTTTGCATTCATTCTTTCCCCCACACTTGCCGAGTATGACAAGTGCTCACTCTTGCTATAAACAATGTTGCTCGAAGGAGGAAGCTCCTTTGAAGATGTTGCTTGGTTCTAGGCGTACGCAACCCCCGGCTCGATTGCTTGTGGAGTTTGGTGCCTTCGTTTCCGTGATTAAGCGTAAATCTCCCGATAATCTTTCTTATTCTTATGTGATACTTTTTTCGTATTCACTTTTATGTCACTATATGCATGAAACTTGATCCTAGCATGCATATAGTTATGCACTTGGTTTTCTTTGGAAGAACAGGTGTGACAGAGTGGTATCGTAGCCGTATCGACCGTAGGACGCGAGCCTAGATAGTAATGGTCGTTTCTTAATGTTTCCTTTTATCTAAAATTCATCACTATCTTTCCCTTGAGCTCGTGATGAATATTCTCGCTCCTTAAACCATATCCTTCGTCAATCCTCTTTGATAGCTCACCTTTGACCGTCACATTTTCATTTACACATCATTGTTTTGCAAATGGTTATGACCTCTACCGTGTCTATTTATTTACTCTTCCCTTGGTCTTGATCTTGTCTCTCTTTTCCACTTCTCTCAAGCAATTCCACCAATAAGTCAAAAGGTGAATTGTTACCCTTAACATTCTAACTGTTCGCGCAACTCTCCAACACATCGGCGCTGTTTTAATTCTTTCTCGAGCTACAAAACTCTGATTGAAATGAAATCAGTTGGGTTAGTTCTTAAATTTCATAATTGATGTTCTTTAAAAAAATTTAGCCATATCCAGTATATATTCCAGGAGCCTCGCTTGAAACATTGGAGCTATACAAATCTGTAAACCCTGGTGACCTAGTTACCTTCATTATTGTATAATCTCGGGCTATGGACCTCCGATTGAGGTAAATCCAATTGGAGTAGTTCAGGAATTTCATAAGATTCACTCTTTCCAAAATTCATTAATTTTGGTTGCATATACAGAGAGTTATGCCCGAAACTTCGGAGGTTCTCGAATCTGTCAACACTGCTGACATAGCCATCTTGTTTAATTCATATCTCGAGTTCTAAACCTGCGATTGAGGTGATTCCGTTTGGGATGAACTCATAGTTTCGTACTCCTTGATCTGGGAAAAATCCATTACTTATGGATATCCTTGATGGGAGCCACATCGGATCTATTAGGAGGATACCCTCTGACTTTATTAACAATGTGTAGTTCATTCCCTTAACCTTGTCTTGTTTGGTGAAGTTCTGTGCTTGCATGATGATGCTTGGTTTTATGACATTGCTTGTGTTGGTTCTTTGAAGTGAGTGTTGGTGTATTGTGGATCTTATATTTGCAATGACATCAGTTGCTTAGTTGGGTTCTTCTTTTGTATCTTCCACCTCCTTGCTCTTCCCGTTCTTTCTCTCTACTCTTCGCCTATCTCTTCGATGCAATCACAAATACCCGGTCGATGGAGAGATCCAACACAAATCATGAAGATAAAGATAATGAAGGGGACATCAACATTCCTCTTGCAACCTCATCATGGGAACACAAGATGTTGGAGTATATGGCTGCACAAACTCGGGTTTTGCAAGCAATGGCCCAAACCATGGTTAAGATTCATCGATCCATTACGGAGAAAGCTTCACTCCCTAAAGACCACAATACCGTCACCATGATAACCATCAAAACATGACTCCTCCACCATTTGATAAAGAGAAGCTATCGGCTATGCGGACTCAAGTCTTACAAGGAATGATGCAACCTAGCACAACCTACTTTCGTAATGAGATGTCCAAAGACGAAATTCCCATTGGGACGGTGAAAAGGCAAGTTCTTTGAAGCATGGAATAATCAATGAAAGAAAAAGAAGCATGAAGCACCGAAACTAACCATGGAGAAACAACACGAGGTTAACAAGGCTCGGATATGTGTACGTGTGGTGAGCACCATGGTCTTTCATGTCCTCGAAGGAAGCCGAGGACCATGTGTGGTTCGAGGACCGGTGGATGGTCGCTTCCTTATGTGATGAGTGATTGACAATGTTGTGTGGACTGATTTTTGGCTAAGTATTGCAGGTGCAGGTTGCGACTAGACTGGTGTTGGTGCAGGTGAAGAACAAGTGCGAAAGGTCATCGCCGGTGAGGCCTCCAGGTGTGGAGAAGACAAGTAGGCTTCGTTCGAGGGACCCGGTGGCCGACGTGGGTCAAGTGCCGGCCGCATGGTGGCATGAACAGCAAGATGAAGTCATGGACGGTTTCTTGGTTGAGCCTCAAAACCAAGGTCGAGCCGGGACTACGTGGGAACCGAGTCATGAGTGGAGATTGGCGGAGGCTACACCGAGTTCGCGGGGTTTCAAGTGGTTCACCAGAAAACCACTGGGTTCCTTGGTTGATCCACAAAGCCAAGACCGAAGAACCGAAGAAGGTGCTGCAGTAGTGCCAGACCGGTCTGACCGATGGGTACCGGTCCGACCGGTGGGGAGCACCGGTCTAATCGGTGTGCGACGACGCAGTCTGGAATCTACGAAGCGGAGGACACGCGTCGGGATCACAAGGCTTGCGTCGAGGCTACGCGGGGTGCGGTCGCCGGCATCCGTCCGATGGTGAAGACATGAAGACTTCCAAATCCGCCCTTGAGGGGCTTGTATCCCTAGTTATTAGGAAAGGGCATTTTAGACATTCGGTTGCCTCCATATAACCCAAGAGGTGAGAGGATGGCAGCCAACTCTTGGAACCCTAGCTCATTTGTTTTCCCATTTTCCTTCCTATTTTCCTTAGGTTTTCCATAGGACTAGCAAGAGAGCTTCATGGAGAGATCTTGTTGAGAGGGATGGATGATCGGGCGGCTTGCTAGACCTTGTATGAACCTTTGTTTCATGTATAGATGATTCGGCGTGGTTTTCAAGGTTCGGATGTGTTTTCCCCGGTTGTTCTTGATGGTGATTTTCGGAGCCCTCTCTTGGTGATTTCTTTGGGTTGTTTTCGGGACCTTTCTCTTGGTGATTTGATTGGGGAAATATGTGGGAACCCTTCGTGGTTCTTTGGGCCGTGATTCCCCTCCCAAATCCGTGAGTAAAGGTGCTCGATTTTGGGGTTTCTTGAGTTCTTGGGTTGGAAGTGCTCTTGGCGGGATTTCCTTGATTCCTCCTTTTTGAACAAGTTTTGGTGGGATTAAGCTTGGCTATGGACTCTTCATGAGGTGTTCCTAATATCCCCAAAGTCTTGTTCAAGTCCGTGGAGCGATTCGGGAGATCGAGGTTTGGATTTGGGGGAGTTGACCCGCGGGTCTTTGTTCATCTCGAGTCGCCCGTGCTACACCGGTCCGACCGGTGCTCTTGGCTCGGTCCGACCGGTGCAACCCTCGATGGGATTTTGCTCGGGTGAACATCTTGGTGTGTTCGCCGTTGTCTCGTGGTGCCGCCTGTTTCGAGTTTGGGTCGGTTTGGTGGTCGGTTGGCTCGTTTGTTGCCTTGGGGGCTTTCGCCGTGATCGGTCCGACCGGTGTGTCTCACCGGCTCGATCGATGTAGAGCCACTTAGTGAAAGTTGCTCGGTTTCACCAACGGGGACCGGTCGATCGGTGGTGCTCACCGGTCCGACCGGTGTGGGTCTGTAGACTCGAGGTTTGGTGTTCCGCCGCGTTCTCGAGTTGGAAGGTTGTGTGTTGGTTCCTAGGTCCGGTGGCACTCCGGTGGCTACGTCGGCTTGGCCAACTTGGGTAATGAGTCGGAGACGTGTGTTGGAAGCCTTGTTCATCTTGTTGGAGTTTCGTCTCCTTCGAGAAGATTTTTTATCGGCTCCCATTCACTCCCCCCTCTCTGCGGTTCGCCGTATCGGTCCTTCAAGTGGTACCAGAGCCGGTTCGGGTCTTTGTTGACTCTAACCAGTCTAAGATCCAAGGATGGCGTACCAGGAACGGGGTTCGGGTCCTCCACACTTCGATGGCAAGAACTACCAGATGTGGAGTAAGCGGATGGGTGCGTTCCTCCGCGGAAAGGGTCAGATCCTTTGGGATGTCACGGTGGACACAGGCTATGTCCAGTCGATGGACTTCCTCGCTCCAGGATCGAGGGACAGATTCGACGCCAACAATAAGGCGGTCGACTACTTGTTTCGTGCTTTGTGTCAGCCTGAGTTCGATCGGGTGCACACCGAGCACTTGGCTTGTAGAATTTGGACGGTGCTAAAGGAGGCTCATGTTGGGAATGCCCAGGTTCAGGCACGGATGTATGCGACCTACCGGAGAGAGTACGAGAACTTCACTCATCTCCCCGGTGAGTCCATCGATGCCTTGTTTCAGAGGTTCACGGTGGTTGTGAACAACATGAGGGCCAATGTGGACGTGCTCCCGTACGATAATCATGATAGAGCGGTCAAGCTCTTACACTCTTTGGATCGTACGATTTGGGGTGGAAAGTTCGAGGCCATTGTGGAGTCGAGAGAAGTATGACACTCGACGGTGAATGAGCCGTTCTCGAAGCTCAAGTCGGTCGAGGTGGATAGGGGCATGACCGCCAAGCTCGAGGGTCCGACCGATTCCCATAGTCTTGCTCTCGTTGGTGGCTCGAAAGGAAAGGCTAACACTAACCCATCCATCGGGATGTTCTCTTTGTCCTCTTTGATGTCTATGCCGGATGAGGAGTTCGATGTGCTTGGAGAGGACGAGCCGGCGCTCCCGACGAGGCGGTTCGAGAGGCCGCACGAGAACCGAGTGAACATGAGGAGGAACACGAGGACATGCTTCAAGTGCGGCAAGGCCGGACATCATTTCACCGAGTGTCCGAAGGTGAAGAACCACGACAAGCACAAGTTCAAGGACAAGAGGAAAAAGTCCAAGAAAAAGGATCATGGACATGGGAAGAAGACACAATCTCGAGAGAAGATGAAGAGATCAAGCGACATCGAGTCCGATTCCGAGGACACATCTTCAAGCGCGAGTGATGAAGACGAAGAGGATGACAAGAAGAAGAAGAAGAAGAAGAAGAAGAAGAAGAAGAAGAAGAAGAGGAAGAAGAAGAAGAAGAACCTCGGCAAGTATCTCAACGGTCTTTGTGTGACAGGCCTAAGCCTCAAGGATGACTTCTGCGGCATGGCTCGCAGTTCGAGCGGCAAGAGAAGCCGGAAGGACGCCTCGGACTTGGATTCCGAGGATGAGGTATGTGATGAGCTCTCTTCTTTGCGCAAGGAGAATGAGGAGTTGGTTGGCTTGCTCGATAATCGCGATCACATGCTTAGAGAGGCTAAGAAGCTTAGGAAGCGCCTCCGATCTTTGCTTGAGGATGCTAGGACTAGAGTGGGCGAGCTAGAAACACGGGTTCTTGATAGCAAGATTGAAATTGATTCTCTTAAGGCTAGCCTCGTTGTTTCGATGAGAATGATTGTGCTTGAGTGCTCTGCTTTCCTAGCCGACTTGACCGATCTTAGGGAGAGGTATGCCTCCAAGTGTGAGGAACTAGATGTGCTTAGGGTTGAGTTGGGTGAGCTACAATCCGACCCACTTTGCTCGGTGCTTGCACTTCTTGCCCTAGTTTGCATGAGAAAATTGCTTGAGCTCCGTTCTCGCATTGTTTCGCTTGAGGCCGATTTGAAAGTGCCTATTCCTACTTCTTGCTCTACATGTGAGTTGCATGCTATGAAGAATTTGGACCTTGCAAAATGTGTTGGTCGCTTGCAAGATGAGAATGATAAGTTGCGTGAAGCGCTGAGTTGGTTGTCGAGTCAAGAACCTCAGCTTGGTATGATGATTGCTAGCCGTAAGCGCTTTGACCGTTGGGCCTTGGGAATGGATAAGGTTGGTGAGGGCGGTGGTGAGAGAGAAAAGAAATTTGGGAATGTTTCGGATCCACCACAACCCACACCCAAAGACAAGGTTGCATCCAAGCCAAACCAACCAAGAGAAAAAGCTGAGTGAGAAGGGAAGTGAAACGCCTAGTGAGAAACCAAGTGAGAAGCCTTGTGAAGAGCCTCACCCCAAGCCTAAGCCCAGATCAATTTGTTTCCATTGTGAGTTTTGTGGAAAGGATGGTCACAAGAGAGCGTTTTGCTTCAAGAGGAAGCGTGAGGAGAGAATGGCGAAGGAGTGGGCTAACAAGGACAAGTACCACCCTTCCGTTGGTGTACTTGAGCCTCTTGTGCAGTTGCCCAGGGCCAAGGAGAGTGTGAGGACAGTTCGGGCTTGGGGAGAGCCGAAGGCTGTTGGAGGTGTTGCTGCCTAGGCTACACCGGTCAGACCGGTGAGGGGCACCGGTCAGACCGGTGCGGCCCAGACGAGCGGCGGCTCGGGTTTCGTGCTCGTACGGTGCGAGTTTTGGTTCGGAGTTCGTGGTTCTGGTGGTTGGGCTGGAAAGTTTGCAGGAGGTCAGTTTGCTAGGCATTCTCCTCCTCGTGCTCAATACGGGGATGGGAGGATCCGTAGTTTTGAGAAGGAGAGGAGGGACAACCCACGAGTTTTCTTTCGTGGTTTTGGTCCTCCTCCAAGTAGAGAGGTTTGGTTACCTCATGGTGGATACCGTGGTGGTGTTCGTGGAGGTAGCTTTGGTAGGAAAGATGGTTTGGCTTGTGCTAACCCCACTTTCGAGCAAATGGCTAGGCATTGGCTTTACACTTTTGGAACTAACCCCGGTGTTGAGTTGTTTGCTCGCTCTCTCTCTTGGTTTTGAGTTGCAGGTGGATGGCCCGGAGAACATTTGGTTGATATCGGGGGTGGTTCTTCGGCTTCATATCCCGGTGGTGACATGAAGGTGCATCACTTTCGGGGATGGTGGACAAGGATGAGTGAATTGTGAAGAAATGATAAAGGTAAGTGTATTTGTGACCTTCGAGTGTGTGGCCTTGGTCAAGCCACTTGGTTTGTTTTTCTCGTTCTCTATCTCATGTGTGTAGGGTGAGCTTTGTACGCTCTTTGACCCTAGTGCATGTGTTTAGGGGGAGCTTGTGAGTTTTGTGTTCTTTTGCTCTTTTGCCCGTGGTGTCGAGCCCTTTTTTGCCTCCCCTCAAGGAGCCGGTGGTTTGTGAGCTTTGTGTGTGGGAGCTCCTTTGTATCATATGTATAGCTTTCCTTTATTGATTTCTTGCATTTGGCATGGCATATGTAACATGATGTATAGGAATCCTTGTATCTTAGATTACATGCATTTTGTATCATATGCATTGGATAGGAAAAGCTTCTCCTATATACATTGTTCACCATGGAAAGAGATATATGTCTTTGTGAGCTTGTTTGGTATGCTATGGTTAGTTTGGCTTTGCTCTTGATGATTTTGTTGAATAATCCATGGTTGATAGCTATGTTTTTGAAAATGTCACATGTATGCTCTCTCATGTGTAAATGCCTTTATATGATCTTGACATGTTTTAGTGGCTTTGCTATGCTTAATTTGTGGTTGAATAGCTAGTTTATTGATCATATGGGGCCAAAGGCTCATTTGCCATCATGAATGTTTAGCCCTCTTGCTTCATCTTGTGGAGGGGCATAAGTTCCTTTTTGTCGCAAAGACATTTCATGTACCAATTACGAATCTGAAAATGAAATGTAAAATGCTTGGAAATGTGCTCCCATGTCATATGTGCTGAATTTAATTTGCTTTGGGTGCTAAACCGTTGCATGATGCCTACCAATGAGAAGTCTCATACATAGAAGTAGGCACATGGCTCGGTGGCTTTGACATGACATGAGGTGCTTGTGGGTGTTTGTGATGGTCTTATGATTAGAATGGGTGTCATAGCATGAAGTTTACGTGGCTTTGCCATTTTGGTATGTTTTGATCATGTTTAGGACTTATCTCATGAGAGGCAAGTTTTTCGCAAAATTGCCCAAATCCATCTTAGCTTTATCCAATGGTTGTGCAACTTGGTGATCATGTAGTTGAGATCGATACGAAGCCGTAGAGTATCTAACTTGCTCATTTGGACATTTGTAGCATCCTATGTTGAATTTTGTCTATTTGAGAAGCTCTAGGTTGCAAATTTTGCATTTTTGTCTTGATTCATGCATTGCCAACAAGGGGGAGAAGTTTGAGCTTGAAATAGCTTGCTTGGATGCATTTAGAAGGTTTTCGGGTGGTTTCGAGCCATTTCGGGGTTTCGTTGTGCACCGGTCCGACCGGTGAGGAGCACCGGTCCGGCCGGTGTGAGTGCCGATCCCGTGCACATGTTAGGCATCGGTCCGACCGATGGTGATGACCGGTCCGACCGGTGTGAGCTAAAGTTGCTTTGCGCCTGCCCCGTTTTCGCTTGGTTTGCATGCATTTGTCCAGGGGGAGGTGCATTGGTTCGGGGGGAGCTTGCATGTGTGCGGGGGAGCTCTTTGTGGTTTTTCGAGCTTTGTTTCGGTGGATTGCGCTCTTTGCTTGAGCTTTGCTTTATCTCGGATGTGTCGAGCCATTGCCCTTGCCTCGGGGGTCCGAGACCGGTCTTCTTCAAGTGATCTTGCTCTTTGCCTTTGTTTGGCTTTCGATCGCTTGTTGAAGTTTCTTTTTGTTCATTTCTTTTCTTTATCTTTTCTCTCTTGTTACTTTTCTCGTGGGTGTTGTCAATGCACTCATCAAGGGGGAGATTGAGGACCATGTGTGGTTCGAGGACCGGTGGATGGTCGCTTCCTTGTGTGAACGTTGTGTGGACCGATTCTTGGCTAAGTATTGCGGGTGCGGGTTGCGGCTTGACCGGTGTTGGTGCGGGTGAAGAACAAGCGCGAAAGGTCGTCGCCGGTGAGGCCTCCGGTGTGTGGAGAAGACAAGTAGGCTTCGTTCGAGGGACCCGGTGGCCAACGGGGTCAAGTGCGGGCCGCATGGTGGCATGAACAAGCAAGATGATGTCATGGACGGCTTTCTTGGTTGAGCCTCAAAACCAAGGTCGAGCCGGGACTACGTGGGAGCCAAGTCATGAGTGGAGATTGGCGGAGGCTACACCGAGTTCGCGGGGTTTCCGGTGGTTCACCGAGAAAAATACCGGGTTCCTTGGTTGATCCACAAAGCCAAGACCGAAGAACCGAAGACGGTCGTTGCCGCAAGAAGGCGGACCGGTCCGACCGGCCGGTGGGTCCGACGGTCCGGCCGGTGGGTACCGGTCTGATCGGTGGGGAGCACCGGTCGACCGGTGTGCGACGACGCAGTTCGGAGACTTCGAAGCGGAGGACACGCGTCGGGATCGCATGGCTTGCGTCGAGGCTACGGAGGGTGCGGTCGCCGGCATCCGTCCGATGGTGAAGACATGAAGACTTCCAAATCTGCCCTTGAGGGGATTGTATCCCTAGTTATTGGGAAAGGACATTTTAGACATTCGGTTGCCTTCATATAACCCAAGAGATGAGAGGATGGCAGCCAACTCTTGGAACCCTAGCTCATTTGTTTTCCCATTTTCCTTCCTATTTTCCTTAGGTTTCCCATATGACTAGCAAGAGAGCTTCATCGAGAGATCTTGTTGAGAGGGATGGATGATCGGGCGGCTTGCTAGACCTTGTATGAACCTTTGTTTCATGTATAGATGATTCGGCGTGGTTCCTCAAGGTTTGGATGTGTTTTCCCCGGTTGTTCTTGGTGGTGATTTTCGGAGCCCTCTCTTGGTGATTTCTTTCGGGACCTTTCTCTTGGGGATTTGATGGGGGAAATTTGTGGGAACCCTTCGTGGTTCTTTGGGCCGTGATTCCCCTCCCAAATCCGTGAGTAAAGGTGCTCTATTTTGGGGTTTCTTGAGTTCTTGGATTGGAAGTGCTCTTGGCGGGATTTCCTTGATTCCTCCTTTTTGAACGAGTTTTGGTGGGATTAACGTTGGCTATGGACTCCTCATGAGGTGTTCCTAATATCCCCAAAGTCTTGTTCAAGTCCGTGGAGCGATTCGGGAGATCGAGGTTTGGATTTGGGGGAGTTGACCCGCGGGTCTTTGTTCATTTCGAGTCGCCCAGGCTACACCGGTCCGACCGGTGCTCTTGGCCGGTCGACGGTGCAACCCTCGGTGGGATTTTGCTCGGGTGAATGTCTTGGTGTGTTCGCCGTTGTCCCGTGGTGCACTTGTTTCGAGTTTGGGTCGGTTTGGTGGTCGGTTGGCCCTGTTTGGTGCCTTAGGGGCTTTCGTGCCGTGGATCGGTCCGACCGGTGTGTCTCACCGGTCGACCGATGTAGAGCCACTTAGTGAAAGTTGCTCGGTTTCCACCAGCGGGACCGGTCTTATCGATGGTGCTCCCACCGGTCCGACCGGTGTGGGTCCGTAGACTCGAGGTTTGGTGTTCCGCCGCGTTCTCGAGTCGGAAGGTTGTGTGTTGGTTCCTAGGTCCGGTGGCACTCCGGTGGCTATGTGGGCTTGGCCAACTTGGGTAGTGAGTCGGAGATGTGTGTTGGAAGCCTTGTTCATCTTGTTGGAGTTTCTATCTTCTTCGAGAAGAATTTTTATCGGCTCCCATTCACCCCCCCCCCTCTCGGTTCGCCGTTTCGGTCCTTCGAAGCTAGTCTTATGACAGCAGAAGCTCACCAACATAACCTTATAGATATCAATAAGCATAGGATGTTGTCCACCTAAGACCCAACTCAAGAAGAAGGTTCTCAAGCTGAAGGTCATCCTCAAACCCTAAACCTTGATGATTGGATTATAACTTGCAAGGAATACAAACCTGGTAGACGCAAGCGATCTAATAAACAAAATCGTAGAACAAGACGTGAGAAGAAGTTATCACATCTAGGGGCGGATAATGGTACCGAACCCGGTTCCGACAAACCCCAGCCTAAGATTGTGTGACCTATATATGTCACTCCTATCAAGAAGAATCCTGATGCACAAGTTGATCTACCAAGGACTATGATGGAGCAAAGTGAAGAGTGGAGAAATCACAATGATAGAAGAATGGGTAAGTCATAAGTGGGACTAGAGTATATATTCCTACACAAGTCCAATGAGCTATGGAGAATAGAAGAGCATGTTTTGCTTGTGTAAGGAAGGTTTGTATGAAGAAAGTAGATAAGCTTTGGATAATACCCGCATGAGACTTTGTTTCTTGCTAGCCTTTCTCGAATCTCGGGACGAGATTCCTTTTAAGAGGGGTAGAGTTGTCACACCTTGAAATTTGTAATTTCAGCATGTGAATAGAAAGAATAATTAAATAACAATTTTCTCATAATTTTAAAAATTTTCCAATATTTATTTTCTTTACGGGGAATATAGTATAGAGAAATCCTTTGTTGTTTTTTGGAAATTAAATAAATGGTTTTGTGTGTTGCATTCATGCCGATGCATCTTGGTGCTTCTTGAGTGCTAAAGGTTTCAAAAATTGCGCCTAGGTGTTGTCCAAACTCTTCTAAGAATTTTCCGAACTTTTTTAGAATTTATTCTCATTTTCCGTGAGCTATTTCTATTTAATAGAAGGATCTAAAATCTTTTTCATGAACTCCAAATATTTTATTTGGGTTGTTCATGTTCCAATCTATCTCTCGGGAATTTTCCCGGAATTTTCGGAGTTTTTTGAGTATTTTTTGTGCTTTAAAACATTTTCTAGGATTTCCTTGAAATGTTTTCGCATTGAAAATTAAATTCGGCAAATGAAAAAAACCTTTCTTTTCATTTGGGCCAAGCCCATCCGCGGAAGTCCACCCGTGCCCCCTTATCTCTTCCGCCGGGCCGCGGCGACCCCCTCAACTTCCGCGGCCCGGCTCAAGATTTGTCCCAAATACGGCCCCGACCGGCCTCCCTCCTCTCACGGTCACCGATAAGCGGGTCCCGCCGTCATCCTCGAGCTCTAGCCGAGGCCGGCCCGGACTCGGAGTCCGCCGCCGCGTTCGCCTCGTGCGCGCGCCCCTAGGGTTGGCCCGCACGCCAAGAAACCCTTGGCCCCTTTATAAGTGACCGCCAACATCCGGGACGAGTTCTCAAAACCCTAGCCGCCTTGCTCGCCGCGTGCCGCCGCCGGACACTACCGGTCCGCCACCGCGGACGCCCACCGGAACCAACCAAGGACACCGTGAAGTTCACGACGCCGAGCCGGACGTCCGCCGCCCCTCCCCTCGCCGAATGCCACCCGTGCGCCGTCGCCGCTTGGGCCAAGCCGAGCCGGTGAGCTCGCCACCGTAGCTCGATTCGCCGCCTCCATCGTCCACCGGCCAAGCCGAGGCCGCCATGAGGTTCACGTGGACGCGCTGCACCTCCTCAGCCCCTCATTGTCGCAAATCGATCACTGGAACACTGCCACCGCCATGAGCCGCCGCCGAGGCTTTTGCTCTCCGTCGCCGGCCGTCCTCCGCCCGTCCCTTCGACCGGTGAGTGCCCCTCTGTGTTCCCCGTGGTCTCCTCTTCGTTTTCCCCCGCTCACCCGATCTCCTAGCCCTCCAGGTCGCCGGCGCCGCCACCTCCCCGGTGCCACCGCCCCTTGTTCGCCTCTCGTCCAAGGGTAAGGGATGACTCCGCCTTTTTGCACCCGGCCCACCGTTGTATCCCGTAATTTTTGTCTTTTCTTTTGTGTCCAGAGATCTTGCGTAAAAACCCCCCGGATCTTTTAGACCTTCACGACCCGATCTATCCCGAGGCTCTTTTTCAGCTCTAACCCTAGCTTTAGATCTTTTAGCGAGCACTATTCAATGTGTCTTGCAAAGTTCCTCTGCTACCCCCCGAGATCTATGGATATTCACGATTAGGTCCTTCCAATCTTGTTTTATGCATAGATCTTTTGTTTTAGCTCCATTTTAATCCATTTAAGTTGTGTTAGGTCCATAATAAAGCGAAGCACGCATTAGTGGTGTGTTTTCATCATGTTGGTTTTCTGAAAATAAATTTAATATTAATTTAGATTAATGCTTCATAAATATGCCTTTCCTAAATAAAAGCTATATAGATCTATACACCGCTTTTCATAATCAAATTTAATTTGATTAATGTTTCTCTCACATGCTTTTGTAAATAAAATCTAATTAGATCTTTTACCCGGTTTTCCATAAGTCAATATTAATTTGTCTAATGATTAATTAACTTTTATAATTTAAAGTTGATAGGGCTTTTACATCGGCTTTTGTAAATAAATGCTAATTTTGATTAATACCAATGTAATGCTGCTTTTAATAAAACATGATCTACCCACAAAGCTACGCTTAGATTATTCATATAGTTTATCTTTTCTAAGTTAAAAGTTTAACCGGTATATTTTATACATAAACATTTCGAATAAAAAATGACTAGGTTCTTTCTTCTACGGTTTTGCAAATAAAGTTAAATTTGCTTTAGTTAACTTAGGGTACTTTTTCTTTATGAATATACCCTATACATATGTTTTGCTAATTAAAACAAACCTAAGCTTATAGTCTTTTGTGATCATGAATGCAAACCGAATGTGATCATGAATGCAAACCGTTCGTTAACCGTTCTTTATTAAGCTCTGTCTCGTTGTTTTTGTTTCCTCGCTAGTAAATCCTTTCCTAGATGTTTCTCGGTGAGTCGGCTTCGTTCTTTTAATTCTTTGTGATCCAATCTTTAACATCTAGCTAGTTCATAAATCGGCTATGTTCTTGTGTCTAGTCTTCCGCAGCCTATCTTCTTTTAGAGCCAATCTTGCTATCTCTTCTCTACCAAAGACATCGATTCGGCTTACCTTTGTTTAGTGTTGTCCCTTCGGTCTAGTTCTCTTCGTAGACTAGTTTTCCAAAGCCCACCTTAAGGTTTTCTTGTGCGCTTGATAGTTCGTTGCTACCGTTCTAGTTCGTTTCGGCTTAACCCCGTGCGTTAGCATGTCTATTACCTCGTTACTTGTTTTTACATCAAAGTTCCATGTTAATCTTGACTAATATTTATTTCATTACTTTTCCAAATAAAGTGACTAGGTTCTATCCCGGTTTTCATAAGCTAAGATTTAATTTGGTTAATTCCTATTTATAACTAGTTTTTTTATAGTAAAAGATGTTAGAGTTAAACATCGGTTTTCATAATAAAGTCAATATGCCTAAATGCCTTTTCAATATTAAATATATTTAGTTGAACACGTGAAATAAAGTTACTCGCCTAGATATCTTTTATTTGCTTTATCTTTCTAAAGTAATTGTTAATTTGACATAACTTCTACTCGAATGTTATAAATAAAATATGATTAGTTTCATTGTGATTTCTTTAATTAAATGTAAATGGTTTAATGGTAACATAGAGTATTTCTTTGAAATATTCTTTCGCATGATTTCTTAATTAAAATATGCCAAGCGTATAGTCTCTTGTTTTTTTATAATGATATCACAATAGATTCGAGCTTAGTTCTTCTCGGTGTTTCCCTTGTTCACGCGTAACCAATAGAATCGAGCCTATCTCTTAGTTCGCTCTTTTAAAGCTTTTCTTTTGGTTGGTGTATTGTTCTCGGTGTGTTTGTTTGTTTGCTCCGTATGCTTGTGCCCGATGATTGATGCGAGTAGAAGGAACGTTGTTCAAGAGCTTTGGAGAGCATGAAGATGAAGAATTCGAGCAACATCACTACTCCGGTTAAAGGCAAGTGTGCGGTTCCCTGTCCTAATAATTATTTAATCACTCATTGCATTGCTATGCATTAATTTTGATGGTTCCTATTAAGGATGAATAGTCTATTTTGATCATTATCTTGAACCTGGTTTTAATTAATTTTGATGGTAGATATTGCTTAGTTTGCTCAAATGGGTTGGTTCTAATCAATATGGTTATCTATTTACGCTCTATGTTCCTTTATGATAATTTTAATACAAGATCACCATGATTAATCGGAACATGGAGAACCACCCGGAAAACGGTAAAACCACAAGAACTAAACGGGCACCGGTCTTGGCCAATTAATTAGGAACTTTTGCTTGGGGTGATCTTACCCGATAAGGACAAGGGATCGTCGATGCTTGCGGGGTATGGACTCGCTCTAGCGGGGGGTTGGGTGAGTTCTTTATTCTATGGTGGGGTATCGACCTGCTATGGGACTTTATACCTTGCTAATCGATCCGGACCTTATAGGTCACTACTTGTTGGAGAACCTTTGTAAAGGCCTTGTAGCGTCCCTATGCGGCCACACCTCGGAAGTGTGGTATGGTGCACGATCGGCATCGCATGGTTGGGTTCAAAGTTCTTCGGAGCTTTTACGCTGCTTGTGGTGAAATTGTACAACCTCTGCGCAGTGTAAAACTAATCGATTAGCCGTGCTCATGGTCAAGAGCGGCCCGGACCCTCACATGATAACCGAACTTGAAGATGGACTTAAATTGTGGTTTCGGTTCTCTTAGCCATATGCTTATCTCGTATCTTATCTGTCTATTTATGTTTAATGTGGGATGGTATATACTTATACTTTCTAGTAAATAGGTGCTAATAAAATTTGATCAACTAAAATGCTAAATGCTTATACCCCGATCCACTATAAAGCCTTTGCATTCATTCTTTCCACCACACACGCCGAGTACGACAAGTGTTCACTCTTGGTATAAACAATGTTGCTCGAAGGAGGAAGTCGCTTTGAACATGTTGTCGGTTCTAGGCATACGCAACCCCCAATCGATTGCTTGTGGAGTTTGGTGCCTTCGTTTCTAGGATTAAGCGTAAATCTCTCGATAATCTTTCTTATTCTTACGTGATATCGTTTCTATATTCACTTTTATCTTATTATATGCATGAAACTTGATCCTGGCATGCATATAGTTACGCACTTGGTTTTCTTTGGAAAAACAGGTGTCACAGATTAGATTGGTTTTCATGCTTTAAGCGGTTGCATGTTCGAGTATCATAGACCCATGGGCGAGTGTCTTCTATCTTAATAGCTTAATCGTTCTCTCTAGTGTAGTGTAGTCGTTTTCTAGTTTAACCATAGATAGGGTTTAGGTAAGTTAGTGAGTAGAGGTAGATCAAACGCTTGTAATCCCCTTACTCCACGGATTGACAAGAACCTAGGGAATCCCATGGTGAAGAAGGTGTAGGTCCGTACGCTTGCGGATCGTAGGTGGATACGTCTTTTATCCGTCAACACCCAACAAATAATAAATATCCGTGCCAAAACCCAATGAGTTGAGAGCTTGATCGTCGAAGTCGACGTTCGCTACAAGCCTCTTCTCAAGGCGAGTGAGCTTCTTTTCCTCCTCCTTCGACATGATGATGAATCCATATGTGGAGTACCGCGGAGTGTACGGAGGTGGAGCGGATGATCTTGTTGATGAACAAGGTGGGACGCGACGGCTCCTCCATACGCCCTTGAGGTTTGGTGAACCTCATGGATGAGCTCCTTGTAGCCCTCATGCCACCAAGGAGAAGAGTGTCGCTCCTCCCCGGTGGTGCCGTGTCCTCCTCCATGCTCCGAGGAGACTCGGAACCGAGTGCCTCCTCGAAGGCGTCGTCAAAAAAGGCTTGGACGACGACCCCTTCTTCTTGGTAAAAAGGCTTGCGGTTTTCTTCCACATGATTGCTGCACTCTTCTCTCTAATATAATCCTGGGGTTTTAACCAAGCAACAAGGCACACAAAGTATGGACTTTGAGTGAATTAAGGATGTGATTTGTTGGGAGAAACAAACTTGGGAAGGATGGCTAAGTCTAAGGTGATTACGTACTACAAATTCGAGCACACAAACAGAGAGTTGGATGAGCTGCTTACCTACCGAAGGGGAGCACCGAGGGTGCTTAAATAGGGGGAGGCCGGCCGGCTTGGGCCGACCGGCCTGGGTGGCCTCGTGCCCTCCCCGGCTCCGGTTTCTTCCAAAGACACTCATCTTCACTTTGTGACTTTTATGCCCGCGTGCTCCATGGGTTGCCCTTGCCCAAACTCTCTCATCCACTCCTTTGCATGTATTATTGGTCCTTCCACTTAATGTCTTTGCTCTGAGTCATGTCCATGCTCCTTTGCTTCACATGCCTCTATGATTTTTCTGCAAAACAAGGCCTTGCTGCCCTCCCATGCTTGTCCTTTGCATGTGGCTTTGATGAAAGTTGTTGGAAGAGCATCTTGTGATGCATCATGGTGCATGCATGATTTGTTTAACTAGATTGCCTCACTCTAAGCATGTCTTAAGGGTAAGCACTCCTCTAATTTCGAAAATTAAAAATAAACTTAGAGCTATAAATGAGCTCAGGCATAAATTTAAAGAAGTTTTTAAAGCATTAAAAACAAATGTAAGTCGAAAATATTTTCCGGCTACTTTTATGTCGGTCTCATCGGTATTGTTTGCCTTCATTTGTTGAGAGCAAACTTTTCCTGGCTTGATCATGGGGGCATAGGTTTAGGCTTTAATTTTGGCTAAATGAGGGAGATTTTGGATTAAATGAAATTAAGTGAGGCTTAGAAAAATTTTAATTGTAGAGAAACCAAGGATATAGATTTTTAATCCAACCAAATGTCAAGTTTCTAGGTTCATGTGAGTCCTACCACGTGCTGAAATTTAAATAGCATCTAGGTACAAGTCGTGGCTCTACTCTCATGTTTTTAGCATATAAAACAAGTCAATCATAACATCATAAAGAGGATGAAAGGTTGAGATAGGTTCTGAATTTATTTAGTTTTGGTTTCTTGAAAATAAGCAAATAACACATAGGATGGTTCATGTAAAGGGTTTATGATCTAAGCAAAATATTCAACCAATAATTATGTCTCTAATATTTTTCAACCACTCTAAGTCTAATGTCTTGCGTAGTAAATTTCAAAACTAACTTACTTGAAAAGACTCGAAAAATCTTAAATCGGGTTGTCCTCCCGGTTCTTTGACTCGATGAAACGGGTTGCCTCCCCGCCTAGCGCTTCATTTATAGTCCATGGCTAGACTCTTCACTTGATTACTTCGGATCAACACTCTTTGACGATGTTGCAATCTTGGGTTCCCACTTCCGCACCATCTTGGGCACGAGCTTATTCTCCAGCTTAGTCATCTTTTTGGTCTTCACGGCGGCTTTTGTTCTTTTGTCTTGACGGATGCAACAACTTCTTTGATTTTTTCACTTCCTTCTTCTTTGGCTCTTCCTTCTTCCTTGGTTCTTCCTTAACAACGTGATGATGAGGTGGAACGTATTTAACTTCAATATTGTTGCATACCTCGAGGCGTGGTTAAAACTTGAAGGAACTTCTCTCTCCGTTAATGTCGAACTTGATCTTCCCCTTGCCAACATCAATGGTAGCTCCCACGTTCTTGAGGAAAGGCCTCCCAAGGATGAGTGGTGGCTTCTCTCTCTCTCCCATCTCGAGTACCACAAAGTCGATGGGGATGAAGTGGTGTCCGACCATCACGGGCACATCTTCGGCGATGCCCAAGGTGTAGAGAATGGAGTTATCACCCAACTCCAAGCACATGCTCGTAGACTCCAATGGTAGGCGCGGCTTCTCGAACACATCTCTTGGCATAACACTCACACTTGCTCCAAGGTCGTATAATGCTTTCTCAAACTTGAATGAACCAATGGAACATGGAATCGTCGGGCATCCGGGGTCTTTTTGCTTCTCAAGTTCATTTGCAATAGCGGCACTACATTGCTCGGACATCTTGACATGATCTACCCCGAGTGTTGCTATCTCATATTTAGTTGCTAGAATATCTTTGAAGTAACGAGAATATGTAGGAACTTGAAGGGCATCTAATAACGGCATGTTGATGCTTAACCTACGCACAACCTCCACAAACTTCTCAAAATGATTATCAAGTTTACCTCGGAAGTAGCGTGGCTTGAGTTGCAGTATCTTCGTGTCTTCTCCGGGCATCTCAAACTCGGGCTCTGCGGTGACGATCTCGGTAACTTCTTCCTTAGCAAATCCCTCTGCCTCGGCGGATGGTTTAGGCTTCCTTGCTCCCGCGGAACGTTCCGGATCTTCAGTCTCCTTTCTCGAATGAGTTTGAATGGCCTTCGCCATTTCGGGACCTTGAGGTTGTCCCGGAAGCTTCCCTTCATTAGTGGATAGGCGCCCGGCAAGTTGTCCCACTTGCGTCTCGAGCATCTTCGAGATGTTGAGCACTTGATGATTGGAGCTTCCGACCTCCGTCACCTTGCTATCGATGTTCTCCAACACCATGTCTATGGCTTTGAACTTGGTGAAGGTGTCCTTGTTGATCTTTGCTTGCTCGTCCATGAAGTCCTTCAATTGTATACGAAGCGGAACCGAATTCGGAATGGATGAGCTTGCATTAAATTGAGTTCTACCTTGCCCGTAGCGGAAGTTCGGCAAATCTCCCTTCTTCATGTAGTCGAGCACCTTGGCTTCCTCCGGACAATCCTTGCGGACATGGACATATTCTCTCGCACTCTTTACATGTGGATCTTGCTTCGTCGGCCTTTAAGTCTTGAGCCTCTTTCTTTTCTATCTCCATCTTCTCTAACCCCCGCATAAGAGAATCGATCTTGCCTTCGAGTATGTCTTCCTTCTCCACTTGCAAGACTCCTTTGACATTCCCCGTGGGTTGAACCGGAAGTAAGTGTCCGGATGACACCCATGTGTCATTGCTGCGACCTTCTTGAATAAAGTGAAAGCTTGAGTCGGCGTAAGCTTGATGATAGATCCTCCCACCGATGCATCGATGATCGTCTTTGATGCCATGGTGAGTCCTTGGTAGAACTTTTGAATGAGGTCCTCCTTCGGGAACTTGTGATGTGGAACCGCCCGAGTGTACTCATTGAAGCGCTCGAATGCCTCCGATATAGTCTCCGTAGGATAATGAGCAAAAGTAGCAATCTTATTACGCAAGCTTTGAGTTTTACCCGGTGAGTAGTATTCCTTCATGAAGGCCCTCATCAATGTATCCCAATTTTGCGCCGTCTCCACCGGTTGAGAGTAGAACCATTGCAAAGCCTTCCTTAGTAGCGAGAACAGAAAGAGCCTCGCCCTCATTTGATCTTGAGTCACCCCGTCCATGTTGAACGTTTGACATAGTTGAATGAACGCTTGGAGGTGAAGGTTCGGATCTTCCTTACCGGTGAAGGATGAATGTTGCACCTTTCAGATTGTTGAGGTCTTGATCTTGAACGGCCTTCCGATCTCCGCGAGGTTCAAGATTGGTAGGTCAACGATGTCTGGGGTGCATAGCTCCCCGATCTTGCACACTTGCAGTTGTTCTCCCATCGGTGGAAGTCGATTCTTCCTAGGGCTTTGAGGTGGTGATTCCTTTGGAGATTCCGACGATCCTTCGTCTTCCGCTTTCGAATCTACAAAATCCAGCTTTTAGCTTGTGCTTCGCGTCTCCTTAGCCTCGTAAAGTTTTTCTCGGATCATCCACAAAATTATCGGGTTTGTTGGAGAGGTAGCCTTCCATCTCCTATGAGGGTTAGCGATAAACAAAATATATAAAAAACGGAAAATAGAAACAAATCTAAGAAAACTAGGGTTAGACAAACTAGATTAGATTGATTTTGAGGATGATCAAAAGTTAGTAGATGTAAAAATAAAAACCAAAAGAAAACTGAAAATTATACAAAAAGCAATAAAAGATCGAATCTTGATCACTTGTTCCCCGACAATGGCACCGAGAAAAAGGGGCTTGTTGACGGTGTATATTCGTATTAAAGTTCAAGTGGACTTGCAAGCGGACAAATCCTCCATCATAGTCAAGGGACCCTTCTTCCCTCAAGTGTGAACCCAAGGTATCGAATCCGTGGAACAATGTGTGATGTAAGAATCAATCTAATAAAGCCGAGAACTTTGATCTTCAAAGGAGGATCTTATGCATCTAATCTAGAGAACATCATGAAAATGAATCCAATCTATGAAAACCGGAGGTAGCAAGAGATAGAGGGGGATGGATAAACCAATCTAGAGAGATTGGATCAAGCCTTCATTGAAGTTATGAGCAAAGGAGAAGTAAACAAGTTCAATCTCATAAAAAGCATCTTTAAATCACGGTTTCCCGTTCGACTTTGAAAACACCGGCCTTTTGGAGCCACCGTTATGTCACAACGCACCCCTATTCGTGCGGGTTAGTCTAGGGCGAGTCCAAAGACAAGTCGAAATCTCACGGAAGGTCGGGCATGCACCTCTAGCCACCACGGCCTACAAGAACACCCTCGATGATCTATCTCGAGAATAGATCTTAAGATACGAAAAGCCGATGGAAATCAAAGTCGTAGGAGAAACACTCGATCGCTAGAAATCGGATTGCAACTTGATAATTCAACATAGTACATGATACATGAATCAAGATAACCACCGTGATCCTACCTTGATCTTGCTTCTAGCTCCGAAACTCCGACGTGGTCTTCCTTGCAATGTTCCCACACCGGCTAGGGAGATCCTAGTCAACTAGCTCGACCCTCTCTTCTCCGAGATGGTGTCCCTCTCTTCTCTCGCTCCTCGGCGGCGGATGGCGAATGAGTTGATGCATGGAGCCCGGCCTCGGGGATATTAATAGCCCGAATGGCGGCTAGGTCAAAGGGGGCCGACGGGCCTCGAAATGGGCTAGGCCGACCGGCCTAGGCCCACTTTGGCCCAAAGACGCGGCCTCCTTTGTCCGGTGTCGGTTCCCAAGTCTTCTAGAGTCTTCCCCAATCCGCATGTGGGCCCTTGTCGTCGGTTTCTCTTCGGATTAGATGAAGCTCCTTGTCCCGCAAGATTCGGCGGTTCTCGACCGGGTCCTCGGAGTTTTTCATTTTCTCGGGTTTGGTCCTTGGGCTTCTTGGAGTCATGTTTACTTCATTGCTTGACTTGTACCGGCTTCAAGGTCTTATCATGAGGTGCTTGATGAACCTATCCCGGAAGTTTTGCTTTCAACACTAAAATCCTACATAAACACTAAACTCCAAAACCGACATGCACAAATGAACTTGTTATAACAAGGGGGTTAGTACCAATGGATAGGATATAAAATTCATGCCAACACCAAAGCTAAACTCATGGCTAGGTTGACGGAATTTCACCGTAAACAAGCATGCATGCATCTCTCACACATAATGTATCATTGCTTAAATAGGTTTACCCTTGTTCTTTCCACTTTTTCTATTTTATTTTAGGGTAATGTATGAATAAGAATCTTCCGGAAAACTTCGTTTCAGATCCAGAGAAAATCTTAAGGAAGGCAAGGTCAAAGCTCAGGTCTCCTGATTCTCGACCGACGACTTCTGCCTTAGGAGATTCAACAGCGCGAAGCTTAAAACCAACGTTTGAAGCAATGGCAAACAAGTCCCCATGCGAATACTCCGCACCGACCTCGGACAACATTCGTACTGGTCCGACAGTCACGGTAGGATGCTGCTTTTGAGCTCAAGCTCGCGCCGTTTAACATGGTACAAGCTAGCCAATTTTGTGGAAAAGCTCATGAATATGCCAACAAACACCTTCAAATTTCTTGGAGATATGTAGCACCTTCACGATCAAAGATGTTCCAAGTGACGCGAGCCCTACTTCGTTTATTCCCATTCTCATTATTGGGGCGAGCGAAGCAATGGCTTTACTCCAACAAAGACAAATTTACAACTTGGACATTGTGTTCTACTGCTTTTCTGGCAAAGTTCTTTTCTATAGGCAAAATCAATGCCTTACGGGAGAACATTTCGAGTTTCTAGCAGCAACACGAGGAATCTATTCCTGAAGCATGGGAGCGCTTTCAAGACTACATTTCAGACTACCCACATCATGGAATGGAAAACTGGTTGCTCTTGCAGACCTTCTACCACGGGCTCTCTACCAACACCCGTGAAACGTGGATGCTTTGCAAAGCTGGAGGTGCTTTCCTGTCCCTTACACTTATTCAAGATACTAACCTTGTGGAAAAGATGGCATCCAATCAAGCTTGGAATGAGGAATGTCAACCCCGCAAGAAAGAAAGAGGAATGCACCAGCTCAAGGAGGTAGACATGCCGTCCGCCCAAATGGATTTACCGATGAAGAGGCTTGAAGACAAAGCCCCCGAGAAGAAGGAAGTCATGCAACGCTTTGAATCCCGCATGACCTGTGAAGAGTGTGGAAACACTAGACACTCAGGGAGTCAATGCCCTCAGCTGGAGGAGGACGTGAACTACATCAACAACAACAACCAATATCGTCCCCAGCAGAATCAAGGATGGACTCAGCAGAGGACCAACTATACCTAGGTAACTATTCAGGTAATTATCAAGGTAATAATTCTTCCAATAATTTCTCACCTTTAAGAGAATTAGTCCAAAACCATGGTAGAATTATGGATAATCTGTCCAAGAAGTTAGCTTCCAATGATAAAATGCTAGATACTATTAGTAATAAAATGGAAAGTTTTTCTTCTGCCATCAAGAACCAACATAGCTTTAATAAAATGCTAGAATCTCGGTTTTCTCAGCTGGCATCATCTGTTCCACGACTAACCCAGGTAAGATTCGGCCTAGCCGGAAAAATTAGAATCTACAAATCTTGTCGATATCTATCCCGCGATCGGTGCTCGAGTAAGACAAGAAGGCCCAAGATGGACCGACCGGGGCATGCCCGCCAAGAGAGGAGATCCAGGAAGGCCTATCATCACCATCACTATTTGGAGCCTACACCTTCAAGAGTGCACTTTGTGACTTTGGGTCTAGCGTCAACATAATGCCTAAGGTAATATATAAGAAAATCAATGGCTCACCTTTATTGTATACAACCATGTGCTTATAGCTTGCAAACCCGTCACTATGCCACCCCGAGGGCATCCTAGACGACGTATGTCCGGGGGTAGGACGCTCCTACATGGTCGTCGGCTTCGTTGTTGTTGAGACCGGGGGAAGTGAGAACGCTCCAATCATTTTGGGACATCATTTCCTTGCCACGACCGGAGCCATCATCTACGCCGACGCCGCTAAGATCGTCTTTACCATCAATGGGAGAAAGGAGAGATTCAATTTCAAGAACAAGATCCTAAAAGCTCCTACCCACCCCCGATATCCTTACCCCCAAGAACACAAGCCAGTTGTCGAGAAGAAGAGAAGAGATAGAAGGAGGAATAAGAATAATCGACCTCAACCGCATGTGAAGGAAGTTTGGATGATCAACACGATTCAATCGAGAGAATAAGAACCTATTCCCTTTACCATTACCGCGAAAGCTTGAAGACCCCGGAGTTCCATCAATCCACCGCTCCATCAATCAATGGAACTTCCAACGAGTTGTCTCGCGACACGGGATCGGACATCAACCTAATGTCTAAGGTAACCTACGAATTAATATATGGTGACCTGCCTTTGTATTCCACATATATAATATTGCGGATGACGGATCAATCACAACGGTTCCCGGAAGGAATTGCACGAGATATACCGTCAAGATAAAGGACCACTATGTCCCGACCGACTTTTTAGTCATAGACATGGGAGATGAGCAAGATCCTCCCATTGTGCTTGGAAGACCGTTCCCGAACACAACAAGAGCAATCATCTACATCGGGGTCGGCGAGATCCACTTCTCGTTCGGAACCGAAAGGTACACCGCTACTTCAATACTTATACTAATCCCGAGCAGCCCAAGAAGAACAAGACGCGAAGACGCCTTCAAAAATTACAACGCAAGCCGAACACAAGGTTGACTAATGTCAAGAACATTGAAGAAGAGATTAAGGAGAAGTCCGCTCGGCTTCTACCACCTAGTATTCCGAACTTGTTACTCCGTAAAGGTCTCCACCGAAGAAACAAATTTGGAGGAAGAAAGATCAAAGTACACCTTCGGAAGACCAATCACTCCCCGAGCCATTAACCGATCAATCAATGGCCACTACATCTATGCCATGGGAGTAAGTACTCCAAACTCTCGCCGAGAGGTAACTTGGTATTTATCTTTATTTTCCGTGCACCGCATATTTAGATTAGCATTTCCCTACTAGCATTAAAAAAATCATATAAATATTTTCTCGCCTTTTACATTCTTCAAGGCCCCATATACTCCGTATCATGGTGGCGAGAAGAAAAAATAATAAATATATTTTTGCATTCACATGTTTTTGCATTTAGCATCCCTTTTGCATATAAAAATTCACAAAAAATATGTGGGCACATGAAGGTAAACACATTTCGAAAAACTCTAAAAGAAGTGGGCACATGAAGGCTCACAACATAATCCTAGAATTTATTCCTTCGGGTATGTGCGAGAATAATATTTACGGGAGAAATTAATAAGGACTCGAAGGTAAACAAGTTCCAAGGATAAATCAAGACTCACTTACAGATCCAGCCTTGGGGAGAGCACCCCCGCTTATCACGATAAGTATCACTATCCTATGTTTTTATCTAGTTATTTGAGTCTTAGTTAAAGGTCTTAGTTTGAATAAAATGCTAGAGTCTCGCTAGTTGATTTTTCTATTTAATAATGATCTTGATGCTATATGCTTGAGATGATGAATAGTTGCTCCGTCGTAATTCTTTTTAAAAGTGCTTAGTTTCGGACCTAGATTCTCCCGAAGCTTAAATGCTTAATTTGCTCTAAATCCAAAACCTGTGCAAGTACATGCTTAATCCGAGTCTAGGCTTTGAAAGATGATTCATGAAAAGTTGAGTTGTTATTGATCATTTTCCTAGAGAAGCTTGATTCCCGGATTTATCTTAAAAATCATAAAAATTTATATGATGAGTTACCGTGTCTATGATCTTTAAGAGCTTGTCATACACATCAAGATCATTCCATTCCACCATTTATGCTACTTCTGACATGGAAGTACGCATTTTCCATCAAGCCATACAACTCATGCAACTATAGAATATATCTCTCTTAATGTTAAAAAGGATTTTGGGGCTACATTCGAAAAAAAGAAAAGAAAACGAAAAAAGAGGAAAAGTGTGAAGAGAGAAGGAGAGAAAAGGACAAGTGTTATACTAGGCGAGAAGGGCCTACCTCCCTAAAAGAAATAAATTTAGATATGAATAATGGACACATGTTTGAGGGTGAGTAGAGCCTACATATCTAAGGAGAGAGAAAAATGGACAAAAGTCCGGGCGAGTAGATCCCACCTCTCCAAGAATGGAAAGCCCGCATCTTAAAAAATTTAGAAAGAGAGATATAGTCCAAGAGCTAGGCTAAAAGGCTTACCACCTTTCACTCTCATCCATCCAACACTATCATCCATATCTTGCCAAGTGTGGCTCCATGCTTGAGAAGGTCATACACAAGATCTCTCGAGTTTTATCCGAGAAAATTGTGCAAAACCCCAGGATGATAGCTAATCAAAAATTTTGAGATATACTTCTTGAGTTGATTGTTTTGTCTTTTATTTGCTCAAGATTTATCAAAAGTCTATGCTTAAAGGTTGAAGGTAATAGAGAGCAATATTGTTGAGGAGAATTAGTTTTTGAAAACCATAGTACTTTTGAGGTGTGAAAGCATTGTAGCAACTCCCGATCCCGCAAAGCTTGGGGGAGTTTGTTGACACATTTTATCTATGCATTTTATCCTTCACATTTATTGGAAAAGGGACTAAAATATAATTAGATCACCTTATTAGGGTTTATATTGACAATTTCCACGAGTTTTGGTGAATCTATGAATCTACATGGACTATTTAGAAAATATGCAAAGAAACCACTCTAGAGGACTCCAGAAGGCTCTGGAACTCAACGTGACTTAGCACCTAAGAAAGGAGTATCTAGAAGGATCAAGGACCCACCTTGCCGAAGTGGGCCCGAGGGGGGCCCACCCCAGCCCCGAGCGGCCCGGTGGTGGGGCCGACCGCCCTCCCGGTGCCAAATGGGTCCAACTTCCGAAAGCTTCCTCCACCGCCTATGATGATCAATCTAAACCACATGTTTAGGTCGGTTTGATCCTATGACGCACGTCTACCCCTCGAACTATATAAGTAGTCCCCTCGCCTCCCGGCGAGAGGCATTCTAGAATTGATCTAGATCAAGTCATCAAGTCGAGACACTACGCCCTAGAAACACCATATAGTAGAGTAGCTAGCTAATATAGATCTAGGAGGAGGTAAGGCTTCTACTTGGCTCCTGATCGTCTAGAGGTTGATCGAGATACAGATCTAGCTTCGTTCTTGTAAGTTCTTATCTAGTTCCTTACATTTGATATACAGACTTATGTTCTTATCAATGATTATATTCGACATTATGTGCTTTGGTGTTTATTATGATTACATGTTTAGCATAGTTGATTTGCCTTTATGTTCATGTATGGAGCCGTATAGCCCTCACCTAGATCATTTGTTAACATGGTGAATGGTAAACATAGTGTAAGCAAGGTGCTTATATTGTATTTATCTCGCGATTGCACCCTATATGTCGGGTCGTGTGGTAGATCGTGGTGATGACAACACTATTGAGTCCTTCGTAGTCCACCCCCCGTGTATAGGACTAGTGGAGCCTTATACTTGTTTGGGTTGTTTCAAATTTCGGCCTTGAACCTCCCGGATCGTCTCCTCATGCATTAATATAATAGTTCATCTTCCATGATTGCTAAATGTTTGCACTAATCATAGTTTGCATTGACATATAGTTTAGAGTTACCGAGGACTATCCTCTCTAGCTAGATTTTGCTATGTTTCTCTTGCTATAATGACACTTTCTAGTCCGCTCATGATGTTATGACTAGAACAATGCTATCATTATCTATATTTTATGTGACTTACCCCCGTTTATAGCAATTGATATATTTTGGCCACTCTACATTATAAGACTGAGAGATGATCATGTATTAGCTATTATGGATTAGAAAGACTTCTTTCCCCGTGGTAGAATATAAATACGATACCTCGGTTTTACTCTTGGTTAAAATGCTACAATGGTATATTCATATCCGTACACATGAAGGACCGATACAACGAACCGAGAGAGGGGGGGGAGTGAATGGGAGCCGATAAAAATTCTTCTCGAAGGAGATGGAAACTCCAACAAGATGAACACGGCTTCCAACACACGTCTCCGACTCACTACCCAAGTTGGTCAAGCCCACGTAGCCACCGGAGTGCCACCGGACCTAGGAACCAACACACAACCTTCCGACCCGAGAACGCAATGCGGAACACCAAACCTCGAGTCTACGGACCCACATCGGTCGGACCGGTGAGCACCACCGGTCGGACCGGTCCCTCGCCGGTGAAACCGAGCAACTTTCACTAAGTGGCTCCACACCGGTCGACCGGTGAGACACACCGGTCGGACCGATCCCACTCGAAAGCCCCCAAAGCACCAAACAGCCAACCGACCACCAAACCGACCCAAAACCCGAACAAGAAGAACACAAGGCAATAGCGAACACACCCGCATGTTCACCCAAGCAAAAACCCACCGAGGGTTGCACCGGTCGAGACCGGTCAAGAGCACCGGTCGGACCGGTGTAGCTCCGGGCAGCTCGGGATGAACAAGACCCGCGGGTCAACTCCCCCAAATCCAAACCTCGATCTCCCGAATCGCTCCACGGACTTGAACAAGACTTTGGGGATATTAGGAACACCTCATGAGGAGTCCATAGCCAAGTTTAATCCCACCGAAACTCGTTCAAAAAGGAGGAATCAAGGAAATCCCGCCAAGAGTACTTCCAACCCAAGAACTCAAGAAACCCCAAAATCGAGCACCTTTACTCACGGATTTGGGAGGGGAATCACAGCCCAAAGAACCACGAAAGGTTCCCACGAATTTCCCCCATCAAATCCCCAAGAGAAAGGTCCCGAAAACAACCCAAAGAAATCACCAAGAGAGGGCTCCGAAAATCACCACCAAGAACAACCGGGGAAAACACATCCAAACCTTGAGGAACCACGCCGAATCATCTATACATGAAACAAAGGTTCATACAAGGTCTAACAAGCCGCCCGATCATCCATCCCTCTCAACAAGATCTCTCCATGAAGCTCTCTTGCTAGTCCTATAGAAAACCTAAGGAAAATAGGAAGGAAAAGGGGGAACAAATGAGCTAGGGTTCCAAGAGTTGGCTGCCATCCTCTCACCTCTTGGCTTATATGGAGGCAACCGAAAGTCTAAAATACCCTTTCCTAATAACTAGGGATACAAGCCCCTCAAGGGCGGATTTGGAAGTCTTCATGTCTTCACCATCGGACGGATGCCCGGCGACCGCACCCCGCGTAGCCTCGACTCAAGCCATGCGATCCCGACGCGTGTCCTCCGCTTCGAAGTCTCCGGACTGCGTCGTCGCACACCGGTCGGGACCGGGTCCGGCGCTACCGCAGCCTCCGTCTTCGGTTCTTCGGTCTTGGCTCGTGGATCAACCAAGGAACTCGGTGGTTTTCCGGTGAACCACCGAAAACCCCCGCGAACTCGGTGTAGCCTCCGCCAATCACCACTCATGACTCGGCTCCCACGTAGTCCCGGCTCGACCTTGGTTTTGAGGCTCAACCAAGAAACCGCCCATGACTTCATCTTGCCGTTCATGCCACCATGCGGCCCGCACTTGACCCCCGCCGGCCATCGGGTCCCTCGAACGAAGCCTACTTGTCTTCTCCCCACCCGGAGGCCTCACCGCGACAACCTTTCGCGCTTGTTCTTCACCCGCACCAACACCGGCTCAAGCCACAACCCGCACCCGCAATACTTAGCCAAGAATCAGTCCACACAACATTGTCAATCACTCATCACACAAGGAAGCGACCATCCACCGGTCCTCGAACCACACATGGTCCTCAATCTCCCTTTTGATGAGTGCATTGACAACACCCACACGAAAGTAGCAAGAGAGAAAAGAAAAAGAAAAGAAACGAACAAAAAGAAACTCCAACAAGCGATCGAAAGCCAAACAAAGGCAAAGAGCAAGATCACTTGAAGAAGACAAGTCTCGGACCCCTTAGGCAAGGGCAACGGCTCGACACATCCGAGACAAAACAAAGCTAAAGCAAAGAGCGCAAACCACGGAATCAAAGCTCGAAAAACCACAAAGATCTCCCCCCCGCACACATGCAAGCTCCCCTTAACCAATGCAACTCCCCTTGGACGAATGCATGCAAACCAAAAGAAAACGGGGCAGCTGCAAGAACTTCACTCACACCGTTCGGACCGGTCATCACCACCCGTCGACCGGTGCCTAACATGTGTACAGACCAAGACTCACACCGGTCGACCGGTGAACAACAGAGCCCGTAAATGGCTCGAAACCACCTCGAAAACCTTCTAAATGCGTCCAAAGAAGCCATTTCAACCTCAAACTTCTCCCCCTTGTTGGCAATGCATGAATCAAGCCAAAAATGCAAAAAAAAATCAACCTAGAGCTTTTCAAGTAGACAAAATTCAACATAGGATGCTACACATGTCCAAATGAGCAAGTTAGATACTCTATAGCTTCGTATCGACATCAACTACAAGATCACCAAGTTTCACAACCATTGGACGAAGCTAAGATGGATTTGGGCAATTTTGCGAAAAACTTGCCTCTCATGAGCAAAGTCCTAAACATGATCAAAGCATATCAAAATGGTAAAGCCACACAAATTTCATGCTAGGACAGCCATTCTAGTCATGAGACCATCACAAACACCCACAAGCACCTCATGTCATGTCAAAGCCACCGAGCCATGTGCCTACTTCTATGTATGAGACTTCTCATTGGTAGGCATCATGCAACGGTTTAGCACCCAAAGCAAATTAAATTCAGCACAAATGACATGGGAGCATATTTTCCAAGCATTTTTCATTTCATTTTCAGATTCATAATTGGTACACAAAATGTCTTTGCGACAAAAAGGAACTTATGCCCCTCCACAAGATGAAGCAAGAGGGCTAAACATTCATGATGGCAAATGAGCCTTTGGCCCCATATGATCAATAAACTAGCTATCCAACCACAAATTAAGCATAGCAAAGCCACTAAAACATGTCAAGATAATATAAAGGCATTAACACATGAGAGAGCATACATGTGACATTTTTCAAAAACATAGCCATCAACCATGGATTATTCATCAAGATCATCAAGAGCTAAGCCAAGCTAACCATAGCATACCAAACAAGCTCACAAAGACATATATCTCATTCCACGGTGAACAATGTATATGAGAGAAGCTTTTCCTAATCAATGCATATGATACAAAATGCATGCAATCTAAGATACAAGGATGTCTATACATCATGTTATAAATGCCATGCCAAATGCAAGAAATACACAAAGGAAACTATACATATGCTACAAAAAGAGCTCCCACACACCCAACTCAAGAAATCAAACACACACCAAGCTCCCCCCGCAAACGAGTGAAAGTTGCTTGATCTAGGGGTTTGGTGAAAATATCGGCTAGTTGGTCATGTGTGGGTACATGGATCAAAGCTATCTTTCCTTTCTCTACGTTGTCTCTCGTAAAATGGTACCTCACTTCGATGTGCTTGGTTTTGGAATGGAGCACCGGGTTCTTTGCAACGCTTATGGCACTCGGTGCTATCATATTGAAGTGGAACAAGGGTATACTCCTCACCAAAGTCACTCATGGTGTATGAAATCCAAAGGAGCCGAGAGCAACAACTAGCGCCGGCAACATACTCGGCCTCGGTAGTGGATTGAGCAACACTTGACTGTTTGCGGGAAGACCAAGACACCAAAGAAGAACCCAAAAACTCGGCAAGTCCCAGAAGTGGACTTCCTATCCAACCGACACCCGGCAAAATCCGCATCTGAAAAACCATGAAGAACCAAAGAGGAGGACACGGAGTACCAAAGGCCGAAGTTAGGAGTGTGATGCAAGTACCTGAATATGCGCTTAACCGCTTGCCGATGCAAAGTCCGTGGAGACACTTGAAAACGACAAACGAGCGCACAGACATACCGAGAACTGGATGTCCGGCCTCGTCGCCGTCAAGTAGAGGAGTGACCCGTTCATGCTCCGGTACTCCTTCGATCCACATGTTCACCTTCCTCGTCCGCATCAAGAGCTGTAGTCGTACTCATCGGCGTCGTCATAGCCTTGGAGTCCTCCATCTTGAACTTCCGCACAATGTCCTTGGTGTACTTAGCCTGGTACACAAATGTTCCTTCCTTTGATTGCTTGATTTGTAGCCCGAGGAAGAACTGCAACTCGCCCATCATGCTCATCTCAAATTCCCTCGCTCATATCATCTACAAACCTTGCAACAAGAGAGTTAGATGAGCCACCAAAGACAATATCATCCACGTACACCCGCACAATCGGGATATCTCCGCCCCCGCCTCAAAGAAAAACAAGGTCCGATCGACCTTCCCCATCTCAAAACCTCTCTCAAACAAGAACCCCCCTCAACCTACCATACCAAGCTCTAGGCGCCCGCTTCAGCCCATACAAGTGCCTTCCTCAACTTGTACACCCAGTGGGGGTGCTTCTCACTCTCAAACCCCGGAGGCCGCCTCACATACACTTCTTCCTCCAACACACCATTCAGAAAAGCACTCTTCACATCCATTTGGTGCAACTTGAACCCTTTAGCCACGGAAAAAGCTAGAAGGATCCTAATCGCCTCCAAACGGGCTACGGGAGCAAAGGTCTCCTCGTAGTCGATCCCCTCCTTCTGACTGAACCCCTGAGCAACAAGCCTCGACTTGTTTCTCACAACCTCACCTTAATCTCCCTCTTTGTTCTTCCACACCCACTTTGTACCAATCGGCTTGCACCCCGGGGGAGGGTCAACCAACTCCCACACCCGATTCCTCTCAAAGTTCTCCAACTCCTCATGCATCGAATTAACCCAATTGTGATCAGATAGTGCGTGCCCAATGTCTTTGGGCTCAAAAGTAGCAACAAACGCAGCATGAGCGAAATGGGAATTGTTTCGAACCCTCGACCATGTAGTGCATTCATTCATGTCGCCGATGATCCTCGAAGCCGGGTGATCCATCCGTACTCGTCGGGGAGGTTCTTGCCTCGATGCTACCTCCCCCTCAACATCGCCTTCTCCTCGTTCTTGATTTGTCGTCGTAGGTGTAGTTGAGGGTCCATCCATCACCGTAGTCGAAGTAGTGGGTACATGTTCAGCCGGGGGCACCACACTCGCCATCTTCATCGTCTCCATGTTCATGCTCCTCTTCCCGAAAGATCTCCTCGCCAAGCTCATCATCACATGCACACTCAAAGACAAGCCGACTACGTGGCTCGTCTCGTCGAAGGTCACCTCGCAAGTCTCCACGATTTGGTTAGTTTCAAGATTGAGCACACGGTATGCTCTAGAGTGAGATGCATAACCAAAGAAAATACCATCGACGGACCTAGCCTCAAACTTATCCAACTTCCCCGCCTTTCTTCGAATGAAACACTTGCAACCAAAGACATGGAAGTGACTCACCTTGGGTGTGCGACCATGCATAAACTCATAGCATGTCTTCTTCTTGTGCACTCGAGGTAGATCCCGTTAGACACATAGCACGCGGTATTCACCGCCTCGCCCCAATACCTCCTCGAGTCCTATGCTCATCAAGCATTGTCCGAGCCATCTCGCACAAGGTCCCGTTCTTCCTTTCCACAACACCATTCCGGGGAGGCGTATACGGACTCGAAAACTCGGTGCTCAAGACCCAAGTCTTGGCAAAAGGTTTCAAAACGAGAGTTTCGAATTCCGAGCCATTATCACCCGCGGATAGCTCGTATGGCATCTCCGTGCCTCTCGTTCCGCAACCTCAAGACTAGATCTCAAACAAAACCAAACGTCTCCCCCTTATCCTCGAGAAAGAACACCCACGCATACCGGAATAGTCGTCCACCACAAAAAGGACATACCACTTCCCACCCGCGGATCGCACACGAGATAGGCCAACAAGGTCCATATGGAGCGACTCGCATGGACGCTCGCTCATCACATCGGTGAGAGGTGGGTGAGAAGAGGCTACCATCTTGGTATGCCTACACGGCGCACAAACCAACTCTTTCTCAAGCCTCAACCGTGGCAATCCTCGGACCAAATTGAGTTTACTCAAGCGAGACAAAAGGTCAAAGCTCAAGTGACCCAACTTCCTATGCCACTTCCACAACTCACTCGAAGAACCAGCCAAGAAACAACGCTCCACACCCGAAGACTGAGAAAAATCAGCACGAAACACCTGACCCTCGGGAACGACCATACGTACAAGGTCCCCTCGAGAGTCCAAAATCCGAGAACCACCCGGCCGAAACAACACCTCAAAGCCCTCATCCAACAACTGGGACACAGAAAGCAAATTGTACCCCGCCGATTGAACAAGAGCAACACGCCTCGCAGTGATCTTGTCACTCACTTTGATCTCACCTTCTGAAAGCACACACCCACACCCATTGTCCCCAAAGGTGATGTACCTCTTTGTCACCACCGGACGAGACTTGAGAACCACCCCTGTCTCCGGTCATATGCCTCGAGCAACCGGAGTCAATCAACCAAATGTTCTTCAAGTCTCCCACCCGAAATTCAAAAACGAGCACGTGAGCGAACAAACGACTCAAAGACTAGGGTTAGTACCAAAAGAGTAAAACCAAAGTGCCAAGCTATTTGCTCGAAAGTGGGGTTAGCACCAACCAAAGCATCTCTCCTACCGAAGCTACCTCCACAAACACCACCACGGTAACCACCCCGAGGGAACCACCCCTCTCTCGCCCGGAGGAGGACCAAAACCACGAAAGAAAGCTCGTAGAATGTCCCTCCTCTCCTTCTCAAAGCTACGACTCCTCCCAACCCCCGTAGTGAACTCGAGGGGGAGAACGCCTAGCAACCCGACCACCCGCAAACTCTCCACCCCAACCACCGTAACCACGACCTCCGTAAACAACCCTCGCACCCGTACGAGCATGAAACCCAAACCCGCTCCGTCTGTGCCCGCACCGGTCCGACCGGTGCCCCACACCGGTCTGACCGGTGTGACCTGGGCAGCAACACCTCCAACAGCCTTCCGCTCTCCCCAAGCCCGAACTGTCTTCACACTCGCCTTGGCCCTGGGCATCTGCACACGAGGCTCAAGTACACCATCGGAAAGGTGGTACTTGTCCTTGTTAGCCCACTCCTTTGCCATTCTCTCCTCTCGCTTCCTCTTGAAGCAAAACTCATCCTTATGGCCATCTCTCCCACAATAGCCACAATGGAACCTCACAAGCTTAGGCTTAGGCTTGGGATGTGGCTTCTCACTCGGTTTCTCTCCACTCAACTCCTCCACCGGTTTCCCCTCACTAGCCTTCTCACTTTCTTTCCCAAAGAACACTTTCCCCGAAGTGCTCACAAACTTGATAGGCTTTTGTAGATCATTTGTGGGTGTAGGAAACACGGGTGGAGCTGGGGTTGTGTCTAGTCGGTTCCTAAGATGGTTAGGTTTTGGGGGGAAATCATTTTTGTGGTGGGTTTTTGGTGGCTCGGGATATTCTCTCCACTTCTCTCACCAACCTTGTCTCCCCCAAGTCCCTCACCATCCTGCCTCTTAAATGCCTCGATCATCATCCTCAACTGAGGCTCATGACCAGACAACCAACCCATCAACTTCCTCAAGTCATCATTCTCATCCTGCAAACGATCAACATAATGTGCAAGTTCCAAATTTTTCAAAGCATGCATTTCACAGGTAGAGCATGATGTAGGCATGGGTTCCTTCAATTTAGCCTCAAGTGAACTAGTGTAAGCATGCATCTCATCAATCTTAGCATGCAAAACAGGGCAAGAAGTGCAAGCACCTAGCAAACCCTAAGCACATCTAGTTCCTCACACTTGGAGGCATGCTTCTCCTTAAACAAAGCAAGATCAGCAAGAAAGATAGAGCAATCAGCACAATCAACCTCATCCGAAACAACAGGGCTAGCCTTAAGGGAATCAATCTCAAGCTTGCTATCAAGCACCTGTGTCTCTAGCTCAGCCACTCTAGTCCTAGCATCCTCGAGTGAAGCCCTAAGCTCTTTTCTCATTTTCTTGGCCTCTCTAAGCATGTCATCACGGTTATCAAGCAAAGTGCCAAGCCTCTCATTCTCCTGGCGCAAGAAGGGAAGTTCATCACGCACCTCGTCGTCGGAATCGGAGTCCGAGTCGCTCTGTGTGCTCTTCTTGCCGCCGGAGCTCGCCGCCATGGTGCGAAGCCGTCTCTCGCGAGCGGCCTCGGCCCCGCTCGGGTTCTTGGACGACTTCTTGCTCTTGTGACGATCACCTTAATCCTCACCGCCGCTCGAGCTCGAGGTGGAGTACGCGGAACTGGAGTCGACGTCGCTCGCTCCAACCATCGCTCGGGCCTTGCCTCGGCTCTCCTTCTTCCTCGATCGTCGCTCATCCTTGTACTTGTTCTTGTGCTTGCTCTTGTGGTCGCGCCTCGACCGGTACTTGCCGTCCATCCTCGGCTTGTGCTTGTAGCCGTCCTTGTTCTCGGCCTTCTCCGGCGCTGGCGACGAAGTGTCCCGCTTGCCGCACCGGAAGCATGTTCTCGTGTTCCTCCTCATGTTCACGTGGTTCTTGTGCGGCCTCTCGAACCGTCTCGTCAGAGCGCCGCTCGTCCTCTCCAAGCTCGTCGAACTCCCTCATCTGGCATAGACATCAAAGAGGAAAAAGAGAACATCCTGGTGGATGGGTTAGAGTTAGCCTTTCCTTTGGAACCACCAACGACGGCAAGACTATGGGAATCAGTCGGTCCCTCGAGCTTGGCAGTCATGCCCCTATCCACCTTAGCTGACTTGAGCTTCGAGAACAGCTCGTTCACCGTCAGAGTGTCATACTTCTCCGACTCCACAATGGCCTTGAACTTTCCGCCCCAAATCGTACGATCCAAAGAGTGTAAGAGCTTGACCGCTCTATCATGATCATCGTACGGGAGCACGTCCACATTGGCCCTCATGTTGTTCACAACCACCATGAACCTCTGAAACAAGGCATCGATGGACTCACCGGGGAGATGAGTGAAGTTCTCGTACTCACTCCGGTAGGTCGCATACATCCGTGCCTGAACCTGGGCATTCCCAACATGAGCCTCCTTCAACACCGCCCAAATCCTACAAGCCAAGTGCTCGGTGTGCACCCGATCGAACTCAGGCTGACACAAAGCACGAAACAAGTAGTCGACCGCCTTATTGTTGGCGTCGAATCTGTCCCTCGATCCTGGAGTGAGGAAGTCCATCGGCTGGACATAGCCTGTGTCCACCGTGACATCCCAAAGGATCTGACCCTTTCCGCGGAGAAACGCACCCATCCGCTTGCTCCACATCTGGTAGTTCTTGCCATCGAAGTGTGGAGGACCCGAACCCCGTTCTCGGTATGCCATTCTTGGATCTTAGACTAGTTAGAGTCAATAAAGACCCGAACCGGCTCTGATACCACTTGAAGGACCGATACGGCGAACCAGAGAGGGGGGAGTGAATGGGAGCCGATAAAAATTCTTCTCGAAGGAGATGGAAACTCCAACAAGATGAACACGGCTTCCAACACACGTCTCCGACTCACTACCCAAGTTGGTCAAGCCCACGTAGCCACTGGAGTGCCACTGGACCTAGGAACCAACACACAACCTTCCGACCCGAGAACGCAGCGGAACACCAAACCTCGAGTCTACAGACCCACACCGGTCAGACCGGTGAGCACCACCGGTCAGACCGGTCCCTGCTGGTGAAACTGAGCAACTTTCACTAAGTGGTCCAGACACCGGTCGACCGGTGAGACACACCGATCGGACCGATCCCAGGCCTCGAAAGCCCCCAAAGAACCAAACAGGCCAATCGACCACCAAACCGACCCAAAACCCGAAACAACAGCGAACACAAGGCAACAACGAACACACCCGGACGTTCACCCGAGCAAAAACCCACCGAGGGTTGCACCGGTCGACCGGTGTAGCTCGGGGCAGCTCGGGATGAACAAAGACCCGCGGGTCAACTCCCCCAAATCCAAACCTCGATATCCCGAATCGCTCCACGGATGTCACACCCGATTTTACAAGGAAAACCGAATGCATCTCACATGTGCGCCGGATCATTTTACACACACATGATAGACAAAACGAGTGTAATACCATTGCGGTAATAAATCGTTCAAGAGTTAAACCGGTACGATATTCATTATTACATCCGGAGAGGTGGACTCGAAGGTCCGAACACAACGATAACTAAGCGACGAGCGGCTCCATCTTTGACTTCCAAAGGCATGATGATCGGGGGATCCACATGCCCTAGAACTCCTCGTAGTCATTCCAAAGTACTCGTCCTCGCCTCCGACGTTCTCCTCCGAACAACGGTGAGCAAGGGTGAGCACACTTATGGTTGGTGCTCGGCAAGTGGGGGAAACAATGCAAGGCTATCAAGGATAGGCTATGGTTCACAAGTGGTAAGCATTTTATAAGTTGGTCAAGTTTTATTAGCAAGCACCTAATTACTAGGTGTAAGTGTATACCAACCCACTTATCCTTAAAAGAAACCACAAAGCAAACCCACAAACCCACGATTTACATTTATCTTCAAGTTTATTAATCATGTGAGGGTCCAAGCCGCTCATGACCGTGAGCACGGCCGATAGATCGCCTTTACACTCGCAGGTTGTACACTTTACCCACGTTCGTGTTCCCCAACTTGCCCGGTTAGCTAGACACTTAAACACTTCCAAGGTGAGTGGCTAGGGGTCCACTACGAAGCGTTTACAAAGGAAATAAGAGAAACCAACAACTCGCAACGAGCTGACCCGGGCGGACCATTACCCTCCCTAGTGGTCGCACCTTAGCCAAGGCTGCTACCCCAAAAGAACCGGACTATACCCCCGCAACCCCGAGCCCCCTTTGCCCCTCTCGGAAAAGAGCTATCGCCTAACCCACTCTCCTAATTACTTGGCTAAGCCGAGCCATGTGGACCGTGGTTGTACCGTTGTCTTGGGTGGTTCTCCATGTTCCATTTATATTTCAAGTTATCTTGGCTTAAGCACATACACATTACATAAACAGAACCGAGATGTATAACATGACTAAAACATAACCGGACCCATGTAGATCAAACTAAGCATTTATCTACCCAAGCATTTGTTAAACAGGGGTTGATCAAGGTAATGAGGTAAAATATCTAGTCAAGTCCTTAACTAGGTGTTTGCCCATCGTGTTTATGCATAGTAACGGAATAGTAAACTTTGTTTAACATGCAAGGACATAGGTTCAAAAAGATAATGCAGGGGGGAAAGCCACTTGCCTTCCGCTACAAACCGGGTGAAATCTTCCTCGAACACAGGTTCTTCCCGATCGCCTCCGACAGGGAGCTCGGACGAAACAGCACGATATCTACGAGTCAAACAAGAACAACAAACAATAAATAAACAGTACACCAAACAGTAACAAAACTGGTAATTTTGCTGTTTAAATGATTCTACTCGTCGAGACGATCATTTCGGTATATAGAACGCTAAAAACAGAGTTAAAATGTGAAAGATATGATTAAAACAAGTTACGGGGACCTATCCGCAAGAAAACTAAGTTTACGGGGCTTTTTATAAATAAAATCAGGGCTAAAACATAATTATAAAATAAATCATAAGGGTTTATATGCTAAAAGGATGGAAAGGACCTCTATTTAAAAGAATCTAGGTCGGCCGGGGGCTAAAACATAAAAATCGGACCTAACCGTAAGAAAACCTATAGGTCGGAGGACCGGCATGTGAATCCGTGAAAACTCGGGGGACTCTTAATCAAAACAGCTAGACCAGCACCGTGGATCTTAGATCCAACGGCCACGGACTCGCGCGGGCGCGGTGGACCGCGTCGTGCACCCCGTGCATGGGTCCACGCGTGGACCGCCCATTCAAACGAAGGGGTACGCGATCCGTGCCGTCCATGCAAGATCTCACGGCCCCGGACGCTCACGTGCGGGACGCGGTGGCGAGCACGCCGGAGTGCGGCGGCGCGCGGCGGGAGCTCGCCGGCGTTGGCCCCGGCCGGCGTTCCCGGCCAATAGCACGACCACGGGATAGCTCAAAATGCGAGAGGGGACGCATGCGCACGTGTTCGTGCGGTCGGGGGGGTGATTGTGCCTCGCCGGCGGCCGGCACCGAAGGGGGGCGGAGCGGCCGCTCCGGCGAGCTCGTGAACGCGCTCGCCGTGCACAAAAGGAAGGAGAAAGGGGCCGGGTTTATTGCTCACCGTGGTGTGTAGAACGAGCAGCCGACGCGGGAGGGGAAAGAGAAGCGAAGGAGCGGGCCCGTGTCGACGGCGACCCCGGCGGCGCCTCCGGCGGACGGTGAAGGAGCTCCGGAGGCGTCAAGGACGTGAACCCGCAAAGACGACGTGCTTGATAAGCCTCTGGTGAACCTAAGAAGCAAGAAAGAAAGGCGACGGAGGTTGTCCTTCACCGGTGGCGACGAAATCACGACGGCAGCGGCAGGAACCCGAGGCAGCGCTCCGGTGGAATTGGGCTCGAGTGCGTGGAGTAGTGTGCTGCGGGTGCAAAAGGGAGGCGCAGGAGTTCGAGCACGAGCTTAAATAGGAGCACAGGGAGGAAGGCGAAGGGAGGCGGGCGGGCTCCGAGCGGTGGTGCTTGCCATTGATGGCCGCGGCCATCACGGCTCGGTGCAAAGGAAGGGAAACGGCCCCCAAATGATCGAGGGTGTTTAATTGCCTTAATTGGCAAGCCTAGCGGGGAGGGAAAGGAAGGGGGAGAGGCGGGGCGAGGCGGAATCCGCGGCTCCGGCGGTAGGCCGGAGAGGCAGAGGGTGGAAGAAGAAAGGAAAGGGGGAAGGGGAGGCCGACGGGTGGGGCCCGTGTGTCGGCCGAGAGCAGAAAAAGAAAACGAGAGAGGGAGAGACGAGCCGGCGCGGGGAGGCTAGATGGGCCGACAAAGCTTGGCCGGGCCGAAAGGTGAGCAGGGTATGGTTTTCCTTTTTTTCTTTTTCTTTTTCAAACTTCTTTTTCAAACCACTTTTCTTTTTCAAATTCAAATCAAACTATTTCAAACTTTTTCTCAAGAATTTTATAAACTTTGTAGAAACCACATAAGCAACCAAAAACCATGCAAGCCAACTGATGATGCATAATCACTTGTTGTCTCTATGTTTATTAAATTATGTTTAATATTTTAGACCTCGATTTAAATGGCAATTTAAATTCTTTAATCCTTAAGACTAATTTAAGTTGCTAGATGATTTTAGTGATGGAATTTTAGGGTGTCACAAATCTTACCCCCTTAAAGAGAATCTCGTCCCAAGATTCGAAGACTTAGAGAACGACTAAGGAAAGTCTTCCTTAAGTTCATCCTCTCTTTCCCAAGTTGGCTCTTCCTCGCATGATGACTCCACCGTGCTTTACACATCCCGATGATATTACTCCCGGTAACCCTTTCGATATATCCAAGATCTTAATAGGGTATTCTTTGTATGTCAAGTCATTCTCCATTTGAATATCCTCTAACCGTACCGGTTCTATCTTAACCTCACTTGTACACTTCTTTAGCCGTGATACATGGAACACATCATGAACTCCCGACAACCGTGCTAGCAACTCCAACCGGTATGCTACTTCTCCTTTCCGTTCCAAAATCCCGAAAGGTCCGACGAATCGAGGTGATAACTTCCCTCCGACATTAAACCTTCGTAAACCCCGAATAAGTGACACTCGAGGTATGCATAATCACCAACTTCCAAAATCACTTCTCTTCTCCAAGGATCGCCGTAACTCTTCGACGTGACCGTGCCGCTTTGAGATTCTCTCTTATGATTTCAACTTGCTTTTCCGCTTGCCGTATGCTATCCGGTCCAAAGAGTTGCCTCTCACCGTCCGGTTCCAAAACAACGGTGTTCTACACTTCCTTCCATACGAGCCTCAAAAGGTGCCATTTTAATGCCGGACTCGATAGCCGTTGTTATAAGCAAACTCGCATAAGGCAAACTCTTATCCCAACTCGTCACCGTTCTTCAATGCACAAGCTCTCAACATATCCTCAAAAATCTGATTTGTTCTCTCCGTCCGCCCATCCGTCCGAGGATGGTATGCTTAACCGAAATTTAACTTTGTATCCATTGATCCATGCAAACTTTCCGCCAAAACCGTGGAGTAAACTTTGTGCCTCGATCCGACACTATCTTCTTCGGTACCCCGTGCAAACACACTATCCTTGAATTATACAACTCAGCCTAGCTTCACTCCCCGTATAAGTCGTCTTCACCGGGATAAAGTGCGCTACCTTGGTTAATCTATCCACAATAACCCATATAGAGTCATACCCATCACGAGTACGAGGTAATCCCACTATGAAATCCATACCGATCTCTTCCCATTTCCACTCGGGTACCTTTAGAGGTTGAAGCAATCCCGCCGGCCTTTGATACTCATCCTTCACTCTTTGACACACGTCACACAAAGCTACATGAGCCGCTACATCTTTCTTCATTCCATACCACCAAGCATCTCTCGTTTCAAGTCCCGATACATCTTGGTACTTCCGGGGTGTATAGAGTAAGCCGAAACGTGTGCTTCCTTCAAGATAGCTTCTCGTAACTCCTTAATCTCGTGTACATAGATTCTCGTTCTTAAACCATACTTGTTCCTTGCTCATCTTCTTTGAATTCGAACCTTGCCCAACTTAATCAACTTCCCGTATTCTCCGTAATCTTGTCATCAACAACCGTCCTTTCCCCGATATCCTCGCTTTCAAGCGTCGACTCAAATTCTAATGTCAAAGTCTCACTCGAAGCAACTATCCCCAAGTTGAGCCGTGCCATCTCCCAACATAGCTCCCGAGGTAGCAGGTGTGTCCTATCAAGATGTTAGTCCGTCCCTTGCGACTCAAAGCATCTGCTACAACATTTGCCTTTCCTGGATGATACTGAATATCCAAATCATAATCTTTGATTAACTCCAACCACCTTCTTTGCCTCAAATTCAAATCCTTCTGAGTAAAGATATACTTCAGACTCTTGTGGTCAGTGAAGATCCGGCATTTGTTTCCAATCATGTAGTGTCTCCAAATTTTCAATGCGTGAACAACTGCGGCTAGCTCGAGATCATGAGTAGGGTAGTTCTGCTCATGTTTCCTCAACTGTCTTGAAGCATAAGCTACTACCTTTTCTTCTTGCATCAACACACATCCCAAACCTTGCCGAGAGGCATCACAAGATACATCGAACCCTTTGTGTATGTCCGGCATGATCAACACAAAAGCTATGGTCGGCCTCTTCTTCAACTCCTCAAAACTAGCCCGACACTTCTCATCCCATTTGAATTCTCTTCCTTTCTCGAGCGAGTGGTAAGTGGCTTCACTATCTTAGAAAATCCTTCAATGAACCTCCGATAGTATCCCCGCAAGTCCAAGGAAGCTTCGATCTCCGCACATTCTTAGGCGGACTCCGCTCAATACATCCCGAAACTTGCTTGGATCAACCGCAATGCCTCCATCCGTGATGATGTGTCCAAGAAAAGAGACCTCCTTCAACCGTAAAGCACACTTGCCGAACCGGGCATACAAAACGATGTTCCCGAAGCTTCTGCAACACAAGCCTCGCATGTTCTTCATGTTCTTCCTCACTCCGAGAGAATACCAATATATCATCAATGAATACCACAACAAACTTATCCAGATACTCCATGAATACCTTGTTCATCAAATACATAAAGTATGCTGGTGCATTGGTCAGGCCAAAGGACATCACAGTGAACTCATACAACCCGTATCTAGATGTGAATGCTGTCTTTGGTATATCCTCCACTCGGATTTTTAACTGGTGATAACCTGATCTAAGATCTATCTTAGAGAATGCCTTAGCTCCTCTCATCTGATCAAATAAATCCTCAATCCGAGGTAAAGGGTATTTGTTCTTGATAGTGACCTCATTAAGTGATCGATAGTCTATACACAACCTCCTAGACCCATCCTTTTTATCAACGAAGAGTGTGGGGGCTCCCCATGGTGATGAACTAGGACGGATAAACCCTTTACTAAGTAGTTCTTCAATTTGTTTCTTTAATTCAAACCTAAATCTTTAACATCCATTCTATATGGTCTTTTAGATATGGGAGCAAGTACCAAGTATAAGTTCAATACTAAATTCAATGTCACGGTCGGTGGCATACCCGGCAAATCCTCCGGAAACACATCGTGGAATTCATTCACTACCCTTATATCCTCCAAGGCCTTGCCTTCTACGTAATTCACAACTCCTTTGCCGGATGAGGGTGTACTCACATATTCTACTCTCTCCCCTTGAGGACCGGCTAACCGCACCGACCTCTTCCGACACCGAATAACTCCATCATGCTTTTGCAACCAATCCATCCCAAGAATGACATCTATTCCCCATAATTTTAGAACTACTAGATTAGCAAGAAAGTCTACCCCCATGATATTAATCTTTACTTGTGGGCATATATGACCAGCTTTTCATTTCTCCACCAGGAGTGCTAACTATCGTGGGTTCTTCATTGAGCTCATAGATAAGTTATATTTTGCCACAAATTGATCGCTATGAATGAATGTGATGCTCCCGAATCAAATAATACGGTAAAGCGTGTACAGAGTTGACGAAAAACGTACCCAATACCACGCCGCCGTCATTCCGAGCTTGCTCCACCGATACATGATTAACCCGCCCACGCGCGTGATTCTCGCCGGCCTCTCTTGCTAGGTGTCCGTGGAGTACGAGCTCGCGAAGATGACCGTCCGGGCCCTATTTCCACCGTCTCTCTGCGGAGTATGCATCACCCTCTTGGGACAATTGTTAGCATAATGCCCCAGCTCTCCACACTTGAAGCATCCACCAGCCGAACAGGGTTGGTGTTTCCGACGGCGCCCCGCAGTTGTTGTTAGGACGACTCGGCGGAGGGGTAGGAGCTCTGGGTGTTTGAGGATTGAAGCGCTGTGGCCGAAACGAGCGCCGCACTCGCATGTTCCGAGGGTACCTTCCACCATGACCACCAGACGATATGGAGTCGAGCTCGCCGAGAACCGTAACGAGGACGGGTGTTGTCGCTAGATCGTCCATGTGACCGAAACTTGCGTTTCGTTCACCCATCTCCTTTCTCTTGCTTTCCAGCCCTAATAGCTTTGTTCACCGCCGTACCGAAAGTCCGGGAAGATGTGACTCTGTAGTAGATAGTTTAAAGGCCCAATCAAGCCATCCGTAAACCTTTCCCCGCCTCTTTGGGTCGGTGTTGACTTCATCGTGTGCATAGCGTGACAAGTGAGTGAACTTGTCCAGATACTCGGTCACCGACATATTGCCCCTCCCTCGCCGACAAGAACTCCCTCTTCTTAAGCTTAATAACCACCGAAGGGATGTGGTAAGTACGGAAGTTGTCACGGAATTCCCCGCCATGTGATGTTCCCCGCCCGTTGGGATGAGCATTTGAGTACGCATCCCACCGCTGCACCCCGCCCCACAAGTCTTCCGGCAAAAGATACAAGACCATCTCCCCGTCGGTGCATTGCACGATCTCCAGCTTCTTGGTGATGGTTTTCGCCGCCGTCGGCATCCAGGTGATCGACGAGTGAGAAAACGTATGAGGATGGTGGCTCATGAACTCCTTGTGCCTATCCCTTGGTGGCGGGGGGTGGCGGAGGAATCGGCCGTGGTGGCTGATTCTGTTGAGCTTGCATTTGCTGCACCGTGTTGGTGAGATTCTCGAATCGCTTGCATCCGTGCTGCAAGAAACTGTTGCATGTTTGGATCCATTGCTTGGTTGATCGGTGGGGGTGGTGCTGGGTTCTGCTGATTCGCGATATGTGCACGGATCACAGGCGGCACGTCTTGACCTCCTCCGGACCTGGTGTTTACCATCTGACCGTTAGAAAAATCATATTTCAGATAGTTGTACTTGAATCAATGCATAAGAAGATAACTCAAAATGAAATAGCAGCATGTTCTTCAGCTAGGACAGATTCTGTTGACCTCAAAGAATTATGTATAACTTTCTGTGTAATTATCCAATGACCACGAATTTTTACCAGATTATGATGTATAAAATTATGGAACTATCCCAACTGGAATCACCTCATTTGGACATCTATAACTCGAGATAAAATTCAAACAGTGCAGCTGTATCAGCAGAAATTTACAGACTCTGACATGTTCATTACTTTGTGCATAACTCCCAGAATATGAATTGTATAGCATTGAATTTTTGACATAAATTATTTCTCTAAATTTGTGAACTAACCCAACTGGTTTCATGTCATTTGGAGTTCTGTATCTTGAGTTATAAACAAAACATTACTGGTATGTCATATGACTGCGAAAACAGATTTGATCCAATCAAACTTGCATAGAAGATTAAGCAATGACAACTGATAAAACCCAAACTATCCTTTAATTAACTTAACAATTCTGATTGCATAGTGGCCATCACTCCACCATACAATTCACAATCAAGCAAAGATCCAACTCAATCATGTTTGCAAACAGCATTCATTATTACAAGCAATACGTTCACGCAGAACGATCTAGCGAAAATGTAAATGATAAGAGCGAGTATCCTAGGATCCTAGCCAAGATGAGTAGTAGCTTCAGCGGAGCCGTAACGGAGTCTCTTGTGCGGAGGGGAAGCCGTGGTCCGATATGGCATAACTTCTTGAGGAAGTCGCCGTCCCGCCAACCGTGCTTCCGGACGTGCTATCTTCACCGAGCAGCCCCGCAACTCCTCGTGATACCCGTTCATTTCGCGTAGTTGCCCCCTCCGGATCCGTGTTCAAGGCAGCAGCACACATGCCAAGATGTCGATGCAATCATCACCTCCCCGCCGGCACCACGCCTCCTCTCGTGCCACTTGCACGACGAGGCACATGGCGATACTCCGAGTTGAACAGCTGCGCCCGATTCGCATTGCAGATTGACCAGAGTGCCCTCCTCGCTGCATCATTCACCGCAGCATCATCTGTGGAGAACTGGGCCGTGTTGTGGTGAGATGAGCGGTACCTCCAGCCATCTGTATCATTCAGGGGCCTCCTTATGTAGACTCTGCTGGTGTAGTAGTCTCTCATCCCTGGCTCGCTGAAGTGCTTTGTCACGTAGAGGGGCCTTATGGTATAACCCAGGTACTGCAGAACTTCCCACAGAAGAATGCAAAACTGTCTGTTCTCATCTTCAGTGGAATGTTTGTGATACTCTGCCCCGTGATAGCGAGGGTTTTCATCCTCATCTTCCTCCGGGTTTCCATTAACATTATTACCTCCTTCCTCATCTCCGCTGTCATCACTTGAATCATCCAGGTCACCACCTTCACCATCAGGCACTGGATCAACATGTGCAGGGGGTGCTTCCTCATTTTCCACAGGAGCCGGTGGAATCGCAATGTCCCCATCAGTGTCTGCCTCCAGCACGGTGCCATCGTACAGCTGTGGCTGTTCCAATGGCTCATCTGGCTCCTCCTCCATCTCAACCTCCTCAGGATCCTCCTCTTCTGGTTGCGGCTGGACCTCCTCTGGGTTTTCCTCCACCTCAACCTCTGGCTGGAACTCCTCTGGTTCCTCCTCAACATCCTCAAGACGATGGCGAGGAGCCACCGTCCAAAGGGGGAAAGCGCCCACCGGTGCTCTTGCGAGGGGTCATGTAGGTTCGGCCATCCGTCAAAGCAAAACTGATCTCAGAGTACAGAATAAATCAAAATGACAGTTTAAAAGATAAACAAGATTAAATTAGATTTTTAATGTGTAAATAAGATGATTTGAAGTATGATAAGGTTTTCTAGAACATGAATCCTTAATTTCATCCATTCCTAAATAAGGCTGCGTCCTACAGTCATCACGGCTCTCATACCACTTTGTCACACCCGATTTTACAAGGAAAACCGAATGCATATCACATGTGCGCCAGGATCAATTTACACACATATGATAGACAAAACGAGTGTAATACCATTGCGTAATAAATCGTTCAAGAGTTAAACCGTACGATATTCATTATTACATCAAGAGAGGTGGACTCGAAGGTCCGAACACAACTATAACTAAGCGACGAGAAGCTCCATCTTTGAATTCCACAGGCATGATGACCGGGGGATCCGCATGCCCTAGAACTCCTCGTAGTCACTCCAAGCACTCGTCCTCGCCTCCGACGTTCTCCTCTCGAACAACGGTGAGCAAGGGTGAGCACACTTATGGTTGGTGCTCAACAAGTGGGGGAAACAATGCAAGGCTATCAAGGATAGGCTATGGTTCACAGCGGTAAGCATTTTATAAGTTGGTCAAGTTTTATTAGCAAGCACCTAATTACTAGGTGTAAGTGTATACCAACCCACTTATCCTTAAAAGAAACCTCAAACCAAACCCACAAACCCACGATTTACATTTATCTTCAAGTTTATTAATCATGTGATGGTCCAAGCCGCTCATGACCGTGAGCACGGCTGATCGATCGCCTTTACACTCGCGAGGTTGTACACTTTACCCACCGCTCATGTTCCCCAACTTGCCCGGGTTAGCTAGACCCTTAAACACTTCCAAGGTGAGTGGCTAGGGGTCCACTACAAAGCCTTTACCAAGGAAAGAAGAGAAACCAACAGCTCGCAATAGTTACACCCCGGGCGGACCATAACCCTCCCTAGTGGTCGCACCTTAGCCAAGGTCGCTACCCCAAAAGAACCGGGCTATACCCCCGCAACCCCGAGTCCCCCCGTGCTCCTCTCGAAAAGAGCTATCAGCCTAACCCACTCTCCTAATTACTTGGCTAAGCCGCAGCCATGTGGACTGTGGTTGTACTATTGTCTTGGGTGGTTCTCCATGTTCCATTTATATTTCAAGTTATCTTGTCTTAAGCACATACACATTACATAAACAAACCGAGATGTATAACATGACCAAAACATAACCAAACCCATGTAGAGCAAACTAAGCATTCATCTACCCAAGCATTTGTTAAACAGGGTTGATCAAGGTAATGAGGTAAAATATCTAGTCAAGTCCTTAACTAGGTGTTTGCCCATCAGGTTTATGCATAGCAACAGGAATAGTAAACTTTGTTTAACATGCAGTGACATAGGTTCAAAAAGATAATGCAGGGGGGAAAGCCACTTGCCTTCCTCTACAAACTGGGTGAAATCTTCCTCGAACACAGGTTCTTCCTGATCGCCTCCGACAGGGAGCTCAGACGAAACAGGCACGATATCTACGAGTCAAACATGAACAACAAACAATAAATAAACAGTACACCAAACAGTAACAAAACTGGTAAATTTGCTGTTTAACTTATTCTACTCGTCGAGATGATCATTTCGGTATATAGAACGCTAAAAACGGAGTTAAAATGAGAAAGATATGATTAAAACAAGTTACAGGGACCTATCTGCAAGAAAACTAAGTTTACAGGGCTTTTTATAAATAAAATCAGGGCTAAAACATAATTATAAAATAAATCAGAGGGGTTTATATGCTAAAAGGATGAAAAGGACCTCTATTTAAAAGAATCTAGGCTGGCCAGGGGCTAAAACATAAAAATCAGGACCTAACCGTAAGAAAACCTATAGGTGGGAGGACCGGCATGTAAATCCGTAAAAACTCAGGGACTCTTAATCAAAACAGCCAGACCAGCACCGTGGATCTTAGATCCAACGGCCACAGACTCGCGCGGGCGCGGTGGACCGCGCCGTGCACCCGGTGCATGGGTCCACGCGTGGACCGCCCATTCAAACGAAGGGGTACGCGATCCGTGCCGTCCGTGCAAGATCTAACGGCCCCCGGACGCTCGCGTGCGGGACGCGGCGGCGAGCACGCCGGAGTGCGGCGCGCGCGCGGCGGGAGCTCGCCGGCGTTGGCCCCGGCCGGGCGTTCCCGGCCACCAGCACGACCACGGGATAGCTCAAAATGCGCAGGGGACGCATGCGCACGTGTTCGTGGGGTCGGGGGGTGATTGTGCCCCGCCGGCGGCCGGCACCGAAGGGGGCGGGAGCGCCGCTCCGGCGAGCTCGTGGAACGCGCCGCCGTGCACAAAAGGAAGGGGAAAGGGGCCGGGTTTATTGCTCACCGTGGCGTGTAGAACGAGCAGGGGACGGCGGGAGCGGAAAGAGAAGCGAAGGAGCGGGCCCGCATCGACGGCGACCCCGGCGGCGCCTCCGGCGGGACGGTGAAGGAGCTCCGGAGGCGTCGAAGGACGTGAACCCGCAGCAAGATGTGCTTGATAAGCCTCTGGTGAACCTAAGAAGCAAGAAAGAAAGGCGACGGAGGTTGTCCTTCACCGGTGGCGACGAAATCACGACGGCAGCGGCGGGAACCCGAGGCGACGCTCCAAGTGGAATTGGGCTCGAGTGCGTGGAGTAGTGTGCCGCGGGTGCAAAAGGGAGGTGCGTAGTTCGAGTGCGAGCTTAAATAGGAGCGCAGGGAGGAAGGCGAAGGGAGGCGGGCGGGCTCCGAGCGGTGGTGCTTGCCATTGATGGCCGCGGCCATCACGGCTCGGTGCAAAGGAAGGGAAACGGCCCCCAAATGATCGAGGGTGTTTAATTGCCTTAATTGGCAAGCCTAGCGGGGAGGGAAAGGAAGGGGGGAGAGGCGGGGCGCGGCGGACCGCGGCCGCGGCGGGTAGGCCGGCGAGGCGGGGGGGGAGAAAGAAGAAAGGAAAGGGGGGAAGGGGAGGCTAACGGTGTGGGGCCCGTGTGTCGGGCCGAGAGCAGAAAATAAAAAGAGAGAGGGAGAGACGGCCGCGCGGGGAGGCTAGATGGGCGGCCGGGCTGTGGCCGGGCCGAAAGGTGAGCAGTGGTATGGTTTTCCTTTTTTTTCTTTTTCTTTTTCAAACCACTTTTCTTTTTCAAATTCAAATCAAACTCTTTCAAACTTTTTCTCAAGAATTTTATAAACTTTGTAGAAACCACATGAGCAACCAAAAACCATGCAAGCCAACCGATGATGCACAATCACTTGTTGTCTCTATCTTTATTAAATTATGTTTAATATTTTAGAGCTCAATTTAAATGGCAATTTAAATTCTTTAATCCTTAAGACTAATTTAAGTTGCTAGATGATTTTAGTGATGGAATTTTAGGGTGTCACAATGGACTTGAACAAGACTTTGGGGATATTAGGAACACCTCATGAGGAGTCCATAGCCAAGTTTAATCCCACCAAAACTCATCCAAAAAGGAGGAATCAAGGAAATCCCGCCAAGAGCACTTCCAACCCAAGAACTCAAGAAACCCCAAAATCGAGCACCTTTACTCACGGATTTGGGAGGGGAATCACAGCCCAAATAACCACGAAGGGTTCCCATGAATTTCCTCCATCAAATCCCTTAGAGAAAGGACCCGAAAACAACCCAAAAAAATCACCAAGAGAGGGCTCCGAAAATCACCACCAAGAACAACCGGGGAAAACACATCCAAACCTTGAGGAACCACGCCGAATCATCTATACATGAAACAAAGGTTCATACAAGGTCTAGCAAGCCACCCGATCATCCATCCCTCTCAACAAGATCTCTCCATGAAGCTATCTTGCAAGTCCTATAGAAAACCTAAGGAAAATAGGAAGGAAAAAGGGAAAACAAATGAGCTAGGGTTCCAAGAGTTGGCTGCCATCCTCTCACCTCTTGGGTTATATGGAGGCAACCAAAGGTCTAAAATACCATTCCCTAATAACTAGGGATACAATCCCCTCAAGGGCGGATTTGGAAGTCTTCATGTCTTCACCATCGGACGGATGCCCGGCGACCAAACCCTGCGTAGCCTCGACGCAAGCCATGCGATCCCGACGCGTGTCCTCCGCTTCGAAGTCTCCGACCGCGTCGTCGCACACGAGTCGACCGGTGCTCCCCACCGGTCGGACCGCGTACCCACCGGTCGACCGGCCCGCGCCGGCTGCTGCAGCTCCGTCTTCGGTTCTTCGGTCTTGGCTTTGTGGATCAACCAAGGAACCCAGTGGTTTTCTGGTGAACCACCGGAAACCCCGCGAACTCGGTGCACCTCCACCAATCACCACTCATGACTCGGCTCCCACGTAGTCCCGGCTTGACCTTGGTTTTGAGGCTCAACCAAGAAACCGTCCATGACTTCATCTTGCTGTTCATGCCACCATGCGGCCCGCACTTGACCCCGCTGGCCACCGGTCCCTCGAACGAAGCCTACTTGTCTTCTCCACACCCGGAGGCCTCACCGCCGACGACCTTTCACGCTTGTTCTTCACCCGCACCAACACCGCCCAAGCCGCAACCCGCACCTGCAATACTTAGCCAAGAATCAGTCCACACAACGTTGTCAATCACTCATTACATAAGGAATCGACCATCCATCGGTCCTCGAACCACACATGGTCCTCGCACACTTGCGGATTCCCCGTTTATATATAAACCTTCTTTTCTAGAGATCCAAGGCATATGTAAGAGTACCATATCCATGCGTTTTCGGCACGCCTATCAAGGCCGACAACCTCATCGAGTTGTGCTACGAATCGTGTCGAATTCACCTTTTAGTTTATCCGAAAGAAACATCTAATATACACTTAGCATCATGTTAAGATATACCTCTCCGCATTTCGGTGCCGTTGATAGAAATGGATCTTATATCCGTTTCTAGTCGATGAAGTTAGCAATGTCAACGGTGCCCGAAGGATCGAGGCTTCGTTGCATTGGTTGCATCCGTTGCGCTGATGGGCCATCCGCCGTTGTGCCCGCAGGATCTGGTGCAACACTTCGGTTTGTGTTGCCACGAATGCCTCTATCAGTGTCGTGGGCGGTGGCGGTGGTAGGTCACCACTACCCAACGCACCAAAACCATTGGGGGTACTGACTATTGGTCCGACCATCTGAAAATTGAGTTTTCATTAAACACACATTCGTAAGCTTGCTCATAAAATTAACAAGTAGAACGTGCATGACAAAAACTCATTCATGGTGAGTGTTGCGAAACCAGATAGCACAACGGTCATAAGAATGAATTTCATACATCCCTGCTCATGCACCGAAAAATCCCCATTTTTGGTCGGTAGGTGTAGGATTTCACAATTCTAAAGTGGATATTTAACTTCCAAGGCGAACTCCGGGGTTAAGTCACCTGGAAAACTCCCATCACAAGGTTTTGTCCGTCGATATGGACACAAGTTAGAGTTGACATGATCGAGACGGTGGAATCTAACGGGGTAAAACTCACGACCCCCGCCCTCTAGGCTCGAGGGCGAAATGAGGATAATTTAGCAAAAGCTTTCACCAATCCTCGGTTTGCTCCTTTCTCGATTTCGAGGATTTGGAGGGTATGATCACGGATCATGGACGGATAAGCGATGAGGAACTCTCATGCCTCGACTTTTTGAGAACCCGATTGCTCAAGAAAACTCTACTTCTACTCCTTCAACTTCGCCGGTTGATTTGATTTGAGGCTAAAAGAACATTGAGAGTGGACGAAAGAGACCCAACTTGGAAAGTGATTACCAAAACAAGCTTTTCATGAAGAAAAGGAAGGCTAGTAAAATATTTACGTAATTTCTTTGTACGGAAGACAAATTAGTATGGGAATTTCAGAACAATCTTGCTTACACATTATTTAACTTGTGAACTTTGGGTGGTACCGACTCCTTACTTTACGGTGTAATGATTTTAAAAAGTTGGTGTGATGCACATGCTTGTGAAGACACGATGCACATGCTTATGCGGTATGGTGCTCATGATGCACGTTAGCACGACTCAGTTACCCGCAAAATGAGTTAGTGATGGGGAGGCAATCAACGAGTTAAAAAGGAGTGTATGCGCGGTGAGTCACATTCTCACAACCAAGATACCTAGTGCGCTCCTAGTGGCAATCACCTGGCTGCAGCACACACGATGTCCTAGGTCCCGTCGCGGCACCTTTGGTTAGGGGACAACAACATTACCCAACATAAGAGAGATAGAGTATGAGTACTAAAAAAATTTCTATGTGTATGCACGTTAGTTTACCCAAGGTTCCCAAATGCACGTGCTATGCAATGCATACTCAAAAAGTGACATTTGTTTTATTTCCGGATATTGTGAGCAAGACCAAAGAGAATAAGTTCGAATTGAGAGGTCGAATCGATCCGGGTTGGCATAACCTTTTTAGACAAGTTTGATACTCATCGTAAATCTCCCGGTCGGATCACAACTAGCATAAATTATGCCTTATGAAGATCACCGCGTAAAGATGTTCAACCAAAGCGTTACATCGATGAGAGGTTCCGGGATCAACATAACAATATCTAGGGATTACAATGCGGATGAGCTGCACAAAAGAAAGCTCCTAGTCTAGCCTACCTCAAAAACTAACCAATAGTGGCTGCACACACTAGGGTTCCTTACTACTACTATGCTTGCACAACTTAGGACCTTATTACAAGCATACCAACTTCCAACTAGACAACAAGCTATCCTTAGGCTTACTTCCTACGGGTTGAGTCTTCCATGCCAAAGGACTACGGTGAAGCGTGTCCGGACACTACTCCAGCATTCTCCTTGAATTTCCTCAACATCTTCTTCTTCTTCTTCTCGGTCCGGGAATGATAGGTTCCGGAGGTGGAGCTACCATCGCTTCCGGTTGATTCTCTAGTTCAAACATATATTGGTCATTATGCCGCAACATGAAATTCTCGCTCATGGATGACTTCACTTAGTTCTCGTATCTTTGCCTTATCCTTGCGTCTTCCCTTCTTGAGAGCAACTATCATTGCTTGGGCTTCCTTCAACGCTTGAGCGGTAATTTCCACTTCCTTAACTCGGTACCTACTGATTTGGTGTCTATAGAATACACTTTCTCCCACCATCGGTCGGTAGGTGTCAAACATGGCTTCGAAAAACGAACCGAGGTGACAAGATCGGGACTATAGTGCGAGTTGCCCCGAGTCTAAAGAAAAGCTTTGCATTCGACCCGTGGTCCAGCCGTGTCACTCGGTACAGTGGAATCACTTTGGCCGTAGTGCCGGCTACCACGTCGGGGTGCTTCCCACAAAAAGTTGTGAGCGCTTCAAGAGCAACCTTTCGCATAGTGTCGGTCGGGTTCAACCCTTGTGCCTTACACTCGCACGCTTCCCAATCGGGGTTTGTCGGGCATACGGGGATCTTCACCTTCACTTCGCAACGAAGGAGCCGGCCCGTGGTCATGACCTCATGTGTCGAGTACTCCGGATAAGTGATATACCCAAGGTCCTTCGAGGTGTCCCACAAGAGCGTAGGAAATCCACCCTCCTCGACGCAATTCACGAGAGTCCATGCTTCCACACTAGCCGGTGCGGATCCAAGGTTGTCCATCCGGACATAACGACGAAGTGAGAACCGGACGGATGTGAGAATACAAGGATAGATTCAATCACGATAACAAGAACACTTGAGTAAGAAATGGGGTAGCTATGTGTACAAAAGTACAATCGTATGTTAGAACTCGAAACGAGTAGACATACACAATGACTTTAAGTCCCGGCAGTTGTGAACAAAAATTCATAACTTAAAAACCGGAGCCTTGAAAAATTCCCAAATTTTAGTAGCAACTCAGCAATATTATGAGACACATATTTGGCAAACAAGGATTGATTTAGAAAGGTCAAGGTGCTTCAACTAAGCAAGGTTTCAGATTAGGTCTTTGGAAAAACAGCAAGACAGGAGTTCTCTAATCAGAGCATAACTTGAGATAGACAAAAGCTATGACCGCAAGGTCTTGCGAGCAGGAAGTAGATTAGGTATGGAGCAACTTTGGTAGAGATCATCCGGTCAAACCGATTCTTCAACCGGGTGCAAAAATATAATCAAACAGCCACAACAGATTTTTGGACAGCAACACACCCGCACACGAGAGACTATGCAAGACAAAGCACACTAGCAAAATTTCACCTTAGAGCGCACATAACACAAACAAGGGTTCAGTTTTATGTTTTTCACGATTTTTACATGATGCAAGACGTCCTATTTGTCCTCACAAGGCAATCAAGCCGAAAATCAAAGTTAGTGCCAATGGCAAGGGATATACACGTTTCTCAATATAATAACTAGTCGAGGACTAGTCGATGCTCACTTAACGACTTACGAAACGTGGTTAATGTACCTACAGAAGATCACCGACACAATGAACTTTTCATGCTGGCACTCATGAAAGCGTAAACATACATTACCGTTCACTATAGAAATGGTACCAATGCGTTTATCGCTGCATGGACAGCGTCCAACCTCAGATACGATCCTTTTCGAATGAACAGATCCTTGCCTCGCATATTCACAATGCGGAATGTCCACGTATGGCAAAACATGGCGAGACACGGACGCGATGTGGGTTCCCATTAGAATAGGTCCCATCCATCCCTCACAGGACTTTCCTCGTGGCACCACCACGTATGGCAAAACGTGATGAACTAGTATGGTTGTGCGTAAAGTAAGTTCGACAAGAATGAAATGTGCCAGGAGTTAGTAAAATAAACCAAAGATTTGTAAGCCACCCGAAAGAACCCAAAAATTCCCTCTAGGGCCTCTCGGTCTAATTTATGCTTAACGGACCAACGTGTTTTGCAAATCCAAACAATCTTGCAAATTTTATTCAAAAACCAAAGTGATTAAAGTTGTTAATTAATCTCCGGTGCATATAATTGCTCTAATACAACTTCGTGACAACCCGCATAGGAACATACCGTACCATCGCCTAAACCAATCCACTTTGACCATTAAGCGACAAATAAGTATCATCCAGTCGTTAGTTGCCGGGTTAACACCCGGTAAATCACTTGGAATTCTCACGAGAGGATCGAACATATGCATTAAAACTCACGCGAAGCCGAGTCTAGAGTACAAACACAATTTAAATACAAAATTACCCCTAAGGGTTTAATTATTACAAACCATTGCTCATGACAATAATTAAAGGTTCGCAGTTCGAAATCGGCGGAAATAAATAAACTAGCACAATGGTAAACATCACGGAGGCCATCCATGATGCCATCACTTTTTTGCCATCCACCCATCCCCCGATCCCAAATTCGGTAGAATCTCACCGGATCAAACAACACCCGCCACAACATTTTTAAAGCAAGGCCGAGTATACTAATACTCGGCAAGACTTAACCGTCGGGTGATAACTACATCACCAAACTCTAGACATGAGAGGCTTTTTGGCCGGTGGAGTTCTTTTTGCCGAAAAGCAACAAAGTGCATGTCCTTACTTTCAATATTTTAGCGCAAATTCTAGTTGATTATTATTTCTAAGTGTGCCAACTAATCCAATCAAGAATTGTACAATACAATTAATTCAAGTAGTAAACTTCACCAAGTTCCATCATTACGGGATATCCCGGCCGCTGATTAAGTAGTCTCGTATAACGGAGAGGCCGACAATCGACCGATTTAAACCCGGCAAGGTAAACCTAAACACACGGTAGGGTGCCCCCGTGAGGACAACCACCAAGCGCTCCCAAAAGTCCTCGGCTTGGGATCGAATCTAACGATCCCGGGTACAAGGCTATCCGGCATACCCCGCGAGGCACCCAACTTTACACATGCACCCCCTTCCCGTAGCTAGCCGGGAGGTGATTACTCAAGATTAGTAATAGTAAGTTCCCGCACCGGCTCGTTAAGGTGCTAGGCTTACCGGTCCCATTCCCGACAAGTGCTTAGTACGTTCCGTAAGGAAACGGATGCTCATAGCCTAAGAGGGGGAGGGGGTGAATTAGGCAATCTTAAAATCTTAACCTATGGCTTCACTACTTTTTCTCAAAGTTATACTACAACATACTATCTAGATGTGCAACTAAGGTTGTTCTAGTGTGAAACTCCCATCCCAAAACAAGGTTTGCAACATATAGCCAATCCTAGCAAGATACTACTCTAGGAAAGTAAAGGTATTGCAAAAGAGTAAACACGGAAACGTAAAGAGGATGAGAGGAAACAAACTCTTGACACACGATTTATCCCATGGTATCGGTAGGCACTAAGCCGCCCCTAGTCTACGTTGTTGAAGCACTCACACAAGAGTATTGCTTTCCGGTCACCAAGTCTCTCCCAAGAGCACCACTTGACTCGCCACAAAGGCTTGCCACCGAGGCACTCGCCAAGCTCCCTTGGTCACCTTGATGCCGCCTCCACTAAGGAGCTTCTCCACCAAGGAAGGGGGTCTCCACGTCCCCCGCACAAAGTGTCCTCGCCGCTCCACACCAAGCCGGAGGGTCAATGACGATTGCCGGTGAGCCACCGTCGCATGGTGAGATCCGGACAGCCCACGGGGGTGTTAATCATTGTAGTTTAGTTGTTCGGCGGGGAGGAGTCTATGGCTAAGAACTTGAAGGTCGCACACGAGTATGCGGAACACGTAAAACACGGCGAGTTTATACTTGGTTCGGGCCTCCGAAGAGTAATACCCTACGTCCAATTGTCGGTGTAGATTGCTTGAGGATTGCGTGAATGTACAAGGGGTCGCCTCGTCCGCCTTATATTGGCCGGCGGATGAGGTCGGTTCCCGTACTCCGGGTCGGTTACGACCAGGAGACCTAAATCTACGTTGCACATCTTGCCATATCTCGTCGATCCGCTTTGGGTGAAGTCCACCGAGGTCTTGTCTTGCATGCCAAGTCTTGAGGTCGTAATGGATTAGTTCATCCGGGGAATCTTCTCGGAAGGTCTTCGGAGGTCGTGTGGGCCACCAACTAGGTCGGTTGGGCCCACCGATAGGTCGGCGGGTCTTCTAGTAGGCCGGACCCACTTGTCGGGGACGGCGCCGTGAGCTCGGTCGGTGGGGACCCAGGGGTACCCATATCTCACAAGCCCCCGAGCAAGGTGTAGGCATAGCGACCTTAGAAAGGTCGTAACAAAGTCATAGAGCTATCGACGGGTCGAATAGCATGCACGTCGGTCAAAAAAAAAAAAAAACAAATCGGCTTTGCGGACGACTTCGTTTGTAGTCTTGCCGAACAAAGAGAGGTCGAGTGACGACCTATAGGAAGCGTGTGCTCCTATAGATTGAACCGACGACGAAAAAATTCGAGAGGGCATCGAAGATGCACTAATGTGTAGTATCCAAGCATCGTGGCGGGCGGGATGGCCGTATGATGGTCCAAAAAGGAAGAAGAGAAAAAAAAAAGTAGGTCGAGTAACGACGTGATGAGAAACGGTTTCCCAACAGTCGGTACGACGAAAAAAAAAAAGAGGGCGTCGAAGACGCACTCGTAGAGTAGTCCCCGAGCATTGAAGCAGCCAGCATGGCTGGTTTGATGCTCCAAAAAGAGAAGAAAACCGAGTCATGGTCTTGATCGAATGAAGTGTAGAGACACCCGCATCTCCTAGCATAGCCGCAAGAAGTCCGGCGGGGCCGACCTCGAGGAGGCCTTGTAGACGTGCCGACCTCGAAGAGGCCTTAAGTCATTAATGTTTCCCAGATTCGAGGGTATCCAATCGGGTCTTGTAAGGTTGTGTCATATGAAAAAGTGGTCGATGATGTCGAATAACCGGTTGAATTTGAACGTATGGAGTGTAGTGACATCCGGATATCTTGCATAGCTGCAAAGAGTCTGGTAGAGCCACTTGAGGCATGTCGACCTCAGGAAGGTCTCAAGTCTATAGCGCCCAAGCACCCGGAAGCACTTGGCAGGGCCATCGGGCGAGCACCCCATAGGGAGGCCTTCATTCGGACGTAAAATCCCGGTGTGTTCGAGAGAAGGTCGGCGGGGCTACGAAAGCACACCGACCTCGGAAGGTCACGCACCCGGGTGCCCAACTAGGTTGGCGTAGCCGTAGATATGCCGAGGTATTGCAAGACCTAGGTATTTAAGGCATGCCGACCTCAAGGAGGTTGTTTTGGTGTCCGGACGACCAACATAGTCGCTAGCCATCTAGCGGAGCCATGATACTAAGGTATTGGCGACCTTAGTAATTAGAACACCGACCACGGGGCGTGACGAAAATTGCGCATCTCCGTAATGCTTCGATCTCCATGGTGCTATTGATCTCCGGCGCCCGGATGGATCCGACATAGCGGCCGAGGCATGCCTACCTCAAAAGGTCTTCAATCGAACCTACGACCATTCTCGCTTTAGGAAACATAAATATAGGTTGTTTGGAATAGGTCCGTTTACGTGCGAGCCATAGCGGGTGCACCAGACGCGTGAGCCTAGCGGGTGCAAATAAAGACATCGGGTCGTAGAAGGGGGCCATGAAGTTGTAAAGTCATCGAAAAGGGGGGCTAAGTTAGGCGCGAAGCCATCCGTCACAGTCCATGTCTTGTCGTGTAGCGTAGACTCGCAAGCACGGGTCAACAAGTGGTTGGAGATTCTCTTGCCACCTAGAAAACGACAAACCGCCTAGTGATCGAGGGGGTTACCGTAGCCATGTGACCTATGCGGCGGGAGCTCGTGCATCATTGATGCACAAACGACAAAAACGTCATGAGTCGAAGGAGCAATGTCGTCGCCTTTAATGATGCACAAAGCTACAGTCCCGATATCCCATGGTGACAATGTCATTACCTCGCCAACTCGCCCGGGTGCGACGTTGGCTATAAATAGCACGCTTGTGACCGAGGAGGCAAGCTTCGAGCGCCATTGAGCTATGAGGCCGCAAGTGTAGTACTCCCACCATGTTGCCGGCATGTGTTCGTCCACCGATTGTAGACCTTTGTTCTTGTAGATGCTTGGAGCTAGGAGAATTCTCGCGAAGTGTAGGCAACATCCGCATCCTTTGAGCCCAGCCTCGCGAGGTACCGTAGAGTTTGGAGGTGTCTGTTGTCCGAGCCGGAGCTATAGCAGACGTCTCCGGTGAGCACCGGGAGCTCACTAAGGCTTGGTTTTCAACGCTCGAAGAGCAAGCTCGTGTCTCCATTCCAATTGTTGGAGCCAACGTGCCTTAGATTACATGTCGTCCCGCAGCTTGTCTCCCGCAAGGCCGCCATTAAGGTTCTCCGGTGCTAGGAGAAGTCTCGCGATGTACTCGCTCTAGCAAAGTAGGTCGTGATGACCACTCGGGTGGCCCGGCCTTGTACTATGTTTATTGTGTGTGTCAGGTTCTAATCCAGTGAGGTCACAAGCGACTTGTGTACATTCGGATTCTGGATCCAATGAGGTCGTAGGCGGCTATGTATTCTGGGGTAATCCATGTAATGTTCGCTCTCTTCTGTCATGTACTTAGTTGATTTGGCGAAATGATTTGCCAAAGACCTATATTAATGTGACATGGGGGCTTGCAAAATGATTTGCCATCAGGACGACCTGATGTTGTCTTTTTGGCTAACGACCTAAACTCAGATTTAGGTCGTAGTTGTGTCATGTTTCGCGAAAAATCCACCTTAATCTTCTCGCGAACTTCTCGGGATAGAGCCGTTGAGGCATTTTGTACGTTGGAAGAAACCGCAGTGGATAGATTCGGTGGAGCCCCTATAAATAGGATGGCCCGAGGCGGGGTTGACCCCATTTCCCTTCATCTTCCTCCGTCGTTGTTGCTTCCGTCGCTTTCTCTCTCTCACGTGCGCCGTAGTGATCTTGCGACCGCCTAGCTCCCACGCCCATCCGTCCGCCGCGCGCCCGCCAAGCACGTGCTAGCGCGCGCGCTCCGCGCCGTGTTCCTCCCGTGCATGTGCGTAAAAACCTTGTGCCACATTAGATCTAACACAAACCCTAGTGGTGAAATGGCGGCCGAGGGAGCTTCCATCCCGACCCGCAGGCGGCGTGGGTCCGGTCGACGATGAGCAAGGCCAAGATCCGTGCGCCGGTGGATCGTGGATCGCTCCGCCGAAGGCGGAGGTGAAGTGGAGGGCTACCACCGGGGAGCAGTTCCCGAGCGAGGACGTCAAGGAGCAGGTCATCTTCACCTCCTTCGAGCACGGCTTCAACCTCCCGGCGGGAGACTTCTTCGTGGGTCGTTGTACTACTACGGTTTGGAGCTGGTACATCTTGTTCCCAACTCCATTACCATAGTATCGACGTTTATTCATTTCTCGTGAGGCATACCTAGGGATATCACCCGACTTCCCGTTGTGGAGATATTTCTTCTCTCGTGAAGAGCACCGGCAAGAGGTCGTGGCCGGTGGGGGCCGTAATGTTTAATTTGAGGTCGGGCCTCAAGGCGGAGTGGATAGACACCAACCTCCTAAACAACACCGCCGGGTGGAGGTCGGAGTGGTTTTATATTGCAAATCAAATTCCCGGTCTTCCACGTCGGATCGGCCATAGGCCGTTGAAGATAAATGAGTGGGATTTAGGTTTGTCATCCTCGGGATCTTAAGGAGTTCGAGCCGGTGGCCGGAGCTCATCGGTGAGTCAAGAACCAGGGGGTGACAGGAGCCGCGGTGGCTAGGTCGTTCGCCGGCGGATGATCCAACCGATCAATACGTGGGGCAATCAGACCCCACTCGCGAGGTCAACCGCAAGGTCTCCAAGGAGGAGATGGTGGCTAGAGTTTCCCAGATGTATGCTGGGAGAGTAAAGGTTAAGAAGTGCCCCAAGGCATACTCGTTGAATTGGCCAGCAGATCCGGTAAGATCCTGAGATCTATCTTTAGGTCCTTGCACTTCAATTGTTAGTTGTGTAGGTTGTATAATGTCCTTGTCGTCCATTTGTAGGAGCACGAGCTTCAGATATGGTGCCCATCACCTCTCCCTGAGAGAGAGCAGCACCGGAGAAAGCTTAGGTCGGACAAGTACAAGCTCTAGCAGGTCGTCTCGCCGGAGTTTTATGAGTCCGACTCGTCGGTGGAGGCCGAAGAAGATACGATGCCGAGACCGGGGAAGACCCGGACGCCGGCATCGTGAAGTCCCGGCGCGAGACTAGGTCGACGCTTGGAAAGAAGTCGGCTTCGGTGCCGTCGCCGCCGCTATCTCTCGCGGTGAAGGCCATGGAACAAAAGAAGAGGAAGAGGAGGGCTGCTTGCCCTCCGGCGGTGGGTCACTCCATCGATTCCGACACCTCGCTCGGGGCAGGAGGTCGAGTCGGAGGAGGAGGAGGAGTCGGAGAAGGAGAAAGATGAGGCGATTGAGGAGTTGCCGGTCCCCGAGGAGCGACCGGCAAGGAGGTCGGAGAGTCCTGTCGCCAAGAGGCGGCGGGGAATTAGTGCATAAGACGTCGGAGGATGCCCTCTAGCGTGGATTGGAGGCACGGCACCGCGCTACGGCGGCGCGTACAAGGATGCTTGCGACAATTAAGCCTCGAGTATTTTGGCCGAAAACTCGGCTCCCGGCTGTGACGAGGTAAAGTCTTGCTAGTTGTGTATCTTACGTAGTATCTTGCAAGTTCTTACCTTTACGAGGTGTTTTTCCATGCGGGGTCGGTGGAGAGGCCACAAGGGCGGCAAGGCGCCCCATCTTCCTCCCTCCCGCACGAGGTCGCCCCGAGCCACGAGGTTGTGGGGGGAGGTGCTTGCCGACGACGCGCGCACCGGCTACTCCACCACGGGGAGCGGATGAGGGTAGGGCGACCTCACCACCCGTGGCCGACGCAAGGGTGGACACTCCCCCGCGCGCCGCCGATGCCGGGAGGAGCTTCCACCGGGGAACGTCGGGGTGACGGCCTCCCCGGCAGTTATTGACGTCGACCCCATCAGTGCTGTGCCTGGTGGGGCTGAGGATCTGGTTAGGGACCAGCCTCAGATCGACCTAGCACCAGGAGGTCCAGAGACATCCGGCGCATAGGTACCTCCATCTTCATCTTTGAGCCCAAGGTTGTCACGGCGCACAATTAATTGGAATCACACCCCTTGGCAGGAGGACTGGTTTGAAGACAACGAGGACATGCAGGCCTTGCGAACCAGCATCATCACCATCAACACCGCACTGACGGTGAGTGCTCCACGACATGTTGTTGTTGCTTGATCGTGCGTGATCGAAGTGTTTCTAATGATCTTGTTGTGCTGTGGCAGTCGCTAGCAGAGAGGGCCAAAGGCCGGGCCGACCTGCTGAAGAATGCGACGGAGAAGGAACAACGGATTGTCGACCTTGAGCGAGAGCTCAAGGAGGTCTGCGAGGCGGCTGCCGCCGAGAAGAAGAAGCTCGAGGATGAGCTTGCCGAAGAGAAGCGCAAGGCCGTGGAGGCTACTGCGCGATTTAACACTGCAGCTACTAGTAGGTTGAATCCTTATCCCTTTTGAGATGAAGGTTGTTAGCTGTGTGCTAACTGTTGTATCCTGCAGATTTCCGTAACCGCGAGGAGGAGCTGAAGAACGCTCTGGTGACCTCCCAAAGAAAGGTTCGGGACCCGGAGATAAAGGTCCGGGAGATCGAGGGCCGGAGGCCCGGAACTCGGACGGGCGATGAAAGAAGCTACCGACAAGTGAGTACGTCGTATCCGAAAAGCCGGCTTATGAGATAGCAGCTCGTCGGGGCCTTGAAGCCGAGTTCGAAGTTGTTTTGAAGTCATTGCAGAGTGACCAAATCAACATTGCAGGGTATGAGGTGGAGCTGAACGACCTCAAGGGTGCTGCCAACTATGCAATGTCTTGCATAGCTGTTCCAGAAGAAGGGGAGCAGCAACAGTCCATTGTTGATCGTCTGGTAGACACTCCTAACAGTGCTACCGACTTTGCCGAGGGTGATTGGCTTGGCGGCCGCGACCGATGCATTGGTGAGAGTTAAGTCTCACTATCCCGACGTCGACATGGACAAGATCGGGAGAGGTGCGAACACCACGAAGGACCTTCGTGCCCCGGAGCTTGAAGTTGAAGAAGACACCAATGAAGTGATGGAGAACATCGACTTTGAAGGCAATGGTGGCGATGGTGGCGATCGTAGTCTTTGAGTTAGGAGTTGTACCTCCTCCTCCTCCCATGACTTGTAAATAATGCTTCGTGGATATGTTGGAGAAAACTTTAATGAAGTACTTGCCTTTTGCCTACACGAGTTTGGTTGATCTTGTAAAAGATGGCGTCTTATGTTTTTAACTCGCTCACCACTACTCACGGAGAAGCTAGCTTACCGACCTCCACAGCCTCGGTGTGGAGGCTTACAAGAGGTCGACGCGTGAGAGAGGAGCTTAGGGCTCGGGTCCGGCGACCTTTCCGACCAAGCATGCTCGTAGCGGCAAGAGGCTTCATACTCGTTAGGAATGGTGTCCTTAGGTCGGGATGACCCTTAGGTTGGCTTTGCGCCAAGCCCCCGAGCATGTCGAGGGGAAGGAATAAGAGAGACTCGGAACCCCGTGTTTTGCAACATGTATGTTGGATTTAGCAAATGACCGCTTGAAATATTTATTTATTTAATCCGAAAAAAAGGTACTATAAAGGGAAATACATAGCTTTAAATTTAAACCTAATCGACGGATAGAATCGTCATAGATGCTCCACATTCCAGGGGTTGGGTACTCCTTGCCCGTCGTCCCACTAGAGTCGATATGTTGACGGGCTAATAACTTTCGTAATGATGAAGGGTCCCTCCCAAGGGGCAGAGAGCTTATGCATGCCGTCGGTCTTCTGAATGCTTCTAAGGACGAGGTCGCCAACGTTGAAGAAAGTTTCCTTAATGTTGCAATCATGGTAGCGACGTAGTTGTTGGTCATGATGAGCTTGTCTCATGACGGTGGCGAGTCTCTGCTCTTCGAGGTCGTCGAGGTCGATGCGATGTGTTTGCTCGGCCTCTCCTTCCTCGTAGAATCGAATCCGTGGAGCTCCGGAAGCAACATTGGTAGGAAGTACGGCTTCTAATCCGTAGACCATAAAGAAGGGCGAAAAGCTTGTGGCGGAGCCGACTTGAGTCCCGAGACCCCAAATTACGTGTGGCGGCTCGGCCAACCACCGGTTGCATAGTTGGAGGCGTCGTCGTAGATACGGGCCCTTGAGAGCTTGGAGCACCATGTCATTGGCTCTTTCGACCCGGCCATTGCATCGTTGGTGGGCGACCGAGGAGTAGTAGATGTCGATAAGGTTATCTTGGCAAAAAGTCCCCGGAAGACCGAGCTAGTGAAGGCTGCACCCAGGTCCGTGATGATCCTATTGGGCACACCAAAGCGATGTTTGATGTCTCCGATGAATTTAACTACTTCTTCCGATGTTACTTTCGCAACAGGTCGGACTTCAACCCACTTGGTGAATTTGTCTATGGAAACCAAGATATGTTTGTAGCCGCCCGGGGCGGTACGAAACGGTCCTACAGCGTCGAGACCCCACATAGCGAAGGGCCATGATGGAGGGATAGTGTGCAGGACCTGAGCTGGCAGTGTTCTTTCCGTTTAGCAAAGAATTGGCATCGTTTGCACCTCTTTACAAGGTCTTTAGCATCGGTTACGGCCGTGGGCCAATAGAATCCGGATCGGTATGCTTTGTCGACCAAGTTGGTGGATGCCGCGTGGCAACCACACTCGCCACCGTGAATTTCAGCTAAGAGCTAGAGACCTTCTAATCGTAGGATACACTTCATCAAGATGCCGGAGAGGCAAGCTTTCTCGTGTAGGTCGGAACCAATCACGACATAGTTGGGACTTTGTTGCGTAATGCGTTCTCGCTCCGCTTTGTCATCGGGGACAAGTTGGTCAAGTATGAAGTCTATAAAGGGCTTGCGCCAATCAACCTCTTTTCGGACATGAGCACATCACGGGGAGGTGCCGAGTTTTGATCGTTTGAAGGTGGCTCCGGATTATCGGGATCCAAGAGCTTGATTGAAAGATTGCGTAGGTCTTGGACGAACACGCCCGCTAGGACTAGAGCTCGACGAGTTCCTAGTTTGGAAAGCACATCGGCGGCGATGTTCTTACTCCGTGGGACGTGCCGGAACTCGATCCCCTCGAAGTGGCCTTCAAGTTTACGAATCTCGGAGCGCGATAGGCATCCATCGTGTCCTTGACGCAATCACACTCCTTGTTGACTTGCTCGATGACGATCTTGGAATTGCCAAAATGTGACACCCTAAAATTCCATCACTGAAATCACTTAGCAACTTAAAATGTCTTAAGGATTTAAGGAGATTAAAATGCTAAATAAAATTGAGCTCTAAAAATATTAAAGATAATATAATAAAGTTAGAAACAACAAGTGTATGTGCATCATCATTTGGCTTGCATGATTTTGGTTGCTTGAGTAGTCTCTAAAAAGTCTATAAAATATTTGAGAAAAGTTTGCAAAAGTTTGATTTGAATTTGAATTGAAATTTGATTTGAAAATGAGGTTTGAAAAAGAAAAGAAAAAAAAACAAAAGAACCAGCACCCTTACCTTTTGGCCCAGGCGGCCCAGCCCGACTCCCTGCCGGCCCACTGCCCTTCCCCCTTCTCTTTTCTTTTTGCAGCGGCGCCGACAGGTGGGCCCCACCTGTCAGCCTCCATCCCTCCCCTTCCTTTCTTCTTCCCCGCGCCCGCGCCGGCCGCCGTCGCGCGCCACCGAATCCGCCCGCTCCCACCCCTTCCCCTTCCTTCTTTTCCTCCCCAAGCACCGCCAATTAAGGCAAGTAACGCCCGTGATCAATTGGGGGGCCGTTTCCCCCTTTCCTTACACCGAGCCGTGATGGCCGCCGGCCATCAATGGCAACCCGCCGCCGCCCCGTCCCCCGGCCGCTTCACTTCCCCTTCCTCATGCCCTATATAAGCTCGCGCACGCGCTCCTTGGCTCCCCCTTTCGCCTCCCGCAACACACACGCGCCCGAACCGAGCCCACCCTCTCCGCCGCCGCCGCTTTGCTTTCCGCCGCCGCCGTCGTCTCGTTGCCGCCGGTGAAGGGCTTGGTCTCCCACCCGTTTCTCGTTGATCAATAGGTTCGCAGGGGACTTGACATGCTCGTGCGCCCGCAGGTTCGCGCCCCCGACGCCCATGGCGCCCGCGCCCGTGCTCGCCGGAGCGCCGCCCGAGCCGCCGTCGTCACCAAGCCGCCCCGCCGCCGCCTCTTTTCCACCCTTCGGCCCGTCCTCATCGCCGCGCGTGGTAAGCAAACCCCCCCCGCCCACTTTCCCCTCCTATCGTGCCCGCCGCCTCCCCCCCGCGAGGTCACCGGAGTGACCGCGCCGCCCCCTTACGGTGCCGGCCGCCGGTGAGGCCCAATCGTGCCCGTAGAGCCCGGCTATCGTGTGCGCAAGCGTCTCCGCGTCGTTTTGCCCTAACACGTGGTCGAAGAAACGGCCGGGAACGCCGTCCGCAGCTCACGCCGGCGAGCTCCCGCCGCGCGCCGCCGCCCTCCGGCGTCGTCGCCGCCGCCCGCCGCATGCTTTCGTCCAGAGCCGTTAGATCGTGAGCAAACGGCCGAGATCACGTACCCCTTCGGTTAAGTGGCCGGGTCCACGGTGGAACCCATGGACCGCGCCCACGGCCGGGTCCATGGTGCACCCATGCGCCATCCGCCGTTGGATCTCGGATCCACGGTGCGGAGTGGCGCATTTGATTAAGAGTCCCCGGATTTTCAAATGTTCACAAGCCGGTCCTTCCACTTTTGGAAATAATTACGGTTACGTCCCGATTCTTGCAAACTAGCCCCCGTCTACCCTATTTAATTCTGTTTTAAGCCCTTTTCACTTCATTTTGCATATAAACCCTCTGATTTAATTTATAAAAATGTTTTGGCCCCTGAATTTATTCATAAACAACCCCGTAAACATAGTTTTCTTGCAAATAGGCCCCCGAAAACTCGTTTTAACCATATCTTTCTCATTTTAACTCCGTTTTTAGCGTTCTATATACCGAAATGATCGTCTCGACGAGTAGAATCTTTTAAACAGTAAATTTACCAGTTTTATTACTGTTTGGTGTACTGTTTTGTTTATTGATTGTTATCCATGTTTGACTCGTAGATATCGTGCTCGTTTCGTCCGAGCTCCCCGTCGGAAGTGATCCGGAAGAACCCGTCTTTGAAGAGGAATTCACCCAGCTTGTAGAGGAAGGCAAGTGGATTTCCCCCTCTCGCATAATCTTTTTGAACCTATGACACTGCATGCTAAACAATGTTTACTATTCCTGTTGAAATGCATAAATCTGATGGGCAAACACCTAGCTAAGGACTTGACTAGATGCTTTACCACTTTACCTTGATCAACCCTGTTTTTACAAATGTTTGGGGTAGATAAATGCTTAGCTTGCTCAACATAAGTTTGGTTATGCTTTGTTTATGTTATACATCTCAGTTTTGGTTATGTATATGCTTGTGCTTTAACAAGATAACTTGATATAATCGGAACATGGAGAACCACCCAAGATAACAGTACAACCACAGTCCACATGGCTCTGGCTTAGCCAATTAATTAGGAGAGTGGGGTAGCTGATAGCTCTTTTCCGAGAGGGGCACAGGGGGCCGGAGTTGAAGGGGTATAGCCCGGTCCTTTTGGGGTAGCAGCCTTGGCTAAGGTGTTGACCACTAGGGAGGGTTATGGCCCGCTCCGCCGGCCGTAACCGTTGCGGCGTTGGTTTCTCTTCTTTCCTTTGTAAAGGCTTCGTAGTGGACCCCTAGCCACTCACCTTGGAAGTGTTTAAGGGTCTAGCTAACCCGGGCAAGATGGGGAACACGAACTGTGGGTAAAGTGTACAACCTCTGCAGAGTGTAAACTGATCGATCAGCCGTGCTCACGGTCACGAGCGGCTTGGACCCTCACATGAGTAATAAACTTGAAGATTAATGTAAATCGTGGGTTGGAGGTTTGGTTTGAGGTTTCTTTTAAAGGTTAAGTGGGTTGGTATACACTTACATCTAGTAACTAGGTGCTTGCTAATAAAACTTGATCAACTTATAAAATGCTTACCGCTGTGAACCATAGCCTATCCTTGATAGCCTTGCATTTTTCCCCCACTTGCTGAGCTCCAACCATAAGTGTGCTCACCCTTGCTTACCGCTGTTCGCAGGAGAACGTCGGAGGCGAGGACGAGTACCGGAGTGACTTCGAGGAGTTCTAGGCATGCGGATCCCCCGCTCATCATGCCCGTGGATGTCGGCGATGGAGTTGCTCGTCGTCGTTTAGTTATCGTTTTGTTTGGACCTTCGAGTCCACCCTCATGGATGTAATAAAGGATGTTATACTGGTTTAAACTCTTGTACGTTTTATTACAGCAATGGTATTACTCTCGTTTTGTCTATCATGTGTGTGTAAATGATCCTGGCGCACATATGAGATGCATTCGGTTTTGCTTGTAAAATCGGGTGTGACAAAGTGGTACCAGAGCCGTGATGACTGTAGGACGCAGCCTTAGTTAGAAATGGACGAAATTAAGGATTCATGTTCTAGAAAGCCACATCATGCTTCAAATCATCTTATTTACGCACTAAAAATCTAATTTAACTTTGTTTATCATTTTAAACTATCATTTTGATTTATTCTGCGCCCTCCGAGATCGCCTTTGCTTTGACGGATGGCCAGGACTTACATGACCCCTCGCAAGAGCACCGGTGGGCGCTTTCCCTTCGGGACGGTGGCTCCTCGCCACCGCCTTGAGGATGTTGAGGAGGAACAGGGAGGAGTTCCGGCGGGAGGTTGGGGTTGAGGAGGACCCGAGAGGAGGTCCAGCCGAAGAAGAAGAAGAGGATCCCGAAGAAGTTGAGATGGAGGAGGAGGAGCCGGAAGAGCCATTGGAACGCCACGCTCGTACGATGGCACAAGTGCTTGGAGGCGGACGCGGATGGTGACATTGTGATTCCACCGGCGCCCTCGCAGCAATGAGGAAGCACCCCCGCACCCGCCGATCCCGTGCCGAAGGTGATCCGAAGACTCCGGTGATGACAGTGTGGGTGAGGATGATGGTAACCATGCTGCCGGCAACCCGCAGGAAGATGAAGATCCCCGCTACCATGGAGCCGAATACCATAAGCACTCTACCGAAGCCGAGAATGGGCCGTTCCGCATTCTCCCCGTGGGATGTTCCGAGGTATCCGGGATATACCATAAGGCCTCTCTATGTGACCAAGCATTTCGGTGAGCCCGGAATGAGGGATTACTACACTTGCAAAGTTTACATCGGAAGCCTCGAATGATACCGAAGGATGGAGGTATCGCTCATCCCACCATAGCACAGCTCAGTTCTCTACGGATGATGCTTGCGGTGAATGATGCAGCAAGGAGGGCGCTCTCGGTCGGTTTGTAATGCTAATCGAGTGCAGTTGTTCCAATCGGAGTACCGTCATGTGCCTCGACGTGCAAGTGGCACGAGAGGTGAGCTGCCGTAGTGCCGGCGGGAGGTGATGACCGCATCGATGTCTTGGCAAGGGTGACTGCTGCTCGAATGCTGATCCGGAGAGAGCAACTTTGGAGATAAACAAGTATCATGAAGAGCCGCAGTCGCTCGAGGCAAAGATAGCGCGTCTTGAAGCACAACTTGCGGGACAGCCGACCGCCTCGAAGTCATGCCATACCGGACTACAGCTTCCCCTCCGCGCAAAAGGCTTCGTTACGGCACCGATGAAGCTACTACTCGTCTTGGCTAGGATCCTAGGATGCTCGCCCTTATCATTTACCTTTTCGACAGACCGTTCTCGCGTGAACGTATTTGCTTGTAATAATGAATGCTGTTTGCAAACATGCTTGAGTTGGATCTTTGCTTGATTGTAATTGTATGGTGGAGTGATGGCCACTATGCAATCTGAAATTTTAAGTTAATTAAATTTTGGTTTGGGTTTTATCGGTTGTCATTGCTTAATCTCTCATGCAAGTATGTTTGGATCAAATCTGTTTTCGCAGTCATATGACATGTCAGTAATGTTTTGTTTATAACTCAAGCTACAGAAATCCAAATGACATGAAACCAGTTGGGTTAGTTCACAAATTTAGAGGATGAATTTCTGTCAAAAATTCAATGGTATACCATACATATTCTGGGAGTTATGCACAAAGTAATGAACATGACAGAATCTGTAAATCTCTGCTGATATAGCTGTACTGTTTGAATTATATCTCGAGTTATACATATCCAAATGAGGTGATTCTAGTTGGGATGGTTCCATAATTTTATACACTATAATCTGGTAAAAATTCGTGGTCATTGGATATTTACACAGAAAGTTATGCATAATTCTTTGAGGTCAACAGAATCTGTCTTAACTGAAGTACATGCTGTCATTTTACTTTGAGTTATTCTCTTATGCAATGATTCAAGTACAATTATCTGAGATATGATTTTTCTAACGGTCAGATGGTAAACACCAGGTCCGGAGGAGGTCAAGACGTGCCACCTGTGATCCGGGCACATATTGCAAATCAACAAAACCCAGCACCACCTCCACCGATCAACCAAGCAATGGACCCGAACATGCAGCAATTCCTGGCAGCGCAGATGCAACTGATTCAAAACCTTACCAACACCGTGCAGCAGATGCAAGCTCAACAGAACCAGCCACCACCACCGATGCCACCACCACCCCCGCCACCAAGGGACAGGCACAAGGAGTTCATGAGCCACCATCCCCCTACATTTTCTCACTCACCGATCCACTAGATGCCGATGACCGGGCCGAAAACTATCACTAAGAAGCCGGAGATCGTGCGGTGCACCGACAGGGAGATGGTTCGTATGCTGCCGGAAGACTTGTGGGGCAGGCCGCAGATTGGTGGGATGCGTACTCTCAAGCTCATCCCAACAGGCGAACATCACTTGGCAGGAATTCGTGACAACTTCCGCACTTATCACATTCCTTTAGGGGTTCTCAAGCTCAAGCGAGAGGGAGTTCTTGTCACCGAGGCAAGCCAATATGTCGGTGATCGAGTATCCGGACAAGTTCACTCACTTGTCACGCTATGCACCCGATGAAGTCAACACCGATCCAAAGAGGCAAGAAAGGTTCCCGGATGGCTTGATTAGTCCTCCGAACTATCTACCGCAGTCACATCTTCCCGGACTTTCGTACGCCGGTAAACAAAGCTATTGGGCCGGAAAGCAAGAGGAAGGAGATGGGTGAACATAAACGCAAGTTTCAGTCTCAGGGGCGCTCTAGCGGTAACACCCGTCCCCGTTACGGTTCTCGGCGAGCCCGACTCCATATCGTCCCGGTGGACAAGCTGGGAGGTACCCACAGAACATGCAGCTCTAGCGCTCGTTTCAGCCACAACGCTTCAATCCTCAGACCCCCAGAACTCCTACTCCACAGCTGAGTCGTCCTAGCAACAACTCTGGGGCACCTGTCAGAAACACCAACCCTGTTCAGCCAGGTGGATGCTTCAAGTGCGGAGAGCTGGGGCATTATGCTAACAACTGTCCTAAGAGGGTGATGCAGACTCCACAGAGGGACATTGGGAACAGGGCCCGGCAGCTCATCTTCGCGAGCTCGTACTCCACAGACACCCAGCAAGAGAGGCCAGCAGAGTCATGTGCGTGGCCGAGTCAATCATGTATCAGTGGAGCAAGCTCAGAATGATGCCGGTGTGGTATTGGGTACGTTTTTTGTCAACTCTGTACCCGCTACCGTATTATTTGATTCAGGAGCATCACATTCATTCATAACTGATCAATTTGTGGCAAAATATAACTTATCTATGAGTACAATGAAGAACCCACTGATAGTTAGCACTCCTGGGGGAGAAATGAAAACCGGTCACATATGCCCACAAGTAAAGATTAATATCATGGGGGTAGACTTTCTTGCTAATCTGGTAGTTCTAAAATCATGGGGAATAGATGTCATACTTGGTATGGATTGGTTAAGGAGTTGTGATGGAGTTATTCAGTGTCGAAAGAGGTCGCATCGTTAACCGGTCCTCAAGGGGAAAGAGTAGAGTATGTGAGTGCACCCTCATCCGTCAAAGGAGTTATGAACTCGTTGAAGGCAAGGCCTTGGAGGATATAAGGGTAGTGAACGAATTCCCCGATGTATTTCCGGAGGATTTGCCGTGGTATGCCACCCGATCGTGACATTGAATTTAGTATTGAACTTATACCTGGTACTGCTCCCATATCTAAAAGACCATATAGAATGGATGTTAAAGATCTAGCTGAATTAAAGAAACAAATTGAAGAATTGCTTAGTAAAGGGTTTATCCGTCCTAGTTCATCACCATGGGGAGCCCCCACACTCTTCGTTGATAAGAAGGATGGTTCTAGGAGGTTGTGTATAGACTATCGATCACTTAATGAGGTTACTATCAAGAATAAGTACCCTTTACCTCGGATTGAGGATTTGTTTGATCAAATGAGAGGAGCTAAGGCTTTCTCTAAGATAGATCTTAGATCGGGTTATCATCGCTTGAAAATCCGTGTGGAGGATATACCAAAGACAAGATTCACTTCTAGATATGGGTTATATGAGTTCACCGTGATGTCCTTTGGCTCGACCAATGCACCAAAGATACTTTATGTATTTGATGAACAAGGTATTCATGGAGTATCTGGATAAGTTTGTTGTGGTATTCATTGATGATATATTGGTATTCTCTCGGAGTGAAGAAGAACACGAAGAACATTTGAGGCTTGTGTTACGAAGTTACGGGAACATCAGTTTGTATGCCAAGTTCAGCAAGTGTGCTTTCGGTTAAAGGAGGTATCTTTTCTCGGACATATCATCACGGATGGAGGCATAGCGTCGATCCAAGCAAGGTTCGGGATGTATTGAATCGGAGTCCGCCTAAGAATGTGCCGGAGATCGAAGTTTCCTTGGTCTTGCGGGATACTATCGGAGGTTCATTGAAGGGTTTTCTAAGATAGTGAAGCCACTTACCACTCGCTCGAGAAAGGAAGAGAATTCAAATGGGATGAGAAGTGTCGGGCTAGTTTCGAGGAATTGAAGAAGAGGCCGACCCCAAGACTTTGTGTTGATCATGCCGGACATACACAAAGGGTTCGATGTGTCTTGTGACGCCTCTCGGCAAGGTTTGGGATGTGTGTTAATGCAAGAAGGAAAGGTAGTCGCTTATGCTTCAAGACAATTGAGGAAACATGAGCGAACTATCCTACTCATGATCTTGAGTTGGTCGCGGTTGTTCACGCTTTGAAGATCCGGAGACATTATATGATTGGGAACAAGTGTAAGATCTTTACCGACCATAAGAGTCCGAAATATATCTTTACTCGAAGGATCTGAATTTGAGGCAAAGAAGATGGTTAGAGTTGATCAAAGATTATGATTTGGATATCCAGTATCATCCAGGAAAAGCGAATGTTGTGGCAGATGCTTTGAGTCGGAAGGGACAGACTAATATGTTATTGGGACACCTGTTACCTCAAGAACTATGTTGGGAGATGGCACAGCTTAACTTGGGAATGGTTGCTTCGAGTGAGACTTTGACATTAGAAGTTGAATCGACACTTGAGCAGGATATCAGGAAGGGACAGTTGACTGATGCCAAGATTGCAGAATACAGGAAGTTGATTAAGTTAGGCAAAGTTCCGAATTCGAGAGAAGATGAGCAAGGAACAAGTGTGGTTTAAGAACGAGAATCCGTGTACCCGAGATCAAGGAATTGAGGGAGACTATTTTGAAAGAAGCACATGATTCGACTTACTCTATACACCCCGGTAGTACCAAGATGTATCAGGACTTGAAGCGAGAATACCGGTGGTATGGGATGAAGAAAGACGTGGCGACTCATGTAGCTTTATGTGATGTGTGCCAAAGAGTGAAGGCCGAGTATCAAAGACCAGCGGGATTGCTACAACCTCCCGAAGGTACCCGAGTGGAAATGGGAGGAAATCGGTATGGATTTCATAGTGGGATTACCTCGTACTCGTGACGGGTATGATTCTATTTGGGTTATTGTGGATAGACTAACCAAGGTAGCGCACTTCATTCCGGTAAAGACGACTTATACGAGTGAAGCTAGCTGAGTTGTATAATTCAAGAATAGTGTGTTTGCACGGAGTACCGAAGAAGATAGTGTCAGATCGAGGCACACAGTTCACCTCACGGTTTTGGCAGAAGTTGCATGAATCGATGGATACAAAGTTGAACTTCAGCTCAGCGTATCATCCTCAGACAGATGGGCAGACAGAGAGAACAAATCAGATACTCGAGGATATGTTGAGAGCTTGTGCGTTAAAGAACAGTGGCAGTTGGGATAAGAGTTTGCCTTATGCAGAGTTTGCTTATAACAACAGCTATCGATCCAAAGATCAAGATGGCACCTTTTGAAGCTCGTATGGAAGGAAGTGTAGAACACCGTTGTTTTGGAATCGGTGGTGAAAGGCGGTTCTTTGGGCCGGACGAAAGATACGAGAAGCAGAAAAGCAAGTTGAAATCATAAGGGAGAATCTTAAGGCAGCACAGTCAAGACAGAAGAGTTATGCTGATCCTCGACGAAGAGAGGTGATCTTGGAAGTCGGTGATTATGCATACCTCAGAGTGTCACCTATTCGAGGGTTACGAAGGTTTAATGTCAGAGGAAAGTTATCACCTCGATTTATCGGACCTTTCAAGATTTTGGAACGGAAAGGAGAAGTAGCATACCAGTTAGAGTTGCCAGCACAGTTGTCGGAGTTCATGATGTGTTTCATGTATCCCAGCTAAAGAAATGCACAAGTGAGGTTAGAATAGAACCAAGGTACGCTTAGAGGATATTCAAATGGAGAATGACCTGACATACAAGGAATACCCTGTTAAGATCTTGGATGTGTCAGAAAGAGTTACCAGGAGTAAGATCATCAGAATGTGTAAAGTGCAGTGGAGTCATCACACCGAGGAAGAGGCAACTTGGGAAAGAGAGGATGAACTCAAGGAAGACTTCCCTCAAACTTGTTCTCTAAATCTTCGAATCTCGGGACGAGATTCTCTTTAAGGGGGTAGGATTTGTGACACCCTAAAATTCCATCACTGAAATCACTTAGCAACTTAAAATGTCTTAAGGATTTAAGGAGATTAAAATGCTAAATAAAATTGAGCTCTAAAAATATTAAAGATAATATGATAAAGTTAGAAACAACAAGTGTATGTGCATCATCATTTGGCTTGCATGATTTTGGTTGCTTGAGTAGTCTCTAAAAAGTCTATAAAATATTTGAGAAAAGTTTGCAAAAGTTTGATTTGAATTTGAATTGAAATTTGATTTGAAAATGAGGTTTGAAAAAGAATAGAAAAAAAAAACAAAAGAACCAGCACCCTTACCTTTTGGCCCAGGCGGCCCAGCCCGACTCCCTGCCGGCCCACTGCCCTTCCCCCTTCTCTTTTTCTTTTGCAGCGGCGCCGACAGGTGGGCCCCACCGTCGCCCCCCTCCATCCCTCCCCTTCCTTTCTTCTTCCCCGCGCCCGCGCCGGCCGCCGTCGCGCGCCACCGAATCCGCCCGCTCCCGCCCCTTCCCCTTCCTTCTTTTCCTCCCCAAGCCTGCCAATTAAGGCAAGTAACTGCCCGTGATCAATTGGGGGCCGTTTCCCCCCTTTCCTTACACCGAGCCGTGATGGCCGCCGGCCATCAATGGCAACCCGCCGCCGCCCCGTCCCCTGGCCGCTTCACTTCCCTTCCTCGTGCCCTATATAAGCTCGCGCACGCGCTCCCCGGCTCCCCCTTTCGCCTCTGCACACACGCGCCCGAACCGAGCCCACTTTCTCCCGGCGCCGCCGCTTTGCTTTCCGCCGCCGCTCGTCTCGTCACCGCCGGTGAAGGGCTTGGTCTCCCACCCGTTTCTGTTGATCAATAGGTTCGCGGGGGACTTGACATGCTCGTGCGCTCGCAGGTTCGCGCCCCCGACGCCCGTGGCGCCCGCGCCCGTGCTCGCCGGAGCGCCGCCCGAGCCGCCGTCGTCACCAAGCCGCCCCGCTGCCGCCTCTTTTCCACCCTTCGGCCCGTCCTCATCGCCTGCGCGTGGTAAGCAAACCCCCCCCCGCCCAATTTCCCCCTCCTATCGCGCCCAGCGCCTCCCCCGCGAGCTCACCGGAGTGACCGCGCCGCCCCCTTACGGTGCTGGCCGCCGGTGAGGCCCAATCGTGCCTGTAGAGCCTGCTATCGTGTGCGCAAGCGTCTCCGCGTCGTTTTGCCCTAACACGTGGTCGAAGAAACGGCCGGGAACGCCGTCCAGAGCTCACGCCGGCGAGCTCCCGCCGCGCACCGCCGCCCTCCGGCGTCGTCGCCGCCGCCCGCCGCATGCTTTCGTCCAGAGCCGTTAGATCGTGAGCAAACGGCCGAGATCACGTACCCCTTCGGTTAAGTGGCCGGTCCACGCGTGAACCCATGGACCGCGCCCACGGCCGGGTCCATGGTGCACCCATGCGCCATCCGCCGTTGGATCTCAGATCCACGGTGTGGAGTGGCAGATTTGATTAAGAGTCCCCGGATTTTCAAATGTTCACAAGCCGGTCCTTCCACTTTTGGAAATAATTACAGTTAGGTCCTGATTCTTGCAAACTAGCCCCTGTCTACCCTATTTAATTCTGTTTTAAGCCCTTTTCACTTCATTTTGCATATAAACCCTCTGATTTAATTTATAAAAATGTTTTGGCCCCTGAATTTATTCATAAACAACCCTGTAAACATAGTTTTCTTGCAAATAGGCCCCTGAAAACTGTTTTAACCATATCTTTCTCATTTTAACTCCGTTTTTAGCGTTCTATATACCGAAATGATCGTCTCGACGAGTAGAATCTTTTAAACAGTAAATTTACCAGTTTTATTACTGTTTGGTGTACTGTTTTGTTTATTGATTGTTATCCATGTTTGACTCGTAGATATCGTGCTCGTTTCGTCCGAGCTCCCCGTCGGAAGTGATCCGGAAGAACCTGTCTTTGAAGAGGAATTCACCCAGCTTGTAGAGGAAGGCAAGTGGATTTCCCCCTCTGCATAATCTTTTTGAACCTATGACACTGCATGCTAAACAATGTTTACTATTCCCGTTGGAATGCATAAATGCGATGGGCAAACACCTAGCTAAGGACTTGACTAGATGCTTTACCACTTTACCTTGATCAACCCCGTTTAAACAAATGTTTGGGGTAGATAAATGCTTAGCTTGCTCAACATAAGTTTGGTTATGCTCTGTTTATGTTATATATCTCGCTTTGGTTATGTATATGCTTGTGCTTTAACAAGATAACTTGATGTAATCGGAACATGGAGAACCACCCAAGATAACGATACAACCACAGTCCACATGGCTCGGCTTAGCCAATTAATTAGGAGAGTGGGGTAGGCCGATAGCTCTTTTCCGAGAGGGGCACGGGGGCCGAGTTGAAGGGGTATAGCCCGGTCCTTTTGGGGTAGCGGCCTTGGCTAAGGTGTTGACCACTAGGGAGGGTTATGGCCCGCTCCGCCGCCTCTTATCGTTGCGGGCTGTTGGTTTCTCTTCTTTCCTTTGTAAAGGCTTCGTAGTGGACCCCTAGCCACTCACCTTGGAAGTGTTTAAGGGTCTAGCTAACCGGGCAAGATGGGGAACACGAACCGTGGGTAAAGTGTACAACCTCTCGCAGAGTGTAAACGATCGATCGGCCGTGCTCACGGTCACGAGCGGCTTGGACCCTCACATGAGTAATAAACTTGAAGATTAATGTAAATCGTGGGTTGGAGGTTTGGTTTGAGGTTTCTTTTAAAGGTTAAGTGGGTTGGTATGCACTTACATCTAGTAACTAGGTGCTTGCTAATAAAACTTGATCAACTTATAAAATGCTTACCGTCGTGAACCATAGCCTATCCTTGATAGCCTTGCATTTTTCCCCCACTTGCCGAGCTCCAACCATAAGTGTGCTCACCCTTGCTTACCGCCGTTCGAGGGAGAACGTCGGAGGCGAGGACGAGTACCGGAGTGACTTCGAGGAGTTCTAGGCATGCGGATCCCCCGGTCATCATGCCCGTGGATGTCGGCGATGGAGTTGTTCGTCGTCGTTTAGTTATCGTTTTGTTTGGACCTTCGAGTCCACCCTCATGGATGTAATAAAGGATGTTATCTTGGTTTAAACTCTTGTACGTTTTATTACAGCAATGGTATTACTCTCGTTTTGTCTATCATGTGTGTGTAAATGATCCTCGGCGCACATATGAGATGCATTCGGTTTTGCTTGTAAAATCGGGTGTGACACAAAAGCCGGTAGTCGCTTGATGCCAAGGGACACTGCTATTCGAGCCCGTGGATCAGGGCTTCATATTCTCGCGCGTTGTTGAAGGCCTTGTAATGAATCTGCAGGACATACATGAGCTGCTCTCCCTGAGGAAAGATAAGCAACACACTTGCGCCCTCTCCTTCGAGGTTGAGGGCACCGTCAAAATACATTATCCAGTGTTCAGGCCGCTCTTTGGGAGGGGGCATCTGGATCTATATCCATTCAGACACAAAGTCTGCGAGGATCTGCGACTTGATCGCTTGCCTGGGGCAAAACTTGATTTCGAACTCTCCAAGCTCGACGGACCACTTGATGATGCGGCCATTGGCATTGTGGTTGCAGATAATCTCTCCTAAGGGGAACGAAGATGGAACCACGATCTTGTGAGCTTGGAAGTAATGTCGAAGTTTTCTCGACGTAATCGGGAGCGCATAGAGCGACTTCGAGGTTGTGTGTAATGTGTCTTAGCGTCGGCTAGGACCTCGCTCACGTAATACACAAGTCGTTGAATAGGATAAGCCTCCCCTTCTTCTTCTCGCTCGGCGACGAGAATCGTGCCGACCACATTAGTGGTGGCGAGAGATGTAGAGTAGGAGTGTTTCCTTCGGGATTGGAGGTGTCATAACTCGGTGGTGTCGTTAAGGATTCTTTGAGAGCCTCGAATGCTTTTTGGGCTTCGTCATCCCATATGAACTTGTCGGCCTTCTTCAATCACTACGTGAAAACCTCAAATAGGTCACGCAACATTTGTAACGGGCCCTTAACGCCCATTACATCCACCCACATCCGTAATGGTTGTTGTTTCGTGCTCGTTACCTATAAGCGCGCCGAGACGACCCGGGGTTGGCCTCCACAACTCCCATTACCAATGTGGACTTCGTTAACGGGCTTCTTAAACGCCCGCTACATAAATTCTTTGTAACGGATGTTAAAAGAGCCCGTTACAAATGTTAAACCTATCGGTAACGGGCTTGTAAATTCCATTACCGATCAATGCCTTATCGATAACGGGTGCTTAAGTCCGTTACTGATCACTCTGTATTGGTAACGTGCTATAAAGTCCGTTACCGATGAGCATTTGATGCTCGTTACTAGTTTGAGAGCCCAATAATTGAAGTCTGAGAGCACTCAACTGTCGTATAGCGGGAGCGTGGTGTCGATGAACAAATGAGACGAGAGGTTTGTTAATCATCGTCTCCTTTGAGTCCGTCCTCATTGACGAGTCAACTCGATCCATCTCCCGATTGCTTCCATTTCGACATACGAGCACAATCAACGGACATATCTTCCGAGACAAAACGGACATCATAAGAGAGATAACTTGTCCACAAAGATGAAGATAACTTGTCCACGGGAATAAAGATAATTATTACAAAAGGTTAACTTGTCCATATATCGAGGCTAGGACTTAACTAGTCCATCACATTATTTACTATGGTCGTGCTATCGACTATACACATCAACAAAGGTATGCCCCTTGAACATCCACAAAAGTATGGCTACTCACCACCGCACATCAACAAGCTTGAACTAGATCATGCCCCATCGGGATTATTGGCTCTTTTTGCGGTCTCTTCGTAAGCAACCAAGGATTCTTGAAGCCCTTCTAGCGCACCTTCAATGGGCTCGAGATTTTGTTCAGTAGTATAATTGTACCTCCTTATGTGCTTAGCCTTTTTGATGAGGATGTTCACTTCTTTTGTGATTTTTTCAAACTCAGGTTTCACATAATCCCAGACATTAAGGTTAAGAAGTAACTCAAGCTCTGCTCGCGACTCAAAGAGTTTTGCCTCGAAACGGGGTTAAGCATGGTATAAGAACAACATAGTTAATTCGAACTAATTTGCCTCGGACCTTGGAGCGAGGGTGTGACAAGTAAAAGCGGAACTTAGTTCGAACCGATTTACCTCATAACTTGGTATAATTAAGATCATGACAAGCATGGAAGACATCATCATAGGCACTAATTAACTTTATGAAGCTCAAGCTCAAGCTACCTTAAGCTCCATCTACAGAACAAGTAAAAAGGCAGTGAGATTCAGAGAAACTTGCCTCGCCGTCGTCGTAGTCGTTGCCAGAGTCAGAGATGAGGTCCTCTACACCTTGTTCGCTGCTCCCTCGACACCTCTTCGTAGTTGCCAGACACTTGTGCTCGCAAACGTGAGGCAGGCCACTCGCCCACTTCGCCCCCCTCACCCGCATGCTCCTCCTTGCCGCGCTTGGCCCCTCGTCGGAATCCGAGAGGATCCGGTCGAGGACCCTCGTCTTCGGCATTGTTCACTTCACCGCCGCTTGGCCCCTCGCCGGCGCTCATCGTCGTCTCCCTCTTCACTCACCGCCATCTCGCCGGCACGCGCACGGATCCAGTTGCGACACCGCTTCGCGTTTCGGTTCTTCTCGATCCCTGGTGCGCGGGGTCGTCTGTTGCTTGGCCCCTCGCCGGCGCTCATCGTCATCTCTGTCTCCACGCCTCCTCTGCGCTTTTTTTCAAGGAAACTGCTGTGCTTATCCATTCGGAAAGAAGAAATTAAAGGGGCAATATTTGGGATGAAGGGGGTAGCAGTCAATGCCGACGTGGGTTAGCAATCACGGGTCGCTTTGTAGTTTGTATGATGAAAGAATTGGTGTAATGAAGAGAAAAGGAGATAGAGTTAATAACCCTTAGTTTGATAAGAGATGACGTGGGTAGCTTGCATGAAGAGAGAAATGAAGTTAATGATAGTTAGTGGGTACCAATTATATAAGTTATATAGATATAGATATAAATTAATAAAAATATGAACAATTCATAGTTTTTTAAGAATTGAACAACTCATAGGAGTAGTTGGGCATTTGGTATTTTGAATAAAATATGAACAGTCACACGTCTCCTTGTGACCACATGATTTTTGTGGCCAAGAGCTCTCCTGAGCGGACACGGGTTCCGAGGTGCGTGACCGACCGCCTGATGGTTCGCCGTCTTGTCAATATAAATCCTGGCTGGCCAAGAACTTCGTCAACTGCAGCACCAAGAAAACCCCAGCACCACCGTCTCCGGTCACCAAGAAGTGAATCCAAGAGCTTCTCCTTCCTCAAGCAAGTGCATGGCGTCAAGCGATCCATCAAGGAAGCGGGGGACGGAGGAGGTGCCGCCGCCCCTGCCCGCCGAGCCCGAGGAGGTGCGCCGCCCCCGCCCGAGGAGGTGAAGCGGCCGAAGCCGCCCGGTGCAAGGTGCCGCTGCCCATGCATGCTCCATGCCGTAGATGCCGAGGATGCCCGTTTTCGATGAAGGTGCTCTACCGGGCTTGGCGAGTCTTAAAAAGATGGTTGTTCATCTCGGGGTCCAACGGCCGCTGAGCCGCTGCGGACGACCATGATGGATTACACCTTCAAGGTTAATGTCTTGTCTAGGCATCCGGAGAGAGAAGTCCCCCCCCCCCCCGATGACGACGATGATGGCGGCCTCGACGTCTCCGGCTCCGGCTCCGACTCGACTCCGACTCCAACGGTGGGGCTCCTCCGGCGGCGACTACCTCTCGCTTAATTAATTTGTTCTTCTCGTTAATGTGTTCTTCCGGTGTGCTTGTTGAACTTGTGATGGACTAGCTAGTAGATCTATGTATGTTGAACTTTTGATGAACTAGTAGATCTAAGAGACGCGGTAGATCAATCCATGTCTCCTATTTTGGAAGGCATTGCAATGTCTATGGTAGCGACTTACAATGAATTGCAATGTGTATGCCGAAGTTTGATACTCTGTTTGTGTCATTATATGGCAGCGGTTCACAATGAATTGCAATGTGTATATAACCCGGAGTAATGCCGAAGTTTGTTACTCTGTTTGTCTTAATAATCCGCATTTCCTTTGCCTCGTGCTGCAATGAAATGTCAGCACAGATCAATTGATGAATTTTGTGATGTGTGACACATTAAGATTTGTGACCCAATTGTCATTCCATCCATTCTTCATTCATACATTTAAGTTTGTCATATGTGACCAATTTTTAATTCTCCATCCAAACAGATGAAGCAAAAGCACCACTTTTAACATCAGAATTATTTCTTTGCAGCATACATCCCTAGTAAACATCCAAATACTACACAAACAACAACCATAATAATCAAGTTCATCTTCCAAATCACATTGTCCATCTTCTCCTCCAGTGCTTTCTTCCTCTCGCTTGTCCTCCCGTTTGCTTTCCTCTGCTCGTCGCTCCCAATCGACATTCCACCGAATCAACTACTTCATCGACCGTGTCCGCCGGTTCGACGGTCGAAAAACAATGACGCCTGAAGATCCTTCGGCATCTGCGAATACTTGGGGTGCTTGCGAATCAAAAGCACATAAGAACCCTAACTCGGATTTGGGAGACACGACGCAGACTACTCCCCGAGTTCCTTGCACACTTGAAATAAAGTCGACCGTGGTTTTCACCTTCCTTCGTGTCCGCCCCTCCACCACCCGAGCCATACCACAATTCGGGCAAGGGACCGGTGGAAAGCCGCTTAGCTCACCGACCGGATCCAAGGCCGATGGAGTGATTGCGGTCGCTCCGGCAACCTTGGACCCTCGCTCCTCGCACATGCACCTCTAGACGAATTGGCATAGAGCGACATGTGTGCGACGGCGGGGAAGGACGGGAGGGCGGTGGTGGTGGAGCTTAGATCGGGGGAAGAAGAAGGGGGCGAGGGGTCGGGGCGCCGGGGCGGATGCATATTCATTCGGCAAGGGGCATTTCGACAATGGAGCACTTGTTGGCGACGATGGTTAGTCTACCGGATCGCCTTTGTCGGTTGGGAAGGCTACGATTATCTTTTTTATATAGGCTTCTAACAACGACACGTGGGCCCGACACTATTTTTTACGAATTGAAACTTGCTTCCCTCAAATACTATACCCCATAAACAGCACCAAAAAATTCGTAAAAAATACGAATAATTCATAATTGGTAATTTAGTATTGGAATAAAATATCAATGACCACACTTGTCTAACCAAATTTCTTAAAATTTGAATTTTTATCTCTTGTTAACGATATAATAATTATAATAACATCTTAGTGTGTTCTAAAAATTCTACAAATTGACTTGGCAACATAATTTAAGTCCCTAAGCTTGACTACAAAAATTCAAATGGTTTCGAAAACGGAAGATTATACTGTGTACAAATGTCCGCATCTCGCACCTAGTTTATTAGAATGTTACTTCAACATTGAAGTTTTCCACACTTTAAAACATGTTCAAACTTATATGCATTTGAAATTTTAACATAACCTTATGTTCACCATAAGATTACGAAATTCAAAGTTAAATTAGTAATGGTTGTGTAAAAAAATATTATTTATATGTTGTACTTATAAGGAACAATATAAGGTATATAAACAACATCCAAGAAATGGAATTACATACAAAAAATGTCATAAATGAATAGATGTTGATTTTAGAAAAATTCAGAAACAAATATCATCAAATTTGGATTACGGTTGACGGAGAAAAACGTGTTACAAAATTTTATTGCACATTAAAAGGGGAAAAGCAAAGCTGTTCTTTATTCGAACGGACACGGCCCCACCCCTTCATTGGCGACGATGGTTAGTCTACCCGATCACCTTTGTCGGTCGGTTTGGCTACGATTATCTTTTTTTGTATAGGCTTCGACGCCGACGCGTGGGCCCGACACTATTTTTCCGAATTGAAACTTGCTTCCCTCAAATATTATACCCCACAAACAAGCACCAAAAAATTCGTAAAAAATATGAATAATTCATAGTTGGTAATTTAGTATTGGAATAAAATATCAATGACCACACTTGTCTAACCAAATTTCTTAAAATTAGAAGTTTTATCTCTTGTTTACGATATAATAATTATAATAACATCTTTGTGTGTTCTAAAAATTCTACAAATTGACTTGGCAACATAATTTAAGTCCCTAAGCTTGACTACAAAAATTCAAATGGTTTCGAAAATGGAAGATTATACTTGTGTACAAATGTCTACATCTCGCACCTAGTTTATTAGAATGTTACTTCAACATTGAAGTTTTCCACACCTTAAAACATGTTCGAACTCATATGAATTTGAAATTTTAACATAACCTTATGTTCACCATAAGATTACGAAATGCAAAGTTTAATTAGTAATGGTTGTGTAAAAATATTATTTATATGTTGTACTTATAAGGAACAATATAAGTTGTATAAACAACATCCAAGAATTGGAATTACATACAAAAAATGTCATAAATGAATATATGTTGATTTTAGAAAAAATCAGAAATAAATATCATCAAATTTGGATTACGGTTGACGGAGAAAAACGTGATACAAAATTTGATTACCGATTAAAAGGGGAAAGTAAACTGTTTTTCATTCGAACGGACTTGGCCCCACCCCTTCATTGGCGACGATGGTTAGTCTACCGGATCGCCTTTGTCGGTCGGTTTGGCTACGATTATCTTTTTTTATATAGGCTTCGACGGCGACGCGTGGGCCCGACACTATTTTTCTGAATTGAAACTTGCTTCCCTCAAATAGTATACCTCATAAACAACACCAAAAAATTCGTAAAAAATATGAATAATTCATAGTTGGTAATTTAGTATTTGAATTAAATATCAACATGACCACACTTGTCTAACCAAATTTCTTAAAATTAGAATTTGTATCTCTTGTTTACGATATAATAATTATAATAACATCTTAGTGTTTTCTAAAATTTCTACAATTGACTTGGCAACATAATTTAAGTCCCTAAGCTTGTCGACGAAAATTCAAATGGTTTCGAAAACGGAAGATTATACTGTGTACAAATGTCTACATCTCTCACCTAGTTTATTAGAATGCTACTTCAACATTGAAGTTTTGCACACTTTAAAATATGTTCGAACTCATATGCATTTGAAATTTTAACATAATCTTATGTTCACCATAAGATTACGAAATGCAAAGTTTAATTAGTAATGGTTGTGTAAAAAAATATTATTTATATGTTGTACTTATAAGGAACAATATAAGCTATATAAACAACAACCAAGAAATGGAATTACATACAAAACAATGTCATAAATGAATAGATGTTGATTTTAGAAAAATTCAAAAACAAATATCATCAAATTTGGATTACGGTTGATGGAGAAAAACGTGATACAAAATTTGATTGTAGATTAAAAGGGGGAAAAGAAAAGCTGTTCTTCATTCGAACGGACCCGGCCCCACCCCTTCATTAGCGACGATGGTTAGTCTACTCGGATCGCCTTTGTCGGTCGGGCCGGCTACGGTTATCTTTTTTTATATAGGCTTCGACCCCGACGTGTGGGCCCGACACTATTTTTTACGAATTGAAACTTGCTTCCCTCAAATATTATACCCCATAAACGGCACCAAAAAATTCGTAAAAAATACGAAATGCAAAGTTTAATTACTAATGGTGATGTGACCTACATTACTCATTTTAAGGCCCACACAATCCCACTTGCGCTAGGTTAGTACTTAGTAGGGAAGGACGCCTCCCTCACGCGGCTCTCCTCCCACTCTCCACTCGCGCCGCCGCGGCCCACTTCTCCCCCCTCGCCTTCGTCCCCCTCACCTCCCCCACGCCATGACCCACTCTACACCCCTTCGGCCGAGACGCGTGCCACACCACGCTCGGTGCGATACGCACCACACCTCGACGAGCGCGAGATCTAGAGGAGGAGGGACCCGGCTGCGGCGGCGGCGACGACGACGATGACGACTAGAGGAGGGATCCGGCGGCGGCGGCGGCGACGACGACGACTAGGAGGAGGAGGGATCCGATCACGAGGTCGACGTGAGGATGAGGACGTGGCGGCGAGCGGCGGCCGACGGGGAGTAGAGATCCCTCCGCTCCGGCGGTGAGAAGGTCGGTGGCGAATCTAGGATTTTAGTTTATGGTATGCCGCTCTAAAAATGTCTTATACAATTCGGTAAATGCATTCTACCAACTCGGTAATAATTGTAAAATTAACAACAATTCAATAATAAGGTAATTTGGTATATTTGCTCGAGTTTATGGAGTTAGGCCAAGTGCGCTTTTGTAGCACACATGCGTTCGAGTAATCAAGTATACAACATATGCGTGTGTATGGTTTTGTCTTTATATAAATGCGTATAATATACTTGTACTTGTGGGAATTGCAGGGTATGTCGTGGCTCCTTTGTATAAGTACATGTGGACATACTTAGCTGTCGATCGTATACATACTTAGCATTTCCTTTTAGATTGACTCTTACATTTGGTTTTGCTCTTGTTCCTATGCACATCTGCACATTCTCTCCAAGTTGAATAAGTACCTCATCAGCAACCGAGGCAGCCTGCATCTTGCTCTTTAAAATGGTATGGTCGCTTTGCCTGCACTAATTTATGTTACTACAAGGTTTTCCCCCTATTGCAACAAATTCCTTAGGCAACACCACTATTTCGGTTGCAATAGGGGGGTACTATTGCACCGAAACGGTAATTTGGTTGCAATTTGTGTGTCTATTGCAACACAAAATTTGAGTTGCATTATCTATTTGTTCGGTTGCAACATGTTGACGCTAATGCGCCCTTTTTTAGGATTTCCGTTGCATTTGGTTGGAACTAATGCCACCCCAATCTTGTGTTGCATTAGCATTTCTTACGTTGCAACGAAAGTTGCTATAGCCACCATACTAGGGATGGTTGCGTTTGAACAAGTATGTCGCAACGTAGAATTTTGGTTGCAAATATATCTTTGCGATGTTGCAACAAGTTGGCGCTAATGCACCCATTATTCGAATTGTGTTGCATTTGGTGAGAAATATTGCTACCCTACTTCGCGTTGCACTAGAAATTCGAGTGTTGCAATATAAACTTGCTCCGGCTACCATACTAGGGTTGGTTGCGTTTGAACGGCCTTACGCAATGTCTTATTTGGGTTGCAAATATCTCTTTGCATTGTTGCAATACAAGGAAGGCTACTGCTTCGTTTCTAGCCTCAAGGAGGAATATTGTGTACGTATTGCCACAAAATTTGTTTAGATGAAAAAAATCTGCTATGGGGTTGTAGCGAAATTTAAAATGCGATTTAATAAATAAATTTTATTATGAAAAATCTGAATTATAACAATATGGTATAGACTATATGTACCATGAAAAAAAAGAGAGGAAAAAAAATTGTGTTCTATGGGGATGGGGGATAAGCCGGACCACAATAGGCTCAACCGGCGAGAGTAAAGCCCGGCGAGCGGGAGCCCGAGTGGACCGGCCCGGCCCATTAAGCCCCGCAGCGCAAGTAGCAAGCATTAGTTGATGATGGTAATACGGAGTTCGAAAGCGCGAGCACGCCTCTTTTTTTAAGCCGGGATACCCCCTTCTCGGTTTACGGGGTGGCACTAAAGGTACCGGAGACTAGGATGTGAAAATGTCAAATGGGCCGATGAGAGTAATAAAAACAAGGATATGCCGGCCCAAATCGTCTATAACTTACGGCTCCCCCACCCCCAATACACCGTTGCTCCCAACCACCCCCCCTCGTCGGCTCGGCCGTCGCGTCCACATCGAGATGCCCCGCATCGCGGTTTCCCCTGCGGCAAGCGGCGACGGTGGCCGGAGTGGCCGCGTCGAGCCTTCCCGGACCGGTGGCGGGCGCGGACGAAGGGGCCGCGGCCAGCGTAACACGGCCCGAGCGGCCGCCACGGCGGGCGGGGGCCGCATCGAGGGGATCCGGAGAGCGGCGGCGGCGGACGGCGGGGCCGCATCGAGGGTTTTCGGGCGAGCGGCGGCGGCGTACGGAGGTGCCACTACTCCACCACGCGAAGCGCGATGCACGCGGGCGGTTCAAGTGTTCCACACCACCTACCTCGTCGTCCTCCGGTATGGTCGGCGGCACCCCAACCCCCCCCGTCGTCCTCGGTACGGACGACACCGCCACCTCGTCGTCGTCGTCGACGGCCCGCATCGCCAAGTCGATCCATCCGTGGGGTAAGCGGCCCTAGTCGGATGCAAGCGTTCCGGAAGGGAAGTGAGGTACACCTGCCCTACCCTCTTTGATTTTCCGGGAATCGTGTGACTCCTTTTGCAATTAGAAAAATGTTAGTAGTTCATAGTAATCAAAATTTCATACTAGATAATGGTAATTGTGTTTTTGTGTGCATCCATCTCACCCCATACTAGATAATGATAATGATAATTGGCTTGATTTCTTGCCATCTTTTCCTGTGAATCGACTTTGTGTACATTTGATCACAATCCCGAAAACAAAGCCGGCCAAATGAACGCAGTTGTCCCATTTAGTAGGTTAGGCCTTTTACGGCGGGTAGTCGGGGGATCACGGGTAAATTGGTATACATTATGAGTCAAGAGATTGAATAGGCTGTTTAAAACTGAAAAACAAGACAAATTGTTTTGTTTCCTCGGGCTAGTGAACACGCTAATGAGGTGAGGATCATCATTCCGGACTCGGATCTTTGAGCGAGGACAATAGCAAGAAACCGTCTCCATCAAAAGCTTCGGGATCGTCGAAAAGAAAGGTGCATTTTTTGACTAATTTGCTGCATTGGCCACAATACGTTGTAACACATTTCATGTTAGTAACTTGTGTTTGTTGTCTGCCATAGCAAATGCCCTTGCGCCAAATGGTTCAACGAATTTGAAGGAGCGCTATGATGATTTGCGGGAGCGAATTGAGAACCTAAGCGTCGACATTCTTTGGAACGCGGAAGACATGGAGATGACCCCGAAGGAATTCATGGAGGCTGATGGCGACAAGTTAGAAGTGATGGCGAAGAAGATCCGCAAGCTTCGGGATAAAGTCAATCGAAAGTAGTAGTAATCTAGCTTAGTACGTAACATAACCGGGTCCTAGGTGAATGTTATGCGAATCTTTGGTGAATGGTCTAAGAATGGATGTGTATGTGGCAACATCTAAGTAATAACTTTGAACATTTATACATGCATCTTCGTATGTCTATGTGTTTGGATCTGGATGAGCCCTTGCAAAATATTTGAACTCATGAGTGACACAAATTGAAATCTGTTGGGTCTGTCGTCATGCATATTTGGACTAACCATCCGTCCGTTTTCGGAATTGCGTCATGCTATTGTTTATGCTATTCATGTGAATGTTCACAAAGCATTGTGATCAACAATTTGGAGACTCTTCACTAGAACTCCTGAATTTTGTGTATTATTGTTAGCCTCTATAGTAGCCGATCGAAAAGAAAAATAATGAATTACGCATATGTTGAAAACCCTGAGAAAGGTCATACTACGTACAACCTCAGAAATATTGAAACCAGGTATTCCTTGGTTGTACTAAAATTTTGTCTATCGTGTATGTATTGCCACGATCAGATAGGGGCTCTTCCGATCTGGACCATTCCAAAATTCCGTCTTCGACAACCTGGTTATTGTTGTGGAGATCTCCACGAGGGCCTCTAGGGGATCGATCTCCACGGCGATCTCCACGTGATTATTGTTGCGGAGATCTGAGCAGCGCTACGGCCACGGCCGTACGTACGATGTCTTGATCTCGTATATATATCCAATCGTTCGCTTGCATATATATGCATATTGGTATATATATCGTGATCAAGGTCGATTGAAATTAAACATGAACAATGCGGATTAACTAATGGCATCAGACGAAGATCGAAGTTGGATGCGCTTGCCTCGACACTCAGCGGATTGGCAGAACAATTTTCGAATTTTTTTGCAAAAATTTACGGACTCATCAGCGCGAGGTGGATCTATTGCGTGTCCATGTAAATTGTGTCAATGCATGATCAGACATTCCACCGTGGGTCGCATTCAAATTCATTTACTCAATAGAGGGTTTGCTGATTGTTTCATCGATGCTGGTAACATTCAAGACCAAACTAATACTTCTTCTCAGGGTCCTGTGAATCAAGATGTTACTGCTGATCTCAATAATCATGATGCACTACCTACAGCTGATGATACAACACATTTATTTGTAGAAGACGATGAAGAAGATGGTTTGGATGATAACCCTGCTGCCACCAATACTCTGATTAGAAACATTATCAGTGGCACTATACATCATGGACAAACGGAGATGAGGAAGAGGCGGATAAGCGAGCGAGAGATCTTTTTGAAACTATTAGAGCGAGGCAAAGAAGGAATTGTATCCGGGATGCAAAAATGCAACGAAGGTCTCTTTTATTGTGGAGCTTTTTCGGATAAAGTGCATGTATGGCTTAAGTAACGCGTCATTGGAGGCCATACTTAAGCTCTTTGGAAAGGTTCTCCACGGCCAGGCATTGTATTCACGACTCCTTGGATAAAGTGCAAAGGGTGATTCGAGACCCGGGCTTGGACTATGTCAAGATACACGCATGCCAAAATGATTGTGTGTTATTTTTTGATAAATACGCAAATCTGGAAACATGTCCCATTTGTAAGGAGTCAAGGTGGAAAGTAGTAGATAAAACCTGCGATAATAATTGCGGTGCGATGGGTGCTACTTACGGTAGAAGCGGTTACCGATTAAGATCCTACGCTACTTTCCTCTTATTCCTCGGCTTCAAAGAATGTATATGTCAAAGCAAATGTCAAAGGATATGCAGTGGCACAAGAATGAATTGGTGAATGATGCGAAAATGCGTCACCCTGCTGACTCAAAGGCATGGAAGCACGTGGATTCAGAGTTTAAATGGTTTTCAGAAGGAGGAGGTCGTAACGTTAGGCTGGGTCTTGCTTCTGATGGGTTCAATCCCTTTGGCATGCAAAGTCTTACGTATTCCATTTGGCTGTCATCCCGGTTCCTTACAATTTGCCTCCATGGATGTGTCGAAACAATCTAAGCTGGATTTTGTCAATGTTGATTCCTGGTCCAAAATCTCTTGATGTATATTTGAGGCCCACGATACCGGAGCTCAAGGAGCTTTGGAATAATGGTGTTAAAACAAGAGATGCGGGGACTAAGAAGAATTTTAGATTGCGTGCTATACTTCTTTGGACAATTAATGACTTCCGGCCTATGCTATGTTGTCCGGTTGGAGCACTAAAGGAAAGTTTGCATGTCCATACTTGCCACAAACATACTGAGTATTTGTGGTTGAAACATGGGCGGAAGCACCTGCTACATGGCACATCGACGTTTTTTGGCCCCCGACCATCCATGGCGCAACAATGCGGTCGGCTTCAACAACAAGGTAGAAACCGGGAGGCACCGAGAACCACTATACGGTGCACGGGTACTTGAGCGATATTCTACTTTTGAACAAGTAGAATTTGGAAAGACATTGTTATCAAAAAAAAGGAAGCGTGACGAAGACAACGGATGGCACAATTTGGAGGAAGAAGAGTATTTTTTTTGAGCTCCCTTACTTGGTCTTCTTTGCTCATCGAGGCATAATTTGGACGTGATGCACATTGAGAAAAATATATGCGAGAGCATACTAGGCACTCTGCTTAAGTTGGATGGCAAATGTAAGGACGGGGAGAATGTTCGGCTTGACATGGAGCATCTACGAATACGACCGGATCGAGCACCACCGTGATTAAAGATGATAAGTATACCTTGCCATCGGCCTTGTACGAGTTAGATAAGGATGCCGGGGAAAGTTTGTGTGAATTTCTATATGGAGTGAAGATGCCCGATGGGGTTTCCTCGAATATAAGAAGATGTGTTGATGTAAAGTCACGTAAGGTGTCGGGCTTGAAAACGCATGACTACCATCTCATTCTACGAAACTTTTACCCTTAGTGGTGCGTAGGATTTTGCCGGAAAGTTTGTTGTCATTGGATTGATTCGGCTTAGTAATTTCTTCGATGCACTATGTTCAAAGGAGTTGGTGGAATCGAATTGGACAGGCTCAATTGTTCAATTAGGGAGGTGTTTGTCGACTTGAGATGATATTACCACCGCATTTTTTGATATCATGATCCATTTGCTCGTTCATCTAGTGAAGAAGCTAAACTTGGGGGCCAGTGTGTTACGGATGGATGTACCCGAGTGGAACGGTACCTACGCACTTGTGAAAGGATATGTGAGGAACAAGGCTCACCCCGAAGGTTCAATTCTTTGAGGGATACATACTCGAGGAGTGCCTTACATTACGCTCAAGATTCTTGGACGTGGACACCAAAGACAATCGTGTTGATCGACATGAAACGGTTCTTGTTAATGAGCCACCATCTGGTTTGAGCATTTTTTCAGAAATGGATTACAAGAGGAGAGGACAGACGGTTGAAGAAATACCACCAAATGAGTTTCGGAAGATGAGGCACTACATAATTTGCAATTGTGATGAAGCTAGACCATATGTCGAGTAAGATGCACTACTGAACATCATTATTGCTTTTAATTTTAAATATCAAACTAATGGTAATATTCTTTTGTGTGCAGCGAGCATTTGGAAGAACTGAGGGCACATGGATCCAGAAATCTTGATAAGCGACATGAGGCTCAACTCGTAAGATGGTTTGAAAGCAAGATCACAGGTTTACATGCTAGAGGGGAAGTAAGTTCGGATTTGTTTGCACTTGCTCAAGGGCCGGATCCCCGACCTCGTACATTGAATAGATGTCATATCAACAATTGGTCGTTTCGTACCGTTAACATCGAGAGAACCCTTGTGACACAAAACGGTGGTGTGCTTGTCAAGGGTGAGGCGAGAAGGCACAAATTGGTATGGGGTGATTAAAAGAATGATCTCACTTTGGAATTCGCTGGACAAAAAGAAGTTATTCGTTCCGGTGTGGTAGTTTGATGCGCCTCTTGTCACAAGTACCAACGAGAGGCGAGAGGATACAGTAAAGATAAATATGGGGTCATTGACATCGATACTACTCGACACAAGTTTAGCAATGAACCCTATATTCCGGCAACACGAGCGAAGCGGTGTTTTATGTGAATCTCGGTGAACAAACCCAAATTTGGAGCGAGTGTTATTTCAATGAAACCAAGGAACTTGTTTGCCATGCTGAATTAGATCTCGAGGACTCACTTGCTTGTGGGTATCGAAGGTATTAATTTGCTCGGTGAACACCGAGTTTTGACAAATTGGTCTAGATCGGACAAGGAAGGCCTGGCCGGCGATGTCTCGGAGTTATTAATCGGAGTTCGGGCCGAGGCGGTTGACGAACCGGACGACGAAGTATTTGATGTTGATGATGAACATGATGCGGATGACACGTACATTGATGATGGAATTGTTGCACCAATAGTTCAAGATGCCCAAGATGATGAGTTTTTCAATTGATACTTACTCGGCCAAGTAGTCATGACTTCTATGTTGCCATTATTTACTACTTCTGGAAGACTTTTGCATAAATCTTAATATTTAAAATATGAATCTAAAAATTGGTACCGACAAACAAAAATAGGGGGCATGGGGCAGGCCGAAGGGTCACCAACGGGCTCTACGGCGGCGTGAAGCCCGGCGGGAGCCGATGGGCAGCCCAACAAGCCGGAGGATAGTAGAGAGGAAGCGGTGTTCGAAGGGAGTTCGGGATGGCAAGCACGCCTCGCCTTTTAAGTTGTGGTGCGCCGCTTGAGGTAGCGGTGTGGCACTAAAGATTATGCTGATGTCTTGCGTGCGGCGCCCGCCTACTTAGGGAAGTAATAAGGACAAATGGGCCGGCCCAATCTCGGACGCAATCCTTTTCTAACAAAAGGGGCACATTGATAATTTGCAAATGTCTTGTTGCTTTTAATATGTTGATATAGAAAATAAAAACTTGACTAACAAATGATACAAATTAATCTTTAGTAAATCAACAAATAATTGAAGTAATATGGAAGTTATCTGTCAAAATTGCCCAAATAAACAAGGCCTCTAGTTTCAATCCCATCAACGAATTACTACTAATATGTACACATATACTTGTTAGAAAACCAAGAAATTCTACTTTCTACTTTTGGTTAGTACATTATTTACATGATTCTACAAATGAGCATCTGGCGAGGAAATCGGTAACCATGCTTGATCTCAGGCGATTAGCAATCTCAAAGACGAGAAATGCATCCTTGGCGGCGTATTACTGCCATTCGTGCAACACCCTCAAACCCCAAAGCTGTGGTTCACATTTCTGTCCTTGTACGAGAGGTAGCTCCGGTACTCGATTTCCAATCTTCTCCGGTGACGACCTGTAACCATTTCGAGGTACGGATGGCTATACTTCTCATCAACGTCGGCAACAATCGGTTGAAGGTCTTTCCGATTAGAAATCTTGACGCGCGGTCCTCCTGTGGCGTTCGGCATCGTTGGTGATATGCGCTCCACAAAGATGTGGCCTTCCTCGGCGAGAAACTTGCTCGGGACATCGGGAAGCTTGTAGCGGCATGGTGCACACAGTAAATAAGGCGGCTCGAGACGAGCACACAATTGCGGCAATGCGAGCTTGTACCCGCCCTTTGCGAAGAAATTTGAATCCACTCGGTGTCCAATCCAACGAAACGATCGTTACGGAGGAGGGCTACCTTTGATTTCGTCGATGTACTCAGCCACTACTCACCGGCGTCGCAAGTGACGATGGTCTTGATGCTCGGGTACGCTCCCTTGAAGAATTCAACCTCGTGCATGGTAGTTGCGGGCGGTCTGCTCCTCGAAAGTCGTGGACGGACGACGGCGGGCGCCATTCGTCCACTCCCAGTAGCTGCGATCTCGAACGTCGGGCACGGATCACTTGGCCGGCCTCCCACGGGTTGAGGGCGACACGCTTGCCACCTGGGTCCCAAACCCGAAGAAAACAAAGTTCCCAATCTTCAACCTCGTGACAAATCCACGACTGGCTAGCAATCGATTGTGCCTTGCGGGACTAACCTTCGAAGCGACGCTCTCTCTTGCGGCAACGGCGGGATTGCTCCGCCCGCATCACCTAGGTTCTTGTAGGCGGCGGCGACGGTGGCCTCTACGGCATCCCCCTTCATTTGTGGGGCGCGCGAGTCACCCCCGTCCGTCGCTTCGGGTCATCGCCGGCTTGTTTCGAGGTCGCTTGCGGAGTAAGCGGTTGCGAATTGCAAGCTTTGGGGGGGGGGGTCGCCGGCGGTGGCGCGGGCAAAAAAACCCCTTCTCATTCGATGTGACGAGTGGGAGCGAGTGGGTGGGGCGGGGGTAGGGAAAGAGGGCTAAACTAGTATATTCTATCTTTGTCGTTTCGGCTTCATATACGAAGGTCAAATCGGCGTGGTTGCGAGACGATAGGCATGGCAAGATTTGAAGACAGCGGCGAGACGAAGGGGCGGCGGTTCCTAATTAACTGCTACACGCACGGCGCACAGGGAGTCGTGGTCGGCGCAACGCTTCATGCACGGATAGTTGCATGCAAAATCACACTAAGGGTTTGATGTATGAAAAGGTTTGCGTAAGCTGCGACATCGCAAAGTAGATCCAAATTATTTATGTAGTTTTAGATTTCATCTACATTTACTACTCCATGGAGGTGCACCATTAATTACAAGTATTATAGTAAGTTATTTTCAAAACTACTTTCAAAATTTGTAGCTAAATATTTGGATTAAGTAGGTTCATTAGCTTCGTCACACAAAGTTACGGCGACACGTGAAAGGTTTTACAAATAAATTATATTTAGTGTTCCATTTATGAAAGATTCTTGGGGCTAATTTTATTTAGATGCGAACGGAAGAAGAAACGCGGCGCGTTGCGCCTCGCGATCTCCCACGCGTTTCGGTCTACGTACTCTACTCGAGTGCCCTGGACGCACATTCAACGAAGCTCGCCTCCCTCTGCGCACGCGTCGAGCAGCGTGACGGAGTGACAAGACGGCACGGGGGCCGGAGTAGTTGCTTCGTACACCGGAGCCCGCCCCCCCCCCCCCCGCCGGCGGTGAACAAAAATCGCAATGGCACAAACGAGGGAACAATGCGAAGTTCGATTTCCTCGGCCACGAGGGGCCGGTACGGTGTCTTAGAAAGGTGAGGTTACGGGCCGCCAATGTCGGCGGCGGCGCGTCGCGAAGCACGCCGTCGATGTCAACCGCGGCGGCGGCATCGGCGCGATGGGGGGGGTGCGGCGCGTAGTGCGGGGGTCTTTGCTCCGGCGGAACGGCCCTCATTGCGGATCGACGGGGAAAGTCGACTTGCGCGTCCGCCCCGTCGCGGCGCGCGGGCGGCTCACGCGCGCAGGCACGCACGCGCCTCCTTGACTGCCGCCTTGGGAGCGCGCGAAGACGGTCGGGCGGCGGTGGAGCCACAGGGCCGACCACGTGGCGGCGACCTCCGCCGCGCGCGTAAGTTCATCGGCGCGATCCTCCCGGAATCGTTCGGGCGGCGGCGCGGCTCCTCACTTTGCTCGCGGCGGAAGAGCACTCCCCTCCTCGGGCCGGCCCGAAACAACCAGCGACGAGTCAAGCAAGCACAGTGGGCGGCGTGCGCGCGCGGAATACGGGGACTCACCAAAGCGGCCCGGGCCTCCACATCGGCCTTGGCGCTGCGAACTTGCGGTACATCTCCGTCTCGGCGCACGAAGGGCGGTGTGCATCACATCCGGGGTCCCCTCCGGGTCCGTGCCTTGCGCGACGCGTCGTCCTGAGCCGACGCAACGTCCCTCGCCGGTTCCTGCGCAAGTCCCGGCCTCCCCGACGAACGGGGGCGTCGCCCGGGCGAGGAAGAAGACAAGCTCCGGGATTCGGGCCGGCCCGAATCCACCGGACGGAGCGCGCGCCGAGCTGAAGGACCCGGGCCATATGTCGCGCCGGGAAACGAGAAGAAGAATGACGGCATCGGATCTGGCGAGCACGGTGTGGAGACGGGGAAGACACTCACCCCGGCGAGAAAGCAGCGAACGCGGCGGGACCGACGACGACGAACCCCCGGGGGGCCTCTTACGCGGGCGCTTCTCTCCCGGCCCGCAGATGCGCGCAAGGAGTCGAGGGCGGGGAGACGAGCGTGTACTCAAGATCGACGAGAGCGGCGCGGTGCAAAGAGAGCGGGATTGGAAAGGCCTGGCGGGCCCGGCGGTTATATAACTCGTGTCGGGCAACTACGTTCGTACCCTTTGTAGGTGTGGAGGCCACAAATCAATGACTAAAGGCGAGAATATCCCCGTGCGGGGACGCGACCCCACTAACTCGGCGGGGTGGGGCGGTTACCAAGGGTCAATGGCCGGGTCTCTTGACCACTTGTTGGCCCACAAATCAGTCTGTACGGAAATTTGACTCGTTGGGTGACCCCATGCGACGGACGAGTTGCGGGACCCACATCGGTAGGATTGTTGCGCATTGTCGGCACAGACCCGCAAGGAATTTCCCCATTGGACGAGTTGTGGGCCCCACACTGTCGGCACCTAGATTGGGATGTGTTCTTGAGTTGTTCATGTTCATAATGAACTTGATCATTTGTATCGTTTAATCATAACTTCAAAGTTGTTTATATTTGTCAAATGACGTCCAAATCGAAATTTTTTCCTACATTCTTATGACAACATAATCTAGATCATGGTGTCCACTCCATATCGTGTCACGACGTCGAGCAATAATAATTTAAAAATAGAACATTTCATAACTAGATTCAAGATTTTCGATCGGTAGACGACGTACGATTTGAAATGAGATGAATACCAAGTTTCATAGCTCGTCGAGATGAACAAACTTTATATTGGTTGGATTCTCATTTGAAGAAGGGTGCGATGACGTGGTTTCAAAATGACATGTCTCAGGTGAAGTTTCTTAAACAATGAGAGTGAACCTAGGATTAACTAACAATGTGTAGGACCACTTCTGAAGAAACTTAAAATGACATGCACTAAAGTTTCTTAAAATGACATTTGAAGAAGTGGTCCTACACATTGTTAGTTAATCCTAGGTTCACTCTCATTGTTTAAGAAACTTGGTCGGAGACATGTCATTTTTGTTCTACGTGATCGTACCACTTCTTCAAATGAGAATCCAGCCAATATAAGATTGGTCTCGGCAGTATGAAACACTTTGGTATTCATCTCATTTCAAATTGACGTCGTCTCTTTGATTGAAAATCTTGAATCTAATTGTGTTCTATTTTCAAATTGTGTGCTCGAATGACGTGACACGGTATGGAAACCATGATCTAGATATGTTGTCATAAAAATATTAGGAAAAATTTCTTTTGTTTGGAGTCATTTGACAAATAAAGAGCAACTTGAAGTTATGATTAAACGATACAAATGATCAAGTGAACATGAACAACTCAAGAACCACATCCCAATCTGGGTGCGCCGGCGGGTGGGGCCACAACTGCATCAATATGAGAAAGTCTCGCGGAGTTGGTACCGACGATTCTTTTCTTCTTCACCGAGTAGATCCGCCTTCAGAATCCACGGATAGGGTCAAATTCCCGTCTGGACGGTTGTGGGCCAACTAGTGCACAGGTACACGGTGTTAATTTTGTGATTCGTGTCCTCCCTATGAAAAGCGCGATTTCCTTAAAACCCAATGAACCACTGCGACCCCCCAAATTCCAATCTACAACATGATGCGGGAGGCGGTGGTTCTTTTCCATCTCCCTCATCCTCACCAGGGATAACGAGCGTCGCACATCCAATTACCCACTCCGTGCGTGACGAGCGCAACCACTCCATGGAAAGATCTCCGTGGCTCGCTACGAGGCGTCGTCGAGGAGCTGTTGGGCTAGCGGACGGAGCGACGATTCGACATCGTCTCCCGCGTCGGCGCGCGGTCGGGGAGGATGCCATTGTGGATCTCCGCAACTGCGCGCAACATGCAGGCAATGTGCGTGGTGGGCAACGCCGCCACGGTCGGACGACGCTGGCCACGAAACGCGTCCTCGCGGCATCGATTCTACCTCGGCCACGAGTATCGCACGACGCTCGTCAACACGCGCGCGACAGCCGGAGGCCTTGTTCCCGGGCCGGCTTGCGCGCCGCCTTGTGCGGGAACACACGTGGCGTCATCACGCGGTGCCTCGACCGGCTACGAGGGCGCCACGGAGCGGGTCACAGAGGGAATCGATGTACGCCCTCTCCTCTTCCTCTACGGACCCAACGGCGGCGAGGCCGGCGACGACGAGGCCGGGCGGCTCCTGCGCTTGGTCGAGGCACCCCAAGAGGGGGCGACGGTGCTTCCTTGGATAAATTTGACTTGCACAACGCCGCTCCCGGGATCATTGCGTCGACGTGGCACTACACCTTTACGGATACGAATGCGATTGCCGTGTCGCCGGTGCGGCGCCGTACCTCGCCACGACGATTTGCGGTGTGCGGGTCGCGGGTGTGGCGACCACGCGGGATGGCATGCTTGGTACTCGTGGCGTAGGTTACTGCGGCCCGAGGAGTGTAGGATCGAAACGGTGTGATTGGTTCTTCTACACTCAAGGAAGCGTTAATGATGCGAGAAGGAAGGTATAAAAGTTGTGATTGCGCGTATTTCTTGATAAATTAGTTCCACACATGATGCACCCTAAAAGACATTACCGGGATTTCGGTGTACATGTTTACAACGTTCTTTCTTGTGTTTTACAAGTTCGGCTGGTGCTAAACATTGTTTCGGTGCACAGATTTGAGTTATCATTTGTTCGACGAGTTCGTTTAATGCTTTCTTCATGTTCGAAATTTATGCGCAAGTGACGAGGGACCTTGCGGAGAGGCCTCTAGCGTCATTTCAGTCATCTTTGAAGAAATCCGGCTAATAAACACAAAGCATGTCTCTCAAGTTGTGTCTTTCGACTATGTATGTGTCTTTACAATTTGTGTCCTTGTAGAAGCATGTTTTTGATGATCCTTAGTTGGTGTGGTGTCGCGTGACTCGGGTAGCTAGCTGTGAAAACTCGAGTTGTCATAAATCTTCTGGGTGCTACCGTCTTTTTATGTTTGTTACATATTTGTGTGATGCATTTTACTACGGTACAAATCGATAAAGGGTTTATGGTGATGTACTTCAAAGTTTATACAAATATGACATTCGTAAATTTACTCGACCACATCAAAAAATGTGTAACCAATATACAATAACTTTGTGGTAAACAAGAAGTAAACTTTGTGGGACCCACCGTCGGTGGCCACCAAAATGCATCCTCAAATACGCCAAACGTTCGAGAGAAAAAATGGGTAGCCGGCGATTTGGAATGTGGCGTGGGTTTTCCCATCACGAGATTATTTAACTTTCGCCCAAACTACCGCGCAACCATATTTGGGGCCACACGCCGGGTTACAAGAGTAAAAAGTCGCGCGTCTTTACTTTCCCTCACCGAGATCCCCTCGCAAAACAAATCTACAACTTCCGGTCGGTTAGGGGCGGGTAGACGATCGACTACGCGCGCGGCCCTTGGGCGCTTCTCGCGCGCGTACACGGGGATGCGCTCGTCGAGGGAGCCGGCAAGGGTGACCCCTACGTCCTCGAAGCGCGGCGCACCACCGTCGTCGGCCATGCTACCTAGAATGTTCACAACCCTGGTGCGGCGATTGGTGAACCTCGCCACCATGGCCCCTAGGCCTAGGGCGACGAGGGCTCTCTTTGGGTCATCATCACCGAGGACGACGATGAAGCACGCGTCGACGTGGACATAGGTGCGGACCCTGATGTTTTACCTTCATCTCGGGACGAGACGGCCAGGGCCAGTCGCATTGTATCGTGGTTCCATCTTTCCCCTCGTTCGTACGCCGCTCCAACATCTCATGCATACGTACACGCAACGGTACCCTAGATTTCATGCATTTGATCACGCGATTTGCACACCAAATTTCTTCACATGTTATTGATATGACATCGAAATGAATGCGCGGATCATTAGATGATCGAGTCTTGGACCGTATATATGATTGAGAAGGGTATAGATAGGGAGCCGGATACAACACATACTTGTCACCCTCGTGGTTCACCAATCACCCTACAAACCATAAACAACCTGAAACAAAAGCGGGGTACGAGGATGAGGGACATTGTTTACTACAAGACTAAATTCCGGCTCTCTTTACTTGAAGCAACACTCACGAGATCGACTACGACGTCGACGTAGAAAGAATGGCTTGATTCCACGAGGAGGAGATGGTGATCGGATTAGTTGTCTCCGGAAGACGATACCTAGAAACCATACCATGGCCATAACACCTTTGAAATCCAAAAGTGCTTACATAAATGCGATGATGAAGAAGAAGTAGAAGAATGTGACTTAGATGAATACAAACTTTGGCTAAGTGATTTGCATCAAGAGAAGAAGCCTTGGGTAAGATATACTTGACCAAATATTTGTGTACTTATACTCAAAATTTGCATGTTCGATCACATGAATGAAATTAATTATGGATTATATTTGAGAATTAAAGCATTTTCAGGGATGACACAATCGATACATACGGAGAATACACCGAATGTTGCGAGAATTTGCTTGAAGACATCGGTAATATCCCTCTCCTAATTTGCAAGCAAATTACCATTTTGTCATACTACAAAATATGATCGGTCATCATATGCCACTAAATTCTACGCGAGCCGGTCGTGGACCCCACCTTCATTTTGCAACACGGGAATGAAATGAACCCAACACACACGGTCACGACCTCCATCTCATGCTCGGCGTTGGAAACAACGGGAGCAAGGATGCAGTAACATGTGTTCCATAGAAATTACGTACGTGTGCATACGATTATTTTGTAGGTATTATCACATGCATGTTGTTCGCATGGAATAGGCTCACAAAAGTTAAGAAAAGAGGACGCGGTCCGTAAGAGCATTGACGGTAATCGCGAGAGAATCAAGGCGGGCAAGCGACGGAGTTAGACATTCAATTCTCTAAACATGGAGGACCGGTAGGTGATAACTACCGCTCATTCGTTGATGAAGTGGTCATGTATACAAGGAAAAGGGCTCCTATCATTGGAGTGAAATCATGGAAAAATGTTAGGGAAGAAGTCAAAAACGCAATAGCAGGCGATGTATTGGTAATAATAGACTTTGCTTTTCGGTACAATTCAAATAAAAACTAACATATGAACTCACACAATATTTGAATGCTATTGTCATTATATAACGAGGCAAAGTGGGACATAGAGGATAATCTTTGAATCAGGGAAAAGATATGGGCCATTGCTAGGGAGCGTTACAAAGGATGGCGTTCAACTTTCGGTGCTACGGCCAAGAGACATACAACGGCTACCACCGGAAGAATGTTACATAAGCCTACGAGAATTAGATATTGTTGAATGGCACTATCATTGAAGTATTTACGATCTTGCTAAATTCGAGGTTTGTTCCACATTGTTAATTACGATTTAAATAACTACATTTTCATTCAAATGGCAATGTACGAGTCTTTAAGATTTTTGTTCATAACTTTTCATTGTATAGGAAAGGAGCACACAAATTTTGCGATTCGATGCCAACAAATGACAAGACATTTGTCGGGCGCTAAGCCTTATTCTCGGCGCGGCTATGAAGGTAATAATTTAGACGAAGCACATCTCCAATGCGGTCTTGCGGGATGAAGAACATTAATTTGTTATTTTTTTTGGCATATGAGAGAGACACGAAGCGAGGTGGCCAGAATGATATGGAACTTTGGTGGATAACTCACACCTAACCCGGGGGTCTTGGACGGACGAACAATCTAAAAATGTCTATGTGAGTTCTCAATGAATTAGTACATACATTACTATAAAACGGAAGCATGCAACTATAGAATGCAACCAATCTCTTTGTTCAACTAACTCCTCCTGTGCCTTGCAAATGTTGGGACACCGCAAGCGAGCGTTATTCTTGGCGGAATCAAATACGGAGACAACAACTTTGTTTCCCAAAAGGAAAAAAACGAGATGTTCCAAAAAGCCTACAAATCGATCCCACGAAGTGCAAATCAACCAAAGTTGCATGGAAACGGGCACCTGGCAAAAAACCGCTAAGAAGGGTAGCTGCTCAATGCGGAGCGCGAGGAACAAATTCGTAGGAAGAGCTACGACGCAAGGAACACGTCGAGCTCATGGACGCATTTGGGCGGCTACAAGAAAAATGTCGAATGGGAAGAAGAAAGGAAGCGAGAGAAAGGAGAGAACATGCACGCCAACTTGAAGAAAGTGAAAAGAGAAGGCGGCGAGAACTACTTGACTTGGCGACGAGAGTTCCTATCAATGCTGCAAGCATCAAATGGACGATCACAAGTTCCACAGTGCGGGTCAAGCTATTTGCATGAATGTGTTTCTTTCCTTGGGTTCTATATATGAATGTTTGTATCCTTTGGTAGGTTGGTAGCCAATATCTGTACAACCATGCCCAAGCGACAATGTCCGCGAATGCAGAGCGTGGCGGCGGTTGCATCAATCACCCGGCAAAACAACCTTGTCGGCGAGATCCGGGACAACGTGGCGGCGGAACCAATCAATTCCTACATGCAGGAATGTACAACCGGACTCCGGGGAATGTGCTCTCGTGTACTCGGGTTGTTCTCGAATTCACAACTTTTTTTACTAGTACATATCATCGATTCTTGATGAAATTACGCCTAATCTTGTCCTTCCAAATGATTGGTTCATAGGAGAAGGAATGCGAAGAAGCTCGAAAACAAGTATTTCGCAAAACCGAAGCACTAAAGGTGGTGTTAACAGTACGAAACTCAATCCACCATTAGACGATTTCTTCTCAACGGCTACGGGTACAAGTTGCACAAAGGAGACGACAAAGCACCAAAAAGACAAGAGGTGAAGCTTTTCAACAACTCTTCACTGCTTTGTGAATGTAATTCATGTTTCGGTGTTTGTCAAAGTGTGTTTATGGTTGTGGTAATTATTTGATGTCATTATGCTATTTTTATGAATCACAATCAATCTTTGGTTTGCTATATGTTGTTGTTTCACAAATTCCAATATTAGAATTAATTGATGCTAGCTTAAAAATTTTGTTGATTCTTTACGGTGATGACACCTCCTTGCATTGAATCCCCCTTTGCTAATCAAGTGTTGGGATCATCTCCAAGTAACAATTAGCGGACCAAGTTCTTCATGTCTGTAAATTTGTACACTATGTGTTGAAACAATGTCACATGCCAAAACTTTTCAGTATTTAAGTACTTCATGAGTCATGTAATTAACTCGATTGGATGGTTCAATGTTGGTTAATTAACTATAGATGCATTGTTATATTTATCTGCTTGATGTTAATTAATGTTGCAATTACGCACATACATAAATGAGCGTGGCGAGAATACATCGGTGTTTTTCGTTGCCAAAAAGTAGCGTGGCAATAGTAAGGTGCACTTGTAGCACCCCTAATACGAACGTGGTAATAAGAAATTCAACTTGTAGCAACACAAAGGGAACGTGGCAATAGTATGGTGTACTTGAAGCAACCACCAAATAGGAACGTGGTAATAAGAAGTTCAACTTGTAGCAACACAAAATGAGCGTGGCAATAGATAGTGCACTTGTAGCAACCCTAATGAGAACGTTGTAATAAAGACTTCCTTTTCTGGCAACCAACCAAATGTCGAAACTTAATAATGAGGACCACATATTACAACCAATCAAATTACGTGGCAATAGAGGATACCACCTAAAGCAACGTAACCAATATCGTGGCATCGAGGCAATGCTACCTATCACATCGAAATCAACTTTTGTGGCAATAGAGGAGACCACCTATAGCAACTAACCAATTTCGCATGGAACTCAATACTACATATTCCAACCAAATTACTTTTTCGTGGTAATAGACGAGTTCAGCAATAGCAACCAAAGTCGGTGCGTAGCAACACTATAACTTGCAACGAAGCAGAAACGTTGCAAATTGCACCTTTAGCAGCAAGTTGCGGATGTGTCGCAATAGTACACTTTGCAACCAAAACAAGTGTTGTAAAACCCTAATTGCAACGTTGCGTTATGTTGCAACAAAAACTTTGGCAACCACTAGATGGACAACGATGCAATACCCTAATGCACGCGGCCTTTCGCATCCCATGGCCCACGGAACAATTTGGTTGCAATTGTGTATTGCAACCAAATATGGCATATTGCAACACATTTTGTGCATTGCATTAGGGGGAAAATCTAGTAGTGTGTTAATGGTTTACGAGAACCAATGATATTACGATGGGCTAAAGTAGTTACCGTAAGTTCATTGACTATTAATTCACGGGATAATTCCGACGAGGACTATAGACCCGGGCCACAAGATGAAGAAGAGAGTTATGGCACCGTTAGTGCACAACAAGACCGTATGGGTGGGGCTCGGCGCCGAGGCAGAGCACCGAGGACATCCACAAAGTGGCCAAGTGACACAATGATAGTCACCGAGGTCGACATAGTGGGGATGTCGGTACCATTGACTCAAAAGCGCAGTTCGTGGCGCTTGCGGGGGCTCGTTGCTAGACAAAAGATACCTTTGAACTTGTCGGAAATCAAAGAACTAAGCAATGATGAAAAGTGGGACTTGTTTGATTGGCATGTGCGTAAACACTTGAAGTTCCGGGAAGATGCGAAACCGCGTGCATTCAAGCTTTTCCGGAAGACAACAGTTAAGGCATGGAAACAATTCGGATTTCAGCTTAGGCGAGATTTTATCGTAAAAGGACTTGAGCCATTTACAAGGCACCTCGTTTATTGTCCCGAACGCTGGAAGGAGTTCATGAAACAAAGCGTAAACCGAGCAAGCCTCATCTACTAGTGTTAAGTTCAAAGAACTCCGAAGCGGAACACAAGCGAGCACAACATGGGTCCAAATTTCGGTTATACTGTGAAACTAGAACAATGGGAGGAAGAGGACAGACAATTAGTTGTAGCTGGTATCCCCAACCCATATGACGCCTACCCTGACGATCGTTCCAAGAATTGGATACGAGCAAGGAGTAAGCTAGTGATTAAAGACCGTGTTGCCGTGATAGTGTTCAACAACAAAGAGGCAGAAAAATTGGATGCGGACATCAAGGAGAATATTGCATGTGCGTAATCTTGAGGAATGGCGGGGGCGGAGGGAGTATGATGTGCTAAGTCGGTGCTTGGGCCGCCCCGAACAACACGGTCGTGTGCGTGGAGTATGCATGGCCTCGGCACATTGAGATGTACAGGAAGAGGAAGAGGACGAAGACCGACACATCAGTTGATACGGAAAAGATAAAGGAACAAATCAAGTAAGAACTAGTGGATGAGATGCGGATGTAGAGGTGGTGTTGTCACTAGATGGTGTTGTCACCAATGTCCAATCGCGCAAGCCCTTCACTCGCCACACTGAAGAGCAGCTTGTGCGTCCGCATGTAGGTTTGATCGATGGCACCGTGAATTGGCGACGGAGGTGAGCCGTGATGATCATACACACGAAGACCTTATAGGCATGTTGACCGAACCCACATACCGTGGCTTATGGATCACGTGGAGGGGGATTCAATGTGAGGCTACACTTGGTGTTGTTCATCCAGAGAAGACTACGCTACAAACAAGTCTCGATTCATGAAGACTATGTTGTGGTTGAAGTGATCACCGTATATACTATCTTTGTGGATGAACCGTTGGAATGCCCTCCTAATGACGAGGTGATGAAACTCGGACAAGCTCAAGAACAAGAGGTTACAGTGGAGAAGGTGTCGGATTGACATCAAAGGATCACCAACATGTATATCTCGTTCACGGGCTATTGTACATGCATTCCTTGTAGTTCACACAAGACGCATGTGTTTCTTTCTCGCATGGTTCCCCTCCTCCTCCTCCTCCTCCTCAATCCCCACACGTTCCATCCCCACATCCGAAGGTACACAAAATATTCCATCCCCACCTACTCCTAGTCCTAAAAAACAAGCAAAACTTGCATCCCCACATCCGCAAGAGACACCAAATATTGCATCCCCACCACCTCCTCCTCCTTCTCCTCCTCATGAAACAACAAAACCTACACCCCCAAACGAAGTGCTCAAAACAATCATGCCAAAGTAGGTACATCTAGGCCTAATACCTCCGTAATAGGTCCCCGGTGAGACACCACTAGGCAAGAAAGCCCTTGAGAAACCTTCACCATTTCAAAGTTGCAAGAAGAGAAACCGCCAAGAATAACGACTCTACAAAGACCTACAAAGAAGCAAGCAAGCCCTTAAGAAACCTTCTTCAGCCCATCTCAAAGCAACAGGAAAAAGAAATTGATGTAAATAAAACCTCTAAGAGGCCTACTAGAAAGCGATCTAAAAGAAACACCAAGGAGAATCGTCGTATATGACTAACCCAAAGCAATCCGAGAGTGACACCGAGAAGAATCCTTGGGCTATGGCTAACCCAAATTACAAATTCGGTAACGAACATTCTCGGTGATGGTGATCTCAAAAAGGTTGCTCCTTTTACCGTAAAGCTCCACACATTCTACATGCGGCGTGGTGAGTCGGATGATGCTTCGACAAGATGGTCGCACTTGGGCCCGTGGACCAATGCATGGTCGAAGAGAGATGAATCGTCAAACGCACTCCGGACAGATGCCCGTGCAACTCGGTGATTTGTACGATCTCTTCAACTTGGATGCTTTGGATCCGACACTTCTCCGCCGCTTCATCCCGTAAGTTGCTTGAAAATTTAATATTCTTCTCACTAATCACATCCTCTATCGAACTCGTGCTTTTTGCCTCACATCATCTTTATTACCATGTATTTTGCCTCCTTATACTTTGTTTTTCTAACTAATAGGAATATGACCGTAGAAGTTGACAACAAGGGCCCTATAGTTCGCTACCTTGATCCCGAATGCCTTTGCTCGACGGCGTTGAACAAAGACGTATAACACCGTTTCTTTCTCTATTGACTATATGCTCGCAGCCTTCGAACAATATGCTACAAAGGATTTATTGCTTATCGCTTATCTCGGTAACGAACCACCGGATTGCGGTGGCGATCGTTCCTAGAGCATCGGAAGGTCTACTATCTTGATTCATTGAAGACAATTAATACTAATACTAGCCCTTTAAGCTAATCATTAACGAGTAAGTTATTTCTTTCTTAATCTACGGACGTTCCTCAACAAACCGTACGTAGTATATTAATTGATAGTGTCCTAACCATTGTCGATATTTTTGTTGTAGTGCTTGGAATCGTTACTACCGCAAAAAGTTCTCGCGTCGTGGCCCCTTGAAACACGTCAAATATGTTAAGGTACATACCACTTATTTCCTTCCCCGTGGAAGCTAGTACTAAAACTTGAGTTTATTTCTTCTCGATCACCACTATTTTTCTCTCGTACGTTTATTGTAGTGCCTCCAACAACCTACCGGATCCGTACTTTGCGACTTCTATTGTGCCTATCACATGCTTCAATTAAAATATAGCGGCACACATATTTGGTAACCACCTATATATGTGCCTATTACACACTTTCTTGGGATCTTCATTTGTAAAACCTGCAACTGAGCACAGTTCTTGCTTATTAGCACTACACATGTTTAGTAATCACCTATATATGTGTGCTGACTGGTGACATTATTATATCTAGAGATTAGGGCTAGATGAGCATCCTCTTGACAAATCTTTGCTAGCAGATGTTTGTGAAAGAATTGCCACATTCCTCATGGAACCGAGTGATCACAAACTGGAGGAAAATTTCATCTTGTGGGCCCGGAGAAACAATCATTTTCACGTGATCGGTGGCTAGTTGTAGTAACGGTTGTTGCTTAATGCCCGTTACGAATGTGTCTTATCGCAACGGGCATCCGCTCGTTACCTTTCTTGGGTTATTTGTAACACTTGATCGGTAACGGGCGCATTGCCCGTTACCAAAGGCGATCTATGCCCGTTACCAAAGCCGCTTTTTCATGTGGTGAATAGCTTGAAGAAGGGTAAGCCTTTTTCACCAAGATTGCTGATGAAACGACCTAGAGCCGCCATCATGCCGGTGAGCTTCATGACATCTTTCTTGTTGGATGGCTTGGCCATCTTGTGTATAGTGTCGACCTTTGCCGGATTGGCTTCAATGCCTCGGTGCCCGACCATGAAGCCCAGGAGCAGTCCCGAGGGGACACCGAAGACACACTTTGTTGGGTTGAGCTTCCACCGAAACTCTCGCAGTTGGCGAAGGTTTCGGTGAGGTCGGCGATGAGCTTGTCTTCCTCTCGTGGTCTTGACGACCACATCGTCTACATAAGCTTTGACGTTCTACCCGATTTAGGATTTCAAGCACTTCCGGATTGCCTTCGGTATGTTGCTCCGCCGCTTTTCGGACCAAAGGTCATGACCTTGTAGCAATAGATGCCATGAGGCGTTATGAATGCCGTTTTATCTTCGTCGTCAGGATGCAGGGCTATCCGGTGATACCCTGAGTAGTAGTCGAGAAAGCAGAGTAGGACGCTACCAGCCGTGGAGTCCACAACCTAATCGATACGAGGAAGAGGGAAAGGATCCTTCGGGTAGTGCTTGTTGAGGTCGGTGTAATCGATACACATCCTTAATCCACCAATTTTATTTGGTACAAGAACCGGTTTGTGAGCCAAACCGGTGTTGACATTCTCTAGTAAAACCTGCAGCTAAGAGCTTACAAACTTCTACTTCTATAGCTTGTTTTCTATCTTTTGCAAATCGCCGGAGCTTTTGCTTGATAGGTTGTGTGGTCTTGTTAACTTCAAGTCCGTGCTCGGCCCGGCCTCCCGGGGACACCAGCATCGGATGGACTCCACATGAAGATGTTAGCGTTGTCCCCGAGGAAGCCGGTGAGCGCGAGTTCCCGTTTGGGGTCGAGGTCGGCCCCAATGATGACTTCCTTGGACGCGTCGGGCAGTGCCAAGGCAAACCTTCTTGACAACCGGACTTGGGTCCAAGGTCGTACTTGTACGCTTCTCGCTCTAGTACCGCAGGGTAGTTTGGTCAATCTTGGCCGCCCGGGCGACCATGACCGTTGATGCGTCTTTGATTGCCGAATCTTTGGAGAGCTCGAGCTGGCACTTTCAAAATTGTTGGAGACCATGATATCCCCGAGGACGAAGAGGATTCTGTTTGACGCCGACATCTTCATGATGAGGTAGGTGTGATGCGGTATGGCCATGAACTTGGCGAGCATAGGAAGTCCGAAGATGGCGTGGTATGATGAGCGAAAGTCCGCAACCTCAAATGTCAGGTACTCTGTTCGGAAGTTCTCCTCTGTGCCAAAGGTGACCGGAAGGCATACACGACCTATGGGGTATGAAGCCTTTCCGGGCACGACCCCGTAGAAGGGTTCATCACCGGCGGTCATCTTGCCGAAGTCGAACTCCATCTTGCGCAAAGCATCTCCGTGAAGATGATGTTTAGGCCGCTACCTCCGTCGATGAGGGTCTTAGGCAGCCGTGCCCCGTTGACTATGGGGATGACGACCGGCGGATAGGTCTCGAGGTTAGGGATGTGAACCCAATGATCTTTTCTCGGAGAAAGTGATTGGGAATTCAAGCCACCGCAGAGGCCGCGGGTTTTCGGTGTTGATGTGCCCGATCTCCCTGGCGTTTGATCGAGTTTGTCGGTTGCTTTTCATCGCTTGGCGACCTCCGACGATGAAGTTGATCTTGCGGTTAGCCTTCTGGAATGCACCATTGGGGTTGCCCCATTTGGGCGGTGGCAGAGGGGTCCGCTCCTTCTGGTTGCTGTCTTGGCGATTGTGGTCATCCTAGCGACGTCGATCATCGCGTCGGTCATTGTGACGATCATCATGGCGATCATCACGACGATCGCTCCTGTGGTCGTCACGCCTGTCGTTGCGGTCATCGTGACGGTAGTCGTTGCGTCCGTCATCGCGGCCGTAGTCACGGAAATAATCTCATCAATCCTTATCGTCATTGGGAGGATAGGGCCGCAATCACGGTAATGATGTCGATCAAGTCGACGGTTACAATTGTCGAAGCATTGACTACCGTTGCGGTCGTTGTTGCCGTTGCTCCCGGTCTTCTTGGAGGTAGACGGGACTCCAAGAGCACGCTTCAGCCGCTCGCACTCCCTCATGGTGTGCTTGGCATCACGGTGGAACCGGCATTGGTTGTCCATGACCATATTGAAGTCACCTTCGACGAAGGTGGAAGGTTTTGGTGGATCCGCTACATAGGCTTCGCCGTATCGCTTGCGCGACCCGGTGCCTCTATCGTCGTGGTCTTCTCGTTGAAGTCATGCATTACCGCATCTTGCGTGTCGAACAATTTATCGACGTAGGCCATGAGGTCATCAATGGTTTTTGCGTCGGCTTCATGGATCTTCTCAAACAACTTGATGTTGGTGATTCCCTTTTTGTAGTAGGCGATGACGTCGTCGTCTTTCACACCCGCAAGGGTGTTGCGGTTCTCGAAGTAGCAGTTAGTGTACTCACGGAGAGTTTCATCACTTCTCATCTATACTCCGGCGAGGTGGTGAGTATTGCCGGGACGATTGTAGGTCACCCGGTAGTTGGTCGTGAAGAGGCGAGATAGAGTTACCTAGGAGGTGATGCACTCGCCGGGAGATTGTTGAGCCACGGGAGTGGTGCCTTGCCCGTAACACCCTAAAAATCCATCACAAAAACAATGTAAGCAACATGGTGTTTTAGTTTTTCTTTTCTAAGGAATAATAAAGTATCAATTAAATTTGGCCTTTTAAATATTTAAATGTCACTTTTGAATAATTTTAGAAGAACAAGTGCTTGTGCATCATATTTCGAAGAGCATGGCTTATGTTGCTTGTGTGAAGTTTTAAAAGTTTTAAAGTTTGTTTGAAAAAAAGAAAACCTCTCTAAACCCTCTCCCCAAACCCTCTCTCTTTCCTTTTCAACCCGGCCTCGCTTCGGCCCGTTTCACCGCCGGCGGCCCACTTCTCCTTTCCCCCTCTTTTCTTTTTCCGCGGCCAATCTCCAACATGGGCCATCAGCCCGTGCGGCCCAGCAACCCCACGCGGCCTGCTCCACCTTTCTCCCCTCCTCAGCCCACACAGCCGAGCAGACCGCTGGCCTCCCCTTCTTTTTTTCCCACTCGCGCCCACCTGCGGCCCAGCAATTCGCAAGCACCCCGGCCCAGCCTCGCGCGGCCCACCGAGCCGAGCCGTCGGCCCGGCCTTTCCCACTCCTTTTTTGCTTTTCTTTTTGCCGGTCGCCAACCGGGGCCCGCATGTCAAGGTCGCCCCCTACCTCCGGCACCACCCCACCCGAATCAACGGCGTCGCTCGCCGGTCGTTTTCCCCGTCTTCCGCGCCTCCCCTCCTTCAAAGCTCGCCATAAAAGTGTGCTAAAGCCCCGGCTTCACTCTCCCCCATCAATTCCTTTTCGTTCCTTCTAATTAAGCCTCCCCATTGATGGTAATTAAGGCCGCCACCATTGATGGCTAGCCTCACCGCCGGAGCCGCTCCCGCTCCCTTTCCCGGCCTATAAAATCACACCCGCAGCCCCCGTGGCCGCACCTTCACTCTCCTATGCACCGCACCCTCCTCCTCGCCCCCTCACGCACCACCGCCACCGCCGACCGCCGCCGCCGCCGCAACCCTCCACCAGCAGCCATCTTCCCGTCCGTCTCCGTCCAAGGTAAAGACCCCTAGGTGTTCCACATCATCTCCTCTTCGTTTTCCCCTATTTACTCAAGCTCCTCGATGCCTAGGTCGCCGGTGATTTGGCCGACCCGAGCTCCACCCACCGGTCGCCCCTCTTCAAAATCCGTTTTGCATCTCACCCAAGTCCCTAGCCGTCCGAAACCCCATGGATCCGATGCGCCCGGAGTTCCCGTCCCGCACAGAGCTTCGTCCGTCACGAACCGGAGGAAGAAGATGAGTTGGCCGCTTTGCGATTAGATCCCCGTATAATCCTTTAATCTTTCAAGTTCTTTTGTGTCTTGTACCTTTTGTGGAAAACCACCTACGTAAACCCCATCATTCACACATAAATCCCACTTTGGCTCTTTTCCCGCCTAGCCCCTATATTCTACTCTTTTCGCCAAAGCACTATTGATAGTGTCTTGCAAAACTTATCGCCTAACCCTCCCGATCTATAGTTAATCACCATTAGGTCCCTCCATCTTGTTTTCTCCGTATCTTTTGCGTTTTAGCTCCGTTTCCACCGTTTCAAGTTGCCTTAGGCTCATATAAACTCAAAGTACGCGTTAGGAGCAATAATGTACATGTTCTCTCTGTTTTATAATTTATTTAAATATTAAATATGATTAAAACCTATAACACATGCTTTTCTAATTAAAATCTAATTAGAGTTTAACACGTGTTTTCATAAGAAAGTTAATATGATTAATACTATTTGAATACTTCTTATAATTAAAAGCTAATTAGATGTGTACCTTGGTTTTCATAATCAAACCTAAATTGAGTAATGTTTATGCAAATTTGCTTCCTAAATAAAAGCAATATAGGTTTACCTCGTGTTTTATTAATTAAATGTTAATTTGATTAATATGAATGTAAATGCATTTTTTAATTATAATTTGATTAGAACAACTCGAAATATAAAGATGAAAGCATAGATGCTTTTGCATGCTTCTTTCTAAATTAAATGTATAATTTGCATAAATCAAACTTAAATATTTATAAATAAAATTGGACTCGATTTCAATCGTATCTTAAATATAAAATAACTTGCTTAATTATAAATAGGGTATTTCTTTGAAATAACCTATACACATGACTTTATTTAATTAAAATATACCAAGCACATAACTAGCTCTTGTTTGTGATCATCCAAAGCTCTCGATAGTTCTTAGTGCTTTTGTGTTCGCGTTCCTAGAGCCAACCCTTGTTCTCTATTGGTGAATCAACTATGTTCTTACACCTAATCTTTCCTAGCCACCTTTCTTTAAAGCTACCTTGTTGTTTGTTTCTTCCGTCGATCGGTTTACCTTTGCTTGGTGTGTTGTTTTATTTATTGTATGTATTCTTGTGTGCTCGTAGACATCGTGCAAGTTTCAATTGAGCGACCAGTTGGAGCGGATCAAGAGCAAGTGTTTGAAGAGGAAGAACCCTAGTGTTTAAGCAAGGAAGGCAAGTGGACTTCTCCCCCGCATATTCTATTTGTATCCCACACAACTTGCATGATAACTAAGTTTACATTTAAATGTTGTTTTGCATAAATTTGATGGGAAATCACCTTTTTAAGGACATGACTAGACTTTTGCCCTCATTACCTTGGACAACCCTTTTAAATAAATGTTTTGGGTAGAAATGCTTAGTTGCTATAACTTGGGTTGGTTTAAGTGAATCTTTTACAATATGATGAATGTTGATCATGATAACTTTGGTGATATATATGTGTGTGCTTATGGTTAGTAACAAGATCAAATGGTTTAATCGGAACATGTAGAACCACCCAGAAAACAAGTGCAACCACATTCCTTATGGCTCGGTTAGCCAATTAATTAGGTGTATGATTGTACCTGGTGACCTTATCCGAAAGGAACACAGGGGGCTCGGGGTTGCAGGGGTATAGCCCGGTTCTTTTGGGGTAGCAGCCTTTGCTAAGGTGCTGACCACTAGGGAGGGTTATGGTCCGCCCCGAGTCAGAATCGTCGTGGGTTGTTGGTCTTTTGCATATCTTTGTAAAGGCTTCGTAGCGTCCCTATGCAATCACACCTCGGAAGTGTGGTATTGTGTCTGATCAACACATGCGTGGTTGGGTTCAAAGTTCTTCGGAACTTTTACGCGAGCTGTGGTGAAAGTGTACAACCTCTGCAGAGTGTAAAACTGATCGATCAGCCGTGCTCACGGTCAAGAGCGGCCTGGACCCTCACATGATAATCAAACTTAAAGATGGAATTAAATCGTGGTTTCTTGTGGTTTTTGAGGGGAGATGTTTTCCTAAATGCTTAAGTGGGTTGGTATAAACTTACATCTAGTAATTAGGTGCTTGCTAATAAAAATGTGACCAACATTAAAATGCTAACCGCGGCAAAACCTTAGCCTATTCTTGATAAGCCTTGCATCTTCCCCCACTTGCTGAGCTCCAACCATAAGTGTGCTCACCCTTGCTTACCCGCTGTTCGAGGAGAACACTGGAGAAGAGTACTTCAGCGACTACGAGGAGTTCCGAGGCTTGCGTGCCCCCGCTAGATGCCCGTGGAAGATGAAGATGGAGTTACGTCTTCATAGTTATCATTTGATCGTTGTAAAGACCTTCCGCCTAACGTCCGAGTGTAATAAAGAGATAATGTAATGGTTTAACTCTTGTACGATTTTACCGTCGTTTATTGATAATTCACTCATGACGTCTATCATATGTGTGTAAACTTGATCCCGGCGCACATATGAGATGCATTTGGTTTTCTTCGGAAAATCGGGTGTGACAGAGTGGTATCGAGCAAGAATGACCGTAGGATGCAGCCTTAAGTTAGAAATGGTCGAAAAGTAAGGATTCATGTTCTAGAAAGCCCGTCATCCTTCAAAAATTGACTTATTTTACATATAAAATTTAATTTAATCTTTGTCTTCTTGTTAAAACACATCGTTTTGTTTTGATCCATTCCGAGTTCGGTTCTTGTTCTATCACCTGAATCTTCACCACCGAGGTTGTCTAATATAAGTTCTTAGTTTACCTACCCCTTATCAAACTTCGATAGAAATGTTTCGTGAGGACGATCATTGTGCTAATGTTTGTTGTTTGAACACATGATTAGTTTGGATCTTTGCTTGTGTGAGTTGTATAGTGGAGTGATGGCTACAAATGCAACAATAAATAAATTGTTAGGTTAATAAAGATAGTTTGGGGTCTAAATCTTGATGTCTTCTATTTTATCTCTCATGCAAGCTTGGAATGATGCAAATCTGTTCTCGCAGTTATTTGACATAGCAGTAATGTTTTAATCATATCTCGAACTACAGAACTCCGTTTGATACAAAACCAGTTGGGTTAGTTAAAAAATTTTGAGGATGATTTTCTATCAAAAATTCAGTACCATACAGTATGTACTCTAAGAGATATACACAAAGAATTGAGCCTATCAGAATATGTAATTTCTGCTGACACAGCTGCACTGTTTGAATTTTGTCTCGAGTTGTAGATCTCCGATTGAGGTGATTACAGTTGGATTAGTTTCATAATTTTTCACATCACACCCTGGTAAAATTTCATGATTTCTGGATAATGGTACAGAGAGTTACAACTGATTTATTGAGATCAACAGAATCTGTCTTAGATTTGAAATTCATGCCGCTTCATCTTTTCGAGTTCATATTCTCATGCATCGTCTGCTTGTCGGAAATAACTTGCTCTCTAACAATCAGATGGTACAAACCAGGTCAGGAGAAGATCAAGATGTTCCATCTATTGTTCGTTCTCATATTGCTAATCGACAGAATCAAACACCACCCCCACTGCTTAACCAAATGGATCCCGCAATGCAACAATTACTTGCTGCTCAAACCCAGCTGCTACAAAACCTCATTGCCACCGTCCATAACTTACAAGCTCAACATAACCAACCAGCACCCGCTCCTCCACCTCCGCCACAGCAGAGGGACAAGCATAATGAGTTTATGAGCCACCACCCTCCTACCAATTCCCATTCTTCTGATCCGTTGGATGCCGATGACTGGTTGAAGACAGTTACCAAGAAACTTGAGATTGTTCAGTGCACCGACCGAGAGATGGTCCTTTATGCCGCAGTGCATTGACGGAGTCAAGCCGCCGATTGGTGGGATGCATATTCGACCGTACATCCTAACGAAACAATATTACTTGGCAGAATTCGAGACAACTTTCGTACATATCACATTCCTTCGGGAGTGATAAAGCTAAAGCAAAAGGAATTTCTTGCACCGAAGCGTGGAAACATGTCCGTTACCGAGTATCTCGACAAGTTCACTCATTTGTCCCGTTATGTTCCCGATGAAGTCAAGACCGATCCCAAGAGGCTGGAAAGATTCTTGGATGGATTGATTGGACCGCTCAACTATCAGCTGCAGAGCCATACATTCCCCAACTTTCAGATGTTGCTGAACAAAGCTATAGGTTTGGAGAATAAACGAATGGAACTTGGTGCACAGAAGCGCAAGTTTAAGTCTCATGGACAGCCTAGCAACACACGCCCCCGCTTCAACTCATCTCAGAGCTCTCAGTTTCGCTTTAGTGGAACAAGTGCAAATTATACTCAGAATTTATAGTTACAACACTCAACTCAACAACCTCGGCATTCTAGCCGGCAGACACCACATGCTCCAAGTCATCATCAAGATCGTTCGAAGCACTAGTGAGAAGCAACTCCCCGATTCGTCCTAATGGTTGTTTCAATTGTGGAGAATTGGGACATTATGCCAACATCCGTCCAAAGCGCAACATGCGGACTCCTCGTAAAGATATTGGTCGGAGATTTGGACGGCCGTTATCACAAGCTCGTATTGGGAATTCTACTTATCAAGGTAACGAGAGGTCAACGAAACTATGCACGTGGAAGAGTGAATCATGTGACGACCGAACAAGCTCAAGACACTTCGGGTGTTGTCTTGGGTACATTCTCTCGTCAACTCTATACCAAAGAACAATTCTATTTGATTCTGGAGCATCACATTCTTTCATTACTGAACAATTCGTGGCAAAGTATGATATACCTATGAGTTCAATGAAGACACATTTGCTGATTAGTTCCCCGAACGGTGAAATGAAATCCACTTATATATGTCCACGAGTCAATCTTAAAATCAGGGGAATAGATTTTCAAGCTGATCTAGTAGTTCTTACATCTAGTGGAATATATGTAATACTTGGAATGGATTGGTTAGGTGAATGTGATGGAATAATTCGTGTGCCAAGAAGTCGTTGCTCTTAACCAGCCCACAAGGAGATAGGATTGAAGTTGCCACTACCGCCCCGTCCAAGAAGGAAGGAAAAGTGAATTAAGATGAAGGAAAGCTAAAGAAGAAGCTATGACTACTAGAAGAACTCAGCATGCAAGATGGACTTATAGAAGTGTACTCTTAGTTTCCTTTCTAATCTCTCGAATCTCGGGACGAGATTCTTTTTAAGGGGGGTAGATTTGTAACACCCTAAAAATCCATCACCAAAACAATGTAAGCAACATGGTGTTTTAGTTTTTGTTTTCTAAGGAATAATAAATTATCAATTAAATTTGGTCTTTTAAATATTTAAATATCACTTTTGAATAATTTTAGAAGAACAAGTGCTTGTGCATCATATTTCGAAGAGCATGGCTTATGTTGCTTGTGTGAACTTTTAAAAGTTTTAAAGCTTGTTTGAAAAAAAAGAAAACCTCTCTAAACCCTCTCCCCAAACCCTCTCTCTTTCCTTTTTAACCCGCCCGCTTCCGCCCGTTTCACCACCGCCGGCCCACTTCTCCTTTCCCCCTCTTTTCTTTTTCGCGGCCAATCTCCAACATGGTCCATCGGCCGTGCGGCCCAACAACCCCACGCGGCCTCGCTCCACCTTTCTCCCCTCCTTAGCCCACGCAATCGAGCGGACCGCCGGCCTCCCCTTCTTTTTTCCCACTCACGCCCACCGCGACCCGAAAGTCGCAAGCGCCCAACCAGCCCCGCGCGGCCCACCGAGCCGAGCCGCCGCCCGGCCTCTCCCACTCCTTTTTTCTTTTCTTTTTTTTTGCGGCCGCCGGCCGGGGCCCGCATGTCGGGGTCGCCCCCTACCTCCGGCACCACCCCCGCCCGAATCAACGGCCGCCGCACGCCGGTCGTTTTCCCCGTCTTCCGCGCCTCCCCTCCTTCAAATCTCGCCATAAAAGTGCGCTAAAGCCCCGGCTTCGCTCTCCCCCATCAAATCCTTTCGTTCCTTCTAATTAAGGCCCCCCCATAGATGGCGGTTAAGGCCGCTAGCCATTGATGGCTAGCCTCACCATCGGAGCCGCTCCCGCTCCCTTTCCCGGCCTATAAAAGCACACCCGAGCCCCTACGGCCACCCCTTCACTCTCCTACGCACCGCACCCTCCTCCTCGCCCCTCACGCCCACCGCCACCGCCGACCGCCGCCGGCCGCCGCAACCCTCCACCACCGCCATCTTCCCGTCCGTCTCCATCCAAGGTAAAGACCCCCGGGTGTTCCCCATCATCTCCTCTTTGTTTTCCCCTATTTGATGGAAGCTAGGGTTCCCGATCTTCCGAAAGGTTCCGATATACGACGATTTCGTGAAGTCGCGACACAAATCGATCCGGCTTCCGAACAACACGTTCAAAAACCCCGCAATCGCAGCACCACGTCTCCTCGGGTTATCGACCAGCGTTGCACGGCCGACCTTGCCAAGAAGGCTAATCATTGCCTGCGAATCGAAGAACACAAGCAAGAACAAGGAAGAATGGAACACAATTGCGGATGTATGATTAAACTCACAAGTTGGGGTCTCACAAACCGAAGCGACGGCGAAACTGTTCTTGACAGATTCATCTAAGCAAAACCCGAAACCCTAATGATGGCGGCTGCTGCTGTAATATAGAGTCTAGGGTCGTGGTCAACCCCTAGACGCGCCCCCTAATGGGCTCAACGATGATAGACGGCCCAAAGGCCAAAAGACGGTGACGCAGCACCGGGACAGAATCTGGACGCCACCTTGTTCGGACGATTCCCGACGACTCATAACAAATTTGGGCCTCAAACCAGTTGGATTGGAAGCTCTATGAAATTACCTTTCCAACCATATGTAGAACGTCGAAAACGGACTCCGTTTGTGGCCTGGACGTCCGTTTTACCAAAGACAGCTCTTAGACCCCGAGTTGGACTCGAACTTGAGTTGTAGTGGGCCTCCATGTGACTTGGCCTCCCCTTGTTGGCCCTCCACGCCTCCAAGCCTTCCTCCATGTATTTCTTGGTCTTCTCCTTGGTTCCTAATCACATTATAAACAATAGGTAGTAAATCATTCTTAAAATTATTAATAGGAACACTTAGGAACGAGCTCACCTCTAGGTTTAATTGTCGCGCACGAGCTCTTGTAATTGGACCTTGAATAGGTTGAATGTCCAGCGGAGAAGCCTCGTGCATATCCATAGAAGTGATGTCCTCATCATCCTCCCCTTCTTGAATTGAAGTCGTCCTCGACTCAAGCGCATCTTCTTCTCCCAAGTAAGGCCTCAAATCTGAAATGTTAAAGGTGGGACTAACCCCGAACTCGGGAGGCAACTCAAGCTTGTATGCATTATCATTAATTTTCTCAATAATTTTGAAAGGACCATTAGCTCTAGGCATTAACTTGGACTTCCTCAAATCTGGAAAACGTTCTTTTCTCAAGTGCAACCATACTAGATCACCCTGTTCAAGTTTCATTTCTTTTCTACCTTTGCTACCAAGCAACTCTATACTTTTCAGTCATCTTCTCAATGTTGTGCTTAGTTGTTTCATGCATTTTCAATATAAATTCAGCACGTTGTTTAGCATCATTATGAATTCTCTCATTAGTAGGCAAAGGTAGGATATCAATAGGAGCACGGGGGTTAAAACCATACACTACCTGAAATGGACTTACCTTTGTGGTAGAATGTGTTGACCGATTGTATGCAAACTCCACGTGAGGCAAACATTCTTCCCACATCTTCAAATTCTTCTTCAAGACAGCCCTCAACATGGTGCCCAAAGTACGGTTCACCACCTCCGTTTGTCCATCAGTTTGCGGATGACAAGTGGTAGAATAACAATTTTGTTCCCAACTTGTTCCACAAAGTACGCCAAAAGTGACTCAAAAATTTCGCATCCCGATCTGAAACAATAGTAGAAGGCATACCATGCAAGCGTACAATCTCTTTGAAAAAGAGGACAGCAATATGAATAGCATCATCACTTTTATGACATGGTATAAAGTGAGCCATTTTAGAAAATCGATCCACCACAACAAAAATGCTATCCCTCCCCCTCTTAGTCCTAGGCAATCCCAAAACAAAGTCCATAGAAATATCTGCCCAAGGAATAGAAGGCACAGGGAGAGGCATGTACAAACCATGTGGATTCAAGCGAGACTTAGCTTTTTGACATGTAGTGCAGCGAGCAACGAACCGCTCGACGTCTCTCCTCATCTTTCACCAAAAGAAGTGTGTGGCCAAAACATCCTCCGTCTTCTTTGCACCAAAGTGTCCCATCAAACCTCCTCCATGCGCTTCCTGCATCAACAAATGATGAACGGAACCAACTGGAATGCATAAGCGGTTAGCTCTAAACACATACCCATCATTGATCACAAACTTGTTCCATGTACGTCCCTCTTTACAATTCAGCAACACATCTTTAAAATCGGTATCAAGCGCATACTCGTTCTCTAATTGTTTCAAGCCCAAAAATCCGATAATCAAGTTGGGACAAGCAAAGTATATCGTCTAGACAAAGCATCAACAATCACATTATCTTTTCCTTTTTTATGTTGAATGATGTGAGGAAAAGATTCAATAAACTCAACCCATTTAGCATGCCTACGGTTCAAATTACTTTGTGAATGAAGATACTTAAGCGCTTCATGATCGAGTGTATAACTACAAGAGCATACAATTCTTTATCATACGTAGAATAATTTAGAACAGGACCATTCAATTTCTCGCTAAAGTATGCAACGGGATTACCATCTTGCATCAAAACACCACCAATGCCAACTCCACTAGCATCACAAGCAAGCTCGAAAGTCTTACCAAAGTTCGGAAGTTGTAGCAATGGTGTGTGTGTAAGCTTGTCCTTCAAAGTGTTAAAGGACTCCTCTTGCACCTTTCCCCAATGAAACACCACATCTTTCTTCGTCAATGCATGCAGCGATGCAGCAATGGTACCGAAATCCTTGACGAAGCGTCGATAGAAACCCGCAAGACCAAGAAAACTTCTCACCCGTGTAACATTTTGGGGCAACGGCCAACTCGGATGGCTTCAATTTTCATCTCATCCACCTCAATTCCCCGTGGAGTAACAACATAGCCAAGAAAAGAGACTCGATCGGTGCAAAAGATGCACTTCTCAAGATTAGCAAACAAATGCGCTGCTCTCAACGCATCAAAAACAGCACGTAAGTGTTCCATATGTTCAACCATAGACTTGCCGTAAATCAAGATATCATCAAAGTAAACCACCACAAATCGTCCAATAAAAACCCTCAAAACCTCATTCATCAAGCGCATGAAAGTACTAGGTGCATTGGTCAAACCAAAAGGCATCACTAACCACTCATACAACCCGAATTTAGTTTTAAAAGCTGTTTTCCATTCATCTCCAAGTTTCATTTTTATTTGGTGGTAACCACTACGCAAATCAATCTTTGTGAAAATTATAGCACCACACAACTCATCAAGCATGTCGTCTAGCCTAGAAATAGGATGACGATATCGAATAGTAATATTATTAATGGCCCTACAATCAACACACATACGCCACGTACCATCCTTCTTTGGAACCAAAAGCACGAGCACAAGACAAGGACTAAGGCTCTCTCGTACATACCCGCGGTCCAAAAGATCTTGGACTTGCCGCTGAATTTCCTTAGTCTCCTCGGGATTGGTTCTATAAGCAAGCACGGTTTGGCAAAGCGGCTCCGGGATCAAATCAATCGATGCTCTATTCCTCTCAAAGGTGGCAGCCCCGGGGGTATCTCAGCTGAAAACGTCCTCAAACTCCTGCAAAATGTAAGTGACCGCAGGAGGCAAAGAGCTAGCAATATCATCAAGTGAAAACAAAGCTCGTTTGCATATCAAAGCATAGCAAACATCATCATCAGAAATTTCAGCAAGGTCACATTTTGTTGCAAGCATTACTCCACCCCCCCTAATTTAATTCCCTGAGTGTCAGATTTATGCGTGGCTTTCTCCTTTTTAGGTGGGTACATAGAATTAGCAACTTGCTGATTTTCGGACTTATCATTACTCAAACTAGTAGCTCTTTCTTTATCAGCCTGTACAATTTCGGCAGGGGTCAAAGGAACCAAAGTGATTTTCTTTCCTTTATGCATGAATGTGTAATTATTACTTCTACCATGGTATGTAGCATCATTATCATGTTCCCATGGACGACCCAACAAAAGTGAACAAGCTTGCATAGGTACCACATCATAATCAACATAATCAAGCATATGCACCAATGGAAAAAGAAACTCGCAAGTTTTTAATACCTTAGCTTTACCGCAGTCGTTTAACCACCGAATATAGTAAGGATGTGGATGTGGTCGTGTGGGCAAGCCAAGCTTCTTGACCGGATCGGAACTCACCAAGTTGTTGCGGCTTCCTCCATCAATAATCACACGCGCGTGTCGGTTCCGGGATGACGAAGAAAGTCCGGAACAAGTTGTGGCATTGCAACCTCTCGAGTCGTTGGATTTGCGTGCCGAGCACACGCTAAACAATGATGTTCAAATGGCCCGACGAAGTTTCTCCTCCATGAATGACACATTCCTCAACGTCGTCAGTACCATCCTCCTCATCGTCTTCTTCTACGTCAGAGGCACTGATGTAGCCTCCATCTTCTCGTCGCCAAATATGCCCGCTGACTTGGGCAATCCTTCTTCACGTGGCCAATACCATGACAACGGTGACACCGAATGCTTGAAGTGCATCCCGTCGAGGCGACAGATGAAGAACTCGAGCCGGTGCCTCGCGAAACACTTTTACCTCGAATCCGCAAAGACGTGGGGGAGTCTTGTTTGGCGTAGGCACTACACCGCTCGTAGTTTTCTTGGCCAATGGTGTAGATGCTCGAAAGCTCGAAGATTTGGGCAGCCCCGAATGCGTTCGTGTGCGTGGCGCGAAAGATGTTCGGCCGCCGGTCTTTTCCTCGCGAATGACGACCCCGCAACTCCTTCTTTGCAAGCATAGCAACCGGAACAACCGGTTGACGAGTAGTAAATTCCTTATAATCAACTATGTCCCGGATCTCACGTCTTAAACCCGAATAAAAACGAACAAGCTCATCCTCGGATTCCTCAACTATCCCACAACGCATCAAACCCTTTGAAGCTCACCATAGTAGTCCTTCACGCATTTATCTCCCTGATCTAAACACATCAATTTCTTACGCAGTTCTCTATGATAAGAAGGAGGAACAAATCTATCACGCATAGCAACCTTTAGTGCTTCCCAAGTAGTAGGCGCAAGACCTGCAACAACTAAGCCAGACCACCAAATGATAGCAAAATCTTTAAACTCACTACTAGCTTGTCGAACTCTATGTTGCTCAGGCACAAGGTGGGCATTAAATTTTTGTTCAACCGTCATCTCCCAATCAAGATATCCATCAGCATCATAACTCCCGTAAAATGAAGGTAAGGTAAATTTAACCTTAGCATAGGGGTCCGGGGGAGCATGGTTACCACCGCGTTGTGAGCACGAACACGCCCTCGAATGCGTGCCTCTCATGTAGCGACCTCATCCACATTGCCATGGATGTCATACACTACATCTTGATCTTGTTGAGGTGGTGGACAAGTTTCCAACGCAGCAATCCGATTAGTGAGCGTGGTGATCCGCCTATTCAAACCTACAATAGTGTCAGCAAGGTGTAGTCCATTAATACTCTCGGTGACGGCTCTGGTGATCGTCTCTCCTATCTCTGTCCGGGTGGTGTCCAAGAGAGTCTGCAGCTGGGTTTGGCTGACACACTCGTTGAAGTCCTTTGGGGAAGCTCCATCATCTCCTGCCATTGTAAACACCAAAAACAGGAACAAACAGTGAAAGTTATCCCTAAAAAATCTTCTACGAAGGTGTGGTGGTGCCTCTCAAATGAATCAACACTGCCAAAGGAAACACCTTACCAAGCTCTTACAAGGTTCTTACCAAGGCAAGGCAAAGGATACCCGGAAGATGTAGACTCGCGATTGCAAAGATCAAGAACCTGTCTTTGCTCGAAGTGATATGTGGAGCTATGGGAAGGCCAAAAATATGAAAGTCGAACACAATTCACAAACGAGATAGTAATGCTTTCGAATAATTGTCCAAAGTTACTTGTCCCTAGTTGCTGGTCTAATCGAGTCTTAGAACAAAGTGGTAACCAACAAAGATGGAACAAGAATGATTGAAGGATCAGATGGCGACTAGAGAGGGGGGGAGTGAATAGGAGCCGGTAAAAATTCTTCCCAAAGAACCCGGCCTATGCCCTACTCAAATCCCGGTCACACACAAGCGATGGATCGAATCACGCACCAATCGCCAAGACCACGAGGTTATGGATCAACCTCTAGTCCTAGGAACGATTCCTTGAAGCACACGCGGAAGCACGAAAGAAGGGGGGAAGGAATCGAAACAAACAGCACAGCACACAGCTCCTGGCGGACTGTCCGGCCTGGCAGTGCGGACCGTCCGCGATGAACCGCGCGGACCGTCCGACCCGCCCCTCGCGACCGTCCGCGCCGACGTCGCGGACCGTCCGGCCCTTCTCGCGGACCGTCCGTTAAATCACACGAACGGATCAAAGCCACTCACGAACCACGGACCGTCCGCGGGGAGCACGCGGACCGTCCGCCAAGCACCCGCGGACCGTCCGCCCAACACCGCGGACCGTCCGCCCAACACCGCGGACCGTCCGAAACTCCGTCCAACCAAAAACCAAAATCGCGACGGATCGAAACGAAGGACGAGCACGAACACGAAGAACACGGAACGAACACGACCCGCGCGGACCGTCCGCGACCCCCCCCCCCCCCCCCCGCGGATCGTCCGCGCGGTGCGGACATAGCGAGAAACGGCCCCGACCCCCGAAAGTCAACTCCCCCAAATCATCATCGGATTTCCCAAACGGTTGAAGCTATGGATACAAGGGTTTGGGGACTTGAAAAGCGTCACACAAGGATGCTATAGCCCAAAAATCTTGCCTCCTAACTCCCTAAATCACCGGGAATCGCGAATCCTTTGAGCACCACCAAAAGCTAGAGCACCGAACGAAAACTCACGAATCGAAGTGGTTTCCCGGCGTTTGAGGGCACAAGATCAAGCACAAAGATGCACAAGACATCTATCCATGTTTCCCTCAAAGAAATCCGGGGAGAAACCCACTCAAATCCGCGGAATCACACCGAGAACAAAGGCACGAAAACAAGCACAAAAAGCCACGAAAAACAACCCCGAATCTTCTATACAAACCAGGAAAGATTCACAAGGTCTAGCATGCCGCCCTAGCATCCATCCCTCTCAACAAATCTCTCATGAAGCTCTCATGCTAGCCTAGAGAAAATAGGAAGGAAAATAGCTACGAAAATGAGAAAGAGGAGGGAGCAAATGAAACCCTAAGTCGTCGAGAGAGAGAGCCATCAACACACACTCATGGCTTATATATCGAGTCCCGCCGGAGTGGTAAATGACTCGACTACCCCTAACTAAACTACGGCGATACAACCCACGTAGGGGCATTTTGGTAATGTTTGTGGGTCTTCCCATCGGACGGCCACGCCTTTGCCGCACCCCCGCGTCCTCCCGACGCAAGCCATGCGATCCCGCCGCGTGTCCTCCGCCTCGAAGCTTCCCGACACGCCGGATCCCGTCTCCGTCGTGTTGGGCCCTCGGACTTGGTTTTGAGGCCCAAACCAAGAAACCGTCCGCCGGTGGTTTTGTGGGCAAACCACCAAACCCCGCGTGCTCGGTCCGGCCTCCCGCCAAACCACTTGACTTGACCGCCACCGTGCACCGGCTCACTTGTCCATGACTTCGTCTTGCTTGTGTCGCCACCATGTGGCCCGCACCCAGTCCCGCTGTCCACCGGGTCCCTCGAACCGAGCCTACTTGTCTCTCCATCTCCCGGAGGCCCCTCAAGGCTGAAGACCTTTCGCGCCCGTTCTTCACCCTCGCAACAACACGAACTAGGCCGCGACCTACACCCGCGCACTAAGCCAAGAGTCGGTCCAACACCCGTTGTCAATCACTCATCACCGAGGAGCGGTCATCCATCGACCACTAGGACGCTCCCGGTCCTCAATCTCCCCCTTGATGAGTGCATTGACAACACTCAACGCGAAATGAAATTCGAGAGAAAAAGAGAAAAGAAGAAGAAAGAAAACAAATAAGCTCAACTCATGACCAAAACCGAAGAAAGGCGAAGAAAGGTCACAAGCCAAGCAAAGCACAAAATCCACACCGAAAACAAGCAAGAAAGCTCCCCCCCGAACAAATGCAAGCTCCCCCCGAACATGTGGATGCAAACTCATGCAAACTCCCAAATTTCAGCTCACCTCTTCGAATTTACATTAAGCTCACCTCTTCTCCCCCTTGTTGGCAATGTATGAATCAAGGTGAAAATGCAAAAATGCAAAAGCAAAGCATATAAACAACTACATGGGCTTCTCGAATAGGCCAAATTTAGTGTCAAAGGCTAAAAATGAGACAAAGATCACACACATGAATCATAGCATAGTTAAAGCATTGCCACAAGTAATATATGAAAATACAAGCATGTGACAAAGCAAAATTTTCAGATTTAAGCAGCTTTTACCAAAAGAAGGCTCGCTTCACATGTAAAAGCCTATCCATGTCACACTTGAGCCACAAACATGCATACCATTCAAAGATCATACAAGGATATCAAATTCTCGGCAAAAGATCATGGCAAACACCCATAAAGCAAAGCATGTCATGTCAAAGCTCATGAGCCATGTGTCCACTTCGGGGAGACTTCTCCACCGGTGAACATCATGCAACATGTTTTGCACCCATATGTGAAAGATAAGACATTTTAAGCATAGACATGATGGATGGAGCATTTTTCAGGCATTTTACACTTCTTTTCAAGATTAAGTCATTTCATGGTACATGAAGTGCCTTTGCGGCAAAAAGAAGCTTATGCTCCTCCATGAATGCAACATAGGCTAAACATTCACAATGATATTCGGCCTTTGGCCCAAATGCAAGAACAAGCATCCAAGCACAATCTAAGCATGAAAAGCACATTTAGACCAAACTGTGACATGGATACACAACTACACACGAGTGGAGCATATTTCATCAAAAATTAGTCAAGTTTAGCATTTATTTCAAAAAGGGGCTATCTCACCACACATATATCTCAAATATTCCAAGAGCATAGCCTCACATCACCATTTCTCCACACATATAATCAATATCTCACAAATAGCCAAAGAGACTCAAATATGGCATATGAAAGAAGCTCATTGTCCTAAAATGCAATATATGACAAATGCAACATGATATGTGACAAGATGGCTATCCTACCATGGTTTATACATCAAGCAAAGCATGTAGATACATCAAAGTAAACATGGTATGATACATATGGTACAAAAAGGAAATCCCCCAAGAATCAACTAGAAAGAGCAACAAACTCCAAGTTCCCCCGCAAGCGCACAAATGTAGCTTGTGTCGGGGACACGACCCTAGGGGTCCCCTTAAGCAACGGGGAAACCCTCACTTAAACCCGGCGTCGAAACACGCTAAGCCTAACCATGCGGGTAACTAACCGTGCGGGACATGGCCTACGCGGCGGGACTCCGGCGGCCCACCAAGACGGCCCGCTTAGAAGACCCCTCGAGCGGGGGCGGTCCCGCCCGCTCGAGGGCTCGCTCCCCCTCGAGCGGGACTCGTCTTGCTCGAGGGTTTGCTCCGCCCTCGGCCGGGGCCCGCCACGCTCACGGGCGCCCGCACGCGTGCGCCGGTCCCGTACACGGGCATTTAACGCCCCGACGCCGCGGGACGGCGCCATCATGTGCCGGGGCTCGCACCCCGGTGCCGCCGCACCAACTCCCCAGGGAGAAGCCCATCCCCGCCACTGTGGAGATGGACTGTGCGGTACGGCCGGTGTCAGTCCCGTGACACCGCGCGCCCACTACAAGTACGGCTAACGCGCCCGACCCTCGAAGGGGGCGGGCGCACCCTCGATTTCACTTTCCCGTGACCCTACAGGTTAGGTGGGAGGCGCTAGGCCGGTGGATGGCCATCCCGGTCATCGTAACGGCGCGGCCGCCGTACCCACGCGTGCGGGGAGCACGCCCGGCACCGCGAGGCGCACGCCCGAGCGCCGTAGCAACCACTCCGCTACCGCGGAGCACGTTGGGAAGGAACGCCGTTCGCCCGCTCCCTGTGCCCCATACCGCCCATCATCAGCACCTCCCTCGAAGCCTATCGGAGGACGCCACCGCCATCTGCCGCCCTCCTACCCTCGAACCGCCACTGTTCGGGTACGGGGTAGGCCATCATGGCCGGATCGCAGCGAAGATCGTCCGGACGGCCGCCCGCTCTACAGCGTAGCACGACGTGCACCCCCACGTAGCTGGATAGCGCGGCGTGCATGTAACTCGCCGCCCCCTTGGCCTATAAAAGGGGAAGCGAGCCCCCAGCCGCGGGGGGAGACGAGTTCAGATCAACAGAACACACCGTGCACTCACTCTCTTATTCTCCCACAACATCTTCAGCCACTCTCCCGGGGACTTGGAAGCCACACTTCCTCTCCCGCCTTGCTTGTACTTGCCCCACTACAAGCACCCCCGGTGCCGAGCAATATAGTGCCACGAGCACGCCCCTGTCGGGACGTACGGCCCCGCGGCCGAACCGGGGATAAAACCTTGTGTCATTTGTTGCTTGGCATCGACCATTGAGGGATAGACCTAGGCGCTATCTCTCGGTTAGTGTCGGGACCATATTCCGCACCGAGCGCTGGCGCCCACCGTGGGGCAAACGAGCGCCCGAGGTCATTTCGCCAACTCCCTCCATGGTGATCCGCACTGAGTACCGTGCTACGCGCTACAACATGGGTAGCTCGGACCCTCTCCCCGCCGGGTTCGAGATCCGCTTCGGGGACTCGAACTTCCGGGCTACGGGGAACGGCTATCTCATGCGCCTCACCAACCGCGAGGAGCTCCGCGCGCAGCGCCAGGCCAGGTCCGCCCTGGTCTCCGCCGCACGCACGACACCGGCGCGGACGTCCGCGGAGCACGGATGCCGCGGACCCGTCGACGCCGCGACGCCGCCGTCGTCGCTGCGGGCTACGCTCGCGCCGGGCGCGGTCCGAGCGGCGGCAGGCCGAGCGTGCCGCCGCCCGGCGCGGTGCGCCCACCGTCACGACCGCCGCCACCACCCCGGCGGGACCGCGTGTGGTCTCGGACCGCGCATTCCCATTGGGCCGCGTGGCGCCACGACGGCCCATAACGCCAACGTGAACACGACGATGCGCGGGGTTCCACCGGCCGCCACGTCTTCGTCGCCGGGGACCCCGGCACCTCGGCCAGCGGACGAGTCGTCCCCGGGCAACGTCGACACGATGCCACCCGCCAACCGCCACGGGTACGCGGAGTGGGACTTCTCGGCGTGCCGGACCCGGGCCGCGTTCGGGCGCTTCCTCGACGCCACGGACTGCGGTTTGGTCGCTCCGACGACTCCGAAGCACGGGAGCTACGACCCCACGCGGGAGTGTTGCGCCGTCATCACCAACGACCGGCTAACGCCGCCGGTGCGGCGGTGCCGGAGACGGGGAAGTCACACCGCCCCGGGGGATCGCTACGCGCCCGGCCGCGGGGCCAAGCGCTCCCGCCGGGGCCGACGTCGACGCACACTGGCCCGGGCCCGTGAGCTCGAGGCCAAGCCGGCGGAGGAATACGGAGCGGTGGGGCCGGCTCCGCGCTTCGATGGCGGGGGAGGCCTCCGCACGCGGCGAACGCGCGAGGGAGCTGGGCCGACAGGTCCGCGACCGCCTCAACACCGCCACCAACGTCGGAAACATGGACGTGCCCCCACGAGCGAGCCAGAAGCTCGTCGCCGCCGCGACGTTGCTGCGCGCCATGCCAGCACCCTCGACCCCCGAGGCTCGAGACATGCACCGCGAGGTGCGGACTCTCATCGAGCAAGCGGCCGTCCGGCGGGCCGAAAGCTCGGCCTCACGCATCCGCCAACGGGGGGGATGCGCGGGGTGACGAAGCCGCACCGGGAGGCAAACCCTCGGTGCACGCGGGGGGGACCGGCGGGGCATCCCACGGGCAAGGACGCGCGCCGGCCAAGGAACGACTCCTCGACGCGCGCAGGGCACTGGATGGCGACGCTCGCAACGTCATCAACGCCCGGCGTACCAGTAAGGCGGACGCGCAAGCGAGCAAGGGGTTACCACCATCGACGGGGGTGGGCGCTACGACAGCGGTGAGGATCGCTCCCCGACGCCGGAGCCCCCGGGCACTCGCGTGTTCAGCCGGGAGATCCGCGCGGCAGCGTTCCCCCAACGCTTCCGACAGCCCTCGACGATCGTCAAATACAACGGGGAGACGGACCCCCGCGTCTGGCTCAACGATTACCGCCTAGCCTGCCAGCTGGGCGGGGCCACTAGCGACGAAGTGATCATCCGCAACTTGCCCCTGCATCTGGGCGACGCGGCCCGGACATGGCTCGAGCACTTGCCCGCCGGCCCGCATCCATACCCGGGACGATCTAGTCCACACGTTCGTGGGCAACTTCCAGGGCACGTATGTGCGCCCTGGGAACTCCTGGGACCTGCGCTCCTGCACGCAGAAGCCCGGCGAGTCGCTGCGGGACTTCATACGGCGCTTCTCCAAGCGCTGCACGGAGCTCCCCAGCGTGGCACAGTCCGAGATCGTGCACGCGTTCCTCGAGGGCACCACGTGCCGGGACCTCGTGCGGGAGCTGGGACGCAGCCCGCCTGCGGACTCAAACGAGCTGTTCGACATCGCCACCAGCTTCGCCTCCGGAGAGGAGGCCGTGGGAGCGATCTTCGACGGCAAAAAGGGCAAGCGCTCCGAGGACACGCCCGCGGAGGGCAGTGGGTCCAAGGAGCCGCACCGCAACGACAAGCGGGGAAAGAAGGGAAAGAAGCCGCGCCGCGAGGCGCGCGAGCAGGGGCGCAACGGCGGCAACGCCGAGGCCCTCGTCGTTGACCCGCCCGACGGGGGCCCTCGACCGGCCCCTTGAGGCCCGGGGGTGTTTGACGACATGATGAAGAAGCCATGCCCCTACCACAAGACTCCCGTGAACCATACTCTTGAGCAGTGCGACATGCTCAAGAAGTTCTACGGCCGTGCCGCCGCGAAGGAGTGCGAAGCCAAGAAAGACGGGGGCGATGGCGACGCCGGCGGCTTCCCCGCCGTCGAAAATGTGTTCCTCATCTTTGGGGGACCTACCGTCGACATGTCGACCCGGCAGCGCAAGAAGGAGCGGCACGAAGTCCTCGCCGCAGAGAGGGCGCCTCCGGCCTTCCTCAACTGGTCGAAGGATGCCATCACCTTTAGCCGGGACGACCACCCAAACCGCATCCCGAACCCGGGCCAGTACCCGCTGGTGGTCGATCCCATCATTGGGAACGCCGGTTTTCGAAGGTCCCGATGGACGGAGGCGTAGCCTCAATATCCTCTTCGCGCACACATTGCGCCGATGGGGATTGGGTGGACCAGCCGCGGCCCGGCAAAGACGAAGCCGTTTCACGGCATCGCGCCCGCAAGCGGGTTCAACCCCTCGGGCAAATCGATCCGCCCGTTTGGTTCGGTACCCCCAAGAATTTCCGCAAGGAAACCCTCACCTTCGAGGTGGTGGGGTTCAAAGGGGCCTACCATGCCATACTTGGGCGACCTTGCTATGCCAAATTCATGGCGGTCCCCAACTACACGTACCGAAGATGAAGATGCGGGTCCAAACGGCGTCATCACCGTCGGGTCGTCGATCGAGCACGCATTCGACCGCGACGTCGAGTGCGTGGAACATGCGGAGGCACTAGCGCTGGATGAAGCGCTGGTGAACACGCTGGAGAAGATGGTCAACGACGACCTCAGCTCCGCCGCTAAGCACGTCGGCACCTTCGAGGCCGCCGAGCAAACCAAAGGGGTCCCCCTCGACCCGTCGGCCCCCGAGGGCAAGGCGTTGAGGGTCAGCTCGACCCTCGACCCTAAATAGGAAGCGCGTGCTCGTCGACTTCCTCCGCGCCAACGCCGACATCTTCGCGTGGAGCCCCTCGGACATGCCAGGCATCCCGAGGGAAGTCGCCGAGCACTCCCTTGACATCCTGCCAAACGCCCGCGCCGTGCAATAACGGCTGCGCCGCTTCGACGAGGAGCGGCGACGGGCGATCGGAGCGGAGCTGCGGAAGCTCCTCGAGGCCGGATTCGTCAAGGAAGTGTTCCACCCTACGTGGCTAGCCAATCCGTGCTTGTAAAGAAGAAAAATGGGAAGTGGCGGATGTGTGTAGACTATACGAGTCTTAATAAAGCATGTCCCAAAGTTCCTTTTCCTTTGCCACGCATAGATCAAATCGTTGACTCAACCGCCGGGTGCGAATCGCTCGTTTCCTTGATGCCTATTCGGGATATCACCAAATAAAAATGAAGGAGTCCGACCAGCTCGCGACTTCGTTCATCACACCGTTCGGGACGTTCGTTACGTCACGATGCCCTTTGGCCTCGAAACGCGGGCGCAACGTATCGCCGCCGCATGCGGCACGTTTTTGGGGATCACATCGGGCGGACGGTCGAAGCCTACGTAGACGACATCGTCGTCAAGACCGAGAAGGCGGACGACCGGTCGGCGACCTTGGCGTCGCGTTCGAGCCGCCTACGGGCCAATGGGGTCAAGCTAAACCCCGAAAAATGTGTCTTTGGAGTGCCGCGGGGCATGCTCCTAGGATACATCGTCTCCCGAGTGGGGAATCGAGGCCAACCCCCGAAAAGGTCGCGGCCCTCGAGCGAATGGGTCCAATTCGGGACCTCAAAGGGGTGCGAAGGTGTTGGGGTGCCTCGCCGCCTTAAGCCGCTTCATCTCGAGGCTCGGTGAGAAGGGCTTGCCTCTCTACCGCCGCTCAAGAAGCACGAGCGCTTCTCCTGGACCACCGAGGCCCAGGACGCGCTTGACAAGCTGAAGGCGTCTCTGACGCACGCTCCAATCCTCACGCCGCCGCGGAGACGGCGAACCCCTGCAGCTCTACGTGGCCGCAACCACCCAGGTGGTCAGCGCCGTGATCGTCGTGGAGCGCACGGAGGAAGGACACGCCTTGCCCGTACAGAGGCCGGTCTACTACATCGGCGAAGTCCTGTCGGACACGAAGGCCGCTACCCCCGTGTCCGGGAAGGCCGCCGTACGCGGTGGTCCTTGCGCGGCGCAAACTCCGCCACTACTTCGAGGCCCACCCGATCACGGTGGTCTCCTCCTTCCCGCTAGGAGAGATCATTCGCAACCCTGACGCGGCAGGCAGGATTGCCAAATGGTCCGTGGAGCTGATGGGCGAGACGCTTGCCTACGCCCCGCGCAAGGCCATAAAATCGCAAATCCTGGCTGATTTCGTCGCCGAGTGGACGGACACGCAGCTGCCGCCCCCTCAGATTCAAGCAGAGTGCTGGACTCTGTTCTTCGACGGCTCGGTGATGAAGACGGGGGAGAGCGGGCGCGGGCTCGCTCTTCGTGTCACCCCTCGGGGAGCACATGCGCTACGCAGTGCGCCTCCACTTCCCCGCGTCCAACAATATGGGCCGAGTACGAGGCCCTTCTCTCGCGGCCTCAAAATCGCCATTGAGTTGGGCGTCAAACGCCTCGACGTGCGAGGGGACTCGCGGCTCGTGATCGATCAAGTCATGAAGAACGCGAGCCGCCACGACGACAAGATGGAGGCCTACCGTAAAGCCGTGCGGGCCCTCGAAGACAAGTTCTACGGCATCGAGCTTAATCATGTACCCCGCCGGTACAACGAGGAAGCGGACGAACTTGCCAAGATCGCGTCCGGCGGGTCACCGTCCCCCCGAATGTTTTCGCGCGTGACATCGCCCAACCCTCGGTCGTCTTCGAGCCCTACCCCTCGAATCACAACGAGCCCTCGGGGGCTCCCTCGAATCCAGCGGGTGCGGAGCCCATGGACGAGGACCCCTCGAACGAGGCGTACGTACTCTCCCTCCTCGAGGGGTACGGCTCCCACGAGGCCGTCGCGATGGACATCGAGCCGGCTCCCGTCCAGGCGGACTGGCGAGAGAAGTATATTGCCTGGATCGCTCGAGGGGAACTCCCCGAAGACCGGGCCGCGGCTAGGCGCATCGCCGGGATGGCCAAGTCATTCACCCTCGTCGACGGCGAGCCGTACAAGCGCGCCGCCCTCGGGCATCCTACGGCGGTGCGTGCCCATTCCCGAGGGGCGCGAGCTCCTAAGGGACATCCACGCGAGGGGTCCGTGGCCACCACGCCGCGCCGCGCGCCCTTGTCGGCAACGCGTTCCGCCGGGGCTTCTATTGGCCTACCGCGGTCGCGGACGCCAACGAAGTCATACGCACCCGCAAAGGGTGCCGGTTCTACGCCCGCAAGTCCAACTTGCCCGCTCATGCCCCGCAAACGATCCCCGTGACATGGCCGTTCGCCGTGTGGGGGTTGGACATCGTCGGGCCCCTCGCGGAAGGCGCCGGGGGCTTCACCCATCCGCTTGTCGCGATCGACAAATTCTCCAAGTGGGTGGAGGTGCGTCCCATCACGAATTTAAGGGCGGAGCGAGCGGTCACGTTCTTCACCGACATCGTATACCGCTTTGGAGTGCCAAACTCCATCATCACGGACAATGGGTCCCGGTTCACGGCCGGAAGTTCTTGGAGTTCGCGACAAGTTCCACATCCGCGTGGATTGGGCAGCTCGTGGCACACCCACGGACCAACGGCCAAGTGGAGCGTGCCAACGGCATGATTCTACGGGGCCTCAAGCCCGGAATTTTCGACCGACTCAACAAATCGGCCGAAAATGGCTCCAAGAACTACCGGCAGGTTGTGTGGAGCCTAAGGACAACCCCAAGCGCAGCCACCGGTTCACCCCGTTTTTCCTAGTCCATGGCGCGGAGGCCGTCCTCCCCACGGACCGGAATATGGGTCGCCCGGGGTTCGAGGCTACGACGAGGATGCTAACCGGCCGAGCCCGCGAGGACTCGCCGGGACCGGCTAGACGAAGTACGCCTCGTGGCGTTGATGCACTCCGCAAGGTATCAACGGTCCCTACGACGTTACCAAGCACGCAAGATACGTCGGAGGGATTTCGACGAAGGGGATCCGGTCCTAAGGCTACGCCAAGACAACCGAGGACGCCACAAGCTATCGCCCCCATGGGAGGGACCCTACGTCGTGGTGAAGGTGCTCAAGCCGGCACGTACAAGGCGGCCAACGAGGACGGCGAAGAACTCACCAACGCTTGGAACATCCAACAGCCTACGTCGCTTCTACCCTTAGCTAGGATTTCCAAGTACTTTCTCGTTGTAAAATCACATGGCCAACGCCCCGGCTTGGTGTCAACTATGTAAATACTCCAAGTCTAATAAAAGGGCAACTCGGCTTTCCCCTGAAACCCAAGTTACCCTCGGGGGCTACTGCGGGGGGGCCCCCCCCCCCAAATGGTCCCATTTTTCGCGCAAAAGTAAAAAACAACCCACACGCGCTAAGTTTGTTTCCTACTTCAACCTCGAGCCACGATTCGAACGGGGAGCGAGGTGGCACGGCGGAAGGAGCGTGCGAGCCGCAGATAGCCTACGCCGCGTGGCTATGGCCCTTCTCTCTCGCCTCCAACCCGGCGGGCCCCCGCGAGAATCGAACTCCCCTAACTAGAATCTACTCAGGAAGAAGGAGAAACAAAAAAGCGTGATAAACAAACGATTTCATTTACATCAGATGCCCATGTTCATGAAACGACTTGTTTATTTACAAAAGGCCACGAGGCCAGAGTACTGATACACATAAAAAACGGGCCTAGCGCCCGCATCGCTTTCGGGCGAGAGGAGCGGCGGCGTCCGCGACGTCGGGGAAGAGGAACTCCTCGAAGGCCTCGGCGAGCAACCCGGCGGCATCGGCGGCCGAGCGCATCCATACGCTCCATGGCCACCTCGTCCTCGACGCCCTCGGGTACGACGTAGCCTTCGCCGCCGCCTCGAAGTTTACCTCGTAGTGGGACCGCACCACTCCGAGGGCCTTCTCGGACGCCTAGGTGCAACGCCCGGCGCATCCGCTCCGTGACGTGGCCGCCGAGGGCGCGCGGACGGGCGGCCGGCCGAGCTGCCGGCTTGGGCCTCGCCCTCCTCAACGACACGGCAGGTCTCGAGGGCCGCATCGCGCAGCTCCCGCAGCTCTCTGCTCGGAGGAGTTGTAGGAGGCTGCGCAGCCTCGGCCCGCCCAGCAGCGTGCCCCAGGGCGGTGCGCAAGCCTGGAATCGACGAGACGAAAAGAAATCAGAAAGGGGGAAGCGGACCCTCTAAAGCAAAAACCAACAAGCAGAGTCAAACAGTGGCTCACCCTCGACTTGCTTCCTCTCCAAATCGAAGTCGCGGCGCGCGGACTCGATTGCCAACTCGAGGCGCCGGACGGTTTCACCTTGCTCGCGGAGGGCCGGCCTCCGGTTGGCGTGACTGATGCTGAGCGCAAGCGCCTCGTCCTCAACCTCGGAGAATGCGGCGTTCCGCTCCTCCAGCGACTTCTCCGCCGCCTCGCGAGCGACGCGCTCCCGCTCCCGCGCGCCGTCCGGCGTCACCAAGGGCAGCCCTCGCTCCCGCCGGAGCCGCCCCTCGGCCCCCGGCGGGCGATGCGCTCTCGCTGCGGTGCTCCTCGGCGGCGACGAGGGCCGCGGCCTTGGCGTCGAGGGCGCAGCCCTCGCATCGTCGGCCTCCTTGGCGCGCTCGCTCCAACCCGCGCGCCCGCTCCTCGGCCGGCGCCGTTGCGCCCGCGCCCCCTCGAGCGACGTGCGGAGCTCCCGGGCTTCGGCGCGAGCGGTGGCCACCCCCGCCTCCCGGTTGGCGGCCCGCCGTCCGCGTCTTCTCCGGATCCGCGCGCGCGTTCCACGGCGCCTCGTCGCGATCGAAGAGGGGCTGCCGGACCCGCTCGAGGCTCGAGCGACGCGCCGCGTCCGCCTCGAGCTCTCGGGGAGCTCGTCGGGCCGGGCCGGGGCCGGCACGCCAACCGACCGTCCGGCGTCCTAAGAGCGTCTGCAAGCGCGTCGAAAGCGCTGCATTGCTCCCGGAGCCGCTGGGCTTCGGCGTTCACCCAGTCGAACGCGTCGTATTTGTCGTGGGCACGGCGCTCGAGCTCCTGGCATCCACACGTCAAATCCCGTAAGCGCCAAGACTTGAATGCAACATACGAAAACGAAAAGGGAAGAGGGACGAGCAACCATGGCTCACCCGGAAGACGAGCCGGGCCGGCCGCCGTGGACTTGCGGCGCCTCGTTCAACGCACGGCTGAGCGTGGCGCCGTGGTTCCGAGCTCGCCCCGAGCTCCTGCTCCCCCCGGCGTCGCGCAAACGCCGGGGGATCATCGACGGCCCCCTCCACCTGGGCAGGGCGGCCGGCGTGGGAGGACGAGGCCTCGGCACCATGTCCTCGGCCCCCCACCACCATGTGACCCTCGTGCCGCCTCACGAGGGCCCCCTCCGGGGCTCGGGGGAGTCGCGGGCCGCCCGGCCCACTGATTCCACCCAGGCGGCGGGGAGTCATCCGAGAGCTCCACCACCTCCGCCTGCAAATCGCCGGCGGACGCCGCCGCCCGCGCGCCGCCTCCGCCGGCACCTCCACCTCTCGCCTCCGCGGCCACGGGCGCCCGTTGTGCCGCCGTGGCCGCCACCTCCGCCGTACCGCCACATCCGCGGGCGCTCCCGCAGGTTGCGCCCGCTCCACCTCCTCGGCAGTGGCGCCCACCGCGGGCCGCACCTCCACCGCCGCCGCCGCCGCGGCCCGCGTCTCCGTGGACGACCGCGCGCCGGCCGTCCCCGGCGGCCCCCGGCCGCGCCGCGGCGGGGCGGATCCGCCGGCCGGGGCCTCGAGGCCCCAGCCGGGTCTTGCGAGCTCGCGCCCGCCGCCGTACTTGTCCCCGGCGCGACCCCCTCGATGAGCGCCGCCGGGTGGGGATCGATGCGTCCGTCCTCAGCACCTTGGCTGGTGCAAGAGGAGGAACGGTTGGCACCGCCCTGCGCAGGCACGAACGGAGGGTCAGAGCACTTAGTCATCGACGAGCCAAACCAAACGAAGAAGGACAGGCTCCTTACCTCGCGAGGAAAAGGCCCGCTTCCTTTTCCTCGAGGCCTCTGCGGACGAGGCCGGCGCAGCTGTCGCGCCTGCCGTAGCGCCTCCCGACGGCGCCACCGCGCGCGCGGCACGCCCCCGCCCCATGCGCGGGCGCGCCCGATGCCGCACCTCCCAAAGGCGCCACCGCGCGCGGGGGCACGCTCGCCCCGCGCGCGGCACGCCCGCCGTCGCGCCCTTGGACGATGACGCCGCGCGCGCGGGCACGCTCCCCCCGCGCGCGTGCACGCTTGACGCACGCCGGGCGCGTCCGCCGCGCGTGCCTCCGCGGCGCGCGCCGGCACCCCCGCGCGCGTGCCGCCCCCGATGACGATTGCCCGGCGGCGGGCGCCGGTGCGCCCCGCCCCGCACGAAACCGCCCCCCGACGCCGGCGCGGGTTCCGGTGACGGGGGCGCAGCCGCCACCCGTCGGAGGGGCACTCCCCCTCAGCCTCTTCCTCCTCGTCCTCGTCCGAAGACGAGGGCTCCTCAATATCCGGGGAGGAGAGCCCCAACTCCTCGCGCCGCCGTACTCCGCGGCCCGCCGGTCGCGGCGAGCTTGACGTCGCCTCGCGTGCTCCCTCTTGCGCGCCGCCCGCTCCTCGCTTGCTCCCGCCGCGCCGCCCGCCGAGCGCACGGGAGTCGGGGGTGGGTGGAACGGACTTGGCGATGTTGAACTCCACCAGCTGCGCACCAGAGCGACAATGGCGCATCAGGAAACGAAAACAAGACCAAGAACTAAAACAAAATCAGGAACCCAACTCACCCGCGGGCCCGTGGGGAGCATCTCAAGGTCCCATGGGGTCCGACCCGCGGTGGCGGCACCGGGTGTCGACGGCGTTCCGCGCCCGGTGAGCGCGTACGGTCGCTCAAGGAGCGTCGGGAGCATCCGCGACCTCGCCGGGTCGACGGGGTTGGCCGCCTCCGTCATCTCGAAGATGAAGAGCGGCCTCTCCATCGAGGCACGACCCGCCGGTGGTGGAGGAAGGCGAGGACGGCCATCGCGTTGAGCCCGTGCTTCGCCGGCCCGCCGGCAGGGCGGCGAGGACGGACTCTTGCCGCGCCCGATGCCGGGCCGTAGACACCCCGTAGCCCCGGGAGTCCGGCCTCTTCTTGAACACCCGGCCGGTGTAGGGAGGAAGGCCGGTGCTCGGCATTGCGCGGGTAGAACCATCCCCGCTCCCGGCCGGCGTTGTTCGTCGTCATGGTGCGGGGGATGTAGAAATCCTTGAGCCGCCCCCGCGGGCAAGCGACATCCCGCCGCGCGCGCACCGCGCGGCGAGTCCCTCGCTCCGTCGTGGGCTGCGTGATGAGCTCCCCGCGGAAAAGGTGAACCCGGAGATCCCGTTGATCGGGATCCCCAGTACCCTTCGCAGACGCCCACGAACGTGGCCGCCTGCGAGATCGCGTTGGGGGCGAAGTTGTGCAGCTCCACCCCGTAGTAGTAGCACATCGCCCGCATGAAGGTGCTCGCCGGTGCATTGAAGCCACGCTCGTGGTAGCGGACGAAGCTCACCACGTAGCCCTCCGGCGGGTTGGGCTCGTGGTGCGCCGCCGGCGGCACGATCCACTCCGCCGGGCGCCCATCTTCGTTAGCCGCCAGCTGACCGGCGGCGACCAGCTCGCCAAGGGCGAGCTGGGTCACCGTCGACCTCTCCCAGGCGTACGGCTCCAGGATCCTAAGGGGAAGCTGAGGTGGCGCCATGAAGAGGACGAAAGCGAGCAGAGGCGGAGGACAAGGAGTGGAGGAAAAAAGCTTTAACAGCGAGCCCGCGCGGTGGCAAGAGCAAGACGAAGGCGAAGGGGCGGGGGACTGAAAACGGTGAGAAGCTAAGGTAAAAAACCGCCGTCCCTTCCTCCCCGCAGTTTTATAGGCCGACGGGCGAGCTCTCCGGAGCGGACGCCCCGACTAGCATTAACTGCAGGGAATCTTCCCATCGCGTCGACGAATGGGCCCCACCACGACCGCGGCGGCTATAACACCGTAGGCGGGTCATCATTGCAGCAAAGACCGGCAGCAACCGAGGCAAAACCGTCACGTCCGCCTGCCACGCCGCCCACTACGCGCGCGCGCGCGGCCGCAACGCCTAAAAAGACGCGCCCGCGCTGCAAAACCGCGGCCACGACCGCAAGGCACTTAAATGCCCGGGTCCCTTGCCAAGCAAGGAGAACCCTCGAGCGGGACGAACCCCCGGCTCGAAACAAAGGCGACCCTCGATGGGATATCAGCGTGAGAAGGCCGTCCGGGACCTGCTCGATGTAGAGCAGGCGACCGCGGGCGCCCATGCCACGCAAAACCCTCGAGCGGCATGACCCTCAACTCGAAGCGAAGGCGACCCTCGATGGGATATCGACGTGAGAAGGTCGCCCGGGACCTGCTCGATGTAGAGCAGGCAACCGCGGGCACCCATGCCACGTGAAACCCTCGAGCGGCACGAGCCCTTGGCTCAAGATGACGTCAACCCTCGATGGGATATCGACGTGAGAAGGTCGCCCGGGACCTGCTCGATGTAGAGCAGGCGACCGCGGGCACCCATGCCACGCAAAACCCTCGAGCGGAGCGAGCCCCCCGGCTCGAGACAATGTCAACCCTCTAGAAGAAAGCACATACACTGTGCTACCAACCAGCACCTCGAGGGCCGGCACGCCCAGGTCCCTCGACGGCCGCAAACGTGAAAAGACGGGGCCGCCCGTACGCCACCCCCGCACGGCCCTACTGATCGAGGTTCGAAGCCTGACCCTCGACGGGTTCGAACAGGCGCCACAGATCGCGAGTTAGGGACGACGAGGGCACGCGCATTCGAGCCGTTCCTCGAGCCCGTCGGCTCGAGGGTGCCCCACATGTCGTGTTCGAGAGCCGCCGAGGGCAGCTAGCCGGGGGGATCCCACCGAGGGAGAGCTTCCGCGCCCTCGGTCCCTAGCGAACGGGACCGAGCCCCACCTAGCAAACCCACGCAAGCGCTTCCATGGACGTGTCTCCGGACCGCGCAGCCTACCCTTATCGAACGGGGCATGGACGTCCACTTGAACCACCCGCTAGCAGCTCGACGAGGAATCCGCGATTCGCGACCCGCTCGATGGGAGTCGCGGAAACCTCACCCTCCGTCCCGCGGAGGGACGGCGAGGGCGCGTTAAAAACCAAGTCGTCGTGCTCGACCCGATCGCCTCGAACGGGCCAAGGCTCGGGGGCTTGACGCATGGCTACACCTCCTTGAAATTGCACCCGCCGGGAGACAAGTGACGGGGGAGCGTGCACCCCCGAAGCCGGCCGAAATACCACCGATGCCGGTTGGCATATGTGCCACGCCTTTCGACCAAAGTTCTCGCGGTTAACCCCTGCGGCAGAGAGCCCACACTCCTCCCGGCAGGCTTCGGGGCCTAGACCCGCGGGTCCGCCGACGCGGCCCCACGGAAAGCGTTCGCAAACAAGGAGGGAAGAACGTCCTATCGGTAGGTTCCGGCCATCCGCGGAAGCCTCAATGGCAAACCCGCGGATGCTCGGGGGCACCGTCGGGGACAGCCCTAGGGGTCCCCTTAAGCAACGGGGAAACCCTCACTTAAATCCCGGCGTCGAAACACGCTAAGCCTAACCATGCAGGTAACTAACCGTGCAGGACATGGCCTACGCGGCGGGACTCCGGCGGCCCACCAAGACGGCCCGCTTAGAAGACCCCTCGAGCGGGGCTCCGCCTCGCTCGAGGGCGCGCTCCTCCTCGAGCGGGCTCCGTCCCGTTCGAGGGGCAACTCTTCCCTCGAGCGGTCCCGCCCCACTCGAGGGCTCGCTCCCCCTCGAGCGGGACTCGTCTCGCTCGAGGGTTTGCTCCGCCCTCGGCCGGGGCCCGCCACGCTCACGGGCGCCCCGCACGCGTGCGCCGGTCCCGTACACGGGCATTTAACGCCCCGACGCCGCGCAGACGGCGCCATCATGCGCCGGGGGCTCGCACCCCGGTGCCGCCGCACCAACTCCCCGGGGAGAAGCCCATCCCCGCCACCGTGGAGATGGACCGTGCGGTACGGCCGGTGTCGGTCCCGTGACACCGCGCGCCCACTACAAAGACGGCTAACGCGCCCGACCCTCGAAGGGGGCCGGCGCACCCTCGATTTCACTTTCCCCGTGACCCTACGGAGTTAGGTGGGAGGCGCTAGGCCGGTGGATGGCCATCCCGGCCACCGTAACGGCGCGGCCGCCGTACCCACGCGTGCGAGAGCACGCCCGACCGCCGGAGCGCACGCCCGGCGCTCGTAGCAACCACTCCGCTACCGCGGAGCACGTTGGGAAGGAACGCCGTTCGCCCGCTCCCCGTGCCCCGTACCAGCCATCATCAGCACCTCCCTCGAAGCCTATCGGAGGACGCCACCGCCATCTGCCGCCCTCCTACCCTCGAACCGCCACTGTTCGGGTACGGGGTAGGCCATCATGGCCGGATCGCAGCGAAGATCGTCCGGACGGCCGCCCGCTCTACAGCGTAGCACGACGTGCACCCCCACGTAGCTGGATAGCGCGGCGTGCATGTAACTCGCCGCCCCCTTGGCCTATAAAAGGGGAAGCGAGCCCCCAGCCGCGGGGGGAGACGAGTTCAGATCAACAGAACACACCGTGCACTCACTCTCTTATTCTCCCACAACATCTTCAGCCACTCTCCCAGGGACTTGGAAGCCACACTTCCTCTCCCACCTTGCTTGTACTTGCCCCACTACAAGCACCCCCGGTGCTGAGCAATATAGTGCCACGAGCACGCCCCTGTCGGGACGTACGGCCCCGCGGCCGGAACCGGGGATAAAACCTTGTGTCATTTGTTGCTTGGCATCGACCATTGAGGGATAGACCTAGGCGCTATCTACCGGTTAGTGTCGGGACCATATTCTCGCACCGACAAAGCTTGGTCGAGAGGCTTTGTGAAAATATCTCGCAAGCCGATCTTGGGTAGGGACATGGCTCAAAACAATGGTTCCTTTCTCCACATTGTCCCTCGGGAAATGATACCTCACCTCTATGTGTTTGGTTCTGGAGTGAAGCACTCGGGTTTTTGGCTACGCTTATGGCACTCGGTGCTATCACAAAGAAGTGGGATCCGGGTGCACTCCTCACCAAAGTCTCTCAAAGTGTAGGAAATCCACAACACTGGGAACGACAACTCGCGGCAAAGCAACATACTCCGCCTCGATGGTAGACCGAGCTACACTAGACGCGCTTGCGGGAAGACCATGAGACCAACGAAGAACCAAGAAACCGACAAGTGCCGTAAGTAGACTTCCTCTCGACTCGACAACCGGCAAAATCCGCATCGGAAAAACCATGAAGAGACGAGAGTCAAGGAGGAAGAATACCAAAGGACAAGACCAGGGGGCGGATCGTAGGTACCGAAAATCCTCTTGACGGCCCGTCGATGTGATGTCCTCGGCGAAGCTCGAAAACGAGCGCACGGACACACGCCGAACCGTATGTCCGGCCTCGTCGCCGTCAAGTAGAGGAGGGAGCCGATCATGCTCCCGTACTCCCGCCGGTCCACCGGTTCTCCATCCTCATCCGCATCCAAAGTGGCCGTACTCCCCATGGGAGTCGACATCGGCTTCACATCTTGCATCCGGAACTTCCTCGCATGTCTTTCGTGTACTTGGTTTGGTGCACAAATGTACCGTCCTTCACTTGCTTGATCTCGCAGCCCCGAGAAAATACCGCAACTCGCCCATCATGCTCATCTCGAACTCCCCGCTCATCTCATTTGCAAACTTGGCAACAAGGTTATGTGACGAGCCACCAAAGACAATATCATCCACGTATATCCGAACAATCAACAAGTCATTTCCATGCTTGAGGAGAAACAGGGGTTCTATCCACGGTACCCATCACAAACCCTCTCGCTCAAAAGAAAACCTCTCAATCTCCCATACCAAGCACGGGGCGCCCGTTTCAACCCATACGCAGCCCTTTTCAACCCGTATACCCCGTGTGGGTACAACTCGCTCTCAAACCCGTGTGGTCGCTTCACATACACCTCCTCCTCTATGACCCCATTTAGAAAAGCACTTTTCACGTCCATCCGAAACAACTTGAACCCTTTAGCCACGGCAAAGGCTAGAAGGATCCGAATTGCCTCAAGACGGGCCACCGGAGCAAAGGTCTCCTCATAGTCGATCCCCTCCTTCGACTAAACCCCTGAGCAACAAGTCCGGACTTGTTCCTCACAACCATCCCATTCTCTCCCTCTTTGTTCTTCCAAACCCACTTGGTTCCTATGGGATGGCAATTTGGAGGTGGTTCAACTAACTCCCACACCCGGTTCCTCTCAAAGTTTTCCAACTCCTCATGCATAGAATTGACCCGGTTTGCATCGGATAAAGCATGTCCAATGTCCTTGGGCTCAAAAGTAGCAACAAAAGCAAGATGAGCAAAATGAGAGGAATTCCCGGACCTCGACCGTGTAGTGCGTTCATCGATGTTCCCAATGATCTTCGACGGGGGATGCACTTCTTGAATCCGCCGGGGAGCCTCACGCCTCGAGACTACCTCCCCCTCAACTTCAGCCTTCTCTCGCCCGGTCCTCTTGTTGCACCGTCGTTGTCCATGAAGTAGACGGTCCATGCTCCAAAGTGGTTGTAGGGGAAGTAGTGGGTACATGCTCGGCTTCGGGCGCATGGTTCTCCCCATCATCATCTCCATCTTCATCTTTCTCCTCCTCAAAGAGGTCCTCGGCCATCTCTTCATCACCCGCACATTCAAAACCAAGAGAGGTACATGGCATTGTCTCGTCGAAGGTCACCTCGCAAGTCTCCATGATTTTGTTAGTCTCAAGGTTAAGCACCCTATAGGCTCTAGAGTGGTTAGCATATCCAAAGAAAATACCATCACTAGACCTAGCCTCAAACTTGTCGAGTTTTCCCTTCTTCAAAATAACTTGCAGCCAAAAACTCGGAAGTGACTTACCTTGGGTGCCCGACCATGCATAAGCTCATAACGAGTCTTCTTCTTGAAAGCTCTCAATAAAATCCGGTTGGAAACATGACAAGCCGTATTGACCGCCTCGGCCCAATACCTCCTAGGAGTCCCGTGCTCATCGAGCATCGTCCTAGCCATCTCACAAAGAGTCCGATTTTTCCTTTCCACAACTCCATTTTGAGGGGGCACATAAGGGGTCGAATACCGATGTTCAAGACCTAGATCACGACAAAAGGCATCAAAACGAGAGTTCTTGAACTCGCAGCCATTATCACCGCGGATAGCTCGAATAGCATTCCCATGCCTCTCGTTTTTCAACCTCACGATCGATCTCGAACAAAGCCAAAAGTCTCACTCTTATCCTCCAAGAAGAACACCCGTGCATAGCGAGAGTAATCGTCCACCACAACAAGGACATACCACTTGCCACCCACCGAGCGAACTCGAGCCGGCCCAACAAGGTCCATATGCAACGGCTGCGTCGGACGCTCGGTCATGACATCGGTCGGGGGTGGATGGGGAGTGGCTACCATCTTGCCATGCCTACAAGGAGCACAAACCAAATCCTTCTCAAGCTTCAACCTCGGCAATCCTCGGACAAGATCAAGACCACTCAAGCGGGAAACCAAACCAAAGCTCAAGTGTCCCAACCGCCTATGCCATTTCCACAAATCGAAGAAGGACCGGCCATCAAACAAAACGAGCAGACCCAAAGAACGAGAGAAATCAGCCTCGAAAATCGACCCTCGGGGATGATCATACGTACAAGATCACCTCGAGAATCAAGCAAACGAGACTCGCCAGACTTGAAACGCACCTCAAAACCTTCATCAAGCAACTGAGAAACCGAAAGCAAATTAAAACCCAAAGACTTCACAAGAGCCACTCTCTTCAACGTTACCTTATCACTCACATGCACAACACCCTCTGAAAGCACCCTACCTCGTCCATTGTCCCAAAATGTGATGTACTCGCTTTTCCTTCACTGGGGTGAGGCCGGAGAACCACTTCTTATCTCCGGTCATGTGTCGAGAACACCCGGAGTCGATCAACCAAATGTTCTCCAAGCCTCCCCGCCCGCAATCGAAACAAGAACGAGAGTGAGCTAGCGACTCGACACCGGGGTTAGCACGAGAGAAAGTTAAACCGGTGTCGAGCCATCTCGCTCAAAAGAGGGGTTAGTTAACATCACTCCCTTGCCACCAAACTTCCCATGTCCCATGGGAGGAGTACGAGCACCACGAGGGGGAAAACGTGGTCCGTAGTTCCTCCGGAACCCAAAGCCGCGATCATCTCCCCTAAACCTCGTACCGAGGACGAGTAGGAGGACGTCCAAAGCAAAACCACCACGAGCCCGACCAAACCTCTCACCAAAGACGCACACCATCCTCTCTCCCCGACAAACCTCTCACCACCACCTTTCCGTGGGAACCCGCCAACACTCCTCACACTTCCCACACCCCGTGGAAGTGGCACTCTAGGCTCGGGAATACCATGAGGCCGGCGATACTGTCCCGGTTCGCTTGCTCCCTAGCAAGCCTCTCATCCCTCTTCCTCTTGTAGCAAAACTCGCAAGATGCCTCTCCTTGCCACAATACTCACACCGAAGGGGATGGGTTTTGGTTTTGGCTCGGCTTCTCTCTAGGCTTCTCACCCTTCTCACCCACAAACTTCACCGGTTTCGGAAATCATTTGTCTTAGGTGGGAATTTGGGTGGATCTTGGGTTGTGTCAAGCTTGTTGCAAAGGTGGTTGGGCTTTGGTGTGAAAGAGTTCTTGGGTGCTTTTGGGAGTGGGACTTGGATCTCTCCGATCACCTCAAACTCGGGGTTAGACTCAACACACTTCTCATACACACTCTCCCCACTCGTTCTCTCCCACTTTCTCACCCAACTTCTCAAAACCCAAACCACGACCATCGGCTCTCTTGAACTCCTCAATCATGATTTTCAATTGAGGTTCCCGCCCGTACAACCAACCCAACACCTTCCTCAAATAGTCATTCTCCTCATAGATGACATCCAAACGGGAAGTAAGTTCAAGATTACGCAAAGTGACTTCATCACATCTAGAACATGCATTTGCAACAGGAGATTTCAAAGATGCTTCCAAAGAACTAATGGTAGAACGAGCATCGACAAGCTTAGCATGCATAGTAGGACATGATTTGCAAGCACCAAGCAAAGTAGGTCTAGCCTTAAGCTCATCATGTTCAGTCCTAAGAGCATCTAGTTGAGCCAAAATAGAAGCATTCTTCTCATTAAGCAGTTTGATCTCATTCAACCAAGCATCACATTCAACACATTCAACATCATCAGGAGGAGTAGGAGCAAGTTTCAAAGAGTCATTCTCAAGTTTCAATTCAAGCAATTTTGACTCTAACTCTCCTACTTTCTCGCTAGCATTCTCAAGCTGAGCCCTAAGATCTTTCCTCATCTTTTTGGCATCTCTCAGCACACTATCACGGTTATCGAGCAAACCATTCAACCTAGCAATCTCAGCAAGCAAAGAGTCGGGGTCACGGTTTACCTCATCCTCCGAGTCGGAGTCGCTGTCTTCCTTCACACTCTTCTTGCTGCTCGAGCTATGGGCCATGCCACAAAAGCCCTCAAGCGCCACACAGCTCAGCCCGCTGAGGTTCCGGCTTGCACTCTTCTTGCCATTGCGCCTCCCGGCATCTTCTTCTTCGCTGCTTGAGCTTGACTGCTCCTCGCTTGAGCTTGAGTCAACGTCGCTCGCACCGGCCACCATCGCTCTCGCCTTGTTCTTCTTGTAGCCGCTCTTGCTCGGTCGCCGCTTGTCCTTGTCCTTGCTCTTGGACTTGTTGAAGTGCTTGCCCTTGGAGGAGTACTTGTCTTCACGCCTCTCGGTGCGCCTTGTACTCGTTCACCTTGTACTTGTTCTCCTCCGCTTCCGGCACTCGGCGATGAAGTGGCCACGCTTGCCACACTTGTAGCACGTCCCCGAGCTCCGCCTTGCATTCCTCCGACTCTCGTGTAGTCGTTCAAACCTTCTTGAGAGCAAGGCCGGCTCCTCCTCGCCCAAAGACATCAAACTCCTCATCCGGAATGGACATAAGAGAGGACAAAGAAAACTCGTCGACGGGAAGGGTTAGATTTGCCCTTTGATCCTCCCACAAGGGCAAGACTATGGTCGGCCGAGCTCTCATGCTTGGATAGCAACTTCCTGTCAACCTCAGCCGACTTGAGCTTAGAAAAGAGGTCATCCAACTCAATAGTCAAATAATGTCTAGACTCCTTGATGGCCTCAACCTTAGCACACCAAACATTTGGGTCCAAGACATGCAAGAGCTTCAAAGCCTGATCATGCTCGGAGTACGGAAAATCCTCAACATTAGCCTTCATGTTGTTCACGATGGCGGTGAACCTCTGAAACATCGCATCAATGTCCTCACCGGGAAGTGGAGTGAAATTCTCATATTGCATCCGTAAGAGACAAAGAGGCGAGCCTTCACATGGTTATCACCACCGTGAGCAACCAACAACTTTTCCCAAATTTGCCAAGCAAGATTCAAATGGCGAACACGCTCAAACTCGGATCACACAAGCTCCGGCACAAGTGATCAACGGCTTTTGCATTAGCCTCATACTTGGCCTTGGCATCGGCATCGGTCACCATAAGAGTATGGATGTTGACCGGAATAGCATAGGTCTTGTCAAGCACAATGAAATCCAACAGCTTCCCACGAAGAAAGATCATCATACGAGCCGCCCACTTGTGGTAACCCTTGCCATCGAAGTGCGGCGGACCGCCCCGCTCAACATACGCCATCTTAGGATTCGGGACTTGTCAAAGTCGCAAAGAATCCGGCACTGTGCTCTGATACCAATTGAAGGATCAGATGGCGACTAGAGAGGGGGGGAGTGAATAGGAGCCGGTAAAAATTCTTCCCAAAGAACCCGGCCTATGCCCTACTCAAATCTCGGTCACACACAAGCGATGGACCGAATCACGCACCAATCGCCAAGACCACGAGGTTATGGATCAACCTCTAGTACTAGGAACGATTCCTTGAAGCACACGCGGAAGCACGAAAGAAGGGGGGAAGGAATCGAAACAAACAAGACAACACACGGCCTCCCGGCGGAGCGAGCCGGCCGGCAAGTGCGGACCGTCCGCGATGAACCGCGCGACCGTCCGACTCGCCCCCGCGGACCGTCCGCCCAACACCGCGGACCGTCCGAAACTCCGTCCAACCAAAAACCAAAATCGCGACGGATCGAAACGAAGGACGAGCAAGAACACGAAGAACACGGGACGAACACGACCCGCGCGGACCGTCCGCGACCCCCCGCGCATCGTCCGCAGGTGCGGACAGAGCAGAAACAGCCCGACCCCGAAAGTCAACTCCCCCAAATCATCATCGGATTTCCCAAACGGTTGAAGCTATGGATACAAGGGTTTGGGGACTTGAAAAGCGTCACACAAGGATGCTATAGCCCAAAAATCTTGCCTCCTAACTCCCTAAATCACCGGGAATCGCGAATCCTTTGAGCACCACCAAAAGCTAGAGCACCGAACGAAAACTCACGAATCGAAGTGGTTTCCGGCGTTTGAGGGCACAAGATCAAGCACAAAGATGCACAAGACATCTATCCATGTTTCCCTCAAAGAAATCCGGGGAGAAACCCTCTCAAATCCGCGGAATCACACCGAGAACAAAGGCACGAAAACAAGCACAAAAAGCCACGAAAAACAACCCCGAATCTTCTATACAAACCAGGAAAGATTCACAAGGTCTAGCATGCCGCCCTAGCATCCATCCCTCTCAACAAATCTCTCATGAAGCTCTCATGCTAGCCTAGAAAAAATAGGAAGGAAAATAGCTACGAAAATGAGAAAGAGGAGGGAGCAAATGAAACCCTAAGTCGTCGAGAGAGAGAGCCATCAACACACACTCATGGCTTATATATCGAGTCCCGCCGGAGTGGTAAATGACTCGACTACCCCTAACTAAACTACTGGCGATACAACCCACGTAGGGGCATTTTGGTAATGTTTGTGGGTCTTCCCATCGGACGGCCACGCCTTTGCCGCACCCCGCGTCCTCCCGACGCAAGCCATGCGATCCCGCCGCGTGTCCTCCGCCTCGAAACTTCCCGACACGCCCGGATCCCGTCTCCGTCGTGTTGGGCCCTCGGACTTGGTTTTGAGGCCCAAACCAAGAAACCGTCCGCCGGTGGTTTTGTGGGCAAACCACCAAACCCCGCGTGCTCGGTCCGGCCTCCCGCCAAACCACTTGACTTGACCGCCACCGTGCACCGGCTCACTTGTCCATGACTTCGTCTTGCTTGTGTCGCCACCATGTGGCCCGCACCCAGTCCCGCTGTCCACCGGGTCCCTCGAACCGAGCCTACTTGTCTCTCCATCTCCCGGAGGCCCCTCAAGGCTGAAGACCTTTCGCGCCCGTTCTTCACCTGCAACAACACGAACTAGGCCGCGCCCCTACACCTCGCGCACTAAGCCAAGAGTCGGTCCAACACCCGTTGTCAATCACTCATCACCGAGGAGCGGTCATCCATCGACCACCGTGACGCTCCCGGTCCTCAATGATGATGATGATCAAAGATGGCACAATATCAGCAAGTAGACAGCACAACACACGAAACAGCAAGTGTATCCTCTATATGTGTTTCCCGGTTTCGTCTCTCAACACTACTAGAAATCAATTTCTTCACTTTTTTCTTTTATTTTTTTGATACTTTTTCTCAACCAGGAACACACAAATAGGAACACCACAAAGTATCACTTCAATCAGATGTAAAATGTGATCTATAGAAAATCACGACTACACTCCAAAACCGATGCCGAAACTTCGAGTCCGAAACAACTCCCTTCGTTATTTTTTTTGCTTTTCTTATTTTCGGCCGCACCGACGACGTAGTGAATTGCATGTGTAAAATTTTGAGAGCTTTCCGTAAAGCACAAGAACGTCTCAACCGGAGTTCCGAGCGAAAAGTTATGCCTCGTTTTAAGGAGGACCCTCCGAGTTAGGTTTTTGTGATGGCGTTGGTGAATCGGATGCGAATCGGGTGGGATGAAAATATGGAGTGGCGGCAAGCAAACAAAGGGGATCACACAACTAGACCAAAACACGATCCAAACCAGCAACAAAAACACGAACTAGGACACAAACTCAACACTACGGACTGCGAAAGAGAATCATGCAAAAGGCTAAACACGACTTTAGGACGGGGAAAACCTAATCGACTACACAATCTTTTTTTTTGGCTTTTCGGTGGACTATAGGACGAAGACAAAAACAAGGGTAATGGTGAACCCGATGGTAAACCAAGCTCGATAACCAAATGATGGAAGCTAGGGTTCCCGATCTTCCGAAAGGTTCCGATATACGACGATTTGGTGAAGTCGCGACACAAATCGATCCGCTTCCGAACAACACGTTCAAAAACCCCGCAATCGCAGCACCACGTCTCCTCGGGTTATCGACCGGCGTTGCACGGCCGACCTTGCCAAGAAGGCTAATCCTTGCCTCGCGAATCGAAGAACACAAGCAAGAACAAGGAAGAATGCAACACAATTGCGGATGTATGATTAAACTCACGAGTTGGGGTCTCACAAACCGAAGCGACGACGAAACCTGTTCTTGACAGATTAATCTAAGCAAAACCCGAAACCCTAATGATGGCGGCGGCCGCCGTAATAAAGAGTCTAGGGTCGTGGTCAACCCCCGGATGCGCCCCTAATGGTCTCAACGACGATACACGGCCCAAAAGGCCAAAAGACGGTGACGCAAAGACCGGGACGAAATCCGGACGCCACCTTGTTCGGACGATTCCCGACGACTCGAACAAATTTGGGCCTCAAACCGGTTGGATTGGAAGCTCTATGAAATTAACTTTCCAACCATATGTAGAACGTCGAAAACGGACTCCTTTGTGTCCCGGGCGTCCGTTTTATCGAAGACAGCTCCCGGACCCCGAGTTGGACTCGAACTTGAGTTGTAGTGGGCCTCCATGTGACTTGGCCTCCCCTTGTTGGCCCTCCACACCTCCAAGCCTTCCTCCATGTATTTCTTGGTCTTCTCCTTGGTTCCTAATCACATTATAAACAATAGGTAGTAAATCATTCTTAAAATTATTAATAGGAACACTTAGGAACGAGCTCACCTATAGGTTTAATTGTCGCGCACGACCTCTTGTAATTGGACCTTGAATAGGTTGAATGTCCAACGGAGAAGCCTCGTGCATATCCATAGAAGTGATGTCCTCATCACTATTTACTCAAGCTCCTCGATGCCCGTGTCGCCGGTGATTTGGCCGACCCGAGCTCCACCCACCGGTCGCCGCCGTTCAAAATCCGGCCATCTCCGTCCGTCTCCTCCGTTGGTGAGCATGTCTCCGTGATCCCCTCAATCCCCTCTCTCCGTTTTGCATCTCACCCAAGCCCCTAGCCGTCCGAAACCCCATGGATCTAATGCGCCCGGAGTTCCCGTCCCGCACAGAGCTTCGTCCATCACGAACCGGAGGAAGAAGATGAGTTGGCCGGTTTGCGATTAGATCCCCGTATAATCCTTTAATCTTTCACGTTCTTTTGTGTCTTGTACCTTTTGTGGAAAACCCCCTACGTAAATCCCACCATTCACACATAAATCCCACTTTGGCTCTTTTACCAGCCTAGCCCCTATATTCTACACTTTTCGCCAAGCACTATTGATAGTGTCTTGCAAAACTTATCGTTAACCCTCCCGATCTATAGTTAATCACCATTAGGTCCCCGCATCTTGTTTTCTCCGTATCTTTTGCGTTTTAGCTCGTTTCCACCGTTTCAAGTTGCCTTAGGCTCATATAAACTCAAAGTACACGTTAGGAGCAATGATGTACATGTTCTCTCGTTTTATAATTTATTTAAATATTAAATATGATTAAAACCTATTACACATGTTTTTCTAATTAAAATCTAATTAGAGTTTAACATGAGTTTTCATAAGAAAGTTAATATGATTAATACTATTTGAATACTTCTTATAATTAAAAGCTAATTAGATATGTACCTTGGTTTTCATAATCAAATCTAAATTGAGTAATGTTTATGCAAATTTGCTTCCTAAATAAAAGCAATATAGGTTTACCTCGTGTTTTATTAATTAAATGTTAATTTGATTAATATGAATGTAAATGCATTTTGAATTATAATTTGATTAGAACAACTCGAAATATAAAGATGAACGCATAGATGCTTTTGCATGCTTCTTTCTAAATTAAATGTATAATTTGCATAAATCAAAATGAAATATTTATAAATAAAATTGGACTAGATTTCAATCGTATCTTAAATATAAAATAACTTGCTTAATGATAAATAGGGTATTTCTTTGAAATAACCTATACACATGACTTTATTTAATTAAAATATACCAAGCACATAACTAGCTCTTGTTTGTGATCATCCAAAGCTCTCGATAGTTCCTAGTGCTTTTGTGTTCGCTTTCCTAGAGCCAACCCTTGTTCTCTCTTGGTCAATCAACTATGTTCTTACACCTAATCTTTCCTAGCCACCTTTCTTTAAAGCTACCTTGTTGTCAATTTCTTCTGTCAGATCAGTTTACCTTTGCTTGGTGTATTGTTTTATTTATTGTATGTATTCTTGTGTGCTCGTAGACATCGTGTCAGTTTCAAGTGAGCAGCCAGTTGGAGCGGATCAAGAGCAAGTGTTTGAAGAGGAAGAACCCTAGTGTTTAAGCAAGGAAGGCAAGTGGATTTCTCCCCCTGCATATTCTGTTTTTGTCCCACACAACTTGCATGATAACTAAGTTTACATTTAAATGTTGCTATGCATAAATTTGATGGGGAATCACCTTTTTAAGGACATGACTAGACTTTTACCCTCATTACCTTGGACAACCCTTTTAAATAAATGTTTTGGGTAGAAATGCTTAGTTACTATAACTTGGGATGGTTTAAATGAATCTTTTACAATATGTTGAATGTTGATCATGATAACTTTGGTGATATATTTATATGTGTGTGCTTATGGTTAATAACAAGATCAAATGGTTTAATCGGAACATGGAGAACCACCCAGAAAACAAAGGCAACCACATTCCTTATGGCTCGGCTTAGCCAATTAATTAGGTGTGTGATTGTACTGGTGACCTTATCCGAAAGGAACACAGGGGGCTCGGGGTTGCAGGGGTATAGCCCGGTTCTTTTGGGGTAGCAGCCTTTGCTAAGGTGCTGACCACTAGGGAGGGTTATGGTCCGCCCTGAGCTGTAACTGTCATGGGTTGTTGGTCTTTTGCATATCTTTGTAAAGGCTTCGTAGCGTCCCTATGCAATCACACCTCGGAAGTGTGGTATTGTGTCCGATCAACACATGCGTGGTTGGGTTCAAAGTTCTTCGGAACTTTTACGCGAGCTGTGGTGAAAGTGTACAACCTCTCGCGAGTGTAAAGCCGATCGATCGACCGTGATCACGGTCAAGAGCGGCTCGGACCATCACATGATAATCAAAGTTAAAGATGGAATTAAATCGTGGTTTCTTGTGGTTTTTGAGAGGAGATGCTTTCCTAAATACTTAAGTGGGTTGGTATAAACTTACATCTAGTAATTAGGTGCTTGCTAATAAAATTTGACCAACATTAAAAATGCTAACCGCTGCAAAACCTTAGCTTATTCTTGATAAGCCTTGCATCTTCCCCCACTTGCTGAGCTCCAACCATAAGTGTGCTCAACCTTGCTTACCCGCCGTTCGGAGAACACTACGGAAGAGTATTTCGGCGACTACGAGGAGTTCCGAGGCTTGCGTGCCCCCGTCGGATGCCCGTGGAAGATGAAGATGGAGTTACGTCTTCATAGTTATCGTTTGATCGTTGTAAAGACCTTCCGGTCTAACGTCCGAGTGTAATAAAGAGATAATGTAATGGTCTAACTCTTGTATGATTTTACTATCGTTTATTGATAATTCACTCATGACGTCTATTATATGTGTGTAAACTTGATCCCGGCGCACATATGAGATGCATTTGGTTTTCTTCGGAAAATCGGGTGTGACATTGCCCATCACGAGGGGGAAGTACCCCGCCATGTGGTCTTCATTGCCTCCGAGGTGCGCGCCGCTATGCCGTACATTTTGAGCCATATACTTGGGTCGGAGCGACCGTCATACCGCTCAATAGCCGGCTTGAAGTCTTTTGGGTATCCGATCGTCCGGAGGCGTTGTGAGAAAGCCGGGAAATTATTGACCGCTCCCGGGCTTGCGGATGGGGCGTGAGCCGCGGGGATGACATAGAGGTCGTCGGGAGGGCCATTGTCTTGGTCGTACCGAGCACGCCGCAAGAGTTCCTGGTCATGCATGATTCGAGAGATCCGTAGCTTGAATGGGATTGTTGGCGTCAAGGGCATCGGGGACCCCATACTTGCGGTCGTAGTTAGCGCATCGAGCTATCTCGACTTCATCTCTTATGCGGTGACGCCGGCTTCCTTCGCACGATTGGCTCGGACCGGCGGAAGCCGAGCCTCGCGTTATGTCTTGGGTTTTGTTGACGGTGAATTTCCGTCAACCTAGAGTACTTGTTATACATTGGTTTCGATTATGATTTGCAACTAACCCGCCACTAGGCATACTAATGATATGACAAGTTCACACTTGCATGTCAATTTTGGAGTTTGTTGTTTATGCAGAAATCTACGCTAAAGAGGAGACTTTCGGGATAAGTTCACCAAGCACTTTGGAAGAAGATCATGAAGCCCGATAAGAGTCAAGACACGCGATGAACACGACTCCAAATGACCCGAGGACCGAAGCGTCAACGTGCAAGTCTTCGGGGACTCAACCGAAAACGGCGAAGCTTGCATAGCAAGGATTCAAGCCTAAACCGTGAAGGAAACGACGTCAAAGGCCCACATGCAAGTACACACGAATAAGGGATCACGCGAGAAGCAACCGGGGGAGAAAACCGGGGCCGAACCGGGCCGAAGTGGGCTCGGGCCGGCCGGCTCCGGCCCGACCGGCCCGGCCCCACTCCGGGTCGGTTCGGTCCCCCCTTTGCCCTAGGTGTTTGTCTATTTATTCCCTCCGCCGCCGTCGGCCGCCACATCGAACAAATCATCCTACCGACGCCAATCACCCGAACACCGCCGCCGCAAGATGAGGGAGAGAGTTAGATGAGCTTGTCGCAAGGATCAACGCCGGCGGAGAGAAGGAAGCAAGAGGAGGACTCCAAGCCGCCGGCCTAGGGGTGTTCCCAAGCTCCATCGCCTCCATCTTCATCGACGACGTTCTCCGAGTCTCCATCACCCCTATGTGCTTTAATCCGTGTAAGATGATGGGGTAATGTCTCCGTTCATCCCTAGGATTAGATGGATACATGCTATGTGATCGCTACTTGATTCGTGGTTTCAATCTATTGTTTTCATGTTGATTATGCTTTGATGATTAAGGTTAGCTACCGTGTTTTTCGGGCGTATGATATCCGCTACTCCCATAGATTCCATCAACATACCGTGTCCATCATAGGTCTAGTCACGAATACCTTCGCGTAGTGACAGTACGAGAGGAGGGAAAGGGCGAAACCGTGGTCACAACCCCCCGGTAGATTGGTTTACCGCTTTCGTGTAGTAGATGCATACCATGTTATCCTAGATCCTAGGGAGGGAACGCTTATCTTTCTTGCTCACTCTCTTGTGTTCACCCCTTTATCATCTAGTTTAAACCTAGATTTGTTTGATCAACTTAACTTAGATTAACTTAGGTTAGATTATCTTTACTTTTAGATTAATACTCTCTTTCAAAGGTTTTCCATTCAACTAGATTAGTACTTGGTTAAGCGCCGGTAATCCCCTTGCTCCGCGGATTGACAAGAACCTTGGGAATCCCGTGGTGAAAAAGGTGTAGGTCCGTACGCTTGCGGATCGTAGGTGGATACGAGTTTTATCCGTCAACAAGCCCCTTTTTCCGGCGCCGTTGCCGGGGAGCAAGCCGCTTGCTACGTTTAATCTAGTATTAATTTTGTTGATTACTAACACCTAACCCTTATTTTCTAAAAAAAAAAAAAAAATCTTTTTTGTTTTTCTTTCTACTTTTCTTGTGCCTAGATGGATTTGTTCACCTCACCATTGGAAGACGAAGAGATGTCGCTAAGGGAGCTAGCAATGCCGTCAATGGAAGACATTGAGATGCAAAAATCAGATTTGACGTTTGCTACAACCCACTATGAAATGAAGCCCGGAATCATCGAGTTAGTGGCGACCAAACCATTTAGAGGATTGGAGGATGACAACCCATATAGACACATTAAGGAATTCACGATGTTATGCAACACGGTCCAACAAAAAGGAGTTCCGGCCGCTTGGTTCAAGTGGAATCTTTTTCCATTCTCTCTCGAAGATGAAGCGCGAAGATGGTACACACTTGCGTCCGTTGAAGCAAAAGGAAATTGGGATGAGCTAGTGAAGAAATTTCTTTTGAAGTTCTTTCCCATAAGCAAGGTCCAAGACTTAAGGAGGCAAGTGCTCACTTTCAAGCAAGGAGAGGATGAAGGAATTGATGAAGCATGGGACCGATTTAATGAACTACTTGAGCGAGGCCCGAACTTGGGATTTTCCGGTGACTTGATGTTGCATACCTTTTATTTTTCACTAACCCCTAACTCGTCTCGTTTTGTAAGCATGTGTGCAGGTGGTGATATAATGGATAAAACAATTAGTGAAGCCGCACAAATCTTACAAAGGATAAGCAATGGACAAAGAACAATACGAGATTGGCAAAGATGTTGTCGAGAGGAGCAAAATGACAAAATCAAGCCCAAGGTGCTTGCTGAAATTTCTGAAAAAGATGAACCGAAGGTCAAGGAAGATGAACCGACCATACAAGAAAGTGAAGATACACTTCCCAAGGAAAGAGAAGTCATTTCGGATGTTAAAAATGTTGAAACTAACATGAATGTAGGCCGAAGTATGTGGAATGCTAGACCATTGGCGGAGTTCATTCAATCCGATTGGGTTCAAGTTGATTTCGCCCCACTAATTAACTACCGAAGGAAGGAGGAACGCCGACACATTGCCAAACTAGTTGAAGATATATTTGATCAAGAGATGAGTGGAGAGTCGATCCAAAAGATGTTTGAAGAAGAAAGAGAAGAAGGAGGTGAAGGATGGATCGACCGGTTTGACAACTCAAAGATTTATGATGAAGGAAGAGAAGAGTACAACCGTGATGAGCCTAGTGACTCAAAGGATAAATGGGAGGAGATAGGACTCAAGCTAGATGATAGCTTGTGTGCTATTGAAGCCTACACACTAGCAAATCAAGACATGGAAGTACTCAAGGATGAAGGAAAGAGTGAATCAACAATAAGCGATCTTGACGACATGTGGTACATGGAAGATAAAGAAAGCAACATACAAGTCTTTGAAGATGAAGATCTGGTTGATAAAGAAGACTTCAAAGAAGAGATGAATGCGTACATAGTTGAAGGATTACATGTTCCACATGATGAGTTGAAGAAATTGCAAGATGGTGATGAAGAGGCAACTACACTTGTTGAGATCGATTCGCCTTCAACACCGCTTGATGAACCAAATATCACTCTTGTTGAAAAATCTCTAAGGCCAAGGTACGCGCTGAAATCTCAAGATATTATTGGTATTGATGTTGATAAATTCAAATACTCATGCTCAACCAATAGTATGAATGATAGTTTAATGTCTATGCCTTGTTCCAATAGTGATCATGTTGATAGGCTAGATTTTCTTGAGAATGAAAAAGAGGAAACATTTATTTTTGATCCAATTAATCTCACACCTAAACAACCTTTGCCTAATGATGAGCTAAGTGCTATGCATGAAACATATGCTTCTTTTATTTACACCTTGACTTGTTGCTACAATTTACATGTGGTGTTAATTATGGACGCGTATGTTTACAATAAGTTTTGTAAATCTCTATCATGCTTTGCGCTTGGTCAAGCTAATGACCTTAAAGAATCATATGTCGGGAAAGACCCCATTTTCACTAACTATGTAGACAAGGCTTGAATAATGAAAAAAGAAGTCATGCCTAAAAGAGTTGCAAGATAAATCATCAACCTCTCCGAATCCCGCGATGGATGCTGCTGTCTTCATCAATTTGAGAGCTTGTTCAGAGGTGTACAAATGAAGAAAATGAGATATTCAGAAGCTCCATCAAATTACCGTTCCAACGCATCAAGAACCAACAAGTTTGAAGACCCGTGCAAGGAGTTATGGAGGAAACATTGAGCGTTGCGCGTTCTGAAATTTCAGGACAGATTTCATCGCCGAAGTAAAACAGACGTAACTCTCTTGTCCAGAGTCCGATTTGAGCATATAAAGACTCGTTGGAAAGGAAATTTTGTGCACTGTGCACTGGAGTAGACTTTGAGTATACTCTCTGTTCTGGACATTAAAAAAAATTCATAGAGTGAAGGCAGCACCGAAGGATGATAAAGAAGGAGATAACGATGAAACAAAAGGATGCTTTGGGCAAGTCTTCTATAAGTGATCAAACACAACATGGAAAGTAAATTTAAGCTGCATTGGTACCTTTTATTCTGGCATGAAGGGCCATGGCTATGCAACGAAAAGAAGGTATGTGAGAAAGTCGAGCTCTATGACTTTAAATGAAGCGCTTTTCGGGAGGCAACCCGTTTCTTTATATTTTTACTACTTTCTTAGAGAGAATAAAGAATGGCACCATCTTATGATGATCAACTTGTGGTTATTAATCTAAGTTTAGATTTACTTTTTAGAACCACCATCATGTTCATGCTCATATTTATTTATTTGCATGCATTGCATTTTGTTGTCCTCGTGATGTTTCTTTGTGTATACATGTTTTGCACATAGTTGGCTTGGTTGTTTTATATACTTAATGATGTATGCTTCAGTTTCCATGTTAATGCTTCATAAGGCATTATGAGTATTTTCCTTTTGTGATCTTGTGTAAACGTGGTGTTTAAACATGATTGCGGACCATCATCGTTAAGTTCGATAAACCTAGCTGGCTTTTCATATGTTTTCATGTTGCTTTGGTTAGTTTATAAGCTTTGCAATGCGCTTAATTTTTCTTGTGCTATAAGAGTTATTGATTTAGGGATAGACATGGTGTTTTAACCCTAGATATATAAACCTTTATGGCTATGGAGAAATTCGGCAACCTAGTTGTAAACATGGTGTTTAGAACTAGGTGAAAACATTGTCTTTGTTTATATGCTTTCCTATCATGTGCATACACACCTTGCACCACGTACACTCATTAGGTTTTTATTCCTCATTAGACTAATTATACCACAAGTTAAGAATCTTAGGAGACATTGTTGGATTGTTGGCAATTCTATCTACTCCCAACCGTCACCTTGGGGGTAGAATGTGCGTTTAAAACGTCTTACAGGCGAGATAAAGACTCTCACTACAAGGAAATTGAAGGATGGCTAAGAAGTGCTTTGTCTTCTTCTTCCATGACTAGCAAAATGCTAAGCATGGGGGAGACCCTGAATCTTCAACACGGAAGTGCAACATGACGTTCTAGAAGATAGAATGATCAAGATCATTAACATCACCGGATCAATGCGCGAGAAGCTATCGATCTCATCAAAATTCTACATGGTCTCGAAGGGAAAACACTGGGTATTTTTGGATATTTAGAAGCCCCATGAAGTTACGATTCCAACAAATCAAGAATCAAGACAATCGGAGGTTCCTACAAGCGGTTATGCCCGAATCACCGAGTGCAACACGTCCTGAAATCAGTTTTGGACAGCACGCAGCGCTGAAGTAAAACGGACATAGCTCCCTTGTTTGAACTCCATTTTCGATGAATGACCACACGTTGGAAAGGTAATTTCATAAACTTTTCAATAGAGCTATATTTCGATATATGTTCTGTTCTAGACAGAGGTGGAAATCCATGAAAAAGAGACAGCAAGGAGATGATGAGAACAAGAAAGAGGAGATGGTGATGACAACATTGAAGAAAAGGGTGACCAATGACTCTATTAAGCATACAAGATCAAATTCAGAAGTTTAGGAGCATTAATAAATCAAGACAAAAGCAAAAGCCACATCGATACATGGAGATGTTGGAAGAAGGCAACGAAGAATTACAAAGGATGGTAACATCTCCATGGACCTTCTCTTTTCCAAACACAAATGCTTGTAAGTATGCCTTCAACATCACTAGGTGCAACCTTTTGTTTTTCTCTTCAAACAATAAAATGGCTACTAGGAGGACAACCTAGGTTTCTTTTTACTTTTAATAGATAAGCATGACCATGTGTTCACCTCGATGTTCTATATTGCCTATGCTTACGGAAAGATGATGAAAGTTGCCGCTTTGTTTTACCTACATGAAGTTATACATGTCTTGGCTAATTGCTCTCTATAATATGATCTGAAATTAATTTAAATACCGGCTCTTTTATTTGTGGAGGTGAAATGACTATGCTCTAGACCCACATACATATCGTTGCTCTTTGATTTAAGTTTATGGATAGCCGGATAACTTGTTGTTTTTATGAAAACTTAACTTTTATGCTATCTACATATTTGTGATGCTCTTGCAAAGTTCTACCTACCAAAGCCATATACATATATGTTTTATGATAACAAAACCTGTAGATTGCAAACATATGTTTTGATGAGTTGGATTAGGATTGATTTCTATGGTTCGAGACTAAGAAGCCGGTCATTCCTTTGTGTAACTTTTTCATGCTAGCCTTTTTGTCCATGTATTGCGGGTTTTCACATCGAAAATTCCACAAACTTCGCTGGGCATCCACCCTAAACCAAAAACATATTTTTGTGATCACCTCCTTGTCCACAACCCAATTTGAGTATGGAGTAAAATTCTCGATGGAGATTCAAATATTCTGCAAGATTATAGAATTTATACTTACTTTAGCGAGTCATTTCCCCTCTCTTTTATGCTCGAGGACGAGCATCGTTCAAGCATGGGGGAGGAGTCATTCTCGACACTAATGCTATGTAAGTATTATGTTGCAAAAAGTTTTGAGGAGAAAAAGAAAAAAAAGAGAAAAAAATGAAAAATGAGAAAAAAATATGATAAGAAGAAAAGAAAAGTAAGAAAAATAGGAAGAATAAAGTGAAAAAAAAGAAAGAGAGAAAAATGAGAAGGAAATAGAATAAAGAAAAAAAATAAAGATGCTCCTCGGTTCTTTTTGCTTCATAAGTTCTCAAGTGCCTTGATGACACATCCATACTCAAATCTTCCAACCATGTGCAATCCGATAACGAGGACTTCACTCGTGCCTCGGGATCATCCATTTGCCACTTGCACATGTCCACTTATCTAAATGTGTGTGTTTCGTCCCTCTCTCTTTCCAACATTTATTTTCCATGGCCTTTTTGACGAGTCTCGGTAATTCCAATAGACCTCTCTCTTAATTTGACAATATTTCGGATGTATGTTTTGCTAGGATTTTTTTTAACCTTCCAAGCTCCACATAAGTCTTCCACTATCACATGTGAGTAGAGTAGGTTGAAAATAATCTAGTATAGACTTGAGTGACTTGATGAGATGAGTGTTCCATGAGCTTTTGCAAGAGATTTTCACTTATGTTGGATATGCATCTTTTTGAAAATCGTCCATGTGACAAGGTAATGGTTTGAAGTTCACTTAAGTTTGAGAGCATCGTGTTAAATGTGGCTTGTTCTTTATTGTTAGTCTATCTTCCATAATGAAAAAGAAGTCGGTCACAACTTGAACTTTAAAAATAAATTCTTAAGAGAGAGCAATTTGCCTCGTCATGAATGACTAAGTGCAGGGACAACATTGGAAAGCAACACTGATTTCCCTTTTAAGCAAGGATTACTTACTCGAGGACGAGCAAGGTTTAAGCATGGGGGAGATGTTGACGGTGAATTTCCGTCAACCTAGAGTACTTGTTATACATTGGTTTCGATTATGATTTGCAACTAACCCGCCACTGGGCATACTAATGATATAACAAGTTCACACTTGCATGTCGATTTTGGAGTTTGTTGTTTACGCAGGAAATCTACGCTAATGAGGAGACTTTCGGGATAAGTTCACCAAGCACTTTGGAAGAAGATCATGAAGCCCGATAAGAGTCAAGACACGCGATGAACACGACTCCAAATGACCCGAGGACCGAAGCGTCAACGTGCAAGTCTTCAGGGACTCAACCAGAAAACAGCGAAGCTTGCATAGCAAGGATTCAAGCCTAAACCGTGAAGGAAACGACGTTAAAGGCCCACATGCAAGTACACACGAATAAGGGATCACGCGAGAAGCAATCGGGGGAGAAAACCGGGGCCGAACCGGGCCGAAGTGGGCTGGGCCGGCCGGCTCGGTCCGACCGGCCCAGCCCACTCCGGGGTCGGTTCGGTCCCCCCTTTGCCCTAGGTGTTCATCTATTTATTCCCTCTGCCGCCGTCGGCCGCCACATCGAACAAATCATCCTACCGACACCAATCACCAGAAAACCGCCGCCGCAAGATGAGGGAGAGAGTTAGATGAGCTCGTCGCAAGGATCAACGCCGGCGGAGAGAAGGAAGCAAGAGGAGGACTCCAAGCCGCTGGCCTAGGGGTGTTCCCAAGCTCCATCGCCTCCATCTTCATCGACGACGTTCTCCGGAGTCTCCATCACCCCTATGTGCTTCAATCCGTGTAAGATGATGGGGTAATGTCTCCGTTCATCCCTAGGATTAGATGGATACATGCTATGTGATCGCTACTTGATTCGTGGTTTCAATCTATTGTTTTCATGTTGATTATGCTTTGATGATTAAGGTTAGCTACCGTGTTTTTCGGGCGTATGATATCCGCTACTCCCATAGATTCCATCAACATACCGTGTCCATCATAGGTCTAGTCACGAATACCTTCGCGTAGTGACAATACGAGAGGAGGGAAAGGGCGAAACCGTGGTCACAACCCCTGGTAGATTGGTTTACCGCTTTCGTGTAGTAGATGCATACCATGTTATCCTAGATCCTAGGGAGGGAACGCTTATCTTTCTTGCTCACTCTCTTGTGTTCACCCCTTTATCATCTAGTTTAAACCTAGATTTGTTTGATCAACTTAAATTAGATTAACTTAGGTTAGATTATCTTTACTTTTAGATTAATACTCTCTTTCAAAGGTTTCCATTCAACTAGATTAGTACTTGGTTAAGCGCCGGTAATCCCCTTGCTCCGCGGATTGACAAGAACCTTGGGAATCCCGTGGTGAAAAAGGTGTAGGTCCGTACGCTTGTGGATCGTAGGTGGATACGAGTTTTATCCGTCAACGGGTTTGGAGCGACGTTTGCCTGAACATTGGCAGCATTGGCTGCATTGTTGACGACGTTACCAACGGCATTGGCCGGAGCGTTTCTTTGGAGCATTAGCCGCAGGGTTGGCTGGAGCGTTGGCTGCAGCATTGGCAGCGGGATTGGCCGGCTGCGCTACTTCGTTTTCGCCTCGTCCTTCTTCAGCCACCGGGTCGAGGGGACCCTGGCTACGACGTCACCGGCGAGAGCGCACCGATCTGCTTCTGGAGTAGGAACTTGCTGCGGATCTGCTGTATCCAGGACCTCTTTCTTCGATCTGAGCAGCTACAACGCGGAAGTTGGCTTGGAGGCATCGAACCATTGGGGAATCTTCGAGGTGATTCAGAGCGGCAAGAGTGGCTCCCAAGTTGGTTTGCGGTGAATTGTAAACTTCAAGTCTATCGCGCTCGAAGTCCCTGAGGAGGTCTCGCGCACGCAGTTTGTTGGCACGAGGTGGGTCATCTTGGCGTCGCTATTGTGGGGCAGCTGGTGCCGCAGGTGCTTGTTGCCCGACATTGGCGTTCACTTGTCCGGCGTTAGCCGGTTGGTGGCCTGCACCTGGGGCAGTAACAACGAGCTCTTGTTGTCGTCGGAAGGCTCTGGCGGCACTAGCGTTCTCACGTTCTTGACGTTGCTCATCTGTTTCTCCATCTTGCGGCGGTACATCCGCAGAGACGATCAAGATCTGGCGATCTAGGGTCTCGAACTCTTCTCCCAGATTGTTCGGGGAAATCGTTGTGTGGGCGACCTTTGAACGCAAGGCGGTCCGGAGACGACTCTTGGTTCAACCGGCGGCGGTGGGCCGCAGTAAGAGGTTGGCGAAACTTCTTGAGGACACGACACTAGCTTGCGGTGTGTTTGGACTTCTCGTGGATAGGGCAGGGTTCATCAAGGTGATTCTTGCGGCTTCCACGATCTTGAGAGTTGAGTCCAGATTCGATCTGGATCTTGTGTTTCATGTAGCGTGATGCTACGTGAGTAGTGTTGCGCAAGCCAAGAGGCATGCTAGAGGCCGAAGGGGTCGTGCGTGGGCATTTGACATGCTCACAGACTTTGATTGTGTTAGAGAGCATGCCCTCGACACGATTGATCCCGGCGATCAGGTCGCTAGGAGTGGGTGGGTGGGCTTCCGTTGACAGATCTGTTTCGATCTGTTGGTTGGTGGTGACCGCGTTGCCTTCGATGACGAGGCAGGCGGCTGGAGCGGTGGATGTCGCCGGCATCGAGCCAAAGCAGATGTCGACGGGGTTGGCGAGGATGTCCGCCATGCTCTCCACGAAGATGATGCCTTTGGTCGAAGCCATCGAGTTGCACGAAGAACCTTGACTCAGCCCCTACCTGGCGCGCCAACTGTCAGATGGTGAGATCTGGACAGCCCATGGGGGTGTTAATCCCTGTGGTTTAGTTGTTCAACGGGGAGGAGTCTAAGGCTAAGAACTCAAAGGTCGCACACGAGTACGCGGAACACAGAGAACACCGCGAGTTTATGCTGGTTTGGGCCCAGTTGTCAGTGTAGATTGCTTGAGGATTGTGTGATTGTACAAGGTGTCACCTCGTCCGCCTTATATTAGGCAGCGGATGAGGTCGGTTCCCAGACTCCTTGTCGGTTACGACCAAGAGACCTAAATCTATGTTACACATCTTGCCATATCCCATCGATCTGCTTTGGGCGAAGTCCACCGAGGTCTTGTCTTGTATGCCAAGTCTTGAGGTCGCGATGGATTAGGTCATCTGGGGAATCTTTAGGAAGGTCTTCAAAAGGTCGTGTGGGCCACCAACTAGGTCGGTTGGGCCCACTGACAGGTCGGTGGGTCTTCTAGTAGGTCGGACCCACTTGTCGGGGACGGTCGTGAGCCTGGTCCTTGGGGACCCAGGGGTACCCATGTCTCATAGTCACTTAGGCCCCAAGGCTTCCAGCGAACCTTGTACACCTTAATTCACTCAAGAATCACCTCACAAGGTTGGCACAACCTTGCACTCACTCAGCTCTAAGCTAAGCCTAGCACTAAGCACATACACTAAGCATATGCAAGTCTATGGATGAGCAATTAATCACATGGATGGATTTGATATGATCTTCTAGATGTCTTGAACTCTTCTGCACTTCCACACCATCCAGCAACCTCAAATTGCTGAGTGGAGGGGGTATAAATAGCCCAAGGCACTCAAAGAGCCATTGGCTAACGACCACTAAAAAAGTAAGCGTCAAATGAACTGATGCTAACCTTTTCAAGGTGTCGGTTCATCCGGTGCCCCTTCCACGTCACATAGCCGTTGAGGTTCTCTGACAGAACTACTCCGATGTTATGCATCGACAGTGCGTTGGTTCATCCGGTGCTTAAGGACGCTTCGCCAAACCCTTATTGTATGCATCTTCGTAACCGTTGGATAGACCGACGCTTCCTCTGATCATGGCGTCGGTTCATTCGGTGCTGAAGGCCTCATCTTGGCGCGTCTCTGTATTGATTCAAACTAAGAATCGGATAGACCGACGGTATCCCCTCTCAGACCATCGGATCATCCGATGCTACTGTCTTCTGCTTCTTTGTCTCTTCCATTCATCCGGCGCAACTAGAAAACACATCGTCGGTTCATCCGATAGTCTGTGAGAACTGAGCTTCCTTCAAGCAGTGTACCAAGTGCACTGACGCTTGCACTGATGGTACCGTTGGTTCATCCGACGGTATCAATTTCCTTCCTTTTCTTCGTGTCTTCAACTTGGATCTTTGCCTCAACTTAACATACTTAACATGCCATTACTTATAGCCTCAAAAATATATACTAAGTACTCAAATTTGCTATAAGAAACCTAACATGTCCATGGTATGTTAACTTGTGGTGTGACATGTTAGCTTGGGCATGGTATGTTAACATGTGATAACATCCATGGGACCTAAAAATGCCTACAAAGACATGCTAGACAATGTGGTTAGTCCCATTACTTGTGTTAGCACGAATCACCAAAATTAACTCGAACAAATGGCAAATGAGGCCATGTTCGCTACAATCTCCCCCTTTTGGTGATTTATGACAACACAAGCAAAGCAAGCATAAATTTGCACAAACTGACAAAATTAGAACCACTTACACTTGCTTGGATGCTTACCATCATCCAAACTCCCCCTAGATCAAACTTCCTCCTTTTTTGATCTTCTCTTCCTATGTTCAGTCGTAGCTTGCCTCTTCCCACTTTGGAACCACTTAGCTTGCTTTGGTCCCACATTCTCCCCCTTTGGAATAAATCCCCAAAAATTCCAAAACAAAAGGGGTCCAAGGAAACTATTAAGACCTAGCAAACATAGCTCAAAGAGAAATGTTAAATACAAGGGAGAAAACCACATGAACCATGATCCATATGTATGATATCAATGAATATACCACATGTGCGAATAACTAAGGTGGATCACAAGCTCATGAGACTAGCATGATACAAACTAAGCTCCCCCTAAGTGTTTGCACGAAATGATAGTGTGAAAATCAAGTGCACAACTACAAACTTGTAAGGTAAGGAAGCGTAGAGCATATCATGCAAGGAGGTAGCTTAAAGGACAAGAGATAAGACAAATGGGTTCTTTTTACATTACTACTTGTAGATATCACTTGTAGTCTTTTGATCATTGCATACCTCCGGGGGATTGATCCTCTTTACCTTGTTGGCACCACATTGAGATGAACCACTTGGAAATGATATCACTAGGTGACACCACTTGAAAGAAGCTTGCATAGAAGAAACTTGGGGTACCAAAAGGATTAGGAATGTATGAGTACATTGCCTTTGAACTTATATAGAGACATAAGCTCGCAAGGACATGACTCAATAGCATGAAGCTCATATTGCTATATTCACTCTTTTTAGAGATGTTAGATCACATTGAGAGTGAAATAGCATTCTCTTAGAATGAAGTACCGCACTGGAACGCGTCACTAAGGAACTACATAAGATAATCTTGAAACAATGTTAGTCCCCATAACCAAACCATAGGATGAGCTCCCCCTAAATGTGTGCATTTAGTGTTAGAATCACCAACCAAATGTATGCACATTGTTTATGACAACAAAAGGGAAGCTAACGCTATAGCTTGCTCATGATGCAAAGAAATATAAATGAAAACATGCACCATGAAAGAACAAGTGTAGCTTTCCTAGACACTAATCAAACCATGACCATGTAGATTGCTCATGGGTTAACACATGACACAAGCAACCTACCATTTGTAAGCATTGCAACAAATGCAACCTCAACAAGGCAATGGAGCTACAATGATACATGAGATGAGTTATAGTTTCCATTACCTCAACCGGGGAACTAGGGCAACACATGTCCAACTTGCAAGCTTGGCTTCTAGGCTTGAATCTTCACAACTCCTTTGTACCAAGCCTCCCAAGTCCCCGCTCTCAAGGCCTTCAAGTGGCCTTTGGAACCCAAACGATTTGAGGCCCCTACATGTTGATGATGACTTCCATGGGCACCCAAATGGGTTGGTTCCAACCCCGCTCCTCCTTCATCTTCCCAACCTTGTGTACAACCACCTTGCCATTAGCCTTCTTCTTGATGACGTAGGTGTTACTCTTGGTCTTGTTCTTGCGGTTGGGCTTGGTGTAGATGAGGGAGCTCTTGATGGTGGGGTTCAACTTCGTCTTTGCGCCCTTGTCCATCTTCTTAACAAACTGAGGGCATTTGTAGAACTTGTGCCCTTCTCCATGACACTTGTAGCAAGTCATGGTTGCACCCTTCTCAAGCTTCTTCACTATGGGATCACAGTTATCTTGAGAAGGTTGGACTTTGCTCTTCATGTCTTGAGAGATGTCCACTTGTTCTTCATCGTTCTTGCCCTTGCCCATCAAGCTTGCCAACCTCTCTCGGAGCCATTTCACTTCTTGCTTGAGCTCATCATTTTTCTTGCCTATGAGACAATCACATTTTTCTACAACAACATTCTCATTGCAAGATGGTGAGCAAGATTTATCAATTAAATCAATGCAAGAAGTTGAAGCATCTACCTTGGAGATAGGAATTGCACACGAGATAGATGATTCATCAAGCTCAAGGGAATTACTTGTTTTAGTCTCATTGCTCTCAAGCTTAGATTTTATCTCATCACACTCCTTGCTAAGCAATTTGAATTTGCACAACAGATGTTCATAATTTGTAGCAAGGGTTGCACTAAGATCATTGAGAGCATTGAGTTCTTTAATTTCATTAGCTTGTTTCTTAAGCAATCCTTTTTGCTCATGGACAAGCTCAACAAGATCATATAGAGAGGTGGTGTCGGATTCGTCATCACTTACATTGCTATCCATACCTTTGGCCATAAGGCACATGTGTAGTGATGATGAAGGACCATGCATGAAGCGGTTGGTGAAGTTCTTTCTTTATTCATCACTTGAGCTAGAAGAACTTGATTCTCCACCACTTGTCCACTCACGGACGATGACATTTGCTTCTTGCCTTGGTCTCCTCTCCTTGACCACCTTCTTCTTGGGCTTGTGCTCGATCTTGGTGAACTTGATGTGTTGATGATGACGCCCTTCTCTCAAGTGGACGTTGTAGCCGTACATGTTGACTTTCTTGACATACTTGAAGATCTTCATCACGTACTCGGCTACCATGGATTCAACCTCTTCATCACTTGAGGAATCTTCATCATCACAATCATCACCATCATCTTCGCTTGAGCTTTCATGAGTAGCCATCCTACTCAACACCTTCTCTTGTTGGCTTGAGAGGGCATGGCTTGTAGTTGGAGAAGATGGTTCTTGGGGCTTTTCTTGGGGAGCCTTCTTGGACTTGGGCATGATTTGATGCTCATGTGCCATGATCTTGCTCAATATATGAGATGGCTTCAATTCTTCGAGCTTCTTCTCATAGATGATAGCTTTCACCAAGTCATAATCAGGCTTCCGGAGACTTTGAAGGATCTTGCGGTTGATGTTCACATCTGTGATGTTCTTCACACCTAAAGCATTAATCTCATTGACAAGCACATTTAGGCGTGAGTACATAGATCCGACATTTTCATTTGCAAGTTGCTTAAAGCTATTGAATTCCTCAAGGAGACAACCATAGCGTTCATTAGCAACTTCTTTTGAACCCTCATTTTGCTCCTTGATGGTTTTCCATAGCTCATGAGCATTTTCACAATTAAAAACTCTATTGAAAACGCCTACATCTAGTGAGGACAAAATGATACTCTTAGCAATCACATCAAATTGATTTTCTTTCTTAGTACCATTTTTCATGTCCTCATCGGTGACTCTCCAAACATCAAGGTCCTTTGCTTGGAGATAGGCCTCCATGAGAACCTTCCACCAAGGATAGCCTGTGCCATCGAAATGTGGAGACAAACCTAAGGTATCCACCACTTTCATACCTCTATAGAGCAACTCACTAGGCAGTGAAGCCTAACCGTTCCAATAAGCCGGTTTTCACAATTTACCAATCGAATTGGCGTATCCTTGTGAAGGAAGTGAGTCCCGACTCTGATACCACTTGTAAGGAAATGGATGCTTGTAGCCTAAGAGGGGGAGGGTGTGAATTAGGCAATCTTAAAATCTTAACCTATGGCTTCACTACTTTTTCTCAAAGTTAAACTAGAACATACTATCTAGATGTGCAACTAGGGATGTTCTAGTGTGAAACTCCCATCCCAAAACAAGGTTTGCAACCTATAGTCAATCCTAGCATGATACTACTCTAGGAAAGTAAAGGCAAGCAAATATTGCAATAGAGTAAATGCGGAAACGTAAAGGGGATGAGAGGAAGCAAACTTCTGAAACACGATTTATCCCGTGGTATCAGTAGGCACTAAGCCACCCCTAGTCCACGTTGTTGAAGCACTCACACAAGAGTACTGCTTCCCGGTCACCAAGTCTCTCCCAAGAGCACCACTTGACTCACCACAAAGGCTCGCCACTTAGGCACTCACCAAGCTCCCTTGGTCACCTTGATGCTGCCTCCACTACGGAGCTTCTCCACCAAGGAAGGGGGTCTCCACGTCCCCCGCCACTACAAATAATGTTGTAGTCTATGACGTGCTACTTTCGTCATGAATCATCGAAAATTCGTCATAAAACAGCATCTATGACGAAAATTGAGAAGGTCATGTATTGAGCGTCGCGGATCCCTTCTCGTGACGTCCTTAAGTTTTCGTCATAGATTAACGTGATCCATGACGTTATGAAACCGTCATAGAATTGTCTAAAGCCCACTGAACCTGACCCAAAGCCCAAAGGCTATGACGAAAATAAACGTCATGGATTGGATTGCAACATCTCACTCATGGATGAGTTGGCTGCTGACGTGGATAGTGACATAACAATTGATGACGTGGCAACTTGAAGATGTGGCAACCACATGGCAGCTGATGTGGCAGGTGCTGATGTCAGCATTTTTATAGAAAAATGGTGGCAGCACATTCCATTTGTTAACATGCCGAATTTAATATTGGGCCCAAATTGACACAACTATTTTGACCCATGTAAATTTCTGGTAAGCCCACCATTGACATTTCATCCACAGCCCATATTCATTTCAGCCAAAGCCCATATTCATTTCAGCCAAAGCCCATATGCATTTCAGCCACAGCCCATATACGTTTCAGCCCAACAAAATTTTACCAACAGATTCAAAACAAAAATCATAGAAAACACAAATCAATTCTGGCCCAAAAAACACTTCCATGAATCTTGTTTATGTTCAGCATGACATCAAAACATCTAATCACCACATCAGCAACAGATCTCACCAATAGATCTGGTATAGTCAAGTTTGGTTCCTGCAAAGTTAAGTTCCACCAAAATGTAACAAACCATTTGCCGCTTAGTTGGCTCGCTTTAGACTCATCAAAAGCTCCACTTTTGCCTCCAACTCGCCTTGCTTCTTCGGACTCGCCTACACCCGACTTGAAAGATCCTCCACTATCTCGCACTGGCTGTCGACAACCGACCGAAGCTCAGCGCTTGCCCTCTTCTCCACTGCTAGTTCAGCTTCAACAGCATGCAAACTACACCTACGCTGCGACACAATCTCAATACCCACATTCTGAAGAAACTGATTGTTCTTTGTGTTTTTATCCAGCACATCAGATACAACATCAGTTGCGGTCTTGGGTTGTTGTTCACCTTCCATTGGTGTAGTCAACTGGTTTTCCATATCAGTCTAGCAAGAAACAAATAGCAAATGGCATTTAGTTTAGCATTTACACAGTTAAGTACAAGAGAACCTGAAACTAGAGAATATGCCATCCATAGAAAATTTACATCCATAGAATTTTAAACTGACATTGCTATGCAAGCTTATAGTTAGATGCTCATTTGTAATCTGAAAATATGTTCAGTAGATAGTGTTCATGTATCACAAGCAGCATGCTATCTGTTCATGAATCATACACATGTTACTTCTATATGTCTAGAAAAATTCTAGCTACTAAGAAAAAATCAAAAGCAATAATTTTACTATCTGTGCTCTAAAGCGTGGACTTGGGAAAATCAGAAGTCTAGCATATTAATCTAGCAAGAAACAAACAGCAAACATGGTTCATATCATGAGATAGTTGAAAATAAGCATAATAAAAAGAACCATTAGAACGTTCTCTTACAATGGCCACCTGTATAGCAGGTGTGTATCATTTCTTCTTACTATAGTGGCATAGTTTGAACAACTTAAAAGCATCAGCCCCTTTATCCTCATCTCCCTGAAAACAACATTTATACGAAGCACCATATCAAAACATTGAAAAAACAACAAGTAGACATTTACATTGGTTGAGCATGAACTGATATCTGTACACGATTATATAAACAAAACAATTCTTAGCAAACTATAAAGGGCTTTTGACTACACATGAATTTACAACATTCATAATTATTTTAGAGTTTTACAGGTTTACAAGTCTTAGCCATTCAGGTTTATAGATTTGAATAGTGAGTTTTACAGATTTACAAGGCCAGCTATTCATGTTTATAGATTTCAACCATGACCAGATAGAAGTGGTAAACCACAGACTAACAGTAACATAACATAACAAAGATCTTTCTAGCATTCATGATCTACTAGTTAGTTTAAACCAAACAACATGCATAATCAGTTCAACAAAATGGAAATACAGTCAATCTTACCAGATTGTTTACAATAACAAGGTAACTACATGAACCAGTCATTTGATGGAACCTCACATTTTCTCGGTTTTCTTTAGCCGATTGGCATGCCTTCTACAAAAATCACAGTACATGTAAGCCATTGCAAAATTAGCATGTAAAAGACACAAGTAGTTTGGTTTTAAGGAAAAGTACCATCTTCTTGGGAGTTTTCCATAATTCAACAAGAGCCATCCACCGTTCATTACTTGTTTCTTTGACAGGAGAAGTTTTCCTAACCAAGTGTATAGGAAAAGGATCAAAGAATTCATGCTTCAGCTTGTATCTCTGTTGGCGAACTGTGGACTTCATCATCTCCTTACAAGCCTTTCTAACTATTGGATCACTTGTGTTAATGTCAAATTTTGCCTATTGTGATGGAAAAACAATCATAAGAACTTAAGAAGGTCATAATGTGAAACTGATAAGCTGGTTGCAACTATTCTAACTAGCCACATATCTGGTAGTTTCTTTAGTTGCAAGAAAAAGAACTCTACAAATGCAGTGACAAAACCTCGAAGAACTCTACAAATGGAGGAAAGGTACTTATAGAAAGTATTGCAAGAAATTGCTCTATTATTGATGGTTGTTTCTCATACTCCTTCCAATGTCTGAGAATAGGAATATGGTTCCTTACTGCAATGTTGCACTCAGTTGCATACTTTGCAGCAACCAGAGGCACGAGAGGCCTTATATTCCCTTCAGTTATGACCACTGGCATTTTGGCATGCCGAGCTCGAGTCAAGCTTTGGAGACCGTGTTCCATGTTAACTCCTCTTTCCCTTCTCTCCTTTCCTAAATGCAAATGCACGATTAAGTTGCAATCAGTAAGCTAAAGGAAAAATTGAGGCAAGCTGATAGTTGAATCAAAGAAACTCTCACCTTTAGTGGTCAGCTGGTTGTGTCCACGAGGATGAGTAATGCAAGCAGGTCCATCAACCATGTTGTCGTCATGGTGGGTAGAACCATTTAAAAACGTCATGTGAATTTCTTCATAGATCAAAGGATTTCTTGTAGTGCGCACAAAGTGTCCTCGACACTCCAGACCAAGCCGGAGGGTCGATTGCAATTGCCGGTGAGCCACTTAGGCCCCAAGGCTTCCGGTGAACCTTGTACACCTTGATTCACTCAAGAATCACCTCACAAGGTTGGCACAACCTTGCACTCACTCAGCTCTAAGCTAAGCCTAGCACTAAGCACATACACTAAGCATATGCAAGTCTATGGATGAGCAATTAAGCACTTGGATAGATTGGATATGATCTTCTAGGTGTCTTGAACTCCTGTGCACTTCCAAACCATCCAGCAACCTCAAATGGGTGAGTGGAGGGGGTATAAATAGCCCAAGGCACTCAAAGAGCCGTTGGCTAACGGCCACTGAAAAAGTAAGCGTCGGATGAACCGATGCTATCCTTTTCAAGGTGTCGGTTCATCTGGTGCCCCTTGCACGTCACATAGTCGTTGAGGTTCTCTGACAGAACTACTCTGACGCTATGCATCGACGGTGCGTCGGTTCATCCGTTGCTGAAGGACGCTTCGCCAAACCCTTACTGTATGCATCTTCGTAACAGTTGGATAGACCGACGCTTCCTCTGATCATGGCGTCAGTTCATCCAGTGCTGAAGCCTCGTCTTGGCGCGTCTTTGTATTGATTCAAACTAAGTGTCGGATAGACCGACGGTATCCTCTCTTAGACCGTTGGATCACCCGGTGCTACTGTCTTCTGCTTCTTTGTCTCTTCCATTCATCCGGCGCAACTAGAAACGTCGGTTCATCCGACGGTCTGTGAGATCTGAGCTTCCTTCACGCAGTGTACCAAGTGCACCGACGCTTGCACTGATGGTACCGTCGGTTCAACCGACGGTATCAATTTCCTTCCTTTTCTTCGCGTCTTTAATTTGGATCTTTGCTTCAACTTAATGAGGAACCAAGTTGAGAAGTACCTTGGTCCGTGTGTGATGAGTGATTGACCGGATGGTTTGAAGCTTTGTGTGTGTAGTGTTGAGTTGTGTTGTGTGTTTTTTATTTTGTGTATTTACCTTATTGTTTATGTGGTGTGTTGTCAATGCACTCGTGAGGAGTGGTTGACAACGTTGTGTGGACCGACTCTTGATCTAGTATTGCGGGTGTTGGTTGCGGCTTGGTTTGCGTTGGTGCGGGTGAAGAACGGGCGCGAAAGGTCTTAGCCTTGCGGGGCCTCCGAGGAGTGGAGAGACAAGTAGGCTTGGTTCGAGGGACCGGTGGCCGACGGGATCAAGTGCGAGCCGCATGGTGCAAGAAGAGCAAGACGAAGTCGTGGACATGGAGCCGGTGCATCGGTGGTGGCCAAGTCAAGGAACGGGGGCAAGGCCGAGTAGACCGTCCGGGCGCCGGAGGTGAAAGGCTTGGCGGGCTCGACGCTTGGCGTGGTGAGGCCGGGCCGTGTACGCGGGGTTTGGTGGTTTGGCCACAAAACCATCGGAGGAGGGTTTCTCGGTTTGGGCCTCAAAACCGAGCCCGAGGGCCCGGCGTGACGGAGACGGTATCCGGGTGCGTCGTGAAGCTTCGAGGCGGGCGACACGCGGCATGATCTAGGTGCTTGCGTCGGGAGGACGTGAAGGCTCGATGGATGCGTGGCCGTCCGATGGTGAACTTCATGTGTTGACCAAAATGCCCTTGTGAGGGCTTGTGTTGTACTCCTAGTGTAGGGGCACTTCGGTCTTTTCTCGGAGGGCCTATATATAGGAGGAGGGGGCTGAATTTTCAGCCAACTCTTGGGCTAGAGGTGGCTATACTCTTTCATTTTGGAGTGCTTTGGGAGAGAGGGAGAGAGGGGAGAGTGGCTCTTTGATTGGAGCTTTTTGCCATCTTAGATTTGGTTTCTAGGAGTGGCTTGTAATCGATTGGACAAGATATTCATAGTGATTTCTTCCTCTAAATCTTGTGCCAATCTTTCTATTCCCGAATTTCTTTTATTGCTTTTTCGGAGCTCTTTTTGTGCTATTTTCGTGCTTGTTTTTGGTGCCTTTGTTCTTGGTGTGATTCCGCGGATTTGAGTGGGTTTCTCCCCGGATTTCTTTGAGGGAAACATGGATGGATGTCTAGTGCATCTTTGTGATTGATCTTGTGCCCTCAAACGCCGGGAAACCACTTCGATTCAAGGATTTTCGTTCGGTGCTCTAGCTTTTGGTGGTGTTCAAAGGATCCGCGATTCCCGATGATTTAGGGAGTTAGGAGACGAAATTTTTGGGGTATAGCATCCTTGGTTGACGCTTTACATGTCCCCAAACTCTTGTCTCAACAGCTACTATCGTTAGGGAGATCCGGTGATGGATTGGGAGTGTTGACTTTCGGGGTCGAGCTGTTTTCAGTTCTGTTCATGCTTGGCGGACGGTCCGCGAGGGCCAGGCGGACGGTCCGCGTGGACAGTGTTCTTTGCGTGTTCTTCGTGTTCTTGCTCGGCTTTGCTTTCGATCCGATTTGGTTTTGGTTTTTCGTTGCAGCCGGTTTGCGGATGGTCCGAGCTTCAGTAGCGGATGGTCCGTGGCCCGCGCGGACGGTCCGCCGGTCTTCGCGGACGGTCCGTTTTTCTCGGGTCGGTTCCGGTGGTTCCGTTCGCTTTAATGGACGGTCCGCGGCTCGGGCGGACGGTCCGCGGCAAGGGTGCGGACGGTCCGTGGTACCTCGCCGGACGGTCCGCGCGGCCATCGCGGACGGTCCCCCCCTGCCGGCCGGACGGTCCGCCGAGCCCGGTCGCTTCGCTCTTTGATTCGATTCCTCCCTTTCTTCTTTCGTGCTTCCGCGTGTGCTTCAAGGAATCGTTCCTAAGGCTAGAGGTTGATCCATAACCTCGTGGTCTTGGCGATTGGTGCGTGATTCGATCCATCGCTTGTGTGTGACCGGGATTTGACTAGGGCATAGGCCGGGTTCTTTGGGAAGAATTTTTACCGCTCCTATTCACTCCCCCCTCTCTAGTCGCCATCCGATCCTTCAATTGGTATCGAGCCGGTTGTGGATTCTTTTGGCTCTAACAAGTCTTGAATCCATAGGGTGACTAGAGGAAAGAGGTGCTTTTGCTTGCGACCTTGGTTTGCACGTTTTGAGTCCGACGATTTGGAGTTGTGCCCTTGGAAAACCATAACTTGAGATACCTTCGATAAAACGGGCATAACTTTTCGCTCGGTACTCCGTTTTGGCTCAAATTTTTACAGCGGTTTCGTGCCTCCATTTGTAGGTGATCCAAAATAATCTAAAGATCATTTTGGGGTCTTCAAAAATTCAGAAAAAATCAAGAAGAGAATTGAAAAATCCTCATTTAAGTCTCTTGTGGCTATGTCTTGTTTCTTCGGATTTTCTCTAGAGTTCATTTCACCTTATTTTGAGCTGAACTTTTTTGTGCCTCTATCTTTGGCGCTCCTTGTTCAGTGGTAAAATTTATGGAAAAAGATAAGATCCTTTGCTATTGAACTCGTTAGTAGTTGTTAGAGAATTGAGGCATTTTGAGTGCTTTCTTTGCATCGTTGCTTGTTCCTCGAGTTTGCTTTCGGCTAATCCTAACCCGTACTTTGATTATGGCACCAAGTTCTTCTCCTTGTGGTTCTTTGAGCGAGGAGGAGTATGGCGGTTGAGGCGGAAGACGGAGTGGAGGAGATGATATCTCTCATCGAGGACTATCGAGATGGTGACATCAAGAAAGGCGAGCTCTACCACAAGCTAGGAGGCATGAACCAAGGTACACTTGCCAAAGCTATCTTGATCCTGTGCAATAGGTTGGATGTTTGTGAGCGTGATTGTGGAGACTTGCATAGGAGAAACATAGATTTGTGTGATGCCTTGCGTAGGAAGAATGAGAAGATGAAATGCTCTCTTACTAGGTTGAAATGTGGTATGGCTCATTGGAGGTCTCGTGCTTTGAATTCTTGCACTTCTTGTAACACCATGCATGCTAAAAATGATACTTTGATTGCCTCCATTGCATGCTTGAAATCTGAAATTAAGGTGTTAAATTTCAAAGCTTCTTTGCCTTGCAAATCTTGCGATGCCTTGTGTGCTGAAAATGAGAAATTAAAAGATGAAGTTAATTGGCGCAAAATGCATGTTGAAGCTTTTAGAAGAGCATGCGACAATCTTGATTTTGAGAATGATGAATTGAGATCATCTTTTGCTAACTTGCAATCTGTAATTGACTTGTTGAAATCCAATGCTTCTATGCCTTGCAACTCTTGTGTTGTTTTGAATGATGAGCTTGATATAGCTAGGAGTAAGATTGCTTTGTTAGAGACAAGTGCTTCTTTACCATGTGTTTCTTGTGAGTCTTTGCATGCTGAAATTAATGAATTAAAATTGACTCACACCACATGTGTAGATGATCTTGAGCATGCTAGGGCTGAAATTTGTGATATAAAATCCATGCCTTGTAGCAAGTGCTCTTTATTTCTTGTAAAGGATGCTTGCCATAATTCTTGTGATGATGATGATGATGACGATGCTTTGATGGGTGTAAATGATGATACTTGTTCATGTGGTCTCATTTGCACTTCATGCATTGATTTGGAAAGTGAAGTTTTGACTTTAAAGAAAATGCGCGAGGATATGAGCGCTAAGTTGGTTGAGCATGATGAGATGAGTGCAAGCCTTGAGAAAGAAAATGAACTCTTGCGTACCACATATGCTAAATGCATTGAAGAAGAAATCAATAATTTGAGAAATATGACATGTGGTACTTGTGAGCGCCTCAAGTCTCAAAATGAGGTTTTGCGCACAAGGTGCAAGAGTCTTTGTGCCAAGGGTTTGGATTCTTGCTTCTCTTGTCACTCCGATGTTGATGCTTCTAAATTTGCTTCTTCTAAACCGGAGTCGACTTCTTCTCTTGAGTGTGAGTCTTTGGATGGTGGTAAGTGTGCTAGTGCTTTGGATAGCTCTCTCATAGCTACTCCTAAGCTTGTTGCTTCTTCCGGTGTTGCCCAAGGTGATTTGAATGGAAAGGGTGCCTCCCACATATTTGGAACTCATATTCCCAAGCCGAGGTTCCAATGCACCTTTTGCAAGAAGGATGGGCATACCGTTGAGTTTTGCTTTCGCCGTGTCAAGCACGAGCGACGTGTGCGTGCCAAAGCTTTTAAGAAGCCACGTAGCCTTTCTCATGGCACGTGTGATTCTAATGTGGGCACCAAGTTGGATGTTGGGGTTGATGCTTCATGCTCTAAGTCCCAAGGGACTTCCCACTTACAAGAGAATGGTGATTCATCCACTCGGACTGTGCCTCTTGATAGGCCTTTGTGCCATTGCTCTCACTTGTGGGAAGGATGGGCATCAAGAGAGTTTTTGCTATTGCCGGGCAAGGAGAATACGGTGAGGAGGTGACTCTAGGCCTTTGGTTGTTCATAGCCCTTCTCATGGCATGAACACTTGTGAGCCTAAGAAGGCACAATTGGTGGACGGGTTTTATGACACTCTTTCTAGTGAGTTAGGCCATGCTCGTGGACATGCTTCTAGTGTTTCTTGTGTTGGTCCGCGACATGCTTCCCGTGGTGCTTGTGTTGGTTCTTCTCCTACGACCCCGAAGGATCTTTGCCTTTTTGCTTGTGGTAGCACTCGGCTTTCTTCACGAGTGACTTCTTTGAGGCATGGTTCCAAGGGTGTTCGAAAGACTTTTCATTCCAACCGGCATTTGCATCATGCTAACCCACATGATAGGTTGTGTGCACCACTTACCCGTGTGACCAAATCTTGGATTCCCAAGTATGTGCTTGCTAACCCTTTGGGATCCGAGGCTCGGTCTTTCTCGTCTCCTTGTGTGTAGGTATGGAGACACGGTTGGAGAACATGAGCTCAATGGAGACATGATGGTTCTCCACACCGTTTTGGATGGCTCTTGAAAGCCTTTGTATACATATATAGTGAGTTTTCTTTCCCCTTGTCCTCTCTTGTATATACTTGTGTCTTGCTTGTGTGAAAACCATGGTAGGCTAGCCACCTTGTTCATGATAGCTTTGTGATCTTGAATATCTATCTTGCTATCTTTTTATGATTTTATGGTGGATGTTATTTATGAACATCATGTCATGCTTTTTGGTTGATTGCTCGGATATGTCACGTTGTTCATTCATATCATGTTTGTCTAGCTCGATGGTACCTTTCTTGTTAGCATGTTTGTCCCCCATGTATCTCTTGTCATGCTAGCTTTGTAATATGTGTTGGTGGATGATCCATGTGATCTTGTATCATGCCTTTGTTTAGTTCTTGTATATTGTTTGGCATGTTGTTCTTTGGTATCATGTTGGTTTAGTGTTGTACCTTGTTGACATACTTGCTTGCCCATGCTTATTCATATTTGTGGAATCATGTTACAATGCTCTATTTATGTTAATTGATATTGTCAATGCATTGTGTAGCATGTTGCGAGCTTTCCTTGGAGTTTTGGGCTTGTCTTGTCTTCGAGTTGTGTTGTTGTTCCTCTTTTCGGTTGGTCTTAGAGTTTTCCTTGCTCTTCCTTTTCTTAGCTTTTGCTTTGTTAGTTGCCCTTGGTTGTGGGGGAGCTTGGCTTCTTTTGATAGGGAATTTGATTCCAAGAAGGGTTGTGGCTTTTTGGGCAGTCTTTGTGATCCTTCAATTGGTATTCCTTCAATGGTATTCAATTGGGATCTTTGAGGTTTTGCAATTGGTACTTTTTCTATGGTACTCAATTGGGACCTTTGGTGGCTCTTCTCTTGCTTGGAGCGATTCTTGGTTGGTGTGTTCCCTTGTGAGCTTTATTGGTGTTAAGTCAAGTTCCTTGTCTCCCTATGCATTCTGCATTGCATTTGTATCATATATCATGATGTATAGACTTTGGTAGGTTTGACATTTGTGTCTCGCATTTTGTCATATATCATGTTCCTTTTGATGTACATATCTACCTATGTTGCATTTGTATCATATTGCATTTTAGGATGATGAGCTTCTTCCATATGCCTCATTTGAGTTTCTTTGGCTACTTGTGAGATATTGGTCATGTGTGTGGAGAAATGTCTATGTGAGGCTATGCTCTTGGAATATTTGAGATATATGTGTTGTGAGATAGCCTTTTTGAATCAAATGCTAATCTTGTCTAAATTTGATGAAATGTGCTCCACTCATGTGTAGTAGTATATCCATGTCACTTTTTGGTCTAAATGTGCCTTTCATGCTTAGATTGTGCTTGGATGTCTCTTTCTTGCATTTGGGCCAAAGGCCGATATCATTGTGAATGTTTAGCCTATGTTGCATTCATGGAGGAGCATAAGCTTCTTTTTGCCGCAAAGGCACTTCATGTACCATGAAATGAATTAATCTTGAAAAGAAGTGTGTATGCTTGAAAAATGCTCCCTCCATCATGTTTATGCTTAAAATGTCTTATCTTTCACACATGGGTGCAAAACATGTTGCATGATTGTCGGGGACAGCCTTAGGGGTCCCCTTTAACAACCGGGAAATCCCCACTTAAAACCTGCAACAAAGCCAAACACACTTTGCCTAACCATGCAGGATACGGCCCACGCCGCAAGGACCTCAACGGCCCACCAAGGCGGCCCTCTTGAAGATCCCCTCGAGCAGGCTTCGCCTCGCTCGAGGGTGCGCGCCTCCCTCGGGCGGGCTCCGTCCCGTTCGAGGGGGTGCGCTCCCCTCGAGCAGGCTCCGCCCCGCTCGAGAGCCCGCTCCCCCTCGAGCAAGCTCCGCCTCGCTCGAGGGTCCGCCCTCCCTCGAGCGGGCTCCGCCTCGCTCGAGGGTCCGCCCCGCCCTCGACCGGGGTCCGCCTCGCTCAAGGGCGCCCCGCTCGCGTGCGCCCGCCCCCGTACACGGGCATTTAACGCCCGACACCGGCGGGACGGCCGCCATCATGCGCCGGGGCTCGCGCCCCGGTGCCGCCGCACCAACTCCCCGAGAGGGAGCCCATCCCCATCACCGTGGGGAGGGACTATGCAAGGCGGCCGGTGTCGGTCCCGTGACGCCGTGCGCCGCTCCAAGACGGCTAACGCGCCGAGCCCTCGAAGGGGGGCCGGCTACACCCTCGATTTGCTTTCTTGTGACCCTACAGGGTTAGGTGGAGGCGCTAGGTCGGAGGAACGCCATCCCTGCCACTGTTGCGGCATGGCTGCCGTCCCCGCGCGTGCAGGCGCACGCCTGGCGCTGTAGCAACAACTCCAGTACGGTGAAACGTATTGGAACGGGACACCGTTTTACCTACTCCTGTACTCTGTACGGGCCAACGTCAGCAGCTCCCTCGAGCCCATCAGAAGACATCACCGCCATCCACCGCCCTTCTACCCTCGAACCGCCACTGTTCGGGTACAAGATAGGCCATGATGGCCGGATCGCTGCAAGGATCGTCTGGACAGCCGCCCACTCTACAGCACAGCACGCCACGCCCCTTCACGTAGCTAGATAGCGCGGCGCGCATGTGATTCGCTCCCTCCTTGATCTATAAAAGGGGGACGAACCCCCCCGCCGGGGGAGGAGGACGAAGGAAACACGGACACAACACAACCGGAGACAAAGCCGCACCACGCACTTGCTCTCTAATTCTCCCGCAACATCTTCGCCCATCGCACCGGGGACTTGGAAGCCGGGCTTCCTCTCCCGCCTCGCTTGGAGCAGCCCCACTACAGCACCCCCGGTGCTAAGTAATATAGTGCCTTGAGCACACCACTATCGGACGTACGGCCCCCTCGGCCGGAACCGGGATAAAAACTCTGTGTCACTTGTTGCTTAGCATCGACCATTGAGGGATAGACCACGGTGCTTACCATCGGTTAGTGTCGGGACCATATTCCGCACCGAGCGTTGGCGCCCACCGTGGGGCTTTCCGAGCGCTTAAGGTCAATCCGTCAACTCCCTCCATGGTGATCCGCACTGAGTACCGTGGTACACGCTACTGCATGGGCAGCTCGGACCCCCTCCCCACCGGGTTCGAAATCCGGTTCGGGGGCCTGAACTTTCAGGCCACGGGGAACGGCTACCTCATGCGCCTCACCAACCGTGAGGAACTCCGCGCGCGGCGCCGGGCCGGCCCGCTCCGGTCCCCGCCGCACGCACCACCACGGCGCGGACGCCGCGCAGCGCGGATGCCGCGGGCCCGTCGGCCGCCACGACGCCGCCGCCGCTCCGGCCGGCGTTCGCGCCGGGCGCGGTCCGAGCGACGGCGGGCCGAGCGCGCCGCCTCTCGGCACGGCGCGCCCACCGCCAGACGACCGCCACCACCCCGGCGGGGGACGGCCGCGCGGTCGCCGGACCGCGCATCCCCATTGGGTTGCGTGGTGCCACGTCGGCCTACAACAACAACGTCAACACCACGATGCGCGAGGTCCCGCCGGCCGTCACGTCTTCGTCGCCGGGGATCCCGGCGCCTCGGTGGTCGACGAGTCCTCCCCGGGCTCCCTCGACGCGTTGCCACCCGCCAACCGCCACGGGTACGCGAGAACGGGGACTTCTCGGCGTGCGGACCCGGTCATGTTCGGGCGTTTCCTTGACGCTACGGACCTCCGGTTCGGCCGTTCCGACGACTCCAAAGACCGGGAGCTACGACCCCGAGCGGGAGTGCTACGCCGTCATCGCCAACGACCCAGCCAATGCCGCTGGCGCGGTGGGCGCCGGAGACGGGGAGATCACGCCCGCCCTAGGGATCGCCACACGCCTAGCCGCGCAGGCCTGCCGCCCTCGCCGGGCCGACGCCGACGCGCGGTGGCCCAAGCCCGCGAACTCGAGGCCAAGCCGGCGGAGGAGTACGGATGGTGCGGCCGCTCCGCGCCTCGATGGCCGGAGAAGCCTCCGCTCGCGGCGAGCGCGTGCGGGGAGCCGGGCGCACGGTGCCCGCGACCGCATCAACGCCGACAACCCCGACATGCCGCCGCGGGCAAGTCGAAGCTCGTTGCCGCCGCAATGTCGTTACGGGCCATGCCGGCACCCTCGACCCCTAAGGCACGAGACCTGCACCGCGAGGTGCGGACTCTAATCGAACAAGTGGCCGTCCGGCGGGCCGAGAGCTCGGCGTCGCGCATCCGCCAACAAGGGGGATGCGCGGGGTGACGGGGCCGCACAAGGGGGCGAACCCTCGGTCCACGCAGGGGAAGCGGCGGGGGCGACCCGCCAACTCGGGACGCGCAGCGGCCAAGGAACGGCTCCTTGACACGCGCAGAGCTCTAGACGGTGACGCTCGCAACGTCATCAACGCCCGCCGCACGAGCAAGGCGGACGTGCGAGCAGCGATGGGCTACCACCCTCGACGGGGCGGACGCTACGACAGCGGTGAGGACCTCTCCCCGACGTCGGAGCCCCCGGGGACCCGTGTGTTCGGCCCCGGGAGATCCGCGCGGCGGCCTTCCCCCGGCCGCTTCCGCCAACCCTCGACCATTGTCAAGTACAACGGGGAGACGGATCCCCGCGTGTGGCTCAACGACTACCGCTTGGCTTGCCGGTGGGCGGGGCAACCGGCCGACGAGGTCATCATCCGCAACTTGCCCTCGCACCTCGGCGATGCGGCCGGACATGGCTCGAGCACCCGCCCACCGGCCCAAATCCACAATTGGGATGATTTGGTCCGCACGTTCGTGGGCAACTTCCAAGGCACGTACGTACGCCCCGGGAATTCTCGGGACCCGCGCTCCCGCATGCGAAGCCGGCGAGTCGCCGCGGGACTTCATACGGCGCTTCTCCAAGCGCTGTACAGAGCTCCCCAGCGCGGCGCAATCCGAAATCGTGCACGCCTTCCTCGAGGGCACCACGTGCAGGGACCTAGTGAGGGAGCTGGGACGCAGCCCGCCCGCGGACTCCAACGAGCTGTTCGACATCGCCACCGCCTTCGCCTCCGGGAGAGGAGGCCGTGGGAGCGATCTTCGACGGCAAGAAGGGCAAGCGCTCGGAGGACGCGCCCGCGGAGGGCAGCAAGTCCGGGGAGCCCCACCGCAACGGCAAGCGGGGCAAGAAGGGAAAGAAGCCGCGCCGCGAGGCGCGCGAGCGAGGGCGCGACGGCGGTAATGCCGAGGCCCTCCTCGTTGACCCGGCTCGACGGGGCCCTCGACCGGCCCCTCGAGGCCCAGGGGTGTTTGACGACATGCTGAAAAAGCCATGTCCTTATCACAAGACCCCAGTAAACCACACCCTTGAGCAGTGCGACATGCTCAAGAAGTTCTATGGCCGCGCCGCCGCGAAGGAGGCAGAGGCCAAGAAAGACGGAGGAGATGGCGACGCCGGCGGCTTCCCCGCCGTGGAAAACGTGTTCCTCATCTTTGGGGGGCCAACCGTCGACATGTCGACCCGCCAGCGCAAGAAGGAGCGGCACGAGGTCCTCGCCGCGGAGAAGGCGCCTCCCTCCTTCCTCGATTGGTCGGAGGACTCCATCACCTTCAGCCGGGAGGACCATCCGAACCGCGTCCCCAACCCGGCCGCATGCCGCCGGTGGTCGACCCCATCATCGGGAACGCGCGGTTCTCGAAGGTCTTGATGGACGGGGGGAGCAGCCTCAACATCCTCTACGAGCATACGCCGCGCTTGATGGGGATCGGGTTGGACCCGGCCGCGGCCCGGAAGACGAAGCCGTTCCACGGCATCGCGCCCGGCAAGCGAGTGTCCGGCCCCTCGGGCATCGACCTGCCGGTTTGCTTTGGCACCGCGAAGAATTTCCGCAAGGAGATCCTCACCTTCGAGGTGGTGGGGTTCAAGGAAGCCTACCACGCTATACTTGGGCGACCCCGTTACGCCAAATTCATGGCGGTCCCCAACTATACCTACTTGAAGATGAAGATGCTCGGACCGAACGGCGTCATCACCGTCGGCTCGTCCATCGAGCACGCATTCGACCGTGACGTCGAGTGCGTAGAGCACGCAGAGGCGCTAGCGCCGGGACGAAGCGCCGGTGACCACTCGGGAGAAGATGGTCAACGACGACCTCGACTCCGCCGCCAAGCACACCGCACGTTCGAAGCCGTGGAGCAGACCAAGGAGGTCCCCCTCGATCCTTCTGCCCCCGAGGGCAAGGCGTTGAGGGTCAACTCCACCCTCGACCCCAAATAGGAAGTGGTGCTCGTCGACTTCCTCCGCGCCAACGCCGACATCTTCGCGTGGAGCCCCTCGGATATGCCAGGCATCCCGAGGGGGGTCGCCGAGCACTCCCTTGACATCCTGCCTCACGCCCGCGCCATGCAACAACGGCTCCGCTGCTTCGACGAGGAGCGGCGACGGGCAATCGGAGCGGAGCTGCGGAAGCTTCTCGAGGCCGGATTCATCAAGGAGGTGTTTCACCCGACGTGGCTAGCAAACTCCATGCTTGTAAAGAAAAAGAATGGGAAGTGGCAGATGTGTATAGACTACACTAGTCTTAATAAAGCATGTCCTAAAGTTCCTTTTCCTTTGCCACGTATTGACCAAATCGTCGATTCAACGGCTGGGTGTGAATTGCTTTGCTTCCTTGATGCTTACTCCGGGTATCATCAAATAAAGATGAAGGAGTCCGACCAGCTCGCGACTTCGTTCATCACGCCGTTCGGGATGTTCTGCTACGTCACGATGCCATTTGGCCTCCGAAACACAGGTGCAACATACCAGCGCTGCATGCAGCATGTCTTCGGAGACCACATCGGGCGGACGGTCGAGGCGTATGTGGATGACATCGTCGTAAAGACCAGGAAGGCGGACGACCTGGTTGGCGACCTTGGCATCGCGTTCGACTGCCTACGGGCCAATGGGGTCAAGTTAAACCCCGAAAAGTGTGTCTTTGGAGTGCCGCGAGGCATGCTCCCGGGATACATTGTCTCCCAACGGGGAATCGAGGCCAACCCCAAAAAGGTTGCAGCCCTCGAACGAATGGGTCCAATCCGGGACCTCAAAGGGGTGCAAAAGGTGCTTCGGGGGTGCCTTGCCGCCATAAGCCGCTTCATCTCGAGGCTCGGCGAGAAGGGCCTGCCCCTCTATCGCCTCCTCAAGAAACACGAACGCTTCTCCTGGACCACCGAGGCCCAGGACGCGCTCGACAAGCTAAAGGCGTCCTTAGCACACGCCCCCATTCTCACGCCACCGCAGGACGGCGAGCCCTTACAGCTCTACGTTGCCGCGACCACCCAGGTGGTCAGCGCTGTGATCGTCGTGGAGCGCACGGAGGAAGGGCATGCTTTACCTGTACAGCGGCCTGTCTATTACGTCAGCGAGGTCCTGTCAGACACCAAGACACGCTACCCCCAGGTCCAGAAGTTGCTGTACACGGTAGTCCTTGCGCGGCGCAAGCTCCGCCACTACTTTGAGGCCCACCCCGTCACGGTGGTCTCGTCTTTCCCGCTGGGGGAGATCATCCGCAACCCCGATGCCGCGGGCGGGGATTGCCAAGTGGTCCGTAGAGCCGATGGGCGAGACGCTTGCCTACGCCCCGCACAAGGCCATCAAGTCTCAAATCTCGGCGGATTTCGTCGGCCGAGTGGACGGATACGCGACCGCCGCCCCCGCGGATCCAAGCGAGTGGCCGGACTGCGTACTTCGACGGGTCGGTGATGAAAACGGGGGGCGGGCGCGGGCCTGCTCTTCGTGTCACCCCTCGGGGAGCACATGCGCTACGCAAGTGCGCCTCCACTTCCCCGCGTCCAACAATATGGCCGAATACGAGGCCCTCCTCTGTGGCCTCAAAATCGCCATTGAGTTAGGCGTCAAGCGCCTCGACGTGCGGGGGGACTCGCAGCTTGTAATCGATCAAGTCATGAAGAACGCGAGCTGCCATGACGACAAGATGGAGGCCTATTGCAAAGCCGTGCGAGCCCTCGAGGACAAGTTCTACGGCATCGAGCTCAACCATGTGCCCCGCCGGTACAACGAGGAGGCGGACGAGCTGGCCAAAATTGCGTCCGGGCGGATTACCGTCCCCCCGAACGTTTTCGCGCGCGACGTCGCTCAGCCCTCGGTCGTCTTCGAGCCCCACCCCTCGAGTCACGCTGAACCCTCGGGGGCTCCCTCGAACCCAACGGGTGCGGAACCCATGGACGAGGACCCCTCGAACGAGGCGTACGTGCTCTCCCTTCTCGAGGGGTATGGCGCCTATGGAGATGACGTGATGGACATCGAGCCGGCTCTGTCAAAACGGACCGGCGTGACAAATACATTGCCCGGATGGCTCGAGGGGAACTCCCCGCGGACCGGGCCGCGGCCAGGCGCATCGCCAGGATGGCCAAGTCCTTTGCCCTCGTTGACGGTGAGCCGTACAAGCGCGCCGCCTCGGCATCTGCGGCGCCGGTGCGTGCCCATTCCTGAAGGGTGCGAACTCCTGCGGGACATCCACGCCGGGATCTACGGCCATCATGCAGCGCCTCGTACCCTCGTCGGCAATGCGTTCCGCCAAGGCTTTTACTGGCCTACCGCGGTTGCGGACGCCAGCGAAATCGTACGCACCTGCGAAGGGTGCCAGTTCTACGCCCGCAAGTCCAACCTGCCCGCCCATGCCCTACAGACCATCCCCGTAACGTGGCCATTTGCCGTGTGGGGGCCGGACATCGTTGGGCCCCTCGCGGAAGGCGCCGGGGGCTTTACCCACTTGTTGGTCGCAATCGACAAGTTCTCCAAGTGGGTGGAGGTGCGCCCCATCACGAATCTCGGGCGAGCGGCGGTAACATTCTTCACCGACATCATCTACCGCTTTGGAGTGCCGAACTCCATCATCACCGACAATGGGTCCCGGTTCACGGGCGGGAAGTTTTTGGAGTTTTGCGACAAATTCCACATCCGTGTGGATTGGGCGGCCGTGGCATACCCACGGACCAACGGCCAAGTAGAGCGTGCCAACCGCATGATCCTACGGGGCCTTAAGCCCGAATTTTCGACCGGCTCAACAAATGCGGGCAAAAATGGCTCCAAGAGCTACCGGCGGTTGTGTGGAGCCTAAGGACCACCCCGAGCAGAGCCACTGGGTTCACCCCGTTTTTCCTAGTCCATGGTGCGGAGGCCGTCCTCCCCACGGACTTAGAATACGGATCGCCCAGGGTTCGAGGCTATGACGAGGATGCCAACCAGCGAGCCCGCGAGGACTCGCTGGATCAGCTGGACGAGGCACGCCTCGTGGCCTTGATGCATTCCGCAAGGTATCAACAGTCCCTAAGGCGCTACCAAGCACGCAAGATACGTCGACGGGACTTCAGTAAAGGGGACTTGGTCCTAAGGCTACGCCAAGACAACCGAGGGCGCCACAAGCTATCGCCCCCATGGGAGGGACCCTACGTCGTGGTGAAGGTACTCAAGCCCGGCACGTACAAGCTGGCCAACGAGGACGGTGAAGAGCTCACCAACGCTTGGAACATCCAACAGCTACGTCGCTTCTACCCTTAGCTAGGATTTCCAAGTACTTTTTATTGTAAAAAACACATGACCAACGCCCCAGTTGGTAACAACTATGTAAATGCTTCAAGTCTAATAAAAAGGGCAACTCGGCTTTCCCCTGAAACCCAAGTTACCCTCGGGGGCTACTGCGGGGGGGCACCCCCCCCCAAAATGGTCCCATTTTCGCGCAAAAACAAAAGAAGCATGCGCTAAGTTTGTTTTCTACTTCAACCCCGAGCAATGATTCGAACGGGCGCGGGCGGCCTAGCGGAAGGAGCGCGCGAGCCAGAGATAGCCTACGCCGCGAGGATATGGCCCTTCTCTCTCGCCTCCAACCCGGCGGGCCCCCGCGAAAATCGAACTCCCCTAACTAGAATCTACTCGGGTAGAAGGAGAAACAAAAAGCGTAGTAAACAAAAGACTTCATTTCAGCGGACGTTTATGTCAAAAACAACTCGTTCATTTACAAAGGCCGCGAGGCCGAATACCGATACACACATAAAAATGGGCCTAGCGCCCCACCGTCTTCGGGGCCGTAGGAGCGGCGGCGTCCGCCGTCCGGGAAGAGGAACTCCTCGAAGGCTTCGGGCCGAGCGACCCGGCGGCGTCAGCGGCGAGCGCGTCCACACGCTCCATCGCCACCTCGTCCTCGACACCCTCGGGAACGATGTAGCCCTCCGCCGGCGCCTCGAAGTTGACCTCGTAGTGGGATCGAACCACTCCGAGGGCCTTCTGGACGCCAAGACGCGGCGCTCGGCGCATCCGCTCGGTGACGTGGCCGCCAAGGGTGCGCGAGCGAGCGGCCGCCGAGTCGCCGACCGTGCCTCGCCCTCCTCCACGGCTTGGCGAGGTCTCGAGGGCCGCACCACGCAGCCTCCCCGCAGCCCTCTGCTCGGAGGAGTTATAGGAAGCCCTGCGGTGCCTCGGCCCGCTCACTGCATGCCCCGGAGCGGTGCGCAAGCACGGAATCACCAAGACAAGAAAGAAATCGAAAAGGAGTGCGAATGCCCAAACGAGAAAACCAACCAAACAAGAGTCAAGCAACGGCTCACCTTCGACTTGCTTCCTCTCCGCCTCAAGGTCGTGGCGCACGGCCTCGACCGCCGGCTCGAGGCGCTTGACGGTCTCACCTTGCTCCGGAGGGCCGGCTCCGGTTTGCATTTGTAATGCGAGCACAATCCGCTCGCCCTCGGCCTTGGAGAACGCGGTGTTCCGCTCCTCCGGCGACTCGCGCCGCCTCGCGAGCGACGCGCTCTGCTCCCGGCGCGCCGACCGGCGTCGACGAGGGAGGCTTGCTCCGCCGGAGCCGCCCCTCGGCCCCTTGGCGGGCGGTGCGCTCCCCGGGCAGAGCCGCTCCTCGGCCGACGGCGAGCGTCGCGACCTTGGCATCGAGGGCGACCTTAAAATTGTCGGCCTCCTTGGCCCGCCGCTCCCGGCCCGCGCGCCCGCTCCTCGGCCGGCGCCGCCGCGCTTGCGCCCCCTCGAGCGACGAGCGGAGCCCCCGGTTCTCGCCGCGGACGCCGGCCACCTCCGCCTCCCGGTTGGTTGCCGGCGTGCGCATCTTCTCCGGTCCGAACGCGCCCGCGCGGCGCCTCATCACGGTCGATGAGGGCCGCACGGACCCGCTCGAGGCCGGAGCGGCGCGCGGGGTCCCGCCTCGAACTCTCGGGGAGTTCGTCTCGCCGAGCCATGGCCCGTACGCCAACCGCCCGTCCGGGGTCCCGAGGGCGTCGGCAAGCGTGTCGAAAGCGCCGCACCGCTCCCGGAGGCCGGTGGAGCTCGGCGTTCACCCGATCGAAGGCGTCGTACTTGTCGTGGGCGCGGCGCTCGAGCTCCTGGCATCCATAAATCAAAACCCGTAAGCGCCACAACACAGAGGCAGCGCACAAAAATGAGAGAAAGAAGAAAACGAGCAACGACGCCCTACCTGGAAGACGCGCCATGCGGGGCCGCCATGGACCCTCAGCGCCTCGTGCAGCGCGCGGTTGAGCGTGGCGCTGTGGCTCCGGAGCTCTCCCCAGAGCTCCTGCTCCTCCCGGGCGTCGGCAAACGCAGGGGGATCGCCGGCCGGCCCCCCTACCCGGGCGGAGTGGCCGGCGCGGGAGGACGAGGCCTCGACGCCGTGTCCTCGGTCCCCCGCCACCGTGTGACCCTCGCGCCGCCTCACGAGGGGCCCCCTCCCGGGGCCGGGGGGGAGCGTGTGGGGAAGCTCGCCCACCGATCCCACCCGGCGGCGGGGAGTCGTCATCCGGGACCTCCACCACCTCCGCCGGGAACCGCCGGCGGCGGCGCCGCCCTTGCGCCGCCCTCCGCCGGCGCCTCCACTTGCGCCTCCATGACCACGGGCGCTTGACGCAGCCGCCGCGGCCACCGCCTCGGCCGCGCCCCCGCGGCGGCCGGGCACCCGCCGCCCTCCTCGGCGGCCACCACCTCCGGTTGTTGTCACACCCTGAAATTTCCAATTTCAGGATGTGAATAGGAAGAAAAAAATTAAACAACGATTTAGCCTAAATTTTAAAATTTTGCCCAGTTTCTATTTTCTTTACAGGAAATATAGTATAGGAAAAAAAAATCCTTTGTTTGATTTTCTAAATTGAATAAAAGTTATGTGTGTTGCATTCATGCCGATGCATCTAGTGGTTCTTGAGTGCAAAAAGGTTTCAAAAATGCGTTTAGGATCCGTCCAACCTCTCTCGAGAATTTTCCGGATTTTTTTCGGAATTTATTCTCATTTTCCTTGAGCTTTTTCTATTTATTAGAAGGTTCTAAAATCTTTTTCATGAGCTCCAAATGCTTTATTTGGATTGTTCATGACTTAATCTGTCTCTAGGAATTTTCCCTGGATTTTTTGTGATTTTCGGAGTATTTTTCGTGCCTTTAAGCAATTTCTAGACTTTTCTCGGAAATTGTTTTCGCATTAAAAATGTATTCCAAAAAAAAAAGAAAAACCCTACCTACCGGATTGGGCCGAGCCCGTGGGCCCGACCCAACCCGCGCCGCCGCCTCGGCCCGCGCGGGGCCCATCTAGGGCCGCACCGCGCCGCCGCCGGGGGGAGCCGCGCGCGCATCCCCATAAAGGGCGCCGCCACCCCCCCCCCCTCGCGCCGCCCTAGCCGCGCCCCGGCACCCCCCCGCGCCGCCGCCTCCGCCGGCCCGCGCGCGCACACCGCCACCCCGGAGCCGCCGCCGCCCCTGCTCCCTGCCGAGCCGGCGAGCTCGCAAAAGCAAATCCCGCCGGCGTTGACTCTCGAATCCCGGCCGGCTCCGTTGTTCTCCGCACCGGTGAGCACCACCATCGAGATCCCCTTGGTCTCCTCTATCCGTTCCTTGCCTCGCCCGAGCCCCCCGTCGACCAGAGCGCCGGCGACCGTAGCGGCCAGACCCGCCGGCCCCTATCCTCTGCTCGATCCAGAGGTTGAAGAAGCCAGTTTCGCGAATTAAACCCTAGAGTACTCTGTAATTTCTTTTCTTTTCTTTTGTGTCTTGTAATCTTTGCTCCAAACTCGCTAGATCTAATAAAACTTCACAACCATAACCATCCCTAAACTTTTTGCAGATCTAACCCCCAGATTAGATCCATTCGCGAGCACTGTTTGATGTGTCTCGGGAATCTCCTCTGCTAACCCCTAAAAGCTACGGTTAATTACGAATAGGTCCTCCGATCTTGTTGCCTCCATATCTTCTCGCGTTTTAGCTCCGTTTTTAGCGTTCTTTATATCCACGCGATCGTCTCGACGAGTAGAACGACTTTTTGCCCCTGTTTAGTTCTGTTAGTACTGTTTGGTGATTGTTTCTTATTTTATTCCATTGTATGCTTGTATGTGAATGATGTGGTGCGTAGAAGACGGTTCGTTCGTGGAGAACGCTGGAGTTGAAGATTTCCAAGGTCTTGAGCAGCAGCACACGTTGGTAGAAGGCAAGTCCTTGCTGCATTCCCGTTGATCCTATTACAACATGCATTTTAATTACACCGTATTTTATTATTGCTATGCATTAAATTGATGGGTCCTACTATTAAGGTTTGACTAGTTTTGTTATCCTGTGCCTTGATCAACCTGGGTTTATGTTTATGTTGGGTAGACCATGCTTAGTTGCTCAACTTGGGTTTATGGTGGTTTTGATGAACAATAATGTTAATCTTGCTTTACTTATGTTGTACCTTTCATTAAACAAGATCACCTGTGTTAATCGGAACATGGAGAACCACCCAGGAAAACAGTACTACCACAAGACATATGGCTCTGTCTTGGCTTAATAATTAGTGAACCGGGTGTTAGGTATGCTTTACCTGATAAGGGTTGGGGGCTGGCGGGTAGTGGCGTATGGACTGCTCGGGCGTAGGTGTGGGCTTAGCTAAGACACGGTACTCGTCCGGGAGCTTTATACGTTGCACCGACCGGGTAACCTAGCGGGCGACCTTCATCCGGGGATCTTTGTAACGGCCTCGTAGCGTCCCTATGCAATCACACCTCGGTAGTGTGGTATGGTGCACGATCGGCATCGCATGGTTGGGTTTAAAGTTCTTCGGGACTTTTACGCGACTTGTGGGTAAAGATGTACGACCTCTGCAGAGTGTAAAACTAACTAGTTAGCCATGCCCACGGTCACGGGCGGCCTGGACCCTCACATGATTAAACTATGGAAGATGGATTAAACTTGTTGCATTTACTTTCGTTTATGATGATGATGCTTATGTTAATCTTTGGGTTGGTATAAACTTACATTTGCTAGTAATGTAGCTTGCTTAATAAAATTTGACCAACTAAAATGCTGATCTGCTATGCAACCACAAGCTTCCACCATAAAGCCTTTGCATGTTGTTATAGATCTTTTCCCTTGTTGAGTACGACATGTGCTCATGCTTGTTGTTCTTTTATATGCATCTACACAACCCGGTTGCTGCTCAGACGGACGCTTTGAAGACTTTCCTGGAGAGTTCGGTGGTTTCTAGGCGAGCGTGCCACCAGTCAGCTGCCTGTGGAGACGTCCTTTACCGCTGCTAGTACTCGCTTATGTTACGATTTTGAGACATTCGGTCATGTAATAAAGTTTTAATACTCTCTTTACGCTTTTACACTGTGTTTTGGTATACACTGAGTCAACGCATGTGTGAAACTTGATCCTGGCGCACATGTGTTCTATGCATTCGGATTTGCCCTTAAATCCGGGTGTGACAAAGTGGTATCGAGCGGTGTTGGATCGTAGGACGTTAGCCTAGTTAGAAACTCGGTCGAACTTAAGGATTATAACCATCTAGAAGCCATGCTTACTCCGTGCTATGCTTTAATTCCATTCTTAATATACCTATCCTTGATTTTACCCCCATCCTTGGTGTTCTACTCGTTGTCTATCTTATCTTGGTCAATCTTGTCATTCTATGTTACCTTGTTCCGCTTTAGGAAATCTTTAGCACCTATTCTATGCTCTCTAACCTTTCCCTACCTTTACCTTACCCGTGTTCGCAGTGTTCTCGGTTATCTAATGACTCTATCCTGTTCAAGCTGAAGATCTTCCGTAGGATCTAGGTTCTTTAGGCTTGTCCTTGTAAAATCGCTAGTCACGATCGGCGATTAGGTGTGCTTAGTTTAGTGGTGTGTTTGCATGCTTGATCTTGTGTTAATGCTTGATTTGGATCTTTGATTGAGTGCAGTGTGTTGTGGGTTGATAACCACAATGACATTGGTTTAGTGTAAGTTTGCTTAGTTGGGGTTAATCTTTGTTTCAATCATCCTTTCATCTTGCACATTCCTAATCCTTTATTAAATCTTTACCCATCTACGTTGGAATCCATCTTGCTGCAAATCTGTTCTCGCCAACTTTCGACACAGCAGTAGTGTTTTGTTTATATCTCGAGCTACAGAGCTCCGTTTGATGCAAAACCAGTTGGGTTAGTTCACAAATTTCATAACACATTTTCTGTCAAAAATTCAGCCCCATCCAATACATATCCTGGGAGCTATGCATGAAACATGGGAGCGGTCAGAATCTGTAAAACTCTGCTGACACATTAACTTCATTATTTTATATCTTGGGCTATAGACCTCCGTTTGAGGCAAATCCAGTTGGAGAAGTTCAGAAATTTCATGGGTGTTTTTCTGTCCAAAACCCAGCAATTTTGATTACATAGTCAGTGAGGGATGCCCGAAACTTTGGAGTTACCTGAATCTGTTAGCACTGTTGATATACCCGACTTGTTTATTTTATATCTGAAGTTATAGAGCTCCGATCGAGGTGAATCCAGTTGGACTAGTTCCGTAATTTCATTATCTTTTACTGTTCGAAAGCTCATAATTTTTGGTTATCCACGTTGAGAGTTATACATGAATATCTGGAGTCAACAGAATCTGTCTTAAACTGGAAATCTGTGCTGCTTAATCTTTCGAGCTTTTCTCTTTGTGCAATCATCTAAGTCAATGTTCCTAACACTCGGATGGTGAACACCAGGTCCGGGTCAGGTGTTGATCAACCTCCGGTGATACGCCAAGGACGAGGCAGCAGCTCAGCCGGTGCACAACAACCACCAATGGATCCGGCCATGCGGCGGTTCTTCCGAGAATCAGCTACAACTCTTGGAGAACCTGACCAACACTGTAGCCAACCTGCAGGCCCAGGCCAACAATCCACCTCAGCCACCGCCACAGCAACCGGCGCCCATGAACAAGCACAGGGAGTTCATGAGCCACCGGCCGCCAGTTTTCACCCATGCAGCAGATCCGCTTGAGGCTGATGATTGGTTGAAGACCGTGAGCAAGATGCTCACCACAGCTCAGTGTGATGATAGAGAGAAGGTTCTATTTGCTGCAGGACGACTCCAGGGTTCAGCAGGAGCATGGTGGGATGCCTACACTACCGCCCATGCTACGCCAAACGCCATCACCGGCGGGGAGTTCACCGAAAGCTTCGGGAATCACCACATTCTGCGGGGTTGATGAGGCTAAAGAAGAAGGAGTTCCTCTCTCTCCAACAGGGGGGAATGTCGGTGACGAGTACCGGGACAGGTTCATCGAGCTGTCTCGCTATGCACCGAGAGGAGGTGGCGAGATGACCCAAAGAAGCGGGGAGCGTTTTATGGAGGGATTGGCTGGACCACTTCGGTATCAACTGACATCTCACACTTTTCCGTCTTTCCAGCACCTGTTAGACAAGGCCATCACCCTGGAGGCCATGCGCATAGAGTTGAGAGATTTGAAGAGGAAGGCCACTACTTTTGTGCCGTTTGGGAGCAGCACTCGTCCCCGTTTCATTCCACCGCAGGGAACAACGCCCCATGTTGGAGGTTCAGGTGGCAACTCTGGGCAGAAACAGTTTCAGCGGAACAATCAACCTTTCAAGCACCCCATTCAAGAGCTGCAGCATTCCCCTCCACAGACTCCACGCCCTAATGACCAGCACATTAGTCAGAACACCCCAGCAGGAACCCCAGTGAGACCTAGCGCGCCAAGTGCTCCTGTTGGCAATGCATGTTTCAAGTGTGGAGAGACTGGTCATTATGCTAACAACTGTCCTCGGAGGAGCGTCCCGAATACCCCGGTGCGAGAATCGGCGGATGAGGAATGTAAACCGGACCCCGCAAAGCGCTAAGGGACAACAAAGCTCCGCTCGTGGTAGATTGAACCACATAAATGCAACGACCACGTTGGGTATGTTCTCTATCAACATGGTTCTCACATCGGTTCTACCTTATCGTTCTCGAAATCTTTCTTTATTCTTCCGAATCTCGAGGACGAGATTCCTTTTAAGGGGGTAGATTTGTCACACCCCGAAATTTCCAATTTCGGGATGTGAATAGGAAGAAAAAAATTAAACAACGATTTAGTCTAAATTTTAAAATTTTGCCCGAGTTTTTATTTTCTTTACGGGAAATATAGTATAGGGAAAAAAATCCTTTGTTTCCTTTTCTAAATTGAATAAAAGTTATGTGTGTTGCATTCATGCCGATGCATCTAGTGGTTCTTGAGTGCAAAAAGGTTTCAAAAATGCGTTTAGGATCGTCCAACCTCTCTCGAGAATTTTCCGGATTTTTTTACGGAATTTATTCTCATTTTCCTTGAGCTTTTTCTATTTATTAGAAGGCTCTAAAATCTTTTTCATGAGCTCCAAATGCTTTATTTGGATTGTTCATGTCTTAATCTGTCTCTAGGAATTTTCCTGGATTTTTTGTGATTTTCGGAGTATTTTTCGTGCCTTTAAGCAATTTCTAGACTTTTCTGGAAATTGTTTTCGCATTAAAAATGTATTCCGAAAAAAAAGAAAAACCCTACCTACCGGATTGGGCCGAGCCCGTGGGCCCGACCCAACCCGCGCCGCCGCCTCGGGCCCGCGCGGGGCCCATCTAGGGCCGCACCGCGCCGCCGCCAAGGGAGTCGCGCGCGCATCCCATAAAGGGCGCCGCCACCCCCCCTCGCGCCGCCCTAGCCGCGCCCCCGGCCCCCCCTCGCGCCGCCGCCTCCTGCGGCGGCCCGCGCGCACACCGCCACCTGGAGCCGCCGCCGCCCTCGCTCCCTGCCGAGCCGGCGAGCTCGCAAAAGCAAATCCCGCCGGCGTTGACTCTCGAATCCCGGCCGGCTCCGTTGTTCTCCGCACCGGTGAGCACCACCATCGAGATCCCCTTGGTCTCCTCTATCCGTTCCTTGCCTCGCCCGAGCCCCCGTCGACCGGAGCGCCGGCGACCGTAGCGGCCGGACCCGCCGGCCCCTATCCTCTCGCTCGATCCGGAGGTTGAAGAAGCCGTTTCGCGAATTAAACCCTAGAGTACTCTGTAATTTCTTTTCTTTTCTTTTGTGTCTTGTAATCTTTGCTCCAAACTCGCTAGATCTAATAAAACTTCACAACCATATCCATCCCGAAACTTTTTGCAGATCTAACCCCGGATTAGATCCATTCGCGAGCACCGTTTTATGTGTCTCGGGAATCTCCTCTCGCTAACCCCTAAAAGCTACGGTTATTTACGAATAGGTCCTCCGATCTTGTTTCCTCCATATCTTCCGCGTTTTAGCTCCGTTTTTAGCGTTCTTTATATCCACGCGATCGTCTCGACAAGTAGAACGACTTTTTGCCCCTGTTTAGTTCTGTTAGTACTGTTTGGTGATTGTTTCTTAGTTTATTCCATTGTATGCTTGTATGTGAATGATGTGGTGCGTAGAAGACGGTTCGTTCGTGGAGAACGCCGGAGTTGAAGATTTCCAAGGTCTTGAGCAGCAGGACACGTTGGTAGAAGGCAAGTCCTTGCTGCATTCCCGTTGATCCTATTACATCATGCATTTTAATTACACCGTATTTTATTATTGCTATGCATTAAATTGATGGGTCCTACTATTAAGGTTTGACTAGTTTTGTTCATCCTGTGCCTTGATCAACCTGGGTTTATGTTTATGTTGGGTAGACCATGCTTAGTTGCTCAACTTGGGTTTATGGTGGTTTTGATGAACAATAATGTTAATCTTGCTTTACTTATGTTGTACCTTTCATTAAACAAGATCACCCGTGTTAATCGGAACATGGAGAACCACCCGGAAAACGGTGCTACCACAAGACATATGGCTCTGTCTTGGCTTAATAATTAGTGAACCGGGTGTTAGGTATGCTTTACCCGATAAGGGTTGGGGGCCGGCGGGTAGTGGCGTATGGACTGCTCGGGCGTAGGTGTGGGCTTAGCTAAGACACGGTACTCGTCGGGAGCTTTATACGTTGCACCGACCGGGTAACCTAGCGGGCGACCTTCATCCGGGGATCTTTGTAACGGCCTCGTAGCGTCCCTATGCAATCACACCTCGGTAGTGTGGTATGGTGCCCGATCGGCATCGCATGGTTGGGTTTAAAGTTCTTCGGGACTTTTACGCGACTTGTGGGTAAAGATGTACGACCCTCGCGAGTGTAAAACTAACTAGTTAGCCGTGCCCACAGTCACGGGCGGCCTGGACCCTCACATGATTAAACTATGGAAGATGGATTAAACTTGTTGCATTTACTTTCGTTTATGATGATGATGCTTATGTTAATCTTTGGGTTGGTATAAACTTACATTTGCTAGTAATGTAGCTTGCTTAATAAAATTTGACCAACTAAAATGCTGATCTGCTATGCAACCCCAAGCTTCCACCATAAAGCCTTTGCATGTTGTTATAGATCTTTTCCCTTGTTGAGTACGACATGTGCTCATGCTTGTTGTTCTTTTATATGCATCTACACAACCCGGTTCGTTGCTCGGACGGACGCTTTGAAGACTTTCCTGGAGAGTTCGGTGGTTTCTAGGCGAGCGTGCCACCGCCGTCGGTCCCGTGGAGACGTCCTTTACCGCCGCTAGTACTCGCTTATGTTACGTTTTTGAGACATTCGGTCATGTAATAAAGTTTTAATACTCTCTTTACGCTTTTACACCGTGTTTTGGTATACACCGAGTCAACGCATGTGTGAAACTTGATCCCCGGCGCACATGTGTTCTATGCATTCGGATTTGCCCTTAAATCCGGGTGTGACGATTGTGCCTCCGCGACCACGGGCGCCGCCACGGGTTGCACCCGCTCCGCCTCCTCTGCAGCCGGCGCCACGGACCGCGCCTCCGTAGCGGCGGCCTCCGCGGGCCGCGCCTCCGCCACCGGCGGCCGCCGCGGCCCGCGTCCCCACAATGGCCGGCGCCGGCCGCTCCTCGGCAACCGCCGGCCGCGCCATGGCGGGGCGATCCGCCGCCGAGGCCTCGAAGCCTCGGCCCGGGCTTTGCGAGCTCTCGCCCGCCGCCGCCGTGCTTGCCCCCGCCCGCGACGCCCTCGACGAGCGCCGCCGGGGTGGCGATGGATGCGTCCGCCCTCGGCACCTTGGCCGGTGCGAGGGGGAGGCACGGTTGGCACCACCGCGCGAGCACAAACGAAAAGTTAGAATGCCCGATCGTCACAAAACCAAGCCAAGCAAAAAGCGAGCTCCTTACCTCGAAGAGGAGAAGGCGCGTTTCCTTTTCCTCGAAGCCTCGGCGGATGAGGCCGGCGCGGCCGACACGCCCTCCGCCGCGCCTCCCCGACGACGCCACCGCACGCGCGGGCCCGCCCCCCGCGCGCGGCACGCTCACCCCGCGCGCGCGCGCGCTTGCCGTGCGCGCCTCCGCGGCACGCGCCGGCGCCTCCGCAACGCGCGCCGCCTCGGTTGTCGATTGCACGGCGGCGGGCGCCGTTGCGCCCGCCCCGGGCGATGCCGCCCTTGCCGCCGGAGCCGGCTCCGGCGACGGGGCGCGAGCTCCCACCTATCGAGGGGCCCCGCCCCTCGGCCTCTTCCTCTTCGTCCTCCTCCGAGGACGAGTACTCCCTCGGTCCCCGGGGGAGGGAGAGCCCCGGTTCCTCGCGCCGCCCGTACTCCGCGTTCCGTCGCTCGCGGCGCTCGTGGTGCCGCCTCGCGCGCTCCCTCTTGCGCGCCGCCCGCTCCTGCTCCCGTTGCTGCGCCGCCCGACCGAGCGCGCGGGAGTCCGGGGTGGGCGGAACGGACTTCGCGGCGGTGAAGCTCACCAGCTGCATGCAGGAACGACAAAGACGCGTCAGGAGGCAGAGGCAACACCAAGGACTAAAACGGAATCAAGAATCGAACTCACCAGCGGGCCGGTGGGGAGCATCTCGAGGTCCCACGGGGTCCGGTCCGGGTGCGCCAGCATCCGGGTGTCGACGGCGTTCCGTGCCCGGGTGAGCGCATACGGCCGCCCGAGGGGGGTCGGGAGCATCCGCGACCTCGCCAGCGCGATGGGGTCCGCCTCCTCTGTCATCTCAAAGATGCAGAGCGGCCTCTCCATCAGAGGCACGACCCGCCGGTGATGGAGGAAGGCAAGGACGCTCGCCGCGGTCAGCCCTTGCGCCGTCAGGCTCCTCAGGGCGGCCAAAACCGAGTCCTGCCGCCTCCGATGCTGGGGCGTGGACACCCCGTAGCCCCAGGAGCTGGGCTTCTCCTTGAACACCCGACCGGTGTAGGGGGGGAGGCCGGGCTCGGCGTTGCGCAGGTAGAACCATCCCCGCTCCCAGCCGGCGTTGTTCGTCGTCATGGTGCAGGGGATGTAGTCGTCCTTGAAGCCGCGCACGCGGGCGAGTGACATCCCACCGGCGCGCACCGCGCGGCGGGTCCTCGGCTCCGTCGTGGGCTGCGTGAAGAGCTCCGCGCGGAAGAGGTGTACCCAGAGCTCCCAGTTGACTGGGATCCCCAGATACCCCTCGCAGACGCCCACGAACGTGGCCGCCTGCGAAATCGCGTTGGGCGCGAAGTTGTGCAACTCCACGCCGTAGTAGTGGCACAACGCTCGCATGAAGCGGCTCGCCGGCGCATTGAAGCCTCGCTCGTGGAAGCGGACGAAGCTCACCACATAGCCTTCGGCGGGTTGGGCGCGCGGTCCCCCGCCGGCGGCACTATCCACTCCGCGGGCGGCCATCCTCGTTAGCCGCCACCGGCCGGCGGCGGTGACCAGCTCGCCAAGGGCCAGCCGGGTCACCGTCGACCGCTCCCGGTGCATACGGGTCAAGGATCGTGAGGGGCCGAGGCGGCGCCATGAGGAAGGGCAAAGGATGCGAAGAATGAAGGATAGGAAGAGGAGGAAGAGCTCTAATGGCGAAGCCGCACGGTGGCAAAGGCCAAGCGGAGAAGAAAGCACGGGGGGCTAAAATGGCGGAGCGCTAAGGTAAAAAACCGCCGTTTCCCCTTCTCCTCGGATTTATAAGCCGCGGGCGAGCTCTCCGAAGCGGATGTCCCGCGCGCGTTAACCGCGGGGAATCTTCTCTTCTCGCCGGCGAGCGGACCCCACCACGACCGCGGCGGCCACATCACCGTAAACGAGCCATCATCACGGTGAAGACTAGCCGGGGCCGTGGCGGCGGTCATGTCCGCCCGCCCACGCCGCCCACTACGCGCGCGCGCGGCCGCGACGCCTAAAAAGGCGTGCCCGCGATGCGAAACCACGGCCTCTCTCGTGGAGCATTTAATGGCCGGTCCCTTGCAAAACAAGGAGAACCCTCGAGCGGCAAGGACTCCGGCTCGGGATAAATTCAACCCTCGAGCGGTACGGGCGTGAGAAGGTCGCCCCGAGGCCCGCTTGAAACAAAGCAGGCATCGCGAGCACCCATGCCACGTAGGACCCTCGAGCGGCACGAGCCCCTGGCTCTAGACAATGTTAGCCCTCTGAAGGGTACAGGCGTGAGAAGGTCGCCCCGAGACCCGCTTGAAACAAAGCGGGCATCGCGAGCACCCATGCCACGTAGGACCCTCGAGTGGCACGAGCCCCCGGCTCTAGACGATGTCGACCCTCTAAAGGGTACGGGCGTGAGAAGGTCGCCCGAAGCCCGCTTGAAACAAAGCGGGCTTCGCGAGCACCCATGCCACGTAGGACCCTCGAGCGGCGTGAGCCCCCGGCTCGAGACAATATCAACCTTCTAAAGGGGCACGGGCGTGAGAAGGTCGCCCCCGAGGCCCGCCCGAAACAAGGCGGGTACCACGAGCACCCATGCCACGCCGTGTTGCCGACCAACACCTTGAGGGCCGGCACGCCCGGACCCCTCGACGGCCGCGAACGCAAAGACGGGACCGCCCGGACGCCGCCCCGCACGGCCCTCCGATCGGAGGTTCGAAGCCCGACCCTCGACGGGTTCGAACGGGCGCCCCGCATCGCGAGTCAGGGACGACGAAGGCACGCGCATTCGAGCCGTTCCACGAGCCCATCGGCTCGAGGGTGCCCCACATGTCGTGTTCGAGAGCCGGCGAGGGCGCTAGCCGGGGGATCCCACCGAGGGAGAGCTTCCGCGCCCTCGGTCCCTATCGAACGGGACCGAGCCCCACCTAGCAAACCCACGCAAGCGCTTCAATGGACGTGTCTGCGGACCACGCGCCCTACCCTTATCGAACGGGGCATGAGCGTCCACTCGAACCACCCACTAGCGGCTCAACGAGGAATCCGCAGTCGCGACCCGCTCGATGGGGGTTGCGGAGACCTCACCCTCCATCTCGCGGAGGGACGGCGAGGGCGCGTTAAGAAACAAGTCGTAAAGCTCTACACCCGATCGCCTCGAACGGGCCCGGGCTCGGGGGCTTGACGCACGGCTACACCTCCTTGAATTGCACCCACGGAGACGGCACCGGCGGCTCGCGCGTCACCGAAGCCGGGCCGAGACATTGCCGATGCCGGTTGAGACATGTACCACGCTCTCGACCGGTTCTCACGGTTAACCCCTGCGGGAGCATCCATGCTCCGGCGGGGCTCGAGGGCTAGACCCGCGGGTCCGCCGACGCGGCCCCAAGGAAAGCGTGCGCAAGACAAGAAGGGAAGAACGTCCTATCGGTAGGTTCCGGCACCGCGGGAGCCTCAATGGCAAACCCACGGATGCTCGGGGGCTGCGTCGGGGACGGCCTTAGGGGTCCCCTTTAACAACCAGGAAATCCCCACTTAAAACCCGCAACAAAACCAAACACACTTTGCCTAACCATGCGAGGATATGGCCCACGCCGCAAGGACCTCAACGGCCCACCAAGGCGGCCCTCTTGAAGATCCCCTCGAGCGGGCTTCGCCTCGCTCGAGGGTGCGCGCCTCCCTCGGGCGGGCTCGGGTCCCGTTCGAGGGGGTGCGCTCCCCTCGAGCGGGCTGCGCCCGCTCGAGGGCCCGCTCCCCCTCGAGCGGGCTCCGCCTCGCTCGAGGGTCCGCCCCGCCCTCGACCGGGGTTCGCCTCGCTCGAGGGCGCCCGCTCGCGTGCGCCCGCCCCCGTACACGGGCATTTAACGCCCCGACACCGGCGGGATAGCGCCATCATGCGCGGGGGCTCGCGCCCCGGTGCCGCCGCACCAACTCCCCGAGAGGGAGCCTATCCCCATCACCGTGGGGAGGGACTCGCAGCCGCGGCGGTGTCGTCCCGTGACGCCGTGCGCCCGCTCCCGATGACGGCTAACGCGCCGAGCCCTCGAAGGGGGGCCGGCTACACCCTTGATTTGCTTTCTTGTGACCCTACGGGGGTTAGGTGGAGGCGCTAGGCCGGGAGGAACGCCATCCCCGCCACCGTTACGGCATGGCCGCCGTCCCCGCGCGTGCGGGTGCATGCCCGGCGCTGTAGCAACAACTCCAGTACGGTGAAACGTATTGGAACGGGACACCGTTTTACCTACTCCTGTACTCCGTACGGCCAACGTCGCCAGCCTCCCTCGAGCCCATCAGAAGACATCACCGCCATCCGCCGCCCTTCTACCCTCGAACCGCCACTGTTCGGGTACAAGATAGGCCATGATGGCCGGATCGCCGCAAGGATCGCCGGACGGCCGCCCACTCTACAAAGCATAGCACGCCACGCCCCTTCACGTAGCTAGATAGCACGGCGCGCATGTGATTCGCTCCCTCCTTGATCTATAAAAGGGGGACGAACCCCCCTGCCGGGGGAGGAGGACGAAGGAAACACGGACACAACACAACCGGAGACAAAGCCGCACCACGCACTTGCTCTCTAATTCTCCCACAACATCTTCGGCCATCGCACCGGGGACTTGGAAGCCGGGCTTCCTCTCCCGCCTCGCTTGTAGCAGCCCCACTACGAGCACCCCCGGTGCTAAGTAATATAGTGCCTTGAGCACACCACTATCGGACGTACGGCCCCCTCGGCGGGAACCGGGATAATAACTCGTGTCACTTGTTGCTTAGCATCGACCATTGAGGGATAGACCACGGCGCTTACTACTCGGTTAGTGTCGGGACCATATTCCGCACCGACAATGATGTTCACCGGTGGAGAAGTCTCCCCGAAGTGGACACATGGCTCATGAGCTTTAACATGACATGCTTTGCTTTATGGGTGTTTGCAATGATCTTTTGTTGAGAATTGGATATCCTTGTATGATCTTTGAATGGTATGCATGTTTGTGGCTCAAGTGTGACATGGATAGGCTTTTACATTTGAAGTGAGCCATCCGTTGATATAATTATTCAAATCTGAAAATTTGCTTTGTCGCATGCCTATATTTCCATATATTACTTGTGGCAATGCTTTGACTATGTTATGATCCATATATGTGCTCTTTGTCTCATTTCTAGCCTTTGTCACTAAATTTGGCCTATTTGAGAAGCTCATGTAGATGTTTATACGCTTTGTTTTGCATTTCGCATTTTCACCTTGATTCATACATTGTCAACAAGGGGGAGAAGAGGTGAGCTTAATGAAAAATTCGTAAAACTCGCATTTAAAATTTGGGAGTTTGCTCCACATGTTCGGGGGAGCTTGCATTTGTGTAGGGGGAGCTTTGGTGAGTCTCCATTGTTTGCCCGAGTTGTGCTTTGGTGGTTGCTTTTTGCTCTATCACGTGTGTTTAGGGTGAGCTTTGTATGCTTTTTGTCCCTAGTGCATGTGTTTAGGGGGAGCTTGTGAGCTTGGTGTGCTCTTTTCTCTATCTCATGAGTTTAGGGTGAGCTTTGTATGCTCTTTGGTCCTAGTTCATGTGTTTAGGGGGAGCTTGTGATTTTTGTGCTCTTGTGCGGTGGTGTTGAGCCCCTTTGCCTCTTCTTGAGGAGCGGCGGTTGACTTGTGTTTTCGATTGTCACATGATTGGTGTTGAGCCCTTTGTGCCTCTTCTTGAGGGATCATGCATTCTTGTCTCGGTTGTGTCGAGCCGTTGCCCATGTCTTTGGGGACCGAGACATTGAGTTGGCCTTTGTGGTTTCTCTCATGCCAAGTGACCTTGTTCTTTGCTCTTGTGTGGTTTTCTTTCACTTGGATGAGGTGTTCGGTCTTTGCCCTCTCAAACCTTTTCTTTGTGCTCACATGTTGTCAATCCGCTCCTCAAGGGGGAGAAATTTGGAAAATCAAGTTGATATGAACCTTGATTTGATGGTGATGAGCGGTTGACAAGTGTTCTGGTAAGAGTTTTATGGCACTTTGGGTTGAGCATTTTGGTTTGATGGCTTTTAGGGGTTGCATGTTGGTAGTGTGTCTCTTCGTTTGCGCTTAGCCTTTGTGCTTGCTTTGGTTTCGAGAGGAATTTGTCGGAGCATGCTTTTATCCCTTCTCACTTCAAGTGGCCTTTTGTTTGCTTTTTATTGGCTTTGTGGCGCTTGAATGAGTTCTTATTTGCTTTTTGACCTTCTTTTGTCAATGCACTCATCAAGGGGGAGATTGAGGAACCAAGTTGAGAAGTACCTTGGTCCGTGTGTGATGAGTGATTGACCGGATGGTTTGAAGCTTTGTGTGTCTAGTGTTGAGTTGTGTTGTGTGTGTTTTATTTTGTGTATTTACCTTATTGTTTATGTGGTGTGTTGTCAATGCACTCGTGAGGAGTGGTTGACAATGTTGTGTGGACTGACTCTTGGCCTAGTATTGCGGGTGTTGGTTGCGGCTTGGTTTGCGTTGGTGCGGGTGAAGAACGAGCGCGAAAGGTCTTAGCCTTGCGGGGCCTCCGAGGAGTGGAGAGACAAGTAGGCTTGGTTCGAGGGACCCGGTGGCCGACGGGATCAAGTGCGAGCCGCATGGTGCAAGAAGAGCAAGACGAAGTCGTGGACATGGAGCCGGTGCATCGGTGGTGGCCAAGTCAAGGAACGGGGCAAGACCGAGTAGACCGTCCGGCGCCGGGAGGTGAAAGGCTTGGCGGGCTCGACGCTTGGTGTGGTGAGGCCGGGCCGTGTACGCGGGGTTTGGTGGTTTGGCCACAAAACCATCGGAGGAGGGTTTTTCGGTTTGGGCCTCAAAACCGAGCCCGAGGGCCCGGCGTGACGGAGACGGTATCCGGTGCGTCGGGAAGCTTCGAGGCGGGCGACACGCGGCATGATCTAGGTGCTTGCGTCGGGAGGACGTGAAGGCCCGATGGATGCGCGGCCGTCCGATGGTGAACTTCATGTGTTGACCAAAATGCCCCCTGTGAGGGCTTGTGTTGTACTCCTAGTGTAGGGGCACTTCGGTCTTTTACGGAGGGCCTATATATAGGAGGAGGGGGCTGAATTTTCAGCCAACTCTTGGGCTAGAGGTGGCTATACTCTTTCATTTTGGAGTGCTTTGGGAGAGAGGGAGAGAGGGGAGAGTGGCTCTTTGATTGGAGCTTTTTGCCATCTTAGATTTGGTTTCTAGGAGTGGCTTGTAATGGATTGGACAAGATATTCATAGTGATTTCTTCCTCTAAATCTTGTGCCAATCTTTCTATTCCCGAATTTCTTTTATTGCTTTTTCGGAGCTCTTTTTGTGCTATTTTCGTGCTTGTTTTTGGTGCCTTTGTTCTTGGTGTGATTCCGCGGATTTGAGTGGGTTTCTTGTGACGAACCGCCCAAAATAATTCCGTATTATCGCCTAAGCCGGTCCACATGGCCATTAAGCAATAATAAAGAATTATTAAGTTGCTTCCGCCGGTAAAGCCCGGTAAATCACATAAAACGGGATCGTTGATATGCGCTAAGCCCACACGAAGGCGGGACCGAGTACAACATTACATTACATAAAAGGTTCACAAATTTAACAATATTACAAACCGGGGTTTTGGTACATAAAAGTAAACATGGTTCGTAGTTTAAACGGCGGAATATAAACTAGCGCATGATACACACGAGAGGCCATCCATGCATATCACTCCTCATCATCGTTTTCCCATTCAAGCTCCCAACCATACGGGATAGAACCAGGCCGGATGGTATTACCGAAAACAACAAATTAAGCATGGCCGAGTACTAAGACTCGGCAAGACTTACCCAACAAAAATAAAGTAAGACTAGACATGCAAGGCTTTTTGGCTTGTGGGTTTGTTTTGCCAAAAGCGACTAAGAGTGGATCCTTATTTTCAAGTTTTAGCTCATATTCTAGTATGTTAATCGGTCTAGGTGAGCACACTGTACTAAACAAGCATGTTGTGCAAACAATATTAAACAAGGAGCAATATTAATCCAAAATGTTCCATCAATAAACATGGGGTAGCCGGTGGTCAAGCCGACTCGGATAACGGCGAGTGACCGACGATCGATCGATTTATATCCTTGCAAGGTAAACCCAAGATACATGGAGGAAGTAGACCCCAAGAATTCAAATAAAAGCAAATGCGGGGGTCTACCCCGACCGGGCGGTTCCCAACATCCCACGAGTTTGGGATCGGACGCTACAAACTGCGGTACACGGTTATCCGGAGGGTCTAACCCGACCGGTCCGTACTCACACACTATACCACGGGTAGCTAGCCCGGAGACACATCCCAAGCGGGTAGCTAGAAAGATCCCGCCCCGGTTCAGAAGGTACTAGGCTTACCGGTCCCATTCCCGGCAAGTACTTGGTACGTTCAATAGCTTAGGACCAGCACCATGCTACTCGGTCGAGACCGAACCCATTGCTCTTACCACATGAGCGAGTCAATTTAACCAACTTATGATTCCAACATAAGCATCCTATATCTCGCGAGCAATGAGTCATTACTCGACTTCTACCGTGATCCTAGAGCATGGCACTAGCGTTCCTAACATACTAGCAAAAGAGCATAGGAGTCTTAAGGATCATGCAACTAGGTTTCAAAACAACTCCCGAAACTTAAATGCACAAATAAAGCAATAAAGTACCGAAAAGTAAAGGACATGAGTTTAATTTAAAACATGGGTTAGATGAAACCGATGCTTGCCTTCCTCGGACTCGGTTCCTAAACTAGCCTTGGGCTCTTCGGACTTTGGTCCAGGTCTTGCCGCACACCAATCTGGTTCGAGTCTCCACTAGCCGCTCCCTCCTCCTCCGGGTGAGCGTGTACGTCCCGTCGGGGAGATCTACACGTTTACATGCACATGCATTAGATTAAAGTTAATCTTGATGGTGATTGTGTGCACATCTAAGCAATTTAAGTTACTTAACTTCACCAAACAGCAAGGGGTGTGCTTAATTTAATAAAAACAGAAACAAACATGATTTTTACCATTTAGCACATTAAATTTCTAATGCTTTCTTTAATTATTTACAACAAGCCTTTCCACCATAAATCCAAATTAAAACAAAAACACTTCCAACGATCCTAATCTTTTGCACACAGCAACATATGCTTAGTTTAAGCTCTCACACCAAAATTTGGCCTAAGATCATTTATAAATTAATTTATACGAAAAAGACAAATTGCAGCCTAGTAAATCTACATTAATTCATATAAAAAGATTTAATAAACTTTTTGATCTCAACTTTCTCCTACAGGTAAAGTATGCCAAAAATGAGTTTCTGACCAAAGCATGGTTGCAAATTCAATTTATTTTTCAGATTTTGAATTTAAGCTCCTACACAAGATTAAATCCAAAATACCTAGTAAACAATTCCCTAAAATCACATCCATCACACCAGGGGTACTAATCATCAAGTCAAAGCCCTAGGGTGCATTTGTGCTCAAATAAAAGTTCCTTAAAGGTGCTATAAAAAGCATCAAACTTATTCTAGCATAAAGCTTAAATAAATCATAACTGCAAATATATACATCAAAACCATGCAAACTTTTGCCACAGATCCAGACATGATACAAAGAGAAACATATCCAAAATTCAAGTTCATAGCATGTGTATATTTTAAATCACACCAAAAATAATCCAAACTGAGTTTGAATTTTAATTCAAAAACTGTGCAGAAAAACCCTATACATGTTTTCTAGAAAAGGTAGATTTCTTCACCACGAACCCAACAAAATTGGTTTTGCATTTTTCTTATTGTTCTACGATTTTTAATGATTTTTCGAAGTTTTAGCCGAAACCCTAATAACACCTTTACAACCGGTCCCTGGTACTTTTCAGAAACGACCCTAGAAAGACTCCAATCACCGCAATGTGGTCCTTGTGACCTACCCTCACCGGCGGCGGCCAAAATTGGCGGCCGGCGGCGGCCGGTCTTGGCGGGGCGCGGTCCCCGGGGCCGCCCCGGGCCCAACCCGCGCGGGAGGGGGCCTCGGCGGCCGGCGGCGGGGCGGCGGCACCGGCGGTGGCCACGCGCGGCGTTGGAGGCTGCGGTTGGTCTCTCGTGGAGGAGTAGGAGAGGTAGGGCAGCCTTGGTTTCGTGCGGGAGGGGGGTGCTCGTGGCGAACGCGCGCGGCGGGCAATGGAGCGGCGGCGACGCTCGCGTGCTCGGGAAGCACCGGCGCACCCGCACGAGGCGAGACCGGCGAGAGGGGCGAGGACGGGCTGTCCCGGGCACCGGCCACATGGCCTCTAGCGCGCGACTCGGCCGGGGTGCCGCCCGCATGCGCGGCACGCGCGCGCGCGCGCGCGTGAGCGTGCGGCGCGTGGCCGTGCGGCGTGCGCGATTTTGCGTGGGCGCGGCGCACGGTTGGAGGCGAGGCGAAGGGTCCACCGCGGTGCTCCGGGTCCACGGGCCGACGTCGCCCGGGCTTCCGTACGCCGGATCGGCCCGCACTCGCCACCCGGACGGCCGGCGGACCGGGGAACGCGCGCACCGGCCGCACGCCGAGCGCGGCGCCCCGGGCGTCCGGGCTCGTTTTCAATTCCCTGTGCCGGTTTTCGAAAATGCCTAACTTCAAAAATCGTCAACTAAGTGAAAAATCTCCCAAGAGCAAAGTTGTAGAGGAGCTGTAGATCTACAACTTTCCCGAAGGGCGACATATGTTTTGATCAATGGTTTGCCCGGGAACGCCAACCGAAGTTGCGGATTTTCCACGGCTCGGTTCATCGTTCACGGCGCGATAAACTCGATTTTTGGCCAATTTGCGCTCAAAATTGGAATGTCCGCCAATTATGAAAAATGTGTTCCGGAAATAACGAACAACTTTCGTATTGGCCGATTTTGAACTTCTATAGTGAAATTTGGAGAACGCGCAAGAAAACCATTTCAGCCTTTAAAGTAGATCTAGGGTTTGACCGTGATTAGGGATTTTGACCGAGGTCTTTTGTGCAAAAGTGTGCTCGATCACGTCAAACATGCTTAGGAGGTAATTAACCTTGATTAATTTATATAATTAACGTCATTAGCGCAACAAAACATCAGGGATGTTACAGCCTACCCCCCTTAAAAGAAATCTCGTCCCGAGATTTAGGATTTAAAAGATGGAAGTAGGGGAAAGAACTTACTTCGCCTTGAGTCAAGAAAACCCGGATAATTCTCATTGAGATAGTGTTCAGTTTCCCATGTAGCTTCTTCTACGGTATGATGACTCCATTGGATTTTATACATCTTTACAGATTGCCTTCGAGTTTTTCTTTCCTTTACGTCAAGAATTCTCAAAGGATGTTCCACAACAGAGAGATCCGGTTCAATCCAAGCATGAGCTTCTTCAATAACTTCTCTAGCCGGTTCACGTGCACATTTTCTTAATTGTGATACATGAAACACATTGTGCACGGCGAGAGAATCGTTCGGGTAGCCGAATACGGTATGCCACCGGCCCACGGGGACTTGAATGGTCTCATAAGGGCCAATGTAGCGAGGAGCTAGCTTCCCTTTCACACTAAATCTTTGGACACCCTTGGTTGGCGAAACTTTTAAGTACACAAAGTCACCAACTTTGTATTCTCTAGGTGACTTTCCCTTATCATAATGACTCTTTTGTCTTTCTTGTGCAATTCTCAAGTTTTCCTTGATTACCCTTACTTTTTCTTCGGCATCCTCAACCAAGGCTGGACCAAAGAATTTCCTCTCCCGGTCCGTGACCGGTTCAAGGGAGTACGACATCTCCGTCCATAAAGAGCCTCAAAAGGTGCCATTTTCAAGCCGGCTTGATAACTATTATTGTAAGAAAATTCAGCCAGGGCGAGACACCCGTCCCAACTCTTATCAAAATGAATCACGCATGCTCGCAACATGTCCTCTAGAATCCTGGTTTACCCTTTCGGTTTGACCATCGGTCCGAGGACAATAAGCTGAACTCGCGTATGATTTTTGTGCCAAGTGACTTATGTAATTGTTCCCAAAAACGTGCCACAAAGAGAGATCCCCTATCGGAAATGATGGTTTTAGGAACACCATGCAAGCGAACAATGTGCTCAATATAAAGACTTGCGTAATCTTTGGCATCATATGTAGTGCGGACCGGAATAAAGTGAGTCGTTTTTGTCAATCGTCAACGATAACCCAGATGGAATCATGTTTCCTAGATGTGAGTGGCAATCCGGACACAAAGTCCATACTTATGTCATCCCACTTCCATGAAGGTATGGGTAGGGGTTGAAGAGTACCGGAAGGTTTCAAATGACTTGCTTTAATTCTTTGACAAGTATCACATTCCGACACGTATTTGGCAATGTCCACCTTCATATTGGACCACCAAAAATTTTCCTTTAAAATCTTGATACATTTTACTACTCCCCGGATGGATAGAGAATTTAGAGAGATGACCCTCATCAAAGATTTCCTTTTTCAACTCCCAATTATCTGGGACAACAAGGCGTTGCCCAAACCAGATTATATCTTTCTCATCCTTTCGGAAGCAATTATGTTTAGGATCCTTTTCTAGCAATTTTTGTTTAATTAAGAGAATACCCTCATCTTGAAGTTGAGCCTTAACAATTCTATCAAATAGGTTAGACTCTGCAGAAAGAGCATTTAGGCTTCCTTGTTCAACAATTTCCAAGTTTAGCCTTCTCAAATCCTCACACAGAGTGTCACTGTAAGGTTCCATTGATAGGCAATTGCAGTGAGCCTTGCGGCTTAGAGCATCTGCAACTACATTCGCCTTTCCAGGATGGTAATGGACCTCAAGATCATAATCTTTGATTAACTCTAACCATCTCCTTTGCCTCATATTTAAATCGGATTGAGTGAAAATGTATTTGAGGCTTTTGTGGTCGATAAAGATATTGCAGCGGGTTCCCATAAGGTAATGCCTCCATATTTTCAATGCATGAACAACCGCTGCTAGCTCTAAGTCATGTGTGGGATAATTCTTTTCATGAGGGCGAAGCGCTCGTGAGGCATAGGCAATAACCCGATTTTCTTGCATAAGAACACGGCCAAGACCCGTGCCCGAAGCATCAAAATAAACTTCATATGGCTTTGAATTGTCCGGCCGCGCTAGCATCGGGGCTGAAGTTAAATGTTCTCTTAATTTTTGGAAAGCTTTATCACAATCCTCACTCCACACAAATTTCACGCCTTTCTTTAGCAACTCGGTCATAGGCTTAGCAATTCTAGAGAAATCCGGAATAAAACGGCAATAATAACCGACCAAGCCTAGAAAGTGCGGATTTGATGAGCTGATTTAGGAGGTTGCCAATCCATAACCTCTTGCACTTTGCTTGGATTGACAGATATGCCTTCGCCTGGAAATAGTGTGCCCCGAAATTTAACACTATCCGGCCAAAACTCACACTTGGGGAATTTAGCATAGAGTTTATGTTCTCGCAAGCGTTGTAGCACAATGCGAAGATGTTCCGCATGTTCTTCCGCATTCTTGGAATAAATAAGGATGTCATCAATGAAAACCACGATGAATTTATCCAACTCCGTCATAAACACGGAATTCATAAGATACATGAAGTATCTTTGGTGCATTTGTAAGACCGAAAGACATAACCAAGAATTCATATAGGCCATAGCGAGTAGAGAAAGTTGTCTTGGGAATATCACTAGGCCGGATTTTAATTTGATGATACCCGGACCGGAGATCGATCTTTGAGAAGACCTTAGCTCCGCCTAACCGGTCAAATAGCACGTCAATGCGGGGCAATGGATATTTGTTTTTGATAGTCACCGCATTGAGAGGTCGGTAGTCCACACACAACCTCGAGCTACCATCTTTCTTTTTCACAAAGAGGGCGGTGACGGCCCCAAGGAGAAGAGCTGGGGCGGATGTAGCCCTTATCAAGCAACTCTTGAAGTTGTTTCTTTAATTCAGCAAGTTCTTTGGGTGGCATTCTATAGGATCGCTTAGAAATAGGAGCAGTGCCAGGCTGTAGCTCAATGACAAACTCAACATCTCTGTCTGGTGGCAAGCCAGGCAATTCATCAGGAAAGACATCCATGTACTCACATACTACTGGAATGTCCTCAAGTTGAGTAGTTATGGCTGCATACACACATGAGCCCTTATGGCTCGTTGGGGGAAGGTAAAGAATTGAATTTCCGACCAAAGGTGAGTTGATTTCTAACATCCTTTCGAAATATCCGGGACAACTTTGCGCCGAGTCATCCAATTCATGCCTAAGATAACATCTACCCCTTCTAGGTACATAGTGACCATTAGCTAGAAAAGTTTTGCTACCTATCTCAAGTGGTACGCTTAAGGCTACTTGATTTGAAGCAACCTTTCCACCCGGTGTGGCAATCATATAGGCTCGCTTAGTATGACACCACTTCAAGTCCAAATTTCTCACGGTTTTCACATTAATAAAGCTATGAGTAGCACCGGAATCAAATAATATAATAACCGGACGACCACGGATAGAAAATGTACCCGTAAAGGCGGTGCTCCCTCCGGTAGATCATCCACCGCGGTGAAGTTTAAACGGCCTTGCTTCACTTGCACAGTTTGTTTCTTTCCCTGATTTCCAGCCTTAGAGCCTTGCCCCTGACTTTGCTGATGTTGCTGTCGAGGGCGTGTGCACTTGTTAGCATAGTGCCCCAGCTGTCCGCAGTTATAGCAACGGCGATCATCATTGCTGCGGGCAGGTGGGGGTGCACTAGGCCTAGGAGCGGTCTGCTGAGTGTTGCGATAGCCAAAGCTGCCAGACGGCTTAGACTGAGATTGCCTCATCACCCAGCGTCCAGCTGAAGATGGCTGGGGGGCACCCTGCACATTCTTCTTCACAAATTTAAATTTCTTGCCTTGGCCACTGCCTGAAGCTTGATTGAACTTCCTCTTTCTATCCTGTTGAGCCCTCTTCATGGCGTCCTCCTGAGAGATGGCCAAGTTCACTAGCTCGAGATAGCTATCGTTTTGATTAAGTTCAACCTCTCATAGAGCTCTCCATCAAGCCCTTCACGGAATCGCTCCATCTTTTTCTTATCGTATCAACATGATAGTCCCCATACCGACAGAGACTATTAAACTTCGAGCATACCGATAGACCGAGTCGAGCCTTGTTTGAGATTCATTAACTCTCTCATCTTTCTATCAACAAGACCCTTGGGAATATGATGCTCTTTAAATGCTTTCTTGAATTCTCGCCCAAGTAATCTGGTGACCCCGTGGCCGCATGGACTTGAAATGCTCCCACCGGATTAAAGCTTCACCCCCTCGATTCTTTGAGCAACGAAACCTGCCTTAAGTTCTTCCGAGCAAGGCGGTGTGAAGATGGAAAACATGGCCTCTAGGGCCCCGATGAAAGCATCGGCCTCTAGGGGCTCCTCTCGCCTTGGTGAAGAGGGGTGGCCTCATTGCCCCGAATTTTTCATAGGACATGACCGCATTAGGCCCCTCCCCGAACATGGCCTTGATTGTGCACAGAGCTGCTGCAACCTTTGTGCAATTTGCTGCCGAGTCCGCAAAATTTGGCGCAATACTTCGTACGCGCCAGCCGATGAAAGCCTCTCGCGGGTGTCATGGGTGGAGGTGGGGGAAGAGGAGCATCCCCACCGCCTCCCGCACCCCGAGAGTTATTCTGTGTGTTATCCGACATCTGAAAAGTTGAACTTTCATTAGATACATATTCAAAGCTTGCTTAAAAGAATACAAGAAGAATATGCATACGAAAATTCAGACTTATAGAAAATTTTAGAATTCAGACAGCATCACAGTTCTGAGCAAATAAATCATAACTCTCTGTACAGAAGTCCAAAATTCATAAAATTTGGTCAGCATGTGTAGAATTTTATAAGCTTCAATTTTGGTATTCAACTCCAGATCAGATTCATCCTTTAAAGGGGTCGAAAAATTCAGTTTTCAAGGTTCTGTATAGCAGTTTGGACAGCAGCTAGTAGCTTACTAAAAATTCGATATTTCTTAAACTACACATGCAAAAATGCTAAATTTTGGTGAGCATGACTAATATAAAATTTCAAACAACTTTGGTAGTCATTGCAAAATCCAGAAATGACCATAACTTTCTCCATTTCATTTCTTAGGCAGATTGCTGCCGGGAAGGTGTTTTTCCACCATAATTACAGATTACAAAATTTGGTGGATCACCATTACATAGGGGGTCACTATGTAGCTTCTAGCTACACAAAAGAATACTCTAAGTCAGCCTAGCACCAAAATCCAACCAAAAGGGCTAACAAGAGTACATGTCAAGTTTTTCTACTACAACAACTAGGATCTAGGTCCTATGTACAAACTATGGAGAGTTTCCCCGCGACATGTAAGAATAGAGCACCAAGCTCCTCTAATCGAGTCCGGGAACGTCCCGAACCTCCTCTCGGGTCCACTCGCATCTCCATCTCGCTCATCATCGACAATAGCCGGTGGGTGGTGCACCGCCGGAGCATAACCACAACACCCTCCAAAGCCCGTACATCGAGCTCGAGGTCTCCAACCCGCTCTTGCAAATCTTGGATGTGCTCAAGGTGCACAAGCCTCTCGGCATCCCCGTCAACCACCTGAACCTCCGCAGCCCGCCGCCCCCCCGCAAGTCCGAGAATCCGCCGCAAGTGGTCACCTCGCTCAAACGTAAACCGGTGTGCCTCGCTCTTGGAGCCGCCGCATCCGATCCCGAAGGTCGCAACACCGCACACCGGGTGTACTTAACATACCGCTCGGTGTAAAGGCCGACAACCCGGGGAGATGTACCAAGTAGCTCCAGGTGAGACGACTAGCCAAGTCATCCGCGATAACCCGACGAAGGTTCCGTAGAGCGTACAAGGCCCTCAAGCACGTGCCCAAAGTCTCTACCGTGTCGTAGGGTGGCACAAGTCTCGAGAAGTGTGGCTATATTAGCCATCCCGGCTAGCCACAACGGATCGTTGGGGTCCGAGCTAGAGCCAACCCCAACGGTGTCCGAAGCATCTCCCCGGCACCGTGGGTGGAAAGAGCGTGGAGCACCATCAAGGCTGCCGACTCCACTGCCTCGACAGCGCGGAAACAGAGGAGCTCCATGCTCAAGTCCGCCCACTCGGGGGTGGCCGGGTGGGGGAGCACGGTCACTCGAACTCGCAGCTCGGTACACCCCACTCCTCGTACTCCACCCCCTCGTAGAAGGGAGGGGTGGTGTAGCCGACAAAGACTCAAGGCTCTACACGCAATGCGTGTGAAGCCCTCCCACCGCAAGCCGGGGGTGGCAAATGTGCCATCAGCGCCCACCGCAACAAACCCGGGGGCAGCCATCTATAAAATAATTACAAACATATGTTAGAACCCAAAAATATGAGTTTAACATGCAATATGGCAAAACTGGCAGTTCCGAACAAAAATTCATAACTGCAAAACCAGTACCCAAAAATTCCAAATTTTTTTTGTGAGCAACTCGACAAGTTTATAACTCACATTTTTGATATTCAAAGGTCGAACTAATTCAGATTGGAAAAGGGTGAAAAATGTTCATTTTCAGAGTGCTGTTGCCCAGAATTTCAGCAGGGCAGAGCTTCACTAAAAAGACCATAACTCAATACATGAGTACCCAATTACCATGAAATTTTTACAGCATGATCTATGCTAGATAATGAACATTTTTGCTGTAGATTCTCAGGTCAAATTCTGTTTGGAACTATAAGTAAAGATTCGAGTTTTTAGCCTAACTCAGAATTTTGACAGCATTTCAGCAAGACCTAGGCTAGTCATTTTGATCCTAACTTCAGTTTTAAACCTCCTAAAAACATGAGAAAATTCAGGGAGCAAACTTAACTAGGTGATGAACAATTTCCCTAAAGAACACCTAGCCAGAAATTTTCTAGATAATCCTTAGGAAGATTTGGACAGCAGCTAGTTAAATTTTGCTTAATCACATATCAAAGCATCAACCCAAAGCATGATTGGTCCTTAAGAAACACAACTTAATTAAAGACCAAAAGACCATGATTTAAGTTCATTTTTGGTTCAATAGCTTTTACATGATGCAGAAACGTCCTAACTTCCTCACAAAGCTTTTAAGCTTAAAAACCAAGTTAGTGCCGGTGGCGGTGGCATATATAAACGTCTCTCCCTATAATAACTAGTCGGAAGCTATTCGTTTCTTAATTACCGTGCCTAACAAACGTGGTTAGTGTACCTGCGGATAATCACGGATATTCAAGACCTTTTGTGCCGGCACTCACAAAAGCGTCCACATTCATTACCGTTCACTTATAGAAACGGTATCCATGCGTAAAGCCGCCGCATGGACGGCGTCCTATTTAAGACTCGACGCGACGTGAGTGCCCATTGGAATAGGCCTCACTCATCCCTCACGGACTTTCCCGTGGTACCATCACGTATGGCAAAACGTGACGAGACTCGTACGCGACGTGACACCCATTGGAATAGGTCTCACTAGTCCCTCACGGGACTTCCCCGTGGTACCACCACGTGTGGCAAAACGTGATTAGACGCGGACGCGACTTGGCACCCATTGGAATAGGTCCCACTAGTCCCTCACAGGACTTCCCTGTGGTACCACCACGTATGGCAAAACGTGATGAACTAGTATGGTTGTGCATGAAAGTAAGTTTTGACAGGAATAAAATGTGCTGGAAGTCAGACTAAATACACCATAATAATACTAGCCACCTGAAAGAACCCAAAAATTCCCTCTAGGGCCTCTCGGACTAGATTAAACCTTAACGTCCTATTCTTTTAGCAAGATTACTAATCTTGGCAAATTTTATTCCAAAAACAAGTTTGTTAAGGTATTTTAATTACTCTGGTGCATATCATCGCTCTGGTACCAGTTTGTGATAGAACCGCCCAAAATAATTCCGTATTATCGCCTAAGCCGGTCCACATGGCCATTAAGCAATAATAAAGAATTATTAAGTCGCTTCCGCCGGGTAAAGCCCGGTAAATCACATACAACAGGATCGCTGATATGCGCTAAGCCCACACGAAGGCGGGACCAGAGTACAACATTACATTACATAAAAGGTTCACAAGTTTAACAATATTACAAACCAGGGTTTTGGTACATAAAAGTAAACATGGTTCAGAGTTTAAACAACGGAATATAAACTAGCGCATGATACACACGGGAGGCCATCCATGCATATCACTCCTCATCATCGTTTTCCCATTCAAGCTCCCAACCATCCGGGATAGAACCGAGGCCGATGGTATTACTCGAAAACAACAAATTAAGCATGGCCGAGTACTAAGACTCAGCAAGACTTACCCGACAAAAATAAAGTAAGACTAGACATGCAAGGCTTTTTGGCTTGTGGGTTTGTTTTGCCAAAAGCGACTAAGAGTGGATCCTTATTTTCAAGTTTAGCTCATATTCTAGTATGTTAATCGGTCTAGGTGAGCACCGTACTAAACAAGCTTGTTGTGCAAACAATATTAAACAAGGAGCAATATTAATCCAAAATGTTCCATAAATAAACATGGGGTAGCCGGTGGTCAAGCCGACTCGGATAACGGCGAGTGACCGACGATCGATCGATTTATATCCTTGCAAGGTAAACCCAAGATACACGGAGGAAGTAGACCCCAAGAATTCAAATAAAAGCAAATGCGGTGGTCTACCCCGACCGGGCGGTTCCCAACATCCCACGAGTTTGGGATCGTACGCTACAAACTTTGGTACACGGTTATCCGGAGGGTCTAACCCGACCGGTCGGACTCACACACTATACCACGGGTAGCTAGCCCGAGACACATCCCAAGCGGGTAGCTAGAAAGATCCCGCCCCCGGTTCGAAGGTACTAGGCTTACCGGTCCCATTCCCGCAAGTACTTGGTACGTTCAATAGCTTAGGACCAAGCACCATGCTACTCGGTCGAGACCGAACCCATTGCTCTTACCACATGAGCGAGTCAATTTAACCAACTTATGATTCCAACATAAGCATCCTATATCTCGCGAGCAATGAGTCATTACTCGACTTCTACCGTGATCCTAGAGCATGGCACTAGCGTTCCTAACATACTAGTAAAAGAGTATAGGAGTCCTAAGGATCATGCAACTAGGTTTCAAAACAACTCCTGAAACTTAAATGCACAAATAAAGCATTAAAGTACTGAAAAGTAACGGACATGAGTTTAATTTAAAACATGGGTTAGATGAAACCGGTGCTTGCCTTCCTCAGACTCGGTTCCTACACTAGCCTTTGGCTCTTCTGGACTTTGGTCCAGGTCTCGCTGCACACCAATCTGGTTCGGGTCTCCACTAGCCGCTCCCTCCTCCCTCCCGGGTGAGCGTGTACGTCCCGTCGGGGAGATCTACACGTGTACATGCACATGCATTAGATTAAAGTTAATCTTGATGGTGATTGTGTGCACATCTAAGCAATTTAAGTTACTTAACTTCACCAAACAGCAAGGGGTGTGCTTAATTTAATAAAAACAGAAACAAACATGATTTTTACCATTTAGCACATTAAATTTCCAATGCTTTCTTTAATTATTTACAACAAGCCTTTCCACCATAAATCCAAATTAAATCAAAAACACTTCCAACGATCCTAAACTTTTGCACACAGCAACATATGCTTAGTTTAAGCTCTCACACCAGAATTTGGCCTAAGATCATTTATAAATTAATTTATACGAAAAAGACAAATTGCAGCCTAGTAAATCAACATTAATTCATATAAAAAGATTTAATAAACTTTTTGATCTCAACTTTCTCCTACAGGTCAAGTATGCCAAAAATGAGTTTCTGACCAAGGCATGGTTGCAAATTCAATTTATTTTTCAGATTTTGAATTTAAGCTCCTACACAAGATTAAATCCAAAACACCTAGTAAACAATTCCCTAAAATCACATCCATCACACCAGGGGTACTACTCATCAAGTCAAAGCCCTAGGGTGCACTTGTGCGCAAAGAAAAGTTCATTAAAGGTGCTATAAAAAGCATCAAACTTATTCTAGCATAAAGCTTAAATAAATCATAACTGCAAATATATACATCAAAACCATGCAAAATTTTGCCACAGATCTAGACATGATATAAAGAGCAACATATCCAAAATTCAAGTTCCTAGCATGTGTATATTTTAAATCACACCAAAAACACTCCAAACTGAGTTTGAATTTTTAATTCAAAAACTGTGCAGAAAAACCCTATACATGTTTTCTAGAAAAGGTAGATTTCTTCACCACGAACCCAACAAAATTGGTTTTGCATTTTTCTTATTGTTCTACGATTTTTAATGATTTTTCGAAGTTTTAGCCGAAACCCTAATAACACCTTTACAACCGGTCCCTGGTACTTTTCAGAAACGACCCTAGAAAGACTCCAATCACCGCAATGTGGTCCTTGTGACCTACCCTCACCGGCGGCAGCCAAAATTGGCGGCCGGCGGCGGCCGGCGGCGGCCGGTCTTGGCCGGGGCGCGGTCCCCGGGGCCGCCCGTGCCTAACCCGCGCGGGAGGGGCCTCGGCGGCCGGCGGCGGGGCCGGCGGCGGCGCCGGCGCGGTGCGCCCGCCGCGGCTCGGCGCCGTGTGCCGGCGGTGGCCACGCGCGGCGTTGGAGGTTGCGGTTGGTCTCGGTGGAGGAGTAGGAGAGGTAGGGCAGCCTTGGTTTCGTGCGGGAGGGGGTGCTCGTGGCAGAACGCGCGCGGCGGGCAATGGAGCGGCGGCGACGCTCTGCGTGCTCGGGAAGCACGGCGCACCCGCACGAGGCGAGACCGGCGAGAGGGGCGAGGACGGGCTGTCCCGGGCACGGCCACATGGCCTCTAGCGCGCGGCTCGGCCGGTGCCGCCCTCGCATGCGCGGCACGCGCGCGCGGCACGCGTGAGCGTGCGCGCATGGCCGTGCCGCCCGCGTGCGCGATTTTGCGTGGGCGCGGCGCACGGTTGGAGGCGAGGCGAAGGGTCCACCGCAGTGCTCCGGGTCCACGGGCCGACGTCGCCCGGGCTTCCGTACGCCGGATCGGCCCGCACTCGCCACGTGGACGGCCGGCGGACCGGGAACGCGCGCACCGGCCGCACGCCGAGCGCGGCGCCCGTGCGTCCGTGCCCGTTTTCAATTCCCCGTACCCGTTTTCGAAAATGCCTAACTTCAAAAATCGTCAACTAAGTGAAAAATCTCCCAAAAGCAAAGTTGTAGAGGAGTTGTAGATCTACAACTTTCCCGAAGGGCGACATATGTTTTGATCAATGGTTTGCCCGGGAACACCAACCGAAGTTGCGGATTTTCCACGGCTCGCCATCGTTCACAGCGCAGATAAACTCGATTTTTGGCCAATTTGCGCTCAAAATTGGAATGTCCGCCAATTATGAAAAATGTGTTCCCGTAAATAACGAACAACTTTCGTATTGGCCGATTTTGAACTTCTATAGTGAAATTTGGAGAACGCGCAAGAAAACCATTTCAGCCCTTAAAGTAGATCTAGGGTTTGACCATGATTAGAGATTTTGACCGAAGTCTTTTGTGCAAAAGTGTGCTCGATCACGTCAAACATGCTTAGGAGGTAATTAACCTTGATTAATTCATATAATTAATGTCATTAGCGCAACAAAACATCCGAGATGTTACATTTCTCCCCGGATTTCTTTGAGGGAAACATGGATGGATGTCTAGTGCATCTTTGTGATTGATCTTGTGCCCTCAAACGCCGGGAAACCACTCGATTCAAGGATTTTCGTTCGGTGCTCTAGCTTTTGGTGGTGTTCAAAGGATCTGCGATTCCCGATGATTTAGGGAGTTAGGAGACGAAATTTTTGGGGTATAGCATCCTTGGTTGACGCTTTACATGTCCCCAAACTCTTGTCTCAATAGCTACTATCGTTAGGGAGATCCGGTGATGGGTTGGGAGTGTTGACTTTCGGGGTCGAGCGTTTTCGTTCGGTTCGTGCTTGGCGGACGGTCCGCGAGGGGGGCGGACGGTCCGCGTGTACGGTGTTCTTCGCGTGTTCTTCGTGTTCTTGCTCGGCTTTGCTTTCGATCCGATTTGGTTTTGGTTTTTCGTTGCGGCCGGTTTGCGGACGGTCCGAGCTTCGGTAGCGGACGGTCCGTGGCCCGCGCGGATGGTACGCCGGTCTTCGCGGACGGTCCGTTTTTCACGGGTCGGTTACGGTGGTTCTGTTCGCTTTAACGGACGGTCCGCGGCTCGGGCGGACAGTCCGCGGCAAGGGTGCGGACGGTCCGCGGTACCCCTGCCGGACGGTCCGCGCGGCCATCACGGACGCGCCGCCCCGCCCGGCCGGGACGGTCCGCCGTAGCCCGGTCGCTTCGCTCTTTGATTCGATTCCTCCCTTTCTTCTTTCGTGCTTCCGCGTGTGCTTCAAGGAATTGTTCCTAAGGCTAGAGGTTGATCCATAACCTCGTGGTCTTGGCGATTGGTGCGTGATTCGATCCATCGCTTGTGTGTGACCGGGATTTGACTAGGGCATAGGCCGGGTTCTTTGGGAAGAATTTTTACCGCTCCTATTCACTCCCCCCCCTCTCTAGTCGCCATCGATCCTTCACTTAACATACTTAACATGCCATTACTTATAGCCTCAAAAATATATACTAAGTCCTCAAATTTGCTATAAGTAACCTAACATGTCCATGGTATGTTAACTTGTGGTGTGGCATGTTAGCTTGGGCTCGGTATGTTAACATGTGATAACATCCATGGGACCTAGAAATGCCTACAAAGACAAGCTAGACAATGTGGTTAGTCCCATTACTTGTGTTAGCATGAATCACCAAAATTAACTCGAACAAATGGCAAATGAGGCCATGTTCGCCACAAGTTCGAAAGCTTAGCCCACGAGAGCCACAAAACGGGGGCCCAAATCCCATGCTCTTACCACATGAGCAATCCATTTATAAAGATCTTATGATTCCAACATAAGAGCCTAATATCACGAGTGACGGACATCACTCGACTTCTACCGAGTCCTATAGCATAGCTGCTATCGACCTAGCATACTAGTATAAGAGCATAGGTACCTTGGGATCATGCATCTAGGGTTTCAATTCAGCTCCTGAAATGTAAATGCACAATCATAGTAAAGATAATTGCATAGTTCTGAAAGAGAGGTTAATGAACCGGGGCTTGCCTTCGCTGGAAAGGTCGGCCTTGGGCCCTTCTGGACTTTGGTCCAAGTCTTGAGCTACGTCGACGTGCTGCTGCTCACCGTCAACACCTTCATCTCCTCCTTCCGGCACGAGCATATATCTACCGTCGGGGAGATCTACACGAGGATGCAAATGCAAGATTTAGTTGATGATTTTTAATTTAATTAATTACAAACAACAAATGACAACCATGGGATGCATGGTTGACCACATTCACCTAGATAAGAAATACATTCAGCATACTCATCCAAAAAGGAACAATATGTGGTTCTTTATTATTTATTCTTTTTAATAGTGACTGTGTACACATTTATGTAATTAAATTAATTTAAATTTCACAAAACAGCAAGGGGTCAGTCTTGAGCTTTTTAAAATGATTTACATCACTTACATAGGGTCATTAGGGGTGTGGTTGGTGATTTTTCCAATTTTCTTTACTATTAAGCTTTAATGACCTCCATTGCTTTTATTCATAAAATAAAGTAATAAAATTCAGTGGAGTGTTTTATGAAGCACTACAAACCTAAATAAAGCCACTGCACACACATGCACACTTAGAATAGCTATGAAATTACTTATACCGAAAATAACAAAAGCTAGCTACTAAAGCAAGGTAAATGCATACAAAAATAAATAAGCAACCAAAGGGTCCCAACTTTCTCACACATGGCCTTTGGTCCAAAACTAAGCTAGGCATGCAACATGTACACGTAGAGTTACTGTATATCTTGAGCTATGCATTTACGAGAAAAACAAGGATATTTTAAGAATAAATATTTCTTGCAAAAATAAAATTGTGATTAATTCACCAGAGGTGCATTTAAGCATAACAAGATCACATGCAGAAGTTGAGCACACAAATCTCTTTATTTTTGGCTACGAAAATCATTTGGACAGATTCTGCATAAATACAAAACAATTCTTAAAAAACATTTATAGCATAACTTTGTGAAATTTTTGGTATTGTAGCTAGGCATGGCATAACACACAGCATATCAAAAATTTGGCTACAGAGCACTTGTAGATTTTGAGATACAACAAATCTAAGTTTATCAGTTTTCTATTTTTCTTGAAAAACTATCAGGAAATACTATGGTCATACTTTACAAAAGTTGTAGGGTTTTTAACAAGGAGTACAAAAAATTAGTTTTACATTTTTCTGAATTTTGTACAATTTTCTACGGATTTACAAGATTTAGCAAATGACCAAACACTATTGAAGATACTTCTTACAAGCAGGTCTCCGGAAAGAATCTGGGATTCACAGATATGCCCTCGAGGCAACTTTCCTCACACCTATGCCCTTGGCGGCGGCGGTGAGGGGTGGGTGGAGGTGGCCAACAAGCGGCACGTGCTCGCGACTAAACGCACCTAGAACCGATTGGTAGCCGGGGTCGACGTCGGAAGTGCTCCATTGAGCTCCGGTGGTGAGTCCACGGCGGCGCGTCCGCCTTGGCCCAAATTCCAGTGAGGCGGCGTGTTCCAGGCAATGCACGAAGGCTCAAGCTTCGGGGGGTCCTAGGGGAGACTCTAAGGCGCTAGGACGGCTCTGGCGGCGAACGGGGCTCGGCTCGGCGGGCCAATGGTGGGGCGACGGCGAGCTCAGGGTGGCGGAGAAGGGCGGCGCATGTGAGGGCAGGCTTGGCGACATTAAATACATGGCTCACCGCTTCTGTTTGAAGTCCAGGTGCCCGTCAAGGGGGGCCCTGACCACAGCAGCAACGCAAGACGGCGGCCGGCAGGAGACGTGGGCGGGGTCCGGCGGTGAGCACGCAGACACGCGACACGCGCGGGGTGCGCGGGCTCCAAAGCTTGCTCGGGATGCGCGCGGCCTCGGGGAATGCGGGGTCTCGAGATGTGCGGGCCGGCGGGGCCCGGATGTCGAGAGTGGCGGGCGCCACGCGGCACGCCGCATGCACGCGGGGCGCGCCGACGCATTCTGGCCGGCGCGACGTCGCTCGTGCTAACTCATCTGCCCCTGTTTGACTGCACTTAACTCCAAAATTTTGAACTAAAGTGTACCAAGAGCAAATAAGCAAAGGTGTAGATCAAGCTACCCTCTACAACTTCTAGAAAGGCTCATAGGGGTTTTGAGCAACAGATTTTGCATAAACTACATGCCAAGTCTACAGTTTTCTTAGTGCCGATGAATAGTGATTGAAGGCGTTGACCAAGCTTTTTCACCCTTTTCCACTCAAAATTTGAAATGCCACCCGAAAGCAAAGTTGTGTCCCTCGAAAAACTGGACAACTTTTATATTGGGAGAAACCAAAGTGTTTAGGTGAAATTTGGAGAATGTGGCAAAAGTTCCGGAGAGAGTTCAAAGACATAGGGGTTTGACCGGGGTTTTGACCAAGGGTTGACCACAAGTGGGTGTTGACTTGATCAAGAGGGTCATTAGGGATTGTTGACTCGGTTTTGAGGTGATGACCCAGGTTGACCATGGTTTGACCAATGTTAGCAGGTTTGACCCAGTTGATTCGGTCATTAAAAACCTGGGGCGTCATAGACTCGGATGCGGCTTGGCCTCGGGCTCCTGTGTCGTAGCACTGGGAGACACTGTTAGGCATCGCGAGCATCTGCACGTGGCGGTGCATGACGACATCACGTGCGCGCTGAGACGGCGGCCATATGCTCAACGACGGGATGGCGTAAAGAAGAGGAAGGAGAGAGTTTTCACGAACAAACGACAGGAATCAACGAAGTAGACGGTAGTGGTTTGCATGGAAAGAAAATTTCATTGGATGGTACTCAGGAGTTTTTCAAAACTTCGATTGTACATAGGGAACAAGTAATTTTTATAATGGTACATAGGTAAAAACCTCAAGTCGAAAAGCAACCACCATGGACCACGGCGGTAGATCCAACTGCCGTGGACTACGGCGGTTGGTGGCGGATGCCGCACTTATATAAAGGGTGATGGCACCAGCCATCCTGCCCGACCCTACCGCCAAATTCCTCTCCCCATGGGCTGCTCCTCTCTCTTAGGTAAGTTTCCTCTATTTATTTATTATATGTAATTAGTTAAATTAGTTTAGAATAGTGTAATTACTTAAATTAGTTATGATTTCGTTTAACTAGAGATGTCTATTGCTGCCGCCGGAGGCGGTGAGGATGGTAATGGTGGTGGTGATCCGAAGGGGAAAACACAAATGTGGCACTTGATCTGAAGAAATTGAGCGAGCTTGAAATAGGCATGCTTCGATATATGCAAGGAAAAACTGCAGATGCCATTGCAAGAAGAGAGGAACCTCCTTGGGATGCTTTTTATGCTCCACTAGACATGCTTCATTATTTGCAAAGAAAAACTACATATGCCATTGCAAGAGGAGAGGAACCTCTTTATGGTGGTCTTTATGCTCCGTGTGGTCTTTATGCTCCACCAGCAGACCCGTGTGTTGCTAATCCACCAGCTAAAAAGGGCACAAGGAAACATAAACCTTCGTCGTCACATCGCAAGAATGGCTGAAGTTTGTCATTTTTAAGATGTTGTAATCTTTCCTGAAGTGCTGTAATATTTGAAATGGATCCTGTTCTGATTGTGTTGTAATAATCAAACCAGCAGTCCTTAATTTCCCTTGTTTATTTTTCTACTAGATTTAATAAAGTGTTATCAAAAAATTAAAATGATCCTAACCGCCGTGGGCCACGGCGGTTCGGGTGTAAACACCGTGGCGTACGGCGGCTGCGGCTAACCGCCATACGCCACAACGGTTGATGTTTATTTTTGATAAATTTCAAAATGGTCGTTAAATTTGCAAAATGATTATATATATAGGGTTATACTAAAATGCACCCAGGTGCATTCTGTATAGCAAATGCACAGACCCTGCGGTTGCAACTTCGCAGCTGAACCAATTGCAACTTGATGGACCAATTGCAACTCGACGCGAACCAATTACAACTTGACGGACCAGTTGCAACTCAACGCGAACCAATTACAACTAGACCCAGCCGAGCTGCAACTAGACGCGAACGAATTGCAACAAAGAGATTAACTGATTGCAACTGTGACACTACACTAATTGCAACTCGATGGAACTACGAATCTGACTCTGTTGCAATTGGACACGAACCAATTGCAACTAGACTCCTAGTTGCAACCCGACGTGAACAAATAGCAACCAGAATGAGCCCCAGTTGCAACTGGATAAGTCCTAGTTGCAACAAGGGTGGGTGCATTCTCTATACAGAATGCACCCAGGTGCACTATAGCAAAACAGAATGTTAGGAGTGTGTGTATATATATATAGTGTATATTCAGCGGGCTGGGTCTTAAATATTATTCAACACTCCTAAAGGAACAATAGTCTTCCGTCCAAAGCTGTTAAAATCTCACAACTGTAATTAGTTCTAATTTTTACTCCTTTGGTCACCTGGAGGCATGTACTTCAATGGAATGCAATCAATTAGCTTAATCAACTCGTGCATGCATGCACAGCCCATTAAATTAATTAGGAATTCAAGTCCCAACACTATAAAGTTACACAATATGCATGTCTTTCCTTCATTTGTCTCTCCTTCTCTTGCTTCATTTTTTCTCATCACTTGAGCACTCTAATCGGTGTAGAGGAAACAACCGGTGGTGGCAGTGGCCAGCACCAGCGGTGGAGGTGTTCCCACATAACTAACCCGACAACGAAGGCTCCAATAGGTGGGGAGCAGCAGCACAGGATCTTCATCATCTCCTATTCGTTCATGGAGGTAATTTGGATCCAATTTTTCTATTAAAAAATTTGTGTTTTTACCATGGAGTTGAGATTTTGTCCTGATCCATGTGCTAGGCGTCCATGGAAGGAGGCCAGGAAACATTGGACGGGGTAACACAAAGCTCGAGCACATGATCAACTTCCTCCCTGACTACTTGTGGGCATCCTACTACCCGCAATGGCGGCACGAACCAGCCTTGTGATACAATCCCCTCCATAAGAGAAATTGAATACTGTGGGAGCTATGAAAAATATTTCTTTAGGTTATTTTGCATGAAGATTACTTCTTCATGCCTGAAAAGTTAAAAAATACTTCTTCATGTGTGAAAACTTTTATTATGAGGTATTCAAATTAAGATTGTGCTCATATAATAGTTACTACTTGTAGGCATGTTTTTATTTCCTTGCTTGTTGATTGAAAACATGGATTTTTCTTTTTATGGTTGTCATCCGAAAATGGTTTTATATTCTTCAGACTAGACATAATATGGTTTCTCGGATGCTATTTTCATTTACAAATTACATCCAGGGTCAAGAAATTACTCCTCTTGTTATACTTTGATTTCTTGCCATTTAGAAAATATGAATGGAGTTATTGTCCACCTACGTACAAGGAATAATGATTTTGTTGACTGGAGGAGTAATTTTGTATAACTACAAGTATTATTCCAGAACAAATTCTATTTTAGAGACTAGTGGAGTAATCTTGTAGGACTAATTTTCTATATGGGGTTACAGATTCGAACACAAATTTTGAACACATAGACGATGAATACTTTTTTTACAGAAGAAAGATGTAATCTTGAAGAAATAGGAATAACTTTTCATAATTTGGTTTATATAAAAGAAGAATAATTAGCCATGCCTACTTGCATAATTATTGCTTCCTAAAATCTTTCTCGCCACACTCAATTCTTTCAGCATAAAAGAATGTATGTCAATGTTAAATCATATCCTGAAAATTCTCTCGCGCATTGTAATTACTTGATTGAACGCACGGGCGGATCCCCTAGCGTTGCTGGCATGTTGACGACTGGATGTATGGACGCATGGTTGTTGCAGGTAGTGAGAAATAAAAAAGCCAAGCCCATCTTTTGACGGTCACTGAAGGGTTGTTCCTTGCTTGCGTTTTTGTGTTATGCAACAACCATGCATCAACCAAGTCATTTCTCAGGAATGAAAAGGAGTAAATATGTGTTAATCGTGACTCGTGGTGTAGACCGTTCTGAAAATTACACACACATTCTTTACTAGCTTTTAAATTGGTTTAGTGAGGTTTACTACCTTTTGATAAAAGGTAGTAGGTAAGCTATCAAGATGGGGCTCGCTAGAGGTCATACAGTGCGCCACAAGTGTTGATGGTCGTGAATCCTCATCAAATAGGTACTCGATGGTCAACATAGCTGGCATGTGATCAAATGGAGTAATTTTGCTACTTGGAGATCAAATGGAGTAATCATTGCTTGGTGCGCTCGCAGGAGCTTAGGCCAATGCATTTTATATTAGAAAATAAAGATGTAATTTGTCAGCCCAAGGAGGATTAATAAGTAATCTTATCAAGTAATAATAATTTGACCGATTACACTTATATAGACAAAGAGAGTAATAGTTCATACAAATGAGAAATAATTTCAAAACACTGCAGGACCCAACGTTCCATGCAAGGTTAATTAGCACCTATCCAAACACATGTGTTGACGGATAAAAGACGTATCCCTCTACGATCCGCAAGCGTACGGACCCCACACCTTTTTCACCACGGGATTCCCAAGGTTCTTGTCAATCCGCGGAGCAAGGGGATTACAAGCGTTCGATCTACAACGACGCACTAGCTACTAAAACCCTAACTAATATTATACTAGAAAACAACTAAACTACACTAGAGAGAATGATTAAGATATCAAGATAAAAGACACTCGCCCACGGGTCTACGATACTAGAGCATGCAATCACTTAAAGACATGAAAACTAATCTAATCTATCGGGCTTGTGACCACGGTTTCGCCCTTTCCCTCCTTCCGTACTGTCACTACGCGAAGGTATTCATGACTAGACCTTTGATGGACACAGCGTATTGAATGGATCCAAGGAAGCATTGGAGCTCTACTCCCTTTACGGCATGGTAGCTAACCTTAAGCATTAAAGTATATTCAACACAAGATGATAGATAGATAATCCGACAAAGTGCGATTACATCTCAAGATCGATTACAACCCATGGACGAATGAGAAGATTACCCCATCAAGGTGCTGATCATGGCACCGTTGATCATGGTTTCCCTTCCGCCGGTGTCTTCCTTCTTCTCCACGAGAGGGTGCTTCCTTCGAGGTGGTTGATCTCCCTCCGGAGATCCTCCTCCTCTCTCTCTAGCTTGTGGATGGCCTTCTGGTGCGAATGACTCCTCTTCTCAGTGTTGGCGGCGCCTCGGGGCTTTTAGGGTTGAAGCCTCCTTCGAGGGCAAGGAAAACGGGACCGAACTGGCGCCAGAACTGGGCTGGGCCGGCCGGCCCGGGCCGACCGGCCCGGGCCCAGTTCGGCCCGGTTCGGTCGCCCCTTTTGCTTCGTGGGTTTTTATGCATTTACGTACTTTGCCCCCTCCACTTGCATGATTTTGATGATGTTATCCTCACGTCCAAGATGGAGGTTCTCTTCGCATGAAGTTCGATCTTTTACGCTTCCATCCTCGGGGTGTTCCTCGTAGCACTTCGGTCCTTGCCACCTTTGGAAGTGATTTCATCAAGCTCATGAACACGAACAAGACTCCTTAAATGCTCCTTTGAACTTGTTGCGAATCCGTCCTTTATGTCCATGTTTTCCTACATAAACACAACACTTCCAAATGCATGCACAAAGATGAACTTGTTATATGATTAGTGTGCCTAGTGGCGGGTTAGTTCCATAATCAAATCCAAACCAAAGTGTAATGAACATGCTAGGTGTACCAAAATACACCGTCAACATCTCCCCCACGCTTAGCTCTTGCTCGTCCTCGAGCAAGTACTCGTAAAGGAACTTCGTCCAAGGTGTTGTAATCATATACCACTTATCCTTCTTCACAAGTTAGTCAATCTCTTCATCTTTAATACATAAACACAAAGTAATGATAATCAAACATAAACATGGGCGTTTAGAATTTTTACCACGTCAAGTTTTACCCCACAACTCAAACCCTTCACTCGAAGCTTCCAATCTCAACCATGCTTACTTCTTTGCTTCCATCGGAGGGTTTTTATGATTTTCAAAACAAAAATTTCCTGCAACAAGTATTAGACAAAAACCTTTCTCCAAGCTCTCTCACTCATATGAAGTGGCTATCCTAACCAAGTTTTATAAAACTCTCACCTCCCATTAATCTCTCATATATCATGTAAAGTGGAGCTATAGGTAGGGCTAGCGCAATCAACACAAATGTTGTCAAACTAAGAACTTCCTCTAATGGTTGTCTACCTTTCAAAGCCAATGATCATGAGAATAAATCATATGTAGGGATATCAAGGATGAGAAGATTTAGAATGGTGGACATGTGCAAGGGCAAAAGAAAATTGTCGGATTGCACATGGTTGGAAAAAGAGTGAAAGTTTCGTCTCTTAACAACGTGACATCCTTCCTTACACTTTATTTTTCTTTTCTTTCACTTGATTCATCCCTCTCATATCTTTATTGCTACCTCATCTTTCTCTTTTTCTTCTTTCATTCACATATAAATTTTTTTCTTTCTTTCTTTCTTTCTTTCTTTTCCATACACATACTTTTTCTCTTTATTTTTCTCTCTCTTGACAACTTTTCAAAGCTTTCAATTCTCTCTTTCCTTGCATGCATACAATCTGAAATTTTAAATAAATCATGCTAGAGACGAGACGAAACTTTGAAAGTAGGTTGTGTTCAAGGAATGCAATGTACAAAAGAGATGTATAGGGTTGGGTATGGAATTCGGCGATGTACATGACTTCCATTGTGAAAGTCACGTAACCGAATATATGACGAGGCTAGCAACAAAAGATAAGCACACGAACATGATCATTGCTCGAAATTAAAACTTACCAAGAGAGAAGGATCCTAGCTCAACTCATCGTGCTAATCACACTTATGGTGGAGCAAAAAATAAATTGGCTTTGTATAGGATTTTTTTCTTACTCTCAACTTGGAAAAAGAGGTCTTGCTAACCTTTATTACAAGGGTTTTAAGGTAATTTTCAGAACTGAAATCCTCCAACTTTTAGCATTGAACAAAGCACAACTAACATGTGAAGCTCAAGATCGAAGTGCGGTATGGGTACTTTAAGTAGTAGCAATTCCACTAAGCACCACGGTAAACGTTTTTCAAACCACATACTTATGTTCATATATCAAGAATCAAAGATAAACAAACAAGTGAATAAAGATAAGCAATACATAAAACACAAAGATATATAAAGACTCTTTTTATTTGATTTTCTTTGACTCAACACTAATTTAAGGCACTTGCAAAAATTTTAAAACACACTCAAAAACTAAAGACTCATTAAAACACTAAGACTCATTAAAACGCTAAGACTCTCACACGAAGAAAAAACCGAACCTAAACTTGAAGTTCAAAAGCTAAGGCTAGCGAGCTAGCTCTCCCCCACGCTTAAAACATACGGCGTTCTCGTCGTATCTTACAAAAATCCTAAGGGGAAAACTAGACCTAGTGGTACTTCAAGCAAGTATTGCACCACTTGCCTCTCATGTTTCCAACCATGCCAAAAAGTTTGTGCACGTTACGGTTTAGGAACTTGTAGTCGTCTTCGACTACGTGCTCCAAGTCCTCCATACGCTGCTTCATCGCTTCCATGGCTTGGAGACATTCATCGGCCGACGTGTAGAGATCCCCGATGGATTGACGACAAGTTCCACAACACATCGGACGTAATCCGAAGGGGTCTTCATCTCCATAGTATCCACCGTCGTCACCACCATCGTCGCCACCTCCATTGTCGTTGCCGCTCTCGTTGCCATCGTTACTGTCGCCGTTGGGGCCTTCGGGAGTCCTCTCTTTGGGCTGCTCATCCCAATCATCATCATCTCTCCCGGCGGCCGCCCACGAGCTCGGGCTACGATCGTCGGAGTTGTCGCTACCCCCATAATCCTTAGGCTCTGGCGACGCCTCCTTGTACTCTTTGCGCTTGATGCCTTGGATGTGTGCCGACCTTCGAACGGGTGTAGGGACCTTCTCTCCTTCGACGGGGTTGCGAGATGCAAGAGCTCCGGTTGGGACATGCCCTCCGCAACGGATGCGTGCGGTCCTCTTGACGGGTAGCTTGAGCTCGCATCGCCTCCTCCATCGATGACTTCTTGGCTTCTAGATTCAACTCTAAGCTCCTTGGGGGCACAATGGCTGCTACAAGGGTGCAAAATATTGCTTGAAAGGTTTGATCCTCGAGCTCCCAATTCGGCCAAATAAATAGTCCTGAGAGAAAAGCCCTGGGAACCTTATTTTCCTTTTTTACACTTCCCTTAAAATTTTCTCGACCAAACAAGGAAGTCAAAAAGGAGCAATTCGGGCGAAATTCGGCGTCATCGGCCGCCGGAACCCCTCGGGCCGAGCGGCTCGGGCCGGCCGGCCCACCCCTGTCTCGGGGGCCGGGCCGGTCCGCTTTTTGCACACCGCCCTATTTTTTCTTCCTTAGCCCATGGGAAAAAGTTGGCCCGTAAATCTTCGCGAAAAACTCCTAGAAAACTAAAAGAAAAACTATTTACAGAAATTCATGCCTTGTTTTTCGTCCTAGGCGGGACGTTCGGGCTCTTCCTCCATGGTGAAGACATCAACATGGTGAAGGGGCACGACGTCGGGTTCGTAGTAAACCTTAAGCCGCTGCATTCACCACAAATTGATCGCCGTTTATATCCATAATGGTTACCGCTCCGTTGGAGAACACCGAATGCACAATATAAGGTTCGTCCCACTTGCTTTGCAATTTCCCCTTTCCGAAGGTTTTAAACCTCGAATTGTAGAGGACGACCTTATCTCCTTCTTTAAATTCTTTTTTCTTCAATCTTTTATCATACCACCTTTTGATTCTCTCCTTGTATATGCTTGCACTTTCATATGCTTTCAACCTCAACTCCTCTAGCTCGCTTATTTGGATTCTTCGTTTCGCCACCGCGGCATCGAGATCGAGGTTCATCTCTTTAATTGCCCAATAGGCTTTATGTTCCAACTCGATCGGAAGGTGGCAAGCTTTTCCATAGACAAATTGATAAGGGGTCATACTTATCGGTGTTTTAAACGCCGTTCGATAAGCCCATAAAGCTCCGTCTAATTTCTTTGACCAATCCTTGCCTCCCTTCTCTATGGTTTTGTTGAGGATGCTTTTTAATTGCCTATTTGACGTTTCCGCTTGTCCGTTGATTTGTGGGTGATAGGCCGTAGAGACCCTATGCTCAATTCCCAACTTGGACAAGCACTTTTTAAAATTCTTCTCAGTGAAGTGAGTTCCTCCATCACTTATCAAGATTCTCGGTGTACCTAAACGGGGAAAAATCACGTTCTTGATCATAGTAATGGACTCCTCCGTGGAAGTTTTACGACATGGTATTGCCTCTACCCACTTGGATACATAATCAACCATGACTAGGATATACTCAAATCCAAATGATTTTTTAAAAGGCCCCATGAAGTCTATACCCCATACATCGAATATGTTGATTTGTAAGTTGTATTTCAAAGGCATAGAATTTCTTTGAGAGATGTTTCCGGTTCTTTGGCATTCGGGGCATGATGCAACATATCTTTTAGTATCTTCATGCATCTCCGGCCAATAGAATCCGCTCGACCATACCTTTGCTTGGGTTCGAAAATGGCTATAATGTCCACCGTACTCCGCCGAGTGACACTTTCTCAAAACCTCTACCTTTTCTTCTCTTGGCACACATCTTCTCATTACTCCATCATTGCCAAGTTTGAAGAGGTATGGTGCATCCCAAAAATATTTCCTACTTTCGGAGATTATCTTCTTTTGAGTGTTTTTATCTAGATGGTCGAGAGGCATTTTTCGAATTGCTCGAATGATATCGATCATCCATGTGTCTTTATCAAGCACTCTATAGAGGTGGTCATCTCTCATCTTATCTTCTATGGGCTCTTTATCATCTTGTCCACGATTCATCCTAGACAAATGATCGGCCACAACATTTTCCACCCCCTTTTTATCACGAATTTCAACATCAAACTCTTGGAGAAGAAGGATCCAACGAATCAAACGTGGTTTAGCTTCCTTCTTAGCCAAGAGATACTTGATGGCTGCGTGATCGGTGTAAACAATGACCTTCGAGTTCACGATGTAAGATCTGAATTTTTCGAAAGCGAATACCACCGCTAGCAACTCCTTTTCCGTAGTGGCGTAATTTAATTGTGCCCCACTAAGAGTTTTGCTAGCATAGTAAACGGTGTGAACTCGGCCTTCCTTTCTTTGACCCAAGACCGCACCTACGGCGTAGTCACTTGCGTCACACATGATCTCGAAAGGTTGGCTCCAATCCGGAGGTTGGATGATGGGAGCACTCACCAACGCATTTTTCAAGGTCCGGAATGCCGCTAGACACTTCTCATCAAAGTCGAAAGCCACATCCTTTTGAAAGAGATGTGTTAAAGGCTTAGTGATCTTCGAGAAGTCCTTAATAAATCTTCTATAGAATCCGACATGGCCTAGAAAGCTCCTTAAGGACTTAACATCCGTAGGAGGTGGGAGTTGCTCAACCGTCTCTACCTTAGCCTTGTCCACTTCAATTCCTCTCTCGGATATGACATGTCCGAGCACTATGCCTTGCTTGACCATGAAGTGGCACTTTTCCCAATTTAACACCAAATCTACCTCCGGACACCTCGTAAGGACCTTTTCTAAGTTTGCTAAGAAATCCATGAACGTCTTCCCATAAACGGAAAAATCATCCATAAACACTTCAACAATTCCTTCGATGAATTCCGAAAATACGGCCATCATGCAACGTTGAAAAGAGGCCGGAGCGTTGCATAGGCCGAAGGGCATCCTCCTATATGCAAACGTTCCGTAAGGGCACGTAAACGTTGTCTTATGTTGATCTTCTGGTTGAATGGGAATTTGCATGAACCCCGAGTATCCATCGAGAAAGCAAAAATAAGCATGGTTTGCTAACCTCTCGAGCATCTCGTCAATGAACGGTAGGGGGAAGTGATCTTTCTTCGTCGCTTTGTTAAGCTTACAATAATCGATACACATCCGCCACCCGGTCACGGTTCTTTGCGGTATCAATTCGTTCTTCTCATTCTTCACCACGGTCAAACCTCCTTTCTTCGGTACACAATGTACCAGGCTCACCCATTCGCTATGCGGAGCTAGGGTAGATGATTCCAGCATCATGTAACTTGATAACCTCTTTCTTTACTACCTCTCGCATGGCATGAGTTAGCCTCCTTTGGTGGTCCACTACGGGCTTACATTGGTCTTCCATTGGTATACGATGAGTGCAAAAGGCTGGGCTAATACCTTTGAGATCATTAATCGAATATCCAATCACCTTCCTATGTTTTTTTAATAAAATCAGCAACGCTTCATTTTCTTCGGGACTCAACTCGTCGCTCACGATGACTGGATAAGTTTTGTCTGGGCCCAAAAATTCATACTTTAATCCCTTGGGCAAAGGTTTAAGGTCTACCTCGGGCACTTGTGGCTCCTCGGGTTTGATTTCTCCTTTGTCTTCGAATTTCTCTTCCTCCACACTACCATCATGTGGCTCTAAGCCTTTTGTTGCTTCCTCTAGTTCTTCATCTTGTTGATTACTAATTTAATTTTCTATTGCTCTTTGTAGCGGGTCTCTAAGGGTTTCAACAAAACAAAGACTACCTATCTCTTCTACTTCTTCATCTTCGTGAGGAAAAGGTGTAAGGTGTTTAGAAGCACGAAGAAAGTTATATGTGTACTTTGTTCCATTAAGGTTCATTGTTACTTTGCCTTCTCCGGCATCTAACACGGCATCAACCAACTTAAGAAAAGGCCTACCTAAGATTATATGATCATGATTACTATGGTAAGCATCAATAACAAAGAAATCGGTTGGTATATAGTTTCTAGAGATTTTTACTTTCATGTTGCAAGCAATACCTAGAGGTTTGATAGTTCTACCATCTCCCATAATTAATTTCGTTGATGTTGGAGCTAAGTATAGGTTGTGGTCTTGAACTTTATCGTAAATTTTAGAAGATATAACACTTACTTGGGCTCCGAAGTTGCATAAAGCTTTGCATTGAACTCCATTGATCTCGCAACTCAAGTGTGGCGTCATCTTCTCTTCTTCTTCGGATCCTACCGAGTAGATTTCGGCGAGGCGAGCGTATGGTGATGCTTCGGGCTTGATCCCCATGATTTTCTTCACCTCGGCAATATGTTCCGGATCCACTACGTCATCTCCAAAGAGCTTTTGAAAAATCTCACCGGTGGTTTCAAGGTCGTATGAATTTTCCGCTTTCTTCTCCGGTGGGAAATCCACTTCCAATGCTCTTGCCATTCCCTTTTGATTAGGGAACGGTCTTCTCTTGTCGAATACTTCTCCGTAATCAATAGGAACCCAATCCATTGGTTCGAACTCCCTTAGTCTCTTCGCGCTTGACATGCTTCTCTTGTTCGGCTCATTCGGTACGGCGAAGTCGACGCTTGGGGTAGTTCTTGACTTGATGTGTTCTTGTTCAAGCTTTTCCATGATTGGTTCCTCTTTTGTGACTTCCGGGGTTGCCTCTTTAGAAAATTCAGCACACTTCTTCTTCCTCGAATTATATTCCGGCTCTTCCGCAAGTCTTGTTTCCCAATCTCTTCGCATGGCAGCCGCTTTACTAATTTTTTGTAGAAGTTGGGCGGCTTCGTGAGTGTTTTCTCCATGAGATCCCCACCGCACACATTTCGACGTGTTGCATGCAACTAGGGGTTAGGGAAAAGAAAAATGTATGCAAGAGTACGTCACCGGTGAAGCCGAGTTTTGGTCCTTGTTCGATCAATCCATTAAACCTATCCCAGGCTTGGTCTATCCCTTCTTCTTCTCCTTGCATGAAAGTGATCACTTGCCTCCTTAGATGTTGAACCTTGCTAATTGGAAAGAGCTTCTCGCAAAACTTCTTTGTCAAATTGTTCCAATTGCCTTCAACTTCAAAGGACGCAACCGAATACCATGTCTTTGCATTGCCGGCTAGTGAGTAGGGAAAGAGATTCCATTTGAACCATTCATCGGGAACTCCTTCTTGACGCACCGTGTTGCATATTATCGTGAAATCCCTTATGTGTCTATATGGGTTCTCCGTAACCATCCCTTCAAATGGGTTCGCTGCCACCATCTCGATGATCTTGGATTTAATCTCATACTTGGTCGCTTCAAGCTTCGAATCTGACTCTTGTACTTTTATGTCTTCACATCGAGGGCTAGCGTAATCCCTTAGTGATTCCTCCGATTCTTCCACGGGTTGATTAACGAACGCCATCTAGACAATAAGATAAAAACAAAAAGAAAAACAAAACAAGTGTTTTTTTCTATATAATATATGTTAGATAAAGCAAATAAAAGATAAACTAAAATATAAAACTAAGTTAGATGCAAATCAAACGATGTAAACTAACTTGCTCCCCGGCAACGGCGCCAGAAAAAGGGGCTTGTTGACGGATAAAAGACGTATCCCTCTACGATCCGCAAGCGTACGGACCCCACACCTTTTTCACCACGGGATTCCCAAGGTTCTTGTCAATCCGCGGAGCAAGGGGATTACAAGCGTTCGATCTACAACGACGCACTAGCTACTAAAACCCTAACTAATATTATACTAGAAAACAACTAAACTACACTAGAGAGAATGATTAAGATATCAAGATAAAAGACACTCGCCCACGGGTCTACGATAGTAGAGCATGCAATCGCTTAAAGACATGAAAATCAATCTAATCTATCGGGGTTGTGACCACGGTTTCGCCCTTTCCCTCCTCTCGTACTGTCACTACGCGAAGGTATTCATGACTAGACCTTTGATGGACACGGTGTATTGAATGGATCCAAGGAAGCATTGGAGCTCTACTCCCCTTACGGCATGGTAGCGAACCTTAAGCATTAAAGTATATTCAACACAAGATGATAGACAGATAATCCGACAAAGTGCGATTACATCTCAAGATCGATTACAACCCATGGACGAATGAGAAGATTACCCCATCAAGGTGCTGATCATGGCACCGTTGATCATGGTTTCCCTTCCGCCGGTGTCTTCCTTCTTCTCCACGAGACGGTGCTTCCTTCAAGGTGGTTTATCTCTTTCCGGAGATCCTCCTCCTCTCTCTTTAGCTTGTGGATGGCCTTCTGGTGCGAATGACTCCTCTTCTCGGTGTTGGCGGTGCCTCGGGGCTTTTAGGGTTGAAGATCCTTCGAGGGCAAGGAAAACGGGACCGAACCGGCGCCGAGCGGGGCTGGGCCGGCGGGCCGGGCCGATCGGCTCCGGGCCCGGTTCGGCCGGTTCGGTCGCCCCTTTTGCTCCATGGGTCCTTATGCATTTACGTACTTTGCCCCCTCCACTTGCATGATTTTGATGATGTTATCCTCGCATCCAAGATGGAGGTTCTCTTCGCATGAAGTTCGATCTTTTACGCTTCCATCCCCGGGGGTGTTCCTCGTAGCACTTCGGTCCTTGCCACCTTTGGAAGTGATTTCATCAAGCTCATGAACACGAACAAGACTCCGTAAATGCTCCTTTGAACTTGTTGCGAATCCGTCCTTTATGTCCATGTTTTCCTACATAAACACAACACTTCCAAATGCATGCACAAAGATGAACTTGTTATATGATTAGTGTGCCTAGTGGCGGGTTAGTTCCATAATCAAATCCAAACCAAAGTGTAATGAACATGCTAGGTGTACCAAAATACACCGTCAACAACATGTAAGCGTCAATCAGTATTGCACCTTGCAATCAATGTTTTGCATGCATGCAAAGCTAGTTATTTCTCTCTCCCGAAATCCAGCACGTGCTAAATTAATGACTAAAATCACGCGCTTGCTAGCCGGTGCATTCAACTCTTAATTGCATAAAATTCCTCTCTCAACCTACATTTATATGTCAATACAAAATGGTACAGTCAACACTTCAATTGAAAGTACGTAGTCCTCTAATCAATTGATAGTAATACTGATTTCTTCACAATTTCTTCACAATACAGTGAATGTGTTTGTCGGCGCAATGGCATCGTTGATGGCGGTGCCGCGCTCTGCGCATATATAGCAGAGATGGAGGACAAATGAAGGAACCAACAACGGTGATGCAGAACCCCTCCCAACTAATATTTACAATCGTCTTCTATAATGTAAGATTTTACTGCTTGGTGATGAAAATAGAGTAGTTACGTGATTATAAGGTCTCGTCGGAGCTCTGACCATGGCACCGCATGCACACCCCGCATGATAAATCATGAAACGCAATGAACGAATGTGAAAAACTAACTGAGATCTGTTTTTACTACTCCGAAGTGAAAAGAGATAATTCTATGACAAATCGTGGCTTGCTGGATCTCCGTTAGTCTGGACGGTGGGTGTTATATATTCGCTTGTATCATTTGGGTGGGCTTGCCAGAGACAATTAATGCGATTGCGAAGAAACGGGTTTTGTTTACTTAATTATGCAGGTGACTTTGTGGTTGGGCCTGCTAGGCCAATTTGCCAAATACTATTGTGACTCTCCCTCCCGCCCACGGAAAATCCCGAAAATTCTATATCTTCCCCCAAGATGGGAAGGAACGAAACCATGTACTATGCAAACATTTCTACCCATTGGATCCTCACACCAAGAATGTTAGCTTCACCCTCACTCTCTACTCCCACCCTCCCCTTGTTGTGTCATCGCACTGCTAGTGTTCGGCTCCACGCCACCAGCCAACCTCCTGCACATCCGCTCATGATGGCGTTCCTCCTCGACCACGCAGTTCCCCGCGGGGGCTCGTAGAAACGATGCTCACCAATGTCGAAGCCGAGAAAGAAGTAAAAAAAATATTGTTTTTTAAATACTTAAGCAATTCCAGAAAATGTTGATCAACAATTTCATCATAAATGTTGGTGCAACTTTATTCGAAAATGTTGAGTCCAACTTTTTCATAAAATCTTGACATGACATTATTTCAGTGCACCATCATCAATAATTGGGAAGAAGAACAAATGATTTAGATGGACCTCGATGGACCAAAAGTTTCAACTCGCACCGATGAGATCTGCCGCCGAGATATTCCGCCAAACCTCCATCACGATCATCGTCGCCGCTCAATCATCACCCTCCCAGTGCTTCATCTATCTCGACGTACACACCTCCACAAGATCTTCATCCTCGATGTCATCAATCCCTTCTCCCTACCGCCTCGAGCTTGGCATCATGTCTGATGTCATGTCTTCGTGGATTCACCCCTGCCGCCACCAGCTCAACATATCTATCATACTCACCATCGACACACACGTCACCCAAATTGGTCCTCACTGTAACAATATGTAATAAGTTTGTTTTTACTGTTTCTGCAAGCTACTCAAATTACTTATGCTTTTAGCACAAATTTCTAATATTTATTCTTGCAGGTATATATATAAATTTTCGAGAGGAACAATGATTCATTCATATTGATGCCAAAATTTCTTTTAAATTGACGGTGGCTTCTAGGACTAAACTTGTTCAAATAAGTTAAAAATTCTAGTTTCAAATACATTATTTTTCTTATCTTGTCAAGAACCTTGTAATGGTGTGACATAATGGTGTATTCTGCACGGATTACGTGTATCTTCTATGTACTCTAATTTGATTAATGACTTGAGGTGATATGTATGTTGTATGCATGTGGTGACTCTGATTGAATGTGTGCTTGAGATTTTAAAGTTTCTCCTCAAGTTAAGAGCTTATCTTCTCAAGATTTCATACCAAGCATAATAGTCATATTTTTGTAGTATATGATTTTATTCGTTTTATCAATAAGAAAATAGCTAAGCATTGTTACAATATGTTAGTTCTCACATGTATTATGAAATTAAATGTATTTTCAATTGTCTTCTATTATCTAGTAAACAAGTATGTGTATTTTTGAATTGTTGGTAGAGAGCTTACAAAGTGTTTTGCAAAATGCCATAAACAAAACTAGAGGAAATCTTACAACGCCTCAATTAGTACACTTTAGGAGGCATTTTTGTAAAACGACAGGGATGACTTTTCCCTTCACTGATTTCCTTAGGTTTTTTTTGCAAATGCCTTTCAAATCTTTTAAGGCGCTTTTCTGGTTTTTGTAGGCGTTTCAAAATGCCATTGAATGCCTTATCTGTTGTAGTGCAAATAGCATTAAGTTGCGCAAACTTTCCTTTACAAGATGTAAAAGAGGAACATACTAAATGAACTGATACATCACCAACTCACTATAGATGTACAACGGGCCGGCCCGGTGCCGCCCGTGGCCCGCTCGGGCCGGACCGTGCCGGCACACCGTGGGCCGTGTCGGGCCACGGGCCACACCGGACCGTGCCTCCACCGTGCCCGGGCCACGTCCTCGGCCCATGGCACGGTCCGTGGGCCATTTTGCCGGGCCACGGGCCACTCGGGCCACATTGCATCGGGCCACGACCCAGCCCGGTACTAATATTTTCACAGATTTTGACAAATATTTGTCCCAAAATGTAACAAGTAATATGATAAAAAAATGCCATGTTTTCACAATCAACAGATTCAACACAAATATGACAACTTGACAAGTAGGTTATCAAAAAGAGCTGGTAGTGCAATGCTGGCTCATTAAAAACCTTTCCAGGTAAACCCACCCTTGTGGGAGAAACTCTAGAAAGGAAAAGAGTACAACAACCAGCTCAAAAATAAATTCAAGTATCAAGTTTCATGTTTCAAACAGCTAGACCTATTACATTAGCCAGCTAAGTGGCAACCAAGAGCCAACATGGCAACATACAAGTCAAAGAGCAAAAGCAAAGTTCCAAAATCACAAAGTCCAGCAGTATCAGTCTATTGTTCTTAGCTTGCAACTAAAAGTCCATCACCATAGCATCTGCATAGGTCATAACAAAACAAATTTGTTAGTTCAAATTGAAGTTCAAATTGTTAGTTCAAATTCTCAACTTGAACTTACCTTCACAGTGCTCTTCTTCTAGCCACCTCTTCCTCTGCTGCTGCCGATGCCGCCGCCACCTCTCCCGCCGCTGCCACCGCCACCTCTCCCACCGCTGCTGCCGTCACCCCTCCCGCTGCTGCTGCTACCACCTCTCCCACTCCCGCTGTCAGTGCCATTTCTACCAATGATGCCAACAGATACGCCAATAGATCCTCTCCCAGTGCCGCTGCCGGTTTCGGTGTCTTCATCTTCAGGAGTAGAATCACCAATCTCCAAGTTCTTAAAGAGCTCAACCAGTTCCTTGTCCACAACTGTATGGTGCTCCTTTCTTCTAGCTTGGTCTTAGTCTTTGATGCATGTCAGCATCTCCATATGCTCAGGCAAAAGGCGACGACGCCGCTCTTCAAGAATTCTACCTGTCAAGCTAAAGCAAGATTCAGAGGACACAATAGAAACAAGGACAACCATGATATCTCTAGCCATAATAGACAGTATTGGATAGGATTGCTTATGATCACGCCACCAAATAAGTATGTCAAAGTTAGGGTCACCCCATGACACAGGGTCACTATCCAGGTAAGCTGAAGCTGTAAGCTCATTTACATTACCAGATGAAGTTATAGTTGGAGTAGAGGAGGAATTGTCAAAGATCCTCCCCCATCTGTTACGACCAGGTAGAGGAAGCACAGGCCTATGAGCCCTAGTTGTACATACATTTGAACAATACTTCTCCTGGTACTTGGAAAACAATCTGGTTAACTCATCTTTGACATCACCATAGCACAAATTGTAATCAGATCCAGTTGCCTTACCAAGTAGATCTAAGGTTATATAGAACCCTTTCATCTTACCTCTAGAATCAAGAATGGTTGCAAAAGAATAAAGCAGAGGAATGTTATCCCAATATTTTAGGAATTTCATTTTCATAGGCCTTGCAACATGTTTAAAATGTTCATTACTCTCAGCTGCTTGCAAATGTTCAGCAATGTCAATCATTTGATGCAAAGCAAGTGGTGCAGTAAGATAGTACACACCAGAAAGAATAACAGTTGATTCATAAAAGATTTTCAAGAATTTAAACATATGTTCAGCAACATACCAATCATGCAATGTCAATAACTCAGAGCCATAATTAGAGTTAATGAACACAATAAACACTTCCTTGTATGGTAACAAATGCTCAAGCATCAAGTAAGTAGAATTCCATCTAATACCCATGTCCAGGCCAAATTTCCTAGGTGTCATACCTCTAGCAATACAGAATTTTGAACAATGCAATCCTATTATTAGAAGAATTTAAAAAGTTAATTGCAGTTCTCAAATTATCAAGCCAATCTTTACAGACGGCTAAGCCATCTTTCACAATAAGATTAATTATATGAGTAGCACAACGCTGATGCACAAGGAAGTACTTTAATTTATTAGGATCTTCTCTAGTAGGTGTAGCATAAGAACCCAGATAACGAAACAAAACAGGACCCAACAGATCATAAGCCCTAGAATTAGCAGAAGCATTATCCAGAGTCACAGCAAAAACTTTGTCAATCAAATCAAACTCTTCAACCACATTAGCTATAGAATCAGCAATGTTATCACCAGTATGTTTGCAATTAATCAGCCTAAAACCAACTACCTTTTTTTCAATCTTCCACTATTTATTAACATAATGGCAAACAACAGAGATATAGTCTTCCTTAGCATTACCAGACCAGATGTCAGATGTCAAAGAAATAGATGATGCAGCAGGCAGTACATCTTTCATAAGCATTTCACGTTGTTCAGCATACAATTTAGCTAAATCTCTAGTCGCGGTCTGCCTAGAAACTGATTTAAACAGAGGGTGTGAGCATTCTTAATGTAATCAGATCAAGCCTGTGTCTCACCTATCCCTAATGGAAGGTCCAGTCTAGCAATCAAGCGACACAATTCAGTGCGAGCAATCATAGGATCATACTTCCAATTAGCTAAACCATTAGCATTCAAAGCTAGCCTAGCTTGAACCATATCAGAATGGTTCCTTTTCTTCATACAAGTTTTCATGTGATGCCTCAAATGGCCAGTACCATTAGCAGAAATAGCAGAGTACTTAGCACCACAGTGTTTACAGATAGCACCAACACGAATGGAGCCTTCCTTTACCTCGGTGAAGTACTTCCAGACCTCAGATTTGTTCTTACCAGTTTTAGTTAGAGTGTCATCGGCGTCCGCGTCCTCGACATCGACATCGATGGTTGCACCGAGGTCAATGCCGAAGGCAGCAACATCCTCACGAAGGTCGTCATCATCCTCGACCTCCAGGTCGTCGTCCGAGCAACAGTCGGGGTCATCACCGTCGACTATAGCCGGCCCCCGCGTTGCGAGACCACGGCCACGCCCGGCCGACCGACCCTGGGGACGACCGGCCCCCTCATCTCCAGCACCGTCCCTCGACGACCGCTTCGGCGGTGGTCTGGCCATGTCCACTCCGGCGGAGGGGGTGGACTCAGCATCAGACACGAGCACGAACCTGTTTGGCAGAGGGAGAAACAGAGGGTCAAATGCAAAGAAAAAGAGAGGAAGGAGGAGAAGAAAGAAAGAGAGAGGGAGCCAGGGAGGAGCTTACCTACGGCGGAGCCCGGTGCCGGATTTGCAGAGGTGGCCGGAGCCGGGAGGAGACAGACAATGGTGAGATTCAACATGGAGGGGGTCAAGGAAAGGGGTGGAGCTTCGAGCATGCACTCACATGGCGACGGAGAGAACAGGGGAGAGGAGAAACAAGAACGGGTAGAGGAATAAGGAGTAAAAGGAAAAAGGTCACCGGATCGCCGGCGAGGAAGATCCGACAGAGGCACAAAGGACCGGGCACAGGTGACCAGATCCGCCGGAGAGTGTGGACACAAGTCACCAGAACAGCAGATCCGCCGGCGAGGACGGAGGAATCGACGGCCGGAGGCACCGAGCGGCGGCGGCAGAGCGAGGCAAGGCAAGGGATTAGGGTTGGCAGGCGGCGACGGGGGAGAGCGAGACACCGAGGAGGGGGATTAGGGTTCGGCCGGCCGCGGCCGCTATATATAGAGCCGACTGAGCCGTTGGCAGGCCGGGCCGCCACCGGGCCGTCCCCTTCCACGGGCCGGACCGGCACCATGCCACGAGCCGCGTCCTAGGCCCATGGTCCGGTCCGGTGGCCGGGCGTGCCGCCCGTGGCCCGTTAATGCCGAACCGGGCCGTGCCAGGCACCGGGCCGTTTTGCCGGGCCGCGGACCGGGTCGCCGTGCCACGGGCCGTTTGTACATCTATACAACTCATCCTTGTGTGATTGACACGTAGTCAGAGACCAAAGAATGCATAACAAAATATCCCCTCCATATAAGAAAGAATGGACCTTCTACGGTCGTAGAAAGGGACTTCTCGTATGAGTTTGACCACATTGTTCAAGACTCACGAGTTTCGTGAAAAATCCAGAAATCAAGCAAACACGAGAGGTAAAAAGAGACATCACCGCATTACCGAATTCGCTAAATACAGTTCATCTTACAAATTATGTAGGACAAGAACTCCTTCAACGAGATCGTGACCAACAGCTAACTATTACCTAGCTAGACAGTTAGCACCAATGGTTAGAAGAACATTGTTAGAAACGCTTCCTGTTTCAGTCGGACAGATCAGTGTTTGATATCAATCCAGGAGGCGCGTTCATGACGCCGTGTCGCCGTGAACGCTATATCTGTCCATCTTATTCTGGATAGCCTGTTCGTTGGCTTATATCGTTGCCGGTCAGCCGATCTTTCTCTCAAAACAAACCGTACCAAAGAATGACCAAACCGTACTTTTCTCTCAGAACAAATCAGCACCAACCATCAGTTCAGCCGGTTTGCGTTTGCGGTCCATCTAAAAATCCGGCTCATGGCAGAGGAATATGCGTCACAGCATGATCGTCTCTGATAGTATTATCATATCGCAAGCTCATTAGTACACCCGCGATCGTATTACACCAGCCCCTCAACGCGCTACTTACAATATTATTATGCACCGGGCCGGGAACACAATTGATTTGGACGCGTGCATTTTCACCTTGCGTTACGAAAGGCAAGCGCGAGCATTCACCAACATGCGGCGGCCGGATCCGTGAGCCGGCGCGCGTCTTTGTCGTCGTTGGCCGCGCGTCGCCGGGCTGCCGCCGCCGCCGACGTCGCCGGCGGCGGCCCCGACCGGTTGGACTCCACGGCGCTGTCGGGCAGGGGGCGGTCGAGCGGGAGCGGGGCCGAGGCCTGCGGCGCGAGCGGCCGTCGACCCAACCTGCGGGACGCCTGGCGCACGTCGCTGCCGGCGAGCGCGTGGCGGACGAAGGAGAGCTCCATCCGGTCGAGGAACGCCGCGTGCCGCTCCTCCGTCCACCCCTCGCCGCGCGCCAGCGCCGCCAGGTCGTCCATCTGGTCTGAGCGGCCCGGCCGCACGCGACGCGAGCACGACGGAGGCAGGCGCGGTCTCGTTGGTTGCTGGTGGAGTGGAGAACGCGGCTGGCCGAAATATCTGGCGAGCCTCGAAGCAGCCCTGGCTAGGTAGCTTATATATAACGCCGCCACCGCGTAACTAACCGCGACCTGTTTAACGAATGCAGATGCTGATGTGATCTGCCCATGTGATGAGCACACCGGCAGGCGGCAGGCCTCGATCGCTGCTGCGGGCGGTGGTCTTGTTGCTTGCTGGGAGAAATATCTAGCGAGCCTCGAACGCCTCGGCGCTAAGCTGGCTGGGCAGCTTATGTGACGCCGTCGGCGTGTATAACTAACCACGACCTGTTACCGGCAACCGAACGAATGCTGACGTGCCTGCCCAAGTGACTTGGTCACGTCAGGATGTGCACACTGGCGGGGCCAAGGGGCGAGAAGAAGACGACGCCCAAAGTTCCGCAGAGATATTTTAGCCTTGTCCATTCATACGAAAGTGTGTTAATTGGTCGCGTACGTCATTTCGATCGCGGATCAAAAAAGCGCCGCGCTTTGCTGATTCCGCGGCGCCTTGCCTTGCAGCTCCAAGAGAAGGCTCCAACGGCCAAAGTAAGAGAAATATCTGGCCGGGGCACTGCAGAGAGGAGGATTCGATCAACGCGGCGGCGCGCCGTGCGGCCCATGCCGCGCGCCAGTGCCCGGTCGTATTCCGTTCTTTCTTTCGGCCGACGGCGGCGCAACCAGCGAACGGCTCGGGCTGTCCATTCCGGGGGAATTCCGGCGTCATAAAAAAGATGCAGCGCCTTCACGTGCTGTGCGCTTGGCAGCAAGCTGTACCAGCAAAGAATATCTAGTAGCACTGTTCAGAGCCGAAAGAGTTTGGAATAGGATAGGATATACACGTCATGTCAGCGCGTGCGTAGCCGATCAGCGCCTGTAGCTTCAGTGACGGGGATATATATGCGGTTATGCCTGAATTTCGGCAAATGCTACAGTGTCGAAATTGTGTTCTGCATTCGCTGCTTCGATGGTCGATGCAGAGTCAACGAGCTAGCCCACACGAAAGGCAGACTTCACCTCTTCCTCTCGTGTTTCTCTTCTCTTGTCCTCTCACCTCACTCCTGGCACAGGGCTCGTGGTTTTGGTTGCGCCCCGCCTAGAGAGAAGGTTAGATTGCACACTCGTCTAGATCAGTCCTGGGCTAATGTGTCTTGGTCTCCAGAGCTCAATCTGAAAAAGTAATCTTCTCCTATCAATGCAACCATAGTACCTCCCTTGACATATGTCAAGTTCACCCTCTTGTGCTTAGGCATTGGATGCACTAAGTCATTCCTTGATATTGCCATCCTTGTCTGATTTTTCTTGATTTTTCGATCTGAAACCCCTTCCTCTTGATCTTGCTCACGAAGATTTGAATAAGTCAAACATACACAAAAAGTGTCAAAAATCTTTGTTATGCATTGGCATCATGCATATGTTGCACCTTAAGGACATAATTCATGAGCATAGAAATGCAATTGCATAGCACCTGCATTGGGGAACCTTGGGTGAACTAACATGCATACGCATTGAAGGTTTCAACCTATCTACTCTATCCTTCTTGTGGTTGGTGATGTTATTGCCCCATAACCAAAGGTGCCGCGATGGAACCTAGGGCATCATGTGTGATACAGCCATATGATTACCACTAGGAGCACGCTAGGTATCTAGGTTGCGAGAATGCGACTCGCCACACATATACTCCTTCTCAACTCTATGATTGTCATCTCCATCACTTACTCATTCCATGGGTAACTGGGTCATGCTAACATGCATCAAGAGCACTATACCGCATGAGTATGTGCATCATGCATTCATAAACAGGTGCATCACACCCCAACTTTAAAATCATTGCACATTTAATGTAACAAAGTGATATCACCCAAGGTCACAAACTAATTAACAGGTGAGCAAGATTGTTCTGAAATTCTTATACAGACTTGTCTCTTCATATTTCCCCACTTGCATTTATATTTGCAAGTAAAACCCTTGCAAAAGCTATCTACAACTTGGTCACCCTTGACTTTTGTTATGGGCCAACCTAACTCATGCTGGTAGGACTCTTTGATCTATAATCCCATCCTAATTGCTCCACAAATGTAATCCTCAAAATTTTAGAAAACCACCCTTCCCTACCTTTGGTTTTGGAATTCCGAACGAGATTCTTTTTAAGGGGGCAGGATGTGACGCCCCATCTTTTTAATTAGCGTTATTAGTGCTAATGACCTTGTTAACCAAGTCAAAACCTTGTTGACGGTGAAATTCCATCAACCTAGCCATGAGTTTACCTTTGGTGTTGGCATGAATTTTATATGTTATCCATTGGTACTAACCCCCTTGGTATAACAAGTTTGTTTGTGCATGTCGGTTTTAGAGTTTAGTGTTTATGTAGGATTTAGTGTTGAAAGCAAGACTTCCGGGATAAATTCATTAAGCACCTTGTGACAAGACCTTGAAGCCCGGTACAAGTCAAGCAATGAAGTAAATATGACTCCAAGAAGCCCAAGGACCAAACCCGAGAAGATGGAAAACTTCGAGGACCCAGTCAGAAAATTGCTGAATCTTGCGGGGCAAGGAGCTTCATCTAATCCGAAGAGAAACTGACGTCAAGGGTCCACATGCAGTTGGGGGAAGACTCTAGAAGACTCGGGAAGAAACACCGGACAAAGGAGGCTGCGGGCTAGGCTGAAGTGGGCCCAGGCCGGTTGGGCCAGACTCGGGAAGCAACACCGGACAAAGGAGGCTGCGGGCTAGGCTGAAGTGGGCCCAAGCCGGCCGGCCCAGCCCACTTCGAGGCCCAGTCGCCCCCCTTTGACCTAGCTGCCATTCAGGCTATTTATAACCCCGAGGCCAGGCGCCATGCATCAATTCATTCATCATCCGCCGCCGAGGAGCAGGGAAGAGAGGGACACCATCTCGGAGAGGAGAGGGTCGAGCTAGTTGACTAGGATCTCCCTAGCCGGCGTGTGAACCTTGAAAGGAAGACCACGTTTGAGTTCCCAGAGCTAGAAGGAAGATCAAGGTAGGATCCCGGTGGTGATCTTGATTCATGTATCATATATTATGTTGAATTATCAAGTTGCAATCCGATTTCTAGCGATCGAATGTTTCTCCTACGACTTTGATTTCAATCGGGTTTTCATATCTTAAGATCTATTCTCGAGATAGATCATCAAGGGTGTTCTTGTAGCTGTTGGTGGCTAGAGGTGCATGCCTGACCTTCCGTGAGATTTCAACTTGTCTTTGGACTCACCCTAGACTAACCCGCACGAATAGGGGTGCGTTGTGACAGAATGGTGGCTCCAAAAGGCGGGCATTTTCGGTGTCGGACGGGAAACCGTGATTTAAAGATACTTTTTATGAGATTGAACTTGTTTACTTCTTCTTTGCTCGGAACTTCAACGAAGGCTTGATCCAATCTCTCTAGATTGGTTTATCTATCCCCCTCTTTCTCTTGCTACCTCCGATTTTCATAGATTAGATTCGTTTTCATGATGTTCTCTAGATTAGATGCATAAGATTCCCCTTTGAAGATCAAAGTTCTCGGCTTTATTAGATTGATTCTTGCATCACACATTTTTTCCACGGATTCGATACCTTGGGTTCACACTTGAGGGAAGAAGGGTCCCTTGACTACGACAGAGGACTTGTCCGCTTGCAAGTCCACTTGAACTTTAATACGAATATACACTGTTAACAAGCCCCTTTTTTCTGGCGTCGTTGCCAGGGAACAAGTGATCAAGATTCGATCTTCTATTGCTTTTTGTATAATTTTCAGTTTTCTTTTGGTTTTTATTTTTGCATCTACTAACTTTTGATCATCCTCAAAATCAATCTAATCTAGTTTGTCTAACCCTAGTTTTCTTAGATTTGTTTTTTATTTTTCATTTTGTGTATATTTTGTTTATTGCTAACCCTAATAGGAGATGGACGGCTACCTCTCCAACAAACTCGATAATTTTGTGGACGATCCAGAAAAACTTTACAGGCTAAGGAGACACGGAGCACAAGCTAAAACATTGGATTTTGTAGATTCGAAAGAGGAAGACGAAGGATCGTCGAAATCTCTGAAAGAATCACCATCTCAAAGCCCTAGGGACAATCAAATTCCACCGATGGGAGAACAACCGCAGCCGGAGCACAAGATCGGGGAGCTATGCACCCCGGACATCGTCGACCTACCAATCTTGAACCTCGTGGATATCGGAAGGCCATTCGAGATCAAGACCTCAACAATCCGCATGGTACAACATTCACACTTCACCGGTAAAGAAGATCCGAACCTTCACCTCCAAGCGTTCATTGAACTTTGTCAAACATTCAACATGGACGGAGTGACTCAAGATCAAATGAGGAAAGGCTCTTTCCGCTCTCTCTACTCGAGAAGGCTTTGCAATGGTTCTACTCTCAATCAGTGGAGAAGATGCAAAATTGGGACACATTGATGAGGGCCTTTATGAAGGAATACTACTCACCAGGTAAAACTTAAAGCTTGCGTAATAAGATTGCTACTTTTGCTCAATATCCTACGGAGACTATATCGGAGGCATTCAAGCGCTTCAATGAGTACACTCGGGTGGTTCCACATCACAAGTTTCCGAAGGAGGATCTCGTTCAAAAGTTCTACCAAGGACTCACCATGGCGCCAGGGACAATCATCGATCCATCGGCGGGAGGATCCATCATCGAGCTTACACCGACTCAAGGTTTCACTCTATTCAAGAAGGTCGTGGACAATGACACATGGGCGTCATCCGGACGCTTACTTCCGGTTCAACCCACGGGGAACATCAAAGGAGTCTTGCAAGTGGAGAAGGAAGACATACTCGAAGGCAAGATTGATTCGCTTATGCGGAGGTTGGAGAAGATGGAGATAGAAAAGAAAGAGGCTCAAGACTTAAAGGCTGCCGAAGCAAGATCCACATGTGAAGAGTGCGAAGAATATGGCCATGTCCACAAGGATTGTCCAGAGGAAGCCAAGGTGCTCGACTACATGAGGAAGGGGGATTTGCCAAACTTCCACTACGGGTATGGTAGACCTCAATTTAATGCAAGCTCATCCATTCTGAATTCGGTTCCGCTTCGTATACAATTGAAGGACTTCATGGACGAGCAAGCTAAGATCAACAAGGACACTGTCACCAAGTTCAAAGCCATAGACAAGGTGTTGGAGAACATCGATAGCAAAGTGACGGAGGTGTTGACGAACATCGATAGACAAGATGCTCGAGACGCAAGTGGGACAACTTGCTGGGCGCCTATCCGCTAATGAAGGGAAGCTTCCGGGACAACCTCAAGGTCTCGAAACGGTGAAGGCCATTCAAACTCGTTTGCCGAGACGGAGGAATTTTCTAAGGAGGAAGTTACCAAGATCGTCACCGAAGAGCCCGAGTTTGAGATGCCGGAAGAAGACACGAAGATACCGCAACTCAAGCCACGCTACTTCTGAGGTAAACTTGATAATCATTTTGAGAAGTTTGTGGAGGTTGTGCGTAGGTTAAGCATCAACATGCCGCTATTGGATGCCCTTGAAGTTCCTACATATTCTCGTTATTTCAAAGATATTCTTGCAAACAAATATGAGATAGCAACACTCAGGGTAGATCATGTCAAGATGTCTGAGCAATATAGTGCCGCTATTGCAAATGGACTAGAGAAGCAAAAAGACCCCGGATGCCCAACTCCATATTTCGTTGGTTCATTCAAGTTTGAGAAGGCATTATGCGACCTTGGAGCAAGTGTGAGCGTCATGCCAAGAGATGTGTTCAAGAAGCTATGCCTACCATTGGAGCCTACGGGCATGTGCTTGGAGTTGGGTGACAACTCCATTCGCTATCCCTTAGGCATCGCCGAAGATGTGCCCGTGAAGGTCGGACACCACTTCATCCCCGTCGACTTTGTGGTACTCAAGATGGTAGAGAGGGAGAAGCCACCACTCATCCTTGGGAGGCCTTTCCTCAAGACCGTGGGAGCTACCATTGACGTTGGCAAGGGGGAGATCAAGTTCGACATTAACAGCGAGAGGAGTTCCTTCAAGTTTCGACCACGCCTCAAGGTATGCAACATGATCAAAGTTAAATATATTCCACCTCATCGTCACGTTGTTAAGGAAGAGCCAAGGAATAAGGAAGAGCCGGAGAAGAAGGAAGTGAAGAAAATCAAAGAAGTTGTTGCATCCGTCAAGACAAAGGAACAAAAGCCGCCTGTGAAGACCAAAAAGATGACTAAGCCGGAAAATAAGCCCACACCCAAGATGGTGCGGAAGTGGGTACCCAAGATTGCAACACCCGCAAAGAGCGTTGATTCGAAGTAATCAAGTGAAGAAGTCTAGCCATGGACTATAAACGAAGCACTAGGCGGGAGGCAATCGATTTCGTCGAGTCAAGAATAAGCTACCGGGAGGACAACCCGATTCAAGATTTTTCGAGTCTTTTCAAGTAAGTTAGTTTTGAAATTTACTACGCAAGACATTAGACTTAGAGTGGTTGAACAATATTAGGGACATAATTCTTGGTTGGATATTTTGTTTGGATCATAAACCCTTTTACAAGAACCATCCTATGTGTTATTTGCTTCTTTTTGAGAAACCAAAACCAAATAAATTTAGAACCTATCTCAACCTTTCATCCTCTTTATGATGTTATGGTTGACTTGTTTTACATGCTAAAAACACACGAGTAGAGCCATGCCTTGTACCTAGATGTTATTTAAATTTCAGCACGTGGTAGGACTCGCGTGAACCTAGAAACTTGACTTTTGGTTGGTTTTAAAATCCATATCCTTGGTTTCTTTAAGATTAGAATTTTTCTAAGCCTCATTTAATTTTATTTCATTCAAAATCTCTCTCATTTAGCCAAAATTAGAACCTTAACCTATGCTCCTATGATCAAGCCGGGAAAAGTTTGCTCTCAACTAATGAAGGCAAACAATATCGGTGAGACCCACATAGAAGTAGTTGGAAAATATTTTTGACTTACATTTGTTTTTAATGTTTTAAAAATTTTTCTAAATTTATGCTTGAGCTCATTTATAGATCTGAGTTTATTTTTAATTTTCGAAATTAGAGGAGTGCTTAGCCTTAAGACATGCTTAGAGGGAGGCAATCTAGTTAAACAAATCATGCATGCACCATGATGCATCAAGGGATGCTCTTCCAACATCTTTCATCAAAGCCACATGCAAAGGACAAGCATGGGAGGGCAGCAAGTCCTTGTTTTGCAGGAAAATCATGGAGGCATGTGAGGCAAAGGAGCATGGACATGACTCATAGCAAAGACATCAAGTGGAAGGACCAATAATGCAAGCAAAGGTGTGGATGAGAGAGTTTGGGCGGTGCAACCCGTGGAGCACGCAGTCATAAAAGTCACAAAGTGAAGACGAGTGTGCAGGAAGAAAACCGAGCCAGGGAGGGCACGAGGCCACCTAGGCCGATCGGCCCAGGCCGGCCGGCCTCCCCCTTTTTAAGCACCCTCGGTGCTCCCCTTCGGCAGGTAAGTTGCTCATCCAACTCTCTGTTTGTGTGCTCGAGTTTGTAGTCCAGAACCACCTTAGACTTAGCCATCCATCTCAAGTTTGCTTCGTCCAACAAAACACATCCTAATCCACTCAAAGTCCATACTCCAAAATAAATCTTGTCTGCCCTGTTACCGGTTGAAAACCCCGGGATTATATTAGAGAGGAGAGTGCAGCAAATATGTAGAAGAAAACCACAAGCCTTTTTACCAAGATGAAGGGATCGTCGTCATCCAAGCCATCATCGACAACATCTTTGAGAAGGCACTCGATTTTTGAGTCTCCTCGGAGTATGGAGGAGGACACGACACCGCCGAGGAGGAACGACACTCTTCTCCTCGGTGGCATGAGGGCCACAAGAAGCTTATTTGTGAGGTTCACCGAACCTCAAGGACGTACGGAGGAGCCTCCCGTCCCACCACGTCGTTCGACATGATCATCCGCTCCACCTCCACACTCCGCGGTACTCCGCATATGGATTTATCATCATGACAGAGGAGGAGGAGAAGAAGCTCACTCTCCTTGAGAAGAGGCTTGTAGCGAACGTCGACTTTGACGACCAAGCTCTCAAACTATTGGGTTTTGGCACAGATATTTACTACATGTTGGGACACCTAGGATGGGTGTAATTCTCCAATGGGGTGTCGGCAAACACCCACAAGGAATTTGCTTTGGAAATTCCCATGACCATGGTGCCTATCCTTGACGAGGGGGTGACGAGTCTCTCATTCCGGTTGGAGGGAATTCAACAAGTGGTTCCCTATCAATATATTAGGGAGCTACTTGGTTTTCTAATGGGATCTCCGGAAAAAGTAGACGTGCCGGAAGGCATGTTGGACGGTTTTTGGAATTTGATCTCGAGAGAAGCCCACCAACAAAGAAATTCTATCCGGAACCCCATCATCCAAGTTTTTCACTCATGGATGTGCAAAAGGATTTTGGGGAGAATGAGAGAAACAAAGGTGACCGACACAGAGTTGAATTGGCTTTACTCGGCTTTGATTGCCAGGCAGCTAATAGACCCCTCCTACCTCATGATCAACCGGTGGTGTTGTGAGCAACATCGGGTTCGGGAGATATTGGTTCGGGGTGTTACCTCTCCATGTTGGCTATCTCTTTAAGACTGGGTATTCCAAAGAACCCCGAGCATCTTCTACCCGGGACCTCCCTTGGATTTGAATATATGAAACAAGGCAAGTATATAAGTGGAGATGAGAGAGGAGGCTTCAAAGTGGCCAAAGTGAATTTGCCCCTTCCGAATGCAAGACTAAGACTTCTTATTCAAGGGAAGGAAGATTGGTTAGAGGAATGACTTCTTGTGTCGGCAAGGAAAAAAGAGGAAGAATTGTAGAAGAAGGATCTTACGCGACACAAGAAGGAGGTGCACAACAAAATTATATGCAGGAATTCCACCACTGCCAAGTTACTACAGTGGTCCACCAATGCAAGCATGGGGGAGTGGTGCAGCCATGCCCCCACCAAATTATGTGGTGCCCAACGTAGCCTTTGCAAAGCGTTATGCACATTTTCCTCAACCACAACAAAGTGTGGCCATTATTGGAGGATATGCTGCAAGAAACATGCAAAATATTGCAACCATCCAAGCTAATGCGGCTCAATTGGGTGAAGGTAATGCAAACATCGCTTATGAGCTTGGACGCCTTCACCTAGCACCGCCGGAACAATTCATAGGAGGAGAGGTTCAATCCTATTATGAGCAAGGATACAACCATCAAGATTATCAATACCAACCACCGGCGGAAGATTAGAGAGAGGAGGAGCTTTAGTTATCTTTCCTTTTCTCTTTTTCTTTAATTTTCAGCTTGTGTACGCCTATGTATGCGTAATATTTTCAGTTTTTACTTTAATTTTCAGAATGTGTGTTAGTTTTTATTTTCATCATGAATAAAGTCACCACCTAGTTTTTACCTTTGGTAAAGTTACAAAGTTTATGCCATGATGATATATGATTATAATTGCCACTTTGTTTATCTTTGTATTTGTTTTATGCATGAATAAGCTGATGCTCTCTTTAAATGCAAATCTGAAATTATCTAAATGCTAGCTTAATCCTTAGCAAAAGATATGATAAAAAACAAAGACCCAAAGTGTTTTATGTGCTCTCAAGTTTTAGATGGATTAAAGATGGTTTGTTTTATTCTTAAAATTAATGCTAACCTTGTGTTGATGGTGAAATTCTGTCAACCTAGCCATGAGTTTACCTTCGGTGTTGGCATGAGTTTTATATATTATCCATTGGTACTAACCCCCTTGGTATAACAAGTTCGTTCGTGCATGTCGGTTTTGGAGTTTAGTGTTTATACAGGATTTCAGCATTGAAAGCAAGACTTCCGGGATATGTTCATCAAGCACCTCATGACAAGACCTTGAAGCCCGGTACAAGTCAAGCAATGAAGTAAACATGACTCCAAGAAGCCTAGGGACCAAACTCGAGAAGATGAAAAACTTTGAGGACCCAGTCAGAAAACTGTCAAATCTTACGGGACAAGGAGCTTCATCCAATACGAAGAGAAACTGACGACAAGAGCCCACATACAGAAGGGGGAAGGCTCTAGAAGACTCGGGAAGCACCACCAGGCAAAGCAGGCTGTCGGCTGGGCCGAAATGGGCCCAGGCTAGCCGGCCCAGCCGATTTCCAAGCCCAGTTGATCCCCCCTTTGACCTAGCCGCCATTCGGACTATTTATAGCCCCGAGGCCAAGAGCCACGCATCAATTCATTCATCATCGGCTGCCGAGGAGCAGAGAAGAGAGGGACACCATCTCGGAGAGGAGAGAGTCGAGCTAGTTGACTTGGATCTCACTAGCCGGCGTGGGAACCTTGCAAGGAAGACCACGTCGGAGTTTCCGGAGCTAGAAGCAAGATCAAGGTAGGATCCCGGTGGTGATCTTGATTCATGTATCATGTAATGTTGAATTATCTAGTTGCAATCCGATTTCTAGCGATCGAGTGTTTCTCCTACGTCTTTGATTTCGATCAGCTTTTCGTATCTTAAGATCTATTATCGAGATAGATCACCGAGGATGTTCTTGTAGCCGTGGTGGCTAGAGGTGCATGCCTGACCTTCCGAGAGATTTCAACTTGTCTTTGGACTCGCCCTAGACTAACCCGCACGAATAGGGGTGCGTTGTGACAGAACGGTGGCTCCAAAAGGCGGGCGTTTTCGGAGTCGGACGGGAAACCATGGTTTAAAGATATTTTTTATGAGATTGAACTTGTTTACTTCTTCTTTGCTCGAAACTTCAACAAAGGTTTGATCCAATCTCTCTAGAGTGATTTATCTATTCACCTATATCTCTTGCTACCTCCGGCTTTCATAGATTAGATTCGTTTTCATGATGTTCTTTAAGATTAGATGCATAGGATTCACCTTTTGAAGATCAAGGTTCTCAGCTTAATTAGATCAACTCTTGCGTGACACATTGTTCCATGGATTCGATACCTTGGGTTCATCACTCGAGGGAAGAAGGGTCCCTTGACTACGACGGAAGACTTGTCTTCTTGCAAGTCCACTTGAAGTTCAATACGAATATACACCACCAACACCTTGTCATAAATATCACTTGCATGTTTCTCTACCTACCCAAAGCCATATAAATAATCGAGTGCATAAACCTTAGTATACAAGATTTATTTTTGGATGAGTTATTTCAGGCCATGATTTCTCTAGCCCGAGACCAAGAAGTTGGTCATTCCGTTTTTGCGTATCTGTCGTATTGCTAACCTTTATCCGTGCATTGTGTCTCCTCACACTGGAGATCTCACAAACCTCGCCGCATATCCACCCTTAAAACCAAAAATCATCTTTTGCGTTTACCTCCTTGACCACAACCTACCATTGAGTATGGATCATCAATTCAAGGAAGATCTCAAGATGGTGCCAAGATTGAAGATTTCAAGTATCTCTCCAAAGGAAAAAATATTTCTAGTACCTACCTTATCTCTATCACCTCTTTGCCCGAGGACGACAATGTCTAAGCATGGGGAAGGAGGTAGGTACAATGCCATTTTAGAGTTCATGGGGAGCAAATAAAAAGAGAGAAGAAAGAAAAAAAGAAAAAATATATATGTATAAGAAAAGAGAAAAAATATGAGTATGTGTAAAAATAAAATAAAGTGAACTCCCCGATTCTCTAAATGCACTAAGAATTTCAAGGTTTCAAGATTAAAAGATCCAAACTCTTTTTTCCAACCATGTGCAATCTGATAACGAGGACTTCCTTTGTGCCTCGGGATCACTCTTTGCCATTTGCACATGTCCACCTATCTCAAGTGTGTGTATTTTTCTCTCCGCTCATTGATATAAATTATTTTCCAATGACCTTTTTGATGAGTCTCGGTAAGACCATGAGAAGCTTGTCTTGTTTTGATAACATCTCATTTATAATATCTTGGTAGGACTAAACTTTCCCGAAAAGCTCCATATAAAGCCTAGCACATATTTTATGAGAGGGAAAGGAGTAGAATAAATAGGCTTGAGAGACAAGATGAGATGAGAGTTCATGAGCAAGATGCAAGATGATTTAAATTTGTGAACTTGGTTTAGCTCTTTTTCATCTCGTTCTTTATTTCAAAATTTCTGAGATCTATTTGAATTTTGGGAGCATGTTAATACTTGTGGGATAAGCTTAATTAGTAATCTACCCTCCGTATGGATAAAGGCTAGTACATTATGAAACTTTAACGAAATTTTTGAGAGCATTATGTTTTCTCGTGTATGATCAAGTGCAAGGTTTAAACAATGAAGGGCAATAATGAAATCCATCAAAGGCTTACTTGAGGACGAGCAAGGTTTAAGCATGGGGTAGATGTTTACCTTCAGTGTTGGCATGAATTTTATATCTTATCCATTGGTACTAACCCCCTTGGTATAACAAGTTCGTTTGTGCATGTCGGTTTTGGAGTTTAGAGTTTATGCGGGATTTCAGTGTTGAAAGCAAGACTTTTGGGATAAGTTCATTAAGTACCTCGTGACAAGACCTTGAAGCCCGGTACAAGTCAAGCAATGAAGTAAACATGACTCCAAGAAGCCCAAGGACCAAACCCGAGAAGATGGAAAACTCCGAGGACCCAGTCAGAAAATTGCCGAATCTTGCGGGACAAGGGGCTTCATCTAATCCGAAGAGAAACTGACGTCAAGGACCCACACAGTTGGGGGAAGACTTTAGAAGACTCGAGAAGCAACACCGAGCAAAGGAAGATGCGGGCTGCGCCGAAGTGGGCCCAGGTCGGCCGGCCCAGCCCACTTCGTGGCCCAATCGGCCCCCCTTTGACCTAGCCGCCATTCAGGCTATTTATAGCCCCGAGGTAAGGCATCATGCATCAATTCATTCACCATCTGCCGCTGAGGAGCAGAGAAGAGAGGGACACCATCTCGGAGAGGAGAGGGTCGAGCAAGTTGACTAAGATCTCCCTAGCCGGCGTGGGAACCTTGCAAGGAAGACCACGTCGGAGTTCCCGGTTCTAGAAGCAAGATCAAGGTAGGATCCTAGTGGTGATCTTGATTCATGTATCATATATTATGTTGAATTATCAAGTTGCAATCCGATTTCTAGTGATCGAGTGTTTCTCCTACGACTTTGATTTCAATCTGCTTTTCGTATCTTAAGATCTATTCTCGAGATAGATCATCAAGGGTGTTCTTATAGCTGTGGTGGCTAGAGGTGCATGCCTGACCTTCCTTGAGATTTCAACTTGTCTTTGGACTCACCCTAGACTAACCCGCACGAATAGGGGTGCGTTGTGACAGAATGGTGGCTCGAAAAGGCAGGCGTTTTCGGAGTCGGACGGGAAACCGCGATTTAAAGATGCTTTTTATGAGATTGAACTTGTTTACTTCTTCTTTGCTTGGAACTTCAACGAAGGCTTGATCCAATCTCTCTAGATTGGTTTATCTATCCCCCTCTATCTCTTGCTACCTCTGGTTTTCATAGATTAGATTCTTTTCATGATGTTCTATAGATTAGATGCATATGATTCCCCTTTGAAGATCAAAGTTCTCGGCTTTATTAGATTGATTCTTGCATCGAACATTTGTTCCACGAATTCGATACCTTGGGTTCACACTTGAGGGAAGATGGGTCCCTTAACTACGACGGAGGACTTGTCCGCTTGCAAGTCCACTTGAATTTTAATACGAATATACACCATCAACACACCTTGTCTTTGGTCAAAATCTTTGTCAACATTTGGTCAAAACCTCAAAACCCTAGTCAACATGAGCATTAGTGCCTAACCACACAAGTGACCATTTGTCAAACCCCTAGAACCTCGGTTAAACCCTTGAACTCTATATACTTTCCTAGAACTTTTGCCGCGTTCTCCAAATTTCATCTAAACACTAAAAAATCAGCCAATACAAAAGTTGTTCATCTTTTCATGGGACATAACTTTAATAATTGGTAGAATTTGAAATTTTGAGTGGAAGATGTGCAAAAATGCGGTCAACGCCAACATTTGCACTTTGACCGAGCCGAGAAAAATGACATTTTCCTCTGAAGTTTATGCTCAATACGTTGATCAAAAGATAGGTCGGCCTTTGTAATAATTGTTCCCCTATAGTTCCTCTACAAGTTTTGTTTTGGGTGAATCTGAACTTATATTCAAAGTTTTGGTGTTTGTTTGCAGCAAAGTAGGGTAAACGAAATTGAATTCGGTCGTCGCGTCGCACTGCGCCGCGCTCTCGCGCCAAGGCGCGCGCGAAGCGCCGCCCCCCCCCCCCCTCGGCGTCTGGGTCCCCCCGCCGGCCCGTAGTAGTGATGAAAACAGATGGAAATGGGCGGGATAAACCCTTTCCCATTTCTGCTCCTGCATTTTATCACCAGAAATGCTGCTGGGTCGGAAACAATCGGGAACGGTAGCGGGATCGGGATAAGCGGGTGTGCGAAAACGAACCAATGTGGACAGAAAATGAACGGAAATAGGCGGGAATAGACAACTTAAGTCAGTTGAGCACACATCAATGCCCCTATTAAAGCACTTGTTTTTACCGTTTACTCATGGAGGGTAGGTATCAGATAGGGATAGGAAAACGGTAGGAATCGGAGTTTTTTTTATTTTTAACCCTTTTTAATCTAAAATTTTAAAACTAACCCCACCCCAACTAAAATTCCAAGAAGTAGCCCTTTTGGTCGCGCCAAGCCTCGTGGCGCGACTAATACTTGAGTCACGCCACATGATGTGGCGCGACTAATGTCCACGGTGACGTTGGAAAAAGTCGCATCTGACATGACGGAGGGAGTCACGCCACACTGCGTGGCGCGACTCGTACGTGAGTCACGCCACCCACCGTGGCGTGACCGGTTCGGTACACTGCCTAAACTGGGAGTCCCTGATCTCATTTAGCCATGTTTACTTATTCCTTTTAATTACCAAACGAGCTCCTAAATTTGTGAAACTCGAGGTGTATGATCTATAGAGTGCATACGTTCTATTTTAACTATGTGCACTACAAACCCTGATGTATAAAATGAGAAATCTAATTTTGAAATAGCGTAAGTGTTATTAAATCAACACATGAAAAATGTTAAGTGTGAAAATAGAGTGAACTAGTCAACTTTGGACATACTTTTTGAGAAATTTTACACTAAGATCTTAAATACTTTTGGGCTACAAGTGAATTTGTATGTTAATAGGAAAGTTTGGACAAGTTTTTGGTCAAATGTAACAAAGAATTCACAATTTAAGGGAGGCTTAAAGTTGGAAAGTTGTGCTGTTTTGCTACAAGTGAGTTTGTATGTTAATAGGAAAGTTTGGACAAGTTTTTGGTCAAATATAACAAAGAATTCCAACTTTAAGCCTCCCTTAAATTGTGAATTCTTTGTTATATTTGACCAAAACACTTGTCCAAACTTTCCTATTAACATACAAATTCACTTGTAGCACAAAAGTATTTAAGATCTTAGTGTAACAGCACAACTTTCCAACTTTAAGCCTCCCTTAAATTGTGAATTCTTTGTTATATTTGACCAAAAACTTGTCTAAACTTTCCTATTAACATACAAATTCACTTGTAGCCCAAAAGTATTTAAGATCTTAGTGTAAAATTTCTCAAAAAGTATGTCCAAAGTTGACTAGTTGACTCTATTTTCAGACTTAACATTTTTCATGTGTTGATTTAATAACACTTAGGCTATTTCAAAATTAGATTTCTCATTTTATACATCATGGTTTGTAGTGCACATAGTTAAAAAGGAACGTATGCACTCTGTAGATCATACACCTCGAGTTTCACAAATTTAGGAGCTCATTTGGTAATTAAAAGGAATGAGTAAACATGACTAAATGAGATTAGCAACTTCCGGCCCAGGCAGTGTACCGAACCGGTCACGCCAGGGTGCGTGGCGTGACTCACGTACGAGTCGCGCCACGCAGTGTGGTGTGACTCCCTCCGCCACGTCAGATGCGACTTTTTCCAACGCCACCGTGGACATTAGTCGCGCCACATCATGTGGCGTGACTCAAGTATTAGTCGCGCCACGAGGCTTGGCGCGACCAAAAGGGGGAATTTTAGTTGCGGTGGGGTTAGTTTTAAAATTTTAGATTAAAAAAGGTTAAAAATAAAAAAAAATCTAGGAATCGAGGTATATGACTTCTCTGTCCCATACAAACAAACGAACAGTAAAACATAGGAATGATCTTTCGCAAACTCAAGAAAGCATTGACGTCCAGACCCCAGTCGACGAACTTTATCCTCTTCGACACGTGAGCCCGGAGTTCGCTGGCTGCCCCTGCGCCACCCCAAGGTCACCGACTACCTCAGCACCGCCTGGAGACACAAGCTCGTCGGTGACCCCAAGCTCCACTGTGGGAGGTTCGTCTTGAGGTCGGTAGCCTAGAGACGGAGCTCCGCCGCCGCCAATCCTGACCTCGGTGCGCAAGCGTCGCACATAGGCGCCCGAGCTCGACGGCGCTCCCAGGTCCCCGTCGGAGCTCGAATCCGGCCACATCGAGGTCGGTGTGCGCGGAGCTGGAGAGGAGGGACGCGTTCGGGGCATTGGTGCCTGGCAGTGGCGGCAGTGATGCGTGGCGGCGGAGGCGGAGTGGCGGTGGTGCGTCCGTGCGCTCTACGCGGTGCGCCTGGATCGACTGGCGGCGGCGGGTGACGCTGACGCACTACCTGCCTACCTGATTGAGTGGTGGACTGCTGGTAGGCTTAGGTGTGGTATGGGTTGTTGGGTTGGGCTGACACAAGCGTGTTGCATGTTAGGCCTTTTCTGGAATTTTTTATATTTATTTTATCATGATTTTGCAAAAATATATGGCCCGGCACAAATTTTGCAAAAATATATGGCCCGGCACAAATTTTGCAAAAATATACATCTGGCGCTGTGGCCCATGGTGTCAGGGACATAACACCGCGGGCCGCGGCGCTAGGTGGCACCCGGAGTGGGCCTTGACGTGGCCCAGACCTAGCGCTGTAAGCCGCGGCGTTAGAGGCCTAACGCTCTGGGTCTCGGCGTCAGGTCCTAGCGCCACGGCCCACGGCGGCAGCAGACGTCAGGTCAACACCAACTTTCCAGTCTTAGACAAGAGAGATTTCAAATCCATGCGTGATGTTAAAAAGTATGCACCAAATCAAACGGTGAACTGGCCAAGGTGTGCACACTATAAGTTCTGTGTGATGCAGGTTTATCAGGGATGGGACAACTCAGGTCGCCGCTTCTGGCATTGCTCACGAGCATGGGTAGGCAAAGATCCATGAGCTCTGTCCTTCATCATTTTATTTATGATTTACTAATGTAATCACGGTTTCTGCAGTACTCCGAACAACCAGACAACTGCGGTTTCGTGCAATGGGTGGATCCCCAGCTATTCACCTGTATCAAGAGTACATCAACTACCTCGAGGATGCTGTCATCTCCAACCTGAGGCAAGAACTCGCATCGGTATTGGCTTCTCCAGATCCGACATCTACCAACAGCGACGACGGACCGGTGACCAGACCAATGGTGGTGAAGACGAACACCGGCTGTGAGGACGGGTACTGCTACTATCTGTGCCACGAAAAGGACAACACTCCACCAGCAACTCCACCCCCACCACCATCTGATCCAACTCCACCCCCGACAGGGTACTACATGCCCTCCCAGCAGTCTGGCGGGTCTATGATGTCCGGGTTCTCTGGGTATTATTTGTACAATTAGACTACAATTGTTGTAATCGTTTATCTAAATTCCCTAAAGCTCGTTAGGACTAGCAGGAGCAGCACAAAGTTAGGGTAATTGTGTCGCACGTGCGATTGCAAATGTATCGTTTATCTAAATTCGTCGTTAAGTATTAATGGTTGGTCGTTTTATCAATCCTTCAACAATTTAAATTAAAAAAATTCCTACCGCCGCAGCCCACGGCGCCAAGGAATAGATACTACCGTGGGCCACGGAGTTACCTCAGTGCCACGCTGACACCAGGCGTTAGGCTCCTAACGCCGAGGGCCACGGCGTCAGGGCCCTAACGCCATGGCGCTTGGCATTAGGGCTAAGGGCCCACTCTTGGCGGCACCTAGCGCCGCGGCCCACAGCGTTATGTCCCTGACGCTATGGGCCACGACGCCAGATGTATATGTTTGCAAAATTTGTGTCGGACCATATATTTTTGCAAAATTGTGATAAATTAAATATAAAAAATTCCCTTTTCTGAGTTACAATTATGCGGGTCAAATACGGAATATACCTGGCCGTATACGGGGCCCCGATGATACGGGCGGGGTGGAGGCTTCCCTGTTTCCATCCCGCTCCTGGGCAACCCCGTCCCACACACCGCCCCGTTTCCGGATTTTTCCGAAAATGCGAAAACGACCGGGTAAAACGTGGAACATGGGTAGGGTCGGGGCGGGATTTAACCCGTCCGTTTTCATCCCTAGCCCGCAGTATCCCGAGGTCGCCCGCGCCATCATTTGGCGGCTGCCGCCCAAGAAAATTTCCTTGGGGACCGCGTTTCCGTCACGTGGCATGCCCGCACGCGCTGGAGCTAAGCCCCAGCTGTGCCGCCCGCTCACCCGCCGGTCACCCGCGCTAGTGCCGCAACGATCGGGCCCCCTTTCCTCCCCTTCTTTTCCTTCGCAGCGAAGCCCCGAGTCCCCTGCTCCACTCGCCGCTTATAAAAGGCGCTCACACTCATCCTCGCGCGCGCCAGCCGCTCCACCACCGAGCTATTGCCGCCACCGCCCATGAGCTCTCTCCTCCGCTCACTTCGGCGCCGCCTAACCCCTCTAAGCACCTCCGTAGGACCCCACTTAGTCCCCACCGACACACATGTCCAAGCCCCACCTCCCCCCTCACGGGATTTCGAGCCGCGGTGGCCGAGCCGCCGCTCACCGGCGCCACCTCCGGCCGAGCTACCACCACCAATCAACTCGCGGTAAGCCCAATCACATGTCTGTGCCACTTGTTTGCCACCTCCTGGCCGTACTTAGCCGCCGGCGAGGTCAGCTCCACTGTCGACGACACAGTTCTGAAGGTCAAGTTTTTGTAGGGTCCCCTTAAAAAATCTGAGGGCATATATGTGAAGAACAAAATCTTTCAAGGGGCTTCCATATAAATAGATTCTTAAGTTTCTTTTGTTTAGAACCAATGGCTTAGATGATTCATAGAAAATCATAGAACAATCAGAGAAATGTCAAACTAGTTTTGTTGGGTTCCTCATGACCAGACCTACAACTTTTGCAAAGCAAGACCATACTTTTGACTGATAGTTTTTGAATTAAAAATCAAACTCAGTTTGACCTATTTTTGTTGTAGTTCAAAATCTAAATATGATCTGGAGCTAAAATTTGGATATATTGTTAGAGATGCCATGAATAGGTTCTTGACTAAAATTTGGGTGAAGTTACTTAGTAGATCTTTTAATATGATTTATCTTCTTATTATTCTTGGTCTTGATAAATGGTTTTTGTAGATAAATATAAGTAAATTTTTGAGCCCAACTTTTGGTTATAGTCTTAATATGCCTAGTTTAACCTTTTTTGAATTTATCATGATTTTAGGACTATGAGAAATATTTATTCCTGCTTTATGCTTAGATCTAAATATAATTGGCTAGTTCAAGATCTAGAATAGCCCTTGATCCAATTGTTGGGTTTGTAGCCTAGTTTTAGGTCATAGATGTTGTGGGAGAAAAATTGGCTCCAGAAGTTGTTTATTTATTTTTATATGCATTTATAATATTTTGTTAGCTAACATTTGTCGTTTTTGGTATAATTAATTTATAGCTCATTTAAATGTGAACTTTGCTCAGTGGCTTTGATTAGAGGTATAGAGAGCTTAGTAAACACCACCCACTGTAAATTATGAATTAATTTTATGGATGAAAATATTGGAAGCCAATGTAAGCTCCATAATAGATTTGAATTGGAAAACCACCACTACCACCCTTAGATAACCCTATGGATGTGTTGTGGAGCATGCTTAGGAGCTTAGGACCACCCTTACTATTTTTGTGATTTTAAATTAAATTATTTGTATAAATGTGTACAGAGTGACTATAGAAAAGAATAAATAATAAAGCACCACATGCTACTCCTTTGTATGAAGAGTATGTTGAATATATCTTTGTCAAGGTGAATATGGCCACTCATGCACTGCATGCTTGACTTGTTCGTCAAAAATAAAATCTTTTCCTTTTTGTTTCATAAAACTTATGCATATGCATCTCGTGTAGAATTTCCCGACGGTAACTACTCGCTCGTACCAGAAGTTGAAGAGGGAGGTGAGTCGGGACACCGAGGAGCCCCAGGCTAGCGTTCTTGACGAAGGCAAGCACCAAAGCATTAACCTAGTACTTTTTAAAAATTATGTAACTATCTATGTATAATTGTGCATTTATGTTCAGGAGTTGAAATGAAACCCTAGATGCATGATCCTTAGGTCCCTATGCTCTCTTACTGGTATGGTAGGTCAATAGTTGCTATGCTCTAAGGACCCGGTACAAGTCAAGTGATGTTAGTCACTCGCTGTTGACGTAAAATCAGCACCTCACACCAAGCACACAACAAGCCGAACAAAGCTGGCTTAACACACGTGCCGAATCCGAAGCGTGCCAGTCAATTTTCCCTGAAACTGACAAAGGATGAAAACAGTCAGATAAAACCCGGAACTTGCGGGTGGTACCGAACGCTTCCGTATTTACGGCTACAAAGCCAATCAAAACGACATATAGCTACAACAAGCTATCTGTCAGCAATTTGAATATCGTTCGGGAGCTCTAACATATAAACAGGACATAGCCGAATGCATGACGTAAGCATGATGAAAGATCGGTCTTTGTCTAAACAACATTGCAGCACGTGATCATGACCGATTTTCAAGGATAAATTACAATAAAATAAATAAAGGTGAAGCATGATTATAAATTTGCAGTAAACATGCATGCATAGGCAAAAAGCACTAGTCTACCGCATGTCTAGGTACTTTCAAACCCGTCAAGCGTGACACCAAACAAGTTAATCCACCGCATGATACAACTTGTTTGAAACCACACCACCCACCAAGAATAGATCAATCCGCCGCATGATACAATCTAAACATGGAAGGCTAAAAGCATACATTATTTAGAACAAAACTTATGAACACGTTTCACTCATGGCAGAGTTGCTGAATACAGCTGTACAGCCGATTCGGGTTCCGTGGAGAAGGAACAAACTATGATAGATCAACACGCTTGAACCCGCAACACGTGGCAATCTAGATTGATTCGAGTTCGGCTATTAAAGAGCACGTGATCCACGCACCATATCAAGTTAAAGATTTGAACACGCATCATATGGATCATAAACAAGATAGAACCGAATCTAATCAATCTAAATTGGGCAAAAAGAGTGTTACATGAATTAAACATGAAGCAAAATTCAAAAGAAACACGTGGTAACTTTATGAATCTATTAGATCTTGCCAAATCTAATAGAGCTGATAACTAGCTCCAAGCTAGATCTTAGCCTACCGCATGGCTCATGATCTAACAAGAAACCCTTCTTGAACCAAGCTTAAATCCTCCGCATGATACTAAGCATGGTAACAAGACTACTTGCATCACGGTCTAAATCCACCGCATGATACTAGACATGATACAAGGTTGTCGTTACTTACGGAGGTCGACGGATCGATGATTGCTCTCAAAGAACTCGACGACTCGACTAAAGGACTCGAAGGTTGGCACGGGGCCGGTTTGTTGTGGAATTGTTCGATCGATATTACAAACACTAAGGGTTCATATTTATACCCTTGTCCTAACACGACTCCTAGTCGACCACGAGTACAACATTTATTTCCTAAATTAATGCCCCGGCGCCAATGTTCGTCTTGCACCCGTCAACAAATTGTCTCTTCCTTATATTCGGGCCACGTCATCACGTATCCCCGAATGCTTCCTCTTCCAAGCGCAAAACAGCCCTTCTGTCGAATGATGGCGTGCTCCCGACCGCAGGCATCTTTACCGGATGCTTTGAGAAAAATTTCCTGCCGAATGGTGTTTCCTTACCAAACTCGGCCGGCAAGTCAGTCTCTTTCCTGTACCAATTTTTGGTGTTAACACTCGCGAGGATAGGTTCTTATTTTTGGAATCACCAGATTTCTTAACAGATTGTTCATGTTGTACGAGCATGGGATTTGGGCTCCGATGTAGTGACTTTAGTGAGTTAAGTGCTTGAATGTACTAAGCACTTGTCGGGAATGGGACCAATAAGCCTAGTACCCGATTGAGCGGTACGAGATTTTACTATCACTAATCTTGGGTTGCAGCCCTAGGATTGCCACTTGTGGTACATGTGTGAGGCTGGGTGACCTTGTGTGGCGTAGCCTATATAAACCTTGTACTTGAGACTGTGAGCTATTATTCCCAAACCGAAGCATGACAGTAACCAATTGGTTGGTAAACTTTCGGTGGGGGCACCTTCCATGTGTTTAGTACCTTGCAAGGTTACTAATCGATCGATCGCCGACATCTCACCGTTATCTGAGACTGCTTAATCAACTAGCCATGATATCCCTTAATGATGGAACTATGTGAATATTGCTGCATGCATTAATTGTATTGTACAATTCTTGATTGCAATAGTTGGCTCACTTAGAAATGGTAATTAACTAGAATTTGAGATAAAATGTTGAAAGTAAGGACTTACTCTTTGTTGCTTTTCAGCAAAAGATCCCACTGACAAAAAGCCTCTCATGTCTAGAGTTTGGTGATGTAATTATTACCCGACGGTTTAGTATTGCTGAGTATTAGTATACTCAACCTTGCTATAAATGTTGTTTTCAGGTGAGGTTGTTTGGCCTGGAGAGATTCAGATTCCACCCGTCTGGGAGCTAGAATGGGTGGATGATGACGAGTGATTGCATCATGGATGGCCTCCTATGATGTTTATCGTGTCGCTAGTTATTTTCTGCTGTTTTTGAACTCTGAACCTTTACTTATCATGTTGAATAATGGTTTGTAATGATTAAACCCCTCGAGCCGAATTTGGATTTGAATTATGTAGTGTACTTTGACCTCACCTTCATGTGAATTTTAATTCATATTGTCGATCCTTTGTTGCTATGTAAGTGATTTCACTGGGCTTGACCCAACAACTTACGACGGGATGATAATTTTATCGCTTAAGGGCCAAAGTGGACTGGTTTAGGTGATAGTACAATATTTTCTCGGGTGGGTTGTCACAATCTATACCACTCACCAGCATATGAGACAATAAAAACATAATTTAGTTGTAGTAAAATATCCACGAAGAATAAATCTAAATGTAGAATGAGAATCAAAGAAATTCGAAAAACAATGTCATCCATTCAATCTCTAGTCGTAGTACTTAACATTGATTACTCTCCTTTTTTATATATATATATATATATATATATATATATATATATATATATATATATATATATATATATATATATATATATATATATATACGGTAGCACTAATCTACACCCTAGGTGTAGAATCCTATTCTACACCCAACGATGATACCGACCAAACCGCGTAAAAAATTACCGAACCAAATCGCGAGATTACCGACCGATGAGCATGGTTCGGTAATCCCGGGACTTAGTTCGGTAATTGTTAATCGGTTTGGCCGCAATTACCGCCGGGTGTAGAATTTTACTCTACACCCGGGGTGTAGATTAGCACGTGTGTGTGTGTGTCTATATATATATATATATATATGCATGTACAACCCTCCACCGGGATCCACATGGCGGCCTCCCATTTTATACCCCTTCCCCCACCCACCCACCACCCGTCCACCCCCTCCCCCTCTCCTTAGTGCGAGGTCCTCCTCCTTCCCACCTCGGCTGCTCCCCTTCGTTGAGTCGCCTGCTCGCCAGCGCTGGATTCGGCGGCGCCTCCCTCTCCTCCGCGGCTGTCGTCTCTCTGTGCTCCTCCTCCCTTCTCGCTTCCTCCGTGAGGCAAGACGAGGTCCGTCATGGCCCCCACCACCACTCGGAGGCCGCTGAGGATCAAATCGAGCCTGGTGGCCACTCGACACCTCCCTCCTCTCCCTCCCGTGGCGGTAGCGGATTGAATCGAGCTCGGAGGCGGAGGATGCCCTCCCTCCCTTGTCTGCTCTTCATCTCATCTTTCTTTCGTGTTCTGCAGAGTCAACGAGCTCGCCCACACGAAAGGCAGGGTTCATCTCATCTTCCTCTCATGGTTCTCTTTTCTAGTCCAGTAGTCCTCACATCACTCACTAATCGTGGCACGCGGCTCGTGGTTTTTGTTGGGCCCCACCGCCATTCTGAGCGAGAGAAGCTCAAGCAAGATCTGCTCTCACATTACTTAGACAGTCGCTATGTCAAATAAACGAGATAGATAAGTACTAGGGATACACTAGTCCATCAACCCGTGCCTCCGCACGAACTATCATTTTTATATTATTATTAGTTTCTTTGTTTATTTTATTAGTCGCATTTCAATAAGGTTCATACAAATTTTGCAATGTGGACTATAATTACAATATATTATAATATATGAAGATATAGGAATAATAGCTGCTTGAAAACAATGGTGAGAAGCAAATCATCTATACCACTCACGCAATATATTAGACAATAAAATTCAGATTTAGTTGTAGTAAAATATCCACGAAGAATAAATTAAATGTAGAATGAGAATCAAACAATTTCGAAAAACAATGTCATCCATTCAATTTCTAGTCATAGTACTTAACATTAAATACAAATAACAATTCTAGAAGAATGATCGTTGTTGTTCGAAGGCAAGTAGATTACTCTCCTTTTATATATGCACCTACAACCCTTAAGGATAGATGTGTGTGTGTGTATATATATATATTGCGAATAAGGATAGATGTATATATGATTTTAAATATGGGGGAGAGATTCCATTGAAGAGATATATTCTTGATTGATTTTTTTGTATGCATCTAGTTTACTTGTTGCATTAGCTATATCTCACTAAAAGAAAATTTTTTATGTGATTTTTTTATTTGGAGCAAAGAGATTTATTATGTCATTAGTTGTGATGGGCAGATTGTTTAAATTTATTTTTTTATGTATGGCCGGATGTCTTGTTTTTTATAATTATTAGGATTTTTTTCTTAAAGTGTCCACCTAAGTGGTTTCGTGTGGAGGGTTCAAAAGGAGCCTCCAATTATAATAGTATAATTATTAGGATTTTTTTAAAGTGTCCACGTAGGATTCATAGGTAACTTAATGTGGAGAATTCTATTAATTTTCCCTTTTTTAGCATCTCTACCTAGGATTTCTAGGTGGCTTCGTGTGAAGGCTTCAAAAGGAGCCTCCAATTATAGTAATTGTAAGATGCTATAACATGCTCACTCACCCATTACGCTTCTGACAATACCCCCCTCTTAACCGTCTTTCACGAGTCCTCAGTTACGGCAAACACGTCACAGGGACATCGTTGTCGTGCCTTTATGCAGAAAGCCATTTGCAATGTTCGCTGCCAGCAAGCCAACAAAAAGAAGGTAAATCGCTTAAAAAAGAGGGAGCGTATCAGGTGGAAACCAGCCCACATGTGGAAACTATGCAAACTCCGATCACAACTGTTGGATCTGAATCCAATGGTCACGGAGAGAGGTGGTGACAATTTACGAGCAGCCGCTCGCCAGCCCCCATCCTCGATGCTTGTTTGCAATTAACCCCCGCCCCCCAATCCCGTGCGGCACCCACTCAGCCTCGACACAGACGGCGCCTCAGTCCGCCAACGAAAACCAGCGCCACTTGAGTCGTCCACCGCCGGAGTCCGCTGTCGTCCGCTCGCCCTGGAGTCCGCTTTGTCCGCCCGCTACTGGAGTCCTCCGCCGCCGACCGCCCCATGGAGTCGATGGAGAGCACCCTGTACTACCGAGAGATGCGCCGCCCTTCAAGGGTTGGGAGGGCAGCGCCTCTGTTTCCGCACACTCCTCGTCGTCTGTGGCGCCGTGTAGCCTGGAGAAGAAGCGGGACCTGCAGGAAAGACGCCATGGAGTTTGAAGTTGTGCCTCCTATCGATCTGTGCTGAGCCTGTAATGCTCCGAATTACATGTGTTGTGCTGAACCTGTTGCTTCAAGGACATTTGTGCCTCCTATGTAATGTAATTTTGTGAAGAAGCCTGCAATCTTATTGCAAACAAATGCTGGACTGAACGGCCTTTGGTTGTTAAGTTCATACTGAAAAAAGGCCAGACTGAATGGGCTCTTTTCTGTTGCCGCAAAGGCAATTCTGTTGTTTGTTCCTAGACTTGAGTAATAATGGGTGTAAAAACAGTTCGTGTAAAATGCCATGGTCTTTGGCATAGCAACAGTTTAAACATTGATATGATGCAAATTTTCGAATTGCTCAGTTCATACACCTGATGTGTTTTGCATGGTTGGTTTGATTGGCAGCAATATAGTGTTCCTGTTTTTAGCCACTAGCATGCTTATGATGTATTATTTCAGAAGCCGTTTCTACACGGATCACTGGAAAACAAAACTTTCACCATTACTAGTAAATGGAAAAACTGAATGGAAAATGAGGAGACACGTGCAAAGTTTTCTGCAGTGTTGGTGGAGATAATTTCTGCACGGTCAGTGTCAGTGAATTATTGTGTGCTACCAGATGAACCGTTGGTGGAGATAATTTGTCACTGAATTATTTTCATGCTCAGTTGTGACTCCTCATTTTCCATTCATGTGAAAGAATTGTTTTCCATTCATATATTTGACATAATGGTGACTGAAAGGTGCAAAGCTTCACTATGTTTATTTAACTGAACTTTTTGCTCTTTGTCCAGAACCTTCTATCTTTTATGTTTTGTAATGCTTAATTCCAACAGCTCTGCCGTTACAATTTTTCAATGTTTCATGGTTTAAACATTGCACATAATTTTTCTTTTGCAATCGGAGAAGTCAAATTTGCAAAATTTCGCAATTCACACTCAATTGCACAAGACAAACATCATTTCAGGCAATTGCATTACATAGGAAGCGGCATTGCCATTTCATCCATTACAATAGTTCAGGCCCATTTCAGCCATTACAACATAGGACAACAGAACAACAAGAGCCAAATCCCAGGCCGTGCCCTTCCTGCAGGTCTTGTGCCAGTGCCGGCGTGCACTCGTGCTCCTGCGGCCTCTCCATCAGAGTGGTGCTCATGCAGCCTCTCCATCTGGTCGACTGGCGGTGGCATTGCAAGGGGCTCGGAGGAGGGGGCGGCGGCGGCGTTGCAAGGGGCTGTGAGGAGGGGCAGCGGTGCTGTGAGGAGGGGGCCGTGGCGTTGGGAGGGCCCGCGTCGCTGGGAGGAGGAGGCTGCGTCGCTGGAAGGGGGCGGCGTCGCTAGGAGAGGGTGCGGCTCGGTAGGGAACAGAGACTAGAGAGGCAGGTGGGGATAGAGGGGAGGGGGTTTTTGAAAAAAAACATGGAACACGGAGGCCCTGGCGGGCAGTTCTTTGCAAAATTACCCCCACCACTCGCTGTGGCCTTTGGATTCAGATCCAACAGTCGTGATCGGAGTTTGCATAGTTTCCACACGTAGGCTGGTTTTCACATGATACGCTCCAAAGTTTGATCGATCGGAGCAGCGGGGCCAGGAGGAGATTACTTCAGCTAGCCCCATTGCCCTCGCGGGACTGCCAATGAGCTAGCCAACGTGAAAAGGTCCATACTACATTTTTTTAGAAAAATGATAATATATCATGTCTCCATGATAAACGCAAGCAGCCACAAAGTCTTCAGCTTATAGATGAGCAACAAAAAATAAATAGAAAGAGAAAGAATAAATAGGAAGAGGAAATAATCATAAGCAATGTCTAATATTGATTATCCATCCATTCTTCAAGAAAATTCAGAAAACATCTATTGTTTTATTATTTTGCTTGTCGAATAGACAACCTCCCTTGTATCTTCACGCTGCATTGATAAATCATAGCTAACAATAGCTTCCAAAGCAAATGCAGGAAGATTGCCCACGAATTGTCGAGCACAAACAATAATGCTGAAACACCATATGGATCTCCACTATGACACTTTAGAAGAACATGATCATCAATACCATAATTGTCACAGCCCGAGTATAGGGCTTGGTTTTCACCGAAGAATCAAAACATGACCATATATTCGAGGGAATTGTACAAAGTCACCTCCAAGGAGGAAGTGTCACCCGCAAGCTTGGTTATAGCCGTGGAAGTCGCTCCCAATTGCAGTCGTCGCCCAAGCCAGGCAAGGACGCGAGCCAGCCACCAAAGTCGCCCAGGGACATAACTTGAAACTTGGAGCTTGGGTTTTTAGGAGCGAAATCGGTCTATTTAGAACTATAGAAAGGTTGATACTTTTGCAGAGCTCTGTTATTCGTAACCTACTTTCAATTTGCGGTCAAGTGGGTGGCATGGAAATCTCTAATATTTTGATGTCAACTTAAGTAAGGTTTGTTCAAAATATGAACATCCTATCGGCTTCTAACACCGCAGCCGATTCCAACCTGTTCGAGTGCTCACGCCACGATCGGCCGATCTATCTGTCTACTTATCAGCGCTTCGCTCACTCTTGAGCCAGCCGATCCCGCTTCTCTGTATCGGCCAATTGGCTGGTACACATGCCGCTAGAAGGCCATCGGTTCTTTAGCTGATCCCTAATATTTTTCATTGCCAATGAACAGGTCAGATTGGTTGGCACGCCTCGCTACAGACCGGGGAGTCGCGTGTGCTGCACGCGGAGGTGGTGTCCTAAATTTACATCAACACACTTTTGGCACACTCGATGGGACTCGAAAAAGTCAACAATGACGAAGAACACGAAGAGTGGTAGCTTCGAGGTTGACCCAAGCTATGCTCAACCAATCACCAGGGATCAGCTGAAGGATGCATATAAAGCTGAGTTCGAGGCTCACATGAAGCATTATGAAGAGTTGTGCTTGGCACCATACGGTCAAACTAAGGGTGAAGTTTTCAAAAAGAATCCTTTGCCAACACCTAAGCAAGTTATCTTCTCAGCCGATCCTGAAGGGTTGCAAGATATGATGAACAAGGCGATGCATCAGACAATGATTGATCAAGCTAAGGTTCTTGACCATACCATCTAGAATTGTCTAACTGAAATGCTCAAGAAAGTAGTAGAAGGAGGATACCTAGGGCCTGCATACTTCCAACCAAATCAAACTCCTCCAGTGTTCCAAAAAGACCAATCAGCTTCTTTGCCGATTGGTGATCCAACAGTAGGGGTTACACCGTCTCCACAATTCAATGCAACTGCTCCTGATTCTTCATCGTGTTGGGGGGGGGGTCCGAAAACCTGCTGGAGTCCTCGAACACAAGAGTTTCGAAACTGGATCACAAGCAAGCTCACTCGAGCCGCGAAAGGTGAGGAAACGAGGAATCTCCGAAAGCCTGTGTGAAAGGTGAGGAAACGAGGAATCTCCGAAAGCCTGTGTACGCCTCAAAAGTTGTGAATCCCTTTACATGTGCCCTCGCACCCCCTTTTATAGGGAGATGAAGGGACTTTTACATTCTGAGATTACCCTCGAATCTAAGGAATATTCCCTATGTGAACACGTACAAGAATGTCTGTTACATCCCTTGATTTGCGGGGCTAATTTCATACATTTACAAGCCTGTCACTATTTCACACTCTAAACCCGAACTTTTTGAATTGACGTCTTTGACTTGGCTTCTTAGTGACTCCCGAAGCTCTTATTCATGAAAAGCACCGCTCACTGTTCTTGAGACTTCATCAGATTCCCGAACTTCACAGATTCCTAATTTCCTGAACTTCGCCAGTTTTCAATTATCCTGAAATAGACAACAAACTCTCAAACAGGAGCCAAGTTCGGCTATTATTTTCGTGTATTATTTGAAGGTCATAAAAACACTTGAGATTTATCAGGATTTCTTCATGAATGTTTCCTTCTCATGAAACAGAACCTTCCACTCTGAAGGTGATCCACGAATTTATTCACAAATTCGGCAAATCCGACGTTTTGAGGGTGTAAGGTTTTTGCCCAATTCCCTAATACTAGCCCCTCGGGGAAGCGGGTTGACTCCGACGATCTAATTCCACGAAAACTCTCGTATTCTGGTAGAAAATGTCACCCTCAGAACGTCGAAGTGGACACGTGCCCTCCGAAAAACTCACAACGGTCATACCGAGGCAGTTTCTTGAAACTACCCCCTACCCCTAAAAATAGAGAGCTTGTGCCATAAAATTTTTTCACTGTTTCATCGCTTTCTCCTGAAAGTTTCCAAGTATTTTTCACAGAAAAGCTCTTCGTGACAAGGAGTCTGAGGTTCCGAGACTTCCTCAGTTTTCAAAGGTATTGTTTTCTTTGCTTTTCTATTATGTTCTTTCGATTTTGAACATCCGATTTCATAAGTTCTGTTTCTCATGAATTACCTTACGATTTGCATTTGAATTATTCTTAATTAGGTGGCTCGTGTCAAAAGCACATCTAGACCCATGACTTCCGAAGAACTGGCCGCTACTAGTGTTTCGTACACCGGGGAAGAGATTCACGAATCTGAGAACATTCAATCTCGAGAGGATAACCCAGTTCCTGACATTGTCTCCGACTCTGAGAATTGTGAAGATGGAGAGATCAGATCCGAAGATGTATCTGGTGCTGAAGAAGATCTTGGAGATGTGGATGCCGACCCCAGGGAACTTGTTGCAGCAAAGAGCTCGAGGTCATACCCTCTATCCTTTGTGTTCGGTGAATCTAATGTTACTGCAAACCTAGAGGGAATATGAGGCAGCTGGGTTTTTCCCTACTGGCGACAGTCGCGCTCCTCTTGATGAGCAAACCCCTACCCCCGAAGCCAATGAAGTTGTCATGTTTCGCGACTTCTTTACTTGTGGACTGAGATTCCTCCGATTCTTCCTGCAATACTAGATAAATTTTCTGTGAAAATTCACCAATTATCACCGAACTCATTTCTGGAGCTGTCCAAGTTCTTCTGGATTATGAAGACTTTCATATGTAACTTCGATGCTGATGTTTTCACACAGTTGTTTGAATTGGTTATCGAAAAAGACATCATCAAACTCGATGACGGCCAGTACTGTGAGGCGCACTACACATGTTGTACCTTCAACACACGTAGGCAGAATTCGCGAAAAGGTCTGACCTGAATTCAGATCGCGCCTTGTTGCAAGACCAACCTCTCTGAAAATTGGAGCTCTTTTTGGTTTTATGTGAAGGTTGACATGTCGAAGATTCTTGGCTACACCGGACCAGCTTATCCTCTCTACTCCCCCATAGAGGCGGTGATTGCCACTTGCACTACTCCTTATAATCATCAGGCAATTGGTTTCAGGAATTGTGAGAGTACATTCCATTTAGCCAGTACGATTCTTGGTGGTTGTGATGTTATTGATGAGTTCATTGCTGCAGAGACTTGGCCAATTTCTTATGGCTGGGCTCCTACTGAAATCGTCACTTTCAACGTTAACTAGGAGACACAAGAAGTGCCCTTCCCCCGATTCGGTCTTCAGCTGAAGGAAGGCCAAAGTGCTGAAGAAGTCATGGTCGAAACAGAGAAGAAGGTAAATGCCATGATTGGCGAGCCCACTATGAATGAGTATAAGGCTTACAAGAACTTGGTGAAACACAAAAGAAGAATCAATCAAGTGTTCACAGAAGTTTGTGGTGAAAACTCCTTCCGCTCTCGTTGCTCAGGCATCGAGAAGAAAGCTCCCGCTGTTGTTGTGGCCAGCTGCTCAGCCACGCCTCTCAAGGCCCCCAGAGGAAAATCTTTAAAGAAAGGAAAAGGAAGCACATATGAAACTTCTTCTTCTGCGGTTCGTCCTGAGAAGACGAAATCTCTCAAATTAAGCAAACGGAAGCGCAAATCTTCTGAAGCTATTTCAGACATCAAACTTCAAGCAGCTTCCAGTCTCGCTCAACTGGGCCGGAAGAAGATTAAAACAGTTGTCAAGAAGGTTGCTATTGCCGAAGTTTGGCGTGTTCGTTCTGCTTTTTTTGAAAAGAATTGTGGGGCAAAGCCCCCCAGTAACAATATATAAAAGAAGGAGATCCAACAAACTTGACGATGACATAATTGCCGAACCTATCCGCAAAGGTTTTTTCTCTTGCCTATGGCCTGACTTGAGATTCAATGTTCGTTGACATTGTACTCTAGGTTTTAAAAATGAATCTGTGGATGTTGAAACTTTTTCAGATGATGTTGCTGAAGTTCAGACGGAGGTTACGCCGCCTGTTGCTGCTAATGTTGGAGTCGTTTTCCCTCAGCCTTCTGGTCCCCAAGATGAAGCTTCTCCCGAATTTACCAGGGAGCTGGAGATGACTGTTCATAGGGGAGAAAATCCTGTGGAAAATGTCCCTTTGGTCGAGGCACACGAAGATCTTCTTGAAGGCTAGGATCCTTCTCCCTCGATTGTTTCCTTCAACAAAAGCTTTGGTACGTCATACCGGGGTGAACTGCTAATTGTTGGTTGCGAAATGGCTACTGCAAGAGATGGTGTGTCTAAGCTTTTAATGTTATGGAACTCGTCTGAATTCATGGATGAAATAGGAGAGGGAGCTTCAGAACAGGCACCTGAACCGCTCCGCAAGACTGCTCGTGATTCGGGAAAACAACCCTATACTTCCTTGAAGAAAACCTCCACAAGTTCAGAACGTGCTAGCCAAGTTGCTATCGAAACCCTTAGCAAAAAAGGTTTGTGAATTATTTCTCTTACTTAGCTCTAGTCTTAGCTTTTTCTTGTAACTTCTGACTTTCTGTGACTCTTTGATATTATTTATTGTTGTGAATTTTCGGATTTTGAAGCACTTCTTCAGACATACCCGGCCTCTAAGATTGAATATTATCAGAAAATTTATGCCTTGAAAGCTTCGCTTCTCAGAAAAGTTGCTTCCGAACGCTTGGTGGAGCAAGAGGAAGCTGTTAAGAAGATATCCAAAGAATTCAGGAAACTTAAGTGCGACTTCAACTTGGCTCAGGTTGCAAATCTAGACCTGGAGAAGAAAGTTGTTGAACTTGCTGATGCTTCAAAGCAGTGCCAAGATGAGAAAAATATTGCCGAAGATGCCCTTGAAAATTCGAAGAAAGATCATGAGAAACTACAGAAAACTCATGACGAAGACTTGAAGTTAATTGAAAATCTTCGTAAAGATCATGACAAGTCTTCTAAAGCTGCTGAAGATCTTCGTGCCAACAATGTCGATCTTGCGAAGACTCTGAGCGCTAAAGAGCAGAAAATTCAAGATCTTGAGAGGGCTTTGGCTGAGCGAGACGAAGCTTCTAGGAAAGAGGTTGTAGAGATTAAAAACAAGCTAGAACTCTTATTCGAGGAATACAGGAAAGCCCTTAGAGAATTTGGCGTTCGCCCTGCTCTGCTTCCTGTCAGCGCAGAAATCTCCGATTTCATGTGCTGGATCGATACAGAGTTCAAGGTGCTTCCTGGAGTCATATCAGGTGCCAGTGCTGCTTTCTCGGTGGAGAGTATCCTAAAGCTTCTTCACGACTTTGATTGCGTCGACCTTGCGAAGTTTCGTGAGAAACTTACACACTTTCCAGATGCTTTAAGCACTTCAATAATTCGCCCCAATGAAGATGTCTTGGCTATCAAGATTAAGTACGCAAGGGAATTCTGGTTTGCTAGTGGCAAGGAGGTTGCAAAGACGATTGATCGCGCTAAACTGGACGAGGTTAGGTTCTCGAAGATGTCACTAATTTTTTGAAAATTCACGAATTTCCTTCTTTGGTTTTCTTAAGTCTTTCTATTTGTTCGTTTTTAGTTGATTCAAGAAGATATGTGTGGCAAAGGAATCGAAGTTTCTGAATCATCTTCCGAAGATGAAGATAATGAAGATGCTGATGATGAAGAACAAGGTTCTAGTGAGGAAGATGGTGATGGCAGCAGCAGTGATGATGATGGGGATGATGATAGAGCCAAAGCTAGTTCTGAACATGATGACTCTTCCCCGAAGGTTGACATCACCAGCTGAAATGCTCGAACCTTTTTTCTAATGCCATTGTAAAAAACTTGTAAATTCATGGGTTGTGCTCCCCTTTCTGAACAATTGTGTTGTAAATCTTAACTTGCGCGGGTCCTACAAGGTGGGCCTGCATAAGACGTGATACCTTTGCGAATTCATCGCGGGAACCAGGTGGTTAGTGGCGAATCTTGGCGATTGTTTAACGAAGCTTATCCTGAGCATGACTTTTCCGATTTCTGGCTTGAAGTTTCTCTGATTTTTTTCGACATGTAGCTTTGATCTGTCCTGGTTTTTTGTTCTTCGTGATGGCTACACTCCTACTGCCGCGATTCGAGTTCTCGGAGTTTTGTGAAGATGGTGCCCCCTAGCCCCAAGATTGATGATTACGATTTCGCCTATGCATGCAGTTCGTGGAGGCGATCGAAGACACCGAGGGCACTCCAGCTAACTCTGCTGACAAAGGCAAGCCCAAGTGCAATTAACCCAGTTGAAGAGTATCTTGGCCCCCTAAGTGGGTTTTGGTGATATAATGACACACACCTAAGTGGCTAATGAATTTACCTAGTCCATGAGCAGGTATTAAAATTTATGTATGGCATCAAGCACAGCTCGTTGTCTACACAAAAGGAAAGTGGTGCTCTAAAAGGATTCCTAAGAAGGCTCATTTATTTTTACTTTTGAATTTGAGTCCTAGGAATGCCATACTATCAAGAAGGACAGGAATTATGCCTTCCAAGGGTCGAACAGGTGCTCTAGTTGCTAAAACAAAACCTATGAGAGACACCTTTGCACCAACACATACACGGGGATCTTTTCTTGGGTGCTGGCCTTGAAAGGCCGGAGTGTCCGGGTTTTATCCCGGAGACTCCGGACTTCCCGGAGACTCCGGGTTTATCTCGGATACTCCGGGTCATCATAAAGCTTCAACGGCTATATTCTGGGTGAGGGGGTATAAAAGCCCCCTCCACCCCTTCATTTATTCCTCTCCCTGCCATTTTCGTCCTGAACGGTTGCAAACTTCATTTACTCCTCCCCTCTCTCCCTTTGGCTCAAAGTTGGTGAGATTTGTTGTGGGAGTTAAGGAGGATTTGAGAGCAAGGGCTTGGAGAGTGCTAGTGAGCTGATTTCCCATCTCTAGAGCACCTCGTTCTTCGCTTGGTTGGCAAAATTCGTGTTTGTTACTCTTGGAGCTTTGAGCTCCTAGCCGGCTAGGCGTTGCCTTGGAGCATCCAAAGGTTGTGGCTGCCCAAGGAAGTTTGTATCACCCCGACATTGAGTAAGTAACTCTAGCTCGATCTTCATGGTCGCTAGAGGGAGGAAAGTGACCTAGGTGTAAAGGTCCACCCTTCGTGGGTACCTCAACGGAGACGTAGACCTCAAGGTGTGAGGTTGAACTCCGGTAACAAATCCTGTGTCTCTTGTGCTTGTTCATCTTGTTGCATGCTTGTTTCTTGCTTGAACACTTATCTAGGGTTTGGTGCCGATCCACTTCGAGTTGAGGTTCCTACAGGTTTTGAGTGGATAAACAGGCTTGTCTCACCTCAGTGCATCACCTATTTTCACAGACTTACTTTTGAGTAAGTTTAAATCCTGTCGATTTAATTCCCCCCTAGCAGGCCGGACTATCCGGACATTTTCCCGGATTCTCCGGATTTCCTGGAGTATCCGAAAAAATATCCGGAGTCTCCGGACCCGGGTCTAACATTTGCGAAAAAGTTTGTGATTTTCGGTGTTTGTCTATTCACCCCCCCCCCCTCTAGTCGACATCTTGATCCTTTCAATTGGTATCAGAGCTTGGTGCTCCGTGTTTGAAGCCTAACCGCTTGGAGTTAAGAAGATGTCGAATCTAAATGATCAAGCCATACCTCTCGGCGAAGGTGATCCGATCAACAATGTTGTTGGCATGCCTCCTCCCCCTCGAGGAGACAACACCCGTGGTGCAAGCACTAGTCATCAAGCGCACGGACGAGGTGATGAGTCCTCCGATAGTGAGGACGAAGAGTTCGATGATGCAAGATCCACTCCGCTCCGCTCGACGACCATCAAGGGATTATTCTCGAACCTCTTTCGATTACTCTCGCTTATCCTTTAACCATCCATCGGGTTCTAGCCACATTGGGAAGATACCCCAATTTGATGGAACCGGCTATTCCAAGTGGAAGAACTCGATGGAGGAGTATTTGATGGCGGTGAATCCCGCACTTTGGACTATTGTGAACAGGGGTATTACATTTCCGAGTGGTGATGCGACGCTAACTCAAGATCAAGCAAATGAGATACAAAGAAACTATCAAGCCATCCGCATCATCAAGAGTTCACTCACGGCTGAAGAATATGACAAGGTAGATGGATTGAAGTCCGCCAAAGAAGTGTGGGACACCTTGTTCATCAATCATGAAGGGACAAAGCAAGTAAGGGAAGGAAGGATCCGAGCCTTGGAAAGTGAGCTCAACCGGTTTGTCATCAAGGATGATGAATCACCACAAGACATGTACAACCGATTGAACAAGATCATCAACAAGATCAAATCACTTGGAAGTACAAGATGGGGAAGAAGAGAAGTGGTTGACAAGATCCTCTCCGCGTACATGGCAAGGGATGTTCAACTCCCTACTCTCATAAGGGAAAAGAGAGGATTCAACAAGTTCACTCCGGCGGATGTGATTGGAAGGATGGAAGAACACCTTATCACCGTCAAGGAGTCCAAGCTCTCACAAGAAATGTCAAAGATGCATGAACAACTTGAGAAGAACAAGGGAGTGGCCCTCAAAGCATCTAGCAAGGAGAAAAGGTCAAGCTCATCAACCTCAAGAATCATGGCCGAGGAAGATGATGATGAAGATAGTGACATGGACATGACCCCCGAACAAATGGCTCTATTTGTAAGGAAATTCAACAAGATGTTCAAGAAGGGTGGCTTCCTCAACAAGAGCAAGGACAAGGACAAGATCAAGACCAAGAGAACTTCAAAGAGACCATGCTTTGGTTGTGGCAAGGAGGGACATTTCATTGCAGAGTGCCCTAACATAAAAGTGAGGAGAAGAGACACCAAAAAGTTTGACAAGAACAAGAGAAAGGAAGTTGGTGAAGCTCATTTGGGTGAAGAATGGGATTCAAATGATGATAGCTCCGACTCCGAAATAGAAGCCGGTCTTGCTACCATAACCATTAAGGAACCAATCAACAAGTCATCTCTATTTGAAGATCTCACTGATGATGAAGATGACTTCACCCACACTTGCCTCATGGCTAGGGGCTCCAAGGTAGACACTCCCACCCCGCCCCTAGATGATGATAGTGAAAATGATTTCGATTTTGAAAAAATGATCACTAGTTTTGGTAAAAAGGCAACTAAGAAAATCATGTTTTTAATGAAAGAAATTGAGAATAGAGATGGGACTCTTGAGGTGCAAGAAGAACTCTTTAGACTTGAGCGGGAGAAAACCATTTCCCTTGAGGATGCCCTTGTAATTGAAAAGAAGGTTTTCAAGGTGCAAGAGGACTCGCTCAAGGAAAAGGAGAAAGAAATTCTTAGCCTCAAGAAATCCCTAGCTAAAGATAAGTTGTTGGTAGATGAATTAACTAGGGAATCTTTCCTAGCCAAGGATGCTTGCAAGAAACTTAAAGATGAAAAGCTTGAACTTCAAAAGAGCTTTGATAGCTTAAAGACTAGTCACATAGCATTAGAAGTTCAACTTGACAACCTCAAGAACAATGCTACAACTTCATCTAATGATGCTCTCTCAAACTCTCAAACATCAACAAGCAAAGGTTGTTCTAGATGCTATAAATTTGATATAAATGCTTGTGCTACTAATGTTGCCGAGATGAATGCCATGAGAAAGGAAATTGCTAGGTTGTCAAACTCTCTTATAATTGAAAAGAAGAAAGAACCCAAGAGAGGTGAGTTTGAAAACCACACCAAAGGTTTTGGGTCAAGCTACATGAAGAAGTTTGGCTTTGAGGATGGGAAGGGGCTTGGTAAGCAAGAACAAGGTACAAAAGACCCCATCCCATTCATCAAGAACCACCACACCAAAGGTATGGGAACAAGAAATGTGGTGCACGGCATGAAGCAAATGGGTGTCAAGAAGCATGACAACCAAGTTAGATACAACACTCCAATCAAGTTCAAAAGCACCCAAGTAACCTCACAAGCACCACATTCAAAGCCAAACAAGTCAATCAAGAAGCCCAAACCTCATGCATCACAAGATAGTTTTTATGCCGATTATGTGTTGACTTGGAACCACAAGGGTAAGGTGGTTGCCAAGTATGTAGGTTCTCGCACAAAAGGGATAATGATAAAAAGGAGTGTGTGGGTGCCTAAGATTCTTGTGACTAACACTCTAGGACCCAAATCCACTTGGGTACCTAAAACACAAGCATAATTTGTTTTGTAGGCATACCTCCTCGGTGGAACAAAATGGGTGATTGATAGTGGATGCACAAATCATATGACCGGGGAGAGAAGAAAATGTTTACATCTTGTGATATGATTGAAAATCCTACGGAAAGCATTGCCTTTGGAGGCAATGGTGGAGGAACGGTTGTTGGTCTTGGTAAAATTGCTATCTCAATCAATCATTCAATTTCCGATGTTTATTTGGTTGAATCTTTGGACTACAACTTGTTGTCCGTCTCACAACTTTGTGAGATGGGCTACAATTGTTTGTTCACAAATGAGGGTGTGACCGTCTTTAGAAGGGGCGATGACTCCGTTGCCTTTAAGGGTGAACTCAAGGGAAGGCTTTACTTGGTGGATTTTTCATCGGATAAAGCCCAACTTGATACATGCTTATTGGCAAAGTCTAGCTTGAGTTGGCTTTTGGGATCGCCGACTAGCTCACGTTGGGATGAATAATCTTAATAAGCTTCTAAAGGGGGAACACATCCTAGGACTAACAAACATTCACTTTGAGAAAAATAGAATTTGTAGTGCTTGTCAAGCCGGAAAGCAAGTTGGTGCTCCTCATCCCACCAAGAACATTGTATCCACCACAAGGCCATTGGAACTACTTCACATGGATATCTTTGGTCCGGTAGCCTATGTTAGTATTGGGGGAAACAAGTATGGATTTGTCATTGTTGATGATTACTCTCGGTACACTTGGGTATTCTTTATGAAAGACAAGAGCAAAGTTCATGAAATTTTCAAGAAATTTGCAACAAGAGCCCAAAATGAGTTTGATGTGAAGATCAAAAGAGTAAGAAGTGACAATGGCACCGAGTTCAAGAACACCAACATTGAAGAGTATCTTGATGAAGAAGGCATTGGTCATGAGCTCTCCGTCCCATACACTCCACAACAAAATGGGATTGTAGAGAGGAAGAATAGAACTCTTATTGAAGCCGCAAGAACCATGCTTGACGAGTACAAGACTTCGGACAGTTTTTGGGCAGAAGCAATCAACACGGCGTGTCATGCTATCAACCGCTTGTTTCTTCACAAGCTTCGCCACAAGACCGCCTATGAGCTCCTAATTGGTAAAAAGCCTAATGTCTCTTACTTTAGAGTTTTTGGTTGTAAGTGCTTCATTCTCAACAAGAATCCCAAAAGCTCTAAGTTTGCATCTAAAGTTGATGAAGGTATCTTTCTTGGTTACGCCTCAAACGCTCATGGCTATCGTGTCCTCAACAAAACCACTGGTTGTGTTGAAGTCACGTGTGACTTGACGTTTGATGAATCTAATGGCTCTCAAGAGGAGCAAGTTGATGAATTGTGTGTAGGCAAGGATGTACCCGCTGAAAAGGCTATAAGGAGAATGGCCATTGGAGAAATCAAGCCTCAAGAAGAAGATGATGAAGACTGCATTATTGAAGATGCAGCAGCCCTGCCCCCTGCTGCGCAACCCGGAGTATCCGGATTTTCCGGAGACTCCGGAGATAAGCCCGGAGACTCCGGACCTTCTGCTGAAGCTCCACAATGTAGTCAAGAAAATGAAGACTTGATTCAACAAGAAGTGTCTGACCCACATCCAAGAGTTCGACAAAGTGTTCAACGAGATCATCCCGTTGATAACATACTTGGAAGCATTCGTAGAGGGGTAACAACTCGTTCAAGATTAGCAAATTTTTGTGAACATTACTCGTTTGTTTCCATGTTGGAACCTCTTGGGGTTGAAGATGCTCTTGGAGATGCGATTGGGTGATGGCCATGCAAGAAGAGCTCAACAACTTCACTAGGAATGAAGTCGGTCCTTAGTGGAACGCCCCCAAACAAAATGTGATTGGAACCAAGTGGGTGTTTCGCAACAAACAAGATGAAGACGGCGTGGTGACCAAGAACAAAGCTAGATTGGTTGCAAAGGGTTATACTCAAGTAGCAGGCTTAGACTTTGGAGAAACTTATGCACCGGTGGCAAGACTTGAAGCAATTCGTATACTTCTAGCCTTTGCCACTCATCACAACTTCAAGCTACATCAAATGGATGTCAAGAGTGACTTCTTGAATGGTCCAATCTCCGAAGAAGTCTATGTTGAGCAACCACCGGGCTTTGAAGATCCACAACTTCCAAACCACGTCTACAAGCTCCATAAGGTGCTCTATGGGCTCAAGCAAGCCCCTAGAGCATGGTATGAATGCCTTAAGGAATTTCTCTTAAAGAAAGGCTTTGAAATAGGCAAAGTCGATCCTACTCTCTTCACTCGTAAACAAGGCAATGATTTGTTTGTATGTCAAATATATGTTGATGATATCATATTTGGCTCTACTAATCAAATTTGGGTTGATGAGTTTAGTAGGATCATGACTAAAAGATTCGAGATGTCTATGATGGGTGAGTTGAAGTTCTTTCTCGGATTTCAAATCAAGCAACTCAAGGATGGCACATTCATAAGTCAAACCAAATACACCCATGACATGCTTAAGAAGTTTGACATGAGCAACGCCAAGCCCATCAAAACACCCATGCCATCAAATGGACATCTTGATCTAAATGAGGAAGGCAAAAGCATTGATCAAAAGGTATATCGTTCCATGATTGGTTCTTTGCTTTATCTTTGTGCATCTAGGCCCGACATTATGCTTAGTGTGTGCATGTGTGCAAGGTTTCAAGCTAATCCTAAGGAGTGCCATCTAATGGCCGTTAAGAGAATTTTTAGATACTTAGTTCATACTCCTAACCTTGGTTTATGGTATCCTAAAGGCTCCACTTTCGATCTACTTGACTACTCTGATTCGGATTATGCCGGTTGCAAAGTAGATAGAAAGAGTACATCCGGGACTTGCCAATTCCTTGGAAGGTCCTTGGTGTCTTGGAGTTCCAAGAAATAAAACTTCGTTGCCCTTTCCACCGCCGAGGCCGAGTATGTTGCAGCCGGCGCTTGTTGTGCTCAACTACTTTGGATGAGGCTCACTTTGAGAGACTTTGGTTGCAAGTTTAGCAAGGTGCCACTCTTGTGTGACAACGAGAGTGCCATTAAGCTAGCTAACAACCCCGTAAACCACTCAAGAACAAAGCACATAGACATAAGACACCATTTCTTGAGAGATCACGAAGCCAAAGGAGATATCGCTTTAAGTCATGTGAGCACCGATAAGCAACTAGCCGATATCTTCACAAAGCCTCTTGATGAACTAAGGTTTTGTGCTTTGAGGAGTGAGATAAATATCTTGGATTCTCATAACTTGGCTTGAGATCATGCACATATTTGAGTGACCTAGTATAGGATCTTTGAAAACAAAAGATTTGTAAAAAGCTTGTATTGCATTTGTTTTGAAAAATTTGGATCTTTGGGTACAACACTTGGACTATTGTTCCCTTTGCTTGGTTGTGGCTAGTCCAAGGTGTTGATACTGCTCAGGCTCACATTTATCACATAAGCAACCTTCCAAATCCATTCAAAATCAAATTCTGGAAAATGCGCTCGCGGCTTCGGGGGGGAGCGGAGTATCCGGGGTTGGGGCCGGACACTCCGGGTTTCCCGGATACTTCGGACCTGACCCGGAGACTCCGGGTTTTAAAAGTATAAAAGGTTTTGACCGCGGTGAAAACCTCTGTTTCACCCCACTCCATCCTTTAACCGTGCCTCCCTCTCTCCCGTCGCCTACACTCTCCCCTTGGGCTATTTCCTCATCCAACCCCCAAAATCTCGTGAGAGTGAGGATTTGAAGAGTCCAAGGCGTGGAGATCAAGGATCTACTCAAGTTTCAAAGGATCCAAGTCTTCTTCCCTCTTTTCCCAAGGTATTTTCAAAAGAATCTTTCCCGATCTACTTCCCTAGTGTAGTTCTTGTAGTATCCTCGTAGGGAATAGGTAGGAAACACTCTCTAGGCTTTAGACCCGCATTTCCTCTCGGTTTGGATGGACATTCCTCGCTGCATTGTCATTTAGGGTTTCGGCTCGCGAAACCCGGACTCTCCGGGGTCGAAGGACCGGAGTCTCCGAATATCCGGAGTCTACGGACTTTTTCCGGGAGTATCCGGGGTTCGCACCGCAACCCTAAACCACTAATGCGGTGTGTCTCCAACTTTGATAAACTCTCACATCCATATCATTTTACCTATTCAGATGGTGAGGTTGAAGGTCAGCCGTGGCAATGAGGAGCCCTCCACCCAAAGGAGGACCAAGGCTAGGCATGACCCCGCCGCTTTTCGGGCCGTGCAAGAAGCCTTGGGGCAAGAAAGCTCGCAGCGCAGCTCTAGACCAAGACGGGGTGATCCTCCTCCCTCCTATGCCGAAGGGAGTGAAGAGGAAATAGTGGAGGAGGAGGAGGAAGAGAGGACTGAAAGCGACGATGATGAAGTTGAAGATGAAACATATGAGCAAAGTCCCCGAGCCTCCTCGTTGCCATGGAAAGGGGCCGACCAAAGAAAGATCCCGCTACAAGCCCCATCCCAAAAAGAGCCATCAAGCCCCCTATGTCCACCAAAGCCGCCCGCCTACTCGAGTTCCTCCAAAACATAAGCAAGGAGTAGCTGCTCACATCCGTCCTAAAACCCCTCCTAGACTTATTCCTAGCCTTCCACCAAATGTCCGAGTAGTCGACACTCCTATCAAGCTAAGGGACCCGGATCGGTCCTTGGATTCGCCGAACACATGATTAGGGACTACTCAAGGAACTCTCTAGCAGTGAGAGAGCAAAGAGAGGAAAATGTCTATCTATATCTCAAGGGAGAGGGACTTGAGGCAAGATTTTGGTGTGACTTTCATAGGGATTTCTATCAATCCGTGATCCGCAATCCCAAGCTAGCTTCCAAGAACATGGCTCCCATTGTGCCAATGAAGTACATTGATTGGAAGTATTATGAAGAGCTTAACAACACCGTATTCAACTCGGTCATTGACAAGTGCAAGGAGGTGGGCCTCTATGACATCATGGGTTTTAGGTACAATTGGAACAAAGAAATTCTTGCTCAATTTCATTGTTCTTATTACTTCAATTTCCATGACAACACCATCACATGGACAACTCAAGGTCAAAAGTGCACCATTGATTACATGACCTTCTCTCGGCTCTTGGGTCTTGGTTCTAAGGACGAAAGGCGCACCCCCATGCACAATGAGAACAAGTACAAGCCCAAGGAGCTCCCCTTTATGTTTCCTAGCCGAGATTTGGCCATTGAGGGCAAGGCGGACCAACTAAACCCCTACTACTACTATCTCAATCAATTCTTTCGTGCCACAATTGATCCTAAGATAGGAGATGTTACAGCTTTGCGATACTTTGCTCCAAATCTTCTCAATAGGATGGCACCCGATGAAGAAGGCTTTTGTGTCTTTGACTTCATTTGGAATGAGTTGAGGAGGGCCATGAATGATCCCATGAAGCATCTTCCTTATGCCCCCTATATCATGTATATGATTGAGAGAGTGACCAATGTCCTCTACCCCAAGGATGTCGTCCATGAGCCGCTTCGTCACCTTCGTGATCGTGCAAAGAGGCCTCCCAAAGGCCGTAAGTATGTTGGATCGTCGAGTGCAGCTCCTTCCCATGATGATTTTCCCGCTGCTCGTTCCTCTTCTCCACCTCCTCGCCGGCACCGTGGCTCTATGATCAAGAGGGTGCTCAAAAGCATTTTCAGCATGTGCAAGACCATTGCCACGGAGACAAATGAGAACCGCCGCGACATCATCGAGATCAAGTCTCACCTTGGCCTTCCCACCGATCCCTACCGCGAGCTTCCCGAGTTTGATGACCCGTTTGCGGAGTGGGACGCCCAAGGTGCCCAAGAAGAAGAAGAGGAGGGCAATGGAGAAGAAGAAGAGGAGGAGGACGACGACTCCGAGTGACTCCGCTACTCTACACTTCCTTTTTGGCGCTTGATGCCAAAGGGGGAGTGAACTTATCTATTTGTGCCTTTGGAACAATGAACTTGGTTGTAATAATTTGAATTTGGAACTTGGCTTGTAATAACTCTAATATTCGCTCGTGTGAGACTATGTGAGTTTGAGACATTTGATTGTGTGCTTGTGGTGTTTTACCTACTTTTTATCTGCTAAGGACAGCTTATGCTAGATTGAAAAAGCGTGTGTTGTCCGTTTTTCGTCGTTTTTTGAAGCCCGAGAGTCCGGACTTTTTCCGGAGTATCCGGATTTTCCGACACTCCGTACCTGGCCCGAGACTCGGACTTCTCAGCACCAGATTTCTTTTCTCTTTTGTTGAGTGCATAATCTGTCATGAGCATTTCACCTTTTAACCTGTTGCACGTCACAAGCACCCCACTATTGTAATACTCTCTTGCCTCTCTTATTGTGCAAAACTTTGGCCCTAATAGGACCCTTGATATTCAAAATCAAAATGCACATATTAAGGGGGAGTATTACAAAAGCTTTAAATATTCAATGTTTATCTCTTATACGACTTAAGTGTGTTGTCATCAATCACCAAAAAGGGGGAGATTTGAAGAGTATCTTGGCCCCCTAAGTGGGTTTTGGTGATATAATGACACACACCTAAGTGGCTACTGAATTTACCTAGTCCATGTGCAGGTATTAAAATTATGTATGGCATCAAGCACAGCTCGTTGTCTACACAAAAGGAAAGTGGTGCTCTAAAAGGATTCCTAAGAAGGCTCATTTATTTTTACTTTTGAATTTGAGTCCTAGGAATGCCATACTATCAAGAGGGACAGGAATTATGTCTTCCAAGGGTCGAACAGGTGCTCTAGTTGCTAAAACAAAAACCTATGAGAGACACCTTTGCACCAACACCTACACGGGGATATTTTCTTGGGTGCTGGCCTTGGAAGGCCGGAGTGTCGGGTTTTACCCCGGAGACTCGGACTTCCCGAGACTCGGGTTTATCCCGGATACTCCGGTCATAAAGCCTCAACGGCTATATTTCGGGTGAGGGGGTATAAAAGCCCCCTCCACCCCTTCATTTACTAATCTCCCCGCCTTTTTCATCCCGAACTCGTTGCAAACTTCATTTACTCCTCCCCTCTCTCCCTTTGGCTCAAAGTTGGTGAGATTTGTTGTGGGGTTTAAGGAGGATTTGAGAGCAAGGGCTTGGAGAGTGCTAGTGAGCTGATTTCCCATCTCTAGAGCACCTCATTCTTCGCTTGGTTGGCAAAATTCGTGTTTGTTACTCTTGGAGCTTTGAGCTCCTAGCCGGCTAGGCGTTGCCTTGGAGCATCCAAAGGTTGTGGCTGCCCAAGGAAGTTTGTATCACCCCGACATTGAGTAAGTAACTCTAGCTCGATCTTCGTGTCGCTAGAGGGAGGAAAGTGGCCTAGGTGTAAAGGTCCACCCTTCGTGGGTACCTCAACGGAGACGTAGACCTCAAGGTGTGAGGTTGAACTCCGGTAACAAATCCTGTGTCTCTTGTGCTTGTTCATCTTGTTGCATGCTTGTTTCTTGCTTGAACACTTATCTAGGGTTTGGTGTCGATCCACTTCGAGTTGAGGTTCCTACAGGTTTTGAGTGGATAAACAGGCTTGTCTCACCTCAGTGCATCACCTATTTTCACAGATTTACTTTTGAGCAAGTTTAAATCCTGTCGATTTAATTCCCCCTAGCAGGCCGGACTATCCGGACATTTTCCCGGATTCTCCGGATTTTCCGGAGTATCCGGAAAAATATCCGGAGTCTCCGGACTCGGGTCTAACATCGGATAAAAGTTTGTGATTTTCAGGTTCGACTATTCACCCCCCCTCTAGTCGACATCTTGATCCTTTCACCAGTATTTGAAAATTCTTTTACAACTATCTATGGATGATTGTGCATCTAAGGTTTGAAATCAACTGGTTGTCGGCCTCTCACCGTTATCTGAGACTACTTACTCCACTAGTCATGAGATCCCTAATGATGGAAGTTGACGAATATTATGCTTGAGTAATTGTATTGCACAACTTATGCTTGCAATAGATGGCTAACATAGAAACGAATAACTCAACTAGAACATGTGCTAAATCTTGAAAGTAAGGACATACTCTTTGTTGCTTTTCAGCAAAAGAAACTCCAGTAGCCAAAAAGCCTATCATGTCTAGAGTTGGTGAAGTAGTTATCACCGACGGGTAAGTCTTGCTGAGTATTAGTATACTCAGCCTTGCTATAATCTGTTGTTCCAGGTAATGCCTTGGTTGATGTGTGGCCCGGAGAGATCCCGCCCGGCTAGGAGCGGGAATGGGTGGAGGACGACGAATGAAGGCATCATGGCTGGCCTCCCGTGGTGTTTCCGCTTCCCGTTTAGTTTAATTCCGCTGTTTGAAAAACTCTGGACTGCGTTGTCATGTCAAAGACTTCGGTTTGTAATAATTAAACCCTTCGGCGTAAACTTCGGATGTTAATCATGTTTTATCTCTGGACTCGCCTTTGTGTGAGTTTTGATGCATGTATGTCAATCCTTTGTGCTATGTAAGTGATTTACCGGGCGTTAACCCTGCAACTAACGACAGGATGATACTTTATTATTGCTTAATGACCAAAGTGGATTGGTTAGACGATAGTACGGTATTTTCATGGGCGGGTTGTCACAGTTGGCATCAGAGCAATTATATGCACCGGAGATTAATTAATAACCTTAATCACTAGTTTTTGAATAAAACCTTCCAAGATTGTTTGGATTTGCAAAACACGTTGGTTCGTTAAGGATAAACTAGACCGAGAGGCCCTAGAGGGAATTTTGGGTTCTTTCAGGTGGCTTAGTGACCTATGGTTTATTTTGATAACTTCCAGCACATTTACTTTATGTCAGACTTACTTTCTTGCACAACCAAACTAGATGAGCCACGTGTATTATACGTGTGCTGTACCGCATCACGGGAATTGCGAGGGTTGATGGAGTGATCTATTCCACGGATCCCATCTTCGCGTCTAGTCATAAGTTGTGATGTCGCCACGTGTTTTATGCGTGTGCATTCCGCATGTCAAATATGCAAGGCAAGGATACACTCCATTCAAACGGAGGGTGTCCGAGGTTGGACGCAGTACATGCAGCGGCTTAACGCATGGATGTCATTTCTATAGTGAACGGTAATGTATGTGGACGCTTTCGTGACATGCTGGCACAAAAGGTTCTTTTTCTGCAGGTACATAACAGTGCTTCGTTAGCCGCTAAGTGAGTACCGAGTAGCTCTCGACTAGATATTATAGGGAGAGACAAATACAAGCCTTGCCACCGGCACTAACTTCGATTTTGGCTTGATTGCCATGTGAGGTCGAATAGGACGTCTTGCATGCATATTAAAAATCGAAACAACTAAAAGATGGACCCAAATCAGAACTTGTATGCTTTTTAAGGAAGATTTTGCTAGTATGTGCTTTTTATAAACTAGAATACCTCTCATGCATAGGTGTTGTGTTGTCCAAATTCTTGTAAAGTTTGTTCGCCTTGTTGTTGCACCATGTTCTAGGAATAATTAGACTAGGTGTTCTAAACCAAAGTTGCTCCTTATCTAATCTAGTATTTGCTCTCAAAAATTCATGGTCGTAGCTTCTTTAAATCTTGAGTTGTACCCTTTTAGCGAATGTAGGTCTTTCTGTTTTCAGAAACCAGCAACCTAAAAGTTTGCATCTTTTCACCCTGTTCCTTTTTGATCTAGCTCAACCTTTGAATACCAAAAGTGTGTATGAAAACCTTGCTGAGTAGTTGGTAAAATTTGGGAATTTATGGGGTTCTGGATTTTTAGTTATGAATTTTTATTCACCACCGCCAGAATTGCACCATTTGACATGTTACTTCTTTGAGACCTGATATGTGTTACATCTTGTGTACAGATGGCTTTTCCCGTATTCCATGAGTACGACGCTGACGGTACGATCCGAACACGAGTGCGACATGCTGCATTAGCTCTCTTCTTGACTCCATGCACGTGCATGGTGCAGTGGAGACGGCGGATCGGCCGTCTGGTAGGGAAACTGTACATCGCCCTCTGTCTGAAATTTTCGATTGACTCGGATGAAAGTGTCCAGCCATCTTGGGATTTCGTTTTCATTAGTTCGATCGAAAAGGATCTAAAAATATTTTAATTCGTATGCTCTAAATTGGAATAGTCTCCCTGCTCTGATGAGATTGAAATCCTTGAAATCTTATGTTAGATTAACTAATGGTTTGCATATTTGTAAATTTCTCATCGGTAATTCTCTTTTGGTTGTGATTTTTATTGCGAGATATCAATGTCTGTGCATATATATAGGTAGTACCATATAGTAACAAAAAATTGGATCAAACTTATACAAAAACCGAGCAACGACTTAGCTAGGTATCTATATCATAATAGTTGAAACATTGCATGCATCCATTCCAAAACATGGTGACTACATAGGCAAGTGCTAAGTTAGCGCTTGTCAATGACAGATGAACATTAGATAATTAACACACACCATATGGTTAGCTTAGACCGTATAGACCACTCACCACATGGGAAACAGATGAGATGACCCAAAGTACAAACACCTCCTTTTCGGATTAGAGGCCTAAATATATACTTTGGTCTCGAGACTATGCTACACACTAGCAAGGAGGTCTCTACAATGACCTCAAGTATATGTATATGCTGCTTTGTCACCTAAATATATGTGCTATCTTTTTGTAACTTATTTGCTGTATATGTTGGCTGCAAGCAACCATGCATGTCAATCAAAGAACACAGCTGCATTCAGGGCCGAAGGCGGCGTCAGCTCTTAGGGAAGAGCTGAACATGAAATCCATCAGGGAAACTTAGGCCCGGGGTACGGACTATGTTCCCTCCTTTTATAGTCCTCCAACTGCAATGATCAGATTTATCTTTATATATATTCCACCCTTTTCATCAGAAGCACCTAAAACAATGTTACGTGTATTCCTGTACTGATACCTGTATTTTGTAACGAGGCAGTGGATGAAGGTTGCCATCAAGACCTTGCTGAGATCAGTGCCCACACAGAATCGGAGACCCCCACCGAATGCCATGAAATGCTTCGTTCCGCCGGTGATTTCCGCCTTGTCCTGCACAACAGTTGTTCAGACTTCAGATAAATTGGTGTGATTTGCTTGATGCGATCAATGTCCCTATTGTTATTGCTCTAAGATTGCTACATTTTATTTGCTTGATGCGATCAATGTCCCTATTGTTATTGCTCTAAGATTGCCTCTGTTCTTTATAGCTACATGTCTCCCTTTAATGGAACAATGTATATTAAGTAACGAGTTTGACTACATGGTGTCCCATAAGCTGACTTGACCACCCCAATGTAGATGTATCACGTACTAGCAATCTACAAACAGAGAACTGAGCTCATTACTACAGTTCCAGGTTCATCCCCTTTGCTAGACAGGCAAGATATAGGATTTACTCCTGTGTTATGTCTCCCTTGACATTTCTTTTTCTGCTATTGACTGAGAGTGTGTGATATAGCACATGGTTCACCAGCTGCCGCATTGAGGAATTGTCGGGCTAGAGCCCTAAAACCCAGACATGCTAGGGCTTGGTGGTCAGAATCCCGTGCAATTTGTTGAAAAAATATTCTAATGGGCACTCCTCCGAGGCGATTGGTGCACTTGTTTGCCAATTATGCATGCTAATCAGTTCAGGACCTTCGGGTTTCGGCTATACCATGCATGTGTTTATACTCTTTCTGGGATCTTCTTATCCTTCCAAGCAAGCTACAATATGAAAAAAAAACTCTAGGCTTCAAGCACATATATATCACTGATTGCAATCTCCATTATTTGTTTGTTAGGCTTCAAGGACATCCAGTCTTTTGACTTCAGGTATGATTATCATGGTTTGATAGGCATGGATGGCTATATATAGGGGCTATTTAATTGAATTTTATACTCTCCTGGAATCGGTAATGTTGAGTATCATGAGACATATGGATAAACTTTATTTCAAGTTTGCACAAAGAGAAAAGGGCACAAACCTGCCACCTCCAAGGATTGAAGGCCAATGGATCTTCGTAGATTTCAGGGTTTAAGTGCACAGCAGGAGGACACACCATCACTCCCCAGCCTGCTGGAATTGTGTAACCTGCATCCACAGGATGTACAAATATTTAAATGTGTTTTCTAAGTTTTGCCAAACTAAAAAAAGTATTCTCTGTTAAAAAAATATCATAATTTTTATTATCTTTGTAAGTATATGTACCTTTGAACTCAATGTCTTGCAAGGCCTTCCGAAAAATCCCTGGCACAATGTTTGCCAATCGTACTATCTCCAGTATAACCTTCATGAGCATCAAAAGAACCAGCTGTCAGTTAAATTAATAATTGCATTGTGGATACTCATATCTATTTTGGTTCTGTTTGTTCCTTTTAGTGATTTGAAGTTTCAAATGCACACGTTTATCCCGCAATTGTTATTAGTAACTCACTCTATTCCAAATATATAGATCGTTTTGACTTTTTAGATACATATGTTTTGTTATGCATTTAAAAATATCATATGTTTAGACGTATAATGATATCTATACCTCTAGAAAATATAAAACAACCTATAATTTAGGATGGTGGGAGTACTTATTAAGCTAACTAGTATATCTTCTTCCTCGTAGACCATGCATTTGGTTTCACAGGCACGAAACACAGACCACGCAGTTGCATAATCCCATTTTTCTGTCAAAGTTGTTATATCACCATTTGGTTACCGTGGCTGTAAGATATGTGTCAAGCAAGCTTTCTTAACGGTTCAAGTTGCCTCAGCAATCCGTGCGGTATCTTAGCTAGCTAGACCCGGTTAGGCTCACCTGAGATGTGAAGGTCATGGACTTGTACTCGGCCCACGTGAGTCCGGCATCCCTGTCCTTCCTGTTGCTGGCAATCGCCTCATGCTCCTCCTGGCCACACAACACAGAATCATCTCTGGTCAATTGTTTCCGGCACAAGCCAGGCCTTGTTGCCTGCTTCATCAGGCACACACCACGTACGTTGAGGACAGTTTCTGATCAATGACCACTAACCGTTAGTGCCTGAAGCACCCTGGGGTTCTCAGCCAGGAGCTTGACGCCCAGCGTGAGTGCCAGTGCCGTCGTCTCGAAGCTGGCGAAGAGGAGCACGAACATGAGGTCGAGCGCAATGGCTTCCGTCATGACGGGCTTCTCCCTCCTCAGCTCCTCGAGCAGGACGTCGAAGAAGTCCTTGCTCTGCCTGCCCTTGTCCGCCATACGCTCCGTCATCATCTTCTTGAGCACTTTCATGGCGTTCTTCCTCCCCTAAACGCATGAAATTTAGCTAGGATCAGTTAAAAAAGTGCAGCACTGTGGTAAGAAGCTTAGCGGAACAGGTTCCTCCAGAATCATTTGACCGCGTGCATGTGAGCTCAAGGTCGTTTGTTTGACTTGACTGTTCATGTGTGCTGTCTTTGCTCCCTACGTTGCTCAACTTGCATCCGCGCGCATGCATGTGCAGTTCTGCAAGCATATTTACCTGCATGCACTCATGGTAGGCTGTGCCGGGAATGTCCACGGGGAAGGAGATGAGGCCCCGAATGAAGGCCACGAAGTTCTTCCTCAGATTCTCGGACGACTCCGACGGCTCGTAGCTGATCAGCTTCTTCGCGGTAAGATCGAATATCATCTGCAGTAAAATAATTACATCATGCGTCAATAAGATCAGCACTCAATATAATCGTCTAAGCTGATGATGTTAAAGAGATGTGGCGGTCGTATCTTCTTACTGTGGAAATGGCGTCCTTGAGCTCGACGTTGGGGCGGCTCGCCCACGAGGCGAGGCTGGCACGGCAGGCGTGGTCAGTCTCGGCGAGGAGCACGGCTTTGAGGTTCTCCTGGCCGTAGAGCCGGAGCACGAGGGTCTTGAGGTACTTGTACAAGAAGCCGTGAAGAGAGCCGACGTTGTCGCGGCCGAAGATCTCGGTGAAGGTGTCCGGGTACCAGCTCTCGAACAGCTTCCCCTCCTGCTGGAACACGAAGTAATTGAGGTCCGGGTCAGCGGACACCACCACCGACCGCCCGACGATGCTCGTCTTGAAGATGTTTCCGTACCTACACAACCAAATGATTCCGACATTAGATCAGTATCAATCTTCTTGATAGCTGCCTTTGTGTTGACAGCATGTGAAGGCTGCTGGTTGGGTACCTGCTCAATCTCTCCTTTACGAATGCGGAGACGTCACAGGTAGGGTTCGGCGCGAAGAACTGCAAGGTCTCGCCGAGAAGAGGGAGGCCGAGGGAGCCTGGAGGCAGCCGGCCGTTTGCTGTCGGATGGCTCCACCTGTATGCCCAGATGATGAAAGCCATCGCCATGGCCAAGGTCACAGCCCATACTACTGCCACACAGACCAATGATACCTCCATGGCCGCCGAGCGAGGTGGTAGCTAGAAAAGAGAAGGGTCTCTCTGCGGCTCTTGATGCCAATGGCGGTGCAGACTGCAGAGAGGCAAGAGAAGCTACTGCAAGATTTGGTTTTGCAGAACCGAGAGCTGCGTGCTTGTTATAGCAGGAGGTTGCTTGGCTTTATATAAAGTCCCAGACCCAGAGATAGGAAAGCCAGGAACATTAAAAAAAAAGTAACTTTGCTTGAGGAATTGTTGCCACGGAATCGCTGCGAGTGTTTTTCTTTTGGACGGAAAGAGTCCGCCGATAAGCTCGTGTTGGGCTGTTCTGTTCCTAAGGGAGTGGTACATGCCACAGGAAATAGGTTGTTGTGTTTATGTCCTTTTTCAGCGTGGTTTTGGCTGCTGTTTTATGGTTGGGCTGCTGGTGTGTTGTTTAGCGCAAGACATGTACAGCGATGGCCTGCCGGCTGTTCTCCAGACCAGGGATTATTCCCTCCTCTCCCTCCCAGTTAGATTATGCCGTCAGCACAAACTAAGCTACTTTTGGCTGTACTGCTAGTTTTCATATGCACGGGCATTCTCCCAGTTTTCAGACAGCAGATTTGAATCAGTTTGAAAAAAAAATATAAAAAAAGGTAAAAAATTGTAAGATGCAGAAGCACGACGTCTAATTAAGGCCCAAAGTGACCAATTTCTGAAAAGTTTTATTACTTCCACTAATACCAAATACAACTACAGAGGGAGTACACGTGAGCACGGTGCAGGCTTTTGATGGATACAGTTATCTGTCTACGACAGAAGAGGGAACTGTGCAGGGAAGGAATTGAATATCCACCGTCACCCTAGAACTGTAAAGTACTAGTGCCGGGTGCAAGTCTGGAGTTGTAGTTTAGTTTTGGTCTGTGATTAACCGGGTCGCTTTCGGTCGCTTTTGATCGAGTAGGCCGTCGCCATCGCAGGTGCGCGTAGCCCCCAGCTTAGCTTGCAGCACGCGTTCTCTGTCCCGGACCACCATATCATCTCTGCTCGTGCAAGCCTGAATCCAGCCCAGCACCGAGGGAGCCTGTCCTGAGCTCGGCAAGAGGATTGGATCACTGAATCTTCCACGAACTTGAGCAGGGGATCGATCGCGCGTCATCCCGCGTGAACTCGCCACGCCACCGATGGCATACGTGCTTCCACGCGCGTTCTGCCACCTGGAGATGACGGTATGCTACTGCCGCCATCTTGTCCGAATGTCTGTCTCGTCGGTCGCACGCTCGTGCGTGCGTCGGGGGTTCTTGGGAAGTTCATGCACCTTTGCACCGATCAATCATACGCACACGTGTTGGTTATAATCCCAGGATGATGAGCGACATTGATTGCGTCGCACCGTCCCGGGCGTGAGCTGAGCTCTACGACGATGACGGAGAGGTATGAAACCGCGGCCGCCGGAGCTGATTGCTTCTCAAAGGCCGCCACGTAGGCACGCGTGACATGACCTAGCTTTTTAGGGCAGATCATTCAAAGAAAGTGATGTGCTGATGGCCGGCCGGTCCACCCTGCCGCCGACTGATCGATGACGGTGAATTAAGATGCAAATCCTGGAGCCGGAGAGACGACCAGTAGCGCTGCCGACGGCCGGCCGGGGGACCGAACCGGCATCCGTTTCAGTGAAATAGAACCCTGAATCTTGCTCCATTTCACCCAATGCAAAGGAGCCAAGGACGCAGCGACTGACGAATCGGCAATGACGGCATTGCAAGTGAGTGTATTCTGGGTCGGGTCCATGATTGTCGTTCTTAAACCCGCATCACTGTTCGCGTGGGGATCGGAGTTTGTTAGCGCCGGCCGAGGAGTTTAAACCACGGGCCGTGGATTCGCCGAGATACGCTTGTGGCCTTGTGTGCGAGATCGATCAGAAATTCAGAAGGCAGCCGGTAGAGTCGTCTGCTCCCCAACCACCGGATGATCGTAACAAAATGGAGGAAATAGTGCTCGGATGACGACAGAGAGGATTCACATCAGTACAATAAGTGATCTCTCTAGTATATATTAGAAGAATTTAGCCAACAGATCTTGATCCCTCAGTTGCACGACTGCTAGGAGATTAGATTGCATCCACACCGGTGAATCGCAATGGATGTCTGCCTAGCTTCCTAACGAGATCTCCATGATGGCCGTTGCGAACTAGCTTGCGATATGGCTCTACCAAGCAACCAAGCTCGCTAGCTTTTGGCCACGAGGCTGCTGGTAATAACAAACAACATCTCGCATTGGAAAATGCGAATGTGTATTCTTTATAAGAACTGATAGCGTCCTGGCTTTCACACGACGGATATGAAATCCACTCTTATAGTGGAAAATGTGAACCTAATGCAAAGTTTTCCAGAGAGTGAGTGCATGATCTATATCATGAAAAAAAGTTGATATATTTAATGTAAGGAACCGCCCAAATTACCTCGACTAAACCGAGTTATCATCCAATGATCCAACCAGCTTAATCGAGATAACCCCGGTAGTCCCCGGTACGCGTCTCGAGCATCACCCAGGAACAACACGCATACCGTATTTACATCATGGCAACCATCACAAGGATACATGTGAGAGCAAATTTTAAACTTTAGTTTAAAATTCTTGATCATATTACAGAAATTTAAAAAAAATCATAACTATAAAATATAAGCACCTAGAATATCAGAGTTTCATTGTTTATAAGAGAATAATTAACCATCCTAGATGTTCCCTAAGTCTAGGTGGATATCCTAACATGTTTTTCCTAGGTTGAGAGTTAAATCGCAGCAAAAAAATAAAGATATATGGTGCAACGATGATGTCCTTGCCCATAAGACACCACCTGCACTAGCTTGGAACAACTTCCACCATACATCCACATTGCCAACTCTGGCGGGATGAATGTGACACTCAGCCACAAGAAGAAACCTGCAAAACAATTTAACGGCAGCACCGTAAGTACATTGCATACTTGCAGGACTTATCCACAATACTATATATTTGGTGGATGCATGAGGCTTGTCAAGTTTTAACATTTGATAATAAAATGCGAGCATAATTTATCAAGTGAATAAGCAAAAGACATAGCACATATTTTCTATATCAAGCATCAATACAATTGCAAAAATAAAGTGATCAAGTGTTCACGAGCTCAATCTTCCATAAGCCCTTCACGAAACTCTACGTTAAAGTCCAAGTACATGAGCGTGCTCCGTGACCTGGAGCGAGGCTATTGCAATAGATTATAACCCTGCAGGGGTGTACAACTTTTCCCACACGAAACACAAGACCAACGACCATATCCTCGGCCTAGGATAAGTGTTAATTCATGCCCTCGACCTTTCACATACCCGCACCCTACTATGAGCGAACGGCCGGAAGTGTATAGATGTACCGGACACGGCCGATCACACCTCATCCCACCCCGCGCCGAATCCGGTCAAGGTACGGTGCGACTTATGCTACTTAGCTTACCGACCCATTATGAGCATGTGGTTTGTACGGAATAGTGCTCAAGTATCACAGCGATAACGATCAGGCCTTAATCGACTCAAGCAAGCCTATACCACTTGGATTCACTCCCAGCATGGCCCTAGCACACTTTCTCAAGTCTCGAATCATATTCATAGGGCTCAAATTTTATCCATTCATGACTACTCAAGTATTAATTAAGAAAGCATACTATAACTCGCGAGTGGTGGTGACCTTGCCACCTCTCGACTTCTACCGACAACTAAGCATGACTAAGAAATTATAACGATATTTCTAACATGCATGCTTTCACTAAATAAGTTGAGCTAATTCCAAGAGTCGATATGTCTAATAGGTTCTACACATTGCATATGTCTAGATAGAGCTAAGCCCATGCGCAATCATTAGTAAGTAATAACATTTCACATTTAGAAAATAGAGTGAGATACATAGGTGCCTGCCTGAGATTGGTGCTGCAAGAATGTGACACTCCGGAACGTCATCTACGAGATTAGATGAATGCATGAATTAGAAAGGATGACATGAATGTATATGCATATGAGATGCAATGACTTTTGAGGAATAATTGACAACATGATGCAAGGCCATCAAGCAAGCAATCGAGGATTTAGAATTAAGGTGCACAAGCAATTGCATAGGTGGAAGTGTGCAACAATTTCGCAAAAGTGCACTTAACGTTCCAAGACAAGTTATGACATAAGAATTAAATCAATATTAGTTGTGCTATTTTTAGTTCTCGTATAAACTATCAAATAATTAGATTGTTAAAACATAAAGCTTTAACCATGAGAGTTATATCACGATGGTTATCAAAATTAAACAATTGATCATACTTAAGTAAGTTAGGTAGTCACACTAGTTAATCATCATTAGCAATTTAATAATTAATGGGGAAGTGACACATCACATCTTAAATAAGATTAGTAGATTTATTATCTAATTTAGAGTTAGCTAGACTTTTGTATATGATAAGTTAAGACAAACATCATTATTCTAATTTATAACATGGTGGTTTCAAATCATAAGAAGCATAGCATATTTATTTTAATTTAGCAAGGGAAGCTTACATGTCACATGAGTACAATTGATTTACTAAGCATTGCAAGCACCTATACCTAAAACTAGGATAGCCGATTTGTGCCATAATATGGCCTTGTCATGATAGGTAATTAATTAAAGACAACACATCATGGTATATGTAGCTAACAATATTGATTTCATGATCTTAGAAGTGCTACGAATTAATTGATCATGTCACAAACCAACCAACATTTATTTAGGGACTTGCAAACCATATGAATGCATGACTACTTCATGAATGTTATCAAATGATGTTATGCAAACAACAAGGTAAGCAAGTATTGGATTAAACTAGAAACTAAATCAATAATTTTGGAGCAACAATATTTTTTTTACCAATGCTAAACTAATATTTAGAGAATTAGTCATGTTTAAACATCTCATGCATAGCAATGCAAGTCTCATAATACTATGAATATACAAAAGAATGTGTACTATTTTTATCACACAAAAACAACAACTAAAAGTATCTAATACATGATAAAGCATCTAATTCCTACACAAATGACACTATTATTCACGTTTTTGATTCAATGGCAGAACTGTAAATATGTCGTCAAGATCCCGAAAATGCGATTGCCGATGATTTCGGCGAACGATTGCAATGGGATTTGATCCTAGAGCTTCTTTAGGTGATGGAGATTCAATTTTAAGCAAAAGAAACGACATGCATAGAGGTTTAGATGACATGCATCAACAATGGAGTTGAACCTCCATTGGAGCCTAATGGAGAAGCTTCCAAAGCTTGAGAGAGGAGGGGGAAACCGCAGGGGGACCTCATCTATGATGGGGAAGAACGATTCAGAGGCTCGGAAGTTGAGGGAACTCAGAAATGGAGGAGATCGGGCTCGATTTTTGTTTCACCGGAGTTGGGGAAGAACTGCGAAAAACAGTCTGCTGCATCTTGCTTGGGGAAGATGGAGGGAGACCTGGAGGAGGGGAGAGGAGCTCGCCCTTGCCCGGCCGGCCGGCGCCTGCCCCTTGGGCGACGGCAGCAGCTAGCAGGGCGGACGGCTTCGGTTCGCAGGAGAAAATAATGAGCGAGGAAGGGAGAGGAACGGCAGGGGAGGGGAGGGGGTCACGGGAAATAGGGGGCTGGAGGGAAACGGCGTGGGAACGCCGTCCCAGGCGGCGAGTGGGCGAGAGGGGGCACGAGGGGGGGCAATTGCCGGAGAGGGCAGACATGTTGTGGGGTGTCCAGCAATTTTGTGAAGAAGTTTGTGTGGGGTTTGTCTTGGTCTCCAGGAAGTTTCTCTCCTTTTGTAAAATCAAAACAACACATTTAGAGATGGTTAAAAATCATGAAACTTTTTAGGTAGATTTTATAAATCATAATTAACCCATTTTGCTTAGATCTGACATCATAGCCATTGCATATTTTAAATGAAAAATCTTCCCGGAATGATATTTTGAGTTTTTCAAATAAACTGTTTGGCATCAAGATGATCTCTAAAAATTCAGAAAAAGATACCTAAATTCATGTTGGAAGAAGTACGTATTAATCAAGTCACCACACAACATAGGTTTTATGGTCAAAATCTAAATTGCTTCTCAAGGATGCATATTCACTTTATTCAATAAATTAATTAAAAATACAAGGTCATTTAAACAAACCTAAGAATTTTATCTTAACAAAACCATTATGCTGATGATGCAAGACTAACATTGAAATTACATTTTGGGCTGTTACATTTAATCTCACAAATTATTTTTCTATTTGGGTATTTTTCACTTGCGGAACCTGGTCATCACATTTTTGCAGTCCTAAATCAGTTTTGCAGTTTCTTTCTACGCAATGACAGCTAGTTAGATAGTTGAACTGTCGACGTAAGATTTTGCTTACATTATCATATTTTATTTCTCTGGCCCCAAAGCTTCCTCTCTGACCATTTGCCGATTTGTTTTAGTTCAAGAGCTGCCATAAGATTTGGCAGCTAGATTTATACGAGATAAACTAAGAGAATGCGCGGTCGTGCGTAATTAACAACCTCAGAGGATCATTCGCAGTCACACCAAAATCTTGCAGATATTCTTCGTATCTGAATTCCAACCTGTAGCATCTCGCCGCGAATAGGATGGCTCAACGAAGTTAAATTCTTTGATGCAGAGCTCAGCAAAGGCTCAGCGAATGGTAACGTGGCTGCTGCAGTTTGTTTAGATCTGCTCGACACATTTGCCGTGACCGTGATACAGACCAAGTGACACAAGCCTACTTATTAATCTCTTATTCCAGTTCGAGTACGCTTGTGAGTACTGTGCTAGAGCTCCAAGGTTAGGCTAGATGCAGCTCCCAATCTCCCATATTCCAGGAATAGCTGAATAGCATTGCGGCAAGCCGCCAACATCGTGATCTATCTTTGGCGCTACCATGTCCATGCATGTGCCGCTACAAGGAAAACCTGCACATTATCTGGTTTTATGCAGGTTAAATAGTGAACTTGATGATTTCCCGTAAGGATAAGTCTCACGTCAAGTCGTGTTTGAGTAAGACTTGCAAGATAAGGAGGGTGAATTTTTCTTTAAAATGTGTCAAATGAAGAGAATCTTTTGGAATAGCAGAGGTCTTAGTGACTTGACTAAAACAAGATTTCTAAGGGAGACCTCCAAGGAGCAAACCTTGGCGTTTATTGCTCTTTTGGAGATAGACAAGAAGGATTTTTCCTAAGAATCACTAAATAATTTTAGTGGAGGGAGGAATTTTGTGTGGCACTCGACTGCACCTCATGGGAGATCAGGTGCTATTTTGCTAGGAGTTAACCTAGATGTGTTGGATATAGGTAGTATTAACGATGGAGATTTTTTTTCTGAAATTTAGATAAGAGATAGGAAGAGTGATTTTAAATGGGTTTTGGTGGCTATGTATGGGGCAGCCCAACCGGAATTCAAGGAATCATTCTTGACTGAGTTGGTGCAATCTTGCAGTAATGAGAAATTACCCTAGTGTATGGGAGGATTTTAATATCATTCGGAACAACAGTAAAAAGAACAATGACATATTTGAGGAAAGATGATCCTTACTTTTTAACGCGGTCATTGATAGTTTGGACCTACGAGAAATAGAGATGTCAGGCTGTAAGTTCACCTGGGTTAATTCTCGTAGGGCTACCTATGAGAGGCTGGGCAGGGTGCTGGTGAGTACGGAATGGGAGCAGAATTTTCCTTTGGCGACAGTCGAGGCACTTAATAGGGAGATTTCAGATCATACACTTCTCCTGCTAAGTACGGGAGAAAAGGCAAAGTACAAGAAACAACCGCCCTTTAAATTTGACATGGGTTGGTTGTTGAAAGAGGGCTTTTTCGAGGTGATTTTTGAGGTTTGGAAAAAAGAAAATAGGGAAGGTACCCTGATGCAAAGGTGGCAAAACAAGATTAGAAGGTTGAGACAATTTCTGAGAGGATCGGCAAAGAATATGAATGGAGCCTATAAAAAAGAAAAAACAAAAATTGTTGAGGAAAGCAGATGAGCTGGATAAGAAGGCGGAGTCTCAGCTGCTAAGTCAGCATGAATGGGACTTAAAGCAGAGCATTCATGAAAGAATTGTGCAATTACCTAGGGAAGAGGAGTTAAAGTGGTTTCAAAGTGCTAAGTCCACTAAAATTTTAAAAGGGGATAACAATACAAAGTATTTTCAGATGATAGCAAATGGAAAGAGGAGGAAGACTAGAATCTTCCGCCTCGAACAAGAAGGGATTGTGGAAGGTGAGGTCACGAAATATTATAAGAATCTTTTCGGGAGATCACAAGTTAGCAGTTTATTACTCAATGAGTATTTGGTGGAGGATATTCCTCAGATCACCAATACGGAGAGTGAAATGCTAGTGGATGATTTTTTTGAAAAGGAAGTCAGAGAGGCCATTTTCCAAATGAAACATAATAAAGTACCAGGGCCTGATAGTTTCCCTGCTGAGTTTTATCAAGCGTTTTGGAGTCTCATAAAGGATGACTTAATGGCCATGTTACGAGACTTCCATGCTGGGGACCTACCTCTTTTCTGCCTCAACTTTGGAATAATAACATTACTTCCAAAGGAGAAGGAGGTCAAAAAGATCAGCAATACAAGCCCATTTGCATGCTTAATGTTAGTTTCAAGATCTTTTCGAAGGTGTTGGCTAACAGGCTTACTTCGGTTGTGTGTAGGATTACCAAACCTTCTCAATCCGCCTTTATGCCTAGAAGATATATTTTGGAAGGGGTGGTTGTTTTACATGAAACTATTCATGAGTTAAAAAGAAAAAGGCAAAAAGGCCTTATTCTCAAACTAGACTTTAAGAAGGTGTATGATAAAGTTAATTGAAACTTCTTGCAGCATGTCCATAGGATGAAAGGTTTCTCGAGTATGTGGTGTCAGTGATGGAGAAAGTGGTCACAATGGGTAGTGTGTGTTTTCAGGTGAATGATGACTTAGGTCACTTTTTCCAAACCAAGAAGGGTCTGAGGCAGGGTGATCCTTTGTCCCCTATTCTCTTCAACCTAGTTGCAGATATGCTGGCCGTGTTGATTAAGAGGTCAAAAAATCTGGGATTCGTGGATGGGTTGGCTCCTCACTTAGTGGAGGACGGTCTATCAATATTGCAATATGTAGATGATACAATTCTATTTTTAGACGATGATTTAGAAAATGTCAAAGGCTTGAAACTAGTACTAAGTGCTTTCAAAAAGCTATTAGGTCTTAAAATCAACTTCCATAAAAGTGAATTATTCTGCTTTGGGGAAACAAGAGATGGGTCTGGGGAATATGTGGAGCTTTTTGGATGTAAGGAGGGTGATTTTCCTTTCAGATACTTGGGAATTCCTATGAATCCTAGGAGACTTTCTAACAAGGATTGGAGGGTGGTCGAAGAAAGATTTCAAAAGAAGCTTAGTAGTTGGAAGGGTAAGCTGTTATCATCAGGAGGGAGACTAGTCCTAATTAACTCGGTCTTGTCTAGCTTACCAATGTTCATGATGTCTTCTTCAGAATACCTAAAGGTGTTTTGGAGAATCTGGATTATTATATATCGAGATTTTTTTGCAATGTGATGAGCATAAGAATAAGTACAAGATGGCCAAATGGAGCATTCTTCATAAACCTAAGACTGTTGGGGGAATGGGCATTATTGATTTGGATATCCAAAATAAATGTCTGTTAAGTAAGTGGATTATCAAAATGGCAACAAGTGCTCAAGAAAAAGTACCTTGAGGGCAAAACTTTTATCTCACATAGAGAGAAAGAAAGGGGATTCACATTTCTGGTCCGGTTTAATAGAGGTTAAAAAGATTGTGCTGGAGAGGGGTAGGTTTAAAGTACAAGATGGTACCTGTCGGGGTTCTCTACCGCCGGTACTAAATTTCTATCGATCGTGCGTCGGGCTCGGATGCTTAGCGCAGGAGACAATGGGGTTTATACTGGTTCGGGCCTCCGAGGAGTAATACCCTACGTCTAGTGTGCTGTTGTCGTGTTCCTGTGCCAGGTGTGCTCGTAGTCGGGGTTACAAGCTGGTCGGGAGAGGGAGTTCATTCCAAGGTCCTGGGAGATGGTGTTCGATTCTATGGAGTTCTAACCCTTGTAACCGTTGCCCTCCTCTCCCTTTTATAGTCACAAGGGGAGGGGCACAAGGGGAAGTAAAAAAGAGTTACAGTATTTGGCTGCTGGCACGTCCCGTCGTACGTCGCTGTCCGTCAGGGTGCTTTGAGGCCAAGTCGCGATGCCATGTCGGGGGTGCCGCCGCGTGGTCGGGTTGGACTATTCACTCCGGGACGCTTGGCCTTCTCCCCGAGTAGTTTGAGCTCATCTTAGTCTGCCCGAGTGCTTGCCTAGCTTGCCACACCCGAGCCTAAGTCTAGGCTTGTGCGCGTCGTAGAGGGTGCTTGAGTGCCTCGGGCTGAGTGTTGACGGTTAATGTTTGTATCAAAGTTCGTTCGTGACTCGCAAGCGTACAAGTCTCCCGTCGTAGTCAAGGGACCCTTCTTCCCTCGAGTGGTGAACCCAAGGTATCGAATCCGTGGAACAAATGTGTGACGCAAGACTTAATCTATTAAAGCCAAGTAACTTCAATCTTCGATAAAAGACCTAATGCATCTAAGTAAAAGACATGAAACAAATCTAATCTACTAAAGACCGGAGAAAACAAAGTAAGATTAGGTAGATAAACCGATCTAGAGGGATCGGGGTAAGCCTTTTGTTGAAGTTCCAAGCAAGAGAAGAAGTAGCAAATCGAATCTTAATAGAAGCCTCTTTAAATCGTGGTTTCCGTCCAAATCCGAAAACATCCGCCTTTCGAGACCCCCGTTCTGTCACAACGTATCCCTATTCATGCGGGGAGCTTAGGGCGAGTCAAAAGACAAGTCGAGATTCTTTCGGAAGATCCGGCGTGTACCTCTAGCCACCGCGGCTACAAGAACACCCTATGTAATCTATCGCGCGAATAGAATTGGAATAAGCAAAGCCGATCGAAAAACGAAATCTTCGAGGAAACACTTGATCGCTAAGAAAAGATTCAACTTGATAATTCAACTATGACAATGATACATACACAAGATCACCACCGGGATCCTTCCTTGATCTTGCTTCTAGCTCGGGAACTCCGACGTGGTCTTCCATGCAAGGTTCCCACGTCGGCTAGGGAAACCCTAGTCAACTAGCTCGACCCTCTCCTCTCCGACATGGTGTCCCTCTCTTCTCTCTGCTCCTCGGCGGCCGAAGACGAAATCTTCTCCCCGTGGCTCTCGGTCGGGGGGCTATAAATAGCCCGATTGGCGGCTAGGGCAAAGGAGAGCACGTTTGGGCCCAAAATGGGCACGGGCCGACCGGACTGGGCCCGGCCGGCCGGGCCCATTTAGGCCCGGCCCCGCGGGCTCCTTTGCCCGAGGTCGGTTCCCTTGCTTCCTGGATGCTTCCCCCTTCTGCATGTAGGTCCATGTCGTCGGTTTCTCTCCGAATTGGACTCAACTCCTTGTCTTGCAAGCTTCAGCACTTTTCTGGTCAGGTCCCTGGAGTTTGTTGTCTTCTCGGATCGAGTCCCCGGCTTCTTGGAGTTAATATCACTTCATTGCATGACTTGTTCAGGACTTCAAGGTCTTGTCATGAGGTGCTTGATGAACTTATCCCAAAAGTCTTGCATTCAACACTAAATCCCCGCATAAACATTAAACTCCAAAAACGACATGCACATGTGAACTTGTTATACCACGGGGGTTAGTACCAAAGGATAAGGTATAAAATTCATGCCAACACCGAAGGTAAACTCATGGCTAGGTTGACGGATTTTCACCGTCAACATCTCCCCCATGCTTAAACCTTGCTCGTCCTCGAGTAAGCCTTCGATGGATATCATCATTGCTAAACAATGTTTAAACTTTGCATTTGACCATACATGAGAAAACATAATGCTCTCAAAATATTAATTCATTAAAGTTCCATAATGTACTAGCCTTCATCTCCACGGAGGGTGGATTCTTATTAAGCTTATCCCACAAGTATTAACATGCTCACAAAGTTTTAAATGGATCTCGAATTTTTGAAATGAAGACCGAGATAAGAAAAGCTAAACCAAATTCACAAATTTAAATCATCTCATGTATTGCTCATAAACTCTCATCTCACTTGTCTCTCAAGCCTATATATTCTACTCCTTTCCCTCTCATATATATGTGGTAGGCTTTATATGGAGCTTTTGGGAAAGTTTAGTCCTAACAAGAATTTATAAATGAGGTGTTGTCATAACAAGACAAGCTTCTCATGGTCTTACCGAGACTCGTCAAAAAGGTCATTGGAAAATAATGTTAAATCAAGGAGGGGAAAGAGAAAAATACACACACTTTTAGATAGGTGGACATGTGCAAATGGCAGAGAGTGATCCCGAGGCACAAAAGAAGTCCTCGTTATCGGATTGCACATGGTTGGAAAATGAGAATGGATCTTTTTATCTTGAAGCCTTGAATGCACTCTTAGAGAACCGGGGAGTTCATTTTACGCACCAATATATTTTTTTTCTTCTCTTTCTTATATTTCTCATTCTTTTCTTTCTTTCTTGTATATATATATTTTCTCTTTCTTCACCTTGGAAGTCATGTACATCGCCGAATTTTTTCTTTCATCATTATATATATATATTTTTTTTAAAATACTCCCTTTTGAACTCTAAGGCAGCACCGTACCTACCTCCTCCCCCATGCTTAGACGTTGCTCGTCCTCGAGCAAAGAGGCGAAAAATAAGGTAGGTACCGGAGATATTTTCCTTGGAGAGATACTTGAAATCTTCAACGTTGGCACCGTCTTGCGATCTTCCTTGAATTGATGATCCATTCTCAATGATAGGTTGTGGTCAAGGAGGTAATCACAAAAAATGATATTTGGTTTAAGGATGGATATCCGGCGAAGTTTGTGAGACCACCGATGTGGGGGTACACAATGCACGGATAAAAGGCTAGCAAAAAGATAGATACGCAAAAACGGAATGACCGGCTTCTTAGTCTCGGGCCAGAGAAATCATGGCCTGCAATAACTCACTCAAAAATAAATCTTGTACACTAAGGTTTATGCACTCAAATATATATAAGGCTTTGGATAGGTAGAGCAACACACAAGTGATATTTGTGACAAGGTTAGCAATATTTTTGAGCATAAAAGACATCTTCAATCTATTCATAACTTGAGAGCACATAAAACACTATGGGTCTTTGTTTTAATCATAACCTCCGCTGAAAATTAAGCTAGTATTTAAATAAATTCAGATCTGTATTTTTAAGAGAGCACTAGGTTAAACATGCATAAATCAATTACAAAGATAAACAAAGCGGCAATTATAATCATATATCATCATGGCACAAACTTTGTAACTTTACCAAAGGTAAAAACTTGGTGGTGACATTATTCATGATGAAAATAAAAACTAAGATACATGCTGAAAATTAAACTAAAAACTGAAAATTAAAGCAAAACTGAAAATACTACGCAAACATAGGCGCATACAAGCTGAAAATTAAAGAAAAGGGGGTAAAGGAAAGATAACTAAAGCTCCTCCTCTCTCTAATCTTCCGCTCGGTGGTTGATATTGAAAGTCTTGGTTGTTGTACCCTTACTTGTAATAGGAATGCACCACTCCTCCTATGAATTGTCCGATGGTGCTAGGTGAAGGTGTCCAAGCACATAAGCGACGTTTGCATTTCCTTCACCCATTTGGTTTGCATTGGTTTGGATGGCTGCAATAATTTGCATGATCCTTGCAGCGTATCCTCCAATGGTGGCCACATTTTGTTGTGGTTGAGGAAGGTGTGCATATGGCTCCGCAAAGACTACGTTGGGCACCGCAAAAATGGTGGGGGTATGGCTGCACCACTCCCCCATGCTTGCATTGGTACACCACCGTAGTGATTTGGCGATGCCGGAATTTCTCCGAATGGTGGAACATAATTTTGTTGTGCACCTCCTTCTTGGGCCATAGAAGATCCTTCTCCTATAATTCTTTTCTTTTATTATTATTTTTTTTTTCTTCGCCGGCACAAGAAGTCCTTCCTCTAACCGATCTTCTTCCCCTTAAGAAAAGTCTTAATCTTCAATCCGGAAGGGGCAAATTTACCTAGGCCACTTGGAAGCCTCGTCTCTCATCTTCACTCTTATATTTTCCTTTCTTCATATATTCCTAGGGAAGTCCCGGGTAGGAGATGATTTGGGTTCCTTGTAATACCCGGTTTTAAAGAGATAGTCAACATGGAGAGGTAACAACCCGATCTCCCGAATCCGATGTTGCCACAACACCACCGGTTGATCATAGGTGAGTAGGGTTGATTGGCTGCGAGTAAATCCAATTCAACTCCGTGTTGGTTATCTATGTCTCTCTTATTCTCCCCAAAAATCCACTTGCACAAAAGTGACACACTTGGATGATGGGGTTCCGGATAGTATTTCTTCGTTGATGGTCTCTTCCCGTGATCATACTCCAAAAACCTTCCCATGTGCCTTAATGCACATACTTGTTCCGGAGCTCCCTTTTGAAAATAGGAGACACTCGCCCATGGGTCTACGATACTAGACATGCAATCGTTTCGAACATGAAAACCAATCGATCTATCGGGGTTTGTGTTGAATGGATCCAAGGAAGCATTGGAGCCCTACTCCCTTTATGGCATGGTTGCTAGCCTTAAGCATTAAAGTATTTTCAGCACAAGATGATAGATAGATAATCCAACAAAGTTCGATTACATCTCAAGACCGAATGCAACCCATGGATGAAAGGAGATTACCCCATCAAAGTGCTAGAAATAGCATCGTTGATCAAGGTTACCCTTCCGACGGTGTCTTCCTTCTTCTCCACTTGTGGGCTCCCTCCAACGGAATGAGAGACTCGGCACTCCTTCATCAAGGGTATACGCCATGGTCATGAAAATTTCCTAGGCGAATTCCTTGTGGGTGTTTGCCGACACTCCGCTAGAGAATTGCACCGGTGTCCCGTGTGAAACCCAATATGTGGAGAGCTTGGTCGTCGATGTCGGCGTTCGCTACAAACCTCTACTTAAGGCGAGCGAGCTTCTTCTCCTCCTCCGTCATGATGACATACCCCTCGGAATACCGCGGAGCATATGGAGGTGGAGCGGATGATCGTGTCTAGTGGCGAGGTTGGACGGGCGGCTCCTCCATATGTTATTGAGGTTTGGAAAACCTAATAAACGAGTTTCGTGTAGCCCTCATGCCACCAAGGAAAAGAGTGCGATTCCTCCTTGGCGGTGCCGTGTCCTCCTCCATACCCCGAGGAAGCTCGGAAACGAGTGCCTCCTCGAAAAGGTTGTCGATGATGGCTTAGACGACGATGATCCCTTCTTCTTTGGTGCAAAGGCTTGTAGTTTTCTTCCATGATTGCAGCACCCTCCCTCACAAATAAATATCCGGGGTTTTCACCCGGTAACAAGGTACACAAATATTATTTTGGAGTCTGGACTTTGAGTGGATTAAGGATGTGGATTTTTTTTTTCTTGAGCTATCAAGCTTGGGAAGGTTGGCTATGTCTACGGAGGTTTTGAGCACACAAACTTGAACACACAAACAAAGGAAGGAGAGGGAAGCTTGCCTGCAGAAAACGGGAGCCGGGGGGGGCTCCTTATGTAGGTGAGGCCGGCCTCGGTGCTCCTCCCCGCCTCGTCTTTCTTCCAGCACGATCATTTCACCTCTGCAACTTTCCTGCCTGCGTGCTCTACGAGTTGCACCGCCCAAACGCTCTCGTCCACTCCTTGGTCCTTCCACTTGATGCTTCATGTTTTGGGTTATGTCCATGCTCCCTAGCTCCATTTGCTTCACATGCCACCATGAAATTCCTACAAAGTTGATGCTTGCTGCCCACCATGCTTGTCCTTTGCATGTGGAATTAGTGAAAGTTGATGAAAGGGAATCCAATGGTGCATGCATGATTACTAGATCGCCTCCATTAAGGTGTGTTTAAGGTTAACCACTCCTCTAATTCGAAATTTAAAATATTTTTCAGAGCCATGCAAGAGCTCGAACATAATTTTAGAGAAGTTTTTAAACCATTAAAAACAAATGCAAGTCGAAAATATTTTCTTTTTACGTCGATTTTGGTCTCACCGGTATAGTTTGCCTTCATTGGTTGAGAGCGGACATTTTCCGGCTTGATCATGGGGGCATAGGTTTAGGTTCTAATTTTGGATAAATAAGAAAGATTTTGAATAAAACAAAATTAGAATAGGCTTAGAAAAATTCTAATCCTAGAGAAACCAAGGATAAGGATTTTTAAAACCAACCAAAAGCTTTGATTTCTAGGTTCACGCGAGTCCTACCACGTGCTGAATTTTATTAACACTTAAACATAAATCGTGGCTCTACTCGTGTGGTTTTAGCATGAAAAATAAGTCAACCTCAGCACCATAATGAGGGTGAAAGGTTGAGTTAAGGTTCTGAAATTATTTGGTTGAGGTTTCTCGAAAAGAAAAGAATCAAACAAGCACATAGGAGGGTTCATGCAAAGGGTTTATGATAAAGCAAACATTCAATCAAGAATTATGTCTCTAATATTGTTCAACCACTTCTAAGTCTAATGTCTTTGCGTAATAAAACTCAAAAACTAAATTATTAAAAAGACTCGAAAAACCTGGAATCGGGTTGTCCTCCCGTAGCTTATTCTTGACTTGACGAAACGGGTTGCCTCCCGCCTAGCGCTTCGTTTATAGTCCATGGCTAGACTTCTTCACTTGATTACTCCGGATCAACGCTCTTTGCGGGCGTTGCAATCTTGGGTACCCACTTTGGCTTAGTCAATTTTTTTGGTCTTCACGAGTTGGCTTTGTCCTTTGGTCTTGACGGATGCAACAACTTCCTTGTGGCTCGGCATCTCGAACTCCGGTCCTTCGGTTGTGATCTTCATGGTCTCTAATGTGATCCTTCATCTCTCCCGAACGAGCTTGAGTAGCCTTCGTCGTCTTGGGACCTTGGAGTTGTCTCGGATATTCTTCTTTGTTACCCATCGGGCGCCGGCAAGTTGTCCCACTTGCGTCTAGCATCTTCATCACGATGAGCACTTCACGTATAGAGCTTCCGACCTCCGTCACCTTGCCATCTAAATTCTTCAATACTTTCTCCATAGCCTCGAACTTAGTGACGGCGTCCTTGTTGATCTTAGCTTGCTCGTCCATCAAGTCCTTGAATTGTGCACAAAGAGAACCCAAAACTTGAATCGACGAACTTGCATTAAATCGGGGTTACCTTGGACATGGTCATACTCCACACACTCCTTGCATGAGGATCTTGCTCCGGCGGCCTTTAAGTGTTGAGCTTCTTTCTCCATCTCCATCTTCTCCATCCTCCTCTTAAGTAAACCGATATGCCACTCAAGGAATCCGACTCGTATGCATTCGGCTCTCGCAATCGTCATGCGGATAGTTGAGACTTTGATCTTGAACGGCCTCCCGGCGTCTTGAACGTTTATGATAGGTGGATCAACGATGTCCGGGGTGCGCGGCGCTCCGGTGGTTGAGGTTGATCTTCCTTTGGACTTGGAGGTGGTGATTCCCTTGGAGATTTCGACGGTCCTTCGACTTCAACTTTTGAATCTAGGGTTTCCACCCCTTTAGCTTGTGTTGCATGTCACCCTTGCCTGTAAGGTTTTCCTGGATCATCCACAAAAAGGTTTGGGTTTCTTGGAGAGGTAGCCAACCATCTCCTGTTAGGGTTAGCAATAAACAAAGTATGCAAAAAAAAAACTAGAAAACAAAACAAATCTATAAAGACTAGAGTTAGACAAACTAGATTAGATGTATTTTGAGGATGATCGAAATTTAGTAGATGCAAAAATAAAACAAAATCAGTACTGAAAATTACAAAAAAAAAGCAATAAAAAATCAAATCTTGATCACTTGTTCCCCGGCAACGGCGCCGAAAAAAAGGGGCTTGTTGACGGTTAATGTTTGTATCAAAGTTCGTTCGTGACTCGCAAGCGTACAAGTCTCCCGTCGTAGTCAAGGGACCCTTCTTCCCTCGAGTGGTGAACCCAAGGTATCGAATCCGTGGAACAAATGTGTGACGCAAGACTTAATCTATTAAAGCCAAGTAACTTCAATCTTCGATAAAAGACCTAATGCATCTAAGTAAAAGACATGAAACAAATCTAATCTACTAAAGACCGGAGAAAACAAAGTAAGATTAGGTAGATAAACCGATCTAGAGGGATCGGGGTAAGCCTTTTGTTGAAGTTCCAAGCAAGAGAAGAAGTAGCAAATCGAATCTTAATAGAAGCCTCTTTAAATCGTGGTTTCCCGTCCAAATCCGAAAACATCCGCCTTTCGAGACCCCGTTCGTCACAACGTATCCCTATTCATGCGGGGAGCTTAGGGCGAGTCAAAAGACAAGTCGAGATTCTTTCGGAAGATCCGGCGTGTACCTCTAGCCACCGCGGCTACAAGAACACCCTATGTAATCTATCGCGCGAATAGAATTGGAATAAGCAAAGCCGATCGAAAAACGAAATCTTCGAGGAAACACTTGATCGCTAAGAAAAGATTCAACTTGATAATTCAACTATGACAATGATACATACACAAGATCACCACCGGGATCCTTCCTTGATCTTGCTTCTAGCTCGGGAACTCCGACGTGGTCTTCCATGCAAGGTTCCCACGTCGGCTAGGGAAACCCTAGTCAACTAGCTCGACCCTCTCCTCTCCGACATGGTGTCCCTCTCTTCTCTGCTCCTCGGCGGCCGAAGACGAAATCTTCTCCCCCGTGGCTCTCGGTCGGGGGGCTATAAATAGCCCGATTGGCGGCTAGGGCAAAGGAGAGCACGTTTGGGCCCAAAATGGGCACGGGCCGCCGACCGGGCCCGGCCGGCGGCCGGGCCCATTTAGGCCCGGCCCCGCGGGCTCCTTTGCCGAGGTCGGTTCCCTTGCTTCTGGATGCTTCCCCCTTCGCATGTAGGTCCATGTCGTCGGTTTCTCTCCGAATTGGACTCAACTCCTTGTCTTGCAAGCTTCGGCACTTTTCCGGTCGGGTCCCCGGAGTTTGTTGTCTTCTCGGATCGAGTCCCGGCTTCTTGGAGTTAATATCACTTCATTGCATGACTTGTTCGGGACTTCAAGGTCTTGTCATGAGGTGCTTGATGAACTTATCCCAAAAGTCTTGCATTCAACACTAAATCCCCGCATAAACATTAAACTCCAAAAACGACATGCACATGTGAACTTGTTATACCACGGGGGTTAGTACCAAAGGATAAGGTATAAAATTCATGCCAACACCGAAGGTAAACTCATGGCTAGGTTGACGGATTTTCACCGTCAACACCGAGTCTTGCATGTGGCAGAGTGGGAGATGATGGCGATGTGATAGCCGCGCGGCTGGGCAGACCTGCATTAAGGCTCTTGCCGGGGTAGGCCGCCTGCATGGCCGCCAGCTGTTGTTTCTGCGTGACATGGAGATTTGTTCCTCCATGCGTGTCAGCGGAGATGCCCGCTCCATGCGTCTGGGCCCACACACTAGTCGGAGCCGGACTTGTCATGCAAGGCGGAGACTTGTCGTGTGAGGCACAGACTTGTCGTGCGAGGCGGAGGAGGTTTCCTCTAGTGGGGAACTGGTCGGAGAAGCGGCCAACTAGCTGAAGAATGGACGCCTTGCCAGTGAGGGTCTTGACGAAGATCTACATACCACCACGCAGGCGAAGCTCTAGGTGAACGGTGGACTCCTTCTAGATGTTGTAGTCAGCAAGGGTACGGTCATCCTCAGGCTGCTCGCCAGCGAACAGTGGACTCCACCTCGAGGGTAATGGTCTTGCTGTCTTAAGGGAGATAATCTCGTCGTCAAAGGGGGGCCCTAATCCGGGCCCTCGTCAGTAGCCCCCGAGCTTGAGTGGGAGTCGAGGAGTCGCGCTTAGGATCAACCGGTCGATCTTGGTGTTGGGGATGATCTTCTCATTCTCGATGGGTGCGCGCGAGCGCATCCGCCGGATGTAGCCCCCGAGCTCGCGAGGGAGTTGGAGACTCGCTCGTGAGCTTTTATTTGTAATTGTAGCCGTTGCAGCTTCGAGATGTTTCGCCAGGGCAGTTATGGCCGTCGTGGTGACGTGGGCGCAGTTATGGGTGCGAGCATCTCGGCCGACGTGACTGAGGTGACCGCTCCATCATGACTGTGCGCAGACTCTGCAAGTCCGTGTTCTGCTGGAATCGAGGCGTCACGCGAGAGGGCGGTTGTTTCACCGAGGCGCGCGCGTAGGTGGAAGTCTCGCTGACACGGCGGGCCCGACTTCGAAGGTGGGGAGTCAGGCCTGCCCCCTTTAAAACCGCGCGTCGAGCGCTGGTTAGGGACTTTGCCTCCCCATCTGCTTCTTCTTCCTCTCGCGCTTGCCCTTTGCGCTCCGAGTTCTTCCGCATCCACAGCATTGTCGCTGCCTGCGCTTCCAGCTCGCCCAAGACCTCACCGTCGTGATGTCGAACTGGACGCGCTCCAATGTCTCCCACAAGAAACTCCTTCGTCTGGTCGAGGTGGGCCAGCTTCCTCCCCTTACTGACACTGTCGAGTGGATCGTCCCCGCCGACGAGTCCATGCCGCGCCCTCCCGCAGGGTATGTGGTGTCGTTCGTGGCCTTCCGCGAGCGCGGCTTCTCCGTTCCCGCCGGCTGGTTCATTCGCGGGGTGTTGTTCACGTACAACTCCAGCACCTCAACCCGAACAACATCCAGCAGATGGCCATATTTCAAGCGATGTGCGAGGGGTACCTTGGCATCGGCACCCATTGGCCCCTGTTCCAGTACTTCTTCAGGTTCACCTGCCTGAGGGATGGCTCCCGTGCAGCGACGATCGGCTGTGCTAATCTCTGGACGAAGCAAGGCCGCGGCGACGACTACATCCTGGTGACGCTGACCAACTCGAACAGTGGCTGGCATAAGGGGTGGTTCTACTTGCGGAACGACCCCAAGTTCGCGCTTCCGTCGTACACCGGGTGCTCCATCGCGAAGTCACAGAGGAACTGGGCGGATGGCCCCGCCAAGAAGGAGTAGGAGAAGATGCTCAAGATTCACTAGGCCGTGATGGGGCGCCTCCAAAATGCCAGAGTCACCCTGGCGGAAGTGATCAGGCAATACCACACCCGAGGTGTCGTGTCGCTCCGGAGGCGGCCGCTTCGCGTCTGCGACATGACGGCTGACAGGGCCCCCTGGGTGGGGACCGTGACCGCACCATCGCCCCCGTCACCGCTCGAGGTTCAGCGCCTCATGGCGCAGGCGATCGGGAGGTCGTCCTACTCGTGGTTGCCGTCGCAGCTGCTCCCAATGCTCCCCAATGTGGGGACAAAAAAATTTGTAAGTTGTTCGTCTTCTCGGCATGTTTCATTTGCCTTTTGTTGTGGTGTTGATCTTCTCAGAGTTTGTCTTCCCCGGCCGACCTTCGTGCTTTCTTGTTGTCATAGTTGAAGTGCGTCCACCTTGTCCCGGCCAAGGCGCCTCTCCCGGAGGAGGCGATTTTCAACCAGAGGCAGCCTGCAGCGGAGAAGAGGCGCGCTGCAAGCAAGGCGCAGCACAAGAAACGCCAAATCGCCAAGTGCGATCGTAATGAAAACCGCAACAAGAGGCAGAAGGCAGGGGAGCTTGGCGTCTCCTCCGATGAAGACCCATCGCCCGAGCCTTCGTGGATCGGAGATGTTGCCAGTGCGGCAGTCAACTGGAGCAACATGTCGGGGTCGTCCTCATCATCGCCTCCCCGCGGCACTGAAGTGTCGTCATCGCGCCGGCCGCAGGCGACCGAACACGACAAAACCATAGGCTCAAGGTCACTCCAGGTGGCTCGCCTACCCGAGAGGTCCAGCGGATGGTCCGTCCCCGTGCGGTGCCCAGCGGGGCGGGTGCCTCCGAGCTGCAGAGATCTGCGCCCCGGCAAGTCAACCCCCCGAGAAGGTCAGAGGAGCGGCTGGCATCCGCACGCCAGCTCTATGACGGCTCCGACCACCCCGACTCCGACTCCCTGCAACGCCACCGGTCGCGGGGGAGGTCATCAGACTCGGCGTCGACGCCGAGTGCACCGCCAGTAGCGGAGCCAAGCGCTGCCCGTGGTGCCTGCAGTCATTGCTTATCCGGGGCGGCGGAGCCCCGGATGTCCATGTGTCCCTTGTCACCGGCGGGGGCCGCGGTCCGACCCCGGCCATCGCAGAGGCCGGGGGTCAGCCCCCGAACGAACGGGGGAGAGTGCTGCCGCCGTTGAGGTGGCGGGTCGAAGCGGAGCAGCCCCCGAGATGGCGGGCTCGAAGCGCACAGCCCCCGAGCAGAGCTTGTCAGATCGCCCGGTGAAGAAAGCCCGGGTGTGCTCCAAGATGTAAGTCTCCGACTTCAGCTTTTGTTTGTCGTGATTCTTCCGACTCGTTTGCTTACGTTGCTATCCTTCTTCTCGTAAACATGCCGACACCAGTATGCTTAGCCTAGGGCCTCTGAAGCGCCTGGCATTGAGCACGCGGGTGGTTTCTTATGAGTCTCGTCCACAGCCCCCGAGCACTGAGCCGGTGCCGCTGCGGGCTGATGAGGAGCCGGCGGTTGCCGCGGTGGAGGCATCGTGCGCTCCTCCTCTGCCAGTCCCTGTCGTCGTCACCGAGGAGGAACAGACGACCGCAGGGGCCACAGCCCCTCTGGCGGCCCTGGAAACGCCGACCGAGGCCGGCCCGAGCAACAAGGATGTAGTGGTGGTTCTGGACGAGGACTCGGTGCTTCCCCCATCATCGGAGAGCCGCGATGTCGTGATGGCCCCGGCGTCGGAGCCGGTCCAGGTGGCGGCGACGGCGAGCCTTCTCCCTGCCGTAGAGGTGTCAGAGCCCTCCGCAGAGGCTGGAGTCGTAGGTCCTCCCCTAACCGTGGAGGTGGTGGAGACTTCCTCGGCCTGGGGTGCCCTTACCGCCGAGGAGGTGATGGAACTGGCGACGTGCCGGTACATTGACTTCCCCGGCGTTGGGGTTATCAATCTCGAAGCACCCCAACGTCCGGAGAAGGTGTTCGAGGTGGTGACAGAGAGGATGTTCACCGAGCTAATGATCATGGAGACGATCGCGTCGGTCTCGAAGGCGCTCCAAGAGTACAAGCGCACCGGCGGCTTTGCCCCAACCGTTGCAGCGGAGGCAGCGGATGCGGCTCTCGAGGCACCCACGGCCCATGTGGAGCCGACTGTAGATGCGTCCGCTCCGCCGTCGGCCATTGAGAGTCGGGAAGCGTCGCTCCCCCAGTCGGCGGAAGCTGTTGAAGCTCCAGCCTCCGTCACAAAGGCTGGCGCGGCAGAGGTCGTTGTCGGAGAGGTGGGATCGTTGCCGCCCCGCCCAGTTGCTGCTGACGCCAGAGATGTCGAGACTCGCGTGCCTGACGATCCGGCCGCCGCTGTCCAAGAGCTAGTCGCCCCCGAGATGATGACAGAGCCACCTCCTCGGAGATCCGGGGAGGCCGAGGGGATGGGGGCGTCCTTGTCGAAGGGTGCGGCAGGCGGTGAGGCCCAGACCCTTGAGCTCTCCTGCACCTCGTGGGCGGCCACTTCTGGGCTCGGTGCTGACTCTGAGGACGACGTAGAGGTCGCGACGCGCAACACCTTGGAGCGTGGGTTGACACGGGCGCGTGCGAAGGACCGATACGGCGAACCGCAGAGGGGGGAGTGAATGGGAGCCGATAAAAATTCTTCTCGAAGGAGATGGAAACTCCAACAAGATGAACACGGCTTCCAACACACGTCTCGACTCACTACCAAGGTTGGTCAAGCCCACGTAGCCACCGGAGTGTCACCGGACCTAGGAACCAACACACCACCTTCCGACCCGAGAATCGCGGCGGAAAAACCAAACCTCGAGCCTACGGACCCACACCGGTCGGGCGGGTCCCCGCCGGTGAAACCGAGCAACTTCCACTAAGTGGCTCAACACCGGTCGGACCGGTGAGACACACCGGTCGGACCGATGGCGACACGAAGGCCCCCAAGGCACCAAACGAGCCAACCGACCACCAAACGGACCCAAACTCGGAAACAAGAAGCAACACGGGACAACAACGAACACACCAAGATGTTCACCCGAGCAAAATCCCACAAGGGCTCGCACCGGTCGGACCGGTCAAGAGCACCGGTCGACCGGTGTAGCACGGGCAACTCGGGATGAACAAAGCACCCGCGGTCAACTCCCCCAAATCCAAATCTCGATCTCCCGAATCACTCCACGGACTTGAACAAGACTTTGGGGATATCGAGAACACCTCATGAGGAGTCCATAGACAAGTTTAATCCCACCAAATCTCATCCAAAAAGGAGGAATCGAAGAAATCCCGCCGAAAGCACTTCCAACCCAAGAACTCAAGAAACCCCAAAATCGAGCACCTTTTCTCACGGATTTGAGAGGGGAATCACAGCCCAAAGAACCATGAAGGGTTCCCACAAATTTCCCCCATCAAATCCCCAAGAGAAAAGTCCCGAAAACAACCCAAAGAAATCACCGAGAAAGGGCTCCGAAAATCACCACCAAGAACAACCGGGAAAACACATCCAAACCTTGAGGAACCACGCCGAATCATCTATACATGAAACAAAGGTTCGTACAAGGTCTAGCAAGCCGCCCGATCATCCATCCCTCTCTACAAGATCTCTCCGTGAAGCTCTCTTGCTAGTCCTAAGGAAAACCTAAGGAAAATAGGTGGAAAATAGGAAAACAAAATGAGCTAGGGTTCCAAGAGTTGGCTGCCATCCTCTCACCTCTTGGGTTATATGGAGGCAACCGAATGTCTAAAATGCCCTTCTCTAACAACTAGGGATACAAGCCCCTCAAGGGCGGATTTGGAATTCTTGATGTCTTCACCATCGGACGGATGCCCGGCGACCGCACCCTGCGTAGCCTCGACGCAAGCCATGCGATCCCGACGCGTGTCCTCCGCTTCGAAGATTCCGGACTGCGTCGTTGCACACCGGTCAGACCGGTGCTCCTCACCGGTCAGACCGGTCCCCACCGGTCAGACCGGTCAGACCCACCGGTCAGACCGGTCTGGCGCTGCTGCAGCTCCGTCTTCGGTTCTCCGGTCTTGGCTTTGTGGATCAACCAAGGAACCCAGTGGTTTTCTGGTGAACCACCGGAAACCCCGCGAACTCGGTGTAGCCTCCGCCAATCTCCACTCATGACTTGGCTCCCACGTAGTCCCGGCTCAACCTTGGTTTTGAGGCTCAACCAAGAAACCGTCCACGACTTCATCTTGCTTGTTCATGCCACCATGCGGCCCGCACTTGACCCCGCCGGCCACCGGGTCCCTCGAACGAAGCCTACTTGTCTTCTCCACACCCGGAGGCCTCACCGCGACGACCTTTCGCTCTTGTTCTTCACCCGCACAAACACCGGTCAAGCCGCAACCTCGCACCCGCAATACTTAGCCAAGAATCAGTCCACACAACGTTGTCAATCACTCATCACACAAGGAAGCGACCATCCACCGTTCCTCGAACCACACATGGTCCTCAATTTCCCCCTTGATGAGTGCATTGACAACACCCACACGAAAGTAACAAGAGAGAAAAGAAAAAGAAAAGAAACGAACAAAAAGAAACTCCAACAAGCGATCGAAAGCCAAACAAGAGGCAAAGAGCAAGATCACTTGAAGGAAACAAGTCTCGGACCCCTTAGGCAAGGGCAACGGCTCGACACATCCGAGACAAAAGCAAAGCTCAAGCAAAGAGCGCAAACCACCAAAACAAAGCTCGAAAAACCACAAAGAGCTCCCCCTGAACCAATGCAACTCCCCCTGGACGAATGCATGCAAAACGGTGAAAACGGGACAAGCTGCAACAATTTCGGCTCACACCGGTCGGACGGTCATCACCACCGGTCGACCGGTGTCTAACATGTGTACGGGACCAGCACTCACACCGGTCAGACCGGTGCTCCTCACCGGTCAGACCGGTGTACAACAGAGCCCAGAAATGGCTCGAAACCACCTGAAAACCTTCTAAATGCGTCCATTAAGCCATTTCAAGCTCAAACTTCTCCCCCTTGTTGGCAATGCATGAATCAAGCCAAAAATGCAAAACTTTCAACCTAGAGCTTCTCAAATATACAAAATTCAACAAAGAATGCTACACATGTCCAAATGAGCAAGTTAGATACTCTACGGCTTCGCATCGAACTCAACTACCAAGTTTCACAACCATTGGACGAAGCTAAGATGGATTTTGGCAATTTTGCGAAAAACTTGCCTCTCATGAGCAAAGTCCTAAACATGATCAAAGCATATCAAAATGGCAAAGCCACACAAACTTCATGCTAGGACAGCCATTCTAATCATAAGACCATCACAAACACCCACAAGCACCTCATGTCATGTCAAAGCCACCGAGCCATGTGCCTACTTCTATTTATGAGACTTCTCATTGGTAGGCATCATGCAACGGTTTAGCACCCAAAGCAAATTAAATTCAGCACATATGACATGGGAGCATATTTTCCAGGCATTTTTCATTTCATTTTCAGATTTGTAAATGGTACATGAAATGTCTTTGCGCCAAAAAGGAACTTATGCTCCTCCACAAGATAAATCAAGAGGGCTAAACATTCATGATGGCAAATGAGCCTTTGGCCCCATATGATCAATAAACTAGCCATCCAACCACAAATTAAGCATAGCAAGGCCACAAAAACATGTCAAGAGCATGTAAAGGCATTTACACATGAGAGAGCATACATGAGACATTTTTCAAAAGCATAGCTATCAACCATGGATTATTCATCAAGATCATCAAGAGCTAAGCCAAACTAACCGTAGCATACCAAACAAGCTCACAAAGACATATATCTCATTCCATGGTGAACAATGTATATGAGAGAAGCTTTTCTTAACCAATGCATATGATACAAAATGCATGCAATCTAAGATACAAGGATGCCTATACATCATGCAACATATGCCATGCCAAATGCAAGAAATGCACAAAGAAAAGCTATACATATGCTACCACCGGCTCCTCGAGGGGAGGCAAAACGGGCTCGACACCACCGGCAAAAGAGAGCTCCCACACACCCAACTCAAGAAATCAAACACACACCAAGTTCCCCCCGCAAACGAGTGAAAGTTGCTTGATCTAGGGGTTTGGTGAAAATATCGGCTAGTTGGTGATGTGTGGGTACATGGATCAAGGCGATCTTTCCTTTCTCTACGTTGTCTCTCGAAAATGGTACCTCACTTCTATGTGCTTGGTTTTGGAATGGAGCACCGGGTTCTTTGCAACGCTTATGGCACCGGTGCTATCACATTGAAGTGGGACATGGGTATACTCCTCACCAAAGTCGCTCATGGTGTAGGTGATCCAAAGTAGCCGAGAGCAACAACTAGCAACGGCAACATACTCGGCCTCGGTCGTGGATTGAGCAACACTCGGCCCTTGCGGGAAGACCAAGACACCAAAGAAGAACCCAAAAGCGGCAAGTCCCGAAGTGGACTTCCTATCCAACCGACACCCGGCAAAATCCGCGTCCGAAAAACCATGAAGCGCCAAAGAAGAGGACGCGGAGTACCAAAGGCCGAAGTCGGGAGTGTGACGCAAGTACCGAAAATTCGCTTCACCGCTTGCCGATGCGAAGTCCTCGGAGACGCTTGAAAACGAGCGCACGGACACACCGAGAATTGTATGTCCCGGCCTCATCGCCGTCAAGTAGAGGAGTGACCCGATCATGCTCCGGTACTCCTTCGGGTCCACGTGTTCACCTTCCTTGTCCGCATCAAGAGCCGTAGTCGTACTCATTGGCGTCGTCATAGCCTTGGAGTCCTCCATCTTGAACTTCCTCACAATGTCCTTGGTGTACTTAGCTCGGTGCACAAACGTTCCTTCCTTTGATTGCTTGATTTGTAGCCCGAGGAAGAACCGCAACTCGCCCATCATGCTCATCTCAAACTCCCTCGCTCATATCATCCGCAAACCTTGCAACAAGAGAGTTAGACGAGCCACCAAAGACAATATCATCCACGTACACCCGCACAATCGGGATATCTCTCGCCCGCCTCGGCAAAAACAAGGTCCGATCGACCTTCCCCATCTCAAAACCTCTCTCAAACAAGAACCCCCTCAACCTGCCATACCAAGCTCTAGGCGCCGCTCCGACCCATACGGCGCCTTCCTCAACTTGTACACCCCGTGGGGGTACTTCTCGCTCTCAAACCCCGGAGGTCGCCTCACATACACTTCTTCCTCCAAGACACCATTCGGAAAAGCACTCTTCACATCCATTTGGTGCAACTTGAACCCTTTAACCACGAGAGAAGGCTAGAAGGATCCTAATCGCCTCCAAACGGGCTACGGGAGCAAAGGTATCCTCGTAGTCGATCCCCTCCTTTCGACCGAACCCCTGAGCAACAAGTCTCGACTTGTTCCTCACAACCTCACCCTTCTCTCCCTCTTTGTTTTTCCACACCCACTTGGTACCAATCGGCTTGCACCCTGGGGGAGGGTCAACCAACTCCCACACCTGATTCCTCTCAAAGTTCTCCAACTCCTCATGCATCGAGTTAACCCAATTGTGATCAGATAGTGCGTGTCCAATGTCTTTGGGCTCAAAAGAAGCAAAAAACGCAGCATGAGCAAAATGGGAATTGTTTCGAACCCTCGACCGTGTAGTGCGTTCATTCATGTCGCCGATGATCCTAGAAGTCGGGTGATCCACTTGAACTCGCCGGGGAGGTTCTCGCCTCGAAGCTACATCCCCCTCAACATCGCCTTCTCCTCGTTCTTGATTTGTCGTCGTAGGTGTAGCAAAGGGTCCATCCATCATCGAAGTCGAAGTAGTGGGTAAATGTTCGGCCGGGGGCACCGCACCGCCATCCTCATCATCTCCATGTTCATGCTCCTCCTCCGAAAAATCTCCTCGCCAAGCTCATCATCACCTCGCACACTCAAAGACAAGCTGACTACGTGGCTCTGTCTCGTCGAAGGTTACCTCGCAAGTCTCCACGATTTGGTTAGTTTCAAGATTGAGCACACGATATGCTCTAGAATGAGATGCATAACCAAAGAAAATGCCATCGACAGGCCTAGCCTCAAACTTATCCAACTTCCTGCCCTTCTTCAGAATGAAACACTTGCAACCAAAGACATGGAAGTGACTCACCTTGGGTGTGCGACCATGCATCAACTCATAGCATGTCTTCTTCTTGTGGACTACGAGGTATATCCCGTTCGACACATAGCACGCGGTATTCACCGCCCTCGCCCCAATACCTCCTCGGAGTCCTATGCTCATCAAGCATCGTCCGAGCCATCTCGCACAAGGTCCCGTTCTTCCTTTCCACAACACCATTCGGGGACGCGTATACGGACTCGAAAACCGGTGCTCAAGACCCAAGTCATGGCAAAAGGTTTCAAAATGAGAGTTCCCGAATTCCGAGCCATTATCACGCGGATAGCTCGTATGGCATCTCTCCGTGCCTCTCGTTCCTCAACCTCAAGACTAGATCTCGAACAAAACCAAACGTCTCCCCCTTATCCACGAGAAAGAACACCCACGCATACCGAGAATAGTCGTCCACCACAACAAGGACATACCACTTCCCACCCGCGAGATCGCACACGAGCCGGGCCAACAAGGTCCATATGGAGCGGCTCGCATGGACGCTCAGTCATCACATCGGTGAGAGGCGGGTGAGAAGAGGCCACCATCTTGGCATGCCTACACGGCGCACAAACCAACTCTTTCTCAAGCCTCAACCGTGGCAATCCTCGGACCAAATTGAGTTTACTCAAGCGAGACAAAAGGTCAAAGCTCAAGTGACCCAACTTCCTATGCCACTTCCACAACTCACTCGAAGAACCGGCCAAGAAACAACGCTCCACACCCGAAGACTGAGAAAAATCAGCACGAAACACCTGACCCTCGGGAACGACCATACGGACAAGGTCCCCTCGAGAGTCCACAATCCGAGAACCACCCGGCCGAAACAACACCTCAAAGCCCTCATCCAACAAGCGGGACACGAAAGCAAATTGTACCCCGGTGATTGAACAAGAGCAACACGCCTCGAGTGATCTTGTCACTCACTTTTATCTCACCTTCGAAAGCACACGCCCACGCCCATTGTCCCCAAAGGTGATGTACCTCTTCGTCACCACCGGGACGAGACTTGAGAACCACCCCCTGTCTCCGGTCATATGCCTCGAGCAACCGGAGTCAGTCAACCAAATGTTCTTCAAGTCTCCCACCTGAAATTCAAAAATAAGCACGTGAGCAAACAAACGACTCAACACTGGGGTTAGTACCAAAGGAGGAAAACCAGTGCCGAGCCATTTGCTCGAAAGTGGGGTTAGCACCAACCAAAGCATCTCTCCTACCAAAACTACCTCCACGAACACCACCACGGTAACCACCCTGAGGGAACCACCCCTCTCTGCCTGGAGGAGGACCAAATCCACGCAAGAAAGCCCGTGGAACGTCCTTCCTCTCCAACTCAAAGCCACGACTCCTCCGATCCCCGTATTGAGCACGAGGAAGAGAACGTCTAGCAAACTGACCACCTGCACCCTTTCCAGCCCAACCATCAGAACCACGACCACCAGAAACAACCCTCGCACCTGTACGAGCTCGAAACCCAAACAGTGTCCGTCCCGGCCCGCACCGGTCGACCGTGCTCCACCGGTCCGACCGGTGTGACCCGGGCAAGAAGCACCTCCAGCCGCCCCTTCCGCTCTCCCCAAGCCCGAACCGTCCTCACACTCGCCTTGCCCCCGGGCATCCGCATATGAGGCTCAAGTACACCATCGGAAGGGTGGTACTTGTCCTTGTTAGCCCACTCCTTTGCCATTCTCTCCTCTCGCTTCCTCTTGAAGCAAAACTCCTCCTTATGGCCATCTCTCCCACAATAGCCACAATTGAACCTCACAAGCTTAGGCTTAGGCTTGTGATGTGGCGCTCACTTGGTTTCTCTCCACTCAAGCCCTCCACCGATTTCTCACCACTAGCCTTCTCACTCTCCTTCCCAAAGAACACTTTCCCCGAAGTGCTCACAAACTTGATAGGCTTTTGTAGGTCATTTGTGGGTGTAGGAAACACGGGTGGAGGCCGGGGTTGTGTCTAGTCGGTTCCTTAGATGGTTAGGTTTTGGTGGGAAATCATTTTTGTGGTGGGTTTTTGGTGGCTCCGGATATTCTCTCCACTTCCTTCACCAACCTTGTTTGCCCCAAGCCCCTCACCATCTTGCCTCTTAAAGGCCTCGATCATCATCCTCAAGCGAGGCTCATGACCGGACAACCAACCCATCAACTTCCTCAAATCATCATTCTCATCCCGCAAACGATCAACATAATGTGCAAGCTCCAAATTTTTCAATGCATGCATTTCACGGGTAGAGCAAGATGTAGGCATGGGTTCCTTCAATTTAGCCTCGAGCGAACTAGTGTAAGCATGCATCTCATCAATCTTAGCATGCAAAACGGGGCAAGAAGTGCAAGCACCTAGCAAAGCGAGTCTAGACTTAAGCTCGGCCACTTCAACCCTAAGCACATCTAGTTCCTCACACTTGGAGGCATGCTTCTCCTTAAACAAAGCAAGATCGGCAAGGAATATGGAGCAATCAACACAATCATTCTCATCCGAAACAACGGGGCTAGCCTTAAGTGAATCAATCTCAAGCTTGCTATCAAGCACCCGTGTCTCTAGCTCGGCCACTCTAGTCCTAGCATCCTCGAGTGAGGCCCTAAGCTCTTTCCTCATTTTCTTGGCCTCTCTAAGCATGTCATCACGGTTATCAAGCAAAGAGCCAAGCCTCTCATTCTCCGGCGCAAGAAGGGAAGTTCATCACGCACCTCGTCGTCGGACTCGCAGTCCGAGTCGCTCCGTGTGCTCTTCTTGCCGCCGGGGAGCTCGGCGCCATGGTGCGAGAAGCCATCTCTCGCGAAGCGGCTCGGCCCGCTCGGGTTCTTGGACGACTTCTTGTTCTTGCGGCGATCTCCTTCGTCTTCACCGTCGCTCGAGCTCGAGGTGGAGTACGCGGAACTGGAGTCGATGTCGCTCGCTCCCACCATCGCTCGGGCCTTGCCTCGGTTCTCCTTCTTCCTTGATCGTCGCTCGTCCTTGTACTTGTTCTTGTGCTTGCTCTTGTGGTCGCGCCTCGAACGGTACTTGCCGTCCATCCTCGGCTTGTCCTTGTAGCTCGTCCTTGTTCTCGGCCTTCTCCGGGCGGTTGGCGACGAAGTGTCCCGCTTGCCGCACCGGAAGCAAGTCCTCGTGTTCCTCCTCATGTTCACGCGGTTCTCGTGCGGCCTCTCAAACCGCCTCATCAACAGCGCCAGCTCGTCCTCTCCAAGGTCATCAAACTCCTCATCTGGCATAGACATCAAAGAGGAAAAGGAGAACATCCTAGTGGATGGGTTAGAGTTAGCTTTTCCTTTGGAACCACCAACGAGGGCAAGACTATGGGAATCGGTCGGTCCCTCGAGCTTGGCGATCATGCCCCTATCCACCTCGGCCCGACTTGAGCTTCGAGAACAGGCTCGTTCACCGTCGAGTGTCATACTTCTCCGACTCGACAATGGCCTCGAACTTTCCGCCCCATATCGTACGATCCAAAGAGTGTAAGAGCTTGACCACTCTATCATGATCATCGTACGGGAGCACGTCCACATTGGCCCTCATGTTATTCACCACCACCGTGAACCTCCGAAACAAGGCATCGATGGACTCACTTGGGGAGATGAGTGAAGTTCTCGTACTCTCTCCGGTAGGTCGCATACATCCGTGCCTGAACCTGGGCGTTCCCAACATGAGCCTCCTTCAACACCGCCCAAATCCTACAAGCCAAGTGCTCGGTGTGCACCCGATCGAACTCAGCTGACACAAAGCACGAAACAAGTAGTCGACCGCCTTATTGTTGGCGTCGAATCTGTCCCTCGACCCTGGAGCAAGGAAATCCATCGGCTGGACATAGCCTGTGTCCACCGTGACATCCCAAAGAAGCTGACCCTTTCCGCGGAGGAACGCACCCATCCGCTTGCTCCACATCTGGTAGTTCTTGCCATCGAAGTGTGGAGGACCCGAACCCCGTTCCTGGTACGCCATCCTTGGATCTTAGACTGGTTAGAGTCAACAAAGACCCGAACCGGCTCTGATACCACTTGAAGGACCGATACGGCGAACCAGAGGGGGGGGGGGGGAGTGAATGGGAGCCGATAAAAATTCTTCTCGAAGGAGATGTAAACTCCAACAAGATGAACACAGCTTCCAACACACGTCTCCGACTCACTACCAAGGTTGGTCAAGCCCACGTAGCCACTGGAGTGCCACTGGACCTAGGAACCAACACACCACCTTCCGACCCGAGAAACGCGGCGGAAAAACCAAACCTCGAGCCTACGGACCCACACCGGTCGGACCGGTGAGCACCACCGGCCGACCGGTCCCCGCCGGTGAAACCGAGCAACTTCCACTAAGTGGCTCAACACGGTCGGACCGGTGAGACACACCGGTCGGACCGATGGCACTGAAAGCCCCCAAGGCACCAAACAGCCAACCGACCACCAAACGGACCCAAACTCGGAACGGCGGCAACACGGGACAACAACGAACACACCAAGACGTTCACCCGAGCAAAATCCCACAAGGGCTCGCACGGCGAGACGGGTCAAGAGCACGGTCGACCGGTGTAGCACGGGCGGCTCGGGATGAACGACACCGCGGGTCAACTCCCCCAAATCCAAATCTCGATCTCCCGAATCACTCCACGAACTTGAACAAGACTTTGGGGATATCGAGAACACCTCATGAGGAGTCCATAGACAAGTTTAATCCCACCAAATCTCATCCAAAAAGGAGGAATCGAAGAAATCCCGCCGAAAGCACTTCCAACCCAAGAACTCAAGAAACCCCCAAAATCGAGCACCTTTTCTCACGGATTTGAGAGGGCAATCACAGCCCAAAGAACCACGAAGGGTTCCCACAAATTTCCCCCATCAAATCCCCAAGAGAAAAGTCCGAAAACAACCCAAAGAAATCAGAAAGGGCTCGAAAATCACCACCAAGAACAACGGGAAAACACATCCAAACCTTGAGGAACCACGCCGAATCATCTATACATGAAACAAAGGTTCGTACAAGGTCTAGCAAGCCGCCCGATCATCCATCCCTCTCTACAAGATCTCTCCGTGAAGCTCTCTTACTAGTCCTAAGGAAAACCTAAGGAAAATAGGTGGAAAATAGGAAAACAAAATGAGCTAGGGTTCCAAGAGTTGGCTGCCATCCTCTCACCTCTTGGGTTATATGGAGGCAACCGAATGTCTAAAATGCCCTTCTCTAACAACTAGGGATACAAGCCCCTCAAGGGCGGATTTGGAATTCTTGATGTCTTCACCATCGGACGGATGCCGGCGACCGCACCTGCGTAGCCTCGACGCAAGCCATGCGATCCCGACGCGTGTCCTCCGCTTCGAAGATTCGGATTGCGTCGTTGCACACGGTCGGGCCGGTGCTCCTCCTCACGGTCGGAGCCCGGGTCCCCACCGGTCGGCCCGGTCGGACCCACCGGTCGGACGGTGCAGCGGCTGCTTGCGGCTCGGGTCTTCGGTTCTGCGGTCTTGGCTTTGTGGATCAACCAAGGAACCCGGTGGTTTTCCGGTGAACCACGGAAACCCGCGAACTCGGTGTAGCCTCCGCCAATCTCCACTCATGACTTGGCTCCCACGTAGTCCCGGCTCAACCTTGGTTTTGAGGCTCAACCAAGAAACCGTCCACGACTTCATCTTCTTGTTCATGCCACCATGCGGCCCGCACTTGACCCCGGCGGCCACGGGTCCCTCGAACGAAGCCTACTTGTCTTCTCCACCGGAGGCCTCACGGCGACGACCTTTCGCTCTTGTTCTTCACCGCACAAACACCGGTCAAGCCGCAACACACCGCAATACTTAGCTCGGACGGTGCACACAACGTTGTCAATCACTCATCGATTCTTAGCTAAGTATTGCGGGTGCGGGTTGCGGCTTGATCGGTGTTGGTTCAGGTGAAGAACAAGCGCGAAAGGTCATCGCCGGTGAGGTCTCCACGTGTGGAGAAGACAAGTAGGCTTCGTTCGAGGGACCCGGTGGTCAGCGGGGTCAAGTGCGGGCCGCATGGTGGCATGAACAGCAAGATGAAGTCATGGACGGTTTCTTGGTTGAGCCTCAAAACCAAGGTCGAGCCGGGACTACGTGGGAGCCGAGTCATGAGTGGCGATTTACGGAGGCTACACCGAATTCGTAGGGTTTCTAGTGATTCACCGGAAAACCACTAGGTTCCTTGGTTGATCCACAAAGCCAAGACCGAAGAACTGAAGATGGTGCTGCAGCAGCTCCAAACCGGTCTGACCGGTGGGTCTAGCCGGTCTGACCGGTGTGTACCGGTCTGACCGGTGAGGAGCACCGGTCTGACCGGTCTACGACGACGCAGTCCGGAATCTTCGAAGCGAAGGACACGCGTCGGGATCGCATGGCTTGCGTCGAGGCTAAGCAGGGTGCGGTCGCCGGGCATCCGTCCGATGGAGATAATCTGAAGACTTCCAAAACCGCCCTTGAGGGGCTTGTATCCCTAGTTATTAAGTAAGGGTATTTTAGACTTTCGGTTGCCTCCGTATAACCCATGAGGTGAGAGGATGGCAGCCATCTCTTGGAACCCTAGTTCATTTGCTTTTTTATTTTCCCTTCCTATTTTCTTAGGATTTCCATAGGACTAGCTTGAGAGCTTCATGGTGAGATCTTGTGAGAGGGTTGGATGATCGGGCGGCATGCTAGACCTTGTATGAACCTCCTTGGTATGTATAGACGATTCGGTGTGGTTCCTCAAGGCTTTGTTGTGTTGTTCCTGGTTGTTCTTGGTGGTGACTTTCAGAGCCCTCTCTTGGTGGTTTTCTCTGTGTGTTTTCGGGACCTTACTCTTGGGTATTTGATGGGGGAAATTGTTGTGAACCCTTCATGGTTCTTTTGTCTTTGATTCCCCTCCCAAATCCGTGAGTTAAGGGGCTCGATTTTGGGGTTTTCCGCGTTCTAGGGTTAGAGGAGTTCTTGGCGGGATTTCTTCGATTCCTCTTGATTTGGCAAGTTTTGGTGGACAAAATCTTGGCTATGGACTCCTCATGAGGTGTTCCTACTATCCCCAAAGTCTTGTTCAAGTCCGTGGAGCGATTCGGGAGATCGAAGTTTGGATTTGGAGGAGTTGACCCGCGGGTGCTGTTCATCTCGAGCTGCCCAGGTTACACCGGTCTGACTGGTGCTCTTGACCTGTCTGACCGGTGCGAGCCACTTGTTGGATTTGCCTCGGATGAACTGCTTGACTCGTGTGTCTTTGGGTCTTGGTGATGCTTGTCAGTTCTTGGTCTGTTTGTCTTTGTTTTGTTAGGGTTTGTGTAGGGTTTTCCTTCCGTGCAGGTTGTGTTTTGAGGGTGTTTTTGTTCCAGGGCCTAGAGAAGTCACTAAGGCTCTCTGGAACGCTTGTTGTGCGGCTACTGTAGCCACCGGCCTAACCGGCGCTGTCCACCGGTCTGGCCGGTGTCACCGGTCTGACCGGCGCATGCCATCGGTCTGGCCGGTGCAGCACAGGCAGCAAGCCGTGCAAGTTTCTGCTATGCGTGTTGCTGTGTTTTGGCTCGGAAGGTTGTTTGTTGGTTCCTAGGTCCAGTAGCACTTCAGTGGCTGCGTGGGCTTGGCCAACTTGGGTAGTGAGTCGGAGGCGTGTGTTGGAAGTCGTGTTCGTCTTGTTGGAGTCTCCATCTCCTTCGAGAAGAATTTTTATCAGCTCCCATTCACTCCCCCCCTCTCTGGTTCGCTGTATCCGTCCTTCAGCCGCAACGGCCGCCATCGAGTGGGACTTGTTGGCTTCGAGGCTTGCACTTGCCGAGGCCGAGATTGAGAAGCTCCGAGCAGTCGCTGCGTCAGCGGAGGAGGCCGTCGAGAGGGCCAAGATCGATGCGGCCACGACCGAGACCGCCGCCCGAGATGCCGCCCAGGCCACTGCTTGTGAGAAGGCGGCGCTCGAACCTAGAGTGTCAGAGCTGGAGAGCGACCAAAGCACGACCACGACGGACTTGGTGACGACAAGCCGCCAGGTTTCCCAGGTTACGAACCAGCTCTAGGTGGTGACTGAGGAGGCGGCGCAGCTTCGGGATTCCAACACCAAGTTGTCACAAGATCTCGACAGTAAGCCGGATGATCCCCCCCTGCTGTTTCTTGTTTGGTTTGGTGCTGGCTCCTTGTCGGGGCCTGATTTATTGACCATGGTTGCAAGGGCGCGCGTGATCCGCGCCGGAATGGTGGTGCGGCTAGCGGCGGTCAAGCAAGAGCGAAACGCAGCAATCCTCAAGGTCATGGAGAAGGAGGGTGCCATCAAGCGCTCATCAGAGAAGCTCCAAAGTGTGTATTGAACCTTGGTCCTGTCTTCCTTTTCTTCTTGAGCCCTTCATGACTTATCGTTCTTGCTTGTCCTTCAGAGGTCTAGTACGAACTGGAGCAGTCTCGAGCATCCCGAGAGAAGGACGCAATCGCCCTGAGCCAGGCCCGTGACGCCCGACACAAGTCGGAAGCCATCAGCGAGAAGGCCATCGGGGACATTGTCAAGCTCGGGAGGGCGATGAGTTCAACCATGGCCGCGCTTGGTATGCCGCTTGGTCCACGAATGCCCGAGACGCTGATCGAAGAGGTCGGGCGCCTTCCCGACGTGGTGCGGGAACTCGAGTTGTCGACGGCTCATCGCGCGGTGCACCGAGTCCTCTCAATGTTCGAGTCGCACTACTAAGGGCTGGACCACATGGCGTTGAGCGGCGGTTGGGCCCCAGGCGCCTCCGACGAGCAGTGCGATGAGTCGGAGGAGGACTACACTGCTTTTGCCCGCGAGATGGCCGACGCCACCCTGAAGGATCTGGGGTTGCTGCCACAAAATGAGTAAGAGGCCCCAGAAGTTACCGGGCCCCCAAATTAAATATGCCACAAACTATTTGTTGTAATAATTTAAACAATTCTCCAGGCTATCGTGTAACTAGGCACTTTATCTTGTGTTATCCCTCGATTACTCCCGAGCGCTCGAGGACGACTACAGCAACGCGCTATTGAACTTAGAGAACCGAAACAGTCAGGCCGTACTCCAGAGCCACGGAGGCGTAGGAGTCGTAAGGCCTGGCCCCTTCAGTCTGCTGAGCGCTCCATTTGCAGCCCCCGAGAACTCAAGAGGTTCGGGAGATAACTTAGCCGGGATTTTGCTCGTGAAAACATCTTTTCGGACCGGAGTCCCGGCGGGCACTCGAACGTTCTTGAAAAGAGATTGGATGAAAGCCGGAGACTAGAGAAGTATTCGTAAGTCTTCGTGTCGTAGCCGCGGGGGCGTTAACACTAGGAGCTTTGAACGAATAGCGACTCGCCATCTCACACAAGTCGTCATCTTTACTTTTCGCAAGTTTGAGTTTTCGTCAAAAAACCTTTCGCTCGTGCGATTGGTCTTGACAAGGTTGTCGGAATTTTTTTTGAAAAATTTCGAAAAAACGAGGCATGAGGGCATTGTGCCTTGGTAGCCCCCGAGCAGGGAGCGTCTTTGCCTTGGTGCAAAGCTTTTGTCTGCTCAAGCTTAAATGTTACCGTAAAGAAATATGAACACAACCGAATATAAGTTTAGAACTCGGAGACATGTGAACAAAGGCAAGCAGCATATATTTATTGACACGTGAGTTTTGAACATTTACTCAAGGATAAAACGGGCGCAGGTGTTCGATGTTCCACGCGTTGGTGACGACCCTCCCGTCCTTGTACTGGATCTTGTATGTACCTGGTCGGAGCACTTCATGGATGATGAACGGCCCCTCCTAAGGTGGCGACAGCTTGTGCCGATCCTTCCTGCCTTGAACCCGTCGGAGAACGAGGTCCCCAGCGTGGAACTCGTGCGGGCGCATGTTGCGTTCATGGTAGCGCCGCAACACCTGCTGGTACTTGGCGCTTCGCGACAGTGCCACGTCGCACGCCTCATCGAGTTGGTCCATCGCCTCATCGACAGTGCGACTTGATTTCCTTCTTCGGTGTATGCTCGCACCCGTGGGCTGTCATAGTCGATGTCGGTAGGCAGGATCGCCTCGGAGACGTGCACCATGAAGAAAGGCGTGAACCCCGTGGCCCGGCTTGGCGTGGTGCGCAGACTCCGCAGCACAGATGACAGCTCGGCTACCCATCTCTCTCAAAACTTGTCGAGCCGCTTGAAAATTCTTGGCTTCAAGCCTTGCAGGATCATGTCGTTCGCCCTCTCGACTTGCCCATTCATCTTTGGGTGGGAAACAGCAGACCAGTCCACACGAATGTGGTTGTCATTGCAGAAGTTCAGGAATTTCTTCCCCGTGAAATGGGTGCTGTTATCGGTGATGATCGTGTTGAGTATGCTGAAGCGATAGATGATGTCGGTGAAGAACGAGATCGCCTCCTCAGAGCGGATGTTGACGTTGGGTCAAGCCTCGATCCACTTCGAGAACTTGTCCACCACTACGAGAAGGTGGGTGAAGCCCCCGGGCGCTTGTCGGAGAGGGACCACTATGTTGAGGTTCCAAACTGCGAAGGGCCACATGATGGGGATCGTCTGCAATACTTGCGTCAGGAGATGAGTTTGCCTGGCGTAGAATTGGCATCCTTCGCAACGCCATACAGTGTTCTTCGAGTCGGCGGCCGCTGTGGGATAGTAGAAACCTTGTCGGAAAGCTTTCCCGACAAGCGCTCTCGATCCGGCATGGTGACCGCATGTGCCGGCATGTATTTATCGCAGCAGCCCACACCCTTGATCCCTGAGGATGCACCGCATGAGTATGCCGGCAGCTTCATGCTTGTAGAGCTCGCCGTCAATGAGGACAAAAGCCTTTGCTCGGCGGGCGATGCGCTGTGCTTACGTCTGGTCGGGAGGAAGCTTCCCCTCGGCTAGCCACTCGAGGATGGGAAACCGCCAGTCGGGATCTTCAAGGTTCACCTCTGGTGGTTCGTCGATCGCCATGACCTCGGGTTTTGGCTCCTCGGGCGGCTTCTCACCTTCTTCTCGCACGGATGGCTGATGTTGATCACTTGCGAAAACACCGTGGGGAACCGGGCTTTGACTGGATGCAGCCTTTGCGAGTACATCAGCTGCCTTGCTGTAATCGCGCAGCACGTGGTGTAGCTCGAGGCCGTGGAATTTGCCCTCCAGATCTCGCACAGCTTGACAGTACGCCGCTATCTTCGGGTCAACACAATTTTTGTCCTTCATGACTTGTCCCACGATAAGCTCCGAGTCGCCCCTGATCTCGAGACGCTTGATCCCGAGTTCGACAGTGATTCGGAGACCATTGATCAGGGCTTCGTACTCTGCGGTATTGTTTGATGCCGAAAAATGTAGTCGTACCATGTACTCCATGCGGACGCCCGGAGGCGAGATGAAGACAAGGCCTACACCGGCTCCTTCCTTCATGACAGAGCCATCGAAATACATGGTCCACGTCTCGTGCTTGATCGACGCTGGTGGAGTTTGCATCTCCGTCCACTCGGCCACGAAATCTACGAGTACTTGGGACTTGATCGCGCTGCGCGGAGCATAAGTGATATTCTGTCCCATCAACTCAAGTGCCCACTTGGCGATCCTTCCTTCGGCCTCGGGGTTTTGGATGACCTCCCCGAGTGGATACTTGGACACTGCGGTGATGGGATGCGCGTCGAAGTAGTGTCGGAGCTTGCGCTTGGTCATCAAGATCGCATACACAAGTTTTTGCATCTGTGAGTAGCGTGTCTTGGAGTCGGAGAGTAGCTCGCTGACGAAGTACATTGGCCGTTGTACGTTTTGGGACCTCCCGGGTTCTTCTCGCTCGACCACCAAAGCCGCGCTAACCACTTGGGTTGTCGCTGAGATGTGCAGGAGCATGAGCTCTTCTGTGGTCGGAGCAGTCAATATCGGAGGACTCTTGAGGATGTTCTTGAGCGAGTCGAGTGCCTCTTGCACCTCGGGGGTCCATGTGAAGTGGTCGGACTTCTTCATCAGCTTGTATAGTGGCAGGATGCGCTCTCCGAGTCGTGCTATGAAGCGACTCAGAGCTGCGAGACAGCCCGTGACACGCTGCACGCCCTTCAGGTTTTTAATTGGCCCCATGTCCATGATGGTCGAGATCTTGTCGGGGTTAGCTTCGATGCCACGTTCTGACATGACAAAGCTGAGGACCATGCCCCTCGGAACCCCGAAAATGCACTTCTTGGGGTTTAGCTTTACCCCGTGTTGTCGTAGCTTTGCGAAGACCTCGGTGAGGTCGGGGACCAGATCCCCCGTTTTTGTCGACTTGACTAGGATGTCTTCGACGTATGCTTCTAAGACGCCGCCTATCAACTCCCCGAAGACGCGTCGCATGCAGCGTTGGAAAGTAGCACCCGCATTTTTGAGCCCGAAGGGCATCGTTTGATAGCAGTACGTGCCGAATGGAGTAATGAATGAGGTTGCGAGTTGGTCCGCTACGCACATCGCAATCTGGTGGTACCCGGTGTACGCATCGAGAAAACAGAGGTTTCGCACCCGGTTGTTGAATCGACGACCTGATCTATGCGAGGCAAAGGAAACGGGTCCTTGGGACATGCCTTGTTAAGGCTCGTGTAGTCAACGCACATTCTCCATTTCTTATTCTTTTTCTTTACAAGTACAGGGTTTGCTAACCACTCGTGGTGGTAGACTTCACAGATGAACCCTACACTAAGGAGCTTCAAGACCTCATCGTCAATCGCCTTGCACTTGTCGTCGTTGAAGAGGCGTAGGCGCTATTTCACCGGCTTTGATCCCGGCTTGATGTTCAGTTTGTGCTCGACAACCTCTCTCGGGATCCCCTTCATGTCAGAGGGTTTCCATGCAAACACGTCGAGGTTCGCTTTGATGAAGTCGACGAGCGTGCTTTCCTATTTAGGATCGAGCGTCGTCCTGATACGGAGAGTACGGCCGTCGTCGGAGACGGCCGCATCCTTGACGTCCTTGGCGGTCTCGAAAGAGCAGGCCGCACGCTTGGACGACTCGGGGACATCCTGGTCCTCGGAACGAGGCTCTGCGTGGAGCATGTCAGACCGGATGATTGCTTCATCGTACTAAAAGCACTCAGCGTTGCACTCGTATGCGCGCTGGTACGTTGGGCCTACTGTGATGATCCCCTTTGGTCCGGGAATCTTCAGTTTCAGGTACGTATAATTGGGCACGGCCATAAACTTTGCGTATGCCAGCCTCTCGAGGATCGCATGGTATGTCCCCGTAAACCCCACCACTTCGAAGGTGAGGGTTTCTGTGCGGAAGTTCCGCACGTCCCCGAACGTGATGGGCAGATCGATCTGCCCGAGGGGGAGCACCTCGATTCCAGGTACGACCCCATGGAATGGTGCCGTCGACGGCCTCAACACGGATCGCGGGATGCCCATCTCGTCAAGCGTGGACGCGTAGAGCACTTTGATCCTGCTTCCCCCATCCATCACGACCTTGTGGATCCTTCTGGACTTGAACAGGGGAGCTACCACTAGTGGGTAGGATCCAGGCTGAGGTACGTTGTCGGGATGGTCCTTGCAGTCGAAGGTTATTGGAACCTCCTACCACTTTAGGTAGGACGGCTTCACGACGTCGGCATTCATGACTTCACACCGGATGAGCTTCTCGCGCCGCCTCGAGGGTCTTGCCGGTGATCCCCCAAAGATCATGTGCACCCTCTGTCTTCACCGGGAAACACAGCCCTCGCGCCATCATCGTTGTCGTGGGAGGGGCCTTGCTTGTCAGGTTGGTCCGCCGCTTTCGGCTTGAGGGTGCTCTTAACGTAGTTCTTCATAAGCCAGCACTCCCTGAGCGTGTGCTTGACGGGGACCTCGTGGTGTGGGCATGGTGCATCCAGGAGCTTCTCGAAGTGGTCCCTAATTGGTGCGGGCTTGCCTGGGTTGCCCTTTGGATGTGACGCCTTGCGCTCCACTGCCGCGAGAAAGTTGTCGTCGTGACGGCGCTTGTCATTCTTCTTCTTCTTTTTGAAGCACGAGGACGTCCCCTCGCCGTGGTCCACGACTTGCTTCCCCTTGCCCTGAGGGGTGTTGAGTGTTGCGGCCACCGTCCTTGCCGTCGGCGTGGTTGCTTGTGATGTCGAGGAGGTCTCGGTTCGTACGTGACATGCGACGCCCGAGCCGGTGGATGAGGGAGGTGCATGTCATCCCGTTCTAAAATTCCAAGATGGCGTCGTTGTCGGTCGCACCGGGAGCTCGATGCAGCGCTTGGAGAAGCGTCGTATGTACTCGCTGTTGACGCAAAATCCGCACCCTGTGTCAAGCACACAGCAAGCCGAACAAGCTAGCTTCACACGCGAGCAGATTCCGAAGCGTGCCAGTCAATTTTCCCAGAAAATTAACAAAAGACAAAGTAGTTAAATACCAAAGCTTGGAACTTGCCGGGTGGTACCAGACAGTTCCATATTTACGGCTAGAAAGCCATGTAAGATGACATATAGCTATGAGAAGCTATCTGCCAGCAGATTAGAAGCCATTCGGGAGCTTTAAAGCGTAAGATAGAACATTGCCGAACGGATGACGCAAGCATGACGATAGATCGGTCTTCACTTAAAGGACATTTGCTCGTGCACAAAACCATGACCGATCCTCGGGAATAAATAACAATAAACGATAAATGAAGTAAAGTGTGATTACAAACATGTAATGAACAAACATGCATAGGCCCAAAGCGCTAGTCTACCGCATGTCTAGGTACTTCAAAACCCGTCGGGCAGGAAACTAAACAAGTTAATCCACCGCATGATACAACTTGTTTGGAAACACACCACTAACCACAAAAGATCTATCCACCGCATGATACAATCTATATATGGAAAGCTAAAAGCATGCACTATTTAAAACATAACTTGTAAACACGTTTTACTCGTGAAAGCTTAACCGAATACGGCTGTACAGCCGAATCGAGGTCCATGGAGAAGGAACAAACATTGCCAAAGGTGATAAACCTATCAGATTGAATCGAAATCTAATCCACTGGATGATTAGCTCTAAACAACCCAAAAACTGCATCTACCGCATGATACCCGGTTCTGTCAAGGTTTGTGCAAGATTAACAAGCTTGAACCAACAACACGTAACAATCTAGATTGGTTCGGCTTCGACTATCTGGGAAACACGTGATCCACGTGCCTTATTGGGTCAAGGTGTGAACGTGCGATGTGAAGATCATTAAACGAGGTAAAGCCGATCCAAATCAATCTAAATTGGGCAAAAGAGTGTTACATGAATTTAAACATAAAGTAAAAACTCAAAGCAACACATGGTAACTTAATGAATCTATTAGATCTTGCCAAAATCTAATAGAGCCGATAACTAGCTCCAAGCTAGATCTTAGCCCACCGCATGGCTCATGATCTAACGAGAAACCCTCTTGAACCAAGCTTAAATCCACCGCATGATACTAAGCATGGTAACAAGACTACTTACATCACGATCTAAATCCACCGCATGATACTAGACATGATACAAGGTTGCCGGTACTTACGGAGGTCGACGGATCGATGAAACCTCTCGAAGAACTCGACGACACGACTAGAGGACTCAAAGGTTTGGCGTAAAGCCGGTTTGTTATGAGAATGTTTTCGATTACAATTACATACATCCAGGGTTCATATTTATACCCTGTCGTGGCATGATTCCTAGTCGACTACGAGCACAATATTGATACCTAATTTACCGCCCAAGTGTGAATGCTTATCCATCCATTCGTCCCTTCCGCTCGGGCCACGTCACCACGCGATCCCGCAAAATCAGCGCAAACAGTCCCTTTGCCGAACAGAAGCAAATCGCCGACCGCAAGCTCCTCTGCTGAATCTTCTGAAGAAATCTTCCTCCGCCAGACGAGATTTTCTACCAAATCAGGCCCACAAATCAGACTCTCTCTTGCACCAAATTTTGGTGCTAACATATGCTCCTTGAATTACGGGATAAAAGTGATTTTATTCCAAAATTGACTCCAATTGCCAACATCTTTAAGTTAAATCTATTCAACACCTATTCTCTCTCCTCGCAATCCATCGGAGCCTCCGTCCAAATCCAAACCCTAGGTCATCTTTCCCCAAAGCTCGAATCCTCAATGGCGGGTCAAAATCAAGCTGCCCAGGTAATTTTATTCCCGTAAGTTTCATTCGGCATTACCCTTTTCGATTTTTACTTCAGACTTCTCCCTCCGTCTTTTCTTGATAGGAGCTTTCCACCGAGCTTTTGATCCGCACTGAGACCAACTCAACATCTTATTTTCTCGGTCCTGTGGGAACTTCCGATCCCCGTGAGTTCATTGCAGCCGAATCCCAAAGAATCCCTTTCAAAGCGGCTTTATCAGGGCCTCCCCTGTGGCAAGATGCTTTCAAGAACTGGCCTTTGCCCCCAATTGCAGGCTGGAGAAATTGGTATAAGAGAATACTTGCAGATAACAGCGCCAAGACCAGTAATTGGGACAGCCTCCGCATCGCTCAATGCTTGGAGTTATCCTTGGCCGAGACCCCAAAGAATGAAAATCTTTTGATAGCAGGTTGCCACTTTTGGTCAAACGGCGCCAACGCCTTCCTTTTTGGTCATGGCCCAATGTCCCCAACTCTGGCCGATGTGTACATGATCACCGGCCTTGACATTTCAGGATCCATGTACCCCTGGGAATTCAAAGGCTCCACAAGGCAGACATGAGTGAAGTTAGGAAGCGGATACAAATCGTATATCCAGAATCACATGAAAGATGGCCCTCTGAGTGAAGTCGAATACAGGGCATTCCTGAACATGTGGCTATGCAGATTCATTTTCTGTGGCAAAGCCAATGAGCCAACTTTGAATCATATTGCAATGGCTACACATTTGGCTGCTGGTAATCGCATTCCTCTTGGAAAATACCTCCTGTGGAGTGTGTATCATATGCTCCATCAGACTATCCCTCAAATGCACACTAGCCAGAACATACTATGTGTCAACGGCCCTTTGTGGTTTGTGCAGATGTGGCTGCAATGTACATGCACCAGATTGTCAACATTGACCTCAACAACCGGCTTTTCCCTTCATCCAGCTACAAAGAAGGGGAAGCTCAAACCACCAAAGGATGCCAAACCCATGGGGAAGTTGCTTCAACCATTTCCATTGATCAAAATGTCAGTCAGCTTTTCGAGCTCTTCTTCAAAGGCTTCCCTGATCCTCTTTGGCTCCCTTACCTGAACAATGACAATTTAACTCTCCCCTGTGAATTCTCCTTTGAAACCAGATGCCATGATGCAAGATCTGTAGAAATCTTCAATATCTTCATCCATCCATGTCCTCTGCCAGCAGAATTTTGTGGAGGGAGGTTAAATCACAGCACTTATGAATATTATCAGCCAAATATGATGGCTCGACAGCTTGGATGTGGCCAAATGCCCCCGAGATTATTCCTTCATGAATTCCTCAAACCCAGAGAGGAAATCAAGGACAGCATACAAGCCAGAAGGGTTTTCAAGTATGAATGCAGCCCAACTCTTTACACCTGGCCTTTTACACCCATAACAATAGCTCATCCCTCCTTCATCTCCTGGTGGCAAGAATTCCATGACCATATCTTCAGTGAGCCAGTGCACTCATTCTGCTTGGAGTTGATGCCTGATTTTCAGCCAACCTCAGAGGTAATGCACTTGTCTTTTTCCCTTTGATCAGGCATACCTTTCACCACTAACCATGATTTTGATCATCCCCTGCGAGAATACGGTGCTCGCCCCTCGAGCTAGCACAATTGCTTATAATGTGGTATATCCAATTTCAGCTCTGGGATTTAAATCCCCAACTCTGGCTCAGCTGATGGCCAGATATGCTACAATGGACCCAATTCTCTTCAGCTCTACCGCTGACAAGAGAAAAGGCCTATCCTTGGTTGCACCTCCAGCTGCCAAGAGGAAAAGAACCACCAAAAAGGTCCCTGTTGAGGTAAGATTTCCTCTTTCTTGAACACAAGATCACTCTTATTCTGACAAATTTCATCTCGTGCGATTTTAGACTAGAACCCAGCAGCCATCAGCTTCAGAACCTGCCAATGCTTCATCTATTGGTATGACCTTTATTACTTTCCTTTTCATTCAAAGATCATTACCCAAACTGGCATTTACCCTTCATCTGGCATTTGCAGAAGAAATATTGGTGAATCATCCTGTGGAAACCTCTCTCCCTCAGCATGCAAGTTCACCAAGGGCTGAACCATCTTCTGTTCAAGTGGAGACCTTATCTTCATCAGGGACCCAGTCACCCCCTTCTCAAACAGAAGTGCCAGCTTCACCAGAGATGAACCCATTAATTCAACCAGAAGCTTCAAGCCCTTTAAGGGTTCAATCTCCCCTTGGCCGAGCAGAAATCCCAGTCTTAACAGAGGTAAATCCACCTTCACCTCAGCCAGAAGCTTCAAATTTGCCAGAGACTGCACCAGCCTCCCCCCAAGTAGAAGCTTCAGATTTACCAAGAGTTCCTCAGAATCCTCTTCCACCAGTGGCCCAAGAAATTCCCCTTGAACCTGAGCAAGTCCCTACCCCAGTTCAGGGAATCAGGCATGAGGCAAGCGCATGCACCCAACTCTGTTACCTTCTTTTAACAAACCATTCCTAACCCGGCAATCTTTCTTTTTCAGGATCAAACTCCATCATCATCGAGCTCATTTGTGGTGAATGATCCAGCTGCCGAAACAGAAGATGGAGGAACTCAGAATCAGGCTCTACCAGAGGAAATTTAGGCAAGGCTCAAAGAAATCTTTGCCTGGCTGCAAAAGGATGCTCGAGACCAAATTAGAGGTGTTGATCATTTCGAGGAAATGCTTGAACCCATCAGTCAAAAGCTCCCTGAAGACGTCAAGGCTTCATTGGAGCCCATCTCTGGTCTAGACATTCATTATGTGGCAATAAGGCGAGCCTTGAAGAGTCAATCTACCCGACCAGCCGTTGAGCAAAAGAAAGCCAAAGCTGAACAAGCTGCGAAGGGAGCACAAACCCAAACCGAGAGCCACAAGGAAATGTTGACCAATCTGCAATCTGCTCGCGAATCGAAAATTGCCAGAAAGACTGCACTGGAAACAGAGCGGAAGAATTTGTCAGCTGAAATAGAAGCTGACGAAAAGAAGATAGCCGAGCTCCACGGACCGATAGAAAAATCCCGGGAGGAAGCATCATCGGCCATAATCGAAGCAAATCGGTGCGGGCGGAGCTCACCGTCTGTCCAACACTCAGAAAGATTATCAGGAACGGATGAAGAACATTAATCAGACAATATCAAATGCCTCTAATGTAATTGCAAAGTACTTGAACATTTAGTTGTACTGAGCAATGTGTAACCGAATCAACCGTCCTTGTAATATTTGCCTTTTATAAATTTCATTTTCCTTTTCTCTGCATGACTTTGATCGCAACTCTGAACGATCCATTCGGTAACTAACGGTCAAACAGTACTGCACCCGAACAGCACTCCGACCGCAACTCAGGAGCCAATCAACCGAATATGACTCAGCATTGAATTCCAAATGACCCGACGGCGAATCGGTTAAGGAAACCTCTCCACCTTCCAAATTTCTCGGGATATGCACCATGATCTAAGGCCACGATCTTCTCACCAGTCCTATAAATAAAACCGTAGGTGCCCCCAGCTCTTTACCAAGCCTTTAGCCTTCAAGTCTTTGCCAACTCAAGCATGCTTTCCCAATCACCAACGCAGCCCCAAGAACCATGGCGGGTAGCAACAACAGGCGCCGCACCGCCGACGAGGCGGAAGGAAGCTGTGCCGGCGCGCGTCGGAGGCAGTGATCGTCATCTCCTCTCATGATTCCTTCTAATTTTTCCTCTCTGTTTCTGACGATCTTCTCTGTTTCAGGCTCATCCACTGGAACCCGGCCCCCGCGCAGGCCATGAATCAGCCTCTGCCGGACGACTCCTCGGAGTCGAACCACTACTCCCCCGTACCCTACGGGGAGCTCGACGCCCTCCGCTTCAAGGCAGAGCTTGAGGTGGCCCAGCGCGAGCTGGAAGATGTCTCCAAGAAGGCTGGCATCGCTGAACTTGAGTGGGAGGACCAGCGCAAGCAGTTGCTGGCAACCATCGACGGTACGCCCCTTAGATTGCCCCCAAATCCAATTCAGCTTTTGATACTAACCACCATTGTTTTGCAACCTTGCAGCCCGTGACGCCGAGCTTGACCAGCTGAAAATGCTGGTGGAGCAACTGGCTGACAAGGTGAACGCCCGTGGAGACACGCCAGCGGAGCGCCTCGCCGCGGTGGAAAACCACGTGGACGAGGTGGCTACTCACGGCATCCGCCTAGGCACCACCCTAGGCTTGGCTACCATGGCAACGCATACCGGCGTCGACTACCCCATCCAACCTTGCGGCTTCCAGGGCGGCGCACCAGAGGACATCGATGAGATCGAGATCATCCTGGAGCGCCTCGATGGCCACGGCGACGCCTTTGCCGAACTCACTCATCCCCAGTCTGTGCTAAACAGGCTTTTCGATTAGATTGTACTAGGGATGTTTGATCTTCGGCGATAAATAAAGAATTTCAATTTCCATGCTTGCATTGTGATGATACCTTCGTGTTTGCAACTGCGAGCCTTATTCTCCTTAAACGCATTCGGGAACTTTGCTTGAGCCGAACACGCGAAAATAAGTGCCCCTTGGCGCAAAATCCGCAGAAAATCCTCAATTCGGGAATCCATAAGCACTGTTCAATGAAAACCCCTCGCATTCGGGAGAAAAACCCTACCGCTTGGTATTCCAATAACGTACGCCAACCAGTCATCACTCCCAATGCGCTCTCTCAGTCAATAAAATAGCCCACTGGGATGCCCTGCAAATCCACTCGCACACTCATCTATAACTTCACATCTTCTCCCCTGCTCCAGAAGAGAAAACCCAAGGCCATGGACAAAGGCAAGCAACCCATCAAGGAGGACAGCACCCCAAAGAAGCGCACCATTCGAGAGTGAGCTTTCTTTTAACCTGCTTCCTGCTCTCGTGTGTAATCTCATGTTTTACCCCTTCTTTGTTTTCTCCAGCCTTGATCTGCTTCCTGAAGAAATCTTTGGGACCGAAGAAACGCCTGAGTACATCTCCTCTGACTCCTCCCTCGAAGCAGAGGACGCCACGCCAGAACAGAGGATCAACCACCAGTTGCGCCGCCGCGTTCGGCATCTGGAGCATGATCTTCAAGACATCACCACTTGCTGCCAGGCCGAACGTGAACGTCGCATGGCCTTGAAGGCGTTGGTAGGAGGTAAAAATTTCCATCTTTACTTTGACTCCATGCTTGCGCTCAGATCTCTGTCTCTAATAACTGTTCTTCTGTCTCAGATGTTTCCGATAGGTACAGTAACCTGAAAGCTGCTTGGGACAGCTTGATGGAGGCTGCAAGCCACGGTCATCCCCAAAGCTTCCAAGTTGCCGTTACGGTGGTCCTGGAACAACTGAAGAGGGAGGAGCTGAAGAAGCAAAGAATAAATGATTGAAGCATACTTTCTCTTCTTTCGCCAGGCCTTCTACTTCCCACCCCTCCGTAATCCTGAGCAGCTGGGTTGTCAAATAAAAAACCTGCAAGAAGTGTCTGTAATGTCATGTAGTTTTGTGCTAAGGGCAATACATCTTAGTATTGGCCATTTCCTTGTTCAGGATCTTTGTTCTAAAGGCGGCCTCTTTTTGAACGCCGGCTATTTCTGTGTCAAATGCTTGTAATCCTGGTGCTTGTGATCAATGATCAATTTCAATACTAGGATAATATTTCTTCAAATATCTTCCATTTATTGCAGCAGAAAATTCTTCTCCTAGTAAAGTCTTTAGCATGTAAGCGTTACCAGGCACACACCTGACTACCCGAAAAGGGCCTTCCCAGTTCAGGGACCATTTGCCGAATGCACTGTATTTGGTTCCTATCGGCAGTAATGCTTTCCAAACCAAATCTCTTTCTGCAAATTGCCTGACCTTTACTTTCTTGTTTTAATATTTAGCAACTCACAGCTTGTTCTTTTCAATGTTTTCCAGGGCTCTAAGACGAATCATATGCAAATCTTCTAACTCATCCATCATTAAGCCACTGTAATCTTTGGAGCTCAAATCTTTTTGTAAAACCACTCTCCTAGAATCTGATTGCATCTCCCAAGGCAAAACAGCATGATGCCCGTAAACCAAATCATAAGGAGACGTTTTTGTAGCTCCATGAGGAGCCATTCGGTAAGCCCATAAAGCCTCATTGAGTACCGAATGCCACCTCTTCGGCTTCTGGTCGATCTTCTTTTGTATAAGCTTGATCATGATCTTGTTAGAAGCCTCGCCCGACCATTAGCACGGGCATAATAGGGAGAAGAATTAAACAATTTAATCCCCATGCTTTCGGCAAACTCCCTGAACTCCAAGGACACAAACTGAGCTCCTTGATCAGTTGTGATTGTTTGAGGAATTCCAAACCTATAGATGATGTGTTCTTTAACGAACTCAACCATGTTCTCTGATGTTACCTTCTTCAATGGAATTGCCTCAACCCATTTGGTAAAATAATCCGTTGCTAAAAGCACAAGCTTATGCCCCTTGCTAGACGGTGGGTTGATCTAGCCAATCAAATCTATACCCCAGCCTCTGAATGGCCATGGCTTGACGATTGGATTCAGTGCTGACGCTGGAACCCTTTGAATATTTCGAAACTTCTGACAGTCCTGACATCCCTTGTAATATTCAAAGCAATCCTCCAACATCGTCGGCCAAAAACATCCAGCTTGCCTAATAACCCATTTCATACGATAGGCCGATTGATGTGCTCCACATATCCCATCATGCACCTCACTCATCATTTTCTTTGCTTCTTCTGGACCCAGGCATCGCAGCAACACCCCATCCAATGATTTGTAGAATAAACTTCCATCCAGAAGAACAAATTTTATGGCTTTGTACCTGAGCTTCCTAGAAACTTTTCGGGATGGATCTTCCAAATAATCAATAATTTCCTTTCTCCAATCATCCTCTGTGAGATCCCCTCCGAAAGCACACACCTCCATGGCAAACGCTTCTTGATTTTCTCTATAACCTGAAGCACTTTGAGCCAACCTGTTTGCCTCTTCATTGTGTTCTCTAGGAATATGCTGTAGAATTACTAACTGAAAACTCTTTAAGATTTCCCTGCATTACTCGTAGTAATTCCTCAGGGCATCACTTTTGCAATCATATTGGTCGTTCAATTGTTTTATAACCAGCTCTGAATCTCCATAAATCTCAACTGAAACAGCCCCGGCCTCTTTCAAATATTGAAGCCCCCTAAGTAATGCCTCGTACTCAGCTTGATTGTTTGTAACAGTGGGCTGAATAGGGATAGCAAACTCAAACATCTCGCCCCTGGGTGAAATTAATATAATCCCTACTCCCCCACCTTTACCACATGATGATCCATCAAAGAACAAAGCCCAAGGAGTAATTTCAAGCAAATCAATCGATGGATCACGATGCTCAGTTATAAAAATCGGCAATAATCTGACCTTTTATAGCTTTTGCCGATTCAAAGTTCAACTCAAACTCAGAAAAAGCTAAAATCCACTTGCCAATCCTTCCATTCAAGATTGGCATAGATAACATATGTTTTATTACATCAAACTTAGAGTATACAACGCATTCGGCGTTCAACAAGTAGTGCCGAAACTTTGTACACGAGTAGTACACACATAACCACAGCTTCTCTGCAGCCGAATACCTAGTCTCAGGATCAAGTAATTTTCGGCTAAGGTACGCTACTACCCGCTCCTTTCCTTCAAATTCTTGTATAAGGTCCGATCCAATGGTTTGGGTATCGGCCGCCACGTACAACTTGAAAGGCTTGTTCAACTGCGGACGCACCAGAAACGGTGGTTCCTTCATATATTGCTTGATTTCATCAAAAGCCTTTTGTTGTTCGTCACCCCATATGAACTTCTGGTCCTTCTTGAGCTTCAGTAACGGAGAAAAGGGTAAAACCTTTTGTGACAGATTTGAAATGAACCTCCTCACAAAATTGATCTTGCCAAGCAATGATTGCAACTCCTTGAGATTGGTTGGAGGGACAACTTCATCGATAGTTTTCATGCTTTTCTTGCCAACCTCAATCCCCCCTTCGTGTACCAGAAATCCCAAGAATTCTCCAGCTGATACTCCAAAAGCGCACTTGCTTGGATTCATCTTCAATCCATGTTTCGGGTGCACTCCAGAGTTCTCTTTACATCCTCCAAGTGTGAGTCATGACTCAAAGATTTGATCACGACATCATCAATGTAAATCTCAACAACTTTGCCGATCAACTCATGAAAGATATAATTCATGGTTCGTTGATAGGTTGCACCGGCATTTTCAACCCAAATGTCATGACTATCCACTCAAACAGGCCTATATGACCAGGACATCTGAAGGCGGTCTTTGATATGTCTTCTATTGCCATAAATATTTGGTTGTACCCCGCATTACCATCCATAAAACTGATAACTTTATGTCCAGCAGCAGCATCAACCAATAAATCAACAACAAGCATTGGGTATCCATCCATAGGAGTAGCTCTGTTCAAATCTCTGAAATCTATGCAAACTCTCATCTTCCCATTTTTCTTGTAGACAGGGAAGATGTTAGAGATCCACTCCGCATACCTGCATCGCCGAATGAAGTTTGCATCAAGTAATCTCTCAACTTCCTTCTTCACATCGGCCAATACTTCGTCTTTATAGATTTTCTGGGGAGGTTGCTTATAAGGTCTAAAACCAGGCTTGATTGGCAACTGATGCTCAACAATAGAACGATCCAAACCAGGCATCTCCGAATAATCCCAAGCGAAGCAATCTTTATATTCTTTTAACAGCTTGATTAACTCTTCTCTGAAACCTGACTCCAAGTTAGCACTGATAAATGTCGGCCTTGGCTTGTCACTGTTTCCAATATTAACTTCCTCCAATTTGTCAGCCGACATGAATCCTCGCCCCAACTTTCCATCGGTTCCATCAACAGGATTGTCCATTAAAAATTACTATAAGAGCCGACTGCTTGAATCGGCTGTTGATCACTGCTGACAGGTTCAACAGGACCTTCACCCCAGTCTTTTCCTGAGAAACAATCGATGCCTTGATATTCCCAGAAAGCTGGTTCAACGTTTGCGACGCTTACTGAATCATCTGCTTTGACTACTTCGATATCGTCATCTACCCACTGAACGAGCTGTTGATGCATGGTAGATGGGATGCAGCAGTTGGCATGGATCCAGTCTCGCCCAAGCAGCAAGCTATAGGCTCCTTAGCCTTCGATGACAAAGAAGGTCGTGAGCAATGTCTTGGACCCAATCATCAAGTCCACGTGCACGCAGCCCTTGGTATCTGAAGGATTTCCAGCAAAATCATTCAGAATTATGCTCGTTGGTGTCAAGTCCCCGGGGCCCGTGCCAAGCTTCCTGAAGGTGGTGTATGGCATCACGTTGACCGCAGCTCCCCCATCAACAAACATCTTGGTCAATGGCTTGCCATTGACGTATCCTTTCAAGTACAACGGCCTCATGTGTTGAGTCTTGGCCGGTTTGTCGAAGGTGGCCTGCTTAGCCAACACCAATTGCGCCATTAACCCCCCAAGCTGTTCATCATCATTGATATCCAGAGACGTTTCCTCCTGCACAACTTGGTTAGCGGGAGCCACGAATTCATTTGGCAAAAAGTATACCATGCATGCTGGAGCCGAACGACCCGATCCTTCAGGCTTGTCCTTCGGGCGCCACACTTGCTTTCTCTGGATCCCCGCCTGCTTCAATTCCCGGTTCCTCAAGCGCTTAACCCTTCTCTTTTGGCTTTTCCTCAAGCCAGGCGGGCACCACTGTCCTTCTTGCTAGATGTACTCGTGTTCTTCTTCCTCCTGATCAGCCCATCTCTGGTCAGTTTGCCTCTTCCTGGGGTGATCAATGACCTCAATTATTTTTTGACACCGATCGTCATTAGGATGCATCCTTCCAATTCTCTCATGGACGGATGGCGATTAACAGTCTCCTGCCTATATTCAGAGTACTTGTCGCTGCACTCAGGGCGTTCCTCAATGTGGGGAGCTTCAAACCCTCGTTCCAGCAGTGTCTAAAGAATGCGCACCCCCAATGTGCACGCTCTTGTTCCCGCGTGTATTGCTCCAGTTCTTTTCTGCGCTTCTTCCTCAAACCTGCGCCTCTCCTCCTCGTGCCTTCGCCTCTGGTAGCGTTCTTTCTCCTGCTGACGCTGCCATTTGTTGAGGAGGATGCGCGTGGTGACCCTGGGCTTGGTCCTAGATGATTCCCCAACTTCAACATGGCTCTTGAGGACACGAGGGGCTTCTCCGTGGACCTGTTCCAACGTCACTTGTCGCGTGGGATCCACTGCTCCACCTTGTTTTTCACTAGCTGACGTCAGGACCTTCACCTTCCCCTTCTCTTCAGCAGTCACCATGTTGACAGAAAAACCAATCATATTTTGAGGGAAAGGATGGCCATCCAGTTTCATCTTATTATCAAATTTCAGGTGTCCCTCCTGGATAGCCTTCTGGATCCTCATCCTGAAGACCCTGCAGTCATTGATGGAGTGAGAGTTTCTATCATGGAAGCCACAGTAATGTTTCTCTTTAACCCCATCGGGCCGAAGCATAGAATGCCCTTCAGGCAGCTTGATTCGTCCTTCCTTTACCAAGAACTCAAAAAGCTTGTCAGCTTTGGTGACGTCGAAGTCATAGGTGCCCTTGGTTTGCTTGACCCACCACTGGTTCACAGTCAGAGGCTCCTTGCCCCACATAATCTCAGCGGCGGCCACTTCCTCTCATCATCAGAATCTTCCATCTGGTCAGCCTTCTTGAGGAACTGATTATAGATGTCGGCTATGTCGTGGTGCTTGTTGAATCTGGTGTCCTTCTTGAACCCATAGGCCTGGTTGCTCATCAGTGACAACTTTTGAGACAATTGACCTAGGTTGTCAAATTCCATACCAAACAACTTCTCCCGTACAGCCGGCAACACTCCTGCAACGGCCATATCAGCCAACTGATCATTTGGTAGAGTCAAAGAGAAGCACATGCCCTTGACTTCCCTGAATCTTCTGAGGAACTCCAGAGGCGTCTCATTGTGCCTCTGTTTTAAGGTGGCCAGGTCGATCAGCTTCTTCTCTGTGCAACCACTGAAGTAATGGGCGTGGAACTTTTGCTCTAGCTCCCTCCATGTGCCAACTGACTGGGGAGGCAAAGAAGTAAACCATTGGAACGCCGAGCCCGTCAATGACAGAGGGAAATATCTAACCCTGAACACCTCATCAGCTGAGGCTTCTCCAAGTTGCATCAAATACCGAGCAATGTGTTCCACTGTGCTCGTATCATCCTGCCCAGAGAACTTCGTAAACTCTGTAGGAGGCTTCACCCTTGGCGGCAAGATCACTCTATAGTACCATTCCGGGAAGGGAGGTGTATAAGCTGGTCCTTGCATTTTAGGCTTAAGGTCGAATTGATTTTGCATCAGATCGGCCATCTTCTGGACCAGAATATCATCTTCCTGCACTCCTGCGGCTGTGCGGTACCCAGGATTCGGGAGAGCGTCAATAGCGCCATAATCCATGACCTCGTGGTAACCCCCACTGTACATGTTTCTCTACAACCTTTATTCTTCGGGCCGGGAGCTATCTTGTAAGTGGAATTGGGCGGTACTCCAGACGAGCCGAACGCCATTTCCCCATATGTAGGCTGATATGGGTTTGGCTGTTGAACTGGTTGACCTGCATTGCCTTGTAGAGGTGGCCGGACCGGGTCGTCCCCCTGCGATTCGTAGAGGAGGTTGCATTGGCTGACTTCCAGCGCTGTGTGGAGGAGGCTGGATCGGCTGGCTCCCAACGCTCTGTGGAGGAGGCTAGATTGACTGGCTCCCAACGCTTTGTGGAGGAGGCTGGATCGGCTGGCTCTGCAATGGCGGTTGAGCTCCTGTTGGTTGAGCAGAACTGGTCTCTCCGACCTCCATATAATATCTGTGAGGGGATACTCGACTGAACACCTTTTCCATGCCTGGGCCAAACACGCCAATCATCATCTGCTTGAACATGCCCAAGAAGGCCTTATGATGCTTGCCCATTACAGTTTCCGCAGTATCCCGAAAAGCCTACAGAATTTCTTCTTTCTCTTGAAAGGATGTGGCGTCAGATTCCCGTGGCAACAGAACCCTGGGCATTTCAGATTTAAGGTATGGAACGCCACTTCTGTTCTTCTTGAACGACATCAAGCACGTCATCTGGAATTGGTCAGTAGCATTTTCAACTGTTGCAGTTGCTCTGGAGATAGTTCATCGATGGTGACGTCCATCACGTCGACGATCTCAGGCATCTTGATTTCAACTATAGATGTCCCACTGGGCGTGCCAAAAAGTGTGTTGACGCAAAATCTGTACCCTGCATCAAGCACACAACAAGCTGAACAAACTAGCTTCACACGCGAGCAGATTCCGAAGCGTGCCGAACAATTTTCCCTGAAAATTAACAAAAGACAAAGTAGTTAAATACCAAAGCTTGGAACTTGCCGGGTGGTACCAGACAGTTCCATATTTACGGCTAGAAAGCCATGTAAGATGACATATAGCTATGAGAAGCTATCTGCCAGTAGATTAGAAACCATTCGGGAGCATTAAAGCGTAAGATAGAACATTGCCGAACGGATGATGCAAGCATGACGATAGATCGGTCTTTATTTAAAGGACATTTGCTCATGCACAAAACCATGACCGATCCTCGAGAATAAATAAGAATAAACGATAAATGAAGTAAAGCGTGATTACAAACATGTAATGAACAAACATGCATAGGCCCAAAGCTCTAGTCTACCGCATGTCTAGGTACTTCAAAACCCGTCGGGCAGGAAATTAAACAAGTTAATCCACCGCATGATACAACTTGTTTGGAAACACACCTCTAACCACAAAAGATCTATCCACCGCATGATACAATCTATATATGGAAAGCTAAAAGCATGCACTATTTAAAACATAACTTGTAAACACGTTTTACTCGTGAAAGCTTAACCGAATACGGCTGTACAGCCGAATCGGGGTCCATGGAGAAGAAACAAACATTGCCAAAGGTGATAAACCTATCAAATTGAATCGAAATCTAATCCACCGCATCTACCGCATGATACCCGGTTATGTCAAGGTTTACGCAAGATTAACAAGCTTGAACCCGCAACACGTAACAATCTAGATTGGTTCGGTTTCGGCTATCTAGGAAACACGTTATCCACATGCCTTATTGGGCCAAGGTGTGAACGTGCGATGTGAAGATCATTAAACAAGATAAAGCCGATCCAAATCAATCTAAATTGGGCAAAAGAGTGTTACATGAATTTAAACATAAAGTAAAAACTCAAAGCAACACATGGTAACTTAATGAATCTATTAGATCTTGCCAAAATCTAATAGAGCCGATAACTAGCTCCAAGCTAGATCTTAGCCCACCGCATGGCTCATGATCTAACGAGAAACCCTCTTGAACCAAGCTTAAATCCACCGCATGATACTAAGCATGGTAACAAGACTACTTGCATCACGATCTAAATCCACCGCATGATACTAGACATGATACAAGGTTGCCGGTACTTACGGAGGTCGACGGATCGATGAACCCTCTCGAAGAACTCGACGACACGACTAGAGGACTCAAAGGTTTGGCGTAAAGCCGGTTTGTTATGAGAATGTTTTCGATTATAATTACATACATCTAGGGTTCATATTTATACCCTGTCGTGGCATGATTCCTGGTGGACTACGAGCACAATATTTGATACCTAATTTATCGCCCAAGTGCGAATGCTTATCCATCCATTCGTCCCTTCCGCTCGGGCCACGTCACCACGCGATCCCGCAAAATCAGCGCAAACAGTCCCTTTGCCGAACGGAAGCAAATTGCCGACCGCAAGCTCCTCTGCCGAATCTTCTGAAGAAATCTTCCTCCGCCAGACGAGATTTTCTACCAAATTAGGCCCACAAATCAGACTCTCTCTTGCACCAAACTTTGGTGTTAACACTCGTGAAGACTCTCCCCCGGCTGCTGCTTGTAGTAACGCAGCTCCCACTACTTGCTGGGGCGCATGTACGTGCGCTGGAAGTTGCCGACAAAAACTTGACGCAGGTCGGTCCAGTCGTTGATCTTGTCGCGCGGCAAGAGCTCGAGCCACGTGCGCGTAGAGTCGCCAAGGTAGAGCGGTAAGTTTGTCACACCCGATTTTACAAGGAAAACCGAATGCATCTCATATGTGCGCCAGGATCAATTTACACACACATGATAGACAAAACGAGAGTAATACCATTGCTGTAATAAGACGTTCAAGAGTTAAACCAGTATGATATCCATTATTACATCCAGAGAGGTGGACTCGAAGGTCTGAACACAAACGATAACTAAACGACGAGCAGCTCCATCTTTGACTTCCACAGGCATGATGACTGGGGGAATCCGCATGCCCTAGAACTCCTCGTAGTCACTCCGGTACTCGTCCTCGCCTTCGACGTTCTCCTCGCGAACGGCGAAAAAGCAAGGGTGAGCACACTTATGGTTGGTGCTCAGCAAGTGGGGGGGAAATGCAAGGGCTATCAAGGATAGGCTATGGTTCACAGCGGTAAGCATTTTATAAGTTGGTCAAGTTTTATTAGCAAGCACCTAATTACTAGGTGTAAGTGTATACCAACCCACTTAACCTTAAAAGAAACCTCAAACCAAACCACAAACCCATGATTTGCATTAATCTTCAAGTTTATTAATCATGTGAGGGTCCAAGCCGCTCTTGACCGTGAGCACGGCTGATCGATCAGTTTTACACTCTGCAGAGGTTGTACACTTTACCCACAGTTCGTGTTCCCCATCTTGCCCGGGTTAGCCAGACCCTTAAACACTCCCAAGGTGAGTGGCTAGGGGTCCACTACGAAGCCTTTACAAAGGAAAGAAGAGAAACCAACAGCCCGCAACAAGCATAAAGCGGCGGAGCGGACCATAACCCTCCCTAATGGTCGGCACCTTAGCCAAGGTCGCTACCCCAAAAGAACCGGGCTATACCCCTTCAACTCCGGCCCCCTGTGCCCCTCTCGGAAAAGAGCTATCAGCTAACCCACTCTCCTAATTAATTGGCTAAGCCAGAGCCATGTGGACTGTGGTTGTACTGTTATCTTGGGTGGTTCTCCATGTTCCGATTATAAATCAAGTTATCTTGTTTTAAGCACAAGCACATATATAAGCAAAACTGAGATGTATAACATAAACAAAGCATAACCAAACTCATGTAGAGCAAACTAAGCATTTATCTACCCTAAGCATTTGTTTAAACAGGGGTTGATCAAGGTAAAGTGGTAAAGCATCTAGTCAAGTCCTTAACTAGGTGTTTGCCCATCGGGTTTATGCATAGCAACATGAATAGTAAACTTTGCTTAGCATGCGGTGACATAGGTTCCACGGTGGACCGTCCCCCCTTAAACGAAGGGGTATCGATCCGGGTCGTCCGCGCAAGATCCGACGGCCCCGGGCGTGCGCGAGCGGGCGCGACGGCGAGCATGCCGGAGTGCGGCGGCACGTGGTAGGGGCTCGCCGGCGCTAGCCCTGGACGGCGCTCCCGGCCATCATTTCGACCACGGGTTGGGGCAACATGCTGCGCGGGCGCTTGCGCACGTGACCATAGGGTCAGGGGGGTGATCGGGCCTCACCGGCGGCCGACACCGTAAGGGAGCGGCGCGGCTACTCCGGCAAGCTCGGGGAGACGATGCCGTGCGCTAAACAAAGGGGAATTGGGCGGGGTTTTTTGCTCACCGCGCACAGAGGAAGAAGGCGGGCTCACGGGCGGAGAGGAGGCGGTAGCGAAGGGGCTCGATGACGGCGGCGGCTCGGGCGGCGCTCGGTGAGCTCGGGGCGCGGGCGCCACGGGCGTCGGGGACGAAAACCTGCAACAGCACGAGCTCGTTAAGCTCCTGGCGATCCCAAAAATCAAAGAGAACAGGCGGGGGGTCCAATCCTTCACCGGCGGCGACGGATCGACGGCGGCGGCGGGAACCCGAGGCGGCGGTGCGGGGAAATTGGTGCACGAGCGCGTGTGTGAGTGCGTTGCAGAGGCAAAGGGAGGCGCAGGGGCTCGTGTGCGAGCTTAAATAGGGTGCAGGGCGGCAGGTGAAGCGGGGAGAGGACGGGGTGGCCGGCGGCTTGCCATTGATGGCCGCGGTCATCACGGCTTAGGGTTTAAGGATGGAATGTAACGGTCCTAATTGATCACGGGGTGTTTGATTGCCTTAATTGACTGCGGGGAGAGGAAAGGAAGGTGGGGAGGCGGCGGGCGCGGACGGGGGGATCGCGCGGCGGCGTCGGCTCGGGTGGGCGGCAGGAGGAAGAAGAAACGAAAGGGGGGAGGGGGAGGCCGACGGGCGGGCCCCGGATGTCAGCGCCGCGGGGGAAAAGAAAAGGAGAAGAGGAGAAGTGGGCCGGCGCGGGGTGGCTTGATGGGCCGCTTGGGCCATCTGGGCTGAAAGGAAGCCGGCGCTGTTTTTTTTCCTTTTCCTTTTTCAAACTTCATTTCCAAACCATTTTTCATTTCAAATTCAAATCAAACTTTTCAAACTTTTTCCCAAGAATTTTACAAACTTTTTATAAACCACACAAGCAACCAAAAACCATGCAAGCCAACTGATGATGCACAAACACTTGTTGTCTCTAAGTTTATTAAATTATGTTTAATATTTTAGAGCTCAATTTAAATAGCAATTTAATTTCCTTAAATTCTTAAGACTATTTTAAGTTGCTAAGTGATTTTAGTGATGAAATTTTAGGGTGTCACAAATCCTACCCCCTTAAAGAGAATCTCGTCCCGAGATTCAGAAGACTTAGAGAACAGCTGAGGGAAGTCTTCCTTAAGTTCATCCTCTCTTTCCCAAGTTGCCTCTTCCTCAGTATGATGACTCCACTGTACTTTACACATTCTGATGATCTTACTCCTGGTAACTCTTTCTGATACATCCAAGATCTTAACAGGATATTCTTTGTATGTTAGGTCATTCTCCATTTGAATATCCTCTAACTGTACCGGTTCTATCTTAACCTCACTTGTACATTTCTTCAGCTGAGATACATGGAACACATCATAAACTCCCAACAACTGTGCTGGCAACTCTAACTGGTATGCTACTTCTCCTTTCCGTTCCAAAATTTTGAAAGGTCCGATAAATCAAGGTGATAACTTCCTCTCGACATTAAACCTTCGTAATCCCCGAATAGGTGACACTGCGAGGTATGCATAGTCACCGACTTCCAAAATCACCTCCCTTCTCCGAGGATCAAGCATAACTCTTCTCGTCGTGATTTCGTCTTGCTTTAAGATTCTATGATTTCAACTTGCTTTTCTGCTTCTCGTATGCTATCTGGACCAAAGAGTTGTCTTTCACCAGTCTGGTTCCAAAACAACGGTGTTCTACACTTCCTTCCATACAAAGCCTCAAAAGGTGCCATTTTGATGTTGGACTGATAGTTGTTGTTATAGGCAAACTCTGCATAAGGAAAACTCTTATCCCAACTGCCACTGTGCTTCAACGCACAAGCTCTCAACATATCCTCGAGTATCTGATTTGTTCTCTCCGTCTGCCCATCTGTCTGAGGATGGTATGCTGAACTGAAGTTTAACTTTGTATCCATCGATTCATGCAACTTCGCCAAAACCGTGAACCGAACCGTGTGCCTCGATCCGACACTATCTTCTTCGGTACCCCGTGCAAACACACTATCCTTGAATTATACAACTCGGCTAGCTTCACTCCCGTATAGGTCGTCTTTGCTTTGGGATAAAGTGCGCTACCTTGGTTAATCTATCCACAATAACCCAAATAGAGTCATATCCATCACGAGTACGGGGTAATCCCACTATGAAATCCATACCGATTTCCTCCCATTTCCACTCAGGTACCTTCAGAGGCTGAAGCAATCCTGCTGGCCTTTGATACTCAGCCTTCACTCTTTGACACACATCACACAAGGCTACATGAGCTGCTATATCTTTCTTCATCCCATACCACCGGTATCTCTCGCTTCAAATACCGATACATCTTGGTACTTCCAGGGTGTATGGAGTAAGCTGAATCGTGTGCTTCCTTCAAGATAGCTTCTCTCAACTCCTTGATTTCAGGTACACAGATTCTGTTCTTAAACCATATTGTTCCTTGCTCATCTTCTCTGAATTCCGGAACTTTGCCTAACTTAATCAACTTCCTGTATTCTGCAATCTTGTCATCAGTCAACTGTCCTTTCCTGATATCCTGCTCAAGCGTCGACTCAATCTCTAATGTCAAAGTCTCACTCGAAGCAACCATTCCCAAGTTAAGTTGTGCCATCTCCCAACATAGCTCCCGAGGTAACGGTTGTCCTATCGGCATGCTAGTCCGTCCCTTCCGACTCAAAGCATCCGCCACAACATTTGCCTTCCCTGGATGGTACCGGATATCCAAATCATAATCTTTGATTAACTCCAACCACCTTCTTTTCCTCAAATTCAAATCCTTCGAGTAAAGATATACTTCGGACTCTTATGGTCGGTAAAAGATCTTGCACTTGTTCCCAATCATGTAATGTCTCCAAATCTTCAATGCGTGAACAACCGTAGCTAACTCAAGATCATGAGTAGGGTAGTTCCCGCTCATGTTTCCTCAACTCGTCTTGAAGCATAAGCTACTACCTTTCCTTCTTGCATTAACACACATCCCAAACCTTGCCGAGAGGCATCACAAGTATACATCAAACCCCTTGTGTATGTCCGGCATGATCAACACGAGTCTCGTGGTCGACCTCTTCTTCAATTCCTCAAAGCTAGCCCGACACTTCTCATCCCACTTGAATTCTCTTCCTTTCTCGAGCGAGTGGTAAGTGGCTTCACTATCTTAGAAAATCCTTCAATGAACCTCCGATAGTATCCCGCAAGTCCAAGGAAGCTTCTAATCTCCGCACATTCTTAGGTGGACTCCGGTTCAATACATCCCGAACCTTGCTTGGATCGACCGCAATGCCTCCATCCGTGACGATGTGTCCGAGAAAAAAGACCTCCTTCAACCGTAAAGCACACTTGCGAAATTGGCATACGATCGATGTTCCCGTAGCTTCGTAACACAAGCCTCGGATGTTCTTCATGTTCTTCCTCACTCCGAGAGAATACCAATATGGCATCAATGAATACCACAACGAACTTATCCGGATACTCCATGAATACCTTGTTCATCAAGTACATAAAGTATCTTTGGTGCATTGGTCAAGCCAAAGGACATCACAATGAACTCATACAACCCGTATCTAGATGTGAATGTTGTCTTTGGTATGTCCTCCACTCGGATTTTTAGCGGTGATAACTCGATCTAAGATCTATCCTAGAGAAGGCCTTAGCTCCTCTCATCTGATCAAACGAATCCTCAATCCGAGGTAAAGGGTATTTATTCTTGATAGTAACCTCATTAAGTGATCGATAGTCTATACACAACCTCCTAGATCCATCCTTTTTATCAACGAAGAGTGTGGGGGCTCCCCATGGTGATGAACTAGGACGGATAAACCCTTTACCGAGTAGTTCTTCGATTTGTTTCTTTAATTCGCCTAGATCTTTAACATCCATTCTATATGGTCTTTTAGATATGGGAGCGGTACCAGGTATAAGTTCAATACTAAATTCAATGTCACGATCAGGTGGCATACCTGGCAAATCCTCTGGAAACACATCAGGGAATTCATTCACTACCCTTATATCCTCCAAGGCCTTTCCTTCAACAGAGTTCACAACTCCTTTACTTGGATGAGGGTGCACTCACATATTCTACTATCTCCCCTTGAGGACCGGTTAACAAGATCGACCTCTTCCGACACCGGATAACTCCATCACAACTCCTTAACCAATCCATGCCAAGAATGACATCTATTCCCCATGACTTTAGAACTACCGGATTAGCAAGAAAGTCTACCTCCATGATATTAATCTTTACTTGTGGGCATATATGACCAGTTTTCATTTCTCCCCCGGGAGTGCTAACTATCGGTGGGTTCTTCATTGGGCTCATAGATAAGTTATATTTTGCCACAAATTCATCGTTATGAATGAATGTGATGCTCCCGAATCAAATAATACGGTAGCGGTACAGAGTTGACGAAAAACGTACCCAATACCACGTCGGCATCATTCTGAGCTTGCTCCACTGATACATGATTAACTCGGCCACGTGCATGATTCTGCTGGCCTCTCTTGCTAGGTGTCTGCGGAGTACGAGCCTGCGAAGATGGCTGCCCAGTCCTGTTTCCATTGTCTCTCTGCGGAGTTTGCATCACCCTCTTGGGACAATTGTTAGCATAGTGCCCCAGCTCTCCACACTTGAAGCATCCACCAGGCTGAACAGGGTTGGTGTTTCTGACAGGTGCCTCAGAGTTATTGCTAGGACGACTCAACCGAGGGGTAGGAGCTCCGGGTGTCCGAGGATTGAAGCGCCGTGGCCGAAACGAGCGCCGCAACCGCATGTTCGTGGGTACCTCCCACCTTGACCACCAGGACGATATGGAGTTAGGCTTTGCCGAGAACCGTAACGGGGACGGGTGTTGCGCTAGATCGCCCATGAGACCGAAACTTGCGTTTTCGTTCACCCATCTCCTTTCTCTTGCTTTCCGGCCCAATAGCTTTGTTCACCGGCGTCCGAAAGTCCGGGAAGATGTGACTGCAGTTGATAGTTTAAAGGACCAATCAAGCCATCCAGAACCTTTCCCCGCCTCTTTGGATCGGTGTTGACTTCATCGGGTGCATAGCGTGACAAGTGAGTGAACTTGTCCGGATACTCGATCACCGACATATTGCCTTGCCTCGGTGACAAGAACTCCATCTCGCTTAAGCTTGAGAACCCCTGAAGGGATGTGGTAAGTACGGAAGTTGTCACGGAACTCCTGCCAAGTGATGTTCTGCCTGTTGGGATGAGCAGTTGAGTACGCATCCCACCAATCTGCGGCCTGCCCCACAAGTCTTCCAGCAGCATACAGGACCATCTCCCTGTCAGTGCATTGCACGATCTCCAGCTTCTTGGTGATAGTTTTCAGCCAGTCGTCAGCATCCAGTGGATCAGACGAGTGGGAAAACGTAGGAGGATGGTGGCTCATGAACTCCTTGTGCTCGTCCCTTGGTGGTGGGGGTGGCGGAGGGTTCGGCCGTGGTGGCTGGTTCGGTTGAGCTTGCATCTGCTGCACCTTGTGTTGGTAAGATTCGAATCGGTTGCATCCGTGCTTGCCGTAAACCGCCGCATGTTTGGGTCCATTGCTTGGTTGATCGGTGGAGGTGGTGCCGGGTTTTGCTGATTTGCGATATGTGTCCGGATCACAGGCGGCACGTCTTGACCTCCTCCGGACCTGGTGTTTACCATCTGACCGTTAGAAAAATCATATCTCAGATAGTTGTACTTGAATCAATGCATAAGAGGATAACTCAAAATAAAATAACAGCATGTTCTTCAGTTAGGACAGATTCTGTTGACCTCAAAGAATTATGTATAACTTTCTGTGTAATTATCCAATGACCACGAATTTTTACCAGATTATGATGTATAAAATTATAGAACCATCCCAACTGGAATCACCTCATTTGGACATCTATAACTTGAGATAAAATTCAAACAGTACAGCTATATCAGCAGAAATTTACAGATTCTGACTTGTTCATTACTTTGTGCATAACTCCCAGAATATGTATTGTATACCATTGAATTTTTGACAGAAATTCATCCTCTAAATTTTTGAACTAACCCAACTGGTTTCATGTCATTTGGAGTTCTGTAGCTCGAGTTATAAACAAAACATTACTGGTATGTCATATGACTGCGAAAACAGATTTGATCCAATCAAACTTGCATAAGAGATTAAGCAATGACAACCGATAAAACCCAAACCATTATTTAATTAACTTAACAATTCATATTGCATAGTGGCCATCACTCCACCATACAATTCACAATCAAGCAAAGATCCAACTCAAGCATGTTTGCAAACAGCATCCATTATTACAAGCAATACGTTCACGCAGGAACGATCTAGCGAAAAGGTAAATGATAAAGGCGAGTATCCTAGGATCCTAGCCAAGACGAGTAGTAGCTTCATCGGTGCCGTAACGGAGCCTCTTGCACGGAGGGGAAGCTGTGGTCTGATATGGCATAACTTCTTGAGGAAGTCGTTGTCCTGCCAGTTGTGCTTCCAGACGTGCTATCTTCACCTGAGCAGCCTGCAACTCCTCATGATACTTGTTTATTTCCATAGTTGCTCCCTCCAGATCTGTGTTTAGAGCAGCAGTCACCCGTGCCAAGACGTCGATGCGATCATTGCCTCCTGCTGGCACCACAGTCACTTCTGTGCCACTTGCACGACGAGGCACATGGCGATACTCCAATTGGAACAACTGCACCCGATTTGCATTGCGGATCGACCGAGTACCCTCCTTGCTGCATCATTCACCACAAGCATCATCTCGTGGAGAACCGAGCCGTGCTATGGTGAGATGAGCGATACCTCCATCCGTCCGTATCATTCGAGGCTTCCCCGATGTAGACTCGCAGGTGTAGTAGTCTCTCATTCCCCGGCTCGCCGAAGTGCTTAGTCACATAGAGAGGCCTTATGGTATACCCCGTGTACCTCGAACATCCCACGAAGAATGCGAATTGTCCATTCTCAGCTTCAGTAGAATGTTTGTGGTATTCTGCTCCGTGATAGCGGGGGTTTTCATCCTCATCTTCCTCTGGGTTGCCAACAGCATTGTCTCCATCATCCTCACCCACACTGTCAACACTGGAGTCATCCGGGTCACCTCCTTCACCATCAGGCACTGGATCAACATGTGCAGGGGGTGCTTCCTCATTGGCCACAGGCGCCGGTGGAATCACAATGTCCCCATCGGTGTCTGCCTCTAGCACGGTGCCATCGTACAGCTGTGGCTGTTCCAATGGCTCATCTGGCTCCTCCTCCTCCATCTCAACCTCTTCAGGATCCTCCTCTTCTGGTTCTGGCTGGACCTCCTCTGGGTCTTCTTCCACTTCAACCTCTAGCTGGAACTCCTCCGGTTCCTCCTCAACATCCTCAAGACGATGGCGAGGGGCCAGCTGTCCAGAAGGAAAGCGCCCACCAGTGCTCTTGCGAGGGGTCATGTAGGTTCTGGCCATCTGTCAAAGCAAAACCGATCTCAGAGTACAGAATAAATCAAAATGACAGTTTAAAATGATAAACAAATTTTAAATTAGATTTTTATTGCGTAAATAAGATGATTTGAAGCATGATAAGGTTCTCTAGAACATGAATCCTTAATTTCGTCCATTTCTAACTAAGGCTGCGACCTACAGTCATCACGGCTCTGGTACCACTTTGTCACACCCGATTTTACAAGGAAAACCGAATGCATCTCATATGTGCGCCAGGATCAATTTACACACACATGATAGACAAAATGAGAGTAATACCATTGCTGTAATAAGACGTTCAAGAGTTAAACCAGTACGATATCCATTATTACATCCAGAGAGGTGGACTCGAAGGTCCGAACACAAACGATAACTAAACGACGAGCAGCTCCATCTTTGACTTCCACAGGCATGATGACTAGGGGAATCCGCATGCCCTAGAACTCCTCGTAGTCACTCCAGTACTCGTCCACGCCTCCGACGTTCTACTCTGAACAGCGGTAAGCAAGGGTGAGCACACTTATGGTTGGTGCTCAGCAAGTGGGGGGGAAATGCAAGGGCTATCAAGGATGGGCTATGGTTCACAGCGGTAAGCATTTTATAAGTTGGTCAAGTTTTATTAACAAGCACCTAATTACTAGATGTAAGTGTATACCAACCCACTTAACCTTAAAAGAAACCTCAAACCAAACCAAAAACCCATGATTTGCATTAATCTTCAAGTTTATTAATCATGTGAGGGTCCAAGCCGCTCTTGACCGTGAGCACGGTTGATCGATCGCCTTTACACTCGCGAGAGGTTGTACACTTTACCCACGGTTCGTGTTCCCCATCTTGCCGGGTTAGCCGGACCCTTAAACACTCCCAAGGTGAGTGGCTAGGGGTCCACTACGAAGCCTTTACAAAGGAAAGAAGAGAAACCAACAGCCCGCAACAGCATAAGCGGCGGAGCGGACCATAACCCTCCCTAATGGTCGGCACCTTAGCCAAGGTTGCTACCCCAAAAGAACCGGGCTATACCCCTTCAACTCCGGCCCCCGTGCCCCTCTCGGAAAAGAGCTATCGGCTAACCCACTCTCCTAATTAATTGGCTAATCCAGAGCCATGTGGACTGTGGTTGTACTGTTATCTTGGGTGGTTCTCCATGTTCCGATTATAAATCAAGTTATCTTGTTTTAAGCACAAGCACATATATAAGCAAAACTAAGATGTATAACATAAACAAAGCATAACCAAACTCATGTAGAGCAAACTAAGCATTTATCTACCCCAAGCATTTGTTTAAACAGGGTTGATCAAGGTAAAGTGGTAAAGCATCTAGTCAAGTCCTTAACTAGGTGTTTGCCCATCAGGTTTATGCATAGCAACATGAATAGTAAACTTTGTTTAGCATGCAGTGACATAGGTTCCAAAAAGATAATGCAGAGGGGGAAAGCCATTTGCCTTCCTCTACAAGCTGGGTGAAATCCTCCTCGAAACCAGGCTCTTCCTGATCACCTCCGACAGGGAGCTCAGACGAAATAGGCACGATATCTACGAGTCAAACATGAACAACAAACAATAAATAAAACAGTACATCAAACAGTAACAAAACTGGTAAATTTACTGTTTAAAAGATTCTACTCGTCGATACGATCATTTCGGTATATAGAACGCAAAAAACGGAGTTAAAATGAAAAAGATATGATTAAAACAGTTTGCAGGGACCTATCTGCAAGAAAACTAAGTTTACAGGGCTGTTTATAAATAAAATCAGGGCTAAAACATAATTACAAAATAAAAAAGAGGGGTCTAAGTTCAAAAAGGAATGAAAAGGACCTTTATTAAAGAAAACTAGGCTGGCCAGGGGCTAAAACATAAAATTCAGGACCTAACTGTAAAGATTCTTAAAGGTGGAAGGACCGGCTTGCAAAAGTTTAAAAGATCAGGGGCTCTTAAACAAATCAGCCCGGCTCGGCGACGTGGATCTCAGATCCAACGGCCACGGGTGCACGCGTGCACCGTGGACCGCGCCGTGCGCCGGCGCACGGGTCCACGGTGGACCGTCCCCCCTTAAACGAAGGGGTATCCGATCCGGGTCGTCCGCGCAAGATCCGACGGCCCCGGGCGTGCGCGAGCGGGCGCGACGGCGAGCACGCCGGAGTGCGGCGGTGCGCGGCGGGGCTCGCCGGCGCTAGCCCCGGACGGCGCTCCCGGCCATCATTTCGACCACGGGTTGGGGCAACATGCCGCGCGGGCGCTTGCGCACGTGACCATAGGGTCGGGGGGCGATCGGGCCTCACCGGCTGCCGGCACCGTAAGGGGGCGGCGCGACTACTCCGGCGAGCTCGGGGGAGACGATGACGTGTGCGAAACAAAGGGGAATTGGGGGGGGGGGGGTTTTGCTCACCGTGCACGGAGGAAGAAGGCGGGCTCACGGGCGGAGAGGAGGCGGCGGCGAAGGGGCTCGACGATGGCGGCGGCTCGGGCGGTGCTCGGTGAGCTCGGGCGCGGGCGCCACGGGCGTCGGGGACGAAAACCTGCGCGACAAAGCACGAGCTCGTTAAGCTCCCGGCGATCCCAAAAATCAAAGAGAACGGGCGGGGGGTCCAATCCTTCACCGGCGGCGACGGATCGACGGCGGCGGCGGGAACCCGAGGCGGCGGCGCGGGGAAATTGGTGCACGAGCGCGTGTGTGAGTGCGTTGCAGAGGCAAAGGGAGGCGCAGGGGCTCGTGTGCGAGCTTAAATAGGGTGCAAGACGGCAGGTGAAGCGGGGAGAGGACGAGGTGGCCGGCGGCTTGCCATTGATGTCCGCGGTCATCACGACTTAGGGTTTAAGGATGGAATGTAACGGTCCTAATTGATCACGGGGTGTTTGGTTGCCTTAATTGACTGCGGGGAGAGGAAAGGAAGGTGGGGAGGCGGCCGGGCGCGGCGGGGATCGCGCGGCGGCGTCGGCTCGGGTGGGCAGCGGGAGGAAGAAGAATGGAAAGGGGGGAGGGGAGGCTGACAGGCGGGCCCTGGATGTCAGCGCCGCGGGGGAAAAAGAAAAGGAGAAGAGGAGAAGTGGGCCGGCGCGGGGTGGCTTGATGGGCCGCTTGGGCCATCTGGGCTGAAAGGAAGCCGGCGCTGTTTCTTTTTTTTCCTTTTTCTTTTTCAAACTTCATTTCCAAACCATTTTTCGTTTCAAATTCAAATCAAACTTTTCAAACTTTTTCCCAAGAATTTTACAAACTTTTTAGAAACCACACAAGCAACCAAAAACCATGCAAGCCAACTGATGATGCACAAACACTTGTTGTCTCTAAGTTTATTAAATTATGTTTAATATTTTAGAGCTCAATTTAAATAGCAATTTAATTTTCTTAAATCCTTAAGACTATTTTAAGTTGCTAAGTGATTTTAGTGATGGAATTTTAGGGTGTCACAAAGTTCTTGATGACTAAGAGGTCGTCGGTTGCTCCCCCGGCATGGCACGCTAGCTGGTAGTCCAAGAGCCGTACACTGGGGTTGGTGTCCCCATCGTCTCTTGGCACATTGGTCGGAGCCCGGAAGCACGAGGGAAACTTCGCGTCACGGATGCTTCGGCCAAAAGCCCGTGGACCCCGCTGGTTCGGCGACCAGCTGCGCTCGCGGTCGTCACCACTGTCGTGGCGCCACCTGCGCCCGCGGTCGTCATTGTGGCGTGAGTGGTTGTCACGGTTGTTGTCGACGCTCTCAGCCCGTCATCGAGCCTCGATGGTGTTCCGGGCGTCACGGTTGGGCCCGAGTCAACTTTGTACCGCTGATGCCGCGGCCGCGACTCCCTCCCCTCGTCCCTATTGCTGACGAGGAGGTGGATTCGGACCGTGGGCAGATGGCGCTCCAACTCGCTCGTGCTCCAAGCGCTGTCGCGAGGTGGAGCTTTCAGCTTGCTGTGCTGCCGCAGCCTCGAGTAGCGCCTTCAGCTGCTGGCGCACTCGTTGCGCCTTGGAGGTTGCAGGCTCCGAGCATCCACGCAACAGCATGGCCGCAGCGGCAAGGTTCTGGGACACCTGCCGGAAGAGTGGCGGTGCGTCGGCGTTGGGGTTGGCGTTCGCGACTCCGTTGGCGCGTCGATTGTTGTCGGGCTCCGGCGCGCGCACCTGTGGCGTAGGTGCGCGGCCGCGCGGCTGATCCACAGCCGGTCGGCGCTCACGCAGGTCACCATTCCCCTCGCAAGGCTCGCCCTGCACAAGAACGTCCTGCGCCGGGCATTGATCGTCATTCCCATCATGGGCTTGGCCTTGCACCGGCACGCCCTGTGCAAGTTGTCACTCGCGCGGCCCGGCTTCCACGTCGAGCTCTTGGAAAAGAGGGTTCAGCTCCTCGTCGAGCTGGCGTCTCGCCTCCGTGAGCTCATCGAGCTGCGCACGTCATTGGTCGTTGGCATCGCGGTGGCGCGGAGCCAGTTCTGATTCGTAGCTGCTCGACGCGGTGGCTACGCAGACGCTGCACTCCCGCATGGGGTCGTGGCATCACGTGGTCCGTGCCCTCTGAGTCATCGTAGACCCAGGGGCAGTGTCGGTCATGCGAAGGCTGTTGACGTAGGTCGTCACTAGGTCGTCCGGGAGGCCGGGCTGTCCACGGGGGTACATTGCGGTGTACCACTCCATGAACTCCCCCCAGCCCAGCGGTCCATCTCCGCTGGCCTGGAAGGCGAGGTCGGTGAGGTAGTAGGCGGCGAGCCTAAAACGCTCCTGCGTTGGGTTTGGCCCCAACATGCCCACAATGACGTCGTCCGAGAAGCCTCGGACGAAGGCCTCATGTCTAGCAGCCCCCATGAGGACATTGGGGCGAGGCGGCCGAGCGAAGGTGCGCCCAGCGACGGGCTCCACCGGCCTGGTGTAGACGGAGCCGAGGGAGCCGAAGCGCAGGGTGGTCCAAGGAGTTAGCGTGACCTTGCGACCGTCCATCCGATCCGCTGAGTTCGTCGAGACACATGATGTGCCCCTACCTGGCGCGCCAACTGTTGGGGTTCTCTACCATTGGCAGTAAATTTCTATCGATCGTGCGTCGGGCTCGAATGGTTAGCGCAGGAGACAACGGGGTTTATACTGGTTTGGGCCTCCGACGAGTAATACCCTACGTCCAGTGTGCTGCTGCCATGTTCCTGAGCCAGGTGTGCTTGTAGTAGGGGTTACAAGCTGGTCGGGAGAGGGAGTTCGTTCCCAGGTCCCGGGAGATGGTGTACGATTCTATGGAGTTTTAACCCTTGTAATTGTTGCCCTCCTCTCCCTTTTATAGTCACAAGGGGAGGGGTACAAGGGGAAGTAAAAAATACAGTATTTGGCTACTGGTACGTCCCGTCGTATGTCGCTGTCCGTCAGGGTGCTTTGAAGCCAAGTCGTGATGCCTTGTCAGGGGTGCCGCCGCGTGGCCGGGTTGGACTGTTCACTCCGGGACGCTTGGCCTTCTCCCCGAGTAGTTTGAGCTCGTCTTAGTCTGCCCGAGTGGTTGCCTAGCTTGCCACGCCCGAGCCTAAGTCTAGGCTTGTGCGCATCGTAGAGGGTGCTTGAGTGCCTCGGGCTGAGTCTTGCGTGTGGCAGAGTGGGAGATGATGGCGATGTGATGGCCGCGCGGCTGGTCAGACCTGCATTAAGGCTCTTGCCGCGGTAGGCCGCCTGCATGGCCGCCAACTGTTGTTCCTACGTGACGTGGAGATTTGTCCCTCCATGCACGTCGGCGGAGATGCCCACGCCATGCGTCTGGGCCCACGCACTAGTCAGAGCTGGACTTGTCGTACGAGGCGGAGACTTGTCGTGCGAGACGGAGAGGGGTTCCTCTAGTGGGGAACTGGTCGGAGATGCGGCCAACTGGTTGAAGAATGGACGCCTTGCCAGTGAGGGTCTTAACGAAGATCTGCATACCACCACGCAGACGGAGCTCCAGGTGAACGGTGGACTCCTACTAGATATTGTAGTCAGCAAGGGTACGACCATCCTCAAGCTGCTCGCCAACGAACAGTGGACTCCACCTCGAGGGTAATGGTCTTGCTGTCTTAAGGGAGATAATCTCACCGTCAAAGGGGGGCCCTAATCCGGGCCCTCGTCAGTACCCATACTAGTTTTTGGGAAGATCTTTGGTTAGGGAAAGAACCTTTAATGGAAAATATCCTACCCTTTGTAATATAGTGAGGAAGAAGAATGTGTCGGTTTCCCAAGTACTAAGTATTACCCCGCTAAATATATCCTTTAGACATCCTTAGTGCGGGACAATTTGGACAAATGGCTCAGTCTAGTAGTGAGTATTGTTATGGTGCATCTTAATGATCACAGGGCTCCTTTATTTGGACGGCCAATAAAAATTTTCGGTAAAAAACATGTATAATGACTTAGTTTTGAATTCAGGGACTCCGGTTAATTGTTAGACGTGGAAAGCTAAGATATCTCTGAAGATTAAGATCTTCCTTTGGTATCTTAAGAACGGGGTAGTATTAACTAAGGATAACTTGGTAAAAAAGACAATAGAAGGGGTGTATTAAGTGTTGTTTTTGTACGGAGCAAGAAACAATTCAACACCTATTTTTTTATTGTCCCATGGCTAGACTTATGTGGGGGTTTGTCTGTTTTACATTTGAGGTTACAAAACCCAGTGGATGTGGAGAATTTTTTGTCCTTGGCTTAGAAGTTTTTCAAGCAAGCCAAGGAACCTTGTGCTGATCGGAATGGCGGCATTTCACTGGACCTTATGGATTAGTAGGAATGATGTGGTGTTTCAAAAGTCACAATATAAATCTATTTTGCATGTGATATTTAGAGGAACGTTCTAGATCAAAATCTGGTCCGTACTTTCTAAAGAGGAAGGGAAAATCACTTTTTGTAGAGAGGTTGTCAGGCGTTGGAGTCAGTTGCTTTGGAGATCTTTCATAAGTTTGGGTGGAATGTTCTAAACCGTATCAGGAACTAACTACCTTTAAATTTCTATGTGTCTTGTATGCTTTGTCTCCCATCTTATTTAGGGAGAACTTCGTTTGTCAAATGTGGTACATCCTAGAAGTTGTGTTGAGTGGTGTGTGGATCCGAACTATTGTAGCATAATTGCTGTCACTTTGTTGTATGATGGCCGCAGACAATTCCTCGAATTGTTGAGGTCGGAATAAAAAAACTACTTGCTAAGCATCGATTATCACCGTTAATGGTTGGCACACGATGGTGACAAGGAGCTACCTAGATCACCTCGTCCTCCATATATAGACTTAATTTGATTTTTGTCTACGAATTTGATTTTAATATATGCCAATGCACTTTGCAGCAGCTAGTAGATCGAGCTGCATTTAGAAGAGTATATAGTTTAGCAGCCATCTCCACATTTCGATATAAGCGCAGATTTTTGCAGTGTTTTGGAGGAGCCGACAGAAGCTTGAAAGGACGAAAAATGGTGTTCGGTCATTACTCATTTACTCTTGAGCCATTTGTCACTAGTGACTGGTGACATGTGCATTTTAAATTAAATTATTGTATCATATAGCAATAGTGTACGAAATAGATTATTTAGATCACGTATTAGTGTATCATCATCATACAAAATTTTGTTTTCGTTACCATTCTATGAACTCCTAGAATGTCACGTCGTTGTCCCGCCATCCCCACTCACCTCTCAGCTCCGCCCCCTCACTTCTCCATCCTGCAACCACGGTCAGTGACCTTTCGATGCATATGGTTTGGGCTAAAACGAACAGCCAAGATCAATGCTTTGAAGAGACACGATAAATTAATGCTTTGAAGTTGAAATGGACAGTCATGATCTTTAGCTCCCCACAAATAAATACATTACTTCTATTGCATCACCCGGCGCAGGCGAGCAAAGTGGCGGTGGTGTTGTAGCACAAGCGTGTGGTAGCACCCATGGCGCGTCGAGTGTAGAAGAGAGGGAGGTGGCCGGAGCAAGCACGAGGATGGTACGTAGCACGACTGCTAGAGGGTCGAGGCCTAGCCGCGCGGTCGCTAGGCAGACCCGGTCGTCAGCGCTAGGCAAGCCCGGTTGTGACCGCCGGCAGCCGAGCACAGGGTGGGGTTACCGCGGACCGGCGAGGACGGCGTGGCCGGCGAGGTCACGCAAGGGCAAGTGCACAACGGTAGAGAATGACAAGCTAAGAACGGGGCGGAGCATGCAGGTTGCGAATGCCGTGGCGCAGACCGATGATGCCGACGGGCAGAGCTGGTGGCCGGTGGGGTGGCCGTGGCGTGATGCTAACTAGGCACAGGTGTGAGGCAGAGAGGCGGGAAGGAGTTGCCAGCGCGACGCGACCGTCGCGGGCGAAGATGTGGAATATCTGCAGTTGCGCAGGACGGAGGCACGAGCGGCGCACCGACGGTCATCGCTGGGGTGGGGAACATGATTAAATACGCCAAAAAAACATATGTTCGGAGTATTAAATATAGGTAAAAATAACTAATTACACAGTTTTGATGTACTTCGCGACACGAATCTTTTGAGCCTAGTTAGACCATGGTAGGATAATATTTACCACAAACAAACGAAACGTGCTACAGTGTACTACAGAAGTTCCAAAACGTTGAAAAGACAAATTTTTCACCGAACTAAACAAGGCCAAGGTAAAATAATTAATCTGCGACATGGGACCTATTGTTGTATTGGGTGGTGTGCTAAAGGTCAACCGTTGAGGAAATTGACGTTTCTGCTCTCCAATAGCTGATGTGTTAATGATTGTAAGGAATCGGATGCTCGTTAGCCTAAGAGGGGGATGGGTGAATTAGGCAATCTAAAACTTAATCTATGGCTTCGCTAATGTTACACAAAGATAAACTAGAACATACTATCTAGATGTGCAACTAGGGTTGTTCTAGTGTGAAACTCCCATCCCAAAACAAGGTTTGCAACCTATAGCCAATCCTAGCAAGATACTACTTTAGGAAAGTAAAGCAAAGCAAAGATTGCAACAGAGTAAACGTGGAAACGTTAAGGGGATGAGAGGAAGCAAACTCTTGACACGCGATTTATCCCGTGGTATCGGTAGGCACTAAGCCACCCCTAGTCCACGTTGTTGAAGCACTCACACAAGAGTATTGCTTCCCGGTCACCAAGTCTCTCCCAAGAGCACCACTTGACTCGCCACAAAGGCTAGCCACTTAGGCACTTTCCAAGCTCCCTTGGTCACCTTGATGCCGCCTTCACTAAGGAAGGGGGTCTCCACGTCCCCCGCACAAAGTGTCATGGCCGCTCCACACCAAGCCGGAGGGTCGATGATGATTGCCGGTGAGCCACTTAGGCCCCAAGGCTTCCGGTGAACCTTGTACAACTTGATTCACTCAAGAATCACCTCACAAGGTTGGCACAACCTTGCACTCACTCAGCTCTAAGCTAAGCCTAGCACTAAGCACATACACAAAGCATATGCAAGTCTAAGGATGAGCAATTAAGCACTTGGATGGATTGGATATGATCTTCTATGTGTCTTGAACTCTCCTGCACTTCCACACAATCCAGCAACCTCAAATGGGCGAGTGGAGGGGGTATAAATAGCCCAAGGCACTCAGCTAGCCGTTGGCTAACGGCTCACTGAAAAGTTGACCGTCGGATGAATCGACGCCTACTTCTTAGGAGCATCGGTTCATCCGGTGCCCCTCCCACATCACGTAGCCGTTGAGGTTCTCTGACAGAACTGCTCCAACGCTATACACCGACGGTGTGTCGGTTCATCTGGTGCTGAAGGACTTTTCGCCAAACCGTCTCTGTTCGTTTCTTCGTAACCATCGGATAGACCGCTGCTGACCCATCAGTTCATCTGGTGCTGAAGGCTTCAGCTTGGCGCGTCTCTGTCTTGAATTAAATGAAGCGTCGGATAGACCGACGGTGTCCACACTCAGAACGTCGGATCATCCGGTGCTACTGTCTTCGCTTCTTCTTCTCTGCAACTCATCCGACGCTACTAGAAAATGGACTGTCGGTTCATCCGACGGTGCCTTTGTTTTCACCTAGTGTACCAACTCGTCCGACCATTGCACCGACGCTTGCTATCTAGGTACCGTCGGTTCATCCGACGGTGTCCTTTCTTTTTCTTTTCTTTCTTGTTTTTGACCCTTGAAAAATAGACTATCTTCTCAATCTGGCATGTGGTATTTTGGCATCCTTGGGACCTAGAAATGTCTACAAAGACATGTTAAACAATATGGTTAGTCCCATTGATCATGTTGTCATGAATCACCAAAATCAATCTCGAACTAATGGCATATGGGGCCATGTTCGCTACGATCTCCCCCTTTTTGGTGATTTATGACAACACAAGCAAATCAAGCATAATTTTGCAAGAATTGACAAAATTAGTACCACTTACACTTGCATGGATGTTTACCGTCATCCAAACTCCCCCTAGATCAAACTTCCCCCTTTTTGATCTTCTCTTCCTATGTTCACACATAGCTTGCCTCTTCCCACTTTGGAACCATTAGCTTGCTTTGGTCCCACATTCTCCCCCTTTGGAATAAAATCTCCAAAAAGTCCAAAACAAAAGGGCTCCAAGGAAACTAGCAAGTCCTAGCAAACATAGCTCAAAGAGAAATGTTAAATACAAGGGAGAAAGCCGCATGAACCATGATCCATATGTATGACATCAATGAAGATACCACATGTGAGAATAACTAAGGTGGATCACAAGCTCATGAGACTAGCATGATACAAACTAATCTCCCCCTAAGTGTGTGCACAAAAAGATAATGTGAAAATCAAGTGCACAACTACAAATACTTGTAAGGCAAGGAAGCTTAGAGCATATCATGCAAGGAGGTAGCTTAAAGGACAAGAGATAAGACAAATGGGTTCTTGTTACATTACCACTTGTAGATATCACTTGTAGTCTTTTGATCATTGCATACCTCCGGGTGATGATCCTCTTTACCTTGTTGGCACCACATTGAGATGAGCCACTTGGAAATGATATCACTAGATGACACCACTTGAAAGAAGCTTGCATAGAAGACACGTGGGGTACCATAAGGATTAGGAATGTATGAGTACATTTTCTTTGAACTTATATAGAGACATAAGCTCGCAAGGAGATGACTCAATAGCATGAAGCTCATATTGCTATATTCACTCTTTTAGAGATGATAGATCACATTGAGAGTGAAATAGCATTCTCTTAAATGAAGTACCGCACCGGAACGCGTCGCCAAGGGACTACATAAGATAAGCTTGAAACAATGTTAGTCCCATAACCAAATCATAGGATTAGCTCCCCCTAAATGTGTGCATTTAGTGTTTGAATCACCAACCAAATGTATGCACATTGTTTATAGCTAACCCTATAGCTTGCTTATGATGCAAAGAAATATATATGAAAAACATGCACCATGAAAGAACAAGTGTAGCTTTCCTACACACTAGTCAAACCATGTAGGCTGCTCATGGGTTAGCACATGACACAAGCAACCTACCATATGTAAGCATTGCAACAAATGCAACCTAAATGAGGCAATGGAGCTACAATGATACATGGGATAAGTTCTAGTTTCCATTACCTCAACCAGGGATCTTGGGAAACACATGTCCAATTTGCAAGCTTGGCTTGTAGGCTTGAATCTTTTCATCTTGATTGTGCTAAGCCTCCCAATTCCCTGATCTTAAGACCTTCAAGTGGCCTTCGGAACCCAAACCATTTGAGGCCCCTTCATGTTGATGATGACTTCCTTGGGCACCCAAATGGGTTGGTTCCAACAACGCTCCTCCCTCATCTTCCCAACCTTGTGTGCAACCACCTTGCCATTAGCCTTCTTCTTGATGACGTAGTTGTTGCTCTTGGTCTTGTTCTTGCAGTTGGGCTTGGTGTAGATGAGGGAGATCTTGATGGTGGGCTTCAACTTCTTCTTCTCGCCCTTGTCCATCTTCTTGACAAATTGAGGGCATTTGTAGAACTTGTGCCCTTCTCCAGGACACTTGTAGCAAGTCACGGTTGCACCCGTCTCAAGATTCTTCACCATGGGATCATGGTTATCTTGAAAAGGTTGGACTTTGCTCTTCATGTCTTGAGAGATGTCCACTTGTTCCTCGTCGTTCTTGCCCTTGCCCATCAAGCTTGCCAACCTCTCTTGGAGCCATTTCACTTCTTGCTTAAGCTCATCATTCTTCTTGCCTATGAGGGAATCACATGTTTCTACAACAACATTCTCATTGCAAGATGGTGAGCAAGATTCATCAATTAAATCAATGCAAGAAGTTGAAGCATCTACCTTGGAGATAGGAATTGTACAAGGGATAGATGTTTCATCAAGCTCAAAGGAATTACTTGTTTTAGTCTCATTGCTCTCAAGCTTAGATTTTAGCTCATCACACTCCTTACTAAGCAATTTGAATTTGCACAACAAATGTTCATAATTTGTAGCAAGGGTGTCACTAAGATCATTGAGAGCATTGAGTTCTTTAATTTCATTAGCTTGTTGTTCAAGCATTCCTTTTTGCTCATGGATTAGCTCAACAAGATCATTGAGAGAGGTGGTGTCGGATTCGTCATCACTTACATTGCTTTCCATACCTTTGGCCATAAGGCACATGTGTGATGATGAAGGACCTTGCATGAAGCGGGTGGTGAAGTTCTTTCTTGATTCATCACTTGAGCTAGAAGAACTTGATTCTCCACCACTTGTCCACTCACGGACAGCGATAGTTGCTTCTTGCCTTGGTCTCCTCTCCTTGACCACCTTCTTCTTGGGCTTGTGCTCGATCTTGGTGAACTTGATGTGTTGATGATGACGCCCTTCTCTCAGGTGGACGTTGTAGCCGTACATGTTGATTTTCTTCACATACTTGAAGATCTTCTTCACGTACTTGGCCACCATGGATTCAACCTCTTCATCACTTGAGGAATCTTCATCGTCACCATCATCACCATCATCCTCGCTTGAGCTTCCATGAGTAGCCAATCTACTCAACATCTTCTCTTGTTGGCTTGAGAGGGCATGGCTTGTAGTTGGAGAAGATGGTTCTTGGGGCTTTTCTTGGGGCGCCTTCTTGGACTTGGGCATGATTTGAAGTTCATGTGTCATGATCTTGCTCAAGATATGAGATGGCTTCAAATCTTCGAGCTTCTTCTCATAGATGATTGCCTTCACCAAGTCATAATCGGGCTTCCGGGGACTTTGAAGATCTTGCGGTTGATGTTCAAGTCCGTGATGTTCTTCACACCTAAAGCATTAATCTCATTGACAAGCACATTTAGGCGTGAGTACATTGATTCGGAATTGTTGACGATGAATTTTCGTTAACCTAGAGTACTTGTTATACATTGGTTTCGATTATGATTTGCAACTAACCCGCCACTAGGCATACTAATGATGTAACAAGTTCACACTTGCATGTCGATTTTGGAATTTGTTGTTTACGCGGGAAATTAATGTTAAAGAAGAGACTTTCAGGATAAGTTCATCAAGCACTTCAAGAGAAGATCATGAAGCCCGTCACAAGTCAAGACACGCGATGAACATGACTCCAAATGACCCGAGGACCGAAGCGTCAACGTGCAAGTCTTCAGGGACTCAACCAGAAAACAGCGAAGCTTGCATAGCAAGGATTCAAGCCTTAACCGTGAAGGAAACGACGTCAAAGGCCCGCATGCTAGTGCACACAAATAAGGGATCACGCGAGAAGCAACCGGGGAGGAAACCGGGGCCGAACCGGCCGAAATGGGCTCGGGCCGGCCGGCCTGGGCCGACCGGCCCAGCCCACTCCGGGCTCGGTTCGCGCCCCCTTTTTGCCCTAGGTGCTTGTTTATTTATTGCCTCTGCCTCCATCGGCCGCCACATCCATCCATTCATCAGAGAGCCGCCGAGACGAAGGAGAAGCACCGGGAGGAAGCCGACGGCCGCCGCGAGTCCTCGAGTTGCCTAGGAGATGGCTTAGGCCATGCCCTAGCCGCCATGGTTGGCCCTACGTGGTGAAGCCATGGTGGAGTTCCGGAGCCGCGACTTGAATTCGTCAAGTCGTTTGTACCTTCAACATTCGGTGATGTAACTATATCTTGTCATACTTTGATCTACTACGAGTTATACTTATTCATATGTGTAGCTACCATATGCCTTTAGTAGGACTAGAACGAATCATGGTGATTAGTCTTGTCTTGCGGATACACCATAGTAGTGCACGGACCGAGGTTTATCGCTCGGTGATGATTATCCTCGCGTAGTGACAGTACGAGAGGGGAGAAAGCGGCAAGTGAACGTGCATCGGACCACTCCATATCAGGTTACTCCATATTGAGTGTAATCCTTATCATAGTATAGGTTTAGATTGGTTTATCACATTGGCTGGAATGGCAACAATAAGACGATAGGCTAGGTTTACCTTTGGTTTGCTTACCTTTATGGCTAGGTGGATGTGATCCATGCATCCCTTCGTGTTTGTATGTTACCTTTATGCAATCAATGCTTCACATAGGGTTAGACCGGTAGGTTAGATAGAGAACCTTAGTGGTTTGCTTCCGATCCTTGGATTGACAAATCTAGGGAGGACCCTCCTTGGTGAAAAAGGCACCAAGTCACCCGTAGGCTTGCGGTGAACTTGAGCACGGTTTTGCACCGCCAACAAGCCCCTTTTTCTGGCACCGTTGCCGGGGATCGGCAACTCGAATTTTTAACTAACCCTAATTTTTATTATTGCATATATGCTTGCTTTCTTGTTTGTGTCCTTGAAAGTAGGTGAAAAGCAAGACGTTCGAGAAATTCATAATTCACTCAGACAAGATGATGACTACATCAAGATTCACTCTTTAGTGGTAGGTGCTAACTTTTGTTAGTGTCCCATCATCCACTATTGAGTGCACACCCAACATGAGTGATATTAAACAAGGTATGTCAATGTGTCAATTAAAGTTTTAATACTAATGTTTTGTGGAGGTTTGTTTGTTCAAGCAATAGGTGTTGGAAGCAATCACGTTGCGAAAGAAGCACCCGTCACTTTGGCTAAAGCAAAATCATGAAGAAGACACACCATTGCCATCATGCTACTCGCTGGTCCAGCAATGGTGACGACTTAAAGCCAAAGGAGACGCGATGTAACGCCCCGAAGACCACAAGATCAAGGTCGTCAACATATTCAGATCAATTCACAAGAAGTTTCTGTTCCCATCAATTTCTGCACAACCTCAAGGAAGAACAACAGGATATATTTGGATATTTAGAAGCCCCATGAAGTTACGCTTCCAACGAATCAAGAATCAAGTCAATCGGAGGTTCCTACAAGCGGGTATGGCCGAATTACCGAAGGTTGCACGTTCTGAAATTTTCTGGACAGCATGCAAGAGCAGAAACAAAACGGCCATAACTCCCTCATTTGGGCTCCGATTAAGATGAATAAGTACCCGTTGGAAAGGTAATTTTATAAAGGTTTCAATAGAACAATATTTGGTATATGTTTTGTTATGTACACAGGGGAAATCTACGAAAAAGAGGCGGCAGCACACGATGAGAACAAGATAGTGGAGATGAGGACGACGACAACAAAGAGAAGCTTGGGCAACGCTTCCATTGGACCACGCGAGATGAAATTTAGAAGTTTGGAAAAAAACAAAGCCTCCAAGAGCATTGGCAAAAGAAGTCACAAGTTGGCAACATCTGATGATAGGAGATGTTAGAAGCAAATCACCATGGATTACACACAAATGATAGCATCCAATGGCGCGGATACTCTGGGCTCTCACACGAAGGATCATGGAGTTACATGAAGATATTTGAGACATGTGTGAAGTCCTACAAATGAATAAGAAGAGTGAGTCCACACAAGGCAACCTTGATGATGTGTGGCACGAACGAAGGAATTGCGAAAAGACGATACAAGCCACCGATCATTGAAGATTGTTTGCTTTCAACTCCGAGAGACCACTCATGATGAAAAGCTCGAAGGCCAAGGTACAAATTAACCTCTCAAGACACTTTTGGAGCTGATAATATTCCTTTGATATATCTATTATTCATATCCGATAGTGAGGTTGATTCAATTCTATGCCTTGTTCTTATGATAATCATGATAGGCTAGAATTTCTTGAGAGTGATAAAGAGGCTTTGTTGTGCTTAAAATTTGTTACATGCCTAATGAACCTTTGCCTAATGAGATCTTAGTGTTGAGCAAGAAAACTTATGCTACAATTAATCACAACTTACTTTGTCATAAATTGTGGTTATGGATGCGTTTGTTTGCAATATGATTTGTAAATCTTGGACTTGCTTTGTGCTCGGTCAAGCTAGTGACCTTAAAAGAGCAAATTGTGGGAGAAATCCCAAGTTTCACTAACCATGCAGGGCATTAAATATAAATTAAGATGGGAGAAGTCATACCCTAAGGAATTGCAAACCCGTGCATCACCGTCACCGAACCTCAAAAACGGACGTCGCTGTTTTCATCAATTTTGAGGACCTGGTCAGACATGTTCAAGGAAGAAAAAGTTGAAAATCAGAAGCTTCATCAAGTGCCGGTTCCAACACATCCAAGATCGATGAAATTGAAGACCCGTACAAGGAGATATGACAAAAACATTGAGTGATGTGCATTCTAAAATCAGCTTGGACAGATTGCAGCACCGGAGTAGAACGGGCATAAATCACTCGATCGGAGTCCGTTGGGGGTGAATAAATACTTGATGGAAAGACAATTTCATGCACCACGCATGGAAGCTATTGTTCTTTACATAGATCTGACCTGGACAGAGAGGAAAATTCGTGAAAAAAGAGGCAGCGATAAAGTGCGATGGAGAAGGTGATGATGATGATGCAATGAGATGATTGGGCAAGCTTCTCATCGAGCATAAGTGATCGTGTCAAGCATGGAGAGTGGATCAAGGCTGCATGAACACCTTCAAATCTTGCATGAAGGATCATGGCTCCGCAACAATAAGAAGGTATGTGAGAAGGTCGAGCTCTATGACTTTAAATGAAGCGCTTTGCGGGAGGCAACCCAGTTTTTATTTATATATATACATGACCGTCTACATTGTGCTCTTTAATCGAACCATCAAGTAACATTGTACCATTGCTCTAATTAAAAAAAACCACAACACCATGTTGTATGATCTAATTGCTATTGAGGGAGCGCTTTGTTATTTGATCTCAAAACCTTGTAGACCTTTTTTTGTGTGCCTATTAGAGTTTAGAGTCTTTTTATTTTGTTTCTTTTTAGAGAGATATATGAAGTTGGGACCATCCTTTGATTCTAAACTTGTGGCTAGTTAATTTAGGCTAACTTTTGTTTTAGACAACCTCCTTATCATGTTGTTTTGTTCATCCATGTCATTGCATTGCATGTTGTGTTGATCTAACTATTTGTCATTCAACCTAAGCCTTCCCATAGCTCCCACCAAAAACCTTAGCCAATAGAGGTAGGATTGATTGTGTTGACCGGCTCTCACCCTCCGGGTTGAACAAGTCTTTCCCTTTCCTCTTTTCTAACTAAAAACTTTGACTAGCCGCCCCATAAAATCCTTAGGAAAACCTTTCACACCTTTAGCCATCCTAAAACCATAGGTTAGTTTTTCATTAAATGACTCGTAGCGCCACCTTAGTTAGAATTTATGTACTTGACTTTCTGTCTTCAAAATCCTTGTTTGAGCCAAAAATATAGGATACCCATAACCTACCCTTAAACCTTGTTAGTTTGGTTGATTGATTCTTTTCGATGGGTGACTTCCTTGTTGACAATGCTTACTTTGTATGAAGTGTGAGATCAAGCTTTGTCCTTTGCTTATTATGGACCACATCGAAAGTGTTTTTCAAACCTTGCTAATGTTTGTTTGTGCTAACTTTCTGCATTTGTATTTTACATCCATCTCTTTGTAATCATCCACTTTATGTTAGCTTGGGACCTTTTGTGAAACTTTATGATGAATGCTTTCATATCCATGTTAATGCTTGCCGGCATGCGTTACTACTTTTTGTATTCTTGTGTAAACATGGTGTTTAGACATGATTGGAGATCACCATCATTTAGTCTTATATCCTGAGCTATCATGTTGCATTAGTTGGTTTATAAACTTAGCAATGCGTCATACTTTTCTTGCACTATAAAGAATTATTGATCTTGGCATGAACATGGTGTTTTGACCTTGGTTAATAAATCTCTATGAGAATAGAAAGTTTGGCAACCACTTTGTAAGCATGGAGCTTAGAATTTGGTGTAAACATTGTTTTGTTTTTATACCATCCTATCATTTGCATGCACGCTTGTACTCACGTACACCCATTAGGATTTTCACTAGATTAACTATGCCACAAGTGAAGATCGTAGGGATGTCATTGTTTGTTGGCATAGGGTGAGTATTCCCGACCGTCACCTCAGGGGTACTTTGTGCATTATAGTTATTTTGCAGGCATGGTGAATCTCTCCCATGAGTTCGTGATAAAAGCTGAAATCAAGATCATCAACACCTCCAAAATCCCGAAGGGAGCACTGCTGTTTTCATCAAGACTAAGCACATGTTCAGAGATGTACAAAAGGGAAAAATCAGATATTCAAGTGCTCCATTAAGTCTACTTTCCAATGCATCAAGAATCAACATTTTAGGAGACCTGTGCAAGAAGTTACAACCAAATCTTTGGGCGTCACACATTCTGAAATCAGCCTGGGACAGCTTGCACCAACAAAGTAAAAAGGGCGTAACTCTCTTGTTCGGAGTCCGATCGGGATGAATGACCACTCATTGGAAAGATAATTTCAAGAACTTTGCAATGGAGCTATTATTCAGTACATACTCAGTTCTGGAAGTAGAAGAAAAACTCGTGGAAGATGAACCAGCGGTAAGGGACAACATGGAAGGAGGAGAAGATGAGATGAGAAACATTTGGGATCAAAGCTCGTGGCAAAGGGCGAACCTTGAAGGATGAAAAAAGGCAACAATGTGATGATGATCTCCTTGCATGACGGTAGGACTTCAAGAATTTTAAGATGGTTCATCATCTTTCGTGCCTAGCAACATGCTAAGCATGGGGGAAGACTTGGTGGACGAAAGAAGACCGCATGGAGTTCAAGGATCACGGTTGCTATGGATGCTGATCTTCCTTCTTCCATGCTAGGCACAATGCTTAATCATGGGGGAGGGCGCGCTATATCACAAGCATCAAAGGACGGTAACAATTCCTCAACCCTCTCTTTGTCCTTGTCTTTCTAAATGCTTGTATATATGTATATGTTTTCAACAACCTTAGATGCAACTTTTGTATGTCTCTCTTGTTAAATAACATGGCTTCTAGGAGTACAACCTAGTTTTTGTTTATTGTCATCACCTTGTGCTCACCATGATGAAATAATTTTGGCTTGATCTTGCTCGTTGTATATGATGACCGTTGCCACTTTGTTTAAACTTTGTGCTTGTTTATGTATGATTAAGCTATTGCTCTCTCTAATACCAATCTGAAATTAATTAAATGCTAGCTTAATCTTTTGTGGAGGTCATGATAAAAATAAAGACCCATGGTTTCTTCTATTCTCTCAACTTTGGATGGGTCGAAGAACATATTACTTTTTGCTTAAAAGTCATGCTAACCTTGTCATTAATACCTCTTGCATTTTGCTCTACCTATCCAAAGCCTTATATATTGAGTGCAACCATAGATTACAAGAGTTATTGTTGGGTGAATTGATTCAAGGCTCGATTCTTTGGCTCGTGACTAAGAAGCTGGTCATTCCGTGTTTTGCGTAACTTATCTTTTGCTAGCCTCTTCTATCCGTGCATTGTGAGCTCCCACATCGGAAGCTTTGCAAATCTCGCCGGATATCCACCCTTTAAACCAACATCATCTTTTGTGTTAACCTCCTTGACCTACCTACCTACTTGAGTATGGAGACGGACATCCGGTACCTACCTTAAACACCACTTCCTCTTTGCTCGGGGACGAGCAAACGTCTAAGCATGGGGGAGGAGGTAGGTACTGTGCAAATTAGAGTTCTAGGGGAGATAAAAAAATGAATAATATGAGAGGAGAAAAAATCCAAAGTATCCAAAGTACCTCACATGTCAAAAAGAAAAAAAAGAGAGGAAGAAAACAAGAAAAAGAAAAAGGAAAAATAGAGTAATAATAATCTCCCCCGGTTCTCTAGTTGCTTAAGGATCAAGATCCATACTCATTTTTCCAACCATGTGCAATCCGATAACGAGGACTTTGTTGGGGCCTCGAGATCATTCTTTGCCATTTGCACATGTCCACCTATCTAAAAGTGTGAGTTCTTTCTCTTCCCCCTTCTTGTGAACATTATTTTTCCAATGACCTTTTTGACGAGTCATGATAAGTCCATGAGAAGCTTGCCTTGTGTTGATAATAATCTCAACTTTAGCATCTTGGTAGGATAAAAACTTTCCTATGAGCTCCAAATAAAACCCTTCCACCTACAAACATGAGAGGGAAAGGATATAGATCAAGTAGGCTTGAGAGTGTTGTGAGATGAGAGAGTTCATGAGCAAGATGCAAGAAGGTTTAAATTTTTGTACTTGGTTTAGCTCTTTTATTCACCTCGTTCTTCACTTCAAAAGTTTCTAAGACCTATTCGAATTTTGTGGAGCGTGATTGATTAATTGTGGAAAGAGCTTAAATTATATCTACCCTCCATAGAGATGAAAGCTAGTTACATTATGGAATTAAACTTGGAGAGCATTATGCTTTCTCATGTGTGATCAAGTGCTGGGTATGACCAATGAAAGGCAATGTTGATATCCATTGAAAACTTACTCGAGGACGAGCAAGGTTTAAGCATGGGGGAGATGTTGACGGTGAATTTCCGTCAACCTAGAGTACTTGTTATACATTGGTTTCGATTATGATTTGCAACTAACCCGCCACTAGGCATACTAATGATGTAACAAGTTCACACTTGCATGTCGATTTTGGAGTTTGTTGTTTACGCAGGAAATTAACATTAAAGAGGAGACTTTCGGGATAAGTTCATCAAGCACTTCAAGAGAAGATCATGAAGCCCGTCACAAGTCAAGACACGCGATGAACATGACTCCAAATGACCCGAGGACCGAAGCGTCAACGTGCAAGTCTTCAGGGACTCAACCATAAAACAACGAAACTTGCATAGTAAGGATTCAAACCTTAAGCGTGAAGGAAACTACGTCAAAGGCCCACAAGCAAGTGCACACAAATAAGGGATCACGCGAGAAGCAACCGGGGCTGAACCGGGCCGAAATGGGCACGGGCCGGCCGGCCCGGGCCGACCGGCCCGGCCCCACTCCGGCCCGGTTCACGCCCCCTTTTTGCCCTAGGTGCTTATTTATTTATTGCCTCTGCCTCCATCGGCCGCCACATCCATCCATTCATCAGAGAGCCGCCGAGACGAAGGAGAAGCACCGGGAGGAAGCCGACGGCCGCCGCAAGTCCTCGAGTTGCCTAGGAGATGGCTTAGGCCATGCCCTAGCCGCCATGGTTGGCCTTGCGTGGTGAAGCCATGGTGGAGTTCCGGAGCCCCGACTTGAATTCTTCAAGTCGTTTGTACCTTCACCATTCAGTGATGTAACTATATCTTGTCATACTTTGATCTACTACGAGTTATACTTATTCATATGTGTAGCTACCATATGCCTTTAGTAGGACTAGATCGAATCATGGTGATTAGTCTTGTCTTGCGGATACACCATAGTAGTGCACGGACTGAGGTTTATCGCTCGGTGATGATTATCCTCGCGTAGTGACAGTACAAGAGGGGAGAAAGCGGTGAGTGAATGTGCATCAGACCACCCCATATCGGGTTACTCCATATCGAGTGTAATCCTTATCATAGTATAGGTTTAGATTGGTTTATCACATTGGCCGGAACGGCAACAAGAAGACGATAGGCTAGGTTTACCTTTGGTTTTCTTACCTTTATGGCTAGGTGGATGTGATCCATACATCCCTTCGTGTTTGTATGTTACCTTTATGCAATCAATGCTTCACATAGGGTTAGACCGGTAGGTTAGATAGAGAACCTTAGTGGTTTGCTTCCGATCCTCTGATTGACAAATCTAGGGGGGACCCTCCTTAGTGAAAAAGGCACCAAGTCACTCGTAGGCTTGCGGTGAACTTGAGCACGGTTTTACACCGTCAACGGGCATTTTCATTTGCAAGTTGCTTAAAGCTATTGAATTCCTCAAGGAGACAACCGTAGCGTTCATTAGCAACTTCTTTTGAACCCTCATTTTTCTCCTTGTAGCTCATGAGCATTTTTCACAATTAAAAACTCTATTGAAAACGCCTACATCTAGTGAGGACAAAATGATACTCTTAGCAATCACATCAAATTGTTTTTCCTTCTTAGTACCATTTTCATGCCCTCATCAGTGACTCTCCAAACATCAAGGTCCTTTGCTTGGAGATAGGCCTTCATGAGAACCTTCCACCGAGGATAGCCCGTGCCATCGAAATGTGGAGCCAAACCTAAGGTATCCACTTCTTTCTTTCCTCTACAGAGCAACTCACTAGACGGTGAAGCCTAACCGTTCCAATGAGCTGGTTTTCACAATTTACCAATCGAATTGGTGTACCCTTGTGAAGTAGTGAGTCCCGGCTCTGATACCACTTGTAAGGAATCAGATGCTCATTAGCCTAAGAGGGGGAGGGGGTGAATTAGGCAATCTAAAACTTAATCTATGGTTTCACTAATTTTACACAAAGATAAACTAGAACGTACTATCTAGATGTGCAACTAGGGTTGTTCTAGTGTGAAACTCCCATCCCAAAACAAGGTTTGCAACCTATAGCCAATCCTAGCAAGATATAAAAATACTTTAGGAAAGTAAAGGCAAGCAAAGGTTGCAACAGAGTAAACGAGGAAACGTAAAGGGGATGAGAGAAAGCAAACTCTTGACACGCGATTTATCCCGTGGTATCGGTAGGCACTAAGCCACCCCTAGTCCACGTTGTTGAAGCACTCACACAAGAGTATTGCTTCCCGGTCACCAAGTCTATCCCAAGAGCACCACTTGACTCGCCACAAACGCTAGCCACTTAGGCACTTGCCAAGCTCCCTTGGTCACCTTGATGCCGCCTCCACTAAGGAGCTTATCCACCAAGGAAGGGGATCTCCACGTCCCCCGCACAAAGTGTCCTCGCCGCTCCACACCAAGCCGGAGGGTCGATGACGATTGCCGGTGAGCCACTTAGGCCCCAAGGCTTCCGGCGAACCTTGTACAAGTTGATTCACTCAAGAATCACCTCACAAGGTTGGCACAACCTTGCACTCACTCAGCTCTAAGCTAAGCCTAGCACTAAGCACATACACAAAGCATATGCAAGTCTAAGGATGAGCAATTAAGCACTTGGATGGATTGGATATGATCTTCTATGTGTCTTGAACTCTCCTGCACTACCACACAATCCAACAACCTCAAATGGGTGAGTGGAGGGGGTATAAATAGCCCAAGGCACTCAGCTAGCCGTTGGCTAACGGCTCACTGAAAAGTTGACCGTCGGATGAACCGACGCCTACTTTTCAGGAGCATTGGTTCATCCGGTGCCCCTCCCACGTCACGTAGCCGTTGAGGTTCTCTGACAGAACTGCTCCGACGCTATACACCGACGGTGCGTCGGTTCATCCAGTGCTGAAGGACTTTTCGCCAAACCATCTCTATTGGTTTCTTCGTAACCATCGGATAGACCGCTGCTGACCCATCAGTTCATCCGGTGCTGAAGGCTTCGGCTTGGCGCGTCTCTGTCTTGAATTAAATGAAGCATCGGATATACCGACGGTGTCCACACTCAGACCGTCGGATCATCTGGTGATACTGTCTTCGCTTCTTCTTCTCTGCGACTCATCCAACGCAACTAGAAAATGGACCGTCGGTTCATTCGACGGTGCCTTTGTTTTCACTCAGTGTACCAACTCGTTCTACCATTGCACCGACGCTTGCTATCTAGGTACCGTCGGTTCATCCGACGGTGTCCTTTCTTTTTCTTTTCTTTCTTGTTTTTGACCCTTGAAAATAGACTATCTTCTCAATTTGGCATGTGGTATTTTGGCATCCTTGGGACCTAGAAATGACTACAAAGACATGTTAAACAATATGGTTAGTCCCATTGATCATGTTGTCATGAATCACCAAAATCAATCTCGAACTAATGGCATATGGGGTCATGTTCGCTACAATGATGTAGGCGGCTGCTCTTGTAAGGAATCGGATGCTTGTAGCCTAAGAGGGGGAGGGGTGAATTAGGCAAACTAAAAACCTTAACCTATGGCTTCACTAATTTTACTCAAAGGTAAACTAGAACATATTATCTAGATGTGCAACTAGGGTTGTTCTAGTGTGAAACTCCCATCCCAAACCAAGGTTTGCAACCTATAGCCAATCCTAGCATGATGTTACTCTAGGAAAGTAAAGGCAAGCTAAGATTGCAATAGAGTAAATGCGGAAACATAAAGGGGATGAGAGGGAGCAAATTCTTGACACACGATTTATCCCGTGGTATCGGTAGGCACTAAGTCACCCCTAGTCCACGTTGTTGAAGCACTCACACAAGAGTATTGCTTCACGGTCACCAAGTCGCTCCCACTTGACTAGCCACAAAGGCTAGCCACTTAGGCACTTGCCAAGCTCCCTTGGTCACCTTGATGCCGCCTCCACTAAAGAGCTTCTCCACCAAGGAAGGGGGTCTCCACGTCCCCCGCACAAAGTGTCCTCACCATTCCACACCAAGCCGGAGGGTCGATAACGATTATCAGTGGGCCACTTAGGCCCCAAGGCTTCCGGTGAACCTTGTACACTTTGATTCACTCAAGAATCACCTCACAAGGTTGGCACAACCTTGCACTCACTCAGCTCTAAGCTAAGCCTAGCACTAAGCACATACACTAAGCATATGCAAGTCTATGGATGAGTAATTAAGCACTTGGATGGATTGGATATGATCTTCTAGGTGTTTTGCACTCTCCTGCACTTCCACACAATCCAGCAATCTCAAATGGGTGAGTTGAGGGGGTATAAATAGCCCAAGGCATCCAAAGAGCCGTTGGCTAACGGCCACTGAAAAAGTAAGCGTCGGATGAACTGATGCTATCCTTTTCAAGGCGTCGGTTCATCCGGTGCCCCTTCCACATCACTTAGTTGTTGAGGTTCTCTGACAGAACTACTCCGACGCTATGCACCGACGGTGCGTTGGTTCATCCGGTGCTGAAGGACTTCTCGCCAAACCGTCTCTGTTGGTTTCTTCGTAACCGTCGGATTGACCGACGCTTCCCCTTGACCAAGGCGTCGGTTCATCCGGTGCTGAAGAGCTTGTCTTGGCACATCTCTGTCTTCATTCAAACAAGACATCGGATAGACCAACGGTGTCCCCACTCAGTCCGTCGGATCATCCGGTGCTACCATCTTTGCTGCTCTTCTTCTTCCATTCATCCGGTGCAACTAGAAAACACATCGCCGGTTCATCCGACGGTCTGTGTAAACTGAGCTTCCTTCACGCAGTGTACCAAGTGCACCGACACTTGCACCGATGGTACCGTCGGTTCATTTGACGGTGTCACTTTCTTTCCTTTTCTTCTGTGGTTTTGACCCTTAAAAAATAGACTATCTTCTCAATTTGGCATGTGGTATTTTTGCATCCTTGGGACCTAGAAAGGTCTGCAAAGACATGCTAAGCAATATGGTTAGTCTCATTGATCATGTTGCCATGAATCACCAAAATCATACTCGAACTAATGGCATATGAGGCCATGTTCGCTACAGCTCTACACTGTAAGCTCACTCCATGAATCCCACCTCAATGACGGTTATGTATGTTCTCAAATTCCGCAGCAACGCGCGGGGATCACCTAGTATTATTAATTAAGGTGACCTGAATTTGAATTTAGGGTTACTTCATGATATTTCCAATAATAGTGTATGTGATTAATATATATGAAAATTTCAGGTGTTACTTTTATGTTATTTCTTAAATGTTAGTGGTGGGTAATTTAGTTACAAATTTAGGGGATTATTTAAAATTATTTTTGTAATTGCATAAGTTGGGTAATTTTGATGAAGCTTAGGGGGTTACTTTTGTTTCTTTTATATAATAATGGAGGTGGGTAATTTATATATAGATTTAGGGGTTACTTTAGGTTAAATGGGTGGGTAAATTTTTAAAAAACAAATAGAAGATCCAACGGCTATGATGAGTTCAGTCATTTTTAGAGTGTCAACCCGGGATCCTAGCTATGTAGCTAGGATTGGAGGTTTCAAAATGAGTCTCTAATAAGAAATAATACTATAATAGTAAGATTGTTAACAAAGCACTTTCATTTATCTTTTTTATTAAAAAAGCACTTTCAAGTTTGTAGTGTCATGTAGTGCAAACGACGACCGAGGTACGTGCGCCATGGAGTATTGAGTTTTCAGCACGCTGCACGCACCTTCGGCTATCAGGTATCAACATGCTAGTGGAACTAAAATACAAGTGTGTGAAGCTTTCCTTTCGCTCTGTTCTGTACTTCTGTTGGGGGGCAGGCGCAGCACACACTAACTACAAGCATGCATGGAGCTTTTTGACTCAGCACACGCTACTAGCTTACTGGACTTTCGAATGGTTTAACGTATTGACCAAAATTAAAGTTCAGATGATTTAGCGTGAAGGGAGCAATACAACCTGAGGGCGCAGCATGGAATGAAGAACTGTCTGAGTGTTTGACTACAATTGTTTGATCCAAAGAACTAATGCACTTGTAGTTGCAGCTGATACCGGATCTTGGCCGGAAACCGCAGGTTGCGAGACAAGCAAACATGCATCGTCACCTAAAAGGTCACTGCTTATCGATACGCCAGGCTGGGCTAAGCACACTGCACACAACACAAGGCGACGTCTCTGAATGTTGCCGTACTCTGAAACCGTTGAGTTGGCAACTTTTGGAGCTTGCAGTAGCTCAACTGCTCAAGTGGCAGGCTGATCCATGCTAGTAGAACATAATTAGATTGCCAGAGTTGCCACTTGTGACTTGTAGCTGAGACAAGTCGACAACTGATCTCTGCTGATTGCTGAATTGCTAGTCCAGCATTCTATCAGATTCAGACCACAGTACACTGCAACAGGCCGGCCAACATGCACCATCCAAAAGTTAATATGCCAATGGGCTACTTACTCTAGCAGCTTCTGCAACCCTCGCCGCATCTTCATTTTGCAACAACAGCGGTCACTATAGCGACTGCCGCGGCTTCTGCAGCGCTTGCTACAAAATGTAGTAGCCCTCCGTCGTCACGCAATCTTGGGGACACTGCATCCCAACCGCCCCGCTGCCCCCTCTCTCTCCCTGTCCTCGACTCCTCCACCGGCCCCTCCTCCCCGTGTGCGGCAGAGGAGGAGGCCGCCGCTGACCCCATGCGCGGCAGCGCCGCTGCTCCCCATCCTCGATCCGTCACGCTCCTCGATCCAGTGACCCCGCGAGGCGGAGGGCGGAGAAGCCGGAGCAGAGGCAGGTGGGAGCCGGAGGGCGGAGCAGATCCGGCCTCTTCGCCCGTGGCCCGGCCTCCCTTCCTAGCGGAGGACGGCGGCGAGCGGCGGCGACATCCAACGCGGGAGGCAGGAGACGACGAGGTGCTCCGCCGCGAAGCTGCCTCGCTCCTCCCCAAGTCGGCGACGACCTCGAGGTCCACGTCTGGACTGGAGGAGGAGGAGGTCGAGCCGCCGCGCTACTGGATCTCGCAGTGGCTCCACACACGCTGTCGGATCAGCCGTGGCCGATGCACCGCGGTAAAGGAGCTGGTCGACCGGGTGTCGTCCTCTTGCGCGGATCCGACCGCCGCCGCACGGAGCATCGGAGCCGCCGCACGTCCGGTGCATCGGAGTAGCCGCACGGCTGGTAAAGGAGGAGCGAGGGGGACACCCGCTGGATCCTGCTGGGGAAACGCGGATCCATGGCCTCCAGACCCAGCTGCTCACCAGAGAGGAAGGTGACCCACCGCGAAGCTCGCTTCTTCCGAATCCTTCCCCGGCCTCCGACCGCTCGCGGAAGGCAACTGCCGAGAGGCAATGCGCAAGCGGAGCGCTCCACCGCTGGAGGCCGTGCTTCTTTGCACGACAGGGGCATCTGCATACTGCTATTTTTTCCAGATGCGCTACGGCAATCCCCTGGAGACCGTCTTAGTTGCCCTATACACCAGTAGTCTAGTGGCCAGTGATATTGAAAAAGGACTCGTATGTAATAGGAAATGGCCTGTACGTAAGGATTCGACGGTTGAGATTAATTCTATACTAGTGGGTTTTTTAGCTGTTGTACGGTAGTATTCAAAGGCTGTATAAGTAGTATAAGGGTATTATCGAAAAATGTAAATTTGTATTGTTGTAATATAAGTAATGAAATATATGAAATGTTTTAGAAAGTGTAAGGGGCGGCGGGGAATTTTTCAAATAATATATATCTATCAAATTACCATTTTATCCATAGAAAACAACCGAAAAAAACGATAATGCGACCCTGCGACCTTTGGGTCGTATTGTGTTGTGTACTTGTGATGACGGAACCCATGGTTCCACTACATGCCTCCATGTAAGTTGTGCTCTTTGCTGTGGCATTGGATACTGTTTGGCAACGCCGAATGTGAGCTTCAGAACGACAGCACATAAAGAAGGAAGCAGCTTACAAAAGATGTCCCCATTTTCAGTGGTTGGTCTAGCTATCGGTGTACAGGGTGACATATAAACATGCAAAGTTCAGTAGTTCGGGACCTCGGTTACAAGATTCGTCAAACCGAACCTCGGACGTGCATGCCAAATGGCCAGCAGCCTCGGGGGTACGAGAACTAACGCAATTTGCAGGTCATGTGTTGTTCTTTGTTCCCCCATTTGACACTTCAATAACTTAAAGGTGCCTCGTGCCTTGGATTCTTTCACCCCATTACCAGCACGTTCAGTCGATTTACGCATGCTAACCAGGCATAATCTACCATACAATCTGCAGTTATTGCGCAGTACAGATTTAGGGAGTTGTTAGCTAACATTGCCATCTATCAGTCACGCACACACGCATCATGTACCTGATGGTGATAACTTTTCCAAGATTATTAGCTAAGCATCTCATATATTCTCATACAAGATACTACTGTCCCCCTTTTGTCCTTTTCTGGATGCTCAGCGTCTGACAAGTGCAAGTTGAGAAGTTGCATGCTTCTGAAGGGATAGTTTGACTGACCATAGCTGCAGGGTTCGTCGAGAGTTTGGTCAACTCAAACCTCGTACGCATCGTTCGTCTCGCACCCAAAGCAACAAGTGCAACTTTGCAGTTGAGTTCTGCTAGCACTAGTTTGATCCTAGTTCACTCGCTTTGAACAATTTTCAAGCTAGCCGCTCTTTGAGTACCGATCATCCGAGTGAAGTTCTTTGGCTGAAAAAATGTATTCATTCTCAGTTTGACCCTAAAAATGGTCGCTTTTTACTGGTCTTTGACACTCCAGAGTTTTGCCGGATTTGCTTACTATAGTTATCCAAATAGTACTCCATCGGGTCATATTTAAAAAACTCGACCTAATGGGTAGATAGCCCACAAGCATTTTGATAACACACAGGTCGAGAAAACTTGAATCTTTAACATGCCATGAGGAGGATTTTTTAACCTCCATTCCTCTAACATGGAATTTGCTTCCATGGGGGAGTCGAACTCAGAATTGTGCTAATAGAGCCATCTAATTAACTCAATTAGAAGCTCCGTCCAACGTTTTCGGAGCTTCGGGCAAAAGCCTTACCCAGCTATGGTGTCGGTGTTAGCAACGACGACGTTTTCGGATGTCTTGAACCTCCATGGAGGCGTTTGTTTGGATGCTTGCTGCTTGGTCTTTGATTTTCCAAGTGAAAACCTTTCTCCGGCTCATCGGAGGGGCGGTGACGGCGGCTTCGACGTTGTATCCTTCTTGGAGGTGTCGCTTTGGAAATCAGAAATCATGTGGACCTACTTCGTTTAGAGGTTGAAGCTTGGATGGAGAAGAAGTTTGAAGCTTAGTCTTTTCTTCTTCTTCTTTGTCTTAGTGCTCTTTTTCTTGTTTCTTTGCTTTCCTCAATGTTAGGCTCAGAGTCTAAGAAATCTGGTTTCGTGTAACCTTTTGCTGTATATATCTATTTGTGGATATAGAGACTGGATTTTAATCTTTAATTAAAACAACTCAATTACCCATTCACCATCCCATCATATTTACATGGCGTTATTGTCTTAAACATCATATAAAGAACGTACTACTCCATCTGTTCCAAAATTAGATTGTTTTGGCTTTTGTATATAGATAAATTTTGCTATGTATTTTATACATGTACAAAAGCTAAAATGACCTATATGTTTTGAAATGAAAGGGGTATTATTATTTGTCGAGGCCTGGTCCAAGGAATATACTACATGTTTTGCTGATTACTGATAGGGCTTGTTTACCTGGGCCGGAAATTAGGCACATGTATCCTACAAAGAGGCTATATGGCTTTAAAAGGTGGCCCAATAAATACAGAACTAAATAAATAATTAAATATTGACCGGTTTATACACTGTAAATAAAACTTCTAACTAGAATCTTATGTAGATCTTGGAATCACCTGCCGCCGTTCTAACCTCCATAATAAAGTATCAACTTAGGTGAGTTTGGCTGTAAGCTAATGGCCTTGTTTAGATTGCTAGGAATTCTAACGTTTTCTCCACTCTCTCCATCACATCACATTAAATACGTCAGCTCGGAGTATTAAATATAGGTAAAGAAAGTAACTAATTACACTGTTTTGATGTACTTCGCGACACGAATCTTTTGAGCCTAATTAGACCATGATAGGATAATATTTATCACAAACAAACGAAACGTGCTACAATGTGCGAAAGGTTGAGAAGGAAAAATCAAGGCCATTAGACGATTCTTTGTGGGGGCTGCGATTGGGACCAGACATTCAGACCTGTTTAGATGGCATACTGTCCCGTCAATGGACTGTACCAAATTAAATTCAGAGGCCCCATTTGGCTGTCACGGGACCAGAACTGCAACATTTTATATATCTTCGGGCTGTCATATAAAGATCTTGGATCTTTGAATCCACTATTGGCCAGTGGCCACTGGTTCAGAGAGGAAGGCTCCGGGGTGACTCACAACAGTAACTTGTATTTACCACTTGGCACAATTTGACAATTCAGGTAAAAACTTTGCAGGGGGGGGGGGGGGGGGGGGGGGGGGGAGGTGGGGCACCCTTCCTTCATTAGCCCCCCTTTTACACCTTAAGAGACAAATTTCCTATCTGAGAAATTACCGTCCGAAAAGAACAGCATAAGAACGTTAAAAAAAATACTAGCTCAAAGGAGCTAGAAATGGCGACCCGATCACGAAAAATGTGCTTATATCAACAAGCAGAAGTTTACTTGGCACTCCTGCTACTGGTCTTGGTCTTGGTCCTGGGCCGTCCAGTACCTCTTCACTACCAGGAGGATCTTCTCCCTGACGAGCGGGCCGTCCTCGTGATCGACGATCTGGCTGTCCCAGCTCATCCCGTCCGCTACGCTCTTGACCTTCACCAGCATGTCGACGTCGTCCCTGATGATCACCGTGCCCTCGGGCCTCAGGATCCTGTCCACCTCCAGCAGAATCCTGTCCATCTCGCACCTTACGGCAGGCAACAAAGGAGATCGATGTGAAAAATCGGTACCAGCAGGAAACACGCCAACATGTATCACTTCCTGACGCAGGTTCGGCTGTCGATCCATCTACCTGTTCTTGTACAGGGTGAACACCGAATCCGCATGGATGAGGTCGTACGTCCTCGGGTAGGTAGACATGCCCTCGCACCTGCAGTGAATGCGGCCAGTCAGATCGCGAAACCGACGGTCGAGCCAACCACGCCACCGACACTCACACCGTCGCCATTGAATCGCCGCCCACCGGTCGTCCAAGGTCCATCAGCGGCGCAAGAAGGCAAGTTGCAAGCGCTAGCTAACGAACTCACCAGTCCTGGTAGCTTCCGATGAGCCCCCGCTCGTAGATGGCCCCGAGCGTGGTCGTGTTCCCCAGCGTCGGGACCATGTTCATGACCCAGAGCGGGTCGCCCGCTGCCGCCAGCGCCGCGGCGAAGCCGCCCAGGCGCGCGTTCATGTCCAGCACGTTGCGGTACCGGCCCTTCTGCTCGAACTGCCTGATCACCGACTTGTAGTGCCGCACCCTCTTCCGCCACAGCTCCGTGTCCTGCGCGAACGACTTGGCCGTCACGCCCCTCACGCCGCCCCGGGACACCCGGGGCGGCACCGCGGTCAGCCGCTGCGGCCACTTCTTCACCGCGCCGCCCGCGACGCCACTCGCGCCGGACACCTCCGGGAGCGGCGTCACGCAGGCCTCCATCTTGTCATACCTGCGTAAGTGCGTAGTGCGTGCACATCGCAATCGGTCACAGACTCACAGCAGCTATATCTGAGCTATGCATGCATGTACGCAGCACGAACAACTTGCGGCATCACGATCAGTGGGTTTAAGCTTATCAGGACAATGATTTTGTTCGGTACCATGCCGCGTCGGGGTTCTTGTTGCGAGAGCAGAAGGAGGCCTTGCATTTGGCGTGGTTGTAGGGCTTCTGCCAGACGGCGATGTCGCCGGCCTCCTTGACCTTGGTCCAGCAGAGGCTCCTGGCGACGGCCTCGATGGCCTGCTGCTCGGCGTTGAGGTCCTCCTTGGTGCGCTCCCACCCCTTCCAGTACTTCTTCCAGTTTATCGGCGGGCCGGACAGGATCCAGTACCCTCCCGGGCGCAGCACGCGGTCAACCTCCATCAGGTACAGCCCATCTGCACGGCCGCATCGATCGGGGTACTTGAGTGAATTGAACAGCTAAATGGAGCAGCAGCGGAGAGGGTGTGCGCGCGTAGCGTACCGTAGAGTTGCCAGGGGATGAGGCAGCGGGAGCAGTGCGCCATGTCGAAGGCGCGCGCCGGGTAGGTGAGACGGTTGGACGCGAGCACGCCGATCATGGCCGGCACGCCGCGCTCCAGCGCGAACTGGACCTGTGCCTCGTGAGAGTCCCGCGGCGCGAACGACATGGCCAGGATGTCACGCGACAGCAGGTACGCACCCCAGCTCGCCACCTGCACAGCGTTATCCGGAAGCCAAAATTCTTGTCACGAATTGAACAAGCAGAGCACACATTGTGCAGAGCTCCCAAGTTGCATATTGTGGGGGCTTTCTACGGGGCACTTCGTTAGTTACTTATTAGTAGCATACCAACATTCTGCTCGGCTACTCGCAACCAGGACAGAATATTTTACAAAGTACAATTGAGCATCTACCTCACCAATAAGAATCAAACTTGTCTGTCCTTTCAGCGAAAAATGTAGAAACTGGAGTGACACGAAACGCAATGTGTGTAAGAACGTGTATGCAAATGGTGAATATGTCTTCGCAGCTACTAGTGTCCAATTGAGCTAATGCTGTCAAGGTACTTGTGTCCTGTTTTAGCTAAGTTTTTGTTTAACTGAAGAATGGACTGACAAGCAACACCGACAAAACATGTTTTCGATTTTACCAATGCAGTCTCAATTTGGGAAAACAATTGCTAGCAATTTCAGGAACTGGTGCACAAGTCTCGACGCAGTGCTGTAGGGAAAAAGAAAAACTTCCCGATTCCAACAAGACAATCAACTACTCCTACGTTTGGTTGCGCAGGCATTGCTCAATTGGATTTTCAAATTTTATTACAAATTGATTGTGCCTAGCAAATTCCACCCCACGCTAATCCAGTGGCCACTCGTCAGTACTCAGTCAACTTGAACCAGTTCTGTAGGCTGTAGCTAACGAGTGCTTTCTACGGATTTTTTTCCGAAAGCTTTCTACGGATCTTAGCTGGCTGCGGTAGTTGAGCTTGACTGCTTGAGCAAGAGGAATTACGTACGTACCCCGCATCCGGTGTCGAGCGCGGTGCGGATGGAGCCGTCGTGGAGCGGGATGAGCTTGCCAATGTCGTCGATGTACGCGTCGGCGCCGTTGGGGAACATGGTCCCGCCGCCGGGGAACCTGAGCTTGTCGCCGTCGACGCGGATCCAGTTCTGCACCGCCTTCTCGACGGTGAGCTCCTTGTGCGGGACGTTGGCGAACCACGCGACGTCGCGGCTGGCGGGCCACGGGAACGGGGTCCGGTACCCGCGCGGCGCCGGGACGAGGCACCGCAGCCGGTCCCGGTCCGACGACGGGCAGTGCCGCTCCCGGTACACCAGCCGGTCCCGCGGGTACCGCAGCGACCTCTCCACGTCCTCGCACGGGGTGTACTCCGAGTACTTGACGGGGCACGCGGGGTACCTCCGCGGCGCCGCCAAGGACGAGGACGAGGAGCCCGACGAGGTGGTGGCGGCGAGCGCCTCGTCCGCGGCCGCCGCGTGGTGCGCGGAGAAGTCGAGGGGTCGGGATTGGGTGCGGGAGCGGGCGCCGGCGCGGGCGGACGGGGTCCTCTTCCTCGGGGCTGCGGTGGTGGTGGTGCAGGCGACGGCGGTGGCGATGGAGACGGCGGGGGACTCAGACGGGGAAGCGAAGCCGCCGTGCTGCCAGACGCCGAGGAGGTAGGAGGCGGAGCAGAGTAGGAAGACGGCGACGAACGGCAGGAACGTGGGGCGGCGGGCGGCCGAGGGCGGGATGTGCAGCTTCGTCGCCGCCGAGCGGACCCCCATTGCGCTGCCGCCTGCCTCTTCCTGCCTCTCGGCTCTCGCTCCTGCGCCACTCTCAAATGGGCAGTGCGGCCCTGCTTAAGAGCGTGGTTTCTTGGGCATGAGCAGTGTAGTGTGGGTTTAGGCGGTGGGTGAGTAGGTGACGAGGCAGGGGCACACCCGTATTTGATTTGGATGGCGAGGGACGGCCGACGGGCATCTGATTAGAGGCTGACGCCGACGGGGAGTGGTTACCGGCTCAGCTGAGATATCATACGGGAGGTGATTACCGGCGGAAGTACTTTGACCGGGGCACGCCTAGTGCTAAGCGCCGCTGCGCACTTTTCACCTTTCTTCTCCGCTGGTGTACACTGCAGAGAGCTTGGAGCTTGACGCTACTAAGTACTCCCTCCGTTCTGAAAAAACCTGACGTTTAGGACAAGGTTTGAGTCAAACATTGGGAATCTAAATCATTAATAATTTTTAAGCTGTTGACTTAAATTTATCTTGAAAAATACTTTCATAAAAGTATAGATATATCACTCTTTGATAAATAGTTTTATAATGACAAGAGGTCAAAGTTGTGTTTTGGAGACCGTGTCGCTGTCCTAAACGTCAGGTTTTTCGGAACGGAGGGAGTACTGTTTAGATTGCTAGAATTCCTCCTTTCCACTCTCTCTCCGCCGCATTAAATACAGCAAAACACATATGTTCGGAATATAAATGTAGATGAAATCAAAAACTAATTACACGATTGTGATGGTCTTTGCGTCACGAATCTTTTGAGTCTAGTTAGGTCATGGTAAGACAATATTTACCCAAAAAGCCGAAATTTACCTTTTGCTACAATGTGTTAAAAAGACAAATTTTTTTGACATCTAAACAAGGCCGGTATCTGCACGTACTTCCATCGGGTTCCTTTATCCGGCCATGGAGGGATGTACCACTAGCATATGAAAAATGATTGCTAAATGAAAATTTTCAATTGCCATTTTAAGATCATCTATGAATTGCTCACAAAATGCTATGAAGAGTACACCGAGAGAGAAGAGAGATGTTCCGTTCCCCGCTCTCGTGTCATGCCCACGGGGCGACTCTCTCCTTCCCGATCGATGCATCGTCGCGAGCATTCTGACGTGCGCGATCGGAATCGGATTTCCCGTTGGAAGGGATCGATCAAACGTCGATACAGATCAAGCACACGCCGATTCAACTTCAATGGACATCAGCTCAGGAGGAGAAAATCAGGGGAGAGATGGAGGGAAAGGAGGAACCAGGAGATTCGAAGATGCATCGATGGTGGATCCCCACCAAAATGGATTCGGGAGAAATCGGATGAATCAGCCGGTGAAGTCACCGCCTCCTTATCGGGACCCAAGCGGGATTTTGTGCGTTGATCCAAGGAAGGGGACACGCGTCGAGATCGTGCATGGCGTGCCTGAGGATGGGGTAGGTGAGAGGATTCCAAGCTTCACCAACTCGTGTCCGAATCTAGGGTTCGACAGGACGCAGTCCCCAGTTCAGCTCCCAACCCCGAGATTCGTCAATCTTCGAAAGTTCCTGGGCCACTTTGCCAGATCTAGATCCATCAGAGGGAGGGAGTGTGGTAAATCCTACGCGCAAGCAGTGAAGGATCCACCGATCCCGGCGATGGTGTTTCCGGAACCCTATCAAGGCGGCGGCCGCGGCAACGAGACGACGGGCCGAGGTGGGGGTGGTCGTGGACGCGATGGAGGACATGGAGGCGGTGGTTGGGGCAATGAAGGTGGACGATCCAATGTCTGGAACCGCTGGGGCAACCAGGAGTCACAAGGCCAGGGCGGCGAGGTGCAAAATCGCCAATGCCATCAGGGGGTGGCCGTGGAGACTTTGATCAGGCGCGATTCCAGCAACATGGCGGCCGTGGAGACTTTGATCAGGGACGATTCCAGCAACAAGGCGGTGGTCAGAACCGCTAATGGCAGAAGAAGGGCCCTCGAGGAGGATTCATTCAGGGGCGGCAGAACTACCATGGAAAAGATCTTCGGGAATGGATAAGTGCTAAAGGTATGGGAGAGGGTGCTGGGAAGGAGTGTACTGGGAATCAATCGTATTCTTCTGCTTGGGAAAAAGAAGCTAGCAAGGTAGATAGTGAAGTGGGACAAGATCAGGAGGAGGAGGAGCAGATTGGTCGGGAAGAAGTGGCTGATGAAACTGAGAATATACAAGGGAAAGTGCCCCAGGATATGAATGTAAAGGGAGGTGTAGAGAGTGGGAAGAACAGCTCAGTGAAAAGGGGAGAGGAACAAGTTCAAGCATCTAAGAAAGAGACTGTTGGGAATAGAAACATGCAGAAGGGGGGTTGTGCAAACTGTGGGCTGAAGAATCATACTACGGCTGAATGTAGAAGAAATCTGTTTTGTGAAGCTTGTGGCCTAGCTAATCATACAACCCTGGAATGCAAAAGAGAGCCAATATGGAACTCTGGTCCTGAATTATGTGCTGCTCAGGTGATTGATCAGAGTTTTTTCTTCATAGAAGAGAATATAGATCCAAAAACAGCAAGAGAAAAAGCAAGCATTGTTGTAATTACAGTGATTGGTGGGGAAATGACAGCAAAGCAAATTGAGATGGAGTTCAAAAACATTGTTAGTGTTAACTTGTGAAAGTGGTCTGCAAAAAAAAGTGGTTGACAATAAGTTTATCATGAGATTCCCTTCTGCCAAGATGGTCTTGGACCATAGCAACTTCAAGCTAGGAGTAAGGAGCATGGATGCTCAGATGCTGATAGAGCCATGGAACTCTGCTGTGGGAGCCAAAGGCAAGCTCCAGCTGGCTTGGTTCAAAGTCAGGGGCATCCCCCCAGATCAAAGGTCTATAAGGACAATAGCTAAAATTAGAGGGCTGGTTGGGAAAACAATGGAGATAGATGAAAAAACAAGATTCAACCAAGAATTTGTAAGGTTAAAGATAGCATGCAGGGATGTATCTTTGGTGCCAGAGTCAGCTGAAAGTACTTTGGGGGTTTACATCTATGATTTCTTCTTTGAATTGGAGGAACAAGAAAAAGTGAAGAACAAAGAACAAAAGATAGCTGAGAAGGTGCCTGTTGAGCAACCAAGTCCTAAAAAACCAAGGATGGAAGGTGAAGCTCCAGGAGGCAGTGGAGCCAAGAATAAGGATGGAGGGGCAAATGTTGAAGCCAGTGGATGAATAGGGCAAATGCCTGAAAGCAGTAAATCAGGCAGTAAAAGAAATGTTCAATCAGCACCAAGTAAAATGGGGTTTAGCAAACAGGCTGGTGGGAAATCAATAATGTTGGGAGATGAAGGTATGGAGGGAAAGATGAGTGGCTTAAATGTGGGGGAAATCATCCCTGCTGCTACATATGAACCTGATGATGATGTTGATGCTGAAATATCTGACAATGGAAGTGATGAAGTCTCTAAAACCTTTGATAAGGATCTTTCCAAGTTTGGTGGGGGAAACTGGTTGGCCAGATGTGAAATGAGGGAGGAAAATAGGACACCTAATCTGAGCTTTCTGAAGAAACACACATCTACTATCAAAATTGCAGAGCTTGGAGAAGGCAATGATGAAGATGAGAAGGATGGTAAAGGAGGTTAAGGGGAGGAGTCTGAATTGACTATGAGGAACTTGGTAAACCCTTGTTCCAAGATAAGAGAGGAGGGGGTGGAAAGAAGGGTGAGTGAAAGGTTGCAGGAAGCTAACAAGGTGAAAAACATAGATACCTTGAAGGAGCAAAGCAAGAAGAGAACCTTGGAAGGTATGATTGATGATCACAATTCCTTTCTATCCTAAATGATGATGTGCTGTTAAATAAAGCTACTTGTATGGGAATCTTAGTTAACAGAGAATTTACTACCTCTGATCCTATTAGAGAGCTTGAGAGAGCCAGGATGGCCCTCAAAAAAAAGTTGATGAGACAACAAATCAAACTGAACAGGAAAATCCTGGTCAGATGGATGTGACTTGTGAATCTAAAAGTGATATTAATCCACTAGATAGGGACGATGAGAAATCTGAGAATGAAGAATATGAGGTTTTAAGAGTTAAAAGAGAAAGGAAAATGGTGAAAAGACTGTCTCTGTTAGGAAAGAAACAAAAAAATCCCAAAGGCAGGAGGGAAAATCCCTCCTCAAAGCAAGGAAGGGGGGTAAAGACCAGGGAAACCCTTGGGAAACTACCCCCTCCAAAAAGACAAAAAATAAAGATCCATCATGAAAGGGCTGATATGGAATTGTAGAGGCATCAAAAAAAGGTGTCTTTACTTATATTAGAAAACTTATTATTGAACACAAATTTCAGTTTACTGGTTTGCATGAAACTATGCAAGCTGACATAGATGATAAAACAATAAGGGTGATTGATCCTCAGAAAAACTATTTGTGGAAGTGGATTCCATCAAATGGGAAGTCAGGAGGGATACTTAGTGGTATAAATGTTAACTCTATGGATGTTGGTAGTTTCACAGAAGGAAAATTTATTCTCCAACTAAATCTTTGGGATAAAATAAAAAAGGATAAAGGAATTTTCTTAATGTTTACGGGGCACCACATGAGGGGGATAAAGAGGAATTTTTGAGAGAATTAGCCAGTGTTGTGAGGACAGCCGAAGCTATCGTACACAACCAATGAGGGGCAACAAAAGCTCAAGAACCAAAACCTAAACACAGAACAAAGGACAGCCAAAAGCTCTTTTCTCGACAGTTGATTTCTCAAAAGTTGATCCCCTTTACAAGTGTCGTTCGTCTCCTTTTATAGGGAGGCGAACGGACTTTTTACATTCCGAGAACACCCTTGTGTAAAACGGATCAAAACAGAATGTGCTAGGCTATTTCCGGGAAGTCTCCAATCAGGTCTCCACGTAATCGGCGCTTCATGATGTCACACTGCAAATCGCGGCGTCTTTCTTGCTCTCATCACAAGCGCCTGTCGGGAGGAAACCTTCAATCCTTTGGAGATTCCCCTTTCGCCTGGCACCTTTCGTCACCTGAAACAAGGAATTCACATTCAAACTTGAAGTCGTTAGGAGTTAGGGACGACGAAACCCCCCGAGCGAATCCCAGGCCAAGATTGCCTGGGTGAATGAGATTCACTCCTAGGTTTCGTCGTGGAAGAAATCAATCAGCCTGACCGAGACCCCAACGCCCTGGATTATTCTGAGCTTATTTTGCAACTCCGCTAGCGACGAAGAGTACTGGTCAAAAGACGAATCCTGAAGAACAGAAAAGAATCCAAGGGCTCCTGGGGTTTCGCTGCCAGACCTTTCGCATAGGGACTTGGGCAACCAAAGTCATTCTTTTATTTTTAGTATACGAAAGGCTTGATTCTGAATCCCCCCAACAGAAGCCCCTCGATGGCGAAGCGTTTGCCTAGGTGCGAACCTGAGCCAGCGAAACCTGGGGATCGAGAATCGAGGCGAAAGAAAACGTCTTCCCAGGCGACGGTTCCCGGGGACCTTGCTTGAAATACCTCAAATACCCTCGAGGCACTGCGTTTTACCGTTAGGTTCAAAATTTTTAAACGTTGCGGTTTACCACCTATAAATAGACGGGGGCCGACGCCACTGCACGCCCACTGCCATTTCCTTTCTAGCTTCTCTCTTGTGATTTTTCGCTTGTTGCTCTTGCCTTTGCCTCTCGCTAGTCGCTTCAGCGAAGGCCCCAGTCGACTCGAGAGGTTAGTTTTCCTTCTGGCTTGAATACATATTTTCATTTTTTTAGCTTCCGGTGCAACGTGCTCCAATTCGCCTTTCTAAGAGAGTCACACAGCTTGCGTCAGGCTCCCTAACATAACCATGGAGGACGAAGGGTCATCATCGAATCGTGGGAAGCAGGAGATGCCGCCGGAAGCTGCGGAGGCCAACGCAACATCTTCCACCTCGTTGTCTAGCTCAGAATCTGGTAAGATTTCTGGCCTGGATTGTTCTGCTAGCTCTCGCGAGAGTGGCAGTACTTCGTCCACCTCTAGTAGTGATGAAAATAGCAGTTCAGGGGGTGGGAGTTATGTCGAAATAATGCTGAGCGACACATATCTTTGGAAAATGTGACGTTGACGTGGAGCGAGGGCGAGATTGGAGAGGATGCTTGATGCTTTGTTGATGAAGCTGCGGAAGAGTCCGGGGAGAAAACTGATTTAGCAAAAGCTCGGACTTGTTATATTGGTCGGTCTTTAATGACCCAAGCTGATTTGGATGCGCTTCGGTTGGAAGGCTTGCTTTGAGCCCGGGACCTGTCGGTTACCTGGGAGGGAAACCACGCCGAAGCCCCGAAAAAATGAGAGTGTGGTCTTTCGCGATTTCTTCACCGCTGGGCTTCGGCTGCCAGTGCCTAAGAAGTTTGCGGATATCTTGGCGGCTTATAATGTTCAGATCCACCAGCTGACTCCTAATTCTATTCCTTAAGTGCTGAAGTTTCTGTGGGCCTGTCGCACTTTTGCCGGTGACAATGATGTGGATACTTTCGTTCGCCATTTTGAGATTCACTAGGCGAGGAAACTCATAACTGTCGACGATGAAGAAAAAGAGGCTCAGTATGGCTACTGCACATTTCAGATGCGTCGCCTTGGCAAGAATCAGGCTCCGGTGGAACTAGCCCCAGCGTACAAGAACAAATGGGCTAACCGGTGGACCTCCTACTGGTTTTATGCTCCTATCGCAGTGGTAGGGCGAAACTCGAAGCAAGAAGAAGTGACGACGTTTCACCTGGCAAGCCGTATGGTTGATTTGGAAGTTGAGCTGTCGCCGGAGCTAACGAAGGCCAGCCGATCATCGGCAAGCACAGCTGTATTTTACCAGGCGACGTGCATGATCACTACTCGGGACGCCCTTGAGGAATCCGTGGCTGCCGACGTCTGGCCGTGCCAGCCCCGATGGGGATCGTGGGCATTTAAAATGCAATGGCTACCAGGGCTAGACGAAAACGTGCGAAGCCCCATATTCAATGTCAAGCGGCCTGCAGACAAATCCGATGATGAGATTGTGGCCAAGGTGGAAAAGAAAGTTGTCCAGATGATTGGAAACTTTACCCACAAGGAGTGGGAATGCGCCCAAAGGATTTTAAAACATCAGGGTCGTGTCAACCGAGTTTTTGACGAAATGGGTGTCACATATTCCCCTCGGCTGGTGCCTCCGACAGCCAGCAAGAAAATGCAGCCGCTGGGCGATATTGGATCTGAGCCTGTCGAGACCTCTCGAAAGACTAAGTCAAGCAAGACTACTGCAGTTGTGGATAGTGCTGTGAAAAACACCAAAGCCCAAGACATCTTGGCCAAGCGAAAGGCGGATGCTGCTAAAGCTACCCTGCCTCCGCTTGCAGAAAAATCTACGAAGTTGTTGAAAGTCAATGAGACCTTGGCTCGCCGCAAAGCTGAAGCGGCAAAGGTGGTCGCGGCCAAGAGAGAAAAGAAGAAAATCCATGACTCCTCCCTCGCTGGTGATGCAGATAAGAGGCTGACTTTGAAGAAAAGGCCTTTGGAAGCAACAGAGAGGGGGAAGCAGGCCACGATCAGAGAGAAGGGGCCCGATGAGGACGAGGCCTCTGGGAAAAGGGCGCGGACTGACCCAGTGGCGGAGACTGATGAGGGCGTTGATATCATGCCTACGCCTCAAATCCAGCCCTGCACTAACTATCCTCCGTAAGGGTCAGCGCAGAAATTGACGGAAGAGTCGTCGTCGGCAGGCCAAGCCGATCCTGAGGAGTTAGAGGAGCGCGAGTCCAGGGGCAAGCGCGTGGCAGAGCTGATTCAGAAGGAAATTGCTATGGCTGACGCAGCCCCGAAGGAACGTGTGGCAGGTCTTGTGGATGTCGTGGATGAATCTGAGGATCTGTGCTACATTGACGACGACGCTGCTTTAGAAGTGAAGAGCACATATGCTCCCCTTCCGCAGCCCCAAAGCAGTTTGGTGGCTGTTGTTGCGGATCTGGGCGAAGGTTCTGGTGCGAAGGCCCAGAATCCAATCGACCTGGATGCTCTGGAGGTTGGGGAGTCCGCGGCACATGCGTCACGTTCGCCGCCGCCGGTGTCAGATGATCTTGACCCGGCAGCGGCGAAAGTTGTTGGTGGCATCGCGCCGGAGCCAGCGACGACACCCAATGTTGTTCAGCTTGAAGACGCTGGTATGATGTTTTTGCTCAAAGATGGTTCTTCGTGTTCTTCCTATAAATCGTGCGTTCCATTTACTTATGCCTTTCGTTTTCGCGCTAATTTTAGCGGCCAAGACTCTAGTCACCTTGAGCGCCAAGGACCCAGAAAAGAAAACTCCTCAGGTTGAAACAGATCCCTCTGCATCAAGGGCAAGCCTCGCATCTGTCCTGGGAGAACCTGGTATGAAACAGTGCCTATCTCTTTGTTTATAGCATTTTGACTTGGTGCCTTCGCTATGTCGGCTATACGAAGGGGTATGGGCGAATAACGTAATTGCTAACTTCTGCAGATTTTGAGCGCACCCTGGAAGATTTGAGCGCTGACGATTTGATGAAGATTGTGCGCACTTATCTTTCAAGGGGCATTGTTGCCTGTCAGAAGGGCTTTGAGAGGGCGGCTGCGGAGGCCAGAACCTCTCTTGATAAGCAAAAGTTTTTAGAAGACGGGAACCGACACTTGAAAGAAGAAAACGAGAAATTGCGACAAGAGTCTCGTCTTCAGGCAGACCATCGCCCTAAGCAACAAGAAGCCATGAATGCTTTGAAGAAAGAGCTAGAGCTGAGCTTGAAATGCTACAAAGAATGTTGTGGAGAATTGAAAGACATGGTTACCCAGTACGACGCTCAAAACATCCTTTTGAAGGCCAACGCTGACCTTATCGTGGAGTTGAAGAAAGTGAAAGGCGAGCTTGAGGATACTCTGGAAAAGAACGAGGCGTACTGCCATCAATGGGGGGCATCTGGTGACAGAGTATCGTCGAGCTTTGGAGAGTTTTGGAGCCGAGGCCCAGGACTTCAAAATTACCGACAATATCTTGAGTTTTGGGGAGTGGTTGCATAGCGAACTAAAGCTCCTGCCAGACACGATGAGTAAGATCGGGGATTATGGTGCGGCGACTTGTTCTGAAATGCTACTTCATCTTCTCGAGCGACAGGGTTGCAACCATTTCAAAGCTTTCGGAAGCCGGAGCTTTGAATTCCCTTCGCCTGACGAAACCCCAGCCCCAAGCAAGACGGTAGAATTAATTAACAAGATCGTTCTCCGCACCTTTTGGGCTAAGAGTGGGCGAGCCCATGCTCGAAAGAAAGTCGTGGATCGGTTGACAAAGGTAAGCATTTTCGGTTCGTTCTGACTTCGATCGATTTTGTTGAGTTATCATTTGCGTTGATGTTTAATGCTTTCTTCCTTCTCACAGTTCTATTTTGGGCAGGCGAAACAGGCTTTGGAGCTTCGTGAGCATCGCGCGACACATGGAGCGGACACAACTTTGGGGCCGTATGGACCCCCTAGAGATTGGAGCCGAAGACAAGCGACGACGCTGTTGATCAAGGAGTCCCTGGAGCCCCTGTTCGCGAAGCATCTAGGGTCGAAGGCGGCCTGGTGGATCCTGTGACTGGCGAAGCTCTGGCTCCCCTTCGTCACGAAGATTTGCCTCGGAACCCTGCTCCTGCTCCAGACAAGTAGCTTTAGGCTAAAAACTGAATTGGCATGTTAGCCTCTAAAACTTTTGGGAGATGTAATTTTGTGTGTCGTGGTTTGACAAACAGGGTGCGAAAGCATGGCGCTGACTATGATGCTCAAAACTCTTTACAGCACCAGTATTTTTGGTTGTTTTAAAATAAGGTTTTCGCCGATTTCGACTTTCTGTTTTCGAAAGAAAACATCATCCCCCCCTTCGGAAGCGGGGAAAACCAAAGTTTATTCATTTTACCTATGACCGTCGAATTAGCAAGGTTTCGATTTTGCTGGCTTATTAAACATTGTGCGACGCAGCGTGCTGAATTTATCCACTTTTCTTTTGCAATTTTTCGTTAGAAACGAAACTAGCCTGCGATGCGACGCCTAGGCGTGAAACGTATTGCAGGACTAGAGTCTGCCTGCCCTTGTCAAATTTTACAGCTTTTAAGCTGTTTTTTGACAACGCACACTCTTTTCTGGCTTTGAATAAGTTCGTCTTTGTGGCGTTAGGCGTCGCTTGCGACGATGTCTTTGCAAAAGATAGCGATTGCGGTGTCTTTGTTTAGGAGTTCTCGACTTATGGCTAAATCGCTTTCGTACGTCCTTCTTGGACGGGCTGCTGAGAAAACAGCTCTTTAAAGGGTTGATTCTTGTGAATCATCTCGATTGCACCACTTGTGGGTGGGCTACCCATGGGTAGCACTTTAATGCTCTCGCTTTCGGAGAGGGCTATTCGAGAATAGCACTTTAATTCATCCCCCTTCGGGATGGGCTATCTTAAGATAGCACTTTAAATTATGCGAAAGAAACATAACAGATCTTTAGGGAGGAAGTATTCCATTCATTAGGAAATAAATTTTACATCAAGCCTGCCTCGTTAAAAACCTCACGCTCCAGAGTGGAGTCCTCCCTATGTGAGGAAAAGAGTACCCGCCTTGTTATTGAATTTAAAATGCGCGAAAGTAAAGACTGGAAAGTGTAAAACTAAGGTGAATCCTCCGCACTTATAGTTCCGTGCGACGGACTCTTACTGAAACAGACTACGGAAAAAATTTACACAAGTTGTCCACATTCCATGAATGTGGCAACTCCACGCCTGCCTCCTCTTTGAGACGAAAGGCCCCATCTCGAACAGAGCTTGAGACTACGTAAGGTCCTTCCCATGCAAATTGGAACTTGCCTAGAGCGTCGGCATTCTTCTTTCTTTTTAAGACGAAATCTTCCACCTTGATGTCTTTTAGGGATACTTTCTTGTTTCTCCACCTTCTGGTTTCTTCTTGATACTTCAACAGATTCTAGACTGCATCAAGCCTATCAATTTCCACGAGGTCCTTGTCGGATTTTTCGTTCTCGCGAGAGCTTCCGGCCAAAACTCTGGCGCTTTCGTTGGCAAGTTCCTCAGGGCACATTGCCTCAGCCCCGTACAACAGTCTGAACGGGGTCGTGGTTCTCTATTCTGTGGTGTTATGTGACCAAATAACTCTCGGTAGCTCATCGGCCCATTTCCCTTTCTTCTGCTCAAAGAGGCACTTCTTTATGGCTGAGAAGATTTGTCCATTGGCCCTTTCTACTGCGCCGTTGGACTGGGGGTGGTACACGGACGCGAAACAGAGCTTCGTTCCAATTGATCGACAGTACTCCCTGAAATCTTGGCAGTCGAATTGCTTCCCGTTGTCAACAGTGAGCTCTTTGGGCACTCCAAATCTACATATGATTTGCTGCCAAAAGAATTTTCTGATGGTTGCTGAGGTGATGGTAGCGAGAGGTCTTGCCTCAATCCACTTGGTGAAATACTCGACTGCTACAACTGCAAACTTGAAGTTACCTTGGGCTGTGGGAAGCGGCCCAACAATGTCCATCCCCCAGCGCTGCAGCGGCCAGGTAGGGGTAATAAGCTGCGATGGCGCGCCAGGCCTTCGCTGATGCTTTGCTGCGAATTGGCAAGCTTTGCAAATTCTGACGATGTGCACCGCATCCTTTATCGCCATTGGCCAATAGAAACCCTGCCTGAAAGCTTTTCCGGCCAGAGCTCTCGCTGCTATGTGCGAACCACACATTCCTCCGTGAATTTCCCTCATGAGCTCAATGCCTTGGTCCTGGGAGATGCATTTGAGTAATGGTGCACACACTCCCAGCTTGAACAGGACATCGTCCTTGAGGATGTAGCCCTTGGCCCGTGCCTGCATCCTTTTGAGGTCATGGGTTTTGACCGACTCATAATGTCCGCGGAGGAAAGCAATTATGGGAGCTCTCCAGTCCAAGCTAGCGATTGCGTTGACTGTGTTGAGCGGCTGCTTGTATGGTCTTGTAGACGGGGCGGTCAGGACTTCAAAGAATACGTCTGGGGCATTGCCTCCCCCCTTGCAGCTTTCTTCGCGAGCTCGTCGGCTTCGCTGTTGTTTTTCCTAGGCAAATGCTCGACGGTGAATCCCCGGAAATGCCTTTCCATTTTGCGCACCTCCGCGAGGTACTTGACTAGCTCCGGCTCCCTGGCCTCACTTTCCTTCTCCACATGGTCTTTGATGACCTTGGCGTCGCACTTGACTAGGAAGTTGCTGGCCCCCAAGGCTCTCACTTTGCGAAGGCCCAGCAGTAAGGCTTCATACTCTGGTATTGTTGGTGCACCTGTCCGATGGGTCCTTGTAATCTAGCCTTGCAGCGTATCTTAGCTTGATACCCGTCAGAGAGGTGATGATGGTTGCGATGCCAGCACCTTTGCACCCCCAGGCTCCGTCGCATCTGATCTCCCAGACTGGCACCAGCTCTTCGTCAGCGGTAACATTGCTTGGTGAAGTCCAATCTACGATGAAGTCCGCCAAGACTTGGGACTTGATTGCCGACCTCTTTCCAAAATCTATTGTGTACTCGGATAACTCAGTTGCCCACTTGGCGATTCTAGACGAAGCCTCCTTGTTGATAAACAGATATAGGGGTTGGTCTGTGAGCACAGTGACTTTTTGTGCCTCGAAATAATGCCTGAGCTTTCGTGTGGCCATGATCGCTGCATAGGCAATTTTCTCCGGCTCTGAGTAAAGCAGCTTTGAGCCTGCCAAGGCTTTGGAGACGAAGTAGACTGGGCATTGAAGCTTGCCTTTTTCAGTTTCGACCTCTCGGGCCAATGCAGCGCTGACCGCAGCTTTTGAGGCGGCCACGTATAGGAGAAGTGGCTCCGAAGGCGAGGGTGGGGATAGTATTGCCATTTTCTCGATATAATCCTTGAGCTCGGCGAAGGCCTTGCTTTGCTCAGGGCCCCACTCGATCACGCCCTTGCCCTTCAGTGCCTTGAAGAATGGGAGGCTTTGCTCAGCAGATCTTGAAATGAATCTGTTCAAGGCTTCCACCTGACCATTCAGTTTCTGAATGTCCTTCTTCGTCTTGGGCTCCTCCATTTCTCTGATTGCTCTTATCTTGTCGGGGTTGGCTTCGATTCTCTTGGCGGAGATGAGGCATCCCAAAATTTTTCCTTTAGTGACCCCGAAGACGCACTTCTCTAGGTTTAGTTTCAGACCGGCCCGCCTCATGTTGGCGAAGGTTTCAGCCAAATCACTTACATGGTTGGCCCGGCTGGAGCTCTTGATGATGAGGTCGTCGGCATAGGCCTGGATGTTCTTGCCAATCTGCGGCATGAACACGGTCCCAGTCATTCTGGTGAATGTTGAGCCGGCGTTTTTCAATCCTTCTGGCATGCGGACGAAGCAGAAAGTTCCAAAGGGTGAAATGAAGCTGGTTTTTTCCTCATCCTCCTTCGCCATCCAACACTGGTGATATCCAGAAAAGCAATCCAACAGAGACATGATCGCGGCGTTAGCCGCAGAGTCCACAACCTGGTCCATTTGTGGCAATGGATAGTTGTCTTTTGGTGTGGCCTTGTTGAGATCGGTGAAATTGATGCACATTCGCCACTTGCCGTTCTTTTTCTTGACCGGCACCGTGTTGGCCAGCCATTTGGGGTACATGACTTCGCGGATGACGGTGGCATCAAGCAGCCTTTGAACCTCTGACTTGACAGCTACCACCTTGTCATCGGACATCTTTCTTAACTTCTGCTTTCGCGACTTGACCGAAGGGTCGATGTTCAACTTATGCTCGATGAAGCTTCGATCGACGCCTGTGAGATCCTTGGCGGACCAGGAGAACACATCTTTGTTCTTCTGGAGGAATTGGACTAAGTTTGCTTCCTCGTCAGTCGAAAGGTCGGAGCCGATAACGACGGTCTGATCCAGGACCATCGCATCTAACAGGACCCGTTTGGTTTCGCAGTCTGGCTGGATGTTGATGTTCTCTCTGTCTGCCTTCGACTGCTTTTCCACCTCATTGCACTCGACTGCTTCGTCGAGGGCATGCACGTTTCGCTGACCTGGGTGCGGCCTCTTTCTAGGTTGCGCCCATCGTTTTGATGACCCCAGATTGTGATGACCCCTAGCGTCGCCGGGATTTTGATGCATAGATACGCCTGGTGAATAACTGCCTCAAACTTGTTGAGGAACCCTCTGCCCAGGATGCCATTGTAGGGATAGTACATCTCCACAACATCGAAGGATAGATACTCGGTTCTGGCGTTTTGGACTGTGCCGAAAGATACAGGGAGAACCACCTTGCCCAATGCATGAATGACACGCCCTCCGAAGCCATACAGAGGTGTGTCTGGTGGTTGTAGCAGATCTCTGTTAAGCCCCATCTTGTCGAAGGCATCAGCAAAGATAATGTTAGCTGATGAGCCATTGTCCACCAAGAGCTTCCCCAGAGTCCAACTTGCTATGTTCGCTTCTACCACTAGAGCGTCGTTGTGAGGGAAGCCTTGCAACCTCACGTCCTCTTCTGAGAAGGTGATTGGGATATGAGACCATCTTGTTTTCTCAACTCTCCCCTCCACACAGATGTTTCGCACCTCGCGAAAGTAATGTTTCCGTTCTTTCTTGGTTTTGAACTCCAACACGGAGCCCCCTGAGATAGGCATTATGGTTCCGACGGATGGCAAGGGATCGCTCTGGCCCTCGAGCTTTGCTGGCAGTGGCGGAGCTGATGGACCTTTGTAAGGAGGAGGTGGAGGGGGAATGGGATGTTGCTCGACGGACCTGCGCTAAATGTTCTGAGCTTGGAAAGTTTGCGATTGCCAGGGCGGAGGTTGGGGATAATTGGAAGGTGGTGGCTGGAATTGAGATGGCTAGAATTGAGGTGGCTGGAATGGGTTTGCGAAAGAGTTTCTCCCAAAACTAGGATTTTGCCAGGCCGGAGCAGAGTGGTTTACGGCACTCACTCTCTCCTTTTCCTTCCTCTCCTCCTCGAGGATAGCCTCGAATCTTTTCTTGTCTGGGCAATAATTTGAGCTATGGTCATCGTTTTCCTTGTGGAAAATGCAATACCATTTTCTTTTCTCGTTGTAGCCTCGGCCCCTGCCTCGACCCCTACCTCTGCCTCTGCCTCTTCCGCCCCTGCGGCCTCCCCCCTGATTGGAATGAGGGGGACTAGGCGGGCTAGGGACCAGGCTCTGCGAATCAGCCTGCGGATTGGGGTTTTCCTGGGTGCTTTCGTCGTCCAGACCGAAAACGCCTCGAGGATTAGCGTGTGAGGCATTTCTGGGATTGGGCCATTCCCTGTCGTTGGGTTGATTAGCTTTCGTAGACTTTTTCTGCTGGGATTGCTCTTCCATGCACATCCTGAAGTCATTGTCTGAGCGACAATACTTTTCGAACTCTTCGTATAGGCGCTGGATGGTTTTGGGCCTTTCGCGCATGAGATGCGAGCGAAATTGGCCGGCTCTCAAACCCACAATTGCAGCGTTAATGGCGACGGCGTCCAAGACATTTGGCGCTTGGGCTCTGAGATGCACGAATCTCCTGAAATAGTTTTGGAGAGGCTCCTTGTCCTTCTGCTTATACGAGAAGAGGTCGCTCTCTGTGAGTTCTGGACGTTGGAAGCCTTGGAAGTTTGAGAGGATCCACTGCTTTAGATCGTCCCATCCGTGAATTACACCTGGGCTTAATAGAGAATACCACTGGCTGCCGCATCGTCAGCAGCGATGATGAAAGATTTCACCAGTACAGAGTCGTCACCGCCGGGCGAAAGGATGGCGGCTCCGTAGCTCATCAGGAATTGCCTTGGGTCAGATTGGCCTGAGAGTCTAGGTAGTGGGACTGGCCTATACGTTTGTGGCCATGGAGTGATCTGAATCTCCTGAGACAAGGGGGATTTGGGGTCCCAAGGTCTCGTGCGAATGGTATGAACATCCTGGTGCGAAGGGCCTGACTCAAAAGGGCTTACAAAGGGGTTGCGACTAAAGGTGGTGTGCGGAGGAGGCTGGGTGAAAAACTCAGTGCGCTCGTTGAAGTTAGGCTGGCTGGGGATAGTGTATTCAGGTGAGGGTTGGTTGAAGCTTAAGGATTGCTTTGCTTTTAGAGCGCGCAGTTCTTCCTTCAAGCTAGCGATTTTAGCTTTTTGTTTTTGGATCTCAGCTTCGTGTTGTATTGCCAGGAGCCTCTTCTTGGTTCTGGCCAATTCTTCAGCCTCTTTGCGCAGTTTGGCCAGCTCCGCCTCGTGCGCTGGGTTAGATTCTGGGAGCGCTTCTCCCTGAGTGAGCAGAGTAGAGAGGTTCGGCTCTTCGTCCATGGATGATGACGCCCCTTTGGTAGAGTTGGCAGTAGTTCTCTTCTTCCTTGTAGACATTCTGGGTTTGATACTCGAGCCAAACACAAACGGTGGGCGCCAATTGTTCTGAGGACAGCCGAACCTATCGTACACAAACAATGAGGGACAACAAAAGCTCAAGAACCAAAACCTAAACACGGAACAAAGGACAGCCAAAATCTCTTTTCTCAACAGTTGATTTCTCAAAAGTCGATCCCCTTTACAAGTGCCGTTCGTCTCCTTTTATAGGGAGGCGAACGGACTTTTTACATTCCGAGAACACCCTTGTGTAAAACGGATCAAAACAGAATGTGCTAGGATATTTCCGGGAAGTCTCCAATCAGGTCTCCACGTAATCGGCGCTTCATGATGTCACGCCGTAAATCGCGGCGCCTTTCTTGCTCTCATCACGTGCGCCTGTCGGGAGGAAACCTTCAATCTTTTGGAGATTCCCCTTTCGTCTGGCACCTTTCGTCACCTGAAACAAGGAATTCACATTCAAACTTGAAGTCGTTAGGAGTTAGGGACGACGAAACCCCCCGAGCGAATCCCAGGCCAAGATTGCCTGGGTGAATGAGATTCACTCATGGGGTTTCGTCGTGGAAGAAATCAATCAGCCTGACCGAGACCCCAACGCCCTGGATTATTCTGAGCTTATTTTGCAACTCCGCTGGCGACGAAGGGTACTGGTCAAAAGACGAATCCTGAAGAACAGAAAAGAATCCAAGGGCTCCTGGGGTTTCGCTGCCAGACCTTTCGCATAGGGACTTGGGCAACCAAAGTCATTCTTTTATTTTTAGTATATGAAAGGCTTGATTCCGAATCCCCCCAACAGCCAGTTTCTGTGACAAAAGTAAAGAACCATATATGGTGGGTGGTGATTTTAATATCATCAGGTATTCCAATGAGAAAAATAAAAAAGGGGGTTAACAGATTCTCTGGGATATTTAACAGCATAATTTCCTCCCAAGAGTTGATTGACCTTCAGTTGGCTGGTGGAAAATTCACCTGGTCTAACAACCAGAACCCTCCTACTCTGGAGAAATTGGACCGAGTTTTGATAAGTAAAGAATGGGAAGATATTTTTCCTACTTGTATGGTATATAAATTACCAAGAGAGATATCAGACCATAATCCTCTGATTTTATCCACTAACATCAATTCTCCTCTGAAACATCTCAGTTTCAGATATGAGTTATCTTGGGCTAAGCACCCTGATATCCTTCACAATGTACAGAGGATATGGGAGGGGACATACCATGCTGATTGTGCATTGTCAAGAATACAAATGAAACTGAAAAAGATAAAGCAATTCCTCAAAGGATGGGGATTCAATAATCAAGGTGAACAAAAAAATAAGAAGAGAATTGCAGGAGGAACTCCTTGATCTGGAAAATCTGGAAGAGGAGGGCATGCTTTCTCTGATGCAATTGAATAAGAAAATACACATTCAGAAGAAACTAATGCTTATCTTAGATGAGGAGGAGCTGTATTGGTACAAAAGATCTCATGGGAGATGGCTTCATGAGGGGGGCAATAATACTAACTTTTTTCATAGAATGGCAAATGGCAGAAAAAGGAGTAATGTCATTATCAATTTTGTGCATGAGGGGGGACTAATTGAAGGGGATGATAATCTGTTGCAACATGCCACAAATTAATATAAGAGTCTCTTTGGGGCTGTGTCTGAAACAAGTTTCCCAATAAATCCAGAAATGTGGAGAGGTCAAGAAAAAGTTAGTGAAGAAGATAATGAGAAACTAATTAAACCATTCGCTGAAAAAGAGATCAAGTATGCATTATTCCAGATGAAGAAAAACAAAGTTGTGGGGCCTGATAAAATACCAATTGAGTTCTATCAAAGTTGTTGGGGCATTATAAAGCATGATATTGTGGAATTATTCTCAGATTTGTATGAAGGGAGACTAGAAATAAGTAGACTTAATTATGGCACCATTACCTTGTTACCAAAGGTACAAGAAGCTGAGAGAATTCAACAATATAGACCCATTTGTTTACTGAATTGTCTATACAAATGGGTGACCAAAACATTGACAATTAGAGTGGAGCCTGTAGCCTAGAAGGTGATCTTGAAAACACAAGCAGCCTTTATCAAAGGGAGAAATATAATGAATGGAGTTCTAGCATTACATGAAGTTAATGCATGAAACAAAGAAAGGAGGGAGGACAGGGGTTGTACTTAAACTTGATTTTGAGAAAGCTTATGACAAAATAAGCTTGAATTTTTTGTTTAAATGCCTGGAGATGTATGGTTTCAGTGCAAAATGGATAAGTTGGATAGAAAAAGTAGTAAAGGAAGGTACTATAAGTGTGAAGGTGAATGACAAAATTGGTCCTTATTTCACCAACTACAAGGGTGTTAGGCACGGTGACCCACTGTCACCAATTCTATTCAATTTTGCAGCTGATTGTCTGGCTAGGATGGTCAGGGAGGCACGAGAAGCTGAATTAATAGTGGGTCTACCTGATAACATAGTCCCTAGAGGATTGTCAATCCTACAGTACGCAGATGACACAATAGTATGTTTCAAAGATGACTGGGAGATGGCCAGGAATACGAAAATATTGTTATATCTATATGAGATGATGTCTGGTCTCAAGATTAACTTTGACAAAACTGAGGTAGTTATGATTAGAGGAGATAATACAAAAGTTGCTCAGTATGCCCAGATTTTTAACTGCCAGATTGGCTCTCTCCCCATAAAACACTTGGGAGTACCTGTAAGTACAGGGAGGCTACACATCAGAGATTGGTTGCCTCTGGAAGAAAAGAACAAGAAGAAGTTGGTGACATGGATGGGCAGCACTATGTCCATTGAAGGGAGAACCACATTGATAAATTCTAGCTTGACAAGCACATTCATATATCATATGTCAATGTACTTGTTACCAAAAACAATAGTTAAATCTCTGGACAAACAAAGAAGATTATTTTTCTGGAGGGGAAACAGTGCTAAAAGGAAATATCACCTGGTGAAGTGGGAGATAATTTGCAAAAATAAAAAGAAAGGAGGTCTAGGGGTCAAAGATATTAGGAAAATGAATATTAGCCTATTAACCAAATGGTGGTGGAAGCTGGAATATGAAGATGGCATCTGGTAAGATATAGTCAGAGCAAAATACATTAGGGAGGGTTCTGTATGTTCTGTAAATCATAGATTGGATGATTCTCCAGTATGGACAGACCTCTTGAAGGTGAGACACATCTATCTTCAAGGGAGGAAGATAATAGTGTGTAATGGACTCGCTCAAAAAAATAGTGTGTAATGGAAAGAAAACCTCACTATGGAAGGACAGGTGGTGTAGTGATAGTCCACTTTGTCTCCAGCACCCTGTTTTGTATGAAATCTGCCAAAACAAAGACATTACTATCCACAGATTCCTCTTGAATGGAGGACATCTAGAGTTCAGTAGATGGTTAGCACCATGGCTCTTTGAACAATGGTTGGAAATGGTGAACAGTGTGTATAATTTCCAGTTTGATAATTCTGATGATAAAATATCTTGGAAGTGGTCTAGTAAAGGCAAATACAGAACTAAGTCAGTATACAATCACCTATCCAATGATGGACAAGACAGAAGTTTCAAACATATTTGGAAAGCTAAAATTCCTTATAAATCAAAATTTTCATGTGGTTGGTTGAAAGAAATGCAATTCTGACTAAGGACAATTTGATAAAAAAAATTGGGATGAGAATACTTCATGCTATTTCTGTGACTGTAATGAAAACATTGACCATCTTTTTGTACAATGCCCCACTGCCAAAGTCATTTGGGGTGTGGTGGCATCGTGTCTTGGGGCTAGCAATATCCCATACAACAGGGAACAGATCTTACAATGGTTAACTATTTGGTTACCAGGGGGAGTGTATATACATTGATTGTTGCAGCCATATGCTGGTCATTTTGGAAGAGGAGGAATAAAACCTGCTTTGACAGGAAACCCCTCAGAAGTCCAATTGAAATAATAATTCATGCTGGTGCGTTTATGAACTATTGGGCAGGGTTGTACAAGGAGGATCTGCAAGAGAAGATTGCGGAAGGCGTCAGGACCCTGGTGGCGTGTGCACATTGGATGATAGCGAGGCAGGGTGTGCCGCAGCCGAGGATGTTACTTCCTGGCACAAGCGAAGCGCAAGATGAAAGTCAGGAGGATCCCTGAAAAGGAGGAAAGCTGAACAAGTTTTTGGAGTACTGGAGAGTGTGATAAAAACAATGTTGTTTGCTTTTGGGAGGTCTTGGTTTGGATGGACGGTCTAATCTGTAATATAGACTTGGTTGCTTTACCAGCTAGGTAGCCTAGGAATCCTAGGTGAGGTTTAGCTGGCCGGGTGCTAAGGGCATGTACAACCCACAGACGGCGGGTCGTCTGCAGAACCTCAAACTGCGCATACAGACAAATATACAGACAACTCATACAACCCATAGACACAGATATCATCTGCAACCTGTTTAATGCTTTGCATGAAGTTTAAGATTTACTACAAATGCATTTGTGTATACCATTGTGTGTTTATTTGATTGAATAATATCCGGCATAAATAATTGAAACATAGATTAAAATACTAATGTTTTACATGTAACTAAGATGAAATATAAATGTATTTTTTATATTATTGTGTGGTTGTTTCTCTATTCTATATATACTTCTCTCATGTCACTCACAGGCCCAACCAATCCATCCGGCAGCACACGCAGTAGCAGCCACAACACCACATGCGCCTTCTCTTTCTCTCTCTGTCAGCAGAGCTATCTTTTCCTCTCTGCTTCTCTGTTTCACCGAGCAAGAAGGACAAAGCAAAAATCCTTTCCTTGCTTGCTCAAGCCGGCCGGCCGCCGCTAGGCCGGCAAAGCAGCAGGGCTACGCGGTGCGGCGCGAGTAGCGCCCAACGGCCAGCCCAGCGCCCAGCGTCCGGCCCACGGCGTCATCCTCCTCCCCGATGGACTCATCCCTGGTGGCCTCCTTCTCCTCCTCCACGAGCTGCCCCTTGCTGCTCCACCTCACGGTCGGCGCCGGCGAGGTCGATGGCAGTTGGCGGCGCTCGAACCCGGTGAACTCCGCGATGCCCCCTCTCCCTTTCTTCCTCGGAGAAATCTTCCGCGCGCGCGCCCCGCACAGGATCTGGGCGCGACGTCAACTTGAGAGGTAGATGTCGTACAACGCTGCCGAGCTCGTCGACTCTGCCTCGGGCAACGGGACATCCCCGTCGCCTCACGAGACGACGCGGGGGGCCATCGCTAGGCACGCGGAGGGGGTTTTCTGCATAATGTAGGGTTACATCGACGCGTTGTACATGCCCTAAGAGTGCGCTCTAGCAGTCCCTAGTCTTCTTTTCTGATGGATGTATGAAACTCTGAATTTCCGTTCTCCAAATGGAAATGGGGCATGCCTCGGTTAAAAAAATCCAGCCATGGAGGGACGAATGCTGAGCCCGTGACGCCATTGAATCTCGCCGCTCCTGTGACACGCCGCATCTCCATCACGTTTCGCTGCTTGTCTTTACTCGCCTCCCCTCTGACCCTCTCCTTCGTGCATCTGAAAGCAGCGCCGGCTTGGAAACATCCGTCGAAGCGTGTCGCGGGTATAAACAATGGCCAAATGAGGAAGATCTACGTATGGTGACCGGCTAGAGGTCGAGGTAGCACGGGGGACTAGAGGCTGGCGCACGTGGGTCGAGTCCGCCTACCTCGCCGCCGGGCACTGCAGCCAGCAGCTGTGCAGCAGGCCCATGCCAGCTCCAGCGCCCATCAAACAACCGTGGATGATCCAGGCAGGTCTGCATCAGTGAGTCCTTTTTACTGGCCCGGTAAACTGCAGCAGTAGCGCCGGATAGCCCCCACGGTAATCATTGAGAGACGACGCAGATTAGCGTAAGCTGGGAGCCAATCAACAGGCAGCCCCCGGCCCAGCCGTCCATGTCAGTCTTCGGCGCCCACACGTCCGTCCAATCCGCATCACGCGGTGGCGCAGCCTCCTTCCCTTCCTCAGCTTGTAGCCGGAGACATGGGGATTGGCCCAGTTGGAGGAAAAAGGAGCTCGTCCTCTCGTCCTCGTCAGTTGTTACTATGACGGTTGTTTTTGTCCATTATCCATATTCAAATCCACACCCACCCCGAATGGGGAGGGTATGGGACAAAATAATTATCCATTGAAAAAATGGGCGGGGTAGGGTGTGAGGAGGGTGCAAATAATCGATTGGGTATGTATAGAATCTAAGATATAAAACTAGTTATCCATTGGGTATGGGTGGGAATGGGGAGGGTAAGAAGTGGATAATAATTATTTGGATTTGGGTATGAACAAAAGTGGATTTGTCCATACCCTCCCCAAGCTGGCAGAGCTTAGTTGTTACATGACTGTCGGGTGCTGTGCTGTTGCTTCTTCCTTCGTTTGCCTTGATGCTGGCTGATTGCTCTGAAATTCGGTAAGCAGCGAGCCCATGACGACCGTGCGTTGAGGGCCTCTCCAATCGTATGAGCTATCACTAGCTCTAAGCTGATGAATTTAAATGAGAAAAGAGTGCAACAACTAACTTTGAATATTGTGCAGTGAGAGAACTGTGTATTGGGAATTGAGCGAGCTTATCTCTTCCCTCCTAGTTAGTCTCTTGTCTTTTGCAATGTTTCATGATTAAAAAATTAGTTTCACTAGCTCTAAGCTAGATTGTTGAAGACGCCCTGATGCACGCCTGTATATATCTGACAAATTATCACTATTCATTCATTACATCGGAATGTTTCTATGCACACAACTCAATGTGATAAATTACTAGCAACCGTCAATTTTTATTTTATTTTATTTTTGCGAAGCCGGAAGAGCCAGACGAAGGAAGTTCACCGCGCACGGCTCCCCGTGAATGGAAGAGCTCAAAATGAAAGTACCGGTATGTATCTGAGTGCTTGACAGATAAGTGTGAGGTGTTGGAAGAGTCAAGGCTCCCATACAGAGTGGTCAGGATCAGTGTTTTTCTTTGGTGCTGTGATGAGAGTGTTATGCTGAAGTTTCGCCGGATCAGAGGGATCGACGATCGTGTGTGTGCGGCTTGAGGGTGACAGTTCCATGGTGGAGGAGGTCAGGGGGCCGTTCGGGTTTGCAGCGTGCTGCGACTTCGGTGTGGCACAGCGTTGGTGACAACGGCGCCGATGTCGACGGCTTGTTTCTAACTCCTCTCCCGAGGGGGGGGGGGGGTGATGTTTTGTGTCGGTGCGTTTGTTTGTGTTCGAGGGTTTGTTTGTGCGGTGGTGTCCGCTTCGCGCGTTATGTATCAATGTTTCTTCTTGTTAAATGATATAGCAGTGCTCCTGTTTTTATTTAAAAAATATTGGAAGTTTTGTCTCTCGTGTGCTACTGTAGAATTCGCTACTGTACGCTGTCGGCAGCAATATTTTACGCGCGAGACTGCGACGAAACGACTGGGAGAGCCCCCACTCCGGCCCAAAAGTAACCCGTACTTAGGCGCGTCATTCGCGGGCCCCAAACTCAACGTAGACTTCTTGAGGCGGAATATGAGCCCATATTCAACTTGCAGCCCAAAATCACATTTGCATAAAGTGGCCAACATACCAGAGGACATATACTACATATAGCCCTATGTATGGGCAGTAGCATCACAATTCACATGGGCCTTGACTTATGCCCTTTCACTCTTCCGTCCTTCAGTTTTTTTTTTTTTTTTTTTGGAATAGCCGTTTACGCCCTTGAACTATCATGCTAGACTCGATTGCATCCTGAACTACAAAAATGTATATTTTCGACGCTGAACTTATTTGGTCCTTCATCTGGTGTGGAGATCCAGTGCCCAGTCAGCAAGAAAGGTGCACCCTGTTCACTTGGCTTATCGACCACGCACCAACAAGATTTCGGCCACCAAAGGCCCAAGTGGCAAGAAGATTTTCTCTCGGAACAAACCAAGATCGCCCATTAGCAACAGGCAACCAACAACAGGCTGGTGATTGAAGTGTTAGAATGATCTCATTGAAAGGATCTTGATGTCGCCTAGAGGGGGGGGGTGAATAGGCGAATCCGCACACTTAAAATAATTCAACCCATTGTCGCATCGAAACCGGTCGTATCGGGTTTCCAAAACCGGCCGACCGGTTTTGCGCGAACGAAACGTACAATAAGTAAAACCCCTCTACGAGTTCTAGCACAAACCAAACTTGGTGTGGGACTTCCACATGGGTTTCCAGGAGTACCAACAAAGTCCCTGCACACAGCACAAGCACACCAAGGTAGATCGAAGCGGAAGCACAAGATATATGCTAGAAAGAGAGATAAACCAACATGCAAGGTATATATGAAGTAAAGGCGCAATTGACACAAGGATTTATCCCGTGGTTCAGCTCGCCACAAAGGCTTGCTTACGTCCACGTTGTTGAGGTATCCACACAAGGATAGACTCGCCACACAAGGCTTGCCCTTTCCCTCGATCTCAAGTCAAGAGAACAATCTCTTGAGATGAGAGGTTTTCCACTAGATTCACAGGGGTAATACAAACTTCTTGGAGCTTCCACAATCTCGGATTGGAGCTTCCAAGCGACCTAAAGCCGTCTAGGAGCAAATACTCCAAGAGTAAAAGATGCTTCAAAGATCTTCAACGAAATCAGCAGGTGCTCAAGTGTGGGATTCTCACTAGGCTCTTCAAAGCTCTCTAAAGCTCTCACACTAGTCACTCTCTTAACCCAACTCAAGGATATGGCACTAGAGGCTTAAATCTCACTTAGAGAGGTTGGGAAGAGCTTTGCTATGGTTCAGGAATGTGTTAGGAGTGAAGAGAACCAGCAGCCCCTCAAAGAGGAGCTCATGGGTATAAATACCCACCTCACTCAAAACTAGCCATTAGTCCGTCGGACAAAACCGGTCGACCGGTTTGCCAAACCGGTCGAGCCGGTTTTCAAACCAACTAGCCATTGGATGGTCAGTGCCCAAACCGGTCAGACCAGTTTCCAAAATCGGTCAGGCCAGTTTTGGCCTAAGAGCTCAACTAAGGTTTTGATCTCACGGGTTAGTCTCTCTAGGTTTCACTTGAGCACTTTTTGATGTTTATTGTCCAACCAATGATTCATCCCTCTTGATAGTACGGCAACCCTAATTAATCCACTTGAGCTTGAACCTCCAAGGTACGCCGATAATCGTTCTTCAATAATTCGAGGGCTTCCAATGACGTGTACCAACTAAGCACATGTTGTAGATGAGCAAACAAATGTATGTGCTTGAGCATGTCCACCTTGAGCTAGCGACCTAGAATTCTTCCATAGAGTAGAGATCAATAACTTTGAATTCTTAAGCCACTTGTTTATCAATCATGACGTTAGATGCAATTTATCACTTCCCTCGGTAGGCTTGGATATGATACTTCGAAATCCTTGATGCTCTTAACTTCACCCTAGCCACTTTGCTTATGGTCGCTATCCATAGCCTCAGCTTAGTTCCTCGTTTTAGCCATCTTGATCTCTTCATCACTTATCCTTGCCATAATTGAGTCAAGCCTTGCACCATAGAGATAAAATCAAACGAGATGCCACTCAATTTGTTTGTCCTTTGATTGATATCAATTATCCTTGCTTTTGCAATCTTTCAAATGTAGGTCCAAAGTAATATAGATAGCCAAATGACCTTAGCTAAAATCCAACTCGAAGTCTTGCAAATCTCTTCTTTGAAACAAGTCAATAATCTTCATGAAGTATAAGAGTGAAAACCATTTGATATTGAACTTGGTAAACTTATTGTCTAGATCATCAAGTTCCATCTTGTAGCAATAGTGAAATCACTTGATGTTTTTCTTAACAAAGCTCACAACATTGGTCATCAATCTCTATCATGTGTCAATGGTGAAATCCCTTGATGCCAAATTCATTTTTAATTTAATTCTCCCATTACAATACCACAAGCTTCTCCTTTCTTCAGAATGTGCTTTGCCCAACATAGAAAAGCCAATCGATTATCATATATCATCATGCCTTTATATTTGCTTTTCTTTAGCTTAGGATCTCTTGTTGTATGCTTTATGTAAAGATCAATGGGAAGAACATCCTTTCTTTATCATGACATTCACTCTTAGTATGCTTATAATCATTACATATACATTGTCATGATCCATTCTTGTCTTTATTGCAATGTGAGCCAAAAGCATGAATTTACTCATAAATATCATTTATCAATAATCATTAACCTCGCTCACATGCTACACAAGAGTGTTAGGGATTTAATCAAGTTGTCACTTAATTCACCAAAACCCACTTAAGGCTTGATTGCACTTACACTCATCGGTGGGCCCAACGGCCCACCGGGCCCCCTTAGTCTCGCGCCACGATCGGGGGCGCCCAACCCTAGATTGGTTGGCGGGCCCCTGTCACACCGCGCTATAAAAAAGGAGGTGGGGGCCCGCGGCTCGAGGTACGAGGTTCGCCGCCGCCCACAACCCTCCCACCTACATTCCCTAGCCGATCTACGGGGACGCGCGGCGATGACGGGAAGCGTCGCCGCCGCCGCCACTTCCCCAACCGTCGTTGCCGTGCGCAGACCGCACTCGCGTCGCCGCCCTCGCGCGGATCTCCTACATGGCTAGCGGTTCCGGCGGCCGCCCGCCGGGAGACTCGTACATCCCCTCTCCCCTCTCTCTCTCGTTGTTCATGCATCACATGTTCGTACATACACGAGAAAAGGTTTTACCCGCTAGATCCGCACCTAGTAGATCCTAATTCTATCAACCGCTAGCCATGTAGGAGATCTGCGCGAGGGCAGCGACGCGAAGTGCAGATCTGCGCACGGGCAGCGACGGTTGGGGAAGTGGCGGCGGCGGCGGCGCTTCCCGTCATCGCCGCGCGTCCCTGTAGATCGGCTAGGGAATGTAGGTGGGAGGGTTGTGGCTGGCGGCGAACCTCGTACCTCGAGCCGCGTGGCCCCCACCTCCTTTTTATAGCGCGGTGTGACGGGGCCCGCCGCCCAATCTAGGGTTGGGCGCCCCCGATCGTGGCGCGAGACTAAGGGGCCCAAGGTGGGTCGTTGGGCCCACCGATGAGATCATTCTAACATGAAGACTTAGTGTCTATAAGATAAAGCATGACACAACTGTTTGTGAGTTCTTCTAAACAATGAGATGGTATGTACGTTGATCGACAGAGAACACGAAGAGAAAATTGTGAACTGAAATCAATAATTGGTGACTGGGCACTGACCTGGCACGCCAACGTGGACTGCCATATCGGATGAAGGATGAAAGTGAGCATACTTGAAAAGTTCAGAGACCACAATTGACGTTTTGGTAGTTGAGGAGCGGGATAGAGTATACGACGATAGTCCAAGAACGTAAATAGTTATTCCACTTTTTTTAATATAGAAATACTGCTCTTCCTTCTGTCCTTACCAATCAAAAATATTTTTCTCCTTTGACTTATCAGCCACTAGTCAGCAATATTTTTCTCTCGGAACAAACCAGCCACCAACCAAAAGTATTTCTCTCTGAAAACAAATTAGCAGCCGCCACCAATCCACCATCGACCAGCGAAAAACAGGCTCAAGTGTTTACGGAATGCCGGTGGTGTTTAATATGCAGATAATTAAGACGAAGCCACCTTATTTCTGGAAGCAACTAAAGTCCCAAACTATCTTCTTAGTTCTTCCGTTACATCACAAGATTTTGCAGATGCGGACGGACTGAAATTAAAACAGGTGGGCTCAGAGATGGCAATGGGTACCCGAAACTCGAGTACCCGACGGGTTTTACTCGATAAAGAGACGGGTATGAAATTATATTTCTACCCGCGGGTACATAAATGGGCAACATCATGTACCCATCGGGTAAGCGAGTGCGGGTGTGGTACATACTACCCATACCCGCATACCCACGGGTAAAATAAACCCGTCTACAATATGTGATAAACGTGTAAAATAATACATTATCAGTTGAAGGATAACTTAATATTGATAACTAACAAAAAATCTTATACTTTGTGAGACTATTAATTAGTTAAGAATTATCATTTATCTTTTTTATCAATTAAATTTGTTGATGTATGCACCTTAGCACATGTTATGTTCTAAAATATATTAGTTTATAACGGGTATGCTATCGGGTATGGGTTACCCGACGGGTAAAAAATCCGCGCGGGTACGGGTATGGCTAAGAACTCAAACCCGCATGTGGGTATGGGTTTTTTAGCGGGTAGGAGTTAGAGTTGACGGGTGCGGGTATGGAACGGCACTACCCGACGGGCCGTTGCCATCTCTAGTGGGCTGGAACTAAACTCTTTACCGAACGGAAGAAAATGTGAACGGTGTTCCCGCTTGCAACCGCCCCTCTCCATTTGACTTCCATGTTTACGGTTCCACAACTCTCCGATTTCCCTTTTTTATACAATATGTGATAAACGTGTAAAATAATACATTATCGGTTGAAGGATAACTTAATATTGATAACTAACAAAAAAAATCTTATACTTTGTGAGACTATTAATTAGTTAAGAATTATCATTTATCTTTTTTATCAATTAAATTTGTTGATGTATGCACCTTAGCACATGTTATGTTCTAAAATATATTAGTTTATAACGGGTATGCTATCGGGTATGGGTTACCCGACGGGTAAAAAAATCCGCGCGGGTACGGGTATGGCTAAGAACTCAAACCCGCATGCGGGTATGGGTTTTTTAGCGGGTAGGAGTTAGAGTTGACGGGTGCGGGTATGGAACGGCACTACCCGACGGGCCGTTGCCATCTCTAGTGGGCTGGAACTAAGCTCTTTACCGAACGGAAGAAAATGTGAACGGTGTTCCTGCTTGCAACCGCCCCTCTCCATTTGACTTTCATGTTTACGGTTCCACAACTCTCCGATTTCCCTTTTTTATATATTTATAATCTAGGGGCACATCTGTCATTTCATTTCCGTGTGTATAGTAGTGGTCAGACTGGAAATGCAATAAACTAGGAAATCTCATGCACCGCAAGACGTAAATGTCGTTGTCGTCGTCGTGTCGTCACCACTTGTGCGTTTGGAACAAAGCAATATAGCGGTCGATATGGGTCCCCTTCCATTCCATAGTCCAGAAATAATATATACCAGAGCGTGAGGAACGTGCTTGGTTATTCTGAGCATCTTGGGTCCCGATTGGCCGTGGTCCAAAGACATCTTTCGTCTAGATCATTATCTAGCAAGCTGGCACGTAGTGACATCTTGTACTGCTCCGAGTTAGCAGCTCAGCCTGTTCATTTGGCTGGTGACTGATGGTTGGTGCTGGTTTGTTCTGAGAGAAAAATCTTGTTGTTACCGATTTGTTACGAGAGAAAATCTTCTTGTTGGTGGTGATGGTAAGCGAACAGGGCAAGTGTGTGCACACAAGGCAGTGTGTGGATGTGTTTGTCCAGTTCCCCTGTGCGAAGAAAAAAGCGGGTCACAAACACAATACCAACCCAGGTCCTTATTGGTACCCGTTTTTTTCCGTTCAGACTGTTCATTTAGCTGGTACCTAGTGCTGGCTGAGAGAAAGATACTGGTGACTGGTTTGTTCTGAGAGAAAAGTACTGTTTGTTGGTGGCTGATAAGCCAGACGAACAGGACTAAAGGAGAAACCCAAAAGCCGCCAAACTAATTTTGAAAGTGTTATTAGTAACTTCGTGCATGGTGCACATGAGATAGTGTTTCAGTACTATTCATGACATCTTGGCAGATCGATGCATGTTTGGCGGCACTAACCCAGGGAACATCAGCTAGCTAGTTAGTCTGAATAATTAGGAGTGCAGCTGGTGCACCTCCAACTCAGCAGTCACCGTGCATGTGCATGCCTACACAGGTCATCCCCCTTTGACAGAACAGGGCAGAAGTACATGTTACTCCATGCATTCTTTTTCGTTTTCCTGCACATTTTGTTTGCCCCTGCGACCGTCCCCATGCTGCCGCCTCCGTATTACACTAGGACCTCTTTTCTCGAATTCCTTGAGAAAAAAGGACCGGCAGGGATGTGTCCAGCTAGACACCACAGTAGGTGCCAGCCCACTGCACTGACCTTTCAGCGGCAATATAGCATTCACCATATGAACCTCGCGCTCGGCCGGGCTGTCCGTCCGTCCCCATTGGTGCCCGGCCTGTGGACGGAGACGGACTGGACGGCGAATCGCTGCACTGTGCCGGTCATCAGGCCGGCCGGCGGCCCTCCCCTGTCCAAGTCATGCGTATAGCCACGCTGCTCCTACGTGGAGTGGACCCTTTTAATAAACTATGGGAGCCATTTGCCGCGAACACATCGGTCCGACGTGGTCCACATGAATAACAAGTTCAAGTATGTACAACGTTTATATCAAATATCAGAAAAATCAAGGAAAAAGATACATGCCGTACTTGTATATATATGGAGCTATGGGTTGTTGTTAATTAGCATTCAGAGAACGGAGCTGTGATTTGCTTCGCGATTTTCAAACCGGCGCGCGTGACGGGCTGATGATGGCGCAATGGTTTACTGCCTTCTTTGTCCTTGCGATGCACAATTGAATATAATTATTCGTCAAATCTTCAACCCTCTTGCTGATTTTTTAAGAGAAAAGTACTGCTAACTGGTTGTTGGTGGCTGATTTGTTTTGAGAGAAAAGTACTGATAAACTAAACTGAGAACATGCGCTTCTTAATTAGCCACCTATAAGGCTATAGTCGATGTAGCACGAGGCCACGAGCCATATACAGTGGCACCCTCAAATCAAAAGTGATTTGCGTTGAGAAATTTTGTGGGTTCAATGGCAGACGCCAAGCCACGCTGCACGCCCTCTCTCCGTTCGTTGCAAGGTCCCAGTCCTACGCCCTTACTCCACGTGATCTAATGAAGATACTAGATCCTTAGCCAAAATTGCTGGAGTAGTAGCTGTTGCATGGAGCTTTCGCCTTTCGGTTGTTCGGTGCCTGCGCCTTCGTTCGTGTCAAATAAAGCAGGTGCGCAGTTCACGCGCCGCTGGGCAAGCCAACGGGGATGCGCACTGTTCAGAAGAGATGCTAGGGGAATTCGCAAAAAAGAAAGAAAAAAGAAAGAAAGAGAGAAAGAAAAAAGAAGAGATGCTAGGGGCGTTAGGCAAGGGAATGTGCCTGCAAAAGATCTCTGGAGCCGCAAGAACAGAACAAACAAAGCGGTCATTTGCTGCACTACACGTCGCGGACAAATTCGACGAGATGTGTGTGTGTGTTAGCTAGCGTCGTTACATCGACACAGTGGGTGAGTGGTGGTGAAAGCGTCGACAATAAACCACGAGCGATGACAAGTGATCGGCAAGCAGATGGGCGCGCGTGCATGATGCGATTGAGATCGACATCGAACATCGGCGCCTCCTCCTCTCTATGACGATCTCCTGTGGCTAGCAGCTACTTGCTCCTAGCGTTTACCGTAAGCAGGAGCTAGATGTTGAGATGTACTACAGTACACTGGCCTCTTCTGAGCAGTTGCACGTACGCCCGCCACTAGATCGTACTAGCTAGGCGGCATAATTTGTATGGTAATAAGCATCCATCCGTGCAATTAAACTGCTGTCTAGGAAAACAAGGAAACAGCGGGGAACATACAGTAATTATTCCCCTCGACGACGCGCGTCGATGGTGAGAGGTATGCACGGATTCGATCGGCCTCGCCGTCGCAGGCGAGAGCAGATGTCCGTCGTCCCTCGCCAGGCACCACTACACAATGCAGCAGGCACCCCACGAGTCGGCATCACGAAGCGAAACCGTATTAATTGTACACGTATACGTCTGAAAGGCGTTGTACGTCGATGTAGAGTACGTCTGAAAGGCACCAATGCGTTCCGGGCTCCACCGCTCCAGACGTCCGGGAGGCGACAAAGCCGCGCGCCTCGCCTCGCGTCGGGATCACGCCGGGCACGCATGAGCAGGCGAGCAGCGCCATGCCGTCCTCGCAGTAACCCGTGGACGTGCTCGCTCGGCTCCAGCCGCCGCCCTGCACACCGTCGATGCAACTAGCGCTCATTGGGAAGGAGAGGATCGGAGAGGACGACTCGTCGTCGTCGAAGACCACGGCACATGCACCACGCGGATGGAGAGCGAAAGCACACGTCGCCTCCCGCGGCCAACCACTGCAGGTTCCGGCCGGCGGTGGTGGAGCACAGGCTGGGCAGAGACAAAGAGAGGGCGTAGCACATAGCCAAGTCGGTGGCTTTGGGCTACCGTGGTGGGGATTCAGGGTGCGTCGATTGTTGTCTCTGCTCTCGCTGTCGTGTCCGGCGCGGTGCGGGCCGGGGGACCTGGCTACTGTCTAGTTACAACAGTACAAGGGAGAAAACGTGCACCGCGCGGTTCCGTCCGTGGGCCGTCCGTGGAACCAGCTGGTGTCGGGGTTCAAGCATGCATGAATCGGACGACGAGGAATTCGCGACCTTTGTCATCGGACAGCCGGCGCGTCCTCCATCCTAGCCATCATCAGCATACCGGCCGAGAACATGCGCATACGTGCACCACACGCATATGTACATACATGACCAAGGCAGGTTGTTGTGTGGCCACCCAGGAAATCAGCACGCAGCTCAGCTGCTGGTCGTTCCATGTTACAACAACAAGCGAAACAAACAAATTAAGGCAGCAGCTGCTGTTGTGTTCAGTTCTCTCTCACCATCTCGCTTTCACTGCAATGTTCGGCTGTTCCAACTCCCAGAGACCAAAGACACGCTGGGTGCTACCCTACGTTCCACGTACTGATTTTTTCCCATCTTTCATCCCTGGTTCCCCACCGGACGTTGAAACCTCCAATCACCAGACAAACCTGCTGTTTTCGTTCTGCACCGTCGTCGACCGTCGTGCAACACGCACCACACGTCAAAACCGGCAGGAGAGCCGATAACATGCGCGCCCCGCGGGGAAAAAAAGAAAACTGTGGGGGTCCACGAAGCGACCTCCCAAAGCAATCTGAAAGACATTGCTGAACCCTAATTGGCGGCAGCAAACACGTTCTGACCAAACCATTTGGCTGCGTCGTCGTCCTGCACGGGAGCCACGGCGGTAGATCTCGCCTAGTTTATTCCGGCCAATCCCAACGTTTTCCTTACCGCCACGCTGCTGTCACGATTAATCGCCCGTTGTTTTTTATATCGTTGGGTGGTTACTTTCATCTTTAATTTCGCATTTCCCTTCGACAACGGGGACGATGAGATCGCGGCAGTTTAACATCAAACCTGGTACTAGAGAGAACCATTATCACCGTCTCTCGTGGATGCAAGTTTTCATTTCTCTAGTTATTGTGTACAGAAATTCATGTACTAGTGCATACATAAAGTAATAATCGGATTCGATTAAAAAAACAAAAGAAAGTAACCAAGATAGTGATCCGCAAATACACAATAAGTGTGCACTTACTTCCCTAATACTCCCTCCATATGTCAAACTCGTTTAATGTAAACCAAATTAAATTTATAGAAAATATATTAACATCTAAAATCATTTGAATGCACAACAAAAAAATATTTCCCGGTGTAGTTTGATGTTATAGATACGAGTTTCTTGTATTTATTATAACTTTGATCAAAGTTTTAAAACTTAAATGACTATAAAGGTAAAATGCATTATGCTTTGGAATGGGATGAGTAGTAACTAGAGTTCGTCCGGGTTCTTCTGCAGTATTTTTCTCTCAAAACAAATTTGTTGTACAAATCAAGATACAACACCTTTTCTTTCAAACAAATCCGTCGTACAAATCAACACAAATAATGGACATGCCGATATTGTTCTTTTAAAGAGCACAAAGTATTTTTCCTTTTTGGTTCAGACTTCAAAAGGCCAGATCACTCAAAATCCACAATTTGAAGTGTTATACATATCCTTTATGCGCATTAAAATACTGTTTAATACTATGGATTTTGTAAAAAAAACCAATGTGTCGGAATTATCCAGACGTGATCCCGCACAAGCAAGCATACTCGTGCACATGAGCGATCAATTATCCAACATTATCTGCTGGCTGCTACTGTATCCTTAACCAAGTAATACAAGCAAGGGGTATTTTATACGGTCAGTTAGCTGTCCGCTACCTACCGTATAGTCTGTATCTACACCAGCAGCAGACACGGAAGAACGAGGAGAAGAAAGGACCGAGTCGCCTTCTCCTTTAAAAGGCCCTCTGAAAAATCTCCCTGTCTCCTCCCAGCGCGCCCCCGTGCCATTACAAGAAAAGATCGTGGCAGGAAGCAATCCAATTTTTCAATTAGAGATCGAGAACTTTAGCATCCTGAGTTCTCGAATTGAGGGCAACCTGCTGGGATTCGGAGCATTTGGGGGGTCGGTTTTGCGCGGTTTGAGGCGGACACCGGGCACAACTGGTGAGCTCTTGATCGAATCGGTGGTGCTTCGGGTTCCTTCCGAGAACCATTCTGCTCCATGTGAGCTTCTTGCCTTGCGCAGCCGCGTTCACCTGCAGAGAAGGCGAATTGGCGATTTCTTTGCTACAATTGTTCGGTTCTTATCTTGAAGGGCTGTGCAAATCTGAGGTTTCTTCTCCAATCGGGAAGGTGTGGTAGCCAAATTCGCAAGGAAGGCTGCAGCTATCCGCGCGAGAGGCTCCCTCGCACGGATTGGGGCTGGCGCTGTCCCGGCGTCGGAGTGCTCGGGGGCTCCTGGAAGCTTCGATCGTGTGTGCCTCAGATTGATCCTGAAGAACTCGGCCTTCACCTCCCCAATTCAATCCTTCTCCTAGGCGGCGATTTGGTTGTAGATGGGGGCGGGGTCGAGCATCCTGGGCGCGGATGGGGAGTGGGGGGAGACGTCCCTCGGCGATATGCCCGAGAGCTGCGTGGCGGCGGTGCTGCTCTACCTCGACCCGCCGGAGATCTGCCAGGTCGCCCGCCTCAACCGCGCCTTCCGCGGCGCGGCCTCCGCGGACTGCGTCTGGGCCGTTAAGCTCCCCGCCAACTACCGCTACCTTGCGGCCCTAGCCGCGGCCGCCGATGACGAGGTCCGCGGCGATGGAGATGGCAATGGCAAGCGTTTCTCTCTAGCGGCGACGAAGAAGGAGATTTACGCGCGTCTATGCCGACCCACCCTCTTTGATGCTGCCAGAAAGGTGATTCATTTGATATTTTGTTTTTCTTTGGAGGTTACCTGTTTGTTAGGACTGATCTGCTATCCTGCCAAATTCATATGAGCGACTGTCGGTTCTGTTCTTGGCCTTCTGTTTGCTTAAATTGTTTGTTTTCCCTATAATACATTCATGCTGTCGATTGTAGGAATTCTGGATTCTGAAGAACAAGGGAGGTCTTTGCGTCAGTATATCATCAAAGGCGATGACTATTACTGGTATCGACGATCGGAGGTACTGGAGCCTCCTTGCCACAGAGGAATCGAGGTGGGTTATTTCCCCCCTTCAAGTTTTTTTAATTTGCATACCTTCTCTTAGCTAATGAATCCCATTAGAATTAGCATGGCTGCAACACTTACAAGTCTCAATTTTTGGTTCGTGAGGTGAAACTTTTGGGTCCTCTTTCAAGGTACACTAGTTACAAAAAATAATTACACGAATGGACCGGAAATTGCGAGACCAATCCATTAAGTCTAATTAATCCGCCATTAGAGATTGGTTATTGTAGCACGACATTATCTAATTATGGCATAATTAAGCTCGTTAGATTCGTCTTGAAAATTAAGGTAGGGGTTGTGGAATGAGTTTTGTCATTAATCTACATTTAATACTCCTAATTAGTGTCCGGAGATTGATGTGATGGGTAGTTGGTGAAATTTGGGAGAACTAAATAGGGCCTACAGCACTACTGATAAAAAAACTGTCGTACCCCTTGATTTTTTTCATTTTAAGTTCCATTGTGCACAGATTGTGACATTGACTAGAAAATCAGATTGTGACATTAGCTACAAAATGCTCACAGACATTAGTTTTCAACCTAATAGTGATATTGCTATTATTTAATCTTTTGTCTGATTTTGAAACATAACTCCTTATGGGAGGAGGGGTATAGGAAGCTGACAACAAAGATCCTTGTCCATGGCCTTGGGAGAATATGTTCCGCAGTATTTGTCCATTGTTGATATCAAGAGTGTAGTTAATTCTGTATTTTCGCTCTCTATTTGAAAGAAGAAAGGTTATTGTATCATGTTATTTGTTAGGGGCACTGATGGTTATTTCACTTTGATTTTTTCTTTGAACCTTTACTTCCTTAATTAATGCACATGGTGGCATAGTGAAACGGAGAGATTCAATTCTGGACCCCCCTGCATATTCATTAGGCCAGGCCAACCAGAGAAAGTGCGGAGCTAAAGCTTATGTTTACCAGAAGTTGCAAATTTTGTTTGCTAACTGATTGTGCTTGTTGTTCTTGGGATGGGTTAATTATGAGTAGCTTTTCTAGTTTTTCAATGTTGCAAAATTTTTAATTGGTCAAAGTCTTTCATCAGGCAGTAACTAGTGAAAAATGAATATAGTTTTCTTTGACCTAAATTCAAAGTTTCTAAAAACCATGACTTCTCTTAAAGTCTACGTAATTCGATAGTTCATTTGACCAATTTGAGTTTGTATTATTGTCATGCAATTATTCTATATTCAACAATAACAACACCAAAAGCCTAAAGTGTTTTTGCAGAATGAGCAGTCGTTTGCACCAACTGATTAACACGTGTTTGGATCTGTGCGATTTCCATTTTATAGAGCATAGATTTAGCCTTTGGGTTACTTCAAATAATATAATGAAACTATTCATGATCTTTAACTCAGGATGTGTCAGATCAAATAATTTCAGTGGAATAAAAAGCTGTTTTTGTTTTCCTCTTTAAAATCTGACAACTCTTATAACTGCTCATCCTTCCATTGGTTTCTTCTTCCCACTAAATCTTACTACCTGACCCTACCACTAATATAATTTCTTGTTGAGTCATTGAGTGTGCCTGTGTTGTAGAGGATTACCAAATACTCCAGCAGAAGATACTTTGTTGTTTCTTGCATGTAGGAATTCACATGGCTTTAGCAATGAGAGGTTTGCAGTTGGAGAACCTTTCATCCATGTGATGTTGCATACAACATGCAAGTTCTTTTGTCTGATCATTTTTTGTACAAAATTTGCCTGTCCTTTGCAGATTCGTGTACTGCATTTTGATGAGTTGTTTCCTTATGGTACTGCAGATTCCATAGTGTCGCCTATCTTCAGCAAATTTGGTGGCTTGAGGTGGATGGGGAGCTTGAGTTCTGCTTTCCTACTGGCTCCTACAGTGTCTTTTTCCATCTCCACTTGGGTCGGCCCTATAGGCGCATGGGTCGTCGCCTTTGTGCAACCGAGCACGTGCACGGGTGGGATGTCACGCCCACACGGTTCCAGCTCTCAACCTCTGATGAGCAACAAGCGGCATCTGAGTATTATCTGCATCTACATGAACAAGGAGGCTGGAAGCTTTACCATGTTGGTGATTTTATCGTATCAAGCCCTGATGAGCCCATGAAACTCAAGTTCTCAATGATGCAGATTGATTGCACCCACACAAAAGGTGGCTTGTGCGTTGATTCTGTGTTCATATACCCTAAAGGGTACAAGCCTGAGAGGGCGAACATAGTCTGCATGTAGTTCAGCGGAATTGGCCTCATACCTCTTGCGATGAAACAAGAGGCAATTCAAATGTGAATGGCTAGACTTTTACCTGGCCATTCTTACATGAAAGCCCATTGTACATCCTTTTTTTTGCCCCTTCATTCTGAGAGTTTTACATGAATGTAAGGTCTTTCCTGTATTCTTTGTAGTGTTATAGTTAAACAGGTGGAGAGTAGGGGAGTTTAGAAACGTGTGAAACGAAGCGGAAATCGAGTCATTGAGTGCACAGTATTAGTTCAAAGAGGTTGATGTGCCATCTGCATCTCTAATTTTCATCAGAACAATGATGTCTTCATCAAATGCCAAAAATGGGCCTTTTTTTTGGCAGACACAGCTTGTGCCCGGCTTCTGCTCCGTTTCTTCTGTTCAAACAAATGATGTGTTTTGTGTTCGATATGTTACAAGACAATTCGTGCAGCGTATACGTAGGATTTTGAATACATAATTCGCCTTTCGGCCTTTAAGAATTCGTATCCCCCCGGCCACACATTTGGGTGTCGTAAAACTTGCATGTTTTTTTTTAGGGAACTGGGATTCTGGGCCTCATGTGGCGGGTCTCAAAAACCTTGCTTATCGTGGTATGTTCTTCGTTACGAACAGGAGAGAGAGGTCGGCCAGCCTTTGATTAATTATGGGCTAGCCAAGACGGCCCAAGACACGTGTCTTTCTGTTTGTTTGGACCCTCTTAAAAAAATTTCTTTTGCTTTCCCTAAAAAAGGCGTTTTGTAACAATGTAGAGGCTTGGAGAGAGAAACATTGGATCATAACAGTATGGCATGCATGCGCGCTGTAACAATTCAACATGTGGTCTTGTTCAGATTGTCCCCGATGGAAAAATAAAGCTGCTGGGAACAACTGGACTAGTACAGGAGCACTCCGTCTTAAATTAGTGGCCGTTTTGATTTTTTTTAGAGTATAGCCAAGTAAGGAGCTTAACCAAAGTCAGAGGCAATCAGAATCGTAAGCTGACGGCTATAAGCAGTAATGTTAACATGCTGCTTATCTGTGACCAAAAGTCACCTCATCTCACCTCACGGCTCAAGTGTCACGCCACGTACACGATGACCACGCATCCAGTGATACAAATGTTGGTTGCCCCCAGCGGCAACCTCGCGCATAAAATAAAATAGTACCTCCAGAATGGCCTGTCCAGAAAGTGAAGGCAAGAGGTTTAGCAGTTTGAGATTCGGCAGCGTGGGCGTCAGCAACCGAGCCTGCCGGTGCCGGAGACGGCAGGGCAAGACAAGCGGCAGTGCGGCACCTTCAGCAATTTTTCCGTTCCTGATCCGAGCGGAGCGAGAGGGAGGGAGCTGGTCCCGGGTCCGGCGAAAACCCGGCCCTTTGCGCGCTGTCCGCCGCGCCGATCGTCGTACGCTGGGACTGTACCAGCGCACGGCACTTGGCGCGCTGCCTTGGTCCCATGACCACAGTGAAAACTTTAACACCGTGCGCCTCGAGTCGAGCGAGGCCCCGCCTCCAGACTTGTTGGACCGCGCCGTGGCGGGGGAGTCGTGCTCGTGCAGCTCTCCACCGGCCCTCGGCGTGCTGCGCGCGCGGCGGGGTTAATTGAGGCGGGGGGCGCGCCACGAGCCCACGACCCGCGAGTGAAGCTGCAGCTGCTGCGCAGGTAGGCCGGGCGCTCATCAATCGCTCTGCCGCCGGATCCGATCGCGGCCTCCCGACCCCGCGAGGAGATGACTTTCCTGAATCTGACCGTGTCTTCCTCCTCTCCACTGCTTCCCTGTCTGTGCAGCCACCACTGGCCTCCGCACCGCACGGCGGATTCTCGCGGCGCGAGGTTGGCTGGAGCAGCTAAAAACATCGGTCGGTGAGCCTCTGCTCTGTGTCACGTCTGAGGACACCGTTCGGAGGATGCAACGGTGGCGATGGCGACAGCGACGGACGACCTCCCGTCGATGTTCCCGATGATTTGTGTGTTGCCTCCTGCTTCATTCCCTCACGTTTCATCGTTCTGGATCAGAGGGGGGCAAACCGCAAAAAGTTTGGCAGATAAACGAGCACCACGTGACCCTGTCAGCATCATACTCGACGGATAAGCTCGCTTGCGTGCGAGGATCGACGACTACTCAGGCGTGTTAGGATTTAGGAATACAGTTATATGCTTCAATCATCAGTTACTTTTACCGTTTCATTTTGCAATATAAATAATCGTCACTTGATGCAAATTCAGTCCGCATGGCAAGTATACACATGTAGGCCCTGTTTGGCAGGGCTCCGGCTCCGGCTTCACCGGTGGCTCCAGCTGGAGCCCTGCCAAACGAGTATTTTTGCACCGGCTCCGGTGTGAAGCAGGCAAAGGAGCCGGGCCGCGGCTCTCAAAGGATAGGAGGAGCCAGGAAAAGGAGGCTCCCAGCGGCTCCACGGTTCCACGTCCGCGACTGCCCCTAAAGTTCACCGAAATTACCATGATTTTGCCACCCTACCCACCACCCGTGACCACTCACCCCGGCCCAAAAAAAAAGAAACCGGATCCCCCCCCCCCCTTCCCCACGAAACGCTCGCTCTCCCGCACGCAACAGGCGACGCGCCGCCATGAATCCCCCTCCCGGCGGCGGCGCGCGCGCGGGGAGGGCACCCCGGACACCGAATCGACGGATCCACTCCTTCCAATGTCGATCCGAGGCTTCAACGGGGGTGGAGAGTCCCCGTACGGGCGGACGAGAGGAGCCGCGGCGGCGGCCATGGTGGAGGAGGCGTGGCGACCGGCCATGGTGGAGAAGCTGCGGCGGCCGGCCAACCCGCGGCGCACCTCTGCGAGCCCTTCCGGGGAGGGGCGCGGGCGCCGCGTGGCCCGGGCTCCCCGGCGGCCGCCGCAAGTGCCTCCCCAAGTGCGGGGGGCCGGCCGGTTGGTGGAGGGGCGGCCATGGCGGGTGGCTTGCGGGAGTGGTGGAACGACCAAGGGGCCACTACACTCGGGCCGAGTGGCTTGCTAGCGTACTTACTGGCCGCGACGCGCGCGGCATCGGCATCCGTTGGGAACCATGCAACGGCCGAAGATGCAAGGGTGGAAGAACCAGGCCTTGCTCGCCGACGAGGGGGACACAGTGGCCGCGCACCTAGGCCGCGGGCGCCGGTTCGTGCTGCCAGTGCAAGCGTCCATGTCGACCTGACCGAACCAGTGTAAGAATAATTCCCTTCCTACCAATTTTCTACATAATATTGCAATTATGTGTGATGCATTAGAATCTGAATGTGGAATCCACAGTATACTTAAGTTCAAAATCAAATGGGAACAATGTTAGATGATGTAGAATATTGCAGTGTATACTTAAGTTCACATCTGGTACCACTGTTGTAATGACAGTAGGTTGATTTCATGACAGTAGTGCAAAATATGTGAGATGTTTGAACTGTGTAGCTTGTCATACATGTTTCGCATCAGTATATATTTTGTGTACCCGCACAATCCTTCATGCAGTCTGGATACATGTTCCCTCAGTTTTAAATTTGAATGAGTGATGATTTGAACTTATGGGATTGATGTTGCTGGTAACAGAGAAGCTGATTGGTGTGATGAGAACACTAGAATAGTGTGTGAGCTTTTTGCGGACGAAGTGCAAAAAGGAAATCGTGACTCCACTCATTTGAATAAGACCGGGTACTCAAATATAATAACAAGGTTCAGGGACAGGACTGGGCTTCTGTATACTAGAAAACAGTTCAAGAATAAATGGGATAAGATGAAACATGATTATGGTATTTGGAAGCATCTCACTAAGGAGACAGGTTTAGGATGGAGTGAATCAGGGAAAGATATTGTCATGACAGATGCTTGGTGGAAGGAAACAGCTAAGGTATGTGACTGAAAATTAGTTGTTTTTCAATTTTCTTGCATTGTTATGGGACTGAAAAATTATTTGTTGCATTGTAGAAAATAAAGGGTTGTACCAGATTCAAGAACAGAGGCATCCAAAATGAGGAACAATTGGAAATTATGTTTGAAGACATTCGTAACACTGGTGATGACCATTGGCGTGCCTCTAGTGGTTTACCACCTTCCCAAGCAAGCCCGCCACAATCTCCCATTCTTGTTCGTGATGAAGATGAAGCCTTGCATGAAGATAGTGAGGCGGAGGAGGTGACACCTACAAGTGGGAGGGGGAAGAGAGGCAAAGGGGCCGATAGCAACAAAGGAAAGAAACCGAAGACAAATGCGAGGTCATTGGTTTCATGAACGGATGGGCAAGATTGTGGAGATGAACGAGAGAACAAGCGCTTCTTGTGAGTCAATTGCAATGAGGGAGGACAAATCTGGTTGCTCCATAAAGGATGTAATGGCTTTGGTGAAGGAATGTGGTCTTGTTCCATCGACAAATGAGCATTTCATAGCATCAATTGTTTTTACCAAAAGATCCGAAAGAGAGATGTTTATGACTATGGAAACTCCTGAGGAGAGATTTGATTGGTTGACAAAGAAACATGAGTGGATGACAAGAAATGATGTGCCTAAGTAGACAATCATGTATCCTTCCAATTAGTACTTTTTTTCCTAAGTAGACTATTTTCATGGCTTGTAATAATTTCACTCTGTGTGGTTTCATAAACAGTATACTGTAGGGTTGTTGTAATGGTACCCTTTTATTTAATGAGTGTTGTTTATCTCTTGTACAGATCTGACTCTTCTTCTCAAAACACTGATAGTGGTTCTGATGATGATTGGGCTATGAAAAGTGTGGCATTGATGAGGGTCGCTCGGTACTAATTTATTTGCTACTCGCTCTTGTTGCTTCTAAATATTTCATGACATATCATGATAAAAAGGATGCCCGAACTCCACAACAAGAGTGGTTTTAGTTGGACTTTGGAAAGACTTGATGATGGGCGAAGCTATAAAATGTTCAGGATGGAAGCACAACTATTTTATCAGCTGCATGATTTGCTTGTGAGTAAATATGGTTTGCGGTCATCTTTGCATATCAATTCCATTGAATCACTTGTTATGTTTCTTGCTTCATGTGGGCATGGTATGTCCTTTGGTGCACTACATGGTGTTTTTAGCCATTCTGGGGAAACCATTAGTAGAAAATTTGAGGAGGTTTTGTTTTGTGTGGTGGCTATGTGTGACGACTATATAAGGCCAATTGATCCTAATTTCCGTAATACACATCGAAGGATTACTAATGATCGTAGGATGATGCCTCATTTTAAAGATTGCATTGGAGCACTTGATGGTAGTCACATTTTGGCAACACCACCTTCACAAGACCTTGTTAGATACATTGGCCGAAGTGGGAAAGCAACACAAAATGTTCTTGCTATTGTTGATTTTGACTTGCGGTTCACATATGCATCAATTGGACAACCTGGATCTATGCATGACACTAATGTGTTGTTTCATGCACTAAGGCATGATCATGATACGTTCCCGCACCCCCCTGCAGGTACCTTTCTACATTCTTGGTTTGGCTCGCAAGTATTTACATGAAAATATTGTGCATATACCTCATATAGTTTTGCATGTGATTTTAGGAAAATATTATACTGTTGATGCTGGATATCCAAATAGGTCGGGATACTTGGCACCATTCAAGGGTACAAGGTATCATATTCAGATTGGAGGAGGGGGTTCCGCTCCAAGTGGTGAGCTTGAGCACTTTAACTATTTGCATTCAAGTATACGCAATGCCGTAGAGCGTGCTTTTGGTGTGTGGAAAATGAAGTGGAGAATACTTCTCAAAATGCCGAGTTTCCCATTGGATAAGCAAAAGATGATTGTTGCTGCAACTATGTGCCTTCATAACTTCATTCGTGAGAACACCACACAAGATATAGATTTTGCTAAATGTGACCGGGATCCTGATTATGTGCCCACTATACCAGCAAGATATAGAAGATATATTCATGCAGGAGATACATCAACTCCAGAATCAGATGATCGGAGCATGGATATATTTCGTGAGAACCTAGCACGGGCAATCTTTCTTTCTAGATCATCTTAGCATGTATCCATGATTGTATGGTTTATGTGAGGATTGGACTCCTTTAAAATTACTCTATTTAGTAATATAAGAAGACAATTATTATTACCTAAAATATATTTCTATTTATTTATTTATTTATTTATTTATTTAAATATCTATTTATTTATTTTCACGTATTGCCGCACATCTCATCAGTTAAGTAGCTAAGGGCATATTGGTCATTGACCATTCCAATCCATTCATTGAAATCAGGGTGGAGCCGTTTTGCCAAACGTTTTCCAAAACGGCTCCAGCTCCATCAGAGAAGCCGCTCCATCAGAGGAGCCGGAGCCGAAGCCGTTTTTGGAGGAGCCGGAGCCCTGCCAAACAGGGCCGTAATGTGAATCTTAGCTTTGTATTATATAAAAAAATGCATAAAACTGGACTGCATGTTGGTCAAAACTGCGAAGTTTGATATTCTTAATATATTTTGGAATTGAGAGAGAGCGTAATTAAAATATACTTGGAGTCTAGGAAAGTAGATACAGCATAATAATAGATCATCGACGTAGCTTGCGATCCTAGCACGAGTCAACTTGAGATCATATTTACCCTTCGGGGACCAAGCTGTATTTTTTTAAGACATGCACGGTCTTTTTTCATTAAAAGATAAGCATCACAACAATGCAACTTTAGAAAAAAAACCCCTAAAGTGTAATAACAACCATGGACAAAGAAAAAACATAACAACAAAAAAAAAAGAAAATCACCCAAAAACTAAGCCGCTGGGGTAAGACCGCCCTCACGATTTTCATTAAGAGGAGAAAACCAACTCCCGACTTAGAAAACTCTCAAACCCCAACTTCACCGGAGAGAGGGGACTTTTTTGAGGGAATGAATCCCCGCTGAATTAAACCCGCATCGAAAGGTATTCGAATGCAGGTTGCTACCACGCACAGCCGCTGTGCCAGCCAACCGAGCCGCTGGTAAAAAAAAAGAAAATCACATCACCACCACTACACAAAACACGATCAAAGACGACTGAAACCAAGTTTCATTTGAGTTGGTAACAAAACTACCGCAACTATAAACTACAATTTTACGGAAAATTATTGTAATTTATTGGAGTTTTTTTACCATATGCGCCCTGTTCGTTTGGTGGTCGCCGTCTTTGATTTGTTACGGGAGATAAATGCTTCTTTATTTTAGTTCTTTGGTGGTGTTGGTTTGTTACGAGAGAAAAGTAGTCTTGTTTGGTGGTGATAAGCCAAACAAACAAGGCCGTGGTTATTTGAAAGAATTTATTCCATAAAAATGCTTAAGGAATATTCTTTTATGTGCCAAAGCGTCAAAGAATAAGTTCAACTACACCTATTTGCATATGCCACGAGTTTCCTTCACTTTCACACCTGCAGGAGCTCAACGGGCATAAGAAAAGATGAAGTATTCTGGGGAGTATGCGGACTTGTAACTATTGATAGGGACAAGATTGCCGGCATCATGTCGACGCCCCCAGGATGGACCATGCTTTTAAGCCGAGGATCAATCAAGGGCAAACACGGAGTGATTTACCCTCTCTTGCAGAATTTGGTTAACCGAAAACGGAAGGGGCTTTTCTACAAAGCTGCCCGCAACATGTCTGCCGATGCCGCGCCCACATCATATACACACGCCGTTCAGAGCTCGCAGCGGTCCAAATCGCCCTCCGTATTCTATCGCCCGCACCGCATCTGGCCGCCTCGGCACCCGGCGGCGGCGACGATGGGGCTGGAGATGGAGGCGATGGCGGCGTCGATTGGCGTGTCGGTGCCCGTGCTCCGCTTCCTGCTCTGCTTCGCGGCCACCATCCCGACGGGCCTCCTGTGGCGCGCGGTGCCCGGCGCCACGGGGCGGCACCTCTACGCGGGGCTCACGGGCGCCGCGCTCTCCTACCTCTCCTTCGGGGCCACGTCCAACCTCCTCTTCGTCGTGCCCATGGCGCTCGGCTACCTCGCCATGCTCCTCTTCCGCCGCCACGCCGGGCTCATCACCTTCCTCGGCGCCTTCGGCTTCCTCATCGCATGGTGAAACTCTCCCTTCCTCAGTTCATCCCTCTGTCTCCACTCTCCTGCGGGTTGATATCATTGCTTAGTTTACGGTGATTGGGCGCGGGGATCCGTACTTATATGTTCAATTTTGAGTAGAACAGAGCAGGGAAATTACGCCGACTGTAGTTTATTCGGATGTGAACTTGATTATAAATTGCCGACGAAGGATGGTGTGTGGTGCCGCCAGCATTGGGTTTTTTTCGTACTCGAGTTGATTGAGCGTTTTTTACCTTTCCTTTTGAGTCTTGTGGTCCTGCGTCAAGTAAGATTTTGAAGGGGGCGAACTGTAGCCTTGCATTAACTATGTATCAATTTGCCTCTAGATCCCCGCAAACTTTTCAACAGGGGAACTCTTATTGTTTGAAATGAATACGTTCGAATAGTGTACCATTTTTTCTCTTAAGGTCTAGATAACTGCAAATTGTGGCAGCAGCTTACACTAGAAGTTCATAACCGCTGCATGCATTGCATGTTTCTATTTAACCATATTCTCGTAGCAGCTAAACCCTCAGCTAAGATTTGTCAACGTCTTACAATAGATTAACTGCTGCGTGGATTGCATCTTCTGATTCAACTGTTTTTTCATAGCATCTAAACCCGGTGTTTAGATTTGACCAGTAACCCATCATATGCGGGTTTTGTTTCAGACACAAAGGCAAACCAGAAACTAGGTCCTCTGCTGTAGAGATGTAGAGTCCTATGCATCCCTGCTAGTAACGTATTCATTTAAGAGCAAGATGACTGTTCCGTGGGCTTTGAGTTGAGATTAGCATACCCCCAGTGGGCCTCTGGTTTTTGTTGCCATTTATGTGTGGTTTACACTCTTTAATCCAAACAATTGTGTTTTGAGGTCTCACTTCTATAGTTTCCTTTGCAGCAAGTCTTAGCATTAGTTTGTTATTTTGGATTGCATCAATTTAATCAATCAGTTATCGTAGGTTGTGCCGTGGACATTGTTAGTTTATGTATATGCCTCAATATCCACCAGTTTACTCAGCGGAACATTTGCATGCATAATAGAAGTAACGCGGGAACTTTTCATCTGCACTGCCTGTTTTTTACTATTGTTTCTACCCCTATTAGTCACCAGCTCAACTGTTTTGTTCTGTGTGTGCGGCCAATTTCGTTTTATATGGTAAGTATAAATTGTACTCCCTCCATATCGATTTACTTGTCGCAGCTAGTACAAATGGAAAAGACCGAAATACTTGTCGCCGTAGTATGCAGGAGAGGTCTTTTTTTTTTTGCCCCTGGTTCAGGGTCTGGATCCCCTTAATCCCTTCTGATGCGTCCCGTGCTCTTCCATGGCCTCCGCCGCCACCATTCATGCCTCTCGCTATTTGTGCGTTGCCTATTCCTGCATCCTGTAGTCCTGCGGCGTGCTGTATAGAGGCCATAGCCACAGCCACTCCCTCCAATCTCCCTATCACGAGCGCCGCCGCCTCAAGCTCCTGCAGGGTAGGAGCATCCACGGGGAGGGTGTGTGGCATCCAGATGCTGGGCCATGGTGATGTCGCCTGTGGGGTCGAATCTTCGGCGGCGAGTGGCTAGAAGGGGGGGGGGGCGCACGGCTGCATGGGCTCATGGCAAATCCTCCCCCAGCCAATCACGCAGAGTTGCCATTGCTCCTGTCGCTTTAAAGAGAACAATGAACAGCCTGGAGAGATAAGTATTTGGATGAAGGGTAAAAGGGTAATAACACTGTTTCCTTAATTTTTGCAAAGATGTCGGAAACGACATGCATTCCGATATGGAGGGAGTATTTCTGAAATTATATTTATAATTCACCATGAGGACTTGCATGAACGGGTACAGCTCAATGGAAGCAAATACTTTAGTAGCATCTTCAGATGCTGGGTTCGACTCCCTGTGGGAGCGAATTTCAGGACTGGTTAAAAAATGCCCTTGTCATGCCTCCCCATAGAATAGGGTGCCGGCGGGTAACGATGCAAGCCTACCAAGGGGTACTGACAGTGGTCGCCAGCCCACGTATTATGGTGCGGCCCTATGGGGTAAGGTCAGGGTTTGGGGGTTTTCTTGGTTGGTTTGGCTAGGTTTCCTTCCGAAGTCAAAGTTGTGGCCTGTGGAAACAGTCTTTCCCTCACCGTTCAAGTCAAGGAGGAGTTGAGTTAATATGAACTTTGTTTGGCTAAACCCAAGAGAACAGAAAAAAACACAAATACTCCCTCCGTATCAAAATACTTGTCACCGTTGACTTTTTCTTCCAACTTTGACCATTCGTCTTATTCAAAAATTATCGCAAATGTGTAAAAGGATAAGTGAAGCTTAAAATACATACAATAATAAAGCATATAGCAAGCAAAGTAAATGATACTACATAATTTTTTGAACAAGACGAATGATCAAAGTTGTAAAAAAAAGTCAATAGCAACAAATATTTCGATACGGAGGGAGTAGTTAAGCTACATGTTAGATTTCCCCTTTTATTTGGATGGTTCGCTTTTGTAGTGGCTATTTGTGTGTAAAAGCTAGATATATTGTGCATATACAAGGAACCTTGTGAGATGATGTTGTTCTTACTTAGTGTTGTGAGATGGCATTACTCATGGTAGGCACTAGGCACAACAAAATGCAACATTGCGAGATGGCAGTACACGTGGAGCATGCTGTATTGGCGAGAAAGAATGGGTAGACTATACCTACTCTATCCATTTGGGGTCTGCTTCATCGCGCTTTTCTTTTTTACCTGAATAATCCAAAGCTGCCCCAACTTTTCTGTGATGTTTATTAGGATCAGGTGCATGAATTCAATATTTCAATTTTTTTCATAGTCAAACAATCCAGGAATGATCCTGTTGTTGTTTTATCTATCTAATGAATTTTGCAACCTGATCACATGTAGTTATACTGTAGATCCGTAGGGGTCTTCACTGCAGTATACCACCCACATCCAGTGAAGTCTGAGCTTGTTGGCACAGATGAATCGTAGTTTCATTCTCATCGATTGTCGCTCTCTTCTTCTCTACCCTCTTGAAAATTGTGCTATTCCAACAGATTTGATTGACTTGGATAATCAATTTGATATTTAGCTAATTTTTTCGAACCAAGGGCTTTCCCCCATTTCCATTACTAGAACGGAAATACCGGACAGTTGTTACAGAGGTAGTAGTCTGAAGAAAGCAAAAGAGTCCCCATATCATCTAACCCGCCTAACCTAACTCAAGCTAGGAAGGTTAGCCCCAACAGAGTCTCCAGGTATCCCAGGGGCAGGGGAAAGGGGGGGAAGGGGAGTGGGAAAAGATTACATCACAAAGTTTGACGGACACTGTTTCACAATTTATGAAAGACTACAAAAGTTCCTTCGCGCTCCTACTCCTGCCCGGCCAAAAGACATTTATTTAGGCTAATACTTGGTTAGAAGTGTTAAACAGGACTTAGGATAGTGAATCAAAACAAAACAGCTGGCATGCTATTTTCAGGAAAGTCATTTGTAGCCGAACTTTAATGGTATTGAAGGCTTCAACATATATAATAAGTAGCAATGCAGATGCTGTGCCTAATATTGGGCCTACTTTTGCAATAAGTTTCAGTTGTCCTACTACGGTCCAAAAAAAGGTGAGACAATTTGGCAGGTCCTCATACCTCGTGTAATTGCTCAACACCTTGGATGGCATAACAAGTATCAAACTAAGGTGCCGTCTATCAATTATCTGTAACTGATATTGAGGACCTTAGATATGCCAATACAACATCTATGATGCTTTCCATAAAATGCTATAATTGTCGTCCTGGCGACCTCTGTCCTGACTTAGTAATAAACTTATCCGAGTATCTGTCTTGAGAGTATGGTCTGAATAATTAGGACAATTTCTTCTTATTGTGTTATATGCAAAGTTGCTTTGACATGTGTGTTTACTAGCATTGGTGTAGCATACAGTAATATTATACGTTGACAATAGCTCTTATCTGTTTCTCATATTGTGTTTGCTACTGTCCCTTAAATCCTTGTCCCATATGCAAAGTTTTGAAAAGTGAGGTGAATCAGTCAGCTGTGGTTGGAGTTAGGAATGTGTTACCACTATGGGTTCAAAAGGGGCTTCTTGTATGGGTGCATTTGGTTTTAAGCTTAGATCTTTCAAAGTAAAATCTTGGCCATGATATAAAATGTTGTGCACTTGATTCTAAGTATGTTTGCAAAAAACAAGAATAATTTTTATGTTCAGTAGCATATTACATGATAACTAACACATTCAAAATCCCTAATGTATTTTGTTCTTATTACTAGTCATGTGTACTACATGAGTGGAGATGCTTGGAAGGAGGGAGGCATTGATGCAACTGGTATGTCTATTGCTGTTTGTACTTAAGTGTTTGCTGTGAGCACTGCTCGTGCATATATGAAATACTTGCAAACAAAAAAATAACTCAAGGGTTTCAGACCCTCGATGGTTATATCATGGGTTTCAGTTCATTTCTTTGTACTGTGCTGCTAATAGTTAACAGTGTAGCGTCAGGGTTTTGTTATCATCAGATAGTAAAAAAGTGCTTTCATTTTTATAAGAGGCAAGGAATAATTCATACTTGATGTTTAGTTGAAGTATAACCAAAGTGCTACCATTAGACTCCACACAGAGCTAGCTCCATCTGGAGTTTTGGAGTGGAGCTGCTCCAGGCAGAGTTGGAGCCATGCCAAACACCCTAAATAGCGGCAGTGATATGTAATAACATAACTGAATGGAAGCAAGTACATGCTCCTTTGTTTTTAGGCCATTTGCCAATTGTTCTTTAAGTTTGTATCTACAAACTTTAGATTGTTCTACATCTGTCTCTGGACCCTGTTAGTCCTTCCATAACTTGATTTATCTGTGTGATTCAGGTGCTTTAATGGTTTTGACGCTGAAAGTCATTTCCTGCGCAATAAACTACAGTGATGGCATATTGAAGGAAGAGGGTTTGCGTGACGCTCAGAAAAAGTACCGATTGACTAAGCTTCCTTCTCTAATTGAATATTTTGGTTACTGCCTCTGCTGTGGGAGCCACTTTGCTGGACCGGTGTACGAGATGAAAGATTATCTTGATTGGACTGAAAGGAAAGGAGTAAGTGGCTTCCATCAACTTTTGTGTGTGTTATGCTATCTTTTGCCTCATCCTCATATTCATTATCTTTTGCAGATATGGGCTAGCGCAACTCCTTCACCCCTGTTACCTACTTTGCGTGCTCTAGTTCAGGCTGGTATATGCATGGGGTTATATTTGTACCTGTCACCTAAATTTCCACTCTCACGGTTTAGTGAGCCCCTTTATTATGAATGGGGTTTCTGGCACCGGCTCTTCTATCAGTACATGTCAGGCTTTACTGCTCGTTGGAAATATTACTTTATATGGTCAATTTCAGAAGCTGCAATTATTATATCTGGTCTGGGCTTTACTGGTTGGTCAGAGTCTTCTCCCCCAAAAGCCAAATGGGATCGTGCAAAGAATGTTGATGTATTAGGTGTTGAATTAACTGGAAGTGCAGTTCAATTGCCCCTTGTGTGGAATATTCAAGTGAGCACATGGCTACGATACTGTAAGTTCTGTCTCTTGATAAAATCCATTACATTGCCCACTCATGAATCCCTGTACCACTTGTTTGTGCAGCTTGGGTTGGTAGAGAATATAACATTACTTATTCATGTACAGATTTAACAAAGTTATCTGCCATCTTTTGTGCCACATGACATCCACTACTGAAACAGCTTACTTACCTTACATTCATTCAAACCACTGTGCATTATTCATTACATAAGGCTAACTCACTTTTATGTTTCCACAACTGTTTCAGATGTCTATGAGAGGCTGATTCAGAAAGGAAAGAAACCTGGTTTCCTTCAGTTGTTGGGTACACAGACAGTCAGTGCCGTCTGGCATGTGAGTTATATGTTTCCTCTCACCTCCTATCTACTTAGTTTGTGGTAATTGTAGCTTGTACTTTTTGTCATGTCGTAGAAACCTGGTTTCCGTCAGTTTTTTGGGTACACAGACAGTCAGTGCCATCTGGCATGTGAGTTATATATATATCCTCGCACCTCCTATGTACTTAGTTTGTGGTGATTGTAGCTCGTACTTGTCATGTCATAGAGCAGCCTGATGTTTGTTGGGCCAACAGTTTCCAATTACTAGAAGAATGCTTTTTTGGAAATACATCTGCTGTTGTCCTGATGTCTTTTTTTTGAATAAAATTGTCCTGATGTCTTTTTTTTGAATAAAATTGTCCTGATGTCTTAGTATACTTCTTGCCATGTAGAGTCCACGTGTGAAAATGGTAAGTTGCACTAAGCTTACTTTTGGCATATTGATGACCTTGCTTATTAATCTTTTTTGTCCCAACAAAGTTTGTCTTGTGGTGGTTCACACTTTTCACACCAATTTGCCTGTCTGATATTCTCATTCTACAGGGATTGTATCCTGGGTATATCATATTCTTTGTTCAATCGGCATTGATGATAAATGGCTCACGAGGTACTACCTCTCTATCCCATTACTGTTGGGTTTGCTTCTGCTAAACTCATTTTTGGAGATGTGTCATTTAAAAAGGCTTTTGAACTTGTAGTTTGATTTTTCCATTTCTTTCAATACAGTTATATACAGATGGCAACAAGCAGTGAACAATTCAGTCTTCCGCAGTATCCTGGCTTTTCTGAATTTTGCGTATACATTGCTGGTGCTTAACTACTCGTGCATTGGATTCCAGGTTAGTTTCAAGTCTTTAAAAAAATATCATGTCTTGGGAGTCTGAACACGATGGTGCTTATCTATATGAATTTTCAGCAAAAGATTCTTGCATAAACTTTTGACTGATGTTAAGGTCATAACTTCTGATGACTAAAGTAAACATATAATTTCGCTTTATATACGCTTCCTTTTGCATTGTTTTAACAGCCGGTTATACACATGAGAAAGATCTGGTGAGTGTCTTTGGTTCCATAAGTCCTTTAGATGATGGAACGGTACAGATGGGGGTAACAACATTTTAGCAAATATGGACATCATTGTTAAATAATTCTGCTTTTTAATATAGTTTCAGATCCCACGTGTCTTAGTGAAGAAAGTTTGCGCCTACTTCATCAGCCGGGATGAGGAATGGATGTCTGTATCACTTCCTCGGCCAGGATCATCACCATTAATATGCTGTTTGATTTTGTTTTCTGAAGGTACTGAGCTTCAAGGAAACGTTGGCATCCTACCAGAGCGTGTACTATGTTGGCACAATTGTTCCCATTGCATGCTTGCTGCTGGGCAATGTTATCAAGCCAGCAAGGAAGCCCAAGACTCAGAAGGCTCAGAAGGCCGAGTGAATAAAATATACCCAGGTGATCGTTACACAGAAGAAAGATGGGGAGAGCTTCAACGACGATAACACAGCTAGTTTTCAGATTATTTATTCTCCTTTTGAACCGCATCAAAGTTAGCACAAAGGATAGTTTGGTGACCCCAGCCTCTCATATTTCGGAACTCCATTGCAATTGACCAATCACTAAAACGTCACTCCCGTTGGGTTTTTCTTCCACATATAATGACTACATGTTGCAAAGCATTGTTGGCTTGACGAGCCTTTACACTTTTGTTCTCATCTGCATTTTGATACATGTCGTTGGGACGCCTTTCCACCTGGAGCATGATGGTGTGAATGCGCTTGTTCCTCGCACCTGGAGCGTTTTAGTTTGTTTCCTGCTGAGCTCCTAGAACTGAGCATCCGTGTTTTGACTCGGTTTTCCCCCCCTCCACCACTGCTCACTTTGAATGCAGTTTTGGTGCGATTGCATCAGAAGTTTTGTAGTCGTTGCCATCGTGATGGACGTTGGTCATAGACCATGAACCATATGGACGCTGTTGCTGCGGTATACGCACGCTTGGGTGGCTCCGGGTCCAACCCAACGTGCGGCAGAGAGGCGGTGGTGTGGTGTGGTGTGGTGGGTCCTGGTTGTTGGTCGGGTCATACTCAATTCACATGCTGGGCCATGGCCTAGTATACTGTTACGTGGACTGCGTACTATGCTGCAACTGTGCTCGAGCGCACCCCGGGCGACTCGTATAAAAGGGACGTGGTGTGCTATCTGCCTACAGTGTGCTGGTGACGCGACGTGACGGGATCGGACCAGGGTTCACCTTACCGTTGGTAAACCCGCCGGCGATTACTGCGATGCCGCCTTATCGGTCCGGCCGGTAAGGAAAAAGGCTTCTGATTCTGCTCTCTAACCGAGCTGAAGAAATCCTAAAAAACCGCTTTCTTGTCGGTTTGCGTCGGTTTTGGGGTTCTGCGGACCGGTTTTTGTTTTACGGTTTGAAAAACTGCTACTGTTGCGGTAAGGTGAACCCGGGATCGGACGCAGCGTTGATCCGGTCATGACCGTGACGGGCATCCACCGAATGCACTAGGCGCCACTCGGCAGCGTCAGGGGACACGAAGACCACCATGAAAGTCTAATACCAAGTCAACCTTCTCTTTCCCAGATAGAGAATGTTCGGGTCAAACAGCCCAGCTAGAGGGAGGGCTCGACGTCCCGCGCACGATCGGGTTGGACTTGGAATCGCCATTTCCAAGACGATTCACCACCTCATTTTTAACACTGATGTGCACGATCGATCTCTAGCCCCGCCCCGGCCGCGCGCGCACCCCTGTCTTTTCACTGTTCCTATCATGCGGCACTCACGCCCACGACCTGCAGCCTTCAACGTACGCCTGCGACCACGGACGGCCGAGCTTGCTTGGGAGGGGGGAGATCGACCGACTGATCGATCAACCACGCCGGCGGCACTGAGCCGGCCGGTCTCTGATTGCGACGCGGCCCGCGCGCTACCGCCGCGGCCGCGTGGTCGTCGTCCTTTCCTTCCCGCCCGGCGACGACCCGGCCGGGGGCCACGCACGCCGCGGCACCGGCACGGGATGGGGGCGTGCGAGGCAGCAGCGACTACCAGAGCTTTCGCGGCGGCCGCACCACACTGCACCACCACCCACACGACGACACGAACGTCCGGCGGGGCCGGCCCGGCGCCGGGCGAGCCCATGCCACGCCCTGAGTTTGCTGCAGCCTTGGCCGGCCCGGCCGGGGGACGCGCGCTGGCAGCAGGACTACTGGCCTCCCGTTCCAAAGATAACGCAGAATCGCTCACTATTACTGGTCAGCGCCAGAGCACAGTTTTAAGAACGCACTAGCATGCATGCATGCATGGCATGGCTGACGAAGACAGCGACCGGACCACCTGAAAAACTTTTGGGACGATACGTACGTGCGTGCCCGTCGACGACGACCAGGCAACACTTGATGCGGCGGCCAGAGAGATCCTTTTGACACGAGCGGGGCACGGGGCGGCTCTGCTATTTGCTACAGGCAAAAGAAGGCCCCTCCCTCCCGGCCTCCCCCAGTCTTTTATCAGGAGTCACTAAGAGCGCGTTTGGTTCTCTTCACTGTGTAGGTTGACTCAGCTCTCGGAGGCCAGGCTCTCACGGGCCAGTAGCGAGCGAGCCGGGCTCCAGAGAAACGCGATCCGGTTCCGTCTCCCGGGAGCCAGGCCGAGTGCCATTTTCTGCATGCGAAGGCACAAGTTCAAACTACGATGCAAGCAACCAATCGCTCTATGTTGCACGCGGTGAACCTGGCTAGCAGTGCTGCAGGCAACCAATCAACCGTCTTGTGCATGCGTCGAGCCGGTTAGGCCGCGTACAGGCAAGCAAACGTGCCCTAAGTTTCTGCTGCATGGCAGCATGGGAAGAAATACTCTCTCCGGCCGGCGTAGCTGCCGCTGGCATGCATGCGATCCAGGCAGAGGATCGCAGCTTTCCCAGGCAGGCGTCGTCATCGCTGGAGACTGGAGTACATCAGCCGCAGAGTTTGGCCTGCCAAGCCCGCGGCCTTGCGCTCCTGCTGCCCGTCTGGTCTGACCCTAGCGCCATGCTCATGCTCCCCACAAACGGAGCAACAGGAGAAGTAATAAAGGAGCGCGGGCTGCTGCCGATCTACCATCACGGCATCACCCACGCCGTGAGCCCGTGACGCAGACGCGGGCGGCAGGTGCAGGGGCAGTCCCCCTCCTGCGCGAGACGACGCTCCACTCCACAGTTCGCGCAGGCTGCGCACGCAGGTGCCAGCAGGTGAGGGGCGACTGCGCGTGCGCCACTGTTACGAGAGGCAGGCCCGCCCGCCCGCCCCACAGCAAGTCAGCAGCCAGCACCATCGCACAGCGCGTGGCGTTGCTTTATTTGCAGGCCAGGGGCGGAGTCCGCGGGCTTTTGCGCCGCGTGCAATGCACCGCAGCAGCCGCGCGCGCAAGCTCTAGCAGGCTGGTCCTTTTTTGCGTCGACGTCCGGACGTCCGCTGCTGGCGTGCAGGCTAGCTAGCCGCCGCGTGCTTTGGCTTGGGTCGTGTCTCTCTCAACCAGCAGGCAGGCAGGCAGGCGTCCATGATTGGCCGTCCGTTCTGATCGTTCGGACGACACTTTGTTCACAGTCAGTAGTGTCGAACTATCGAGAATCAAGTTGAACTGCACTATGCATGCATGTGAGACTAAACAGCGGCGTTCCGCATTCGTCGTTGCTAGTTTTTATTTCTGTAGCTAATGCTAGCTCGGCGGCCGTACGTGCGCATGCATCTGTTGAATCGGTCGCGTTTCCCTTTGTTCTAGAAGTCATCGACTTCTTTCCCACGTGAACGGAAGATTTTGGAACGAACAACAAGAGTTTCAGTCGGTCTGTCCGTCAATTTTCCGCTGTGCAATCTGCGGCTGCGCTATTACACGCCGCAGCGACGACAAAACTACTTCCACGCCAATTTTGAACACACGTATATGTAATACGCGCATTATCTAGTGGTGGACGGCAGCGGCGCGTAAGATCGACAAAATGTCACTATTACACGTGAATCACCATGTTCGTTGTGGTAGTTAAAGGGTTGGATCAATGTGACAGCATTCAGACGTACGTACGTGCTCCTGAACATCGTACTGAGACAGGCTCAAATATTTTTGCTCCGACTGGACGTCCGTCGACTCCCGTATCGCCACATGTAATCAGGAAAACGATCGAGCAGCTAGGCCGGCCAGCAGCCAGAGCCGCTAAGCCGGCCGAAACGATCGAGTCGACACGCGTGCCTATACTAGCTCCTAGATCGATCGCGCCCTGCAAAAATTTTGCTTGGCCGCCGGCCGGCCGTGAGCTCTGTGTCTAACACTACTCTTTGCCTGGCCGGTTCAGATAACGAAAGTGACATTATAGCTAGCGCCGTGCATTTTTAGTCAAAAAGAAACGGAACGCGCGAACCCACGGCCCCTGAACACGATTAGCTCATGTTTGCAATGCATCTGCATCTACGTACGTCGTCATTGTGTGTGATGCGTGAATCATTATTCGAGGTTGAAGAATTGAACTTGCGTTTCCGCTGCCAAATGCGAGGGTTCTCGCGCGGGCCATCGAGCCGTTATTCCCACACAACCCTTTCATTGTAAAGTTTCTCCGGACCAGACAAACGACTTAATTAGATGAGATGAAACAAAACTAACGGGGGGTCAAAAGCGTATGATTTCAGAAGTAACCAAAAATTTTGTTGGTATGTAACAACTTTCACACCTTTTAAGTTTAATTGGCCGACCAGAGGTAGTAGAGGCGTAGAGCTGTCTGCAAGTAAACAATTAAGCTAGATAATATATACTACACAACACCATACCAGCTACTGCTGATGGACGTAAGTGCCCATGCACATGTGAGCTGCTTGTCTTGACAGTAATCACATCGTATGTATACAAAGACTTGCGTCACGTACGTACACGCAGGCTCATTGTCATTGACAAAAGCTGTAGAATTCCAAACGGGCCGCCCGGCCCTAGCCCGGCCCTAAGCGGCACGGTGGCTTCTTCGTGCCGTGTCGGGCCGTGCCACGTGCCTGAAGGGACGCCGAAGCACGGAACGACGCCCCTTTTTTCGTGCCGTGCCGGCACTAGGCACGGCCCCAGCACGATTGGCACGAAGGGCCGGCCGACGGGTTAGTGCCGTGCCAGGCACGATGCACATAAACCCTTCATTCTTCTTCAAATAAACTCAGGAAGACATCAAACACAAGAACAACAGAAATTTCAAAAGTTTGAGCTGGTGCAATGGCTGCCTCATTAAAAACCTATCTAGGTAAAACTCACACTTCGTGAGAAACCCTAGATAGGGAAAAAGAGTATAACCTAGCTCAATCAAATTAAAAAAGGTTCAAATAGTTTAAATATTACAGACCCATGTTCAGTTACATAAATAACCTACAACTACAATACTAAGTACTACTTCTCTTCTGGCACTGGCACATCAAGATATAACTCAGAGTAGCATTCCTCTTCAAGTGACTTGTCTTCCACCTATTGTTGAAGCCTAGCTTCTGCAGCCTCCCAATCCTTCACACAGGTGAGGATCTCCACCATGTCTGGGCTTAATCGTCGCCTACGCTCCTCAAGGATCCTGCCAGTAGTACTGAAAATAGATTCTGAAGACACAGTAGAAACAGGGACAGACAAAACATCTCTAGCTAATATTGAAAGGACAGGATAAGAAAGTTTGTGCTCATGCCACCAGCTAATGATGTTGAACTTATCATCAGTGTGAGAGACATTATCACTGTCCAAGTAGCTAGATAGCTCATTACCAACACCCATAGAAGATCCAGCAGAAGGAGAAGCACCAGTGCATGCTGCACGCAGCAAGGCAGAAGCACTGGTCCTTCTGGACATAGTGAGAGTAGGGGTACAGAAAGAGTTACCAGATCCAGGAGTTCCAAACATATCATCATCATCATCTTCATCATCTGCAAAAATGTCATCCGAAGCACTATTTTTCTTATCAGCAGTGGGTGCTTGTGGACAAGCTTTCCTCTTAGCTGCACCAAACTTGTCATCATATCTCTTATAAATGATATTAAGTTGAGCCCTTACCTCAGTTAAGTAAGATGAGTAGTCAACACCAATCAACTTACCTACCAACCTGAGAACCCTACTAAAACCTTCAATTTACCTCTAGGATTCAATATGAATGCAAAAGAGTAAAGCATGGGAATATCCTTCCAGTACTTCAAATACACATCTTTCATGCGAGAAACAACAGGCCTAAGCAAAGCATCATTCTCATACTCCTTCAAGTGCTTGCAAAGCTTAAGCATATGATGCAACATAAGTGGGGAAGTAGGACAATAAACACCAAAAAGTGCAACAGTAGCAGAGTGAAACAGTTGAAGGAATTGAAACATACTCTGAGCAACTGTCCAATGATCATCAGTTAAAAGCACATGGTCATAGTTGCTGTTTATGAAGACAGAAAAATTATGCTTGTAAGGGGGCAAATGCTTAAGCATTAGATATGTAGAGTTTCACCTCACATCCATATCCAAACCAAATTTTCGAGGGCGAATCTCAACAGCAACACAAAACCTCTTAAAGCTTGCAATGCGCTGGTTAGAAGAATTTAAAAAAGATATAGCAGAGCGAATGTCATCAAGGTAGTGCTTGATCACATCCAAAGCACTTTTAACCATTATGTCGGGGACCGCCCTAGGGGTCCCCTTAAACAATGGGGAAACCCTCACTTAAATCCCAGTACCGAGACACGTTAAGCCTAACCATGCAGGTGACTAACCATGCAGGACACGGCCCAAGCCGCGGGACTCCGACGGCCCACCAAGACGGCCCTCTTAGAAATCCCCTCGAGCGGGCTCCGCCTCGCTCGAGGGCGCACTCCCCTCGGGCGGGCTCCGCCCGTTCGAGGGGCAACTCCCCCTCGAGCGGGTCTCGTCCCGCTCGAGGGTCCGTTCCGCCCTCGGCGGGGCCCGCCACGCTCACGGGCGCCCGCACGCGTGCGCGGCCCCGTACACGGGCATTTAACGCCCCGACGCCGCGGGGACGGCACCATCATGCGCCGGGGCTCGCGCCCCGTGCCGCCGCACCAACTCCCCGGGGGAGGAGCCCATCCCCGCCCGCGTGGGGATGGACCGTGCGGTACGGCCGGTGTCGGTCCCGTGACACCGCGCGCCCCTACGGTGCGGCTAACGCGCCGACCCTCGAAGGGGGGCCGGGCGCACCCTCGATTTCACTTTCCCGTGACCCTACGGGTTGGGTGAGGGGCGCTAGGCCGGTGGATGGCCATCCCGGTCACCGTAACGCGCGGCCGCCGTACCCACGCGTGCGGGCGCACGCCGGCGGCTCGCGAAGAACCACTCCGCTACCGCGGAGCGCATTGGGAAGGAACGCCGGTCGCCCGCTCCCCGTGCCCCGTACCGGCCATCATCGCACCTCCCTCGAAGCCTATCAGAGGACGCCACCACCATCTACCGCCCTCCTACCCTCGAACCGCCACTGTTCGGGTACGGGGTAGGCCATCATGGCCGGATCGCAGCGAAGATCGTCCGGACGGCCGCCCACTCTACAGCGTAGCACGACGTGCACCCCCACGTAGCTGGATAGCGCGGCGTGCATGTAACTCGCCGCCCCCTTGGCCTATAAAAGGGGAGGCGAGCCCCCAGCCGCAGGGGGAAGACGGAGAGACGAGTTCAGATCAACACAACACACCGTGCACTCACTCTCTTATTCTCCCACAACATCTTCAGCCACTCTCCAGGGACTTGGAAGCCATGCTTCCTCTCCCGCCTTGCTTGTACTTGCCCCACTACAAGCACCCCCGGTGCTGAGCAATATAGTGCCACGAGCACACCCCTGCTGGACGTACGGCCCCGCGGCCGGAACCAGGATAAAAACTTGTGTCATTTGTTGCTTGGCATCGACCATTGAGGGATAGACCTAGACGCTATCTACTGGTTAGTGTCGGGACCATATTCCGCACCGACAGTTGGCGCCCACCGTGGGGCCAACGAGCGCCTAAGGTCATTTCACCAACTCCCTCCATGGTGATTCGCACCGAGTATCGTGCTACACGCTATTGCATGGGTAGCTCGGACCCCCTCCCGGCCGGGTTCGAAATCCGTTTTGGGGACACGAACTTTCGGGCCACGGGGAACGGCTATCGATGCGCCTCACTAACCGTGAGGAACTCCGCGCGCGGCGTCGGGCCGGTGCCGCCGGACCCCCGCCACGCGCACGACACCGCGCGGACGCCCACGGGCACGGATGCGCGGGTCCGTCGACGCGCGCGACGCCGCCGTCGCTGCGGGCTACGCTCGCGCCGGGCGCGGTCCGAGCGGCGGCGGGGGCGAGCGTGCCGCCTCCCAACGCGGTGCGCCCACCGTCACGACGGCCCGCCACCGCCCCGGCGGGACCGCGTGTGGTCTCGGACCGCGCATCCCCATTGGGGCGCGTGGCGCCACGACGGCCCATAACGCCAACGTGAACACGACGATGCGCGGGGTTCCGCCGGCCGTCACGTCTTCGTCGCCGGGGACCCCGGCACCTCGGCGGCGGACGAGTCATCCCCGGGCTCCGTCGACACGATGCCACCCGCCAACCGCCACGGGTACGCGGAGTGGGGACTTCTCGGCGTGCGGACCCGGTCGCGTTCGGGCGCTTCCTCGACGCCACGGACTGCGGTTTGGGCCGCTCCGACGACTCCCGGCACGGGAGCTACGACCCCACGCGGGAGTGTTGCGCCGTCATCACCAACGACCCGGCCAACGCCGCCGGCGCGGTGGGCCGGGAGACGGGGAAGTCACGCACCGCCCCGGGGATCGCTACGCGCCGGCCGCGGGGGCCAAGCGCTCTGCCGGGGCCGACGTCGACGCACGGTGGCCCAAGCCCGCGAGCTCGAGGCCAAGGCGGCGGAAGAATGCGGACGGTGCGGGCGCTCCGCGCTTCAATGGCGGGGGGAGGCCTCGCGCGCGTGGCGAACGCGCGCGGGAGGCGGGGCGACGGGTCCGCGATCGCCTCAACACCGCCACTAACGTCGGAAACGCGGACGTGCCCCCCACGGGCGAGCCGGAAGCTCGTCGCCGCCGCGGCGCTGCTACGGGCTATGCCGGCACCCTCGACCCCCGAGGCTCGAGATATGCACCGCGAGGTGCAAACTCTCATCGAGCAAGCGGCCGTCCGGCGGGCGAAAGCTCGGCCTCACGCATCCGCCACCGGGGGGGGATGCGCGGGGCGATGAAGCCGCACCGGGGGGCGAACCCTCGGTGCACGCGGGGGGGGCGGCGGGGGCATCCCACCGAGCAAGGGCGCACGCCGGGGTCAAGGAACGACTCCTTGACGCACGCGAGGCGCCGGATGGCGACGCCCGCAACGTCATCAACGCCGGGCGCACCGGCAAGGCGGACGCACGAGCGGCCGGGGGCTACCACCCTCGAAGGGGTGGGCGCTACGACGGCCGGCGAGGACCGCTCCCCGACGCCGGAACCCCGGGCACCCGTGTGTTCGGCGGGGAGATCCGCACGGCGACATTCCCCCAACGCTTCCGTCAGCCCTCGACGATCGTCAAATACAACGGGGAAACGGACCCCCGCGTGCGGCTCAACGATTACCGCCTAGCCTCGCCCGGTGGGCGGGGGCCACTAACGACGAAGTGATCATCGCAACTTGCCCCCGCATGCGGGCGACGCGGCCGGACATGGCTCGAGCACTTGCCCGCCGGCCCGGATCCATAACCGGGACGATCTAGTCCACACGTTCGTGGGCAACTTCCGGGGGCACGTACGTGCGCCCCGGGAACTCTTGGGACCGCGCGCTCGCACGCGAAGCCGGCGAGTCGCCGCGGGACTTCATACGGCGCTTCTCCAAGCGCTGCACGGAGCTCCCCAGCGTGGCACAGTCCGAGATCGTGCACGCGTTCCTCGAGGGCACCACGTGTCGGGACCTCGTGCGCGAGCTGGGACGCAGCCCGCCTGCGGACTCAAACGAGCTGTTCGACATCGCCACCAGCTTCGCCTCCGGAGAGGAAGCCGTGGGAGCGATCTTCGACGGCAAAAAGGGCAAGTGCTCCGAGGACACGCCCGCGGAGGGCAGCGGGTCTAAGGAGCCGCACCGCAACGACAAGCGGGGCAAGAAGGGGAAGAAGCCGCGCCGTGAGGGCGCGCGAGCGAGGGCGCAACGGCGGCAACGCCGAGGCCCTCGGCCGTTGACCCGGCCCGACGGGGCCCTCGACCGGCTCCTCGAGGCCCGGGGGTGTTTGACGACATGATGAAGAAGCCATGCCCCTACCACAAGACTCCCGTGAACCACACTCTTGAGCAGTGCGATATGCTCAAGAAATTCTACGGCCGTGCCGCCGCGAAGGAGGCAGAGGCCAAGAAAGATGGGGGCGATGGCGACGCCGGCGGCTTCCCCGCCGTCGAAAATGTGTTCCTCATCTTTGGGGGACCTACTGTCGACATGTCGACCCGGCGGCGCAAGAAGGAGCGGCACGAAGTCCTCGCCGCAGAGAGGGCGCCTCCGGCCTTCCTCAACTGGTCGAAGGATGCCATCACCTTTAGCCGGGACGACCACCCAAACCGTATCCCGAACCCGGGCCGATGCCGCCGGTGGTGGATCCCATCATCGGGAACGCCGGTTTTCGAAGGTCCCGATGGACGGAGGTAGTAGCCTCAATATCCTCTTCGCGCACACATTGCGCCCGATGGGGATTGGGGTGGACCAGTGCGGCCCGGCACGAAGCCGTTTCACGGCATCGCGCCCGCAAGCGAGGTTCAACCCCTCGGGCGGATCGATCCGCCGCGTCCGGTTCGGTACCCCCAAGAACTTCCGTAAGGAAACCCTCACCTTCGAGGTGGTGGGGTTCAAAGGGGCCTACCATGCCATACTTGGGCGACCATGCTATGCCAAATTCATGGCGGTCCCCAACTACACGTACCTGAAGATGAAGATGCCGGGTCCTAACAGCGTCATCACCGTCGGGTCGTCGATCGAGCACGCATTCGACTGCGATGTCGAGTGCGTGGAACAAGCAGAGGCACTGGCGCTGGATGAAGCGCTGGTCAACACGCTGGAGAAGATGGTCAACGAGGACCTCGACTCCGCCGCCAAACACGTCGGCACTTTTGAGGCCGCCGAACAGACCAAGGGGGTCCCCCTCGACCCGTCGGCCCCCGAGGGCAAGGCGTTGAGGGTCAGCTCGACCCTCGACCCTAAATAGGAAGCAGTGCTCGTCGACTTCCTCCGCGCCAACGCCGACGTCTTCGCGTGGAGCCCCTCGGACATGCCAGGCATCCCGAGGGAGGTCGCCGAGCACTCCCTTGATATCCTGCCAAACGCCCGCGCCGTGCGGCGGCGGGCCGCGCCGCTTCGATGAAGAGCGGCGACGGGCGATCGGAGCGGAGGCGGCGGAAGCTCCTCGAGGCCGGATTCATCAAGGAAGTGTTCCACCCTACGTGGCTAGCCAATCCGTGCTTGTAAAGAAGAAAAATGGGAAGTGGCGGATGTGTGTAGACTATACGAGTCTTAATAAAGCATGTCCCAAAGTTCCTTTTCCTCTCGCCACGCATAGATCAAATCATTGACTCACCGCCGGGTGCGAACGCGCTCGTTTCCTTGATGCCTATTCGGGATATCACCAAATAAAAATGAAGGAGTCCGACCGGCTCGCGACTTCGTTCATCACACCGTTCGGGACGTTCTGTTACGTCACGATGCCTTTTGGCCTCAGAAACGCGGGCGCAACATATCAGCGCTGCATGCAGCACGTTTTTGGGGATCACATCGGGCGGACGGTTGAAGCATATGTGGACGACATCGTCGTGAAAACCAGGAAGGCGGACGACCTGGTTGGCGACCTTGGCGTCGCGTTCAGCTGCCTACAGGCTAATGGGGTCAAGTTAAACCCCGAAAAGTGTGTCTTTGGAGTGCCGCGGGGCATGCTCCTAGGATACATCGTCTCCCAGCGGGGAATCGAGGCCAACCCTGAAAAGGTCGCGGCCCTCGAATGAATGGGTCCAATTCGGGACCTCAAAGGGGTGCAGAAGGTGTTGGGGTGCCTCGCCGCTTTAAGCCGCTTCATCTCGAGACTCGGTGAGAAGGGTTTGCCCCTCTACCGGCTGCTCAAGAAGCACGAGCGCTTCTGTTGGACCGCCGAGGCCCAGGACGCGCTCGACAAGCTGAAGGCGTCTCTGACACACGCTCCAATCCTCACGCCGCCGCGAGACGGCGAACCCCTACAGCTCTATGTAGCCGCAACCACCCAGGTGGTCAGCGTCGTGATCGTCGTGGAGCGCACGGAGGAAGGGCACGCCTTGCCCGTACAGAGGCCGGTCTACTACATCAGCGAGGTCCTCTCGGACACAAAGACGCGCTACCCACAGGTCCAGAAGCTGCTGTACGCAGTGGTTCTTGCGCGGCGCAAGCTCCGCCACTACTTCGAGGCCCACCCGGTCACGGTGGTCTCCTCCTTCCCGCTAGGAGAGATCATTCGCAACCCTGACGCGGCAGGTAGGATTGCCAAATGGTCCGTGGAGCTGATGGGCGAGACGCTTGCCTACGCCCCGCGCAAGGCCATCAAATCGCAAATCCTAGCCGACTTCGTCGCCGAGTGGACGGACACGCGAGCCGCCGCCCCCTCGGATTCAAGCGAGGCCGGACTGCGTTCTTCGACGGTTCGGTGATGAAGACGGGGGCGGGCGCGGGCACTGCTCTTCGTGTCACCCCTCGGGGAGCACATGCGCTACTCGGTGCGCCTCCACTTTCCCGCGTCCAACAATATGGCAGAATACGAGGCCCTTCTCTGCGGCCTCAAAATCGCCATTGAGTTGGGCGTCAAACGCCTCGACGTGCGAGGGGACTCGCAGCTTGTGATCGATCAAGTCATGAAGAACGCGAGCTGCCACGACGACAAGATGGAGGCCTACTGTAAAGCCGTGCGGGCCCTCGAAGACAAGTTCTACAGCATCAAGCTTAATCATGTACCCCGCCGGTACAACGAGGAAGCAGACGAGCTGGCGAAGATCGCGTCCAGGCGGATCACCGTACCCCCGAACGTTTTCACACGTGACGTCGCGCAACCCTCGGTCACCTTCGAGCCCTACCCCTCGAGCCACGACGGACCCTCGGGGGCTCCCTCGAATCCAGCGGGTGCGGAACCCATGGATGAGGACCCTTCGAACGAGGCGTACGTGCTCTCCCTTCTCGAGGGGTACGGCTCCATCGAGGTCGATGCAATGGACATAGAGCAGGCTCCCGTCCAGGCGGACTGGCGAGAGAAGTATATTGCCTGGATCGCTCGAGGGGAACTCCCCGAAGACCGGGCCGCGGCTAGGCGCATCGCCAGGATGGCCAAGTCATTCACCCTCGTCGACGGCGAGCTGTACAAGCGCGCCGCCTCAGGCATCCTACAGCGGTGCGTGCCCATTCCCGAGGGGCGCGAGCTCCTAAGGGACATCCACGCGGGGATCTGTGGCCACCATGCTGCGCCCCGCACCCTCGTCGGCAACGCGTTCCGCCAAGGCTTTTATTGGCCTACCGCGGTCGCGGACGCCAGCGAAATCGTACGCACCTGCGAAGGGTGCCAGTTCTACGCCCGCAAGACCAACTTGCCCGCTCATGCCCTGCAAACAATCCCCGTGACATGGCCGTTCGCCGTGTGGGGGTTGGACATCGTAGGGCCCCCGCGGAAGGCGCCGGGGGCTTCACCCATCCGCTTGTCGCGATCGACAAATTCTCCAAGTGGGTGGAGGTGCGCCCCATCACGAATTTAAGGGCCGAGCGGGCGGTCACGTTCTTCACCGACATCGTATACCGCTTTGGAGTGCCAAACTCCATCATCACGTACAATGGGTCCCGGTTCACCGGCGGAAGTTCTTGGAGTTCGTGATAAGTTCCACATCCGCGTGGATTGGGCGGCCGTGGCACACCCACGGACCAACGGCCAAGTAGAGCGTGCCAACGACATGATCCTACGGGGCCTCAAGCCCCGAATTTTTGACCGGCTCAACAAATGCGGGCGAAAATGGCTCCAAGAACTACCGGCGGTCGTGTGGAGCCTAAGGACCACCCCGAGCGAGCCACGGGTTCACCCCGTTTTCCGGTCCATGGCGCGGAGGCCGTCCTCCCCACGGACTTAGAATACGGGTCGCCCGGGGTTCGAGGCTACGACGAGGATGCTAACCGGCCGAGCCGCGAGGACTCGCTAGACCGGCCTAGACGAAGTACGCCTCGTGGCGTTGATGCACTCCGCAAGGTATCAACGGTCCCTACGACGTTACCAAGCACGCAAGATACGTCGGAGGGATTTCGACGAAGGGGATGCGGTCCTAAGGCTACGCCAAGACAACCGAGGGCGCCACAAGCTATCGCCCCCATGGGAGGGACCCTACGTCGTGGTGAAGGTGCTCAAGCCGGGCACGTACAAGCTGGCCAACGAGGACGGCGAAGAACTCACCAACGCTTGGAACATCCAACAGCTACGTCGCTTCTACCCTTAGCTAGGATTTTCCAAGTATTTTTGTTGTAAAAATCACATCGCCAACGCCCCAGTTGGCAACGACCATGTAAATACGACAAGTCTAATAAAAGGGCAACTCGGCTTTCCCCTGAAACCCAAGTTACCCTCGGGGGCTACTGCGGGGGGGGGGGGGGGGGGGCACCCCCCCAAATGGTCCCATTTTTTCGCGCAAAAAACAAAACAACACGCGCTAAGTTTGTTTCCTACTTCAACTTCGAGCCACGATTCGAACAGGGCGCAGGCGGCACAGCGGAAGGAGCGTGCGAGCCAGAGATAGCCTACGCCGCGTGGCTATGGCCCTTCTCTCTCGCCTCCAACCCAGCGGGCCCCCTACGAAAATCGAACTCCCCTAACTAGAATCTACTCAGGAAGAAGGAGAAACAAAAAGCGTGATAAACAAACATCTTCATTTACAGCAACTGCTCATGTTCACAAGACAACTTGTTTATTTACAAAAGGCCACGAGGCCGAATTCGATACACGCAAACAAAAAATGGGCCTAGCGCCCAAGCGCTTTCGGGCGGGAGGAGCGGCGGCATCGGCGGCGTCGGGAAGAGGAATTCTTCGAAGGCCTCGGCGAGCGACCGGCGGCGTCGGCAGCCGAGCGCATCCGCGCGCTCCATGGCCACCTCGTCCTCGACGCCCTCGGGCACGACGTAGCCTTCGCCAGCGCCTCGAAGTTAACCTCGTAGTGGGATCGCACCACTCCGAGGGCCTTCTGGACACCCAGCTGCAACGCCCGACGCATCCGCTCGGTGACATGGCCACCGAGGGCACGCAGACGGCTGGCCAGGGAGCTGCCGGCCTGGGCATCGCCCTCCTCGACGACGAGGCAGGTCTCGAGGGCCGCATCGCGCAATTCCCGCAACTCCTGCTCAGAGGAGTCGTAGGAAGCCTGCAGCGCCTCGGCCCGCTCAGCCGCGTGCCCCAAGGCGGTGCGCAAGCCTGGAATCGACAAGACAAGAAGAAATCAGAAAAAGGGAATGCGAGTTCCCAAACAAAAAACCAACAAGCAAGAGTCAAACGGTGGCTCACCTTCGACTTGCTTCCTCTCCATCTCGAAGTCCGGCGCACGGCCTCGGCCGACCGGCTCGAGGCGCCGGACGGTTTCGCCTGCTCGCGGAGGGCCGGCTCCGGTTGGCGTTGCGATGCCGAGCACGAGCGCCTCGTCCTCGACTTTGGAGAGCGCGGTGCTCCGCTCCTCCAACGACTTCCGCGCCACCTCGTGGGCGGCGCGCTCCGCTCCCGGCGCCGCACGGGCATCGACGATGGCGGCTTGCCCCTGCTGCGGCCCGCTCCTCGGCCCCTTGGCGGGCGGCGCTCTCTTGCGGGAGCCGCTCCTCGGCCGACGACAAGGGCCGCGGCCTTGGCGTCGAGGGCGGCCTTCGGGTCGCCCGCCTCCTTGGCGCGTCGCTCCAACCCGCGCGCCGGCTCCTCGGCCGGCGGTCTGCGCGCTGCGCCCCCTCGAGCGACGTGCGGAGCTCCCGGGCTTCGGCGCGAGCGGTGGCCACCTCCGCCTCCCGGTTGGCGGCCCGGCGTCCGCGCCTTCTCCGGATCCGCGCGCGCGTTCCACGGCGCCTCGTCGCGGTCGAAGAGAGCCGCGCGAACCCGCTCGAGGCTCGAGCGACGCGCCGTGCCTGCCTCGAGCTCTCGGGGAGCTCGTCGGGCCGAGCCGGGGCCGTACGCCGGCCCGGTGTCCCGGCGTCCTAAGAGCGTGCGCAAGCGCGTCGAAAGCGCCGCTTGCTCCCGGAGCTGGTGGGCCTCGGCGTTCACCCGGTCGAAGGCGTCGTACTTGTCATGGGCACGGCGCTCGAGCTCCTGGCACCCACACACCAAATCCCGTAAGCGCCAAGACTTAAATGCAGCGTACGAAAACGAAAGAGGAAAGGGACGAGGGACCACGACTCACCTGGAAGACGAGCCAGGCCGGGCCGCCATGGACCCGCAGCGCCTCGTTCAGCGCGCGGTTGAGCGTGGCGCCGTGGCTCGGAGCTCGCCCCGAGCTCTGCTCCCCCGGCGTCGGCGAACGCGGGAGGATCCTCGACGGCCCCCTCCACACTCCGGGCGGGGCGGCCGGCGTGGGAGGACGAGGCCTCGGCACCGTGTCCTCGGCCCCCCACCACCATGTGACCCTCGTGCCGCCTCACGAGGGCCCCCTCCCTGGGGCTCGGGGGGAGTTCGTGGGCCGGGGCCCACCGATTCCACCCGGGCGGCGGGGAGTCATCCGAGAGCTCCACCACCTCCCGCCCGAATATCGCCGGCGGGCGCAGCCGCTCGCGCGCCTCCGCCGGCACCTCCACCGCGCCTCCGCGGCCACGGGTGCCCGACGTGGCCGCCGTGGCCACCACCTCCGGCCGCACCGCCGCATCCACGGGCGCACCCGCGGTTGCGCCCGCTCCACCTCCTCCGCCGGCCCGGCCGCCACGCGGGGCCGCGCCTCCACCGTGGCCGCCGCCGCGCGCGCGCGTGTCTCCGCGCAACCGCGGCGCCGGCCGCCCCGGCAACCTCGCGGGCCGTGCCACGGCGGGGGGGGTACGCCGGCCGGGGCCTCGAGGCCCCGGCCCGGGCCTTGCGAGCTCGCGCCCGCCATCGTGCTTTCCCCGGGCGCGACCCCCTCGACGAGCGCCGCCGGTGGGGGATCGATGCGTCCGTCCTCGGCACCTTGGGCCGGTGCAAGCGGAGGAACGGTTGGCACCACCTGCGCGGGCACGAACGAAGGGTTAAATCACCTGATCACCAACGAACCAAACCAAACGAAGGAGGACAGGCTCCTTACCTTGCGAGAGGAAAAGGCCCGCTTCCTTTTCCTCGAGGCCTCTGCGGACGAAGCCGGCACGGCGGCCGCGCCGCCGAAGCGCCTCCCGATGGCGCCACCGCGCGCGGGGGGGCACGCTCGCCCGCGCGCGGGCACGCCCGCCGTCGCGCCCCTTGACGATGACGCCGCGTGCGCGGACACGCTTCCCCCGCGCGCGAGCACGCTTGCGCGCGCACGGGCGCGTTCGCCGCGCGTGCCTCCGTGGCGCGCGCGCGCACCTCCGCGCGCGCGTGCCGCCCACGATGTCGATTGCCGCGGCGGGCGCCGGTGCGCCCGCCCCGGCGAAGCCACCCTTAACGCCGGCGGCGGTTGCGGCGACGGGGGGCGCGGGGCGCCACCCTGTCGGAGGGGCCCTCCCCCTCAGCCTCTTCCTCCTCGTCCTCCTCCGAAGACGAGGGCTCCTCGATATCCGGAGAGGAGAGCCCCAGCTCCTCGCGCCGCCGGTACTCCGCGGCCCGCCGGTCGCGGCGTGCTTGACGTCGCCTCGCGTGCTCCCTCTTGCGCGCCGCCCGCTCCTGCTTGCTCCCGGCCGCGCCGCTCGGCCGAGCGCACGGGAGTCGGGGGTGGGTGGAACGGACTTGGCAATGTTGAACTCCCACCGGTGCGCACGGGGAGCGAGAATGGCGCATCGAGGAAACAAAAGCAAGACCAAAAACCAAAACAAAATCGGGAACCCAACTCACCCGCGGGCCGTGGGGAGCATCTCAAGGTCCCATGGGGTCCGACCCCGCGGTGGCGGCACCGGGTGTCGACGGCGTTCCGCGCCGGGTGAGCGCATACGGCCGCTCAAGGGGCGTCGGGAGCATACGCGACCTCGCCGGAGTCGACGGGGTTGGCCGCCTCTGTCATCTCGAAGATGCGGAGCGGCCTCTCCATCGAGGCACGACCCGCCGGTGGTGGAGGAAGGCGAGGACGCCCATCGCGTTCGGCCCGTGCTTCGCCCGGCCGCGCGCGGGCGGCGAGGACGGACTCTTGCCGCGCCGTCTTTGGGTCGTAGACACCCCGTAGCCCCCGGGAGTCGGCCTCTTCTTGAATACCCGGCGGTGTAGGGAGGAAGGCCGGGCTCGGCATTGCGCGAGGTAGAACCATCCCCGCTCCCCGGCGGCGTTGTTCGTCGTCATGGTGCGGGGGGATGTAGAAATCCTTGAGCCGCCCCCGCGGGGCAAGCGACATCCCGCCGGCGCGCACCGCGCGGCGAGTCCTCGGCTCCGACGTGGGGCCGCGTGACGAGCTCCCCGCGGAAAAGGTGAACCCAGAGATCCCAGTTGACTGGGATCCCCAGGTACCCTTCGCAGACGCCCACGAACGTGGCCGCTCGCGAGATCGCGTTGGGGGCGAAGTTGTGCGGCTCCACCCCGTAGTAGTAACACATCGCCCGCATGAAGGTGCTCGGCGGCGCATTGAAGCCACGCTCGTGGTAGCGGACGAAGCTCACCACGTAGCCCTCCCGGCGGGTTGGGCTCGTGGTGCGCCGCCGGCGGCACGATCCACTCCGCCGGGCGCCCTTCTTCGTTAGCCGCCGGCGGGCGGCGGCGACCGGCTCGCCCGGGGCGAGCGGGTCACCGTCGACCTCTCCCGGGCGTACGGCTCCAAGATCCTAAGGGGGAGGCCGAGGCGGCGCCATGAAGAGGACGAAATCGAGCGAGAGGGCGGAGGACAAGGAGCGGAGGAAAAAGCTTTAACGGCGAGCCGCGCGGTGGCAAGAGCAAGACGAAGGCGAAGGGGCGGGGGACTGAAAATGGTGAGAAGCTAAGGTAAAAAACCGCCGTCCCTTCCTCCCCGCAGTTTTATAGGCCGACGGGCGAGCTCTCCGGAGCGGACACCCCGACTAGCATTAACTGCAGGGAATCTTCCCATCGCGTCGACGGGCGGGCCCCACCACGACCGCGGCGGCTATAACACCTTGCGGGCGGGTCATCATTACGAAAAAGACCGGCGGCGACAACCGAGGCAAAACCGTCACGTCCGCCCTCGCCGCGCCGCCCACTACGCGCGCGCGCGCGCTGCGGCGCCTAAAAGGCGCGCCCGCGCCGCAAAACCGCGGCCACGACCGCAAGGCACTTAAATGCCGGGTCCCTTGCCAAGCAAGGAGCACCCTCGAGCGGGGCGAACCCCGGCTCGAAGCGGAGGCGACCCTCGATGGGATATCGGCGTGAGAAGGTCGCCGGGACCTGCTCGATGTAGAGCGAGGCAACGCGCGCGGCACCCATACCACGTAAAACCCTCGAGCGGCACGACCCTCGGCTCCAAACAAAAGCGACCCTCGATGGGATATCAGCGTGAGAAGGTCGCCCGGGACCTGCTCGATGTAGAGCAGGCAACCGCGGGCACCCATGCCACGTAAAACCCTCGAGCGGCACGAGCCCTTGGCTCAAGATGACGTCAACCCTCGATGGGATATCGACGTGAGAAGGTCGCCCGGGACCTGCTCTATTTAGAGCAGGTGACCGCGGGCACCCATACCACGTAAAACCCTCGAGCGGCACGACCCTCGGCTCCAAACAAAAGCGACCCTCGATGGGATATCAGTGTGAGAAGGTCGCCCGGGACCTGCTCGATGTAGAGCAGGCAACCGCGGGCACCCATGCCACGTAAAACCCTCGAGCGGCACGAGCCCTTGGCTCAAGATGACGTCAACCCTCGATGGGATATCGACGTGAGAAGGTCGCCCGGGACCTGCTCGATGTAGAGCAGGTGACCGCGGGCACCCATGCCACGTAAAACCCTCGAGCGGAGCGAGCCCCCCGGCTCGAGACAATGTCGACCCTCTAAAAGAAGGCACATACGCTGTGCTACCAACCAGCACCTTGAGGGCTGGCTCGCCCAGACCCCTCGACGGCCGCAAAACGTGAAAAGACGGGGCCGCCCAGGCGCCACCCCGCACGGCCCTACTGATCAGAGGTTCGAAGCCTGACCCTCGACAGGTTCGAACAGGCGCCTCAGATCGCAGAGTTAGGGATGACGAGGGCACGCGCATTCGAGCCGTTCCTCGAGCCCGTTGGCTCGAGGGTGCCCCACATGTCGTGTTCGAGAGCCAGCGAGGGCAGCTAGCCGGGGGGATCCCACCGAGGGAGAGCTTCCGCGCCCTCGGTCCCTAGCGAACGGGACCGAGCCCCACCTAGCAAACCCACGCAAGCGCTTCCATGGACGTGTCTCGGACCGCGCGGCCTACCCTTATCGAACGGGGCATGGGCGTCCGCCTGAACCACCGCTAGCGGCTCGACGAGGAATCCGCGATTCGCGACCCGCTCGATGGGAGTCGTGGAAACCTCACCCTCGCGTCCCGCGGAGGGACGGCGAGGGCGCGTTAAAAAACAAGTCGTCAGGCTCGACCCGATCGCCTCGAACGGGCCAAGGCTCGGGGGCTTGACGCACGGCTACACCTCCTTGAAATTGCACCCGCCGGGGAGAACGGTGACGGGGGAGCGTGCACCCCCGAAGCCCGGCTGAAATACCGCCGATGCCGGTTGGCATATGTGCCACGCCTTTCGACCAAAGTTCTCGCGGTTAACCCCCGGGGAGAACCCACACTCCTGCAGGGCTTCGGGGGCTAGACCCGCGGGTCCGCTGACGCGGCCCCACGGTAAGCGTTCGCAAACAAGGAGGGAAGAACGTCCTATCAGTAGGTTCCAGCATCTGCGGGAGCCTCAATGGCAAACCCGCAGATGCTCGGGGGCTACTTTCGGGGACCGCCCTAGGGGTCCCCTTAAACAATGGGGAAACCCTCACTTAAATCCCAGTACCGAGACACGTTAAGCCTAACCATGCAGGTGACTAACCATGCAGGACACGGCCCAAGCCGCGGGACTTCGACGGCCCACCAAGACGGCCCTCTTAGAAATCCCCTCGAGCGGGCTCCGCCTCGCTCGAGGGCGCACTCCCCTCGGGGCGGGCTCCGCCCCGTTCGAGGGGCAACTCCCCCTCGGCGGGTCTCGTCCCGCTCGAGGGTCCGTTCCGCCCTCGGCGGGGGCCCGCCACGCTCACGGGCGCCCCGCACGCGTGCGCGGCCCCGTACACGGGCATTTAACGCCCCGACGCCGCGGGACGACACCATCATGCGCCGGGGCTCGCGCCCGGTGCCGCCGCACCAACTCCCCGGGGAGGAGCCCATCCCCGCCCCCGTGGGGATGGAGCGTGCGGTACGGCCGGTGTCGGTCCCGTGACACCGCGCGCCCACTACGGTACGGCTAACGCGCCCGAGCCCTCGAAGGGGGCGGGGCGCACCCTCGATTTCACTTTCCCATGACCCTACGGGTTAGGTGAGGGGCGCTAGGCCGGTGGATGGCCATCCCGGTCACGCGTAACGGCGCGGCCGCCGTACCCACGCGTGCGGGCGCACGCCGGCGGCTGCGGCAACCACTCCGCTACCGCGGAGCGCATTGGGAAGGAACGCCGTTCCCGCACCGCTCCGTGCCCCGTACCGGCCATCATCGGCACCTCCCTCGAAGCCTATCGAGAGGACGCCACCACCATCGCCGCCCTCCTACCCTCGAACCGCCACCGTTCGGGTACGGGGGTAGGCCATCATGGCCGGATCGCGGCGAAGATCGTCGGACGGCCGCCCACTCTACGGCGTAGCACGACGTGCACCCCCACGTAGGCGGATAGCGCGGCGTGCATGTAACTCGCCGCCCCCTTGGCCTATAAAAGGGGAGGCGAGCCCCCGGCCGCGCGGGGGAAGACGGAGAGACGAGTTCAGATCAACACAACACACCGTGCACTCACTCTCTTATTCTCCCACAACATCTTCGACCACTCTCCGGGGACTTGGAAGCCATGCTTCCTCTCCCGCCTTGCTTGTACTTGCCCCACTACAAGCACCCCCGGTGCTGAGCAATATAGTGCCACGAGCACACCCCTGCTGGACGTACGGCCCCGCGGCCGGAACCAGGATAAAAACTTGTGTCATTTGTTGCTTGGCATCGACCATTGAGGGATAGACCTAGGCGCTATCTACTGGTTAGTGTCGGGACCATATTCCGCACCGACACATTAGGTTTATTATGTGACAAGCACACCTCTGATGCAAAAAAGGTGCCAACATAACCAGAAAGTTTAGGCTGTAGAGAATCAATTGTGCCAACAAAATCAGAATCAACACTGCCAACATAAGAGGAAAGTTCAGGAGCTAATGTTTGCATGGCTTTGTTATTAGAAGAAGCATTGTCCAAAGTGACAGAAAAAACCTTAGCAGTTAAACCATATTCATCTAAGACAGCATAAACTCGCTCAGCAATGTTATCACCAGAATGAGATTCATCAATCAGCCTAAAGCCAATTACCCTCTTTTCCAATTGCCAATCAGGATTAACATAGTGAGCAACAACACTAAGGTAATCCTCTTTAGCATTGCCAGACCAAATATCAGATGTAAGACAAACAGATGTAACACCAGCAAAAGATGCAATAAGGTTATCACACAAACCATTATGATACTTGATTAGATCTCTAGCTGTGGTTTGTGCAGACACATGTGTAAATCTAGGGTTATGACAATCCCTAATGTACTCCTCAAAAGCAGGATGTGCACCAATACAAAGAGGAAGATCAGTACGAGCAATCAAACGACATAAACCAGTACGAGCTCGTTCGGCACTAAACTCCCAGTGACGAACACTACCATCAGAACTAAACGAAAGCAAAGACTGAGATAGACGGTTGTTCTCCTTTCTCTTTTCACAAACCTTAAGATGTCGTAACAAATGGCCAGTACCAATAGCAGAACGACCAGCATATTCATGACCACAATGATTGCATTTGGCGCCAGTTGTTACCTTCTTACCATTGATGATGGAGAAGAGCTTCTGGAAGTCGAGCCAGGCTTCAGAGGTGGCATTTCGCTTCCTCTTCCCAGGTCAATGGCTACAGCAGTTGGATCACCAGCACCAGGGGCGGCACCAGCACCAGGGGCGGCACCATCACCGGCAACAACGCCAGCAGCACAATCACCGGCGGCAGCGCCAGCAACACCAGCAACATCACCAGCGGCAGCGTTAGCAGCACCATCACCAGCGGCATCAGCAACCTCGATAGCAGCCGCACGAGAGCCAAGCAGCTCTTCTGCATCTGCTTCGAGGTCACTCTCGTCATCTCCACGCAAGCCCGCCATACGGTAGTCATCGTTGATGGAGTGACCCTGGTCCTCGTCATCGGTCGACATCGCCGGAGCTCTGGTCCCTCAACGGATCCGGGGGCCGACGACCTCCTACGAACCGGAGCACCAGTGAGATCACCGGTTCCTCAACGGCACCGCGGTGGCCGACAACCTGCAGAAGAGAAGAACAAGTAAACCAAACCAGATGACCACGAACAGAGGACGAGACGACTAGATCTAGGGTTAGGGATTGGGCATACCTACGAATCCGGAACACCAGAGCAGATGGCGAGGCAAGCCATCAACAGAGGAGAGGCCGTCCATGACCACGAACAGAGGCCGAGACGACGAGCTCGTAGATCTAGAGCCGGAGCGGCGGAGCAAGAGGACTGGAGATGGAGAGACGGCGACTCGGCGAGACAGAAGAGCGGCCGGTGATGCCCCGGAACGGAGGCCAAGTCGACGAGCTCGTAGATCTGAGCGGCGGAACGCAGAGGAGTGGACAGTGGAGTGGTCGGAGTGGAGAGGGAGAGGCAGAGGAGTGCAAAGGCGGCTGCGATGCGGCGCGAGAAATGGCTAGGTTTGGGGGGAGGGGAGGGGCGCCCCGGCCCGGCCGCGGCTTATATGCGGCGCCTCCCAACGGGCGGATCCAACGGTCGGGAGGCGCCGCGCCGCATCAACGGTCGGGAGGCGGCCGCGCGGGGGTAGGGTTTTAGGTGGGCCGATAGCAGGCCGTGCCGCTTAGTGCTTTGCTTGGGCCGCTATCGGGCCGCCAATTTTCGGGCCGTGCTTCGGGCCGGTCCGCCGTGCTGGGGTTGCAGCCCAAGCACTAAAAGACCATCGGGCCGGGCCGGCACTAAGCCCTATTGATCGTGCCTAGGGCCGGGCTAGTGCCGTGCTTTTTAGGGTCGTGCCTCGTGCCGCTAATCGTGCCCGACCCATTTGGAATTCTATAGCAAAAGCTAATCTCCTACGTAAGATAATACTACAAAGTGGAGTAGCTGAGCGTAGTGCTATAAACTGCAACTGCAGGGAAGGCATGACGACAAAGAGTTTTGGCCGAATGCACGGAGCAGACGCGCCAAGCTAAGAGAGAGGCGCTTTTTTTGGTGTCTTGCCTTTGCCTTGTGCGTCCGTATCTGAAGCCAGCTTAATTAATTAACGTCCTTCAACATAGCCAAGAAACAACAAGGGCTCCATATTCTAGCTACACCCTTTTGTTACCACGTACGAATTCGTCCTGCTAGCGCGCGGTTTCGCTCGGGCCAAAATCCAACGCAAGTGCGCCAATAAAGTCCACTCGTGGACTCCCCATGCATGGGCGTTTGTAGGCTATAGTGTTAATGTACTCTTGTGGCATTGTGCTTAGCTAAGTTTCATTTTTACTAAGTACGCACGTAGATGCCGTAATGATGCCCTAGTATAGTAGTATATTGGTAATAGCCACATAGCTAAGGCGCCATGGCCCATGCGGGCAAAAACATTGATCTCGGCTTTTCGATCAGCTACCAACCAGGGTTACTTTTCTCTTTCAACAAATTAGCACCAACCACACCCGTCACATGTCAAGCCAACAATATCTTTCTCTTACAGAAAATTAGCAACAAGCACCAGCCAATGGAACATAATATGCAGGCATTTGAACGGAACAACGTGACGCTTTGGACGGCTGGGACTTAACTGGACGTACAGCACCTGCGGACAAACATTTGGGAGCTATATATACATCCAACTCTAGATCGATGCAGACAAAAGAGGCCTGCATGGATCTCGCAGAGAGAATCTGTTCAGAAGACGACGAAACACTTCATCACATAATCACATGTACCAAAAAATGCTCAATCGATGCCCATTGCTATATAACATGCACGCATGGACGATGCTCACGCATCTCGCGCGCGTACGTATATTCTGCTCGCCTATGCACCCAACTTGCGTCGTCTGCCTCGAACAAACACCTTGGTTTTGCTACTGGTCTTGGAATTAAGATCAATCGTGTCTGCAAGAAAGGTAGTAGAAGTCGCCTCTCTCTTTTCCACCTAAATGAATTAGGAGCTGGTGGTGTCATTTTTTCTTCTTCACCGATTGCTGCATGCAGTGCTCCTTTAACATGCTACTTCCTTAGATCCAAACTGTAGGTCATTTTCGCATTTCAAGATTTGTAATTTTTTATTATGCATCTAGATATATACTTATGTTAGATACATAATAACAACTAAACCTAATTCTGCCCAAACGACCTACAACTTTAGATGGATGAAATACAAGAAAATGTTTTTTTTGAGGATTTTGTGTAACTTTAGTCGTATTAAGATTTATACTAGTGCTACCTCCTGTTTCTATATGTTACTCCCTTTGTCCCAAAACATAACTACATTTATACTTTTCCAAAGTAAAAAAAATTCAACTTTGACCGTAAATAGCTAAGTAATCATAAAGACTAGTAACATAAAAATGATGTTACTAGATTTATCATGAAATCAACTGTCAAAATATATAATCTTATCTATTTAAATAAATTAGTTAAGAGTTATTGTTGGTCAAAGTTGGAAAAAATTGGACTTTAAAAAAAGTCTAAACGTAGCTATATTTTTAGACGGAGGGAGTAGTATATTATCTTAATACTAAAGTATTAAAAGAAGCTAATACGTTTGCTGAGAGGGTCTAGAAATTCCCCCGTTAATCCAAAAGAAGAAGAATATAGACCGTTGAATTTTATGAAGATCTAATAGTCTAGATCAATACAAAGAATCAATATCTAATATAACTAATAAATATATATATAAATTCATAATTTTCAAAACAAGAAAATTTGAAGCAGATTTCTGTACGGATTGAGAAGGGAAATATCTAAATAAAAGAGTCCATACCAAATACAATTAATAAATCTTTATCTATTATCTTAATACTACAGTGTTAAAAACCCACCATGTTCACCGAGAGGGTCTAGAAATTCTCAAGTTAGTCCAAAAAAGAGAAGAATATGGGTTGTTCGATGTTATGGAGATCTAACATTAAAATCCATATCTAACATCACACGCGCGCGCGCGCACACACACACACTTTAGAATTTTAAAAAAACAAGAAAATTAGAAGCAGATTTTTGTACGGATTGAGAAGGGAACAAAATAGCTAAGTAAAAGAGTCCATACCAAATACAATTTATAAATAACAAAATTTATTATAAAAATAAGTAAAGTTAATATTGTGCTTAGGAATAATATGCTTGACCACCACTAATCAACTGCAAGTATTTGTTATATCCTTAATTCCTTCTCTACCTTTGGGAACCATGCTAATTAATGTGAGAATAACGTCGTCAAGGTCATTCATCCATATGTGCATTTGGAGTGACAAAAATTATATACCCCATAATATGAATGAACCCACATATTGATCCTATAAAATGGGTATGTGCATATTTTCTTCGGTTAATGTTAAAAACGGGGAGGGTTGACGCAATTATAAGTACAATGCATGTCAATGAGTGTATGCATGTGGTGGTATGTTGTGATTTTATGAGTCTATATTGGAGTGTTCCTCCATTAAATAACATCTCATTTACAATATGCTTGGTTAATATCTAAATTTGAATAACATAACATATTTTTGTAGAAAAAGATAAATAGTCAAATTCAATTAGCAGTTGTTTGTTATCACGCCGACAACACCCAACGCACAAGTGGATCGAAGCTAGTCACTAGCATCACCACGAGATACGACAAGCTCACCAAGCGGTGTTGGATTCTCACGCGGGGAGGTGGAGCACCGAGATTGTACACAAGGTCAATGCCTGAGACTCAAAAGTCGTGGAATCGGGGTGACAGAGTTCGCTTGACAAAAATATGAGAGAAACACACACACACACACACACACAGAGAGAGAGAGAGATGAAGGGACCTATGCCACCACTACACGAACTTGTCCCTATATATGGAGGAACCTTCAAGATCGTCTATGCCAACAATTGTCATCGCCTCCTGGTATGACGAATTCGCCGAGAGGTATTCGATCCACGTGCTGGGAGGTGGAGCACCGAGATTCTACACAAGGTCAATGCCTGAGTCGAACTTAGAAGTAGCGAAATCGGAGAGGTATAGTTCGCTCGACAAAAGTAGAGGAGAAAATGAGGTAGAGGTGTTGTCAGGGTGGAGAGGGAGAGGGGGAGGAACCAGCAGTGCAAAACTTTTGCATGAGCCAGTCCCTAGATCAAGAGGAACTTTCAAGGTTGCCTACACCAGCAACTAGCATTGCAGCCATGTACGACGAGCTAGCTTGGAGGAGTTGAATTATAAAAGGACCTTGATGTCGCCTAGAGCTGGGGTGAATAGGCGAGACGACCAACTTAAACTTTTCTTTCCCGAAAACTTGAACTGCCAGGCGTCACCGGTCAGACCAGTGAGGTGACCAGTCAGACCGGTCGTTGGCTCTGCTCCGCAGGAGGCACCGGTTAAATCGGTGCGTCACAGGGAACCTGCAAAAATAGCTTCAGGCTCCTCTTGGCGTCTAGCACGAACCAAACTTGGTGAGTGGCCTTGGTAGATGATCACAGGCAAGGTAATGACCCCTGTACACACAAGTAGCACACCCAAGTAGATCGAAGCGGAAGCAAATCAAATATGCTAGAAAACAACTTAGAGAGTTAAGCCACAAAGAGACACAAGGATTTGTTTCCTGAAGTTCACCTCCCACCAAGGAAAGGCTATGTCTCCATTGAGGAGCTTGTAAGGGAACTTTCCCACAACAAGTCGGGTCTCTTTCAACCACTTTCTCCTTTGCACTAAGGCGATCTTTTTCACGAAGAGGCAAGATCACAGCCCTCACAAACTTTTCGTTGCTCACCACAACCTTAGGAGCTAACCGGTGACTCCTAGCCGTCTAGGAGACAAACCACCAAGAGTAACAAATGCTTCAATGCTCGTAGATGTGAAATCGAAGTTCTCAAGCTATGGGAATGCTCTTGTTAGCTCACAAAGGCTCTCTTGAGCTCACTCTCTCAACCCAACACAAAGAATATGGCTTGAATCCACAAATCTCACATACAGAGGTTGGGGTGAGCCACTAAAAGCTTTGGCTTAGCAAGAAATGGCTTAGGAGCTCAGCAACAACACTAGGAACAACAACCCTCCACTGTAGGAGGCTTGGGGTATTTATACCCCTCAAAGGAGAAAAGTACCTGTTAGTTGTCGGGCGGCAACGGTCAGACCAGTGCACCACACTCGTTAGACCGGTGTTCGAAAAACGAGTTGTTAGGCCGGCAGCACTGGTCAGACCGGTGCCCCTAACCAATCAGACCGGTCAGACCCGAGACACCCCCCAAACCCTTTTTTTCACTCCAACACTTCACCAAAAAGATGAAGTAGCTCAGGTTAGGAGGATTTTTTAGCACACTCTAAGGCTCTCAAGGCTATTTCCCACAAGGTTTTTCTAAGAGCACTTTGACCTGGTCATTAAGCTAATGTTGCATCCCTCTTGATAGTACATACCTATACTCAAGAATAAATAAAAACACCATGTAAACCTCTTGAGATTGGATCTCTTCGATCTTGCTTGAATATTTCTAACTTGAGGGCTTTCACTTTTTGCCAATGCCTTGAGCTAGTGACTTAGGATCTTTCCATCTAGCATAAGAATGCATGCCATAAGCCACTCCATATTGTCAATCATAACTTATAGATGAGTTGCATTGCTTCCCTCGGTTAAGGCTTGGATATGATACTTCGAGACCCCACAGATGCTAGCTACTTCACCTTAGCAAAACATCAATGGCAGCCTAGCATGAACCAAAGATTATGTAGTCCCTCGCTCTAGTCATCTTGGTTGATCTCTTCATCACTTACCGAATCCATGTTGAGTTAGGCTATGCTTCATCCCCAATTAGTCTTCATTTGAAATACTGCTTCAAATGTTTGTTCTTGATTGACAACAAATATGCAAGCTTCCACTTGAGGACCATCAAATCTATACTCATCTTGTATTTTTTCAGTTAACACATGAAACTTGCTTATCTTTTATTTTACGTGAGCCATATAATATACATTCATCAATACATGTCAACAATAGCTCATGAATATAAATAAAACCTGCTCACATGCTTATTCAAACGAGTTAGTCCTTAAATTGCTTGTCATTCAATTTACTAAAATCCACTTAAAGGCCTAGATGCACTTTCAAATCCACGTGTTGCGAGATGAAGCACCGAAACTCTACACAAGGATAATGCCTGAGTCAGATTCGGAAGCCTCAGAATCAGAGAGGCAGAGTTCGCACGACAAAAATTGGGGAGAAAGATGCATTGTGGTGGTGGAGAGAGAGAGAGCATGTGAAGAGAGAGGATTGTGCCACCGCTACACTAGCATATCCCTAGATCGAGAGGAACCTTCAAGATTGCCTACACCAACAACTGGCATCATTGTGAGGTATGGCGAACTAGCTAAGAGGAGATGGCTCCACGCATTGGGAGGTGGAGCATCGAGACTCTACAAAAGGTCAACGTTTGAGTCTGACTTAGAATCCGCGGAATCAGAAAGGCATAGTTCACCCGACAAAAATAAGAAAAAGAGAGGCGGAGAGAGATTCGCGGAGAGACCAAGAGATGCCAGAGAGGGTGATTTATGATTTCAATCCAATACAAAGCTACAGAGCTTGCAATGTATGTGAGGGTGTAGTGAAGCATCGATTGTCATTCGCTATTGGATTTCCATCCACCAATCAAATACCACCTAACAAAAAAACTTAAGGCGTATATCAATACTAGTTTTGAATTCACAGCACTAATTGACGAGGGGGTAAACCGGGGGTAATCAGCTTAGCCCCTAATCCTCCCATCAACAACACTAAGAAGGTCCATAGCGAGTGTGGCCCAGTATCAACGCCAAGAAGGCCGGCCTAGGTCCTCGTGCGAGGAGGACAACCAGGGCCATCATCGCCAAGCCAAAGGCCCACGCTTCCTGTGTCTCTGGTGGAAGTGCTCACCTCGCGCGACCTAAGGAGACTCCTTGACCTAACGGGCATCTCCAAGGAGGACTCCACCTCGCACGACCTAAGGCCTCGCCCCCTCAACCAAACCTCGGGTCCCCCCTCTGAGGGGAACAACGTGGCGGGAGAGGCTTCGCACCGCCCGCGGGCATGTGAGGGTAACATGGCAGGGGAATTCCGGGTGTCAAGTGATGATGAGATTCCCCCCTGGTGCGAAGGGCCACTGTAAACAACGTCCCGTCACTTAAGGTCGTAACAGTGACCAAGGACAGACGAATCCTTCATAGATAAGTCATCAGATGGCACGCCTCAACCAATCAGCCATAAGAAGCAAGATCGGGGGCTCGTACAAGGAGCTCCCGACCTACCGAGCATGCCAAATCAACAAGTCGAAGATAGCAACTCGGGGTAGGGGCTCGTAGCCTACGCCACCCTACACAGGGACTATCGCGGCTAGCCAGCGTACGACGCCAATCAAAGATGAAGGCCCGTGTTACGACACTATTCTTGCACTGTGAAAGTGCATCTAGGCCCCTAAGTGGATTTTGGTGAATTGAATGACAAGACGATTAAAGGACTAATGCTTTTGTCTAAGATCGTGAGCAGGTTTTCATTATATATTCATGAGCTACTTTTGATGTATTTTAAATATGGATATACTTTATGGCTCACATCTACAAAGATAAGCATATGGTGCAAGACTTCATGAGTTTATTAAAAGAGAACAATATGATGAGTATACATTTTATGGTTCTAAAAATGGAAGCTTGCATATCCGTTGTCAATCAAGATCAAGCATTTGAAGCGGGATTTTCAAATGAAGATTAATTGCGTGTGAAGCAAAGTGGAACTCAAAGTGGATTGGATAAGTGATGAAGAGATCAACCGAGATGTCTAGGGTGAGGGACTAAGCAATCTTTGGGGCCGTAGCTAAGCCGCCATAAGTGTTTTGCTAGGGTGAAGGTCTAGCATCCGTGGGGTCTTCAAGTATCATATTCAAACCTTAACCGAGGGAAGCTTTGCAAGTCATCAACTCGTTAAGATTGGCAACATGGAGTGGCCATGGATCCAAGTGTGCATTCTTATGCTATATGGAAAGATCCTAAGTCACTAGCTCAAGTATGGACGTGCTCAAGTCAAAGGCTATGTTGAAAGCCCTCAAGTGGTTATCGATCAAGTATGGCAAGAATTGAAAGTGTTCAAGCTCAAGAGGTCATCAAAGCTCTTTTACTCTTTTCTTGAGTATAGGTATGCCGTACTATCAAGAGGGATGCAACTTAGCAAGTTGACCAAGTCAAAGTGCTCTTTAGTTGACCTAAGTGAGATCTAGCCCTTGAGTGTGCTAACTAACCCTCCTAAACCTAACCTGGGTCATTTCATCTTGGTGGTGAAGTGCTAGTTTCTTTAAAAGAGGTTTTGGGGGCAACTCGGGCCTGACCGGTCTGACCGGTCAGAGGCACCGGTCTGACCGGTGCCGCTAGCCCAACGGCTAGTTTTTCATACACCGGTCTGACCGGTGTAGGGCACCGGTCTGACCGGTGCCACCCGGGGACTAACGGCTAGTTTTCTCCTTTGAGGGGTATAAATACCCCAAGCCCTCTTCAAGTGAGGGTTGCTGCTTCTAGTGTTGTTGCTGAGATCCCAAGCCATTTCCAACTAGCTCTAAGCCTTAGTGGCTCTCCCCAACCATCTCTTTGTGAGATTTGTGGATTCAAGCCATCTTCTTTGTGTTGGGTTGAGGAAGTGAGCCTAGGAGTGACTTTGTGAGCTAACAAGAGCTGGTTCCATAGCTTGAGCACTTTGGTTTCGAGTCTACAAACTTTGGTGCATTTGTTACTCTTGGAGGTTTGCCTCCTAGACGGCTAGGTGTCGCCGGCTAGCTCCCAAGGTTGTGGTGAGCAGCGGGAAGTTTGTGAGGGCTGCGATCTTGCCTCTTCGTGGAAAAGATCACCTTAGTGGAAAGGAGGAAAGTGGTTGAAAGAGACCGGCTTGTTGTGGGAATTGTCCCTTACAAGCTCCTCAACGGAGACGTAGCCATTCCTCAGTGGGTGGTGAACTTCGGGAAACAAATCCTTGCTTCCTCGTGTGGTTCTACTCTCTAAGTTGTTTTTCTAGCATATTTCATTTGCTTCCGCTTCGATCTACTTGGGTGTGTTACTTGTGTGTGCAGGGCTCATTACTCTGCTTGTGATCATCTACAAAAGCCACACCCTGAGTTTAGTTCGTGCTAGAAGCCAAGAGGTGCTTGAAGTTGTTTTTGCAGGTTCTCTGTGCTACACCGGTCTGACCGGTGAGGCGCACCGGTCTGACCGGTGTCATCCGTGAAGACCGGTGCTTGGACCGGTCGACCGGTCACCACCACCGGTCCGACCAGGTGGAGCACCTTGTCGGCTCAAGTGTTTGGGAAGAAAAAGTTTAATTTGGTCGTCACGCCTATTCACCCCCCCCCCCCCCCCCTCTAGGCGACATCAAGGTCCTTTCAATTGGTATCGAGCTTGGTGCTCCGATTCGAGCTTAACGGCTTGGAGTTCTTCGATGTCGACAACTTGTGAGGTACCGTTTGAGCCTCTAGCTTTAGATGGCTCAAACTATTCTTCTTGGTGCTCTAATGTTCACATTGCACTTAAGGTTTTGGGCCCTACCGCTGAGAGCATTATGGTTGCGAGTATCCTTCCAAAGGATGAGACATGTGTCTCGCCAATGGACTTGGAGAAGAAGCAACTCAATGCCTTTATTACTAACCTTTTGTGTAGCTGTGTATGTAGAGAACTAAAGTACATTATCTTGAAGAGCAAAAAGATTTCCGATGACGCTCATCTCATTTGGAAATTACTACTTGAGTTGGTAAACACCAAATGGGATGAACTCGAGAGTGATGATGAAGATGAGTCGGTGGAGATGTGCTCTACCTCTACAACATCCACCGAGCATCAAGCATCAAACCTCAAGCAAGAAGAAGAGCAAAGAAGCGAAGACGCCGTCCCTCTCGCAGGGACCGGTCGGACCGGTGACACCCACCGGTCGGACCGGTGTCGCAGGGCACACCAACTTGCTTGATGGCCAAGAAGGAGAAGAGAAGCAAGAAGAAGAGACAAGCCAAAGGGGCTAAGGACCAAAAGATTGAAGCCTCAAGCTCTTCATCAAGAGAACTTGAGCTTCTCAAATCCGAACTTGCATCCTTGGTTTGTAAGTATGAAACATTGGCTAACAAATATGATCATGACATCAAATCCTTTGCTTGTAGAGCTAAATTAGAAGAAGATGCCAATGATGATCTAGAAGCCAAACTAGCGAAGCTCACTAGCGAGCATATGGTCCTACAAGCTAATCACAATGAACTTGAACTTTCCTTTGAGAAGCTTGTTGATTCTTATGCAACACTAGAGATAGCCCATGAGGTTGTGCTTTCATCGGTAAAATCTCTACAACCTCTATCTCACACATGCACATGCTCACAAGTTCAAGTTGTTTTATCTAGTGCTAATGATTGTTTGTCTCAAGCAAGCCAATCTAGCATTGAGCATGTACTTGTAGAATCTTGTGAAGACCCCATTGCTGCTGAAAATGATAAACTAAAGCAAGAGGTCGAAAAGCTCCAAAAGGACTTGTATGTGTTGAAGGAGAAGAGCAAAGTGCAACCTTCTCAAGATAACCGTGAAAGCATGGTGAAGAAGCTTGGGAAGGGATCAACCGCCACTAGTTCAACCCCTCAACAAACTACAAGGTCCCACAAGCACAAGATTCAAGAAAAGAGCAAGATTGGGGAAATCAAACCCCATTATCGCCCGATCAAGCACAAGGCACAAGAGTCACTCTCCAAGAAGCCTAGAAGCTCCAACAAGTGGAGGGTGTGCTACAAGTGCGAGAGAGAAGGGACACCTTGCCGACACCGCCCAAAAGCAACAACGGGCAGTGGCTCTGACCGTGACCGGTCAGACCGGTGCATGCCACCGGTCAGACCGGTGCTGGCCAGGGCAGCCCCACTTCAAGCAAACAAGGCAAGGAAGCCACCTTCTCCAAGAACAAGTCTCAGAAGCAAGTGTAGAAAAGAAATTGCAAGGAATGGGGTGACCAACAAGAACAAAAGTCGCATTTGCTACGAATGCCGTCAAAAGGGTCACATGGGCAAGGACTGCCCAAATGGTAACGTTCCTAAATCAAACCTTGTCCATTATGATTTCCATAAGCTTAGGAACGATAAGAATAGAACTTGTGCTATGAGGGAGATTAGTTCACCTCATTGTAGCATGAGAGCTATTTGGGTTCCTAAGCACCTTGTGACTAACCCAATAGGACCCAACAAGTGTTGGGTACCAAGGAATGCTTACCGAGCTTGCAGGATTTAAGAGATGCATTGAGCACATGGTTGGAGGACTTAGAGATCTTGATGAATTCAATTAACCATGTGAAGAGCAAACTCATGTAAATCGTGAAATCAATGACATTTCGGTAACCAATGCGCTAAATTGAGTCTAGGTCACTTTTGGTCCTTGGTGAACACTCATGTGAAGCTCTTCTTGCATGAGCAAAGCATGAGGTGGTGACTTTGACTATTTTTATGAAGATTTACCTTCTCATGCCATTCGATGCCTTTAATGGCTCTCTAGTAGAGCAATGCCTTATCCTTGGATGCAGGTCTGAAATTAGTGATACATTCACTCACTCAAGGAAAAGGGAAGGAAAAATCACCAAAATGGGTCGGGGGGTGGTCACGGTCGACCGTAGGTGACAGGGCACCGGTCCGACGGGTGCCAACGCAACAAGTGAAACTTGGGCGGGTGACCGGCACGGGTGCCGGGTGACCGGGTACGCCTCGTATGCTTTGCGAGGTGACCGGCATGAGTGCCAGGGTGACCCGGGGTTGCCCAAACCCTCAAGAAGAAGGGTGATTTGGCGTCAAAGTCTCATTCGTTTGTGCATCTCAAAGGAAGCGCTCGATAAGCGTAACTTCCAAAAGAACAAGTAAGAGCTAACACTGTTTGAAAGTTAATATATGCACAAATGAAATGGTCTTAAGGCAAAGGTATGTTTTCACGAAACTCATTGAAATACCGTAATGCATCTAGGCCATAACATCATGCTAGTGTGCCATCCTTAGCATGTAATTGCTTCAAATGGACCTCTTGAGCTCCTCTCTAGATATTTGGTTGATATCTTTACTTCTACTCGTCTTTGTGTCTCGAGGATGAAGATATGAGCCAAATATTCTTGTTAGGGCATTCATTGGAAGTGGATGCATGCACTCTGTGAAATAGGATAGATGTTTTCGAAAAATCAACTAGCATGAATAGGAAGTGTGCTTTCTTTGAAAAATATTTGGTTCTTGGTCTTAGTGACCCAATCAACTTAGTTGTGACTATAGTTCTCCTTGTTTGATTGATGGCTAGTCACAATTAAGAAGATTTTCTCAAGTCCCTAAAAATCCATTCTTTTTATCTCTCTCAATCTTGGAAGAATCAAGAATTCGCAAATTAGATTGGTAAATCCTCATTCTTCTAAGAATTGATGGTTTTTGGATCAATATCATCTTAATATCTCATATCCAAGACTTCCCTAAAGGTTGAAATGAAAATTCTGTGTTGTGGCTCAAATTTTGTTTCTCAAGGCCGCACCGGTCTGACCGGTGCAAGCCACCGGTCTGACCGGTGGTGACCTTGAAGTCACATAATCGTGTTTATGCAACCTAAGTGGATGAGAATTGGTCTATAACATATTTGGAGAAGTTTCAAGGAGCAAAATCTCAAAAAGGAGAAAAAGGGACGGTACTACCGAGGGCGCGTCGGTTCTACCGATAAGGACTCTCTGTTGAATTTTCTCAGGATCTTCGGTTCTACCGATGGGGGCGGAAAACCGATATGGCCTCTCCGGCTTGACCGGCGGGCCGTCACCGGCTCGACCGGTGGCCGTCACCGGTCTGACCGGTGACGCCCGGCGTCAGCCCGTGGGGCCACAGTAAAAGGAATCCTTTTACCCCCCTTCCTTCTCTCTCCTCTATCATTCACCATCCCACCTCTGCCTCAAACCGTGGACACCTTCCTCCATCTCCTCTCTTTCACCTCTCTCACAATCCATGGTGATTTGAAGATTCAACCAAGGAAAAGCCTCAAGATTGGAAGCAAAAGTATCTCCTAAGGCCCCTCTTCACTTTCCCCTTCAAGTTTCTCGGATTCAACTCGACTTCATCTCTCCAAAGGTATTCAAACCTTTCTTTTGCCCGATCTCCTCACATGGTGCAAAGTTTTGAATTCCCTTTGGTAGAACATCTTCGAGATCACCTAGAAGACATTCCTATAGATCCATAGCGTTTTGTTGGACACATTGTGAGAAATCACAAATTGGGGTCGGACGGCCTTCACGGTCGACCGGTGGCCGTCACAGGTCTGACCGGTGGCGCATGTCCACCCCCAAATTGTGTTTTCTTCTTGTTCTTCAACACATATCTATTCTAGGATGTCTTTTGTTCATCTAGACCAAATCTTAGATTAACGGCTGCTCAGATTGAATGTGGGAGCAATTGGCTCTGTTCTGGGTGGCACCGGTCTGACCGGTGCCCCTCACCGGTCTGACCGGTGTGGCCCAGAACAGACCCAATTGTTCTGAACTTTCAAGATTCATTTCCAATTCAATTCAATCTTTTTCCTGGAGTCTTATACACTCTTGTCATCCTTTGTGTGACTCAGGACAGCAGCTATGGTGCGGGAAAAGGAAGGAGCTAAGAAAAGAAGAGAGGAAGTCCTCACTCGCCGAGGAGCTATCCCCGGTGATTTTGGGGAAGGGGGCAGCACTGTCAACATCAGCGGCAAGAGATTGAGACGCCGCTCAACTCAAGCAAGTGCCGAGGATCCCGATCTAGGAGGTGACACCGGAACAAGCAGCGACGACAATGTTGAAGATGAGACTTATCGGGTCGGTTTGAGTTGAGGAGGCACCGGGAGGCCGGGGTCGGACAAAGTGATGGTGCCGAGGATGAGGATGAGGAGGAGGATGAGGAGGAGGATGTGGATGCCATGGAAGAGGACGACGACGATCAGGGTAGGTTGAGGATCATGCCACCTACTTACATTTACCCTGATCGGCCGGTGAAGTATCACGGGGCTGGCATGACCAAGGCCCTAAAGAAGCTGAGGGACAAGAACCCTTATGAGGAGGGGAAGACCGCATCGGACCCTAGGTTTTGGGCTAAATTTCAGCAAGACTACTATGCTACAGTGATTATAAAGAAGCCCAAGATCACACACAAGGCACAATATGTGGATTGGGGGCACATGGCAAGGAAAGGAGACCCTATTTTTGATGAAGTAATCAGCAATTGTGAGAGGCAAAGGGTCAAGACACTTATGGGGTTCCGACAAGATTGGAACAAAGAGATCATCGCCCAGTTCTTTGCCACAGTGCACTTTGGTCACATTGAGGCCGACGGGGCTATGATTTGGATGACAAACGGCCAAAAATACTCCATTACATTCCACAGATTCTTGAGATGCTTTGGGATCATGGCGAGGAGATGGGGAGTTGAGGAAACTCCATGATGAGGGGGGAGCTAGAGAAGGATGCTTTGCACGTGATGTACCCTCGCGGTGAGCATGCCAACTTTGGGAAGGTGAAGAACCTCTATACCTACTTCACTGTCCTAAATAGGCTACTTAGGGTATCTATCACACCTAGAGATGGAAACCCCTCAGAAATCACCAAGTTTCAGAAAAACTTGATGGTGGCTTTGAGGCCGGGAGCTCCGGAATTCAGTGTTGGGGACTTCATTTGGCAAGAGATTAAGCATCTATCAGAGGACCCCAAGAAGATCTGCAGCTATAGCCCATACATCATGTATATGATCGAAAAGGTTGCAAAGACGGAGTTTCCGAAGAATGTGACTCACAAGCCTCTGAAGCTCAACCCAAGCAAGAATCCACGGGTTCCATCTCCTAGAATTGAGCATGCACCAGGACAGGAGGAAGAGATATTTGAGGAGGGAGCAGCTCGGCCAGATGTGCCTCAGGCTGGTGCTCAGACCAGCACCGGTCTGACCGGTGGGGAGGCGCGGCGGGCGGACCCCGCGGATCCACCTCTCCTTTGAAAAAGTTTCTCAACTTCATTTTTGGGATGTGTAGGAGTCGGCTTGACATCCGGGTTGAGCAAAGAAAGGTCAAGAAGGGCCGATAAGCAAATGAGAGATACGATGAAGCTCATGCACAATGCCCAAGGTTTTCAACCACCTCGCTCTCCACCATCTCCGAATCTCCTCGAGTTGAGATACCTTCCTTTGAGGAAAGGATGAGAGGTTGGGCCAACTCGGACTTGCTTAACCAATATGGCCCCATGTTCTTCGAGTCCGAGCAAGGACAAGGATCATCTTCATCGGTTCCTCCTCCTCCTCCACCATTTGTACCTCCTCCTCCGGACGTAGCGGGATCGTCTCACTTCATGGAACGAGAGCAAGCACCCCCACCTCCTCCACCTCCCGAGCAAGTACAAGATTGGGGCGCTTGCTTCTCCGCCGAGATCTTTGGCTACGACCCGTACTTCTATGGTAAAAACTGTGCTCCCATAGCTCATCCATCTCAGATCAACGTCTCGGAATCGATTTACCTAAACTCTCCTTTGCATTGGATTCTTGACGACTCTCAAATAGGAGGGAGCTCTCACCCAGGAGACGGATCTCACGGACAGTGATCAGCTGCTGCTTCTTCTCCAGGCCCTTCTTGGATGCTTGATGACAAAGGGGGAGAAGAATCGCGATTAAAGCCTCAAGTTTGTGCTGTCAGGGCTGTTGTCTGTGTTGCACCGGTCTGACCGGTGCCTTGCACCGGTCTGACCGGTGCCTGCTGGCTATTGAGAGAAACCGTGTAATAAGTTAGAATTTTAACCTAGTGGACTTGAGAACTTTTGTATGAGTGCCACTGTGTGTTTTAATCCTTATTGTAATATTTAAGCGACCTTATTGTTAGATTGTGATGCATGCTTTGAATGATGTTTGTTTGTGTTGGCTAAATGGAGCAAGGTAATCTAAACCAGCTTGCAACCCTGGCATGATCACCTTGGACCAAATAGCACGCACTTCTGTTGCTTTGTGCGTCGATCGGACCGACCGTATGACCGGTCGGGGCACCGGTCCGACCGGTGACGCTTGATTAAGCGAGCCGGGTTGGACATGACCGGTCCGACGGCCGGTCGGTGCCCGTCCGACCGGTGCTACCCGATCAGCCTCACTTTTCTTTGCTTTGTGCATATCCTGTCATACGCATCACGGATTTTATTTTGTCGCTCACACATGTTGCACTCCACTGATTCTAAGATATAGGGGGAGCTCACACGTCTTTTCTTCCAAATTTGTGCTAATGGCATTTAAGGCCATTTTTTTTGAAATCTAACTCAAAGCACAAATTAAGGGGGAGCTCTAGCTATATCTAATAATCAAAATGCGCTTTATTGTTTTATTTGTAAGCTTTAATCGAGTTGTCATCAATCACCAAAAAGGGGGAGATTGAAAGTGCATCTAGGCCCCTAAGTGGATTTTGGTGAATTGAATGACAAGACGATTAAAGGACTAATGCTTTTGTCTAAGATCGTGAGCAGGTTTTCATTATATATTCATGAGCTACTTTTGATGTATTTTAAATATGGATATACTTTATGGCTCACATCTACAAAGATAAGCATATGGTGCAAGACTTCATGAGTTTATTAAAAGAGAACAATATGATGAGTATACATTTTATGGTTCTAAAAATGGAAGCTTGCATATCCGTTGTCAATCAAGATCAAGCATTTGAAGCGGGATTTTCAAATGAAGATTAATTGCGTGTGAAGCAAAGTGGAACTCAAAGTGGATTGGATAAGTGATGAAGAGATCAACCGAGATGTCTAGGGTGAGGGACTAAGCAATCTTTGGGGCCGTAGCTAAGCCGCCATAAGTGTTTTGCTAGGGTGAAGGTCTAGCATCCGTGGGGTCTTCAAGTATCATATTCAAACCTTAACCGAGGGAAGCTTTGCAAGTCATCAACTCGTTAAGATTGGCAACATGGAGTGGCCATGGATCCAAGTGTGCATTCTTATGCTATATGGAAAGATCCTAAGTCACTAGCTCAAGTATGGACGTGCTCAAGTCAAAGGCTATGTTGAAAGCCCTCAAGTGGTTATCGATCAAGTATGGCAAGAATTGAAAGTGTTCAAGCTCAAGAGGTCATCAAAGCTCTTTTACTCTTTTCTTGAGTATAGGTATGCCGTACTATCAAGAGGGATGCAACTTAGCAAGTTGACCAAGTCAAAGTGCTCTTTAGTTGACCTAAGTGAGATCTAGCCCTTGAGTGTGCTAACTAACCCTCCTAAACCTAACTCTGGGTCATTTCATCTTGGTGGTGAAGTGCTAGTTTCTTTAAAAGAGGTTTTGGGGGCAACTCGGGCTCGACCGGTCTCGACCGGTCGAGGCACCGGTCCGGCCGGTGCCGCTAGCCCAACGGCTAGTTTTTCATACACCGGTCCGACGGTGTAGGGCACCGTCCGACCGGGTGCCACCGGGACTAACGGCTAGTTTTCTCCTTTGAGGGGTATAAATACCCCAAGCCCTCTTCAAGTGAGGGTTCTTGCTTCTAGTGTTGTTCTTTGAGATCCCAAGCCATTTCCAACTAGCTCTAAGCCTTAGTGGCTCTCCCCAACCATCTCTTTGTGAGATTTGTGGATTCAAGCCATCTTCTTTGTGTTGGGTTGAGGAAGTGAGCCTAGGAGTGACTTTGTGAGCTAACAAGAGCTGGTTCCATAGCTTGAGCACTTTGGTTTCGAGTCTACAAACTTTGGTGCATTTGTTACTCTTGGAGGTTTGCCTCCTAGACGGCTAGGTGTCGCCGGCTAGCTCCCAAGGTTGTGGTGAGCAGCGGGAAGTTTGTGAGGGCTGCGATCTTGCCTCTTCGTGGAAAAGATCACCTTAGTGGAAAGGAGGAAAGTGGTTGAAAGAGACCGGCTTGTTGTGGGAATTGTCCCTTACAAGCTCCTCAACGGAGACGTAGCCATTCCTCAGTGGGTGGTGAACTTCGGGAAACAAATCCTTGCTTCCTCGTGTGGTTCTACTCTCTAAGTTGTTTTTCTAGCATATTTCATTTGCTTCCGCTTCGATCTACTTGGGTGTGTTACTTGTGTGTGCAGGGCTCATTACTCTGCTTGTGATCATCTACAAAAGCCACACCCTGAGTTTAGTTCGTGCTAGAAGCCAAGAGGTGCTTGAAGTTGTTTTTGCAGGTTCTCGTGCTACACCGGTCTGACCGGTGAGGCGCACCGGTCTGACCGGTGTCATCTGTGAAGACCAGTGCTTGACCGGTCTGACCGGTCACCACCACCGGTCTGACCGGTGGAGCACTGTCAGCTCAAGTGTTTGGGAAGAAAAAGTTTAATTTGGTCGTCACGCCTATTCACCCCCCCTCTAGGCGACATCAAGGTCCTTTCACACTGCCCTGACATTGTTACGACACTGTAGCAGGATATGTTTTTACCTTCCTACACTTTATACCCCTACTTCCCTTGAGCTATAAAAGGGGAAGTAGGGACTTTCGACATGGGAGAGACGAAAAGCAGACAACAGAAGCAACACATACGAAAACAGCCACGAAAGCTTAGAGCACTACACGCTCGCACCACACCCCCGAGAGACTTGGGTCTCTCTCGACCTAAATCTTGTATAGTTGTATCCCCTGCTACAAGCCCTTTGGGCATATAGAACACTAACTCAGACTGGACGTAGGGACCCTCGGGGCGCTCAAACCAGTATAAACCCTTGTGTCTCTAGTGTCGTCGTCCGGATCCGAAGCACGAACGTACTAAAATTTACTTCGTCGACGGTATCAAACCCCGACACTAATATCTAGGCTAAGTGTTAATGATTTTAAAAGGATGAAGACGAGTCATATATAAAGCTAAAGAAGTATAATATGTTAACATAGCATTTTAAAAAATTATACTTTATCAAATTTAGTCGTGTTATTAGGGCGGGCCAACTTGCTAGTTTTTTCTAATCAAAAGGCAATGTGGTATTGAAAACTCACATATTCTAATCTTAGGATCGCAAAAAAGATCTTATGATTCCATCAACATGTAGAAAATAAAAAATAAAATAGTAGAAAGGGAAATTAATTTTATTACGACATGCAGATTCCATCGATTAGAATTAGTGAATCAGAAAACCAAGAACTTCAATTCTGACCGTAGAGTCAAAAAAATCATGTGATGTGATAAAGATTTTGACAAAACCATGCTGAAAGGCTCCACACCTTAAAAAGGGCTATTATTTTGACTTCATGTGCCTATTTGCCTGTGTAGTTGTGCAGTTAGCATATTCAAAGTTCCTCATTATTTACTGTTAATGATAGTAGTTCTGTTGATTGATTCTTCACAATGACATCGGGTTATGTGCATCCTTTGGCTTCAGATTTACTTTTTTTTGTTGGGTTTCGATGTTTGTGTCAAAAAACAGGCAGGTGTATTGTATAAGATATAATAAAAAATGGTGGCCAAAGTGGTGTTTAGAGACCATTATTGGCATTTTTTATGATTAGAGGGAATATATAAGGATATTGGTTGGGGATAGCGCTAGTCAGCTAGGATGGATGACTAGATGTAGTGTGCAAGTGCTTCAGTTTAACAAAATCAGTCCTGTCGAATGCCAGGAGCGAGGTGAGCGACTGCGCAAGGGCCTCCATAAACGAAGGGCCGCCAGGATTTTAACAGCGCCCTGCGCGTGAGGTCTTTTTTTTCCCACAATGCAATACCTTTTTGTTCCTTTCTTCCTGCATAGATTTTCAACAAAACTACTAGTTCTTGTACATGTAATGTTCGATGTGATTCAAAAATACTTCCCTTTAGTTTATGAAACAGAGGTAAATTGTTTCGATGTCCACAATAATTAGAAAGTATGATTCAGATTGTGAATGTATGATGTCTTGGAAAAGATTAATTATGAAGACATAATTGAAGGTTTGTTAAAATTAAAATGTACCTTAGTTATATTAAAATAAAATGTACCTTAGTTGTATCTTGTACGGGCCTCAAAATTTGAGATGATCCTGAACAAACCATCTGTATTTTTAGATCCCCTCTAACAACATGTCGTACATTTAAGTCATGGTTATGATATTAATAAGCAACAGAAATATTATTCATTTTATCCTAAGTTATGTTTAAAATCATACTATTATGTGTAAAATCATTGCAACAAACAGTTATGTGTAAAATCATATTTAATTTGCTGCATTATTATTCATTCTAATGACCATAAAAATAAGTCTGAATAGTTTTATCCTAAGTCAAACATTTTTAACTTTTAACATCAAAATATATACGGATGATAACATAAGATTGGCATTCAGACACTGCTAGGTTCTCTATCAAAATCACACAATTTTTAGATGCTGCTATTGAAGGTTAGAAACATGACTTATAGCGTATCTAGATGAATTTACATTTGTGGTTGGAGGGATTAGGGAGCGATCAGATTTTTTATAACAACTATGCTGAAAATGCTATATTCCCTTGCCAGTTTACATCTAAGTGAGGCTATAGCATTTTTTATAAATATCTCTTCCGTAAATCCCAAATTTCAATTTCAAGAAAAATTATTGCAGCCATTAAAGATACAAGCATCAATATTCATCTTTTGTGCAAAGGGTCAGCAATAATTACTTTGTCTAGAAGTACATACACTATATATCTAGTATACATGAAGTAATCATCATTACCCTATGAGGTTAGAAGTGAAATCAACGTCAACTACTAAATTGTGAATGTGCAATCCAAAAGGTTATGACGCGGGCTGAGCCCAAACGCTAGATAAATGGAACGGATAATTAGTACAGGTAATCCAAAGGAGACTGACCCTAAGACTGAAAGAATGCCACAACTCTGATGTACATAGGAGCAGAGCCAGAAATCTAAGATTAGAGCAAGTGGTATAAAATGCATTAAGCTTGAGAGTCTATTCACGCGCTTGTACCCTTCCCCGCGCTTGTACCCTTCCCCACGCCGAGAGAGGCGAACGAACGTACGTGTGGAGCTTTCCTTCTCTGTCCACATACATAGATTAGATGAGTGAGGACCACCTCTGGATCATCCTCCCCTTCCAATAGCAACCTAGCACTAAAGGATTGTTACGCTTCCACCACTTGCTCATGCCCACATGGACCTTTGAGATTTATTTGAAAGAATTTGAAATACTCAATGCGCTAGGTCCGTTATTTCCTCAATTGTTAATTATTGTATATTTGCAAAAGTAGTAAGAACTGTGATTTCCGTTTTTAGATTACCACTGCCATGTTATATTATCATCGCATAATTTTTTTTAAAGTGACTATATTGATATTTCAACCTCTGCATTCAAAAGGATGCATATACTATACAAGGGACAAAGCTTCATTCCTAATAGCACATAAGTGCAAGAAAAAGAGCAGATAAATTAAAAGAGGAATGCCTGATACACACATAAGCATTTATTTATGAAAGTTTGCATTGTTGTTGAGTTAATAACAATGTGAGTCACGTGTTACATGACTTAATTTTTGACAGGAGTATAAAGTTCAGTACTCGAGATTAATAGGCAGCTAAGCACCTGGACAAGATCGATGGAGACGACTGATGAAGTGATCGATGAGCAAGACACCCCCAAGACGCAAACAACATCTCGGCCTCTCAAACCAGGGGCCATAGCCGATAGCCCCGTGCCCTGCGCACCTAGGCGGCAGCCACCCCCGCATCGCCGTCCGACGGCATCGAGCCAGCCGGCCGGGCTGATAAAAATTGGCAACCAGCCGGCCTTCGTTTGTTGGTGGTAGTCTTGATTTATTCTACAGAGAAAAATCTTGTTGGTGATTCTTTGGTGGCTGGTTTTTCCGGAGAAAGATCACGCTATTTGGCGGTGGCTGATAAGCCGAACGAACATGCTGCAAATCCGTTCAGCTCGGCACGCACACACCAACCATGGCCACTACCCAAGCGTGCCCGTGCGCTTTGCGGAAAGACCAGGCGATAAGTTTGTTTTCAACAGGGATATTCATTCATCGCTTCGTGCGGGACTTGTAAAGAACGACGCGCGGAGCCTGATGTTGTTGACAGCCTTGGCTGAAAAGTCAATCGTCGCCTTCGCCTCCTGTCTAGTGCTAGAGTCCAGAGAACACAGGGCCATCCAAAAAACCGCTACGAATTTGGGGAAGGGGCGGTCGCTTATGATGAGTGTGGAGTGGCCGACTTCAAAAGTCCAAGGCACCCCGGCCGTGCCCGTGCGGCGGCCGGCCTCTCTCCTATATAAACCCCCCGCCCCTTGCAGCACCGGCGGCAGGGGGAGCACTCTCGCCATCCGCGCATAGTTTATTCGATTCTCCTTGTCAGCTCCGTCGCCTCCGCGCCGGAGACAGCTCGCTCGCTGCCCTGCACCACGTTTCGGGACTCGCGAGCGAGTAGCAGAGCGTTTCCTCTGTTTCCGGGCATGTCGTCGTCTTGCGCCGCCGCCACGGTGGCGTGCCGGGATGCCGCCGAGGCAGAGGACCTCCTCACGGCGTCCCTGCTCATCCCCAAGGCCGAGGTGCTCGTGCCGGTGGCGGCCGAGCCGACAGAGCCCCCGGTGCTCACGCGCAAGCCGCGGGGCCGGCTCGCAAGGGCGGTGAAGGAAGCCTGGTCCGTGTCGTTGTCCGTCACATTCCCCATGGTGCCGTCCATGTCGCCCGGCGCGGCAGGAGCGGAGGCGCGGTCCATCCTGGGCCTCGCGCTGCCGATGATCCTCACGGGGCTGCTGCTCTACCTCCGATCCATGATCTCCATGCTCTTCCTCGGACGCCTCGGCGGGCTGGCGCTCGCCGGCGGCTCTCTCGCCATCGGCTTTGCCAACATCACGGGGTATTCCGTGCTGTCGGGCCTCGCCATGGGAATGGAGCCCATCTGCGGGCAGGCCTTCGGCGCTGGCCACTACGAACTCCTCGGCGTCACCACGCAGCGCACCGTGCTGATGCTCCTCGCGACCGCCGTGCCCATCGGCGGGCTCTGGGCGCACATGCGGCCCCTGCTCCTGCTCTGCGGCCAGGACGCCGCCATCGCCGCCGTCGCCGAGACCTACATTCTCGCCTCCCTCCCGGACCTGCTGCTCCAGGCGTTCCTCCACCCCGTCCGCATTTACCTCCGGACGCAGTCCATCAACCTGCCCCTCACCCTGTGCGCCGCTCTCGCCATCGCGCTCCACCTGCCCATCAACTACGTCTTCGTCTCCGTCCTCGGCCTGGGCATCAGGGGGGTGGCATTGGCCTCCGTTCTGGCCAACCTGAACCTCCTCCTCTTCCTCTTCGCCTACATCCTGTTCAAGGGCGTGCACCGGCGCACCGGCGGGTTCGCGCTCTCTGCCGACAGCTTCCGCGGCTGGGGTGAGCTCGCCGGACTCGCGCTGCCGAGCTGCGTCAGCGTCTGCCTCGAGTGGTGGTGGTACGAGATCATGATCCTCCTGTGCGGCCTGCTCGCCAACCCGCAGGCGACGGTGGCTAGCATGGGCATCCTCATCCAGACCACGTCGCTCATCTACATATTCCCTTCCTCGCTCGGCTTCGGCGTCTCAACGCGCGTCAGCAACGAGCTCGGCGCCAACCGCCCCGACCAAGCCGGCCGCGCGGCCACGGCCGGCCTCATGCTCGGGTTCGCGTTCGGCGGCGTGGCGTGCGTGTTCGCGTGGCTCGTGCGCGGCGCGTGGGCGACCATGTTCACGGCGGACCCGGCGATCGTGGCGCTCACCGCGTCCGTGCTGCCGATCCTGGGCGCCTGCGAGCTCGGCAACTGCCCGCAGACCGCCGGCTGCGGCGTGCTACGGGGCAGCGCGCGGCCCAAGGACGCCGCCAGCATCAACCTCCGATCCTTCTACCTGGTGGGCACCCCCGTGGCGCTCGTCCTCGCCTTCTGGTACCACTACGACTTCCAGGGCCTGTGGCTGGGCCTGCTCGCGGCGCAGGCGGCATGCGTGGTGCGCATGCTGCTGGTGATCGGACGGACGGATTGGGCCGCCGAGGCCAAGCGCGCGCAGCAGCTCGCCGGAGCTGCTGGCGCGGTGGAGACCAAAGAGGGCATGGAAGTTGGAGGAGACGACAAGCCGGGCATGACTATCGACGTAGTGATCGAGCGACCAAAGGATCAGTGCTGAACTGCTGACACAAGGCAAAACCTGTGTGTGCATAATATTTCGAGCCATTCTTTTGTCATATTTTTGGCGGGAGAGGAACCAGAGGCTAACAGAGCGAGATTTTTGTTTTCCAATTGGTTATTTGTACATGATTTCTTTTCTCTTTTTTTTTTCTGATGATGGGTATTACAGAAGATGGGAACATTAACCAATTATATCGAAGGGATTCTTTTCTTCTATTGGTTGAGCCCCAACAGCCTACTCCTTCCTCTCGTCACTCACAATTCACTGTCTACTTTCACATCTGCTCCAAGTAAAAAATTGGTAATGAATCCTGAACTCTAGCGATTGAAACTCAGTCACCGGACGACCAACTTTCATATATAACATCCCAATTGAGGTGGTTTATTATGAATTTTACATTTGAAAACGGATCAAATGTTACCGTTTGATGCCACTCTTACATATCCTAACCTAGTATCCTTCGTATACTATTCATCGTCAACAAAAAACCGATGCAAAGTCACCCAATAGACCGGTCACGGACTCGTTCAGCGATAGGCCAGGTTGCTGATCAATAAGAGCACGCCTGCAACCGCAAAAGTCTAAGACGCCATTAACAATCAGAGATTCCATGACGTATCTCTGCAGCCTGCTCGAATAGTCGAATCAACAGGGATCATAAGGCCGGCGCTCATGCTAACCTCAAGAACTAAGGTGCAGCGTACCATCCAGAGTTTCAGTTCAGCTAGGTCTTGTTTAGATTTGCAAATTCGCATTGCAAATCCATCACATGACGAATAACGAATAAACGATGAAACTAAACAAATCAAATTGAAAGGGGACGTGAGATTTAACATGACAAACCCTTTCAATGTGGAAGGAAAAAAATCATGAGCGTCAGCAATCACTTCACTGTATCGGGAGCCAGGTTACAACGCCGAACAATGGCTTACAAGAGAAGAATGAACCATCAAGGAGAAACCCTAACAAGGTATATAATCCGCTTCGCTCCGGCAACGGGCCTCTGTTTCGTTCCGTCGGAAGTAGGCCCTTTCTCATGTGCATCTAAATTTGGATCATAACTTAATAATATTAACTATTCACTCATCACATCGAGTCACATCTTCACAGCACGCGTCTCAATGTGCACTTTATAAACAACTTTACACTCCAATACACTATTCATTCGTGCAAATTGCGGAACTAAACAAACTAATTTATCTTGAACTGCCTTGTGTACTTAACAAAGTAATCTTCCACGGTGGCAGTCTTAAACAAGAACCATACAAGATCAGCTCACTTAAAAACTTGTATACCTCTGCTGTGCAGTGTACATGCACGTCCTACCTACAACTTGGTGAGCCTAACAACATGCAGAGGGGTCGCTGGCTGGCGCGGCTCGCATCCCGGCGAAGGCGATGAGATATTCAGATTCCTCTCTGCTCTGCTCCCGGTGTCCGGGCGCAGGGCGCAGGAGCAACCGGTCGAAACCAGCCACGAGGCCGAGGTGGATCCGCCTGTGCCGCGCATAATTATACGCTCGAGTTCGTACGGTGGCCGCAGTGGCAAACTGGCCAGCTCGTGGCCGGGCGTGAGCGTGAGTGCGTGACGGCTACCGGCGGCACCGCCATGGCCGCTGCCGGCCACGGGTGGCTCGTTTTTTCCCTACAAGAAATGTAAAATAAATGGTCACCCTGTGGGCTGCTGAAGGCAGTGTGGCTCCATGCCTCTCTGACCTTGGGACTCCGAGAAGATAACATTTTTTGGATGGCCTCAAGAGCCAGTGCAGGTTCTTATAATAAAAGAGATAAAGAGCCAGCGCAGGACGTGGTATTATATTCCAAAGAATCTAGGTTATTAGTCAGTAAAAGAAATGGCTTTCATTGTCAGTTCATCACGCATGTTCCTGAACCTGTGGGTAAGTGGGTTCGGCGTGCTATTACTTCTTCACTTGTCGTAGAAAAGATGTGCCCGTATGTATATGTGTGTGTGGTAGCAAGTAGCGGTAGTAGTAGATTTTTGGGGTTGGTATACGTTGCGATTCGACGTGGTAAACATCTGGCGTTTGCGTGGAAGCAATAGCCACTTCTTGCTTGAATCAACAGCCTAAGGAGCAGTAATGGATGTGTCCAGCGAGTTGTGCACTCGAAGTCAATGCTATATCTTTTGATTTGGTGATCACAAACTAACGGACTGGAAGTCTGGAACTCGACTAAAGGATATTTGAGCGCTCCGTCCTGTGATTGTTGGAGGGTTAGCTAGCGATTAACACCTTTTGAATGAAAGCGATTGGTGTTTAGCCCTCAACTTAGAAGCAAAGCAAGTTCAAAACCATTTACATTTTTGGTTCGTTCGTAACATTCTTATTGAATAACTGTATTTATCTGTATCCATTAATTTCAGAAGATTGAGTGTTGATATACTGATAATTATATTAGATAAACTAGAGTTGTATCTACCTTGTAACACAAGTTGTACTCATGTACATCGGTTTGGATAGGCCAGCTAGGGAGTTGCGATTTGTTTGTTGTAACAACACCTAGCTGGCCGCCGCCGCATGTGTAATCTCCACACGCGAGGGGAGTTTCCTCGCCCATATAACACGCGGCCGCCTACCAGCACGAGGTACGGCGTTCCATCCCAATCTTCCGCTCCTCTGATTTTCTCACATGATAGTCAGAGCCAAAACCACCAACTAGATCTCATCTACCACTCCCATGGCTTCCTCCTCTAGCAATGCTGATGCAAACCTCTCGTTGGCGTCACCGTCACCGAGAAGCTCGGCAAAACCAATCACGCCATATGGAATGTGCAAATCCTCACTGTCGTCCAAGAGGCGCACCTCGTTGGCCATCTGACCGGCACAAAGCTGGCCCGATCACCGGCAAGGACCGTGCCGGCAAGGAAGTAGTAGTCCCCAACCCGGCGTACGACGAGTGGTACGTCAAGGATCAGCAGGCACTGAGTTTCGTCATTGGTTCTCTTGGACGGGATGTGCTTTCTCAAGTCGCCACGCATGAGACAACGGCGAAGCTTTGGGCAGCGATTGAGGCGATGTACGCCTCACAAAATCACGCTGATGTGTACCCTGTGATGTATGCCTCACAACATACGGCTCTCCCTCGCCACAGCGAGCAAGGGCAACCAATCTATCTCCGAGTATGTCGACAAGATGTGTACCCTGCGAGATGAGATGGCGGCGGTTGGAAGACCAATTGAAGATGAAGAGCTCCTCACCTACATCTTCTCCGGCCTTGACATCGAATTTAACCCTGTGGTGTCTTCCCTTCTTGCGAGGACAAATACAGTCTCTGTAAGTGAAGCTTATGCTCAACTACTTGCCTTTGAAACTCGCATGGATCTCTTACGTAACGGAAACTCCGGATTGTCGGCCAATATGGCTAACTGGGGTGGTCGCGGTGGCTTCGGTCATGGTCGCGGTGGCAACAATCGTGGTCGCAGTCAAGGAGGATGGCGACGCGGTAACAACAACAACACTGGCCGCCCTGGAGGAGTTGGTCGTGGACTCGTGGCATTGCTGGCCGAGGTGGAGCCAGCGGCAACAACTCCAAGATCCAGTGCCAAGTCTGCCTCAAGTTTGGGCACTCCGCAGATCGGTGCTGGCACCGGTTTGAGGAGGATTATGTTCTAGAAGAGAGACATGTGTCGGGAGCAATGAACTCCTACTCCGTCGACAACATCTGGTACACTAACACGGGTGCCACTGATCACATCACGGGGGAGCTTGAGAAGCTGTCTCTCCATGAAAAATATAATGGCACAGATCAGGTTCATAACGCCAATGGTGCAGGTATGAACATTGGACACAATGGTCATTCTACAATTCATACCCCTATTTGTAATATGTAACTTCATAATATCCTTCATGTTCATTTCGCGAAAAAGAATCTCATTTTCGTACATCGCATTGCATCTGATAACAATGTTTTTCTTGAATTTCATCCTAATTTCTTTCTTATAAAGGATCGGGACACGAAGAACACTCTGTTTGAGGGGTCTTGCCGCAAGGGGTTGTATCCCCTTCCTTCCACAACATCCAAGCAAGTTTTTGGAGTGAATAAAGTGTCACTTGATAGATGGAACAATCATTTAGGACACCCATCTTTTCCTATTGTTGAAAACGTTCTCAAGAACCATAAACTTCCGTTTGTTTTTGAATTGAATAAAGATGATGTGTGTGATGCTTGCCAAAGAGCAAAAAGCCATCAATTATCTTATCTTGTTTCAACAAGTGCATCTACTCAACCTCTTGAGCGTGTTTTCTCTGATGTGTGGGGGCGCGTCTGAATCTGTTGGGCGGTTCAAATATTATGTTAGTTTCATAGATGACTTTAGTAAATCCACTTGGGTGTACCTCCTAAAGTATAAGTCCGAGGTGTTAGAAAAATTTAGAGAATTTCAAAGCTTAGTTGAAAGTTTTTTTAATCGCAAAATTATTTTGGTTCAGTCTATTGGGGTGGCGAGTATGAAAAGCTTCATTCCTTCTTTACAAAAATCAGGATATCTCATCTTGTTTCGTGCCCTCATGCTCATCAACAAAATGGCTCCACAGAAAGGAAACATAGACATATTGTGAAAGTCGGTTTGTCCCTTCTAGCTCATGCACATATGCATCTAAAATATTGGGATGAAGCCTTTCTAGCAGCCACATTCCTCATTAATCGTACACCTAGCAAAGTCATCAATTTTGAAACACCTCTTGAAAGATTGTATCACACAAAGCCTGACTATGCGTCTCTATGTGTGTTTGGGTGCACTTGCTGGCCCAATTTGCACCCATACAATAAACACAAGCTCACTTTCCGTTCCAAAGAATGTGCTTTCCTTGGGTATATCAATTTACACAAGGGTTTCAAATGTCATTTCTTCGGGGCGAATATATATTTCTCGAGATGTGATATTTGATGAGAATTTTTTCGCTTTTCTCACTTGCATAGTAATGTTGGCCCACAACTTCACTCCAAAATCCTTCTTTTGCCTCCCTCCTTGAGAAATCCTTTATAGGGGCGAATCTGTAGATGGTCATGTGTCTAATGGTGAAATTTCTAATGATTTTGATGAAGGAACAGAAACTATATCACATGCAGGGGAGCAGTCAACACAGCTTTCGGGGCGAATCTGTGTGTCTTTCCACACCGATCGACCTCAGGATCGGTGTCGTCAGGAGCATCAGCAGGACAATCCACTTCGGTGCCCGCGTCCGTCCCGACGCACCAGTTTGCAGACGCCACGTCTCCGATGCCCGCCTCCCCACCTTCACCGGATCGTGTCACTGTCATCGCCCGGAGGAGCAATGCAGGTGCTGATACAAGCCCCGACAACATCAGCCATGGGACTGAGCCCGCCTGCCGCAGCGGCGGATCCTCCCGGATCTTCTACACCACCGTTGGGCGGCTCTGGATCTTCTGCGCCAAGAGGGGCTGCTACCTCTCCTGCTTCGTCGGCTGCTAAAGCGCCATCACCACTACTAAGACCACGTACTCAGCTACAAGCGGGATCCCCAAACCCAAGGTATACACTGATGTACATGTTTGATATGGTTTCTTTAATTCTATTGGAGAGCCTCATAGTGTAGAAGAAGCTTTGCATAGTAAAGTTTGTAAATAACCTATGGATATAGAATTCAATGCCTTGATGAAAAATAAAACCTGACATCTAGTCCCACCTGTAAAAGGAAGTAATATTGTAGATTGCAAGTGGTGTATAAATAAAAATGAAAAGCTGATGGTACATTGGATAAGTATAAAGCTCGGTTAGTAGCTAAATGGTTTAAACAAATGTATGGCATAGACTATGAAGACACATTTAGTCCTGTTATAAAAATGTCTACCATTAGAGCTATTCTATCTATTGTTGTTTCAAAAGGTTGGAGTTTAAGGCAGCTCGATGTGCAACATGCTTTTTTTCATTGTATTCTAGATGAAGAGGTTTATATGAGGCAACCTCCTGACTATGAAGACAAGGCAAGGACTAATTATGTCTACAACTCTGTATGGGTTGGGCACGTCAAGTTTACGGTCGCCCGTAAACTTTTGTACGTGCGGTCAATTTCAGACCACTCATTCTCTTGCCTTTTTGGCCCACCAGCTACTGATCAAGCTGCTCTGTATTCCGTTTCGGGTGGGCCTCCACCAATCCGCCCTTGCCCACATGGAGAAATGTCAGACAGAAAATTAGATGACAATTTTTTGGAAAAAGTTTGAAAAAATTTTACGAAAGATTTTGTGAAAACGTTTTGAAACAAAGTTATTGAAAAAAATGCTGGAATAAATTTTGGTCAAAACTTTTTGAAACAAAAAGTTATTGAAAAAAAATGCTGGAATAAATTTCGGTCAAAACTTTTCGAAACAAAAAAGTTATTAAAAAATCCTGAAATAAATTTCAGTCAAAATTTTTTTTGAAACAAAAAAGTTATTGAAAAAATCCTGGAATAAATTTCGGTCAAAACTTTTTGAAACAAAAAAGTTATTGAAAAAAATCCTGGAGTAAATTTCGGTCAAAACTTTTTGAAAAAAACGGTTTTACACAACAAAAAACATTTCCAAAAAAATTCAAAAACTTTGTGGAAAAGTTATTGCAAAAAAATTGTAGAAAACATTATGGTAAAAAATTGTGGAGAAAAGATTTGGAACGAAACAAAATTCAGAAAAATTATAGAAAAAAATTGGAGAAAAAAATTAGAAAAAACGTAAAACAACCACCGGAGACTGTTGCTCGCCGGAGAGGTGGCGGCCTCTACGCCGTCGCTTGCCGTGGGAGCCCACCTCCGCGCCACCGCTCGCCGGAAGCTCACCGGGGGAGGCCCCCTCCACGCAGCTCCCGCTCCCCCACGGGCGACAGCTCGCCGCAGGAGCCCGTATCCAGGCCGCCGCCCCTACCGCCGGCAGCTGAACAGGGAAGCGGGTCGCAGTCGAGCTCCCTACGTGCGAGATGCTGAGATCTGGGGAAGGAAGAGAAAGGGGAAATGGGATAGCTGCGTTGCGCAGTGGTGGGAGGAGGAGACGCCGCGAGACATACCACGTGAGAGGAGAAAAGAGAGAAGGCATTTGGGATTGACCGCTCTGTAGAAAAGTCCTGGGCAACAGTATATTCAACATTGCGGTATGGGTTGAAGCAGGCTCCACGAGCCTAGTATGCACGACTCAGTTCTAAATTGCTCAGTCTTGGTTTTCATGCATCAAAAGCAAATACTTCTCTTTTCTATTTTAACAAGGGAGGTGTGACAGTGTTTGTGTTGATTTATGTTGATGATATAATAGTTGCAAGCTCAACTCAGCAGGCTATAGAGGGATTGCTGCATAACTTGAAGAAAGACATTGCCTTAAAAGACTTAGGTAAGCTTCACTATTTTCTTGGTATAGAAGTTAACAAGGTACGTGATGGTATAATACTTTCTCAAGATAAGTATGCATCTGATCTGCTCAAACAAGTCAATATGGCTAGTTGTAAACATGTCACTACACCTCTGTCAACAAGTGAGAAGTTATCTGCTTATAAGGGAACACCATTGGGTACAAGCAATAATAAAAAATTATAGAAGTGTCGTTGGTACATTGCAATACTTAAATCTTACAAGACTGGATATATCTTTTTGTTGTTAATACAGTTTGTCAGTTTTTGCATGCTCCTACTGACATACATGTCACTGGATGACGGTCAAAGGAATATTAAGATATTTGAGGCAAGATACTAAAATTGGGCTAAAAATAAGCAAGTGCAACTCCATGTTAATTAGTGGCTTCTCAAATTCGGATTGAGATGGTTCCTTGGATGACAGACAATCAACTAGAGGTTATGCTATTTTCTAGCTTCCAATTTGATCTAATGGAGTGCAAAGAAGCATGCTACAATTTCCAGGTCAAGTACCGAAGCTGAGTACAAGGCGATTGCAAATGCAACTGCAGAGGTCATGTGGATTCACACATTGTTGGAAAAGATTGGTGTCAAAGTACCTCCAACAACAAAGTTATGGTGTGATAATTTAGTTGTCAGTTAATCCAGTGTTTCACGAAAGAACTAAGAATATTGAGGTGGATTACCACTATGTTAGAGAAAGAGTTATGATAAAACTGCTACAGATTGATTTTGCACCTACAGATGATCAAGTAGCAGATGGTTCACCAAGGCTATTACAGTTCGACAATTAGAGAACTTCAAACACAATCCAAACCTTAGTCGGTTGTGATTGAGGAGGGGTATCAGATAAACTAGAGTTGTATCTACCTTGTAACACAAGTAGTACTCATGTATATCTGTTTGGCTATTACTATATTTATGGTTTATATTTTAATTACTACAATTACATAACAATCATTATTACACAATATTAATCATTTTATCGTTATGCCAACAAATATGATATTTATTAGTGTCAACCCTTATGATGATGCATGATTGAGGTATTGTATATTGATCCAGTGATATTGTTTTTATACTTTTGTAGGAGCATGATGCTTGGCTATTACTATATTTTTTTATTTTATCGATGTTAAAACCTAGTATATAGTATATTTTAAGAAAATGTAATAGTTGGTGGTAGATCAATGACACATTTAATAAAAAAACTATCATATCAAAATAGAGAATCAATAATCGATACATAAATATCACATGAACAGTACTAGTCATATTTCTTCACCTCCAATTTATCCCACTTTCTAATTAAATCACTCTTGGCGAGGCATATGGTTCTAGGAAAGGGGATGTTATTTTGCCTAGTGTCACCCACCATTGATATTTCCATGTACTTTACTTTTATTATATGCATGTACATACTATTTTAAGACCGCAGAAAGTAAAAAATCACTATGAAAAATGAAAATGAACGCTCTCATAATAAATAAAAAATCACTTTCATGATACCACATACAATTTTTCATTGTCGTATGGCCATATGAAATGCTTGTTGATAGGTATGGCTGACCAACTGGCTCGGCTCGTTAAGGCTCGGCTCGATTGATAACAAGCCGAGCTCAGCTTGGCTCGTTAAAGTAACGAGCTAAAAATCGAGGTTGGCTTGGTTCGTTTGAAAGTTCGAGCCTGCTCGTTAAGCTCGTGAGCTTACTATTATTGAACATTAATGTTATGATAAAAAATATTATTAATTAGTATATAATAGTTTAAGTATGCTAACAAGATTTAAAAGTTTACTTTGTAATTATATTATGAAAATATGTAATATAAGTCAATAAAATAGGATAATATAAATATTTGAGAGCTCAAATAGACTTAATTAGTGACTTACAAGCTGAACATTAAGATTATTTTAACCAAATAATAGTAATAAAACTCTATTTATAAAAAATAATTTTAGTATTTTATCTCTACTGAGCCTAACGAGCTAATCGAACATATCACGAGCAGTTCTCTCGTTACGAAAACAAGCTAAAATTGAGGCTCGGTTCGACTCGTTTAAAGATCGAGCCGAGCTGAACCGAGTCAAACCTATGAACGAGCTGAGTTAGCTCAGGAGCCTTGAACTTTTATGCGGGCCCTACTTGTTGAACATACATACATTAGATGTATATAATATTGTAATTCTTTCCCCTCCATAAGTTTTTCTAAGGAACTGATAAGAGTTTTCCGGAGTTTTTGGAAAGTAGGCAACAAGTCAACAGACTTCGGCAATCATCATTGATCTGATATGCCCTTGATTACCAAGTAAAGTCTTCCACAGAAACCATGTCCGGTCAGCATCTGATATGCCCTCGATGCAAGTCACTATCTCATCGTATTTCCTTTGAAATCTAACAACAACTACTTTTAGTTGCATTTCGTCCTCGAACTCCCCTGCCGGCCCGGCCTCTACTCTCCGTGCCACCTGTAGAGAGTAGAAACATACGCTAGCCTAAACCGATCGATGGGATCGGAGTGTGTCATGGTCACGACCTTCAGCTGGTTCGCCTACGATCTCGCGAGTTCCTTTGCCTCCGAGCCGGCCAGACACTCAGTTCAGAGTTCACGGTACGTATCTACCACAGTTCGGGACCAACCAACCAAAGAGTGTAAAGAGTGCATGCAGAGCAAGAGACAAATCGAGGCGTAGGCCAAATCCGTGGAACGACGACATTGCTGTGCCTGCAACTTTTGTAGCGGGCAATCACGGAACGCAATACGTCGAGCTTCGGTTTCCTGTGTGTGGCTGTGACGAAGTACCAGTGGTTCCGGTGGGGGAGTGACGTGCCAACCCGAAGCCGGCCGGCCGGCCGGCCGGCGCTCTACACATCCCACTCGCGTACCAACTGTTCGCCGAAAGCACACGTCCGCGCGCCACGTACGTCGTCCGCCCCAATCCGTCGTCGCTTTGCAGCCGGCGGGGGAGCAGGAGCAAAGCGCCGGCGATGATCGCGACGGCTCGTGGCCTTGTGGGGGATTTCTTTACGCTGGCGCGGGCGTGGTGGCGTCCGTGCCGTGCGCGACCCGGCCGGCCGGTTGCAATGCAAGTTGCAGCCGTCAGCCAGCCGGCCAGCCGGGGACGGGCGGGCACGGGCACGGCGGGCGGATGGGGCGAGCTGGGCTGGCCTGGGCGCGTGTCTAGTGGTGGGGGAGCAGCGGCACCGGTGGGGCGGCGCGAGGGTTCGTTCAAAGCCTCCCCCACCTGCGCTGCGGTTGCGGGCCGGTGGAAGAAACGGGATGTCATGCGCGGTGCGTCGCATCGCCAGTTCGCCACCGCACCGGCCGGCCGGCCGGCCGGCGCACGCGCGGACCTGGCCAGCCGGCCAGCCCGACGTGGGCGGGAGGGACGTCTTGGATGGAAGGGCCGGGCTTGGCTGGCTAGTGTAGGGGCGGTGGCGGCGTCGGACTGGCGGTCGTCGATGGGGCGGCCAGGCCGTGACGGCCGGCCGCACGCGCGGTGCGGCGTCATGGACCAGTTGGACAATATTCGGGTCGTCGCGGGGATGCACCGGCCCTGCCTGACTCAGCGCCGGCGAGGCAACTCAAGACGTGCCCACTAGATCAAATGCGCCGAACAGAATGTGCTTGTGAACGACAAAATATAAATAAATAGGTGCCAGGATATGATTTGAGCACGTTCCAACACTAAAACTCAACAGATCGGAGCACGTTGCCAGGGCGGCAGCCTCAGTTCGGCTGATAGCCAAAGGCCTCAGACCCCCCCCCCCCCCCCCCCCAGTTCAGCCTAGGTTTTTTTTTGACAACAAGTTCATCCTAGTTACATTTCTCTATATAAGCTGGCATTTAGCAAGTCAACTTGTTAGACAATGCCCGGATCGCGACATCGTTTACTTTACTGACACCTGATTTGTTAAACGCTTAGTGGGAAATGTTTCGTCAAGTACGATAATTTTGTTTAATAACGCCTGGGATAGAGGATACCTTTTCTATTTTGTTTTTCTGATTGCTAAAGGAAAACAACTATGACGACGGTTTTCTCATCCGTTTTTGAAGTCACTTGTAGGTCTGCAAAATATTTCTGAAATCTCGTCTAGGTTCACAAACTAAGAAATGGTCATTTAGGTCTCATCTAGGCACCTTTAATAGATCATAGACCTATATGATCACTTCTTTAGTTCATGGATCTAGATGAGATTGCCTGCACATCTGAAATTATGTTAAGGCAGTTGTGCTGGGTAGGAGGGCGTTGTACGGGTTCTCGGCGGCGACGCGTGCGTGACGCCGTCCTGGCGGCGGCGTCAAGCACGCGGGAAGAGGGGAGCAAGGGCGCAGGAGAGATTGATCTCAATCTCCAGTTGTCCTTTTATTCCTTCCAATTACTTGACCTTTATAGGCCTGATTACAACCAAATCCTAACAACTCTCTCTCTCTTAAACTAATCTCTTATCTTAACTAACAATTCTAAGCAAAGCCAAACCGACTAACTAAATATTGCTGGAGGTCTGCGGCTTAGCTCATGGTCCTTTAGCCGCCACTCTTGTTTCTCCTTTGGTACACCTTGCCCACCATAACATCTCTCGCCCCCTCGACGAACAGCTCGTCCTCGAGCGGGAACGAGGGGTGCTCCTGGCGGAAGGCGTCGACCGGCTCCCATGTCGCCTCGGCCCTGGACAGACCCGCCCACTGGACCAAGACGTGCCAGACGCCACGACGGAGACTGGCGCGCAAGACACGCTCAGGCGCAGGCAGCACGCGACCGTGAAGGAGCGGCGGTAGTGGCGGCGTGGTGGTTGGCAGCTCACCCTGGAAGGGCTTGAGGACGCCAACATGGAAGACGTCGTGGACACGGGCATCGGTCGAAAGGCGGAGGCGGTAGGCGACGTCGCCAATGCGTTCCAGTACCTGAAAAGGTCCAGCATAACGCGGCCCGAGCTTGCCGCGCGGGCCCGTGGACAGCGACTGTGTAGGTCTGGAGCATCCGCACCCACACCCAGTCGCCGACAGCGAACTCGAGGGGTCTATGATGAGCATCGTAGTAGCGGTGGGCATACTCCTGTGCCTGCAATAATCTGGTGCGAACTTCAGCGAGGAACGCGTCGCGGTCAGCGAGCATGGAGTCCACCGCCTGAATCTGTGCGGTACCCGGTTGATAGGGCAGGATTGGCGGCAGGGGGGCGGCCATACACCACCTGGAACGGCGTGGTGCGTAGGGCCGAGTGGAACGCCGTGTTGTAGCAGTATTCGGCCCAGGGAAGCCATTCCAGCCAGGCTCGCGGGTGGTCGCCCGTGATGCAGCGCAGGTACATGGCGATGGACTTGTTCACTGCCTCGGACTGGCCATCCGTCTGGGGGTGGAACGCCGTGCTCAGCCGCAAGGTGACGCCGGCGAGTTTGAACAGCTCCCGCCAGATGTTGCTGGTGAAAACCGGGTCGCGGTCGCTGACGATCGACTCCGGGAAGCCGTGGAGGCGCACGATGTCCATGAAGAACACGCGAGCGACGGAGGACGCCGTGTAGGGGTGGTCGAGGGCAATGAAGTGCGCATATTTGGAAAACTGGTCGACAACAGTGAGGATCACGCTCTTACCATGAACTTTGGGAAGGGCCTCCACGAAATCCATGGAGATGTCCGCCCAAACGCGTGATGGCACTGGAAGAGGTTGAAGGAGACCGGCGGGTTGCAGTGTTTCCGTCTTGTTGCGCTGACAAGTCGTGCACGCGCGGACGTAATCGCGCACTAGCTGCCGGTCGTGCTCGAGGAAGAAGTTGGCGCGGAGGCGTTGCAATGTCTTCTGGAAACCTTCGGGCCCGGTCGTATGTACCATCTGGAGCGCCGCCTGGAGCAAGGGTGACGAGGAAGGCACCAGGACCTTGCCATCCCGCCGGATGAGGCCGTCCGTCACGCTCCAGCGCTTGTCGTGTTCGCCCTGGAGAATGGCCTGGCGCAGCGCGGCGAGCTCCGGGGACGAGTCAATCTCGCGACGAAGGTCGTCGTAAAACTGGAAGGACGGTGTCGACACGATGGCTAGAGCCAAGTCCTCGCCGTGGCGTCTGGAGAGCGCGTCGGCCACGACGTTGAGGCGTCCCGCGCGATACTCCACACGAAAATCATAGCCGAAGAGCTTGCTGACCCAACTGTGTTGCGGGATCGTGGACAGGTGCTGATCCAACATGAACTTGAGTGCATAATGATCCGTGCGGACGAGGAACGCCCGACCCCACAAGTACGGGCGCCAATGCCGGACTGCTTGCACCAGGCCGATCAGTTCGCGTTCATAGGCGGCGAGGTTGAGGTGGCGCGGTGCGAACTGCCGGCTGAAGTAGGCAATGGGTCCGCCGCGCTGGTGGAGGATCGCCCCAAACCCCGAGCCGGACGCATCGCAGTCCACGACGAACTCCTGGCTGAAATCGGGCAAGTGCAGAACCAGAGCTTCAGTCAGAGCTTTCTTCAGAGCCTCAAATGCTGTTGTTGCTGCATCAGACCATAGGAACGCGTTCTTCTTTAGGAGCTGGGTGAGGGGAGCTGCAACGGCCCCAAAATCCATGATAAAGCGCCTGTAATATCCGGCAAGGCCCAGAAAACCGCGCAGGGCATGGGCAGACGCAGGGACTGGCCACGAAGACACGGCGTCCACCTTAGTGCTGTCCATGGCGACGCCGTCTGCAGATATTATATGGCCCAGATAGGACACTGTCTCGGTGGCGAAGGAACACTTGGACTGTTTGACATGCAGGCGGTGGGAGCGCAAGACGTCCAGGATAGCGCATAGGTGTTGCAGGTGCTCTGTCCAAGAGTTGTTGTACACAAGGATGTCGTCGAAAAATACCAGAACACACCAGCGTAGAAAGGGCTGGAGAACCAAGTTCATCAGTGCTTGGAACGTTGCCGGCGCGTTCGTCAGGCCGAAGGGCATGACCAAAAATTCAAAGTGGCCATGATGTGTCCGAAATGCCGTTTTCTCCACGTCGTTCGGATGAACGCGTACTTGGTGGTAACCCGACCGGAGATCAAGCTTTGAAAAGAATCGGGCGCCATGGAGTTCATCAAACAGTTCCTCCGCCACTGGTATTGGGAAGCTGTCTTTCACCGTGCAACTGTTGAGGGCTCTGTAATCGACGCCGAATCTCCAGGAGTCGCCCGGCTTCCGGACGAGCAGTACCGGCACTGAAAACGGCGAAGTGCTAACGCGAATGAGGCCCTGCTCCAGCATAGAGGCGCACTGGGCCTCCAACTCATCCTTCTGGAGCTGCGGATACCCGTAGGGACGAACAGCGACGGGCGCCGTATTGGGCTTCAAGTGGATGCGGTGATCACAAGGTCGTGCTGGCGGTAAGCCGGATGGCGCGGCAAACACGTCGTCGAAGGACTGGAGCAGGCGTGCAAGCAGTGTGGGCGCATCATGGCGCATGGCGTAGAGCTTTCCGGTTGGTGCAATGTCCCAGCGTGGAGAGCCAATCCCTTTCCAGAGCACGCGCCGCCCGTGACGCCAGAAGGCCATGCACATGTCGTCAAAGTCCCATAGAATCAGCCCGAGCGTCCTCAAGAAAGTGACCCCGAGCACCCGATCATGGCAATCCAGGGGAATCGAGAAACAATCGATGGTGAACTCCTCCTAGCCGATGCGGATTACGACATCGCGTGCTAGCCCGCTGCAGTCGACCCGGTCACCGTTGGCCACGCGCACGTATGCACCATCGCCGCTCTGGAACAGCAGGCGCGCGGCGCGACCAGCGGCATGGCTGATGAAGTTCGTGGTGGAGCCGGAATCAAGTAGCGCCGTGAACTCTTGGGTGCCGATGGTGACGCGGACTTGCATGGTATCCTCGCCACGGATGACGGTGATGGCATTTAAGGAGATGAAAGGCTCCGCATCGGTCACGGGGGGCGGGTCGTCCAGCAGGTTGGGCACGTCCTCCTCCGGGTCAACCACTTCGAGGAAGAAGAGACGTGGGCACTTGTGGCCCCTGACGAACTGCTCGTCGCAATTATAACAGAGACCCTGGCGGCGGCGCTCGGCCATCTCTGTTGGTGTGAGCCGGCGGAACGCGCGCGGCGGCACCGATGGCGTCGTCGTGGCGGGCGGCGGGAACGCGGACGGCGCGGCCGGTTGGTGGGGGCCGGCGGGGGGGGGGGGGGCGCGGTGGCGGACGTGGTGCGCGGTGGTGCCTCGCCGGTGTGGTGGTCGTGGCGCGGCGCTCGTAGGCGCGCGCGAGCGCCATGGCGCGCTGGAGCTCCTGCGGCGCCTGAAGCTCGACATCGATGCGGATGTGATCTGGAAGGCCGCCGGTGAACAAATGAGTCTGTTGTTCAGGCGTCAAATAGCCGGCGTGCGCCAACCGGTTCTGAAAAGACTCGATGTATTCGTCAACGGAGGACCGGAAGGTGATACGCGCGAGATCCGCCAAGTGGTTGACGCCCATGGCCGGCCCGAAGCGTTGGTGGCAGAGGTCTTTGAAGTGCGGCCAGGTCGACATGCCCACATCGCGTTCCAGCATGTAGTACCACTGCTGTGCTGCTCCTGTCATGTGGAAGGACGCCAGACCGACCTTGTCTGCTTCTCCGGTGCACTGCGCCCTGAAGAAGTGCTCACACCGATGGAGCCAGCCCAAGGGGTCTTCACGGCCGTCGAAGGTCGGGAAGGAAAGCTTGTAGTAGCGCGGAACACCGAGACCATCCGCTTCGTCTTCATGGCGGCCCATCTGGGGCGGCTGAAATCCATGGGGTGGCGCGGTGGGGAAGCGTGGCAGCGGCCCGGAGAATCCAGGAATCGGCGACGGCGAGGAGGGGAACTGGATGTGGGTGATTGGCACCGGCTGGGACGGTGCCGCGGAGTGGACGATGATGGCGGACGTGGATGGCGCCATTGTCGCGACGCCATAGCCCGACATGCCGTAGAGGGGTCCCACCGATGATGGACCGGCGCCGGCGTGGCCGCCGTAACCGGCGTACGGCCCGTAGCCGCCAAAACTTGACTCACTGCTCCGGTGGGCGGTGAGATTGTAGATCTGCCTTTGCAGGTCATAGACGACGCTTACGAGCACATCAATGGTGGCGGCCTGGGCGATGGACGCGTGCGGAACCGGCGCGCCCGACGAGGAAGGAACACCGGAAGATGCCGGCGGTGCTGTAGATGGTGGGGGAGGCGGAGCGGAAGTCATGGTGGCGCTGAGCGGAGCCGACATCGAGCCCGGCCAATCTGATACCAGATTGTTAAGGCCCGGACGGGCACTGCGCAGGTTGTAGTTGTGCTGGGTAGGAGGGTGCTATACGGGTTCTCGGCGGCGACGCGTGCGTGATGCCGTCCTGGCGGCGGCGTCAAGCACGCGGGAAGAGGGGAGCAAGGGCCGGCTGTCCTTTTATTCCTTCCAATTACTTGGCCTTTATAGGCCTCATTACAACCAAATCCTAACAACTCTCTCTCTCTTAAACTAATCTCTTATCTTAACTAACAATTCTAAGCAAAGCCAAACCGACTAACTAAATATCGCTGGAGGTCTGCGGCTTAGCTCATGGTCCTTTAGCCGCCACTCTTGTTTCTCCTTTGGTACACCTTGCCCACCATAAGAAATTACCTGAACTATAACGGATGGCTGTTCATAATTTCCTAGAGTTGTTTTTCGACAGACACTTCTTCGTTCGTGGTATCAGATTTTTCATACGTCTAATTCAATGCGGTACCATGTCGCACTCAATAATCATTGCAGATAACGGCTGTAGATCGCTCAGCATCAGCACCCAATGATGTTGCCCGATTGAGGTGACAGTGTCTTGTGTATCAATACTGTATGAATTAGCCTTAACCAGTACGGGCAGAAAAGGATCCCATTGTAAGATATCGTCTGCTCCTTTAAGGTCAATCAAACAGGCACTTTCTGTAATATAAGATGTCCATTTCATTCAGAAGTTACTGGTTACTGCTACAGCCAGCATTAACCAGATTTATTCTTGGCACATGCCGTTCTGAAAGCCGAAAGAATAGTTTTGGTTTGTGCTCAGTATGCTCACCACGCCCAGAACTAACATGATCATCGAGACAATTTAAGTTCAGACATATGGATGCATTGTAAAAGGGGGCTAGCTGAAAGACATGAAAAACAATTAGTAAATAATGAAAAAGAAAGTTAAAAAGATGTTCACAACAGGTATGCAACCGGCCAAGCACAAAAATCACTCTTCCAGAGATATTTGAACAGCTTTAATGGATTGTCTGAATATTCTTACATTCTCAATTAGTAGATCCCAGTTGAACACGAGCGAGGACTGAACCACCTACAAACATTATGCAGCTATCAAGACGGCAAGTAGACAGATCCATTTTTAGTTCTTTAGGAAAGGAAAACGAACTTCGGTTGAAACAAAATAATATGGACGATAAGTGCCCTCGACCAGAAGTGACCCCCGATGTAATTTTGCCTGTAAAATGAGCTTCCAAGGCAAGGTGCAGAGGCACATCGTGCAATATAACAATCTGTTGACTTCATTTTTTCAATTGTTCATAAGTTAATTTGAATACTTCTTATACAACAGTTGTTAATCACTGATAACACTTGCAATGGCTGTGCTAGAAAGTCAGCAAAGAGTATAATAGAAACAGCGTAAGTCAAATAATGACATGGCCAATGACAGCATGCGATCTGAAACTCCGACAACAGTTGACGACAGCTAAATTTATACATGGAAATGCAAAATGTGACACTAGAATTGCAGGGATTGGAATTCATTTAGGGAGCTCTACTTGTTCGAGTTCTTGTTCGAGTTGACTACTCATAAAAAAGAAAGTTTACCGACCAATGCTACTCGGGTCTTAAAGTGGATCAGTTTCTTGCTTAATTTTTAGGTGAAGCTTTTTTCTTAATTGTCACAACATTGTTGCGAACAAGGTCCAAAATCGAAATTAAAAATAGTGTGTGTCAAGTCTGTTAAAATGTATAATTACTCGTACAGAAAAGCTTCCACATACTACCGACCTCTGAACTATGGTACGAAACATTCTCTTTTTTCGAAAAGTGAAAATAACAACCCCTGTCAACACCAAAGCATTCAGTGTACTAGCATATAAGATATCAAATCATTCTTCTGATTTGACGAAAAATACGAAGAAACATTTCAACAAACATCTCCAGCGCACACCTCATGCAAACTAGTAATAGTAAAATAGGTGGGTGCCGTAGAATTCCTGCCATGAATGAGCCGGGGTACATGTTGCGGAAAGCCGAAGCAGATCGTCTCTGATCTCTGAAGAAGGCGGGCCAATTGTATGATGATGTATCGTGTGACACGTAAGCAGCAACAAAAAAAAAGGGCAATAGCAACTCTGTGTCTCTGTCTGCAAAGTTTGCTAATTCTCAAGGAGCGCGGGAAAATCTGGGAAGGGACATCCAAAATGCTGAATTTCCAAAAAGCCCACCTTGCCCACCGCGGCCCATCAACCCCCCAGCGGGGTTAGAGGTAGAGGCCAGTCCACAAGAGTCTTTGCTTTTGCTTTTTTTATATACATTATAATCTTTGTGGTTAATCACATCGTAAGTAAGCCTGCCACTGGGGAGGGTATGGATAAATCCACTCTTGCTCATACCCAAATCCAAATAATTATTATCCACTTCTTACCCTCCCCAATCTCAACCATACCCAATGGATAATTAGTTTTGTACTAGATTATATACGTACCCAATGGATTATTTGTACCCTCCCCACACCCACCCTACCCATTTCTTCAATGGATAATAATTTTCTACCCATACCCTCCCCATTTGAGATGGGTATGGATTTGAATGTGGATAGTGGATAAAAACAACATGCCTCGTAAGTTTATAATTTTACACCATTTAGCATTGAAAAAATAAATATATTTAAATAAAACTCAACATTTTATAATACTCACATCAAATTTGAATCTACATTGTAGGAACGTGGCCTTTTATAGGCGAATGCTCGTATAATTTTTTTTAAAAAATATACTAGAAAGCTAAAAGTCCGCCGAGCCCAGTAGTTGCGGCCCATCAAATCCCCTAGTGGCACATGCGATTGGGCTTGTAGTCCATGGGTTGGTCCAGTGGGACGCTACCCACCAGAGTTCAAATTCTGGTGCTCGCACCTTTCCTGAATTTTTTAGGATTTACCGGCGTTATGCGTTAAGTGGTAAGCGACGTTCCCGTTGACGACGAGACTCCATTGGTGACTTCGGGAATCTCCAGATCTGTTGGTGCTCAGTCCTTCGGAGGTGCTCATAGGGGTAGGGTTTGCGTACGCGTATTCATAGGGGTGAGTGTACGTGCGTGTTGTGAGCGTCTGCGTTGTACTGTTTAATCTAAAAAAGATTGACAACTTTTGAAAGATCACTCGGGTACCCGTGACGAGGGCCCGGATTAGGGCGCACTTTGACGGCGAGATAATCTCTCAAGGTGAAGGCTAGGATTGACAATGTGAACACTAAGATTCAAGACGAGGAGGACCACTTTGACGGCGAGATAATCTCTCAAGGTGAAGGCTAGGATTGACAACGTGAAGACTAAGATTCAAGACGAGGAGGACCGAGGACCCCTGTCAAGACCATCATTGGCAAGATGTCCTGTCCCCGACCAGCTGGGAGCATCTCCAACCAGTTCCCACTAGAGGGACCCCTCCGAGCAGTCTCCGCGCACGACGAGTCTTCGCCCCGCACGACAAGCCACTCGTTCGCACGAGCAGTTTCCGCCTCCAACTAAGGCGCAGGCCACGCCACGCGACACGATCCCGAGACGCAAACACCTTCACCACGACGCGTGGGGGACCGATTCACTGCACCATGCAAACACACCAGCTGGCGGCCGCCGCGGGCAGCTGGCCCCGACAGGGGTCTTAATACGGTCCTACTCGGCTGCGCAACCATCAAATCGCCATCATCTCCAACCCTGCAGCATGCAAGCACTGCCCACTCAAGCACCCCCACGACGAGCTCAGGCCTACGGTTATGCCTTAACGTGGCGGTCTCGTCTAGTGCTTGGACGGACTAAGTCGCCTCCAAACTACTCGGAAGGAGTGCCAGGTGTCCCGGAGTGAACAGACCCGCTAGGCCACGCGGCGGCCTCAACGACAATGCAACACGACTCCACTTCAATGCGTCCTGACGGACAACGACGCACGAGAGGACATCTCAGCGACCGACACTGTAACTTTTATTTCCCTTTTTGCCCCTCCCCTTGCGTCTATAAAAGGGAGAGGAGGGAAACCGTCACAAGAGTTAGCCGATGAACCGAACACCCATTCTAAGGGACTTAGGCTCGACACCCTCTCCCGACCAGTTTGTAACCCCTACTACAAACGGTCCTAGCACCGGGAACACAACAGCTCGACACTGGACGTAGGGTATTACTCCCCGGAGGCCCGAACCAATATAAATCTTGTTGTCTCTTGTGCTAACCATCCGAGCCCGACACACGATCGATAGAAATTTACCGCCGGCGGTAGAGAACCCTGACAGTTGGCGCGCCAGGTAGGGGCACATCGTGTGTCTCGATGAACTTCACCAGTGGATCGGATGGAGGGCCGCATGGTTTCGTTGACCCCTGGGGCCACTTTGCGCTTCGGCTCCCTCGGCTTCGTCTACACCGGGCCGGTGGAGTTTGTTGCCGGGCATACCTTCACCCGGCCACCCCGTCCCAACGTCCTGACGGGGGCAGCGAGACGCACCGCGTTCGTCCGAGGCTTCTCAGACGAGACGATCACGGCCATGTTGGGGCCAAACCCAACGTAAGAGCGTTATAGGCTCGCCGCCTACTACCTCACCGACCTCGCCTTCCAGGCAAGCGGAGCTGAGCCGCTCGCTTGGGGGGAGTTCATGGAGCCGTACACCTCCATGTACCCCCGTGGACAACCCAGCCTCCCGGACGACCCGGTGACGACCTACGTCAACAACTTGCGCGCGACCAGCGCCGCCTCCAGCACTGCAACGACACGGAGGACACCGACCATGCAACCGCGCGACCCCACACGCGAATGCAACGTCTGTGTGGCATAGGCCTTGAGCAGCTCCGACGCGGAGCCAGTGCCGTGTCACTGCGCCACCGATGCCCACGCCCCGACGACGCCGGCCCGAGGACGTACGGGTGACAACGACCAACGCGCCAATCAGGTCGCGAACGTCGACGCCAACACCGACGGTGATGCCCCATCGCTCTTTAGGTGGGTGTCATAGAACCTCGCCGCTGCAGCCATGTTGTTGCGCGGCTGTCCGGAGGTAGCGACCTCCGAGGAAAGGCGAGTGCCCCAGCAGTTGAAGGTGCTGCTCGAAGCAGCGGCAGCACAACAAGCGGAGAGCTCTGCTTCACGCCAGCGGTCGGAGCGTGGACGAGCGGGAGCACCATTCGCACACGGCCCAAACTCGCCTCCCTCTCGACACCAGGATCGCGGGGAAGGGGGCGAGGCGTCGACGTCGGCGGTCAAGAGCCGGCTCGGGCCTGACCGTGACGCACGGAACACTGTCGAGGCTCACCGACGGGCTGGGAGTGTCGACAATCACAACCGCTCATGCGACCACGACGACCGAAGGTGCGCGCGACGCTACGATAGCGACGGCGACCGTGATCGCAGCTGGTCGCCGAACCAGAGGGATCCGCGAGCTTTCGGCCAAAGCGTCTCGGATGCGAGGTTCCCATCATGTTTCCGGGCTCCGACCAATGTACCCAGGTACGATGGGGACACCAACCCCAGTGTGTGACTCGAGGACTACAGGATCGCATGCCACGCGGGAGAAGCGACAAATGACCTCTTCATCATCAAGAACCTGCCGCTCTACCTCGGTGACTCCACGCGAACGTGGCTCGAGCACCTGCCCCGCGACAAGATCAACAGCTAGACTGTCCTGCGCCGAGTCTTCGTCGGGAACTTCCAAGGCATGTCACTCGCCCCAGCAAACAATGGGAGTTGTGCAACTGCAAGCAGCAACCGGGAGAGAGCTTACGTGAGTACATCCGACGCTTCTCCAAGTGTTGCACCGAGCTTCCCGGCACGACCGACAACGACGTCATCTCGGCGTTTCAGAACGGCATGACCTGTACCTCCCTCATCCACCGACTTGGATGCCACACGCCTCGTACAACTCGTGAGCTCCTCGACATCACGAGCAACCACGCGTATGGTGAGGAAGCGGTCACGGCGATGCTCAACACCCCTCAGGGCAAGGGGAAACAGGTTGTGGACCACGGTGAGGAGACGTCCTCGTGCTTCAAGAAGAAGAAGAAGAAGAACGACAAGTGCTGTCGCGACGACAACTTGGTCGCAGCGGTCGAGCGCAAGGCGTCACGCCCCAAGGGCAACCCGGCCACGCCCGGTCCGCCAAAGGACCACTTCAAGAAGCTCCTGGACGCGCTGTGTCCACACCACGGGGTCCCTGTCAAGCATGCACTTAAGGACTGTCGGCTGATCAAGAACTATGTCAACGACACCCTCAAGCCAAGGGCGGCGGATCCACCCAAGAAGGCAGGGCCACCCCTCAACAACGATGACGACGCAGGGGCTATGTACACAGGTGATGATGGTGCGATCCACATGATCTTTGTTGGATCCCCGATGACACCCTCAAGTCTTCAACGTCGACACCTCGAAGCCGTCCTACCTAAAGTGGTCGGAGGTTCCAATAGCCTTTGACCGCGAGGACCATTCCGACCATGTGCCTCAGCCACCCCACTAGTGGTAGCTCCCATGTTCAAGTCCAAACGGATCCACCAGGTTCTGATGGATGCGGGAAGCGGGATCAACGTGCTCTATGCGTCGACGCTCGATGACATGGGCATCCTGCGGTCCCAGCTACGGTCATCGACCGCGCCGTTCCATGGGGTCGTCCCTAGAATGGAGGCGCTCCCCATCGAGCAGATCGATCTGCCCGTTACGTTCGGGGACTTGCGAAACTTTCACACGGAAACCCTCACCTTCGAAGTGGTGGGGTTCTCAGGGACGTACCACGCCGTCCTCGGGAGGTCAGCATACGTGAAGTTTATGGTCGTGCCCAACTATACGTACATGAAACTGAAGATTCCTGGTCCGAAGGGGATCATCACAGTAGGAACCATGTATCAGCGCTCATTAGAGTGCGACACTGAGTGCTTTCAGTTTGCGGAGGCACTGATCCGGTCTGAGAGGCTCTACGCCTAGCCCCCGTCCGTGGACCAGGATATCCCCAAGTCGTCCAAGCGAGCGGCCTGCTCTTTGGAGCCTGCCAAGGACGTCAAGGATGCGGCTGTCTCCGACAACGGCCGTACGCTCCGTATCGGGATGGCGCTCGATCATAAATAGGAAAGCGTGCTCATCGACTTCCTCAAAGTGAACCTTGATGTGTTTGCATGGAAACCCTCCGACATGAAGGGGGTCCCGAGAGAGGTTGCTGAGCACAAGTTAAACATCAAGCCGGTAAAGCAGCGCCTTCGCCGCTTCAACGACGAGAAGTGCAAGGCAATCAGCGAGGAGATCAAGAAGCTCATTAGTCCAGGGTTCATCCGAGAAGTATTCCACCCCGAGTGGCTTGCTAACCTTGTACTTGTAAAGAAGAAGAATAAGATGTAGAGGATGTGTGTTGAATACACGAGCCTTAACAAGGCATGTCCCAAGAATCTGTTTCCTTTGCCTTGCATAGATTAGGTAGTCGATTCGACAGCTGGGTGCGAAACCCTCTGTTTTCTCGATGCGTACTCTAGGTACCACCAGATAGCGATGTGCACAACGGACCAACTCGCAACCTCATTCATTACTCCGTTTGGCGTGTATTGCTACAAGACGATGTCCTTCGGGCTCAAGAATGTGGGTGCCATGTTTCAAAGGTGCATGCGACGAGTTTTCAGGGAACTTACAGGGCGCATCATCGAGGCATACGTTGACAACATCGTGATCAAGTCGAGAAAGACTGGAGATCTGGTTCCCTACCTCATTGATGTCTTTGCGAAGCTACGACTGCACGGGGTAAAGCTGAACCTCGAGAAATGCGTTTTCAGGGTCCCAAGGGGCATGCTCCTTGGCTTTGTCGTGTCAGAACGAGACATCGAAGCGAACCCCGAGAAGATCTTGGCTGTAACATCCCGGATTTTCCCGGAATGTTAATGGTTGTTGTGTACCGCGCCGTCTTGGAGCACCGGCCTTCGAACCTGTTGACCGCGCCTTCATGCTCGTCATGGTGAGTGTTGCCCCCCTTAGTTCATCTCCTATCTTGTGCATGATGAAACGGTGGACCAAGCCACCATCTTGCTCCTGTCTCTGAAACCAGCTTTCATGCCGAGATCGATGCCTACAGGGTTCGAGCCAGTGGCTTGGCCGTCGCCAAACTATGACCTCCTATTCTTGACCAAGAGCATGCGCACAAGGTGCTCGATGGTATTGGCCAACCAAGCCCGTTGTCTTCATCCACATCGCCCTCGACATGTTCCTCGAATTGCCTAAACCAGCAACACCGATCTGCTTCCAGCGTCGCCGTCTCTACTCCGTGTCTTCACCGTCGTCCATTACTGCAACCAGAACCTTAAGGTGAGAGCCGTCGTCCCCCTCATTGCTGTGGAACCTGACCTTCGAGTCGAGGGGAAAACTCGGGCCTTGCCCATGGTGTTGTGCTTTCCTCTGGTTGACCGCATCGCTGCCACCGTGCGACTGCCGACGCTTGTGTGCCGACCATCGAGTCGATCCTTACACCTGCAGGTGCCGCTGCCGACGATCCGCACGCGCCCCGCTTGACCTTTATGTCCTTATCGCCATCGAGCACGCTGCCATGCTTGTGTCGTCGTCACGGTCAAACCGTCGGCTTGCACACATGTGCACGCACGTGTAGGGAGGCGGAAGGTTTTGCCTTTAGCTCACCGTACCCAGCTGAACCGCCATTCCTTTTGTGTCTTGCTATCGTGCACTCGCCGGGTTGAGGTGCCGTCGTGTGCTTTGTACACGCATCATCGCCCAACTCACCGCCGAGGTCAAGTCGTTGGCTTGCACACGCGCACACGCTTGGAGGCAAGGCATCGCCTTTAGGGGCTCTTAGCCACACCCGTGCACATCCTGGTGCGCTTATGCGCCGGTGCGAGCACACCGACAACCTGAACGCAGCCCTGCCGCTCTGGTGCCTCGCCGTCGTGCGAGCTGCGCCCAGAAACCGACGAAGGCTCCACCTTTAACCATGCTATCCTCTGTCGAGAGCGCGCAAGGTCGAGTTGTCACCTTTTCTGTCCCACTCGGAGCTCGACGCCGCAGGTCTCCCTTTGACATATACCCGCGAGCGCCAGCATGAGCCTGTGGACACATTTGTCCACTCACAGGCACGCGAACAAGCACGTCGACGTTGACACCCCAGCCAGTGACGCCGTCCTGCTTTGCTCCGCCGGCTGGAAACTAGTCGCCGCCGTTGAGCTGGATTCCGGCCAAAGGCCGAGCCTTTCTGTGCGCTGATGTAGCCCTAGGAGCACCCCTAAGCCACTTGGAGTTCTTTAATCTCTCAGTCGGCCTTCTAACCTTTCCCCGTCTAATCTTTTCCTAAGTACTCTAGAATTTTATAGATGAATTATGGAATTATTTTCTCACTCTTCGAACTAATCATTTGCAATTGATTCAATTCAGGGAATAAACTATAATTCATTGGATTAAATTCCCAAGAGCTCATTTGAATTATAACAATATTTTCCGGCTTCACGAATTAATACTTTGCTATTTGATTCGTCCCAGTAAAATAGTCTAATTCTTTTGTTCTAATTTCCTCAAATACCCTTATCTCCTCACTCTCATGTACCCTTCTCTCCTGCTTCTTATCTGTAGCGAAATATGGCATCATATGCCATTAGTTCAAGTTTGATTTTGATGATTCATGACAACATGATCATTGGGACTAACCATATTGTTTTAGCATGTCTTTGTAGACACTTCTAGGTCCCAAGGATGCAAGAGAACCACATGCCAAAATAAGAAAATCAAGGGTCAAAACCGAGCAAGAAAAGGAAAAGAAAAGACACCGTCGGATGAACCGACGGTATCATCTTAGCAAGCGTTGGTGCAATCGTCGGACGAGTTGGTACACAGGGTAAAACCCTAGGTACCGTCGGATGAACCGACGGTCCATTTTCTAGTAGCGTCGGACGAGTTGCAGAGGAAGAGCAGTGAAGACAGTAGCACCGGATGATCCGACGGTCTGAGTGGGGACACCGTCGGTCTATCCGACACTCAGTTTGAATTCATACAGAGACGCGCCAAGAGAAAGCCTTCAGCACCGGATGATCCGACGCCTTGGTCAAGGTGAAGCGTCGGTCTATCCGACGGTGGCATGGAAGCTAACAGAGGCGACTTGGACGCAGGGTCTTCAGCACCGGATGATCCGATGCACCGTCGGTGCATAGTGTCCGAGCAGTTGTGTCAGAGAAGTCATGTGCGGTGGAGGTAACGGCTAGTAGCACCGGATGAACCGACGCTCGGAAAAAGATAGCGTTGGATCATCCGACGGTACTACTTTCAACAGCTTTTAGCCAACGGCTAGTTTGATGCCTTGGGCTATTTATACCTCCTCCACCCGCCCATTTGAGGTTGCTGGATTGTGTGGAAGTGTAGAGGAGTTCAAGACACATTGAAGATCATATCCAATCCATACAAGTGCTTAATTGCTCATCCTTAGACTTGCACATGCTTTGTGTATGTGCTTAGTGCTAGGCTTAGCTTAGAGCTGAGTGAGTGCAAGGTTGTGCCAACCTTGTGAGGTGATTCTTGAGTGAATCAAGGTGTACAAGGTTCGCCGGAAGCCTTGGGGCCTAAGTGGCTCACCGGCAATCGTCATCGACCCTCCGACTTGGTGTGGAGCGGCGAGGACACTATGTGCGGGGGACGTGGAGACCCCCTTCCTTGGTGGAGAAGCTCCTTAGTGGAGGCGGCATCAAGGTGACCAAGGGAGCTTGGCAAGTGTCTAAGTGGCTAGTCTTTGTGGCGAGTCAAGTGGTGCTCTTGGGAGAGACTTGGTGACCGGGAAGCAATACTCTTGTGTGAGTGCTTCAACAACGTGGACTAGGGGTGGCTTAGTGCCTACCGATACCACGGGATAAATCGCGTGTCAAGAGTTTGCTTCCTCTCATCCCCTTTACGTTTCGGTATTCACTCTTTTGCAATCTTTTCTTGCCTTTACTTTCCTAGAGTAGTATCATGCTAGGATTGGCTATAGGTTGCAAACCTCATTTTGGGATGGGAGTTTTACACTAGAACAACCCTAGTTGCACATCTAGATAGTATGTTCTAGTTTATCTTTAAAATTAATGAAGCCATATGTTAAGGTTTTTAGTTGTCTAATTCACTCCCTCCCCTTTTTAAGCCTACGAGCATCCGATTCCTTACATTATCTCAAGTCGCCGCCACACTCTGTTGTTCCTCTCTTCTTTCTTCTGTCGCAAGAAGCCAATCAGAGGAGCAGCCGCACCATGAAGCTACTCTCCCTCCACCGATCAAGCAGTGTAGTTAGCACAGCTCTCCAATCATCTCCCCTTCTCTCTTGCCGCCACCGCCGCCCATCTCTCTTTCTAAACTGCTGCGCACCCTGCTGATCTTCTCTGTTCTTCACGAAGAAGCAATGGAGCAGCTGTTGTGTCCTTTGATCCTTCCACCACCAGCCACAATCCTCTTTCCCCTTCTGGTGTTTTCCTTTCCTCCCTGCACTTCCCCCAAATCGAGCAGCAATCCACCGCAGCAAGCTAAGACCACCAATCAAATCAATAGCATCTCTTTCCCCCTCTAATTTTTCTTCTTCTCAATCAAGCCAGCCAGTAGCAATACTCTTTCCCCCTTCTGCAGTTCACGCATGGAAGCTAGCAGGCAGGGCTGCATCTCGCGCCCCTTTTCTTCTCTCCAATCCATCGCTTCCCCCTCTTGCTCTTTCCCTTCTCCACCATGGCAATCATCAAGCTCTCGAGGAACAAATCCTAGAATGCCTTTAGTGCCCTGCTCAAACCTGTAGAGCTTGTGAGTGCTTAGGCCAAAACCTTGCAAGCCATGGCCATATCTGCTTGCTTGCCCTCACAAAGTCTATGTGTGTGCTAACCCCACCATGACCAATATCCAAGCTGCCGTACCCTGTTTTGTTTCCAGCCATATCCATGTTTTGTCTAGTTGCTGCATGTGCTTGCCTAAAGCCGTGTATGTGTTAGCTCGTGACTGATCTAAACTAAGGAGCTGCAATCCGTCTAGGAAGCTGGGGAGTTTGCTCTGGCCCTTGCTCGTGGCACAAGCCATGCAAGTGGCTGCTCCTAAACCATGCACACGCTAACTAAACATGGGCCGTGATCCCTTTGTGCTCGTGCATGTTAGCATGTGTTTTCGGCCACCTGCTCAGATGCTCAAGCTACCTAGTCACTACCTTGTTTGTGGCCGGTAACCGCCCTTCAGTCCAGTGCGGCTTAATTCCCGAAAGTGAGTAGCCAACTATCTGTTTATAGCTAACATCAACATCCATAGGTGGACCAACCAGAAAACCTATCATGTTGCTTATTTCTAACATGCATGCCTACAGAGCGGTTCGTAATCAGTCAAGCTCTAGCACCCATGCATGTGCTATCTAACCTTAGCTCTTTATCTATCTTGTCTGGGCATTGCTCGCTAGCAGCAACACTTGTCATGTTTTCTGCCGAACCTTGAACTTTCTACCAAGTGCTTGTTCTTAGTCTTTCAAGTCTCGGCCATACCTTTCACCGCGGTCATGTCACGCCTTCGCCGTGCACAACATGTGCGCTAAGCAAGCGGTCAGCCATGTCCAGCTTGAGCCAAGTACCACAACCATCACACACCACTTATATCTAATTCATCCTGTACGAACTCTCCAATCTTACCAAAGGGGCCTATTGACTTACCGTTGGGTCCCACTAACATGTGAAGCCTCTAACTATCCAACTTGTTCCCATCTGGCATACGGGACCCACAAGATGACATGTGGGGTCCGTATGACCTTTGACTTGGTCAACAATGATCGCTGACTATTTATCTTACCAGGCAGATCAACCCAAAACCTAGTTTTTGGTTCTCTAACTTCCTAACTTGTGTTTTCTGTGCTTTAGCGCAATTAGCAAACATTCATAAAATACTTCTTTATTTGAAAATCCCTAACAAATTGTTTCTACCTTAGAAAAATATGAAATCAGCTTCTTTATTCTTCTAAAATCATGACGCACCCGTTAGACTAGCCTTCAGGGCCGGCTCTGAGGGTGTGCGATGAGTGCGCAGGCCTAGGGCCCAGCTTAGCAATGGCCCAAACTTCGTACACATTTCACTAGACAATGCCCCCAACTGGTCCATAAACGAGCTCGACAAACTGCCAGCCGCGTCTCTATCATCGTGCAGCAGGGCCATGGACATGTTTGCATGATGGCTTTCATCTTTGTCAACGTGCAGCAGGGCCTATGGACAAGTTTGCACGAGGGCCTTTGAAATCTTTAAGCCGGCCCTGCTAGCCTTTTGGAGTTATTTGGTTCATTATTGCTTCTCTTTGGAGTTATTTGCATCTAGACACCGTGTTTATATATATTTGCAAATATAGGAATTCTCAGAGCTGAGTAGTCAAGCCAGAAGATCGAGAACAACTACGAAAACTTTGACAACTACTTGCACACAGGTGTTCACGCCCGACTGATTCTGAATACCTATTAGGCATTGCTATCTAGAATGCTAGCGTTTTACTTTAAATGCATGTTGATGAACCTTGCACTGCCTTCTTTTATTATCCTGTCCTTGATTGCCCTACTACTATATATGTATATAACCGTGTATATGCGCTGAGATTTGCGATGCGTGTGTTGGGATGAGAATAGTGGTTCTTGGCGTGAGTGGGGTAAAACCGGTAGGAGAAGGCGTTTTGGGTACTTTGGTGGGGGTGAGCTCGAAACAACCGATCTGAAATCGGGGATGAGGGTGCACTCCTTAGCGTACTGCCACTTTTACGGTTTTCAGAGCACAGGTGTTGGGGTGTTACTTGCAGATGGAGGACATGAGCTTGCCCCAGTCTAAAAGCGAGTGGATCAACTTGTCGATAGGACTTTCGTACACACCACCTTGCCGAGAGTGGGGTTAGGGCCGAGTTGAGCTCGGCAAGTGCGGGCCCATAACTGTCAGCAGGATAGAGGGTATCAGTGGGGGAGAGGTGGGAATGAGCCCACCCTCTCAGTGTGTCTCCCATGTGGCCACACGGGGGCATTTCACTGTTCCGGTGCAATTCCCTTTGCGAGGGGGATCGCTTTGAGGGTCGGATGCAGGATGGGACCGTAACTACCGAGAGTTTGCACGGTAGGGTGGGCTCGGTTAGCTGATCACCACCGGGTGCCATCCCGAGTTGGGTACAGGTGTACACGCTCTGCAGAGTTGTTTGATCTATACGTATAGCCGCGTCCTCGATCATGGACAAACCTTGAAGACATGTTCGTTCCTCATGTTTTGGGATTTCTACCTCCCCCTGTAGTTGAGAGTATGGTGAGCCGTGGTTGCAGTCGGTTAGAGGAGAGTGGCTCCCTCTACCTTGCCGATCCGATTGCAATCATTGAGGTGCGAGGAGAGGAAGTTCTCGCATCGACCCTAGATGGAGATAGGATGTGGAGAAGGGGCCCTGGAGTACCAGGTGGTCCCGAGCTGTGTTTGAGAGTATGCTTTGGGACTTATATGGAGATGTTTTCCTGTTATGCTTTGCTGCTGCTGCATAGGAAACCCGAGCTTCTACCTTGCCTCTTTTCTTACCCTTTAGAAGTTAGGCCACTTAAAGCTGCATACAGTTGGTGACGTGAACCTATCCCATTCCTTGGGGATAGTTTTTTGAGTGTGCAGGATCGAACTTGGAGTGAGAGTCTGAGTTTGAGGAATCCATGAAGGAAGGCTTGCGTTGCTTCGCTCAAGGATGCCTGTGGTGAAGATTGAAGATGAAGACTTGAAGCCCTAGCTACCGCTACGCAGGATTTCCACTTGTCGCTTAGCCCAAGGGGCTTGTACTATATTCGTAACGAGTTGCTTCGGATGTAAATAATATGCTTTGTACTCTGATTTTGTTGTATGGAAATGATAATAATCTCTAATGAGTTCTGTACGTGATAGCTACCAATCCAGGGACTATCACAAGGATACAGGGAGTCGGGTTTTCCTCACTGAAAACCCAGGTCATTACAAGTGGTATCAGAGCCGTACTTGATCATAGTATGCAACCTTAGCTTGGCTGATATCTTAGGAACATTCTATACGCTCTATTTTATATATACCCCTTGAATTATTTCAAAGGTACCCCCTACTTTGAAAAACTATATCTTTCCTTCGTTGAAGAATGTTCTTACATGGACTAGTCAGGAGGAGATCGGGGTTAATTTGGATGGTATGAGGATACCTTGAACCACTAAAAGTAGAGCCTACCTTGTTTGACTTGCCACAAAGTAAGTAGACGGATTAGTGTGCGCGATCTCAACGGTTATGAGTCAGCCTTGAGATAGTACTATCTATAAGGATTTGAATGTTTGAGTGCTTGGTTCTTATGGATCTTATTGGATCTCGTAGTTCTTACCATTGAGTGTAGGTTATATAATAGCAAATATTTTCATGTTTGTACTTGACTCCTAGAATAGGTTACCCGAGTGCTACCCTTCATAGAAAAGACCACCACAAGGCAATGTTTCGGAAGATGTTGGCCTACGTACATCAGATATGACCCAAAGGAGGACAAGTCATTTACAAAAGCCAAGTATAAGGAGTACGAGAGTAATGCCTCTCAACCGAAGATGGAAAGGATAACACTGCTATATGAGGTCAAGATTTTGGATAAGGCACCTCATGGATTTTGGGATCAAGTTACTAACTTGGATTAGAGAGTACTCGTGTTGGAGCCACCCACTACCTCGGAGTTGCTAGAATTTGAGGAAACATACCAGGAGTAAAGAAACTCATGATGAAAGACCCTCAAGTATACTCAAGCGAGGACATCAAGAATCACTATGCTATGGATCAAGAGATTGAGATCAAGATCAATCTTACCTCGGAACAATTTCTAATTTCAGAGACCTTTTGTTGTGTGCACACTAGTGACTAGAAAGAAACTACAATCAAGCTGAAGATGCTCGAAGCTCGCACGCAACTTGAAGATGTTCGGTACTCCAATGTACCCAGTGAAGCTTCAATCTCGAGGACAAGATTCTTTTGAGGGAGGAGTTCTGTAACATCCCGGATTTTCCCGGAATGTTAATGTTTGCAAAAATGTGAATTTCAAAATTTTTGTTTGAATTTGAGTACTCACTTAATTTGTAAGGATGTCTTGTTTGATCCTTCCCTAAAATCCTATATTTATTTTGCGCAAAACAATACAATTTAGAAAATATAAAATGCTAGAGTGAGAACTTTGGATTTTATTAAATTTATTTTTGGATCTTAATTGTGTGGGATTCAAATTTGAATTCTAAAGTCGAATTTGAATCATATGTGCTTAAGGCTTGAAATAGGAAAAACCTCCCTGTGTAGTTTGGGCTTTAACTCAGTTTGCCAAGTCTATCCATGCCCCTACACCTTATCGCTGAAAACTTCCGGAGCACCCCAGCTTTCACGGCGTGGCCCGCCTTGCCTTTCAGCCCACCATGGCCCGGCTACCACCAACCCCCGCCTGTGTCGCTTACATGCAGGTCCCGCCTGCCGGCACCTCCCCTGTGCCCCTTTCTCCTTCCTGCTGACGCCTGCACACACCGCGATGGCGACGAGTGCCGAGCCGAGCTGCCCCGCTGCCATCTCCGCGTGTCCCTGCTCCGCATCGACGGATGTGTGCCGTGTGGCTTGTGCGCAGACGCCAAGGACCGCCCGCCGTCCATCCGGCCGCAACCCTAGCCACCCAGCTATAAGAAGCCCATCCGCCGGCCTCCACCTCTGTTCCGCCGCCGCTCCCTGTCCACCGCAAGAAAGGGGGAGAAGAAGGAGGGAGTAGAAAGGAGAAGAAGAGGTGGGGAGGAAGCAGGAGGTCGCCGACCACACGGATTCCCCTGCTTTGAGCTTTTTCCCCAGCCACCGCTTGAAGGAGAGGAAGGAGGAGGTGGGGAAAAGAAAGCTGGAGCCGCTGTTCGTGAAGATGAAGAGAAGAAGAAGGGGGAGCCGGGGGCGCTGCACCGCAGGGCTGAACCACGACGTCAACGTCGCTGTCGTGCGTCCGTGCACCTTGAAGCTGGAAGCCACCGTGTGTCACGCCGTGAAGACCGGGGAGTCGAGCCGAGCAGACGCCGTCACCATTCCCGAGCTGTCCGTGAGCGAACGTTGACGTGGCCTCATGCCGCCGTGGTGAAGCCCGAGGTCCGCCCGCGGGAGCCGCCTGGGCACCGGAGTTTGCTGTGTACCGCGCCGTCCTGGAGCACCGGCCTTCGAACCCGTCGACCGCACCTTCACGCTCACCATGGTGAGCGCTGCCCCCCTCAGTTCTTCTCCTATCTTGTGCACGATGAAATGGTGGACCAAGCCACCATCTTGCTCCTATCTCTGAAACCGGTCTTCGTGCTGATGCCTGCAGGGTTCGAGCCAGTGGCTTGGCCGTCGCCAAGCTGCGACCTCCTACTCTTGACCAAGAGCACGCCCACAAGGTGCTCGATGGTATTGGCCAACCAAGCCGTTGTCTTTATCCACATCGCCCTCGATGTGTTCGTCGAATTGCTTGAACCAGCAGCACCGATCTGCTTAGCGCCACCGTCTCTGCTCTGCGTCTTCACCGCCATCCACCACCGCAACTAGAACCTCAAGGTGAGCACCGTCGTCCCCCTCCTTGCTGAGGAACCCGACCTTCGAGCCAAGGGGAAAACTCGGGCCTTGCCCATGGTGTTGTGCTTTGCTCTGGTTGACCGCATCGCTACCACCGCGCGACCGCCGACGCTTGTGTGCCGACCATTGAGTCGAGCCTTACGCCTGCAGGTGCCGCTGCCGACGATCCGCTCACGCCCCGCTTGACCTTTATGTCCTTATCGCCATCGAGTGCGCTGCCCTGCTTGTGTCATCGTCACGGTCAAACCGCCGACTTGCACACGCATGCACGCACGCGTAGGGAGGCGGAAGGTTTTGCCTTTAGCTCGCCGTACCCAGCTGAACCGTCGTTCCTTCCGTGTCTTGCTATCGTGCACTCGTCGGGTTGAGGTGTCACCGTGTGCTTTGTACACGCGCCGTCGCCCAGCTCATCGCCGAGGTCAAGTCATTGGCTTGCACACACGCACACGCTTGGAGGCAAGGCATCACCTTTAGGGGCTCTTAGCCACACCCGTGCACATCCTGGCACGCTTATGCGCCGGTGCGAGCACGCCGGCAACCTGAATGCAGCCCCCCACTCTGGTGTCTCGCCGTCGTGAGAGTTGCACCCAGAAACCGCGCAAGGCTCCACCTTTAACCTTGCTATCCTCTATCGAGAGCGTGCAAGGTCGAGTTGTCGCCTTTTTTGTCCCGCCCGAAGCTCGCCGCCGCGGGTCTCCCCCTGGCATACACCCGCGAGCGACAGCATGAGACTGTGCACACGTTTGTCCACTCGCACACACGCGAGCAAGCACGTTGGCGCTGACACCCCAGCCAGTGACGCTGTCCTGCTTTGCTCCACCGGCTGGAAACCAGTCGCCGCCGTTGAGCTGGATTCCGGTCAAAGGCTAAGCCTTTCTGTGCGCTGATCGTGGCCCTAGGAGCATCCCTAAGCCACTTGTAGTTCTTTAATCTCTCAGTCAGCCTTCTAATCTTTCCCCATCTAATCTTTTCCTAAGTACTTGTTGGGGAATTAGGAAAAAACCTTACACCCTCGAAACGTCAGGTTTGCCGAAATTCGTGAGATAAGTTCGCGAATCACCCTCGGGATGAGAACACCAGTTTCGTGAGAGTGAAATATTCATGAAGGAATCCTAATAAGTTTCAAGTGTTTTTCAGCTTTTCAAATAATGTGCGAAAATGATAGATGAATCTAGCTCTTTCGCGCGAATCTGCTGTCTATTTCAGGATGGTTGAAACCCGCGAAGTTTTGGAATCAGGAACTTGCAAAGATCTGAAACCTACGAAGATCTGGAATCTGAAACATTTGAAGATCTAGAATCTGGGACCTGCGAAGTTGTGAAAACAGGAATCTGCGAAGTTTGGGAAATTGATGAAGATCTGATTCGGAAGCCGGAGCAAGCGATGATCTTCGTGAAAAAGAGATTCGGGAATCAGGAAGGAGCAAAGTCAAAGACGTCATCTCAAATGTCCGGGTTTGAGGTGTGAACTTGTGGCAAGCTTGTAAATCACGGGATGTAAAAGACGTTTGTGTACATGTTCACATTGGGAATATTCCCTAGATTCGAGGGTATTTTCGGAATGTAAAAGGCCCTTCGTCTCCATATAAAAGGGGGCGCACGAGCACGTGTAAAGGGGTTCACAACTTTTGAGGCAAGAGCAGACTTTTGGAGATTCTTTGTCTCCCTGTCGTTCATGAATTGCGCGTTGAATCTCGTAGTTCTTGTGTTCGGGGATTCCCACCGATTTTTTTGGACCCCCAAATGTACTCTAGAATTTCATAAATGAATTATGGAATTATTTTCTGACTCTTCGAATTAATCATTTGCAATTGATTCGATTTCGGGGAATAAACTATAATTCATTGGATTAAATTCCCAAGAGCTCATTTGAATTATAACATGCATGCCTACAGAGCGGTTCGTAATCAGGCAAGCTCTAGCACCCATGCATGTGCTATCTAACCTTAGCTCTTTATCTATCTTGTCTAGGCATTGCTCGCTAGCAGCCAGCACTTGTCCCGTTTTCCGTGAACCTTGAACTTTCTACCAAGTGCTTGTTCTCAGTCTTTCAAGTCTCGGCCATACCTTTCGCCTCGGTCGTTTCACACCTTCGTCGTGCACAACACGTGCGCTAACCAAGCGGTCGGCCATGCCACACCTTAGCCATGTCCAGCTTGAGCCAAGTACCACAACCATCACACACCGCTTATATCTAATCCATCCTGCACAAACTCTCCAATCTTACCAAAGGGGCCTGCGGACTTACCATTGGGTCCCACTAACATGTGAAGCCTCTAACTGTCCAACTTGTTCCCATGTGGCATACGGGACCCACAGGATGAAATGTGGGGTCCGGATGACCTTTGACCTTTCTCTTTGACTTGGTTAACAATGATCGTTGACTGTTTATCTTACCAGGCAGATCAATCCAAAACCTAGTTTTTGGTTCTCTAACTTTCTAACTTGTGTTTTCTGTGCTTTAGTGCAATTAGCAAAAATTCATAAAATACTTCTTTATTAGAAAATCCCTAATAAATTGTTTCTACCTTAAAAAAATATGAAATCAGCTTCTTTATTCTTCTAAAATCATGACGCACCCGTTAGACTAGCCTTTTGGAGTTATTTGGTTCTTTATTGTTTCTCTTTGGAGTTATTTGCATCTAGATACTGTGTTTATTTATATTTGCGAATCTAGGAATTCTCAGAGCCGAGGAGTCAAGCCAAAAGATCGAGAACAACTACGGAAACTTCGACGACTACTTGCACACAGGTGTTCATGCCCGACTGATTCTGAATACCTATTAGGCATTGCTATCTAGAATGCTAGCGCTTTACTTTAAATGCACGTTGATGAACCTTAAACTGCCTTCTTTTATTATCCTGTCCTTGATTGCCCTACTACTATATATGTATATAAGCGTGTATATGCGCTGAGCTTCGCGATGCATGTGTTGGGATGGGAATAGTGGTTCTTGGCGTGAGTGGGGTAAAACCGGCAGTAGAAGGCGTTTTGAGTACTTTGGCGGGGGAGAGCTCGAAACAACCGATCTGGGATCGGGGATGAGGGTGCACTCCTCAGTGTACTCCCACTTTTACGGTTTTCGGAGCACAAGTGTTGGGGTTTTACTTGCGGATGTGAAGCGTCCCCTCATCAGAGGTGACCAAATGTGACACAAATACCAGTCCCAGGAGGCTGGTAGCACATTTATTACAACAGGTGGAATCAGTCTTTTACATTACGGTTACAGAAAGGGCACGGTAGTGCCAACGCTACAATGAACAACACAAACGCTAGCGACCACACTACGATAGCAAAGGCTTCCATAGCCTCCTCAGAGTACCACACCATGGAAGCTTTAGGTAGGCCCTGGTACACAGGCACGGTTGGGTGTAGGGCAATGACCTACTCAATGTCTTCTGGAATGTAATCGGGATCCTCCTCTGTAAAATAGTTAGTAAACAAGAGTGAGTACATACGTACTCAGCAAATCCAACCCCACCCACGGAGGGGCTTATAAGCAGTATCATGCATAAAGTATAACAAGGATCAGGTGAAGGTTCATTTTGCAAACTTACACATGCAGGGGTTCATTTCAAAAGGTTTTCGCAAATCATTTTTATAACCCAAGTAACTCACTTGTTTTAGGAAAACCACTGTGGATCTACCGGACTTCCCGTCCGTCGTAGCCCAGGCACACAGCCACACACTTCACCCAGAAAACAACTCACGCCGTAAAACATCCCATCCCAAACACTAGTTTTTGTGACCACACCGTGACTCGTCCAATACCGTGGACACGGCTATTCGAATAGGTTTGACACTCGCGAGAGGTTGTACATCTTTACCCACAAGTAGGGTACCGTCACACGGACACCTCGGTGCGGTACGGATCCTATCAAAGCCATTACCCACCTTAGCTAACACTACGAGCCACCACGGAAGCACCCAAGGGGTTATACCACATAACCAGGGCGTACCTCACACAGAGCGTACCCCGACTCCTTGGTCTCCCGCTGCTCACCCGCACACCAGATGGCAAGTAGATTAACTAGTGGGGTTTATGCTAAGCCGTTGCCACATACAACGGTCGAGTGGTTGTACGATGATTTGGGTCAGGTGAGATGTCACGCAACCCGGTCCTTAACCGACAAGATGGACAACTCCCAACACGCTCAACCACACAGGTACGAGCTTACCCATACTCCTGACACACACGTCCATCCCGTCTACCCAGATCTGTACTCATTTTCCAAAAATACCCCATTCCCACTTTTAATGCACTCACGCATTTTGAAAGCACTCACACATTTTTAAAGCACTCATTTAGGTCAAAACAAAGTTCAATCAGAGCAATCATGGGTGGCTATCCTACCATGTTTTGCGAAGTAAAACACAAAGCATTTTATAAAACGGGTATAAGGGTATATTTATGAAACTAGGACGAAGCATGCATCAAAGGGGGAAGGTTGAACTTGCCGTCTTCGAAATCTTCGGGGAGGGCCGGCTCGGCGTTCGGGACCTCGGGCTCCTGCTCGCAGTAGTCGGCTTCGATCTCTGGCTCGGGGTACCTTCCTCCGTCTACTCCGTCGGCTATAGCGTACACACAAGCAAGCAATATTAGTACACACGTTTCCGGCCGAGCTCGGGAGGGGAAAAGTGAGCGGACAAGGGGTATATATAAGCCCTAGGGGGTGGTGGTTCAGTGGTGTAGGGAAATAGCGGGGTGTGGTCTGGGTCTAATGTTGGGTCACAGGGGTGGTATAGGAGTTAGGGGCCTATTAGCAATCCCTACAAATGGTAAGAAGGGTGTTTATGCTAATATTAACTGAGTTAGAGTCATTTTGTAATTTATTCTAGGGTATAACGTTGCTTATCCTTTGATTAACTATTAACTTAGGGACTTAATTGGAAAAATAAAGAGAAATAAGAAAGGGGGCTCGGTTTTGAAGTAATAAGGGGAAACGGAGGGGGGGGGGGTCCTTGGCAAAATGCCATCCCCTTCCCCTTTTCCCCCCTTCGAATTAGACGAACGGGGGGGGGGGGGGAGAACGCGGCCGCGCCGGCCTCGGTCCGGCGGCGGGCGGCGAGCTCCGGGTCGGTGGCGGCCGGGGGTAGGGGGGGAAAAGAAAGAGGGAGGCGAGGGCTTGCTACTCCCATGCTCACCTCGGTCGGGGGTTGCTCGAGGGGGTTCCTTCGTGGCAAGGGGCGGCCGGCGGGGAAAGGTTGAGGGCGGCGGCGCGAATGGTGGCGGGCGGCGCAATTGGATGCTCCCGGAAGCCCGCGGGCCGGGGTGGGGAGCGGCGAGGGAGGGGTGCCACCCTTTTATAGGCCGAGCAAGTCGGTTCGAAGCTAGATTTTTCCGGCGAAGGGGGGGGGGGGGGGGGGCGCCGGCGGCTCGGGCTCCTTCTCGAAGTCCGGCCGGCGGGGCCGGCCGCCGGCGACGGGACGGCACGGGCAGGGACGGAGGTCGTCGAGCAGCGGTTGGGTCTTTTCAGGCGTGGGGCGCGGTGGTGGTAGGCCGACGGGACCGACGGACGGCTGGCGGCGGCAACACCACGGTGCGGCGACCCGAATTAATGGCGTCCGGCAGGGTCTCGTCTCGTCCAGGCAGATGGGATGCTATGACGGCCAGTCAATGCAGGGGGAAATCGGACAGGACCCGTCGGCGGGGGTGGCGAGCTGGCGCGGCGGGCGGCGAGCCGGCCGCCGGACGCGACGGCTCGGCCGGCCGGCGCGCAGCGGTGAAGAGAGTGGGGAGGCGGTGGCGTGCTTGTGTGGGTGGCGTGGTCGGCGCGCGGCCACGCGGGCCCGTGCGGCGGGCAAGGCACGCCGGGCCGGCCGGGCGGTCAACGGCGCCGGGCGCGGTGCGGCCGTCGGGGGGGGGAAGAGTAGGGGAGAGGGGGAGGTTGCGACGCGGCGGCGTGTCGCCGGTCGGGCGCGGCCGGCGTGCCGCCGGCCGCCCGGCCGGCCCTCGCGCCGCTCTCGGGTCAACTTGTGCCAGGCGGTGGTCGGGGGGGGGAGACGCTGGGTGCTGCTGCGCGGGAGGAAGGAGAAGGGAGGGGGAGGAAAGAAAGAAGGAGAAAGGAAAAAGAAAAGAGGAAAAAGGAAAAAAAGGAAAAAGAGAGAAAAGAAAGAAAGAAAAGGGAAGGAAAGAAAAGGAAAAATGGGAAAAAGATAGGGAAGAGATTGGGAAAATTAGGGAAACTTGTTAGGGAAATTAGGAGAGGGTTTTGTGGGGTTTTTCCGATTTCCCAGGCGTCGGCGTGATTTCCGGGGCGGCGGTGATGGCGAGGCGGACGGGCCGGCGGGACCGCGGCGTGCGCGGGGATTCCGGCCGGTGGCCGACCGCGGCTTTGGGAAGGCGCGCAGGGGTGCGGCCGTGGTGCGGTGCCGGCGGAAAGTGCGGCACGCGCTCCGGGGAGAGAGAGAGAGAGAGGGAAGACAACGTCTAGGGTTTGAATGATAACTGAGCTCGGCGGATCGGTTTTTGAATTTACGCATGATTTAATAGGTGATTTATTTAGGGCTAAAAACGCGGGCGTTACAAACCTACCCCACTTAAAATGAATCTCGTCCTCGAGATTCGGCTAGGTCTCGAATAGGTGGGGGAATTCTTTCCTCAGTGCATCCTCTCGTTCCCATGTAGCTTCTTCCACCCCGTGTCTACTCCATTGGACCTCGCACACCCGTACTTCGGTCGTTCTTGTTCGCTTGACCACGTTGTCTAAGATCTTGACGGGCACCTCCCGGTACCTAAGGTCCGGTTGTAGATCGATGGTCTCCACCGGTACTCGCTTTTCTTCCGTAACCTTCAAACATCGGCGTAGCTGAGAGATGTGGAATACTGGGTGTATATCTGCCATTTCTTCGGGTAGCTCCAGTCGATATGCTACTGCTCCGACTTTCTTGATCACTTTATACGGGCCGATGTACCGAGGGGCCAACTTCCCGTGTACTTGAAACCTTCGAGTCCCCCGGATGGGCGAAACCTTGAGGTAGACGAAGTCTCCTGGATTGAAGCTCGCTTCACGCCTCTTCTTGTCTGCGTAGCTCTTCTGTCGGGACTGGGCAGCTTTCAACTTTTCTCTAATATCAGCTACGCGCTCCTCGGCTTCCTTTATGAGTGCGGGACCAACCAGGGCACGCTCTCCTACCTCTGACCACATCAGGGGTGTCCTGCATTTTCTCCCGTATAGCGCTTCGAATGGCGACATTCCCAGACTTGCTTGGTAGCCGTTGTTGTAAGAAAATTCTGCGTATGGCAGGCTCTGCTCCCAATCCTTGCCATAGGTGAGGACGCAGGCTCTCAACATATCTTCCAAAATTTGATTCACCCTTTCGGTCCGCCCGTCCGTCCGGGGGTGGTATGCCGAGTCGAAGTCCGCTTTGGTGCCCATGGCTTTGTGCAAAGCTTTTCCGCAACCTAGAGGTGAACCGGGTCCCTCTGTCTGAGACTATTCTGCTAGGCACTCCATGCAGCTTCACTATATTTTCTATGTAGAGTTTCGCCAATTTCTCTCCACCATAAGTGGTCCGTACGGGTAGAAAGTGAGCGACTTTAGTGAGTCGATCCACGATCACCCATATGGAGTCATGTCCTTTCTGAGTCCTTGGCAACCCTACTATGAAGTCCATACCTATCTCGTCCCACTTCCATACCGGGATTGGTAAAGGTTGCAACAGTCCTGCTGGCTTCTGATGCTCAGCTTTGATCCTCTGACAAGTGTCACAAAGGTGGGCGACGAACCGTGCAATGTCCGCTTTCATCCCATTCCACCAGCATTTCGCTTTAAATCCATGTACATTTTGGTGGATCCCGGGTGTATGGAGTATGCTGAGTTGTGTGCCTCATCCATGATGGTCTGTCGAAAATCTCCACCTTCGGGCACGCATATCCTGTTCTTGTACCACAAGGTGCCTTGGTCATCTACCCTGAAGTCAGGGGCCTTGTTCTCTCCAGTATGCTTGCGAATCCTCATCAGATCCTCGTCGGCTTCCTGGGCCTTCCGGATCTTCTCTTCTAGGGTAGGTTGTGCGCTCAGCTGGCGGACGTAGCCTTGGGGGACGATGTGTACGTTGAGTCGGGCCATCTCCTCTTGCAACTGGGCACTCTTGGGTGCCGCCTTCTCATAGGTTTTCCGGCTTAGGGCATCTGCTACTACATTGGCCTTTCCCGGGTGGTAGTGAATCTCTAGGTTATAGTCCTTGACTAACTCTAGCCATCTTCTGTCACACCTGTTTTTCCAAAGAAAACCAAGTGCAAACCTATATGCATGCCAGGATCAATTTTCATGCATATAGCTGACAAAAGTGAATAACAAAAACAATATCACGTAAGAAAAAGGGAGATTATCAGAGATTTACGCTTAATCCTGGAAACGAAGATACCAAACACCACAAGCAGTCGACTGGGGGTTGCGTATGCCTAGAACCAGCAACATCTTCACAAGACTTCAGAGTAGCTTCCTCCTTCTGAGCAACATTGTTTATAGCAAGGGTGAGCACTTGTCGTACTCAGCAAGTGTGGGGAAAGATATGAATGCAAAGGCTTTATAGTGGACCTGGCTATAAGCATTTAGCATTTTAGTTGGTCAAATTTTATTAGCACCCGATTACTAATAAAGTATAAGTTTATACCAACCCACATTAAGCATAAGATAAGAGATGCGTCATAAGCACATGGCAAACAGTAACCATAACACATATCACCATTTAAGTCCATCTTCAAGTTCAATTAATCATGTGAGGGTCCAGCCGCTCTTGACCGTGAGCACGGCTAATCGATTAGTTTAACACTCGCAGAGGTTGTACACTTTCACCACAAGCGCCGTAAAAGCTCCGAAGAACTTTGGACCCAACCATGCGATGCCGCGCAGTGCACCATATCACACTTCCGAGGTGTGATTGCATAGGGACGCTACATGGCCTTTACAAAGGTTCCCTAGCAAGTTATGACCCACAAGGTCCGGATCGATTAGCAAGGTATAAAGTCCCCTAGCAGGTCGATACCCCACCATAAAAGAATAACTCACCCAACCCCTCGCTAGAGCGAGTCCATACCCCGCAAGCACCGCCGATCCCTTGTCCTTATCGGTAAGATCACCACAAGCTAAAGTTCCTAATTATTCAGCCAAGACCATTGCCCATTAGTTCTTGTGGTTGTACTGTTTTCCTGGGTGGTTCTCCATGTTCCGATTAATGCACAACGATCTTGTATTAAAATTATCATAAAGGAACATAGAGCATAAAATGATAACCATGTTGATTATTACCAACCCAGTTGAGCACACTAAGCAATAGCTACCATCAATGTTAATTAAAACCAGGTTCAAGATAACAGTCAAATGAGGCTAGTCATCCTTAATAGGAACCCATCAAAATTAATGCAAAGCAATGCAATAGTGATTAGTAAAGTTATTAGGACAAAAGGTCAAGGACACACTTGCCTTTAACCAAAGAGTAGTTGCTCAGAATACTTCATCTTCATACTCTTCCAAAGCTCTCGAACCACGTTCGTTCTACTCGCATCAATCATCGGGCACAAACATACACACAAAGCGACAGACAAACAAACAAACTAAGAACAATACATCAATCAAATCAAAGCTTTAAAGAACGCACTAAAGAATAGGCTTGATTGGATGGATCACTAAAGAACACAAAGTGCTTGGAAGGGAAAGGCTTGGTTAACTTTGAAGAGATGATGGCGGAAGATTGAGCAAGGACCGGAAAGATAACACGGAGATAGAGCTTGGTCCTATTGGTTACGCAAGAAACGAGGGAACCACTGAGAACAGAACTAAGCTCAAATCTATCGAAAGATTATTATCAAACAACAAGAAACTACGCTTGGCATATTTTAATTAAGAAATCATGTAAAAGAATATTTCAGAGAAATACTCTATGTTACCATTAAACCAATTACATTTAATTAAAGAAATCACGATAAACCTAATCATATTTTATTTATAACATTTGAGTGGAAGTTATGCCAAGTTAACAATTACTTTAGAAAGGTAAAGCAAGTATAAGACATCTAGGCGAATAACTTTATATCACGTGTTCAACTAAACATATTTAATATTGAAAAGGCATTTATGATGTCATTAGGCATATTAACTTTATTAAGAAAACCGATGTTTATCTCTAACATCTTTTATTTAGAAAAACTAGTTATGAATAGGGATTAACCAATTACATCATGATTAAAGAAAACCGGATTATAACCTAATCACTTTTTATTTATAAAAGCATTGGAATAAGAATTAGTCAAGATTAACATGCATCTTTAGTATTAAAACAAGTAACAGGTGATAGACATGCTAACGTACAAGTTAAGGTGAAACGAACGAGAACGGTAGCAACGAACCATCAAGCGCACAAGAAATCTTAGGCTATGTTTAGGAAAACTAGTCTACAAAGAGAACTTGGATGAACAACTAACACACTAGCCAAGGGTGAACTGATCTGACAAGTGAAGTAGATAACAGGGTAAACTCCAAAGAAAGATAGCTACGATAGATTAGGCACAAGAACACAACTGATTCATAAAGAGACAACCTAGTTGGGATAGGATAGGAATGAACTAGGTATTTGATGAACGAGATTCTACGAGAAACATGAAATAATCATGGTAGGATTACTTGATAAAGAAATAAGAACAGAAACTCTAAGATATCTACTTGGATCACCAAAGCACACAAACCGTGCTTAAAAGGGAAGGGTCTGAATAGCTGGACATGGTTTGAGCTTGAGCTAATCACTAGAAAGATTTAAAGCTTCTGATAAACTTGATCAAAAGAGATACTAGAATAGAGCGGATACCGAACGTCTAACGAATTATTTGCATATGAGAGATCAAACTATAAGCTTAGGTTTATTTTAAAAAAAATGTGCAAAGGATATTTCATAAAGAAAATACCCTAGGTTGGATTTAATGCAAATTAAATTTTATTTGCAAAGCGGTAAAGAACTAGTCAAGTTTTATTTATAAAGATTCATATATTGATTAAATCAATTAAACATTTAATTTAGAAAAACTAGACTATATGAACAATCTAAACGTCACTTTGTATTCGAGTAGATCATATTATTATTAAAAACAGCATTACATTGATATTAATCAAAATTAACATTTATTTATAAAGCCGGAGTAAAAGCCTAATCAACTTTTAATTACAAAAGTTAATTAATCATTAAACAAATTAATATTTGACTTATGGAAAACCGAGTGAAAGATCTAATTAGATTTTATTCATAAAAGCATGTAAAGTAATCATTAATCAAATTTAATTTGATTATGAAAAACGATATATAGATCTATATTGCTTTTATTTGGAAAAGTCGTGTGTAACTAGACATTAGTCAAGATTAATGTAAAATTTATTTTCAGAAAGCAAAACATGATGAAAACACCCGCTAACGCGTGCTTTACCTCATTATGGACCCGACGCAACTTGAACGGATTAAATCGGAGCTAAAACGAAAAAGATATGAGCAAAACAAGATTACGGGGACCTAGATGTGATTAACTATAGATCTCAGGGGGTAGCAGAGGAAAACTGCAAGACACAATGAATAGTGCTTGCGAATAGATCTAAAGCTAGGGTTAGATCTAAAAAAGATGATAGACCGGATCTGGTGGTGAAGATAGGATAGATCTGGGGGCTTATTTAAGAAAAGTGCAAGACACATGGAAAAGTCTATGGATTTATAGGAAACCGTAGGGGTCTGAATGTAAAACAGCTTGGTCTTCTTCTTCTACCTCTGCCCGATGGACAGGGGCATACAACGGCCCCCGGCCCCGCCAAATCGCCGGCGTTTGGCGCGACCGAGAGCTCGGGCGAGCGGGAGACCGCGGGGGAGGAGAAGAAGTTCGGGTCGTGGAGGTGCTCACCGCGGGCGGGGAGGTCCGGGTTCGGCCGGATTTCGTCCCGGGGCCGGCGGCGGTGCGCTCGCCGGCTCGAGTTCAAGCGACGACGGCATACCGTAGCTCCCTAGCATCGGGAAGATGCTCCCCGGATTTGCGGCGTCGCCGCGCATCCCCCCGGATGTGGTAGCTTCGTCCCACGGCTTCGCGTAGCGGCAAACCGAAGCGGCGGCGGACCGGGCGGCGGCGGACCGGTGAGCAAGGCGGCGGGACGCGGTGGCTAGGGCACGAGGGAGCTTCGGCCGGCGCGGTGCGCCTTTAAAGGGCGTGGGATGCGAGGTCCCCTTGGCGCGCACGCCAAGAAACCGGCGGCGGCGGCGTAGCGCAGACTCCGGCCGGAGTCGTGCACAGAGCGGACGGCGGGCCGGGCCCGCATGGGTTCCGCGGCGGGCTCGGGTTCGGGCCGGTGCGGGCACCGGGTCGGGCCGCGGCCTCGCGAAGGAGTTGAGGGAGCACCACTAGACTTCAACCGACGGCCGAGTTGGGTCGTATTGGGCCGCAAGTGAATCCGGGCCGCGGCCCTCGCGGTGGATGGCGAGTAGATAAGGGGGCACGGAAGGACTTCCGCGGTCGGGCTTGGCCCAATAGAAACAAAGGTTTATTTATTTTTCCGAATTAAATTTTCAGTGCGAAAACAATTTCGGGAAAACCTAGAAATTGTTTAAAGGCACTAAAAATACTCCGAAAATCACAGAAATTCCATAAAAATTTCTAGAGATGGATTTGAGCATGTACAATCCAAATAAAGTATTTGGTGCTCATGAAAAAGATTTTGGAGCCTTCTAATAAATAGAAATAGCTCAAGGAAAATGAGAATAAATTCCGGAAAAAATTCGGAAAATTCTCGGGAGGGTTTGGACAAGCTCCTAAACGCATTTTGAAACCTTAAGCACTCGAGAAGCACCAAGATGCATCGGCATGAATGCAACACTCACAACTTTTTATTTGTTTCGTAAAATCAAACAAGGATTTTTCCTATACTATATTTCCCGTAAAGAAAAATAAATGTTGGGAAAAATTTTAAAATTATGAGAAAATCGTTATTTAATTATTCTTTCTATTCACATCCTGAAATTGGAAATTTCAGGGTGTGACAACTCTACCCCCCTTAAAAGGAATCTCGTCCCGAGATTCGAGAAAGGTTAGCAAGAGACGAGGGCTCACGTGGGTATTATCCAAAGCTTATCAACTTTCTTCATATCAAGCTTCCTTACACAAGCATACCAAACTTGCTCTTCCGTTCTTCATAGCTCATTGGACTTGTATAGAAATATATATAGTCTGGTCCCACTTATAATTTATCCATTCTTCGATCATTGTGATTTCTCCATTCTTCGCTTTGCTCCATCATAGTCCTTGGTAGATCAACTTGTGCATCAGGATTCTTCTTGATAGGAGTGACATATATACGTCGAACAATCTTAGGCTGGGGTTTGTCGGAACCAGGTTTAGTACCATTATCTGCCCCTAAATGTGATAACTTCTTCTCTCGTCTCGTTCTACAATTTTGTTTATTAGTTCGCTCGCGTCTACCAGGTTTGTATTCCTTGTAAGTGATAATCCAACCATCAAGGTTTAGGGTTTGAGTATGACCTTCATCTTGAGAACCTTCTTCTTGAGTTGAGTTTTAGGTGGACAACATCTTCTGCTTATTGATATCTATAGGGTTATGTTGGCGAGCTTCTGTTGTCAATAGACCAGCTTCCTTCTGGGGACATGAGAGAGCATCGTGCTCAACATCCGGACACATATCTGGAGCCTTGTCAACCTCATGTTGTTTCTCCATTGTTAGTTTCAGTGCTTCATGCTTCTTCTTCTTTCTTTGGTTATTCCATACTTCGACAACTTGCCTTTTCATTGGCTCAACGGGAACTCTGTCTTTGGCCGTCTCATTATGAGAGTAGGTTGTGCTAGGCTGCATCCTCCCTTGTAAACCGAAGTCCGCATAGCCGATAGCTTCTCTTTATCAAATGGTGGAGGAGTCATGTTTTGTTGGTTATCATTGGTGATTGAATTGTGGTCTTTAGGGAGTGGAGCTTGCTCTGTAATGGACTGATGATTCTTTAACCATGGTTTGAGCCATTACTTGCAAAACCTGAGTTTGTGCAGTGATATACTCCAATATCTTGCACTCCCATGATGAGGTTGCAAGAGGAATGTTGATGTTTCCCTCATTATCTTTATCTTCATGATTTGTGTTTGAGCTCTTCATCTGATTGGGTATTTGTGATAGGATCAGAAGAGGTAGGCTGAAGAGTAGAGAGAAAGAATGGGAAAAGCAAGGAGGTGGGAGATACAAAAGAAGAACCCAACTAAGCAACTGATGTTATTGCAGATGTAAGATCCACAATACACCAACACTCACTGCAAAGAAACAAATCATTCAGGGTCATAAAACCAAGCATCATCATGCAAGCACTCAATTCCACCAACCAAGGCATAGCTAAGGGAACGATACTACACGTTGTTAATAAAGTCAGAGGGTATCCTCCTAATAGGTCAGATGTGGCTCCCAGCAAGGATCTCCATAAATAATGGATTTTTCCCAGATCAAAGGGTACAAAATTATGAGTTCATCCCAACTGGAATCACCTCAATCAGAGGTTTATAACTCGAGATATGAATTAAACAAGATGGCTATGTCAGTAGTTTTGACAGATTCGAGAACCTCCAAAGTTTCGGGCATAACTCTCTGTATATGAAACCAAAATTGATGAATTTTGGACAGAGTGAATCTTATGAAATTCCTGAACTACTCCAATTGGATTTACCTCAATCGGAGGTTCATAGCCCGAGATATAAAATAATGAAGGTAACTAGGTCAGCAGGGTCTACAGATTCTGATAGCTCCAATGTTTCGAGCATATCTCCTGGAATATGCACTGGAAAGGTCTGAATTTTTGATAGAAATTCACTTATGAAATTTAGGAACTAACCCAACTGGTTTCATGTCGATCGGAGTTCTGTAGCTTGAGAAAGACTTAAAACAGTGCTGATGTGTCAGAGATCTGCGCGAACAGTTTTGACACCAACTTAACTGGGATGAGAAATAGGTAGATGGATTCATATATTTGGTGGAGATAGATTCATTGGAAATATATATATATATACATTTTTAAAGGGCATGCTGATATAATATCAAGGATAACAATTCACCTTTTGACTTGTTGGTGGAATTGCTTGAGAAAAGTGGAAGGAGAGACAAGATCAAGACCAAGGGAAGAGTAAATAATTAGGCAAGGGTAGAGGTCATACTCATTTGCAAAACAATGATGTGCAAATAAAAATGTGACAGTCAAAGATGAGCTATCAAGGAGATTGATGAAAGATAGGGCTTAATTAGCGAGAATATTCATCACAGAGCTCAAGGCAAAGGTAGTGATGAATTTTAGATCAAAGGAAACCTTAAGAAACGACCATTACTATCTAGGCTTACGTCCTACAGTCGATACAGCTCTGATACCACTCTGTCACACCTGTTTTTCCAAAGAAAACCAAGTGCAAACCTATATGCATGCCAGGATCAATTTTCATGCATATAGCTGACAAAAGTGAATAACAGAAACAATATCACGTAAGAAAAAGGGAGATTATCAGAGATTTACGCTTAATCCTGGAAACGAAGACACCAAACACCACAAGCAGTCGACTGGGGGTTGCGTATGCCTAGAACCAGCAACATCTTCACAAGACTTCAGAGTAGCTTCCTCCTTCTGAGCAACATTGTTTATAGCAAGGGTGAGCACTTGTCGTACTCAGCAAGTGTGGGGAAAGATATGAATGCAAAGGCTTTATAGTGGACTGGCTATAAGCATTTAGCATTTTAGTTGGTCAAATTTTATTAGCACCTGATTACTAATAAAGTATAAGTTTATACCAACCCACATTAAGCATAAGATAAGAGATGCGTCATAAGCACATGGCAAACATAACCATAACACATATCACCATTTAAGTCCATCTTCAAGTTCAATTAATCATGTGAGGGTCCAGGCCGCTCTTGACCGTGAGCACGGCTAATCGATTAGTTTAACACTCTGCAGAGGTTGTACACTTTCACCACAAGCAGCGTAAAAGCTCCGAAGAACTTTGGACCCAACCATGCGATGCTGCGCAGGCACCATATCACACTTCCGAGGTGTGATTGCATAGGGACGCTACATGGCCTTTACAAAGGTTCCCTAGCAAGTTATGACCCACAAGGTCCGGATCAGTTAGCAAGGTATAAAGTCCCCTAGCAGGTCGATACCCCACCATAAAAGAATAACTCACCCAACCCCCGCTAGAGCGAGTCCATACCCCGCAAGATCGCCGATCCCTTGTCCTTATCGGTAAGATCACCACAAGCTAAAGTTCCTAATTATTCAGCCAAGACCATTGCCCATTAGTTCTTGTGGTTGTACTATTTTCCGGGTGGTTCTCCATGTTCCGATTAATGCACAACGATCTTGTATTAAAATTATCATAAAGGAACATAGAGCATAAAATGATAACCATGTTGATTATTACCAACCCAGCTTGAGCACACTAAGCAATAGCTACCATCAATGTTAATTAAAACCAGGTTCAAGATAACAGTCAAATGAGGCTAGTCATCCTTAATAGGAACCCATCAAAATTAATGCAAAGCAATGCAATAGTGATTAGTAAAGTTATTAGGACAAAAGGTCAAGGACACACTTGCCTTTAACCAAAGAGTAGTTGCTCAGAATACTTCATCTTCATACTCTTCCAAAGCTCTCGAACCACGTTCGTTCTACTCGCATCAATCATCGGGCACAAACATACACAAAGCAGACAGACAAACAAACAAACTAAGAACAATACATCAATCAAATCAAAGCTTTAAAGAACGCACTAAAGAATAGGCTTGATTGGATGGATCACTAAAGAACACAAAGTGCTTGGAAGGGAAAGGCTTGGTTAACTTTGAAGAGATGATGGCGGAAGATTGAGCAAGGACCGGAAAGATAACACGGAGATAGAGCTTGGTCTTATTGGTTACGCAAGAAACGAGGGAACCACTGAGAACAGAACTAAGCTCAAATCTATCAAAAGATTATTATCAAACAACAAGAAACTACGCTTGGCATATTTTAATTAAGAAATCATGTAAAAGAATATTTCAGAGAAATACTCTATGTTACCATTAAACCAATTACATTTAATTAAAGAAATCACGATAAACCTAATCATATTTTATTTATAACATTTGAGTGGAAGTTATGCCAAGTTAACAATTACTTTAGAAAGGTAAAGCAAGTATAAGACATCTAGGCGAATAACTTTATATCACGTGTTCAACTAAACATATTTAATATTGAAAAGGCATTTATGATGTCATTAGGCATATTAACTTTATTAAGAAAACCGATGTTTATCTCTCGACATCTTTTATTTAGAAAAACTAGTTATGAATAGGGATTAACCAATTACATCATGATTAAAGAAAACCGGATTATAACCTAATCACTTTTTATTTATAAAAGCATTGGAATAAGAATTAGTCAAGATTAACATGCATCTTTAGTATTAAAACAAGTAACGAGTGATAGACATGCTAACGTACAAGTTAAGGTGAAACGAACGAGAACAAGAAGTAGCAACGAACCATCAAGCGCACAAGAAATCTTAGGCTATGTTTAGGAAAACTAGTCTACAAAGAGAACTTGGATGAACAACTAACACACTAGCCAAGGGTGAACTGATCTGACAAGTGAAGTAGATAACAGGGTAAACTCCAAAGAAAGATAGCTACGATAGATTAGGCACAAGAACACAACTCGATTCATAAAGAGACAACCTAGTTGGGATAGGATAGGAATGAACTAGGTATTTGATGAACGAGATTCTACGAGAAACATGAAATAATCATGGTAGGATTACTTGATAAAGAAATAAGAACAGAAACTCTAAGATATCTACTTGGATCACCAAAGCACACAAACCGTGCTTAAAAGGGAAGGGTCTGAATAGCTGGACATGGTTTGAGCTTGAGCTAATCACTAGAAAGATTTAAAGCTTCTGATAAACTTGATCAAAAGAGATACTAGAATAGAGCGGATACCGAACGTCTAACGAATTATTTGCATATGAGAGATCAAACTATAAGCTTAGGTTTATTTTAAAAAAAATGTGCAAAGGATATTTCATAAAGAAAATACCCTGGGTTGGATTTAATGCAAATTGAATTTTATTTGCAAAGCCGGGGTAAAGAACTAGTCAAGTTTTATTTATAAAGATTCATATATTGATTAAATCAATTAAACATTTAATTTAGAAAAAAACTAGACTATATGAACAATCTAAACGTCACTTTGTATTCGAGTAGATCATATTATTATTAAAACAGCATTACATTGATATTAATCAAAATTAACATTTATTTATAAAGCCGGAGTAAAAGCCTAATCAACTTTTAATTACAAAAGTTAATTAATCATTAAACAAATTAATATTTGACTTATGGAAAACCGAGTGAAAGATCTAATTAGATTTTATTCATAAAAGCATGTAAAGTAATCATTAATCAAATTTAATTTGATTATGAAAAACGATATATAGATCTATATTGCTTTTATTTGGAAAAGTCGTGTGTAACTAGACATTAGTCAAGATTAATGTAAAATTTATTTTCAGAAAGCAAAACATGATGAAAACACCCCGCTAACGCGTGCTTTACCTCATTATGGACCTGACGCAACTTGAACGGATTAAATCGGAGCTAAAACGAAAAAGATATGAGCAAAACAAGATTACAGGGACCTAGATGTGATTAACTATAGGTCTCAGGGGGTAGCAGAGGAAAACTGCAAGACACAATGAATAGTGCTTGCGAATAGATCTAAAGCTAGGGTTAGATCTAAAAAAGATGATAGACCGGATCTGGTGGTGAAGATAGGATAGATCTGGGGGCTTATTTAAGAAAAGTGCAAGACACATGGAAAAGTCTATGGATTTATAGGAAACCGTAGGGGTCTGAATGTAAAACAGCCTGGTCTTCTTCTTCTACCTCTGCCCGATGGACAGGGGCATACAACGGCCCTGTCCGGCCAAATCACCGGCGTTTGGCGCGACCAGGAGCTCGGGCGAGCGGGAGACCGCGGGGAGGAGAAGAAGTTCAGGTCAGGGAGGTGCTCACCGCGGGCGGGGAGGTCCAGGTTCGGCCGGATTTCGTCCAGCGGCGGCGGCGCGCTCGCCGGCTCGAGTTCAAGCGACGACGGCATACCGGTAGCTCCCTAGCATCGGGAAGATGCTCCCTGGATTTGCAGCGTCGCCGCGCATCCCCTGGATGTGGTAGCTTCGTCCCACGGCTTCGCGTAGCGGTAAACCGAAGCGGCGGCGGACCAGGGCGGCGGCGGACCGGGTGAGCAAGGCGGCGGGACGCAGGGCTAGGGCACGAGGGAGCTTCGGCCGGCGCGGTGCAGCTTTAAAGGGCGTGGGATGCGAGGTCCCCTTGGCGCGCACGCCAAGAAACCGGCGGCGGCGGCGTAGCGCAGACTCCCGGCGGAGTCGTGCACGAGCGGACGGCGGCTGGGCCCAGATGGGTTCCGCGGCGGGCTCGGGTTCGGGCTGGTGCGGGCCTGGGTCGGGCTGCGGCCTGCGAAGGAGTTGAGGGAGCACCACTAGACTTCAACCGACGGGCCGAGTTGGGCTGTATTGGGCCGCAAGTGAATCTGGGCCGCGGCCTACTGCGGTGGATGGCGAGTAGATAAGGGGGCACGGAAGGACTTCCGCGGTCGGGCTTGGCCCAATAGAAACAAAGGTTTATTTATTTTTCCGAATTAAATTTTCAGTGCGAAAACAATTTCAGGAAAACCTAGAAATTGTTTAAAGGCACTAAAAATACTCCGAAAATCACAGAAATTCCATAAAAATTTCTAGAGATGGATTTGAGCATGTACAATCCAAATAAAGTATTTGGTGCTCATGAAAAAGATTTTGGAGCCTTCTAATAAATAGAAATAGCTCAAGGAAAATGAGAATAAATTCCAGAAAAATTCCGGAAAATTCTCGGGAGGGTTTGGACAGCTCCTAAACGCATTTTGAAACCTTAAGCACTCAGGAAGCACCAAGATGCATCGGCATGAATGCAACACTCACAACTTTTTATTTGTTTCAGAAAATCAAACAAGGATTTTTCCTATACTATATTTCCTGTAAAGAAAAATAAATGTTGGGAAAAATTTTAAAATTATGAGAAAATCGTTATTTAATTATTCTTTCTATTCACATCCTGAAATTGGAAATTTCAGGGTGTGACATCTTCTCTGCCTTAGGTTCAGGTCGGGCTGAGTGAAGATGTACTTTAGACTCTTGTGGTCTGTGTAGATTTCACACTTGTTCCCGATCGATAGTGTCTCCGGATCTTCGTGGCATGCACTACGGCCGCAAACTCCGGATCATGGGTGGGATAGTTCTCGCTCATGGGGTTTGAGCCGACGGGAGGCATATGCCACTACCTTCCCATCTTGCATGAGAACACATCCCAACCCTTGCTCGGGAGGCGTCACAATACACGACAAAGTCTCGTTGAATGTCCGGGCAGGGTTAGCACCGGGGCCGTGGTCAACCTCTTCTTCAACTCTTGGAAACTTCTTTCACGGTGCCTCGGTCCGCTTAAACTTCTTCTCTTTCTTGAGCAGCTCTCCGTCATGGGCCGGGCGATCTTGGAGAATCCCTCGATAAATCTCCGTAGTACCCCGCTAAACCTAGGAAACTTCCGATCTCACTCACGTTGGTTGGTTGTCGCGCTGGAGACCTGTCTCAACTTTCCCGGGGTCTACAGCTACTCCTTCTGCAGTTAGAATGTGCCCAAGGAAGGATATCTTTTCTAACCAAAATTCACACTTGCTGAACTTGGCGTATAGCTTGTGTGCCCTTAACTTTCCCAGCACTACTCGAAGATGTTGTTCATGCTCCTCCACGCTCTTGGAGTAAACAAGTATGTCGTCAATGAAGACCACGACAAACTTGTCCAGCTCTTCCATGAACACCTTATTCATGAGGTTCATGAAGTATGCTGGGGCATTGGTTAGTCCAAAGGACATCACCGTGAACTCATATTGCCCGTAGCGAGTGACAAAGGCAGTCTTGGGGATGTCACTTTCCCTGATCTTGAGCTGGTGGTACCTGATCTTAGATCCACCTTCGAGAAATACTTGGCTCCCTTCAGCTGGTCAAACAGGTCATCTATCCTGGGAAGAGGGTACTTGTTTTTGATAGTGACCTCGTTCAGCGAGCGATAGTCCACACACATCCTCATGCTCTTATCTTTCTTCTCCACGAAAAGCACTGGGGCTCCCCATGGTGATGAGCTTGGTCTGATGAACCCACTTCGCTGGAGCTCTGCTAGCTGCTTCTTTAGTTCTGCCAACTCAGGGGCTGCCATCCTATAGGGCCTCTTGGCTATGGGAGAGGTTCCAGGGATAAGGTCGATTACGAACTCTATATCCCTGTCTGGTGGCATTCCAGGGAGTCCTTCGGGGAACACATCTGGGTATTCTCGTACTATCGGGACATCTTCTATGGACTTGGCTTCTATGTTGAAAACCATTATATCCGCCTGTGTCCCCGGGTGTGGCGGAGTCACTTGTATCCCGTCCGGGTTGGTCGGGTGTACTACTTTATCGGCGCAACTTATGAGGCCATGGTGTTGGCTTAACCTACCCATACCAAGGATCACATCTATCCCCTTGGATTTCGGTACTACCTGTGTCCGCTAGGAATTCTACCCCACTTAAAATGATCCTTACCGGGGGCATCCCGATTGACACTTAATGTCACCTCCGGCGTTCGAGTTATTAGGGGTGCTTTGAGTAGTACTGTGGGTATGCTATGCTTCTCCACAAAGCTTGAGGATATAAATGAGTGCGATGCTCCCGAATCGAATAGTATGGTAGCCAAAACTGAGCTGACCAGGAACTCACCGAGTACCACTCCTTGTGCTTCCTGCGCCTCCTGCGCGTTGATGTGATTCACCCGGGCGCGTCCATACGACTGCTGGGGCTGCCTCGTCTGCTGGTTGTTGGGGTTGTTGCCGAAGTTGTTGTTGCTGCGCACTGGCATGCGGTTGGCTCCTGACGCAAGTGGCCTTGGTCCGTTTACCGAGTTGGAGTAGGTGGTGGTGGCTGGCTTTTTAGCATAGGGGCAGTTGGCGATGAAATGCCCGGTTTCCCGGCAGTTGAAACACACTCGGGAGCTGTTGTTGTTGTTGTTGGTGATCTGGCTGGTGTTGTTCTGTGGGGGCTTCATGGTATTTTGGTTGTAGGAGGGCTTGAACTGGGCTCTGGGGGCTTGTAAGCTTGTGGCTTGGGTTTGGGTTCTGTATCGCATCGGAAGCTTGGAACCTGGACATGGGGTGTCCAAAGTTTCTCGGCCTCTGGGACCGCTCTTGCTGCTTGGCCTTGTGCTCCATGAATTTGCGCTTGTTCTCCTTCTTTTCTTCGGCCTTTGCCCTTTCCGTGAGGATTGCCATGTTCATAAGGGTATTAAAGTCCGGGTAAATCCGAGGAGTCGGCGGTGTCCTCGGTTCCGAGTCAGCCCCTTCTTGAACATCTCTTGCTTTTTGGAGTCTTTATCCACCTCCTCGGGGGCATAGCGTGCCAGCTCTATGAACTGGTACGTGTATTCCTCCACAGACATGTTGCCTTGGCGGAGTTCGCGGAACTCGTCTGCCTTCCGCTTCAGTGTGGCCTCCGGGATGTGGTAGCGGCGGAACTCCTCCACGAATTCATCCCATGTGATGGCGGAGGGATCCTTGGCTGCGGCGCAGTAATTCTCCCACCAGGCTAGGGCTGTCCCGGTGAGTTGGTGAGCTGCCAGGAGAACCTTGTCATGGTCCTCGCAGTGGAGGGGCTCCAGTTCCCTCAGGATGGCTCTCAGCCAATCGTCTGCATCCAGAGGATTCACCGACCCGCTGAAGGTGGGCGGCTTAGTCCTGAGGAACTCGATCAGCTTCTCATTCATGCTCATGGCACGGGGTCTTGGGCGGTTGATGGCGTTGAAGATAGCCTCCATCAGGACAGTCTGGTTGGCTAGGACTTGGGCCAAGTCAATAGGAGGGGGTGGTGGTGGCGGAGGACCACGTTCTCTCCTCCTTCTTCATTCTCGGTTAACCTCCCCGTTCGGGAAGGCGCTCCCTCCGATCGGCCGCGATCCCCGCCGTCCGATCGGTGGGTCCCGACAGGCGCCTGGAAACCATCTGTAAAGAAACGGGTTTTCTAAGAAGTCTAGTTTTATGTGATGTTTAAGTGGATTATAACGGGTTTTTTTTTTTTTAAAAGGCAGGGGTTTACTCGCCGGTAAGCACACAACAAGCACATAGCAATCAAGCAAGCACAAACAAGTTTTTATTACAAACCAGCGAGGAAGATACATCCCGACTACGCGGACACACTACACGACTAAAGGCTAAGGGCGCGACTTGGACCGGCACGCTCATTCCCCGGGTCTTGGGGCACATCACTCGCGAGGGGAGCCGTCTTTCCGGGGTCGAGTGTTCTTCCAGCGGAATGAGCAACTCGTCATCGTTTCCGCCTTCGGGGTCTCCGTTTTCCTGGGGCTGTGCTGCGGCTTCAGTGGTAGCCGTTGGGGGTTCGGTGACCGCCGGTGGTGGCCGGTGGAGCTTCTATGGTTCCTCCCCATCCTATAAGGGGTGTTCCCGGCGAGACTTGAGGTTCTCCAATGGCCGGAAGCGGCGTTCCCGCCGTGGGTCCATTCTTGCATGCGTTGGTCCCGGATCCTTCGAGGCTTTCCGGGCAACGGCTTCACCGCTTATGGCCGGCAGCGGTCCTTGCTTCCGCTTGGGCCACTCGGACTTGGTGCATCCGCACTGTGACCTCCGCTTGCTCGGCCCGGCTGATCTGCTCCCTCAAGTGTCCGGCTCCGGTCATCAAAGAGCTTGTCCAGGGAGACAAGGTAGGCGACGACATGGTACAGCGGGTCTTCTTGGTGGCGACGCCGTTCCAGGTTCCTCATGCGGGCTTGCCAAACTGGGGTTCTGATAGCAGGAGGGAAGTACCTCATTGGTGTGGGGACGAGGTGTTCCTCGTAGATTCGGCACAGGTAGCGGAGGGCTTTTCTGAGGGCCAAAGGGTAGGTGTCCCGGTGTCGGAACCCTGTGGCGGTCACGCGCCACGGCTCGATGTTGGTGTGGCGGTTGCTTCTAGCGACGGAGAGGACCACTCTACAGCGGAGAGTGCCGAGTTGCTCGTACTCTCTCGCCGTAGTACCTAGGGCGCTCGGGGATACCGAGGCGCTCCAGGGAGTTGATGAGCGAGCGAGCAAACCAGCTCCCTCCTGGCACACGCCTTGGGTCCATCCATCTTCCGCCATCTGAAAACAAAGGTAGAGTTGAACATGTTGTGGTGGGGTACAAGAGATGGATAACTTTATTTAGTAGGAAGGTTGGGGTACATCCTTAGGGGTACACTTATTATTGTCAGGACTCGATTTCTAGCCTAAACACCCTAGTTTCATGGTGATTCTTCCTCTAGCTGGATACGGCGCTTCTTCGGTGGAAGATCTTGCTCCGCATCTCATCTTCGGCCTCCGGGTCCCTTTGTCCCGGTGAGTTTCTTCGGGTTCATCTTCTTCGCTCCGGCTCCTTCATCTCTCGCTTCTTCGCTCCTTTAGTTCATCCCATAGTCGTTTGTGGAACATCTCCGATCGTTCCTTTTCCCCGAGGTAGTCTTGCCTCATGTTGTGCGACTCAACTTCGCTATGGTGGTCTTTACCCTTTCTAGTTCTATCCTCTCGCTCTCGCTCTTTCCGCCCCGTCTATCCGTCGCTTCGCTTCTTGGGCTTGCTCCCGATAAAGGTGATCTAGGCCTCTCGAGGTATATGGATAGGTGGGAACCGCCTCTTCTAAGTCTTCTTCCTCTCGTTCCAAACCTCTCATGCGATCAATCCACGAGCGTCCTCTTCCTCCGGGAGGGTGGAAAGAATCCCATTGGAGTCCTTCGGAGGTGCTTGTCTATAGACCACTCGTAGCTGACGCAAGGCCTTCCGAGCAGCCTTGGGGTAGGTGTCGGCAAAGCGAAAACCAGTGGCGTTGACGTACCATGGCTCTATGTCGGGGTAAAGCGTGCTCCTTCCCACAAAGATAAGCAGCTTACACCGAGGGGTGCCGAAGCGTTCGTACTCCCGTAGACGAACTCGGCGGATCCCTTACTCCGACGCGCTCTAGGGCCGAGTAGCAACAAAGTTAGGGAGGCCAGGCTGGACGGGGCAAATTCCTCCGTTCCACTCGGGGTTAGGCATCTGGAAACAGGCAAGAATTAAGGTAAGGATTTGGGAAAAGGTGAGTTTAGCAAAGGAAAGGTTAGAGAGGGCCAGAGGAGGTCTCGTATCCTAGGGGTCATGTCCTACGGCCAACCTACGGCTCCGATACCACTCGAAGCGTCCCCTCATCGGAGGTGACCAAATGTGACACAAATACCGGTCCCGGGAGGGCGGTAGCACATTTATTACAACGAGGTGGAATCGATCTTTTACATTACGGTTACGAAAGGGCACGGTAGTGCCAACGCTACAATGAACAACACAAACGCTAGCGACCACACTACGATAGCAAAGGCTTCCATAGCCTCCTCAGAGTACCACACCATGGAAGCTTTAGGTAGGCCCTGGTACACAGGCACGGTTGGGTGTAGGGCAATGACCTACTCAACGTCTTCTGGAATGTAATCGGGATCCTCCTCTGTAAAATAGTTAGTAAACAAGAGTGAGTACATACGTACTCGAAGAAATCCAACCCCACCCACGGAGGGGCTTATAAGCGTATCATGCATAAAGTATAACAAGGATCAGGTGAAGGTTCATTTTGCAAACTTACACATGCAGGGGTTCATTTCAAAAGGTTTTCGCAAATCATTTTTATAACCCAAGTAACTCACTTGTTTTAGGAAAACCACTGTGGATCTACCGGACTTCCCGTCCGTCGTAGCCCAGGCACACAACCACACACTTCACCCAGAAAACAACTCACGCCAGAAAACATCCCATCCCAAACACTAGTTTTTGTGACCACACCGTGACTCGTCCAATACCGTGGACACGGCTATTCGAATAGGTTTGACACTGCGGGCAGAGGTTGTACATCTTTACCCACAAGTAGGGTACCGTCACACGGACACCTCAGTGCCGGTACGGATCCTATCAAAGCCATTACCCACCTTAGCTAACACTACGAGCCACCACGGAAGCACCCAAGGGGTTATACCACATAACCGGGGCGTACCTCACACAGAGCGTACCCCGACTCCTTGGTCTCCCGCTGCTCACCCGCACACCAGATGGCAAGTAGATTAACTAGTGGGGTTTATGCTAAGCCGTTGCCACATACAACGGTCGAGTGGTTGTACGATGATTTGGGTCAGGTGAGATGTCACGCAACCCGGTCCTTAACCGACAAGATGGACAACTCCCAACACGCTCAACCACACAGGTACGAGCTTACCCATACTCCTGACACACACGTCCATCCCGTCTACCCAGATCTGTACTCATTTTCCAAAAACACCCTATTCCCACTTTTAATGCACTCACGCATTTTGAAAGCACTCACACATTTTTAAAGCACTCATTTAGGTCAAAACAAAGTTCAATCAGAGCAATCATGGGTGGCTATCCTACCATGTTTTGCAGTAAAACACAAAGCATTTTATAAAACGGGTATAAGGGTATATTTATGAAACTAGGACAGAAGCATGCATCAAAGGGGGAAGGTTGAACTTGCCGTCTTCGAAATCTTCGGGGAGGGCCGGCTCGGCGTTCGGGACCTCGGGCTCCTGCTCGCAGTAGTCGGCTTCGATCTCTGGCTCGGGGTACCTTCCTCCGTCTACTCCGTCGGCTATAGCGTACACACAAGCAAGCAATATTAGTACACACGTTTCCGGCCGAGCTCGGGAGGGGAAAAGTGAGCGGACAAGGGGTATATATAAGCCCTAGGGGGTGGTGGTTCAGTGGTGTAGGGAAATAGCGGGGTGTGGTCTGGGTCTAATGTTGGGTCACAGGGGTGGTATAGGAGTTAGGGGCCTATTAGCAATCCCTACAAATGGTAAGAAGGGTGTTTATGCTAATATTAACTGAGTTAGAGTCATTTTGTAATTTATTCTAGGGTATAACAGTGCTTATCCTTTGATTAACTATTAACTTAGGGACTTAATTGGAAAAATAAAGAGAAATAAGAAAGGGGGCTCGGTTTTGAAGTAATAAGGGGAAACAGGGGGGGTCCTTGGCAAAATGCCATCCCCTTCCCCTTTTCCCCCCTTCGAATTAGACAGAACAGGGGGGGGAGAACGCGGCCGCGCCGGCCTCGGTCCGGCGGCGGGGCGGCGAGCTCCCGGGTCGGTGGCGGCCGGGGGTAGGGGGGAAAAGAAAGAGGGAGGCGAGGGCTTGCTACTCCCATGCTCACCTCGGTCAGGGGTTGCTCGAGGGGGTTCCTTCGTGGCAAGGGGCGGCCGGCGGGGAAAGGTTGAGGGCGGCGGCGCGAATGGTGGCGGGGCGGCGCAATTGGATGCTCCTGGAAGCCTGCGGCTGGGGTGGGGAGCGGCGAGGAGGGGTGCCACCCTTTTATAGGCCGAGCAAGTCGGTTCGAAGCTATATTTTTCCGGCGAAGGGGGGGGGGTCGCCGGCGGCTCGGGCTCCTTCTCGAAGTCCGGCCGGCAGGGCCCGGTCGCCGGTGACGGGACGGCACGGGCGGGGACCGAGGTCGTCGAGCGACGGTTGGGTCTTTTCGGGGCGTGGGGCGTGGTGGTGGTAGGCCGGCGGGACCGACGGGCGGCCGGCGGTGGCGACACCACGGTGCGGCGACCCGAATTAATGGCGTCCGGCGGGGTCTCGTCTCGTCCGGGCGGATGGGATGCTACGACGACCGGTCCAATGCGGGGGGGGGAAATCGGACAGACCCGTCGGCGGGGGTGGCGGCGCGCGCGCGGCGGCGGCGGCGGCCGGCGGACGCGGCCGGCCCGGCGGCCGGCCGGTGCGAGCGGTGAAGAGAGTGGGGGAGGCGGTGGCGTGCTTGTGTGGGTGGCGTGGTCGCGCGCGCGGCCACGCGGGCCCGTGCGGCGGGCAAGGCACGGCGCGGCCGGCCGGCCGGTCAACGGCGCCGGGCGCGGTGCGGCCGTCGGGGGGGGGAAGAGTAGGGGGAGAGGGGAGGTTAGCGACGCGGCGGCGTGTCGCCGGCCGGGCGCGGGCCGGCGTGCCGCCGGCTCGGCCGCCCTCGGCGCTGCCCGGGGTCAACTTGTGCCAGGCGGTGGTCGGGGGGGGGGAGACGCCGGGTCGTCGCCGCGCGGGAGGAAGGAGAAGGGAGGGGGAGGAAAGAAAGAAGGAGAAAGGAAAAAGAAAAGAGGAAAAAGGAAAAAAAGGAAAAAGAGAGAAAAGAAAGAAAGAAAAGGGAAGGAAAGAAAAGGAAAAATGGGAAAAAGATAGGGAAGAGATTGGGAAAACTAGGGAAACTTGTTAGGGAAATTAGGAGAGGGTTTTGTGGGGTTTTTCCGATTTCCCAGGCGTCGGCGTGATTTCCGGGGCGGCGGTGATGGCGAGGCGGACCGGCTGGCGGGACCGCGGCGTGCGCGGGATTCCGGCCGGTGGCCGACCGCGGCTTTGGGAAGGCGCGCAGGGGTGCGGCCGTGGTGCGGTGCCGGCGGAAAGTGCGGCACGCGCTCCGGGGAGAGAGAGAGAGAGAGGGAAGACAGCGTCTAGGGTTTGAATGATAACTGAGCTCGGCGGATCGGTTTTTGAATTTACGCATGATTTAATAGGTGATTTATTTAGGGCTAAAAACGCGGGCGTTACAGGATGGAGGACATGAGCTTGCCCCGGTCTGAAAGCGAGTGGATCAACTTGTTGATAGGACTTTCCTACACACCACCTCGCCGGGAGTGGGGTTAGGGCCGAGTTGAGCTCGACAAGTGCGGACCCATACCTGCCAGCAGGATAGAGGGTATTAGTGGTGGAGAGGTGGGAGTGAGCCCACCCTCTCAGTGCGTCTCCCGTGTGGCCACACGGGGGCATTTCATAGTTCCGGTGCAATTCCCTTTGCGAGGGGGGTCGCTGTGAGGGCCAAATGTAGGATGAGACCGTAACTACCGAGAATTCGCACGATAGGGTGGGCTCGGTTGGCTGATCACCGCCGGGTGCCATCCAGAGTTGGGTACAGGTGTATGTTTGATCTATACGTATATCTGCGTCCTCGATCATGGACAAACCTTGAAGACATGTTCGTTCCTCATGTTTTGGGATTTTTACCTCCCCCTGTAGTTGAGAGTGTGGTGAGCTGTGGTTGCAGTCGGTTAGAGGAGAGTGGCTCCCTCTACCTCGTCGATCCAATTGCAATCATTGAGGTGCGAGGAGAGGAAGTTCTCGCATCGACCCTAGATGGAGATAGGATGTGGAGACGGGGCCCTGGGGTACCAAGTGGTTCCGAGCTGTGTTTGAGAGTATGGTTTGGGACTTATATGGAGATGTTTTCATGTTATGCTTTGCTGCTACTGCATAGGAAACCCGAGCTTCTACCTTGCCTTTTTTCTTACCCTCTAGAAGTTAGGCCACTAAAAGTTGCATACAATTGGTGACGTGAACCTATCCCATTCCTTCGGGATAGTTTTGTGAGTGTGCAGGATCGAACTTGGAGTGAGAGTCCGAGTTTGAGGAATCCATGAAGGAAGGGTTGCGTCACTTCACTCAAGGATGCCTGTGGTGAAGATTGAAGATGAAGACTTGATGCCCTAGCTATTGCTATGCAGGATTTCCACTTGTCGCTTAGCGCAAGGGGCTTGTACTATATTCGTACCGAGTTGTTTCGGATGTAAATAATATGCTTTGTACTCTGATTTCATTGTATGGAAATGATAATAATCTATAATGAGTTTGGTACGTGATAGCTACCGATCCAGGGACTATCACAAGGGTACAGGGAGTCAGGTTTTCCTCACCGAAAACCCGGGTCGTGTCACACCCGGCCCAAATTGGATGGCCCATGAGTGGCTCATGAGCGCTGGTGCGCGTGTTTAGTGCCACATTTCTAGATGAGCAAGGGTGGAGCCAACTTATAAGCCTTTGTCCACCAGCCATACCACCCTTGGGTTAACCCTTTTACACGAAGTGAGGACGAAAGTGTAAGCAGGGTGCTATGTGTACATGTGCTCGCCCCTATGGAAGGGTTGGGCGGTGCGGCTTTGGTGGGCGGGGTGTTACAAATGGTATTAGAGCCGACCCTCGCGGTTGCGCGTACGGGTCAGTGTGCGGACATAGGGCGCATGGCGCGTGTGGGCCTGAGATGGGACACACGACATGGCATATGGGTCAGCACTAGACGTACAGCCGTGAGCTAAGAGGGAAGGTTCTTTGACTTTTGCTCGGGTCAGTGTGCAGACATATGCATGCGCGTGTGGGCCTGAGATGGGGCACATGACATGGCGTATGGGTCGGCACTGGACGAGTGAGTTGGATCGACGAGGATGTCGGGTTCTTTGAGGGGGGTGAATGTCACACTCGGCCCAAATTGGATGGCCCATGAGTGGCTCATGAGCGCTGGTGCGCGTGTTTAGTGCCACATTGTGAAAGGACCTTGATGTTGCCTAGAGGGGGGGTGAATAGGCGAGACAACCAATTTGAACTCTTTCTCCCCAAACACTTGAGTTGTCAGTGCTCCGCCGGTCAGACCGGTGGTGGTGACCGGTCAGACCGGTCAGGCACTAGACTTCACAGGTGACACCGGTCAGACCGGTGCGCCTCACCGGTCAGACCGGTGTAGCACAGTGAACCTGCAGAAACAACTTCAAGCACCTCTTGGCTTCTAGCACGAACCAAACTCAGGGTGTGGCTTTTGTAGATGATCACAAGCAGATTAATGAGCCCTGCACACACAAGTAACACACCCAAGTAGATCGAAGCGGAAGCAAATGAATTATGCTAGAAAAACAACTTAGAGAGTCGAACCACACGAAGAAGCAAGGATTTGTTTCCCGAAGTTCACCACCCACTGAGGAATGGCTACGTCTCCGTTGAGGAGCTTGTAAGGGACAATTCCCACAACAAGCCGGGTCTCTTTCAACCACTTTCCTCCTTTCCACTAAGGTGATCTTTTCCACGAAGAGGCAAGATCGCAGCCCTTACAAACTTCCTGCTGCTCATCACAACCTTGGGAGCTAGCCGGCGACACCTAGCCGTCTAGAGGCAAACCTCCAAGAGTAACAAATGCTCCAAAGTTTGTAGACTCGAAACCAAAGTGCTCAAGCTATGGAAACTGCTCTTGTTAGCTCACAAAGTCACTCCTAAGCTCACTTTCTCAACCCAACACAAAGATGATGTCTTGAATCCACAAATCTCACAAAGAGATGGTTGGGGAGAGCCACTAAGGCTTAGAGCTAGTTAGAAATGGCTTGGGACCTCAGCAAAAACACTAGAAGCAGCAACCCTCACTTGAGGAGGGCTTGGGGTATTTATACCCCTCAAAGGAGAAAACTAGCCGTTAGTCCGGGCAAAGACCGGCCGGACCGTGCCTCACACCGGTCGACCGGTGTACGAAAACTAGCCGTTGGGCTAGCGGCACCGGTCGGGGCCGGGTGCCACCGACTTAGACCGGTCAGGCCTGAGTTACCCTCAAAACCTTTTTTAAAGAAACTAGCACTTCACCACCAAGATGAAATGACCCAGGTTAGGTTAGGAGGGTTATTTAGCTCACTCAAAGGCTAGATCTCACTTAGGTCAACTAAAGAGCACTTTGACTTGGTCAACTAGCTAAGTTGCATCCCTCTTGATAGTACGGCATACCTATACTCAAGGAAAGAGTAAAAGAGCTTCGATGACCTCTTGAGCTTGAACAACTTTAATTCTTGCCACAGTTGATCAATAACCACTTGAGGGCTTTCAACATAGCCTTTGACTTGAGCACGTCCATACTTGAGCTAGTGACTTAGGATCTTTCAATATAGCATAAGAATGCACACTTGGATCCATGGTCACTCCATGTTGCCAATCTTAACGAGTTGATGACTTGCAAAGCTTCACTCGGTTAAGGTTTGAATATGATACTTGAAGACCCCACGGATGCTAGACCTTCACCCTAGTAAAACACGAATGGCGGCTTAGCTACGGCCCCAAAGATTGCTTAGTCCCTCACCCAAGCTATCTCGGTTGATCTATTTATCACTTATCCAATCCACTTTTGAGTTCCACTTTGCTTCACACGCAATTAACCTTCATTTGAAAATCCCTCTTCAAATGCTTGATTGACAACGGATATGCAAGCTTCCATTTTTAGAACCATGGTGTGTACACTCATCATCTTGTTCTCTTTCGATAAACTCATGAAGTCTTACACCATATACTTGTCTTTGTAAATGTGAGCCATAAAATACATCCATAATTAAAATACTTCAATGGTTGCTCATGAATATATAATGAAAACCTGCTCACAATCTTAGACAAAAGCATTAGTCCTTTAATCGCCTTGTCATTCAATTCACCAAAATACGCTTAGGGGCCTAGATGCACTTTCACATTGCTAGTTGAGCAAGGGTGGAGCCAACTTATAAGATTTTGTCCACCAGCCATACCACCCTTGGGTTAACTGTGACGCCCCAGGTTTTTAATTACCGTCATTACCGCTAATGACCGGATCAGCCGAGTCAAACCGGTCAAACACCGGTCAAACCTAGGTCAACCTGGGTCATCACCTCGAAAACCTCGCCAATGAACCCCAATGAAACCCTTGACCAAGCCTACACACACCCGTAGTGGACCCTTGGTCAAAGACACGGTCAAAACCGGCTTAACCGTTGACGTCAGCGAATGTCGTCCGGAACTTTTGCCGCGTTCTCCAAAATTCACCTAAACACTTCAAAATCTACCTTTATGAAAGTTGTCCATCTTGTTGAGGGACACAACTTTCATGTAGATTGGCATTTCAAATTTTGAGTGGAAATTAGCGAAAAACTGGATCGACTGACAGTACCTCCTGTTTTCCAGGACAGGCCGGCATTCAATATTGGCACGACGTTCCTGCAAAATCCGTTGAGAAAAACACTATATGGCCTTTTTGAAAGTTGTAGAGGGTAGCTAGATCTACAACTTTCCTATTCATTGCCTTGTGCACTTTTATTCAATTTTTGGGAGAAACACGTTTTTGAACAGGGCTAGTCGGAAAGATTTCAGGCGCTCTTGCGCGCACGCCGCGCGCGCGCGCGCGCGCGCGCGCGCCGCCGGCGCCGCCCCGCGCCCCCTCCCTCCGCCGTACCTCGATCCGTGCGCCGCCCCGCGTCTTCTCAACGCACCGCGCCGTCCCGAGGTACACGCACGCCGAAAAGACGCCCCCGCAAAGCACCCTAGGACGCCGCACCGCCGTACGAGCATCGGTCCGCCCCCGCGGTCCGTCCGCGTCGCCCGTCCGCGCGTTCCCGAGATGCCCCGAGCGTCCGACGGCCCCCTCGGTCCTAGGCACGCGCCTTCGCGTGGTATATATAGTCCGCCGTCCCCCCCGTGCGCGCGTCCCTACCCCACCGAGCCGCCGCCGACGCACAGGGCCGCGCCGCGCGGTGCATTCTCTGCTCCCGGCCGGCCGCTTGTAACTCCGGCGCCTCCTCCACATTCCTTGATACCTACCGCAGCTCACCGGTGTGCCTTCCCTCCCGCCGAGCCTCCCATCCCGCCGGAACCGGGCGCGCGGCGTCGGCCGCCGGCCACCGCCGCCGAGCACCTCACCGCCGGCCACCCCTCACCAAGCCAGTGCCCCAAACCAAACCCTAGACTCCCTAGGACCCTCCTCCACCCCTTCCCCGGCCAAGAACGCCGGTGACCTCGCCGGATTTGCAAAGCCCGCGCCGGCCGGCCGCCCCGAGGGCCACATTGCGAACATCGAGTTCTTCTCAGGGGCCTAATCGCAAAAGGGTAACTCCAATAGTTAAAACGGTTTTGCTGATTCTTGTAAATTGCGTAGAAAATTACATAAAATTCAGAAAAATGTGAAACCAATTTTGTTGGGTTCGTGGTGAATTATACTACAACTTTTGTTATTCTGGCCTGAGCTAATTCCTTTTAGTTTTTGCATAAAAAATACAAATGTGAAAACCCTAGATCTGTAATATCTCAAAAACCATAAATCCTCTGTAGCTAATGTTTGGATATGTTGTGTGCTAGGTCATGGCTAGCTCCTATGCCAAAAGTTGCACAAAGTTATAATGAAAATCTTTTTATAAAAATGTTTTTCTATTTCTGGCAGATCTGCATAAATTATTTTTCTTGTTAAATATATTCAAGTTCTTGAGCCCCACTTGTGCACACTGTCTTGTAATACCGAAGTGCACATATTGTGAATTAATCATGATTTTTGGATTAACATAAATAATTATTCTTGATTTATGCATGTTTTCCTTTGTAAATTAATAAACCAAGTTCAGTAGAGATTCCATGTGAACATGCTGGTTCTTTAGGCTTGTTTAGGATCAGAGAGCGTGCACAAGAAAGTCGGGAGCATTTTGATGCTTATTTATTTTTGTATGCATTTATTTTGAATCACTAGCTAGCCCTTGATATTTTCAATAATAATTAATTTCCTAGCATCCAACACTCACATGTGGGTCCAATGGACCAGGATAGGTGCTAGTAGGCTTAAGAAGCACTCCTTTAATTTTTGGTAATTTAATTGTTTAATAAAAAGCTTAAATGCTCTTTTAATATTAAAGGGAAATTAAAAAAACCCTTAATGAATACTTTTTCCTTTTTGAAAAGTATTATTTAATATAATTAAAAGATAATTAATTATCATCACTGATAAGAAATTAATTCACAAATAAAAATATTAATTGCACCTTTGTTGGTAAAGATAAAAAGGAAATGAAGCTTTCACATGAAATGATAAGCTTAATAAAAACCTTTATTCAAATGTGGAATAAAAGAGTAACCCATGTACAACCAATAACCTTCCTAAAAGAGAAACATTAGATGAATGCTTGTTAAGGTGAATATGACCAAACAGTGAGTTGGATAAGACAACAAACTATCACATCACCTAAAGTGCATTGCATTCCGTGTAGATCTTCCGGACGGAGATTACTCCCTTGTCCCGGAAACCGAGGAAGGAGGAGCGGAAGCGTCGCTGCAGTACGTGGAAGTACTCGACACCGACGGTGCCCAGGCTAACCTAGCTGACGAAGGCAAGCTCCGGTGCATCTAACCCAGTTTTAAAATTTCTTTATTCAAATATCTATGGATGATTGTGCATTTACGTTCAAGAGTTGAATGAAACCCTAGATGCATGATACCTAGGTACCCTTTTGCCCTACTAGTATGATAGGTCGATAGCTGCTAAGCTATAGGACCGTTACAAGTCGGGTGATGACCTCACTCGAGAGAATAGGTTCCTAGATAGGAATCACAATATATATCCTAAATGGATTGCTCACGTGGTAAGAGCATGGGATCTGGGCTCCGGTCCAGTGGTTATGTGGATTAAGTCTTTGAATGTACCAAGCACATGTCGGGTATGGGACCGGTAAGCCTAGTACCTTAATGAGGCAGCGAGGGATCCTACCGTTACTACTCTTGGGATTCGCTCTCACGGCTAGCTACCGGTGGTGTATGGTGACTCTGGGTGTACTGGGTGGGACATGCCAGATAGCCTGCACCAAAGACTGTAAGATTCAATCCCGACCCGAGGATTTCTGGGGACGGCCTGGGAAAGTTGTCCTCGCGGGGACAGCCTACCGTGTGTTTGGGTCTACCTTGCAAGGTTTAAATCAATCGATTGTCGGCCTCTCACCGTTATCTGAGACTACTTACTCCACTAGTCATGTGATCCCTAATGATGGAAGATGATGAAGATGATGTTTGATTAATTGTATTAAACAACTTTGTTTGTACTAGTTGGCTAATGTAGTAAGGACTAAACTACTAGAACTTGTGCTAAAATCTTGAAAGTAAGGACCTACTCTTTGTTACTTTTTAGCAAAAGCAACCCAGTAGCCAAAAAGCCTTTCATGGTCTAGATTTGGTGAAGTAGCTATCACCGACGGGTAAGACTTGCTGAGTATTAGTATACTCAGCCTTGCTGTAATGTGTTGATCCAGGTAATGCCTTCAGTGATGTGTGGCCCGGAGAGATCCCGCCCGGCTGGGAGCTGGAGTGGGTGGAGGACGACTACTGAAAGCATCATGGATGGCCTCCCGTGATGTCTTCGCTTCCGTTAGTTTATTTCCACTGCTTTCGAAAACTCTGAACTGCTTCATTACGACAAAAACTATGGTTTGTAATAATTAAACCCCTCGGGGTACGAATTTGGATTTAAATGTTGTTGTATCTCTGGACTCGCCTTCGAGTGAGTTTTAATGCATATATTCGATCATTGTGCTCTTCAAGTGATTTACCGGGCGTTAACCCGGCAACTTACGACAGGATGGTACTTTACTATTGCTTAATGACCAAAGTGGATCGGTCTTAGGCAATAGTACGGTACTTTCCTGGGCGGGTTGTCACATTAACCCTTTTACACGAAGCGAGGACGAAAGTGTAAGTAGGGTGCTATGTGTACGTGTGCTCGCCCCTACGGAAGGGTTGGGCAGTGCGGCTTTGGTGGGCGGGGTGTTACAGGTCGTTACATCAGCCATCATTGACATGGGGCCGATAATGAACTTGAAAGGTGTACAATGTGTCACAGGCTGCCTCGCAGCTCTGAGCCGCTTCATAGAATGACTCGGAGAGCGCAACTTGCCGTTGTACAAGCTGATGAAGAAGTCCGACCACTTTTTGTGGACCCCCAAGGCACAAGAGGCACTCTACTCCCTCAAGAACATGCTCAAGAGCCCGCTGATCCTCACGGCTCCGACACCTGAAGAGCCGATGCTCCTGTATATCTCTGCGACAACCCAGGTGATCAATGTTGTGCTGGTGGTTGAGCGAGAAGAAACCGGAAGGTCACAAAAGGTGCAGCGCTCGGTGTACTTCATCAGTGAGGTACTCTCCGACTCCAAGACACGATACTCGCAAATGCAGAAGCTAGTATATGTCGTCTTGATGACCAAGCGCAAGCTCCGACACTACTTCGACGCGCACCCCCATTACCGTGGTGTCCAAGTACCCACTCAGGGAGGTCATCCAGAACCCCGAGGCCAAAGGTAGAATAGCCAAATGGGCGCTCGAGTTGATGGGACAGAACATATTGTACACACCTCGCAGTGCCGTCAAGTCTCAAGTACTCGCGAATTTCGTTACTGAGTGGATGGAGATCCAAACTCCACCGGCGCTGATTAAGCATGAGACGTGGATCATGTACTTCGACGGCTCGGTCATGAAGGAAGGTGCGGGTGTAGGCCTTGTCTTCATCTCGCCCCTGGGCGTGCGCATGGAGTACATGGTCCGACTACATTTCACGGCCTCCAACAACATCGCTAAGTACGAAGCACTAATCAACGACCTTCAAATAGCTGTTGAGCTCGAGATCCGTTGCCTCGAGATTAGGGGAGATTCCGAGCTTGTCGTAGATCAGGTCATGAAGGACAAGAACTACATGGACCCGAATATGCGGCTTACTGCCAAGTTGTACGTGACTTGGAAGGCAAGTTCCACATACTCGAGCTTCATCACGTGTTGTGTGACTAAAACAAAACCGCCGACGACATGCCAAGACCCACATCAAGTCGCAAGCCGGTACCGCACAGGGTCTTCGCGAGTGACCAACACGCGCCCTCTGTGCAAGCAGAGGGGGAGAAGCCGCCAGAGGTTGAGGAGCCTGAAGTCATGGCAATTGACAAACCACCCGAGCTGAACCTTGAAGATCCCGACTGGTGATTTCCAATCCTCAAGTGGCTTGTCGAAGGAAAGATTCCCTCTGACCAGACGAAGGCCCGACGCATCGCACGGTGAGCAAAGGCGTTCATCCTCATTGAGGGTGAGCTCTGCAAGCGGGGAGCAGCTGGCATACTCATGTGGTGCATCTTCGGGGATCAAGGCCGGGAGCTGCTACACGAGATCCATGCCGGCACGTGCAGTGTGGGCCCAAGGACGCTTGTCGGGAAGGCTTTCCGACAAGTGTTTTACTGACCCGCCGCGGTGGCAGACTCCAAGGACATAGTGTGCTATTGCGAGGGATGCCAATTCTACACTCGACAGACTCACCTCCCGGCGCAAACGCTCTAGAGCATCCCCATCACATGGCCTTTCGCTGTGTGGCACCTCGACATGGTGGGGCCGCTCTGACAAGCACCCAGGGGCTTCACGCACCTTCTTGTAGCAGTCGACAAGTTCTTCAAATGGATCGAGGCACGACCCATCGTGAACGTCCGCTCCGAGGAAGTTGTGTCTTTCTTCACCGACATTATCTATCATTTCGACATACCCAACACGATCATCACGGACAACAGCACCCAGTTCATGGGAAGAAATTCCTCAACTTCTGCGACGACAACAACATTTGTGTGGACTGGTCGGCCGTGGCGCACCCGAAGACGAACGGACAAGTCGAGAGGGCAAATGGTATGATCTTGAAAGGGTTGAAGCCTCACATCTTCAAACAACTTGAGAAGTTCCAAGCAAGGTGGGTGACCGAGCTACCGTCCGTGCTATGGAGCCTGCACACCACACTGTGCCGGGCGACGAGTTTTACGCCCTTCTTCATGGTGCACGGCTCAGAGGCGGTCCTACCAATAGACATCGACTACAGCAGCCCACGAGTACAAGCCTACACTGAGGAAGGCAACCAGGTCACGCTTGAGGATGTGATCGACCAACTCGACGAGGCGCGAGAGGTAGCGCTACTGCGCTGCGCCAAGTACCAACAAGCCTTACGACGCTACCACGAGCGCAACGTGCACTCTCACGAGTTCCACGTTGGAGACCTGGTCCTACGATGAGTTCAAGGCAGCAAGGACCGACACAAGCTCGCACCACCTTGGGAAGGGTCGTTCATCATCCACCAGGTGCTACGACCCGGAACATACAAGATCCGATATGAGGTCGGGCGGGTCGTCTCCAACGCGTGGAACATCAAACACTTGTGACCGTTGTACACTTGAGTAACTGTTTAAATCTTATACATTGATGAATAAATGTCGCATGCTTCGTTCACATGTCTTTAAGTTCGAAAAACACTCGTCATTTTCCATATTTATGAATGTGTGACTACTTTGAAGGCTGAGCAGCGAGCACCCTGCACCTATGCAGAAACGCTCCCTGCTCGGGGGCTACCCAGGGTACTATTCCCTCCTTCCATTTTTTTTACGATTTTTCAAAAAAAAATCCCGACAACTATGTCGAGACCGATCACATGAGCAAAAGGCTTTTTGACGGAAAACTTGATCTTGCGAGAAGTAAGGGCGACAGCCTGTGCGGGGCAAGACGTTGTTGCTTGTTCAAAGCTCTTAGCACCTACGCCTAGACGACTACGGTGCGAAGACTTGCGGGCACAGCTCGAGTCCTCAGGCCTTCATCCGACCTCTTTTCAAAAGTATCCAAGTGACCACCTGGACTTCGGTCTAAAACAACTTTCACGACAAAACTGCGCAAGGTTACCTCTCGAACCTCCCAAGTTCTCCGGGGCTACAAACGAGTGGTTGGTCTTAGCAGGTCGAGAAGGTCGAGCTTCCTGACTCCTATGCCTCCGTGGCTCCAGAGTAGAGCTTGGCCATCTCGGGTTCCTAAGGTCAACTACACGTTATGGCAGTCGCCCTCAAGCACTTCGGAATGATCGAGTCGCAATGCTATTCGGATAAGTTCTCAACTACGTGATTCTAATTCGTAATGTTGCATCGATGAACTGTTCTTAGCATTACACGTGACTAAAATGATACATCTAAGCTGAGGGCCTGGAACTTCCCGGGTCCTCTGGTGCATCTCCTGGCAGCAGCTCTAGGTCTTTCAGGGTGGCGTCGGCCATGTCACGGGCGAAGGAGGCGCAGTCTTCCTTGAGCTCATCGCATTGCGTGTCAGAGATGTTGGGGGCCCAACCGCCGCTCAACGACATGCGTCCAGCCCCTGGTAATGCGACCCGAACATGACGAGCACCTGGTGCACCGCCCTCCGAGCCATCAACAATTCAAGCTCCCTGATCACCCTTGGGAGACGCCCGACCTCTTTAACGAGTGTATCAGGCAACACTGGCCCGAGCGACACGCCAAGCCCAACCATGATCGTGCCAGTGGCTCTTCCAAGCTAGCGAGGTCTTCAATGTTCGCTTTGCGGCCCTCCTCCAACTCGTGCCGGGCATTCCGAGCCTGGCTCAGCTCGACCACGACCCGCTCTCGAGCCTTCTGGGACTGCTCGAGCTCGGCCCTAGTCTCTAAAGAAAACAATCAAAGTGACGTGTCACAACAGACTCATAAAAAGGCAAGGATGGAGTTGGGATGCCGGGCTTACTCTCGAGCTGCTCCGACAACCGCCCAATCGAGCTATCCTTCTAGATGATCTTGAGCAGGGTGGAGTTCGGCTCTTTCGTCTACTCTGCCAGCTTCGCGGTCATTCCAGCGCAGTACACGAGCATCCCTGGAGCATCAGAAGGCAAGTCAGAACGAACAAAAACAAGCGAGAAGCAAAGGTGGCGAGAAGAAGGGTCAGGTCGACTCACCATCGAGGTCCTGCGACAACTTAGAGTTGTCCTCTCGTAGCCTCCTCAGAGGTCACCTGGAGCTGGGTGGGCACCTCAGAGAATTGGTGATTGGCTGTTGCGAGGTCCGCTCTGGCGGCAGCCAAGTCCCGCTCCAGATCCACCACCTTCGCCTCAAGTGTCGCCTTCTCTTGAGCCGTGGCCTGGGCGGCGTCTCGGGCGGTGGCCTCAGCGGCGGCGGCGGCAGTGGTGGCCCTCTCGGCGGCTTCATTGGCAGACATCACGGCTACCCGTAGCTTCTCGATCTTGGCCTCGGCCAGAGCCAACCTCGTTGCCAAGGCGTCCTGGTCTGTTGTGGCAGTGGCGGTAGCTGACTGTGCGGCCATGGCACGGTCCTCCGCGGACTACTTGGCGGCTTTGAGGGTCATCCTTGTTGTCGTCTCTCTCGCCACCACCGCGCAATGGCCACTCGAGCCACCACCAACTGCATCTCCAGTTGGGCCGTCTCCGCGCGGAGCTCGCTGACCGCACACGCTCTCCTCCAACCAGACGTTGCGAGTGTCTGCCTCGAATGAGGAAGACGTCAACTACGCACACCGGAAGAACAGAAGAAATCGAAGGTGGGCCGCTGCGCCAAGAGAACTTACCGACGTCACGGGAAGGATCAGCTCGTCGAACGCACGGCGCGCCCATGTCAACTCACGCTCGAGGATGTTGCATGTCGCGGACTCCTCGTCCCCTCGGTGTTGTCGCCAGCCTCGAAGGCATCCACCCAAAGGACCTAGGCGAGGTCGAGGATCTGGGCACCACCATCCTCGGCATCCCGCGGTTGGGCCGCACCAGAGCCCTCCCCGGTCTCTTGTATCTCCGGGTAGATGGTCCTCGCCGTGCCCTCGGGAGCATCACGCTCTCGAGGGACCACTGGGGGGTGGCTCATCACGGGAGCCACCTCCTCGACAAAGGCAGCAGGCTGCAGACACGACGACTTCGCCACCTCAACGGCTCTCTCGTCTGTCCCCGCGATTGAAGGCGGGAGCGCATCAACATCCGCCCCCGCAGTCGGAAGTGGGGGCGCGACCACGGCTGATTCCGTGCCAGCTGCAGGCTCCCCGAGGACCCCCTCCGCCGCTTCCGACGCGACTGGGGGCACCGGACCTCCAACATCTTTACCCTGGCCTAGCATTGGCTGCCCCGTCGCGGCAGCGCCCGGCATGGGCGGCCCACCGGCCGGCCGGCCCCGCGGCGAGAGGTCGTGGCAGCGGACGTCGCGGCTTCGAGGGCTTCGATCTCTCACTCCACCGGGTCGGCCAGCATACGCTCCAGCACGGCCTCGTAGATATCATAATTGTTGCTCGGGAGCTCGGTGGCGTCAAGATCAATAACCTCGAAGTTTAGGGAAAGCCAGACCCGTACGCTGACGCTTCCGCCATACCCCCGCCCGCCAACGCCGTCACGGGCGCTGGAGTTTCCGTCGCCGCTGGCGCGACGGCTTCATGGTCCCGGGTCGGCAGAGCCGGGGGTACGGCCTGCTCAACGGACACCATCACCACGTCACCATCGCTCGAGGTGGTCCCGACCTGCGGCTCCAACGCCACCTGGGAGACAGCCGTCTTCACAACCATCCGCTCTTTTCCCGAGTCGTCAGCGGTGGCTGGTGGAGGTGGCGCTATCGAACCCACTACCTCGGTGGCCACGACCAGCCCGCCCCGAGCATACTCGGCCAACAGCTCGATGTATGGAGGCTGGGAGCGGGGTTTAGAAGGCGGATCGTGCGCACTCAACGCCACACGCTTCAGGGGCGCGAGGCTGAGCACACCGATGTCGGTGTGGCTGCGAAAAATACATGACAAGGGTTGAAAGCGAACAAGGCAAAGGATTCAGGACGACAAGGACACCAAGAGCAGGAGCTTACATCTTGGAATGGACCCAGGTCCTCTTCGCCGACCGGTCCGACGAGCCCGGCTCGGGGGCTGCCCGCTTGCCCCTAACCAACTCGAAAGCCGGCTCCCGGCGCTCCGCCGACTCGGGGGCTAGCTCGCTTCTCCCCGCCGGCTCGAGGACGGTGCTGTGCTCCCTCAGCGGCTCGGGGGCTGTCCTCGCAACCTCTGCCGCGTCGGAGGCCGGCCCTTGACCCCCGCCAGTGGGGAGGGAAACATGTACGTCTGGGGCTCCGCCGCCCTGGATGATCAAAGATTAGAGGTGCCGCGGGGCGGCGCCTGAGTCTGTCCCCCTGTGGCGTGCTCGGTGTTGACTTCAGAGTCATCAATCTCGCCCTTGACGAACGCCTCTGCATGGAGTCTGAGCCCGGGCGGTCGGAGCCGTCAAAGAAATGGCAAGGCGAAGGCTCGTGCTCCACCGGCCGCCTGGGCGGGTCGTCTAGGCAAGGCGGGTCCCTCCGCACCTCGGAGGCGTCCGGGGCGTCGGGAGCCATGTGAGAACAGGTCACCCGCTAATCCTCTCGGACGGGGTGAGCCATTGAACACGAGCTCGAGCCCGCGCCCGTCTCACGGGTGGCGGGCTCCGGCCGCTGCGATGAAGTCACCTCCGCTGCTCGGGGAGGCGACAACGTGGATGACCCTGACTTGTCGCTCCAGTTGACCATGACACTAGGCTCGTCGCCGCTCCACGCTGGCTCCGGCGATGGGTATTCATTGGAGGAGACGTCGCGCTCCCCCGCCTTCCGCCGCTTGATGCGGTTGTCATTCCGATCGCGCTTGGCGATCTTCTGCTCCTTGTGCTGCGCCTTGCGTGCAGCCTGTCGCTTCTATGCGGCTGCCTTATTCCGGTTGAAGATTGCCTCCTCCGAGAGGGGCGCCTTCGCCGGCACGAGGTGCGCACATCTCAACTGCAAGAACAAGGAACGGGCAAGTCAACAATCATCGGAGGTCTACGAGAAGACCGGCACAAGTCCAAAGAGGCCAAGTTTTATGAATAACTTATCAGAGGAAGCAACGACTCACTAATTTTTTGTCTCCCCGTTGTGGAGAATCGGAAGAAGTCACGCCGATGGCCACGTAAAGGTCGACTTCCCGATCGCCAACGCCACGCGGTGCTGGATCTCATTTAGCGACGGGAAGGCTGGCGCAGTCATGGTCCCTGTCCAGGGGGCTCGGTCGGCCGTCATCTCACAAAGGCGCAGCGGCCGTCTCTGGAGCGGCACGACCCCCCGGGCGTGGTACTGACCAATGACATCGCTAGGGTGACCCCGGCTCCTCAGAGGTGGGCCAGCACCGCCCAGTGGTCCTTGAGCATCTTCTCCTGCTCCGCCTGTGGGGGACCGTGGGTCCAGTTTGACCGCGACTACCCGATGGAGTTCCCTGTGAACGCCGACAACACGAACTTGGGGTCGTTCCTCAGGTAGAACCACCCCTGGAGCCAGCTACTGTTTGAGCTGGTCAGTGAGGACGGAATGTAGTTGTTGCCACGTCCTTGCTTCATTTGGAGATTGGCACAGCCGATCATCACCGCCCTGGAGCCATCCTTCAAGCACGCGAACATGAAGAAGTACTTGAAGAGGTGCGAATGGGCACTTATCCCCAAGTACCCCTCGCACATCGCCTCGAATGCCGCCATCTGCTGGATGCTGTTCAGGTTGAGGTGCTGCAGTTGAAGCCTGTACTCGTAGAGGACCGCCCTGATGAACCGCCAGGTGGGGACAGAGTAGCCGCGCTCGTGGAAGTCCATGAACGAGACGACGCACCCCTTGGGCGGCCGCGGCACGGACTTTTCCCCTGGCACGTTCCACTCCACGACGTCGGTGAGTGGAGGGAGCTGCCCGGCATCACCAAGGCAGTGTAGCATCGCGTGGGACACATTGGACCACGTCCAGTTCGACATGGCGGCGGCAAGCTTTCGAGCGAACTGGTGGTGTGAACGGTGGAGGTGTTGTGGGCGCAAGGGAGCAAGGGAAGTGAGACGCAAGGGCGGAGGAAGATGATGAGGGAGTAAAATCCCAAATCTGCGACCGACGCGCGATTAAAAAGGGGAGGAGTGCGGTCGCTCGCCTTGAATGTCGGGCCCACCGCATCAACGAAACGACCACCCGCGTGCGTGTGCCCCGGCATAACAAATGCCCACCCGCGTGACGCCTCGATTCCCTCAGAACTCGGGAGCCCGCGTCGCCTCCCGCTCGGTCACTTCAAACCGTCGTGTCCATCATGACAGCCGAGATGCCCACGCCTCCTGCTTCTTCCGCATTAACCACGTCGTCCACGACGCTCACAACTACCCCAATGGATCAGTCTGGGGGCGCAACAACCATAATGAAGTTTAAAAGCCCGCGAGCGAGTCTACAACTCACTCACGGGCTCGAGGGCTACATCCGGCGGATGCGCTCGCGCGCACCCACCGGGAAGTTCAAGAGCAAATTCAACACCAAGCCTTCTCCACTGAGCCAGAGCGTAACTCCTTGACTCCCTCTCAGGCTCAGGAGCTACTGACGAGAGCCCGAATTAGGGCCCCTTTAATGGCGAGATAATCTCTCAAGGTGAAGTCTTCTGACGCCATTGACAATGTGAAGGTTAAGATTGACAATGTGAAGACAAGATTCAAGACGAGGAGGACTGATGACCCCTGTCAAGACCATCACTGGCAAGATGTCCTATCCCCGAACAGTTGGGAGCATCTCCGACCAGTTCTCCACTAGAGGGACCCCCCTCCGAGCAGTCTCCGCCTCGCACGACAAGTCTCCGCCTCGCACGAGCAGTCTCCGCCACGCACGATGAGTCTCCGCCTCGCAGGACGAGTCTCCGCCGGGCACAACGAGTCTTCGCCCCACACGACAAGCCGCTCATTCGCACAAGCGGTTTCCGCCTCCGACTAAGGCGCGGGCCATGCCACGCGGCACGATCCCGAGACGCAAACACCTTCACCGCGACGCGTGGGGGACCGATTCCCCGCGCAATGCAAACACACCAGCTGGGGCCGGCGCGGGCAGCCGGCCCCGATAGGGGTCTTAATACGGCCCTGCTCGGCTACGCGGCCGTCAAATTGCCATCATCTCCAACCCTGCAGCACGCAAGCTCCGCCCGAGGCACTCAAGCACCCCCTACGACGAGCTCAGGCCTACGGTTAGGCCTTAACGTGGCGGGCTCGTCCAGTGCTCTCGCCTCCAAACTACTCGGAAGGAGCGCCAGGCGTCCTGGAGTGAACAGCCCCACCCGGCCACGCGGCGGCGTCAACGACAATGCAACACAGCTCCACTTCAATGCGTCCTGATGAATAGCTACGCGCGAGAGGACATATCAGCGACCGACACTGTAACACTTCTTTTATTTCCCTTTCTCCCCCCTTGCGTCTATAAAAGGGAGAGGAGGGCATCCGTCACAAGGGTTAGCCGACGAACCGAACACCCATTCTAAGGGACTTGTGCTCGACACCCTCTCCCGACCAATTTGTAACCCTACTACAAACAGTCGTAGCACGGGAACACGACAGTTCGACAGTAGACGTAGGGTATTACTCCCCGGAGGCCCGAACCAGTATAAATCCTGTGTGCTAACCATCCGAGCCCGACACACGATCGATAGAAATTTACTGCCGACGGTAGAGAACACCGACACCGCGCATTCGAGCAAGAAGCCATTTCAAGGAAAAAGTATACTTGTCACCTCTCAAGTATTACAAAAGTACAATATTCATCTTTAATGTTTTATTTGATTTGGTGCATATCAATCACTTAACTAACTTAATTAGTGCATTTATCATTCCACCTTAGTTTAACAATGGTTAAGTGCTCTCTAATTGTAGTTTATGCTTAGGTAGTCATATGAAAAGCAGTACTTAAATTAAATATGATAAGTAGAAGATATAAAGCTCATAAGAAAAAAATCAAAAAATCCTTTAAATTAGCGTCCAATAAAAAAATTATAGGAAGTTTTTTTATGGAACAGATTCATATCAAACTTTTAATTGAACATTAGATGTGACCATGTGCTGATTAGTAAATTAATTCCATATTTACATGGCCTAAATTTATATCATATATGATAATAAATCATCATTAAACAGATTTAGCGATGATAAATGCATCAATTTAATTAGTTAAGAGATTAATTTGCACCAAATAAAAAATTAAAGATGAATGTCACACTTTTGCATTATGACGAAAAATACACTTTTCCCATTTGAAATAATCCTATTCCCCTGGGTGGAGAGAAAGTCGTCTAAAAAGGTGTAAATAACTATTCGAATTTATCAAGTTCGAGTAGGGTTTTTTTGGTCATACTAGAAAAAAAGGGCAATGTCCGGAACCTTACAATATGGACCCATTCACTATTTTTACCGTGGGTTGTATACATTACAGTTTTCCTTCAATTTTTAGTGTGCATTTAGATAAACAATATGTCTAGATGCACAATAATATATGTGAAACTATAAATTTTATAACAACCTACAGTTCAGACTAATGGAGTATTAGTAAACTCACTCAAACAAAAAATTGAATCCAAACGGAAATTGTCCCTTCCTTCATAAAAGTGAGCCTTACACAGCCCTCAAATTGGGTATCATAGCCCATTCGTTTGGCTGATAGCCGGTGCCTCGTGCCGATTGAATTTTTTTTATTTTTTAATCCTTTTTAATCTAATTTATTAAAAATAACCCGGGCCCAACTAAAATTCCAAAAAGTAGCCCTTTTGGTCGCGCCGGGCCGCGTGGCGCGACTCCTCATTGAGTCGCGCCACATGCCCCGGCGCGACTCGAGCGCCACGTCGGCCGCGCGCGCGCCGGCCACCGCCGAGGTGGCGAGTGAGTCGCGCCGGGGCATGTGGCGCGACTCAATGAGGAGTCGCGCCACGCGGCCCGGCGCGACTCACTAAAGATACGGGGGGCCGCCGGCCCCTTTCTTTCTTCCTCCTCCTTTCTTTCTCCCAAACCGAGCTCCCTCCCATGGCGTCGCCCCCCTCCGCCCCCCTCTAGATCCACTCCATCCCTCACCCATTTTGAAGAGGAAAGTGTGGGAAATTGCTCGTGGAAGGTAACTCCTCCATTCTAACCAATTAGTTTTCGCGGATTCCATCATTTTCGTTGGATTTGAGGTGGTTAGGTTTAGTGAATGATTTGAGATAGATAGCGTGATTGAGTACGAATCGGGTATGATTTATTGAAGTGTATCGTTCAAGTGACCGATGTTAACCTCTTCTTATCGTCTAGTTTCTCTTGCATGGTAGGATTTCATCATTTTCATGTTGGATAGTGTAGATGCTATTGATATGTGAGATGAGTGTTGGTATAATCAATTTAATTTGTGGTTGTGTGTAGATGGATCGTTTAGTACGTATATTTTCGGGTGGCATAGTTGATGACAATGGGGAGTTTAAAAGCATGAGGCAACAAGTAGCAAGATTTGATAGTCCTCCAACTTTTGAAGATATTAAAACCCGAGTGAGTACTTTGTTCAAGGTTGGTAATGAGGGGGAGGAATTAAGGATTCACGGAAGGTTTGACTCCGTGAGAAAAGAAGTCACTATGTGATGATGCCTATTAGTTGTGGCGATGATTGGTTATTTTACAAAGAGTGTGTGAAAGAATCTCAAGTTCGTTGTGCTTGAGTTAGTTGTTGATGTTCACTCTCCGGTTGATTCACCGCATAATGATGAGCCCATGGAACACTTAACTCAGAAGATATGGTACCACACAATGAGGTTCATGGTAATGAGGATGATGAAGAAGGTGATGATGATGAGGAATGTTCTTATGGTTCAGATGGGGAAGATGACTTTGATAGATGTGGGTTGAATAATAATTTTGGTGAGTATCAGGATGATGAGGAAGAAGAATAGAAGATGGGGATGATATATCTGTGAGCTCTAAAGAAGAAGAAGAAGAACCAACTCCGGTTAGCCAACCAACCCCATCTCCACATAGTCAACCAACCCAACCAACACATATGGCTCGAGCAAATCCTATACGCCAATTTAGTTCGTTGGGTGAAGAGCCTCCATTATTTGGTGAGATGGTAGATGAGGCGTCTAGAGGGTCGGTGTACACTCTATCCGGATTTCGAGTGCCGAATTCACTCAAAGAGAGTTGAGGCAATTGGAAGCCGTACATGTTGATGTACCGAAGTTTCCGTTTTCCATTCGGTACCGAGGAAGGCATATTGTGATTCGGGGTTACATCTTAGTGAAGTAGATCCCGACAGCGGTGGTGAATTGTTTATAACCAAGGGAATGCAATTTGATAACTTGGAAGAATTAAAGTTTTTCTTAAGGGATTACTCGGTGCGGCACCATAGGCCATATAATGTGATTCATTCATCGGCCAAAACAAGATACACGGTTGCTTGCCAACAAGATTGTGCTTGGAAGGTGTGGGCGCGTCCACTTCCTGATGATAGGAACAAATGGAGAATCACAAGAGTTGTCCAACCTCATACATGTGGGACGTCGGAAGTGGCACAAGAACATTCTCAATGCACGGCTCGTTACATTTCGAGACGGATTGCTTTCGCCATGGTTTATAAGGATCCCGATGTTTCTATAGCTGCCATCATTGAGTCCATCAAAGCTTTCAAGCAACTACACGGTGAATTATGGAAAGGCATGGAGAGCTAAGCAAAGCATGCAATATCCATGTTGTGGGGTGATTGGAAGGATGCTTATGGTAGGGTGCCAAAAATCCTACAAGCAATAACACACTTCAACCCGGCACGAAGTGGTGCACTCATACTACGGGAAAGGAGGAGCTCCACAAAGGTGTAATGAAGCCGGTAATGGAGCGGGTGTATTGGTGTTTCCCCCAATGTGTAGAGGCATTCAAGCATTGCGGACCGGTGATAAGTGTCGATGGCACATTCTTAAGCGGAAAGTACGGGGGTGTTTTGTTGATCGCCACCGGTGTTGATGGTGAGGATAGATTGGTACCCCTTGCATTTGCCTTAGCCGAAAGTGAGAATATTGAGAGCTGGTCTTGGTTTTTGCATTTGGTCCGTCGGGACGTTGTGGGACGTCTCGGGAAGGTGTGTATAGTTTCGGACCGCCATCAAGGAATACTAAGTGCGGTTGAGGATTACATGGAAGGGTACGAACTGTCGTGAGTCGCCGGTGCATGCGACACTTTGCGGCGAACATATGGCATAGGCAAGCTAACAAGAAAGTTAGAGAGCAGCTCAAATCGGTGTGTGCAGCCAAAGCGGAGAGGACTTTTAATATTAGACTAGAGAAACTAAAACAAATGATGAATCCGGAAGCAAAAGAGTGGTTGGAGGAGCAGATGGTCAATAAACATAAGTGGGCCAACGCATTTGATGAAGGTGGTTGGAGATATGGTGTGAACAATACAAATCTTTCGGAAGTGCTCAACAAGGTCCTCAAAGGCATCCGTGCTATGCCAGTATCGGCTATTGTGGAGTACACTTTCTACAAGATCAATTCATATTTTGTGCATAGGTGGAATAAAGCAAAAGTGCAAATAGAAAGAGGGTTACGTGGGATGAATATTTTTGGTAAAGCCGCAAAGAAGCACTTAACCGAGCAAGGCAAAAAAGCTGCGAGCATGAGGGCTGAGTTGTTTGATCCCACATTGTATGTGTACTCGGTGAGAACGACTTCCGCTTTGAATGTTGGAGGTGAGATGACGGGCGGACGCATATATAAGGTGGACCTCTCCGGAGTGTCTTGCACTTGTTGTATACCTCGGTTGCTACATGTTCCATGCTCTCATATGATTGTTGCATGCCGTTAGAGGGGTGTCTTGGCTAGCACCAGCGTACACGACACAATTGTATTCTAAGGATTCAGTATTGAAGACATGGGCGGCTCGTTTTGAGCCAATACTAGACGAGACACATTGGCCTGAGTACAATGGTCCTGACTACGTCCCAGATGACGAGAAGAGGAAACTTGGTGTGGGAAGGAGGAAAAAAAAGCGATTACGCAATGAGATGGACCAAACAAGTGGGTACGATAGGGATATTTACGGTGCCGGGGAGTTTGACCAAGACAAGTCGAAGAACCGATGTAGTGTCTGCCACGAGGAGGGTCATCGGAAGGAACGACATAAACAATCTAGTGGAAGCGGGCATACGGTAGCTACTTAGGATTTCATGTCTCTATTTCTTAATTATGCAAATAACATTTTTGTCATTTCCTTTTGTATAAATAATCTGATGAAAATTTATGTTTTTCAGGCAAATGGCGGCGAGCAAAGGCAGGCGTGATGATCCCGTCCCACCACCTTTACCGGTTCCTATGTGTCATTGTGGCATTCCAGCACAAGTGAAGCAATCAAGGGATGAGGCAACAACTGGAAGGGCGTTCTACACATGTGCAAGAAAGTGGATACTAAATGAAGATGGCGGCCCAAGTCAATACAACATGGCACCTTGCTTTTTCCACCAGTGGATTGATGGACCGGAAAAATTTGACCCTAGGATCCGATTATTTCCGTGGATAGAATCGGTGGTGCAACCATATCATGAGTTCAGACGGTGGGTGCCACCACCACCAAATCCACCACAAATGACATTCCAAGAAAAACGAGAGGCGGGATGCAAGCGTGTTAGCAACCCTCCATTGTGTCATTGTGGGAGGCCAAGCAAGTTGCAACTACCGATCTTGACCTTCCCGATAAATTCACACCATTCTTTCGGTGCAACCAAAGAACACATGTAAGGGTCATTGCTCTTCCCGACAAATTCATTCGCTCGATATTTAGATGTATAGAGGACTTTATTGAATTTGTTGTGCAGGATGGATGGCCCCAATGTGATTTTCAAGAGGACATATACGGGCCGAAGTCTCATTGGCCGTCAAAAGAAGAAGTGCAAGCATTCGAGAGTGGGGAGAAGCCATGGCCATGTGATGAGCCTTATAGGCCTCGTTGCAAGTGTGGAATACTCGCTCGAAAGGGAGTGGTTCCTTCGAGCTTGGATATGGTTGGTTTTGTGGTAACTCGTACGGAGATTATTGGGTAAAGTCACTTTCCTAAATTTTTTATCCATGTGTTGTGCCCACTTAAATGGTTGTGTTGCCTAAAAATGGACATTAATTTTGTAGGAGGGGAGAACATGTGATTGGGAGAGCTTTGCGGGGAGGGAAGCACTCGCGTCTACATTTGGGGCAATGTTCGGGTATTTGAAAATCAAGGAAACAGCCATGAGGAAAAATAAATTAAGAGAAAAATATGATATCCCAATTCCATCGGATAAAGAGTTGTTTGGACAAATTGCAAAGGATAAACTTGCTAGAGAGGAGGGATGTTCACAAACTAGTGTTGGAGAGGGCATTAGAGAGGGCCTCATTGAATTTTGGAGGCGGAATAGGATGAATTATCCACCGCCCCTAAGTGCAAGTGAGAGGAGGAGGAAGAGGTTGAGGGAGGAGGAAGAGGAGAAGGAGAGAAGAGGGAAATGCATGCGTAACATGAGGGAAAAGTGGCGCCGTGATTGGAGTGAGTTTGATCCATCAAGGATATTTGCAAAGGATTCCATAGCCGAGTGGTTCCAAATGGCGGAAGCAAAGAAAAGAGGGATTAATTTGAAGTTGGCTAGAATTGAGGCAAAAATGGCACAATTGCGGGCAATGAAAGCTCTTGTGAGAGAATTGCCAAAATTTACGACACAAAAGAAGTGTAGCAACAATGTAGAGGAAATTGTGGATGCGACTACCAAATTTCAATGGGAGGCGATAAAGAGACTTGCTACCAAGGCGCAAGAGGTGGAGGACAAGGGCAAGGGCAAGGAACAAGAGGTGGAGATCAACGACAAGGGCAAAGCCAATATAATTGAGGTGGACGATGACGATTGGAGTGACGATGAATTATTGTTTGATTTTGGGTTTGAGTAGTGACCTTGTGTAGTAATAGACTTAATTATGCCATGTAATGAACTTATGTCGTGGACCTTATGTAATGTTTCAAAAATGTGGCTTCGGGAAATGTTGAATGTTTGGTGTATTTGAACGTTTGGGGTTTGTGATTGAATTGAACTATGCCGGATTTGTGATCGATGTATATATGTGTGAATTGATGTTTGTTAGCCATGTAAATATTTGTGGTCGTGTTCATGAACTCACTCAAAAAACGGCACAAATTTATCAAATTTCGAACTCACCAAAAAAGCTCCCAGACTTAACCAAATTCCAAAGCACCCCGCAGAGGTGCAAGATGCGGTTTTGGCTCGCGCGGGCGCGACTACGTCATGAGTCGCGCCACATCACCGGCGCGACGGGCGCGACTACGTCATGAGTCGCGCCACATCACCGGCGCGACTCCTTCATGAGTCGCGCCAAGTGATGTGGCGCGACTCATGAGGTAGTCGCGCGCGCGCGAGCCAACACCCGCATGCGGCATAGGGCATATGGCGGGCAGTAGTCGCGCCACATCACTTGGCGCGACTCATGAAGGAGTCGCACTAGGTGATGTGGCGCGACTCATGAAGTGAGTCGCGCCAAACCGCCCGGCGCGACCCATGAAGGAGTCGCGCCAGGCGAGAGCCAAAACCAAGATGCGCACCGGGCCGGGGGGCTGAAATTTGGTTAAGTCCTGGGAGCTTCTTTGGTGAGTTCGAAATTTGATAAATTCGTGCCGTTTTTTGGAGTGAGTTCATGAACACGACCACAAATATTTACATGGTTAACAAACACCAATTCACACAAATATAGATCGATCACAAATCCGACATAGTTCAATTCAATCACAAACCTGCATAGTTTGATCACAAGCCCGTCTACAAAGTCCGATCACAAGCAACAAGCCTACATAGTTCGATCACAAGCCACATAGTTCGACCACAAGGCACATAGTTCGACCACAAGCCTAAGGGAACGTTCAACCACTCAAACTTAGCACAAGCCTAAGGATGCGGAGTGTAGACTTTCTTCGCCTTTCGAACCCGCCCAGGTTGCGTGTCAACGACATTATGGCTCGCCCACATCCGCACGCTCCCGCCTCACACGCCGCTTCGGTTGAGTTTCTTGTGTGGCAACCGGAGCACCCGCAAGTTGAGAGGACCCAATCTCCGCCGCTTCGGTGTAAGAGGGATCTCCCGCTCGCCGTCTACAACCGGCCTCGGACTCGGTTTCCGGCTGCGGGGGTACGTGGAGGGGATCTAATTACAATCCCGGTGCACGGCGACGAGATCCTCCTACAAAAACCATATTTTCATCATTGAGGTACCTAACCATATATTAAAAAAAAGACAAACCTACAACTACCAAGGCCACACACACGAAGTTGATGCACTTTGTGCTCGTCTCGTGGATCTTTGTGCGGACTCGAAGCTCCAGAGCAACATGTCCGGGTCCCGGTGCCGGTCTTGCCAAGCAATTCAACTTGAACGCCGCTTTTCTACATCCCCGTCTAATCCTCCGTAAAGCACCATAACCAAATTGAGCATTCATCCATAACAACCACAAAACTCCCGCTGAAAATGGATATTACCCGCACAAAACTCCTCAACACACCGGCCTCCTCCGGAGATCCGATCGGGACGCCAAAGCTTGCTCCGCTTCATTAGCAAATCTTCCTAGTTGTTGCCCCTACATGTGGTTCATAAGTTAACATTATGTCACAATACCAAGTGAAATTGCAAACTAGTGAAAAGAGTATCATCACTTACAATATAATCCTCGAACGGACCACGCTCCGGTCGCCTCCCACGTCTAGTGATTTCGTCGTACTCGGGTAAAACATCTTCCGGATCGGAAGGTAGGTCCTCAATGTACTCTTCATCCATTGCAACCCTTAACTTTAAGCGGGTGTTTAGTTTTAGCCAATCCAAATACTCATTGAACGGACCGTCATGGTGTCGTGCCCCCCCCATGCACTATGTTGTTCGCTCTCGCATTCCATGCATTGACCGCGTGGATGTGATGCTCCGCCCAATTCTTGGCACCCCTTTGCTTACGACGGTCGGTTCCGCATTTACGGTAATTAATCATAGTGAGTAATTTCGTAGACAACCAACAATTTGAAGGGTGTGAAACAAAAAGTACATACTCGTGGAGGTTTGTGGCTAGTGTTGTAGTAATCTGGAGGGTAGTTTTGAAGATGCCCAAATTGCCGCCGCACTCTATGTGGCGAGATGGTACTCCACAACATAGAAGCAAATCAAAGGGCAAATGTTACGCCAATAATGTTCATCAATTGTGCACATCGGGCTAAAATCTCCCTCAGCAATCTCATTCCTTATATATGGCTGCCAAGTAACCTAGATACACATATTCATTTATCTAAGCAAATGTTGTAACATATATAAGCAGTCCTTAAGAAAGAAAGGAGTAGTGGTGAAGTGTATCACTTACATGACTTGGTTGAAGGCAGTCTATGGCGTTGGTGTAGTCTGTGTAGCGCCGTCCTGGGTTCCCATGGACCCTTGCAATGTTGGTCCAAAGATACCCGACAGTGGCCAAGGGAACCTCACCGTCATATGGCAAATCCTACAACATAGTGTCAAGTCTAAATAAGAACTCAAACGGACAAATGCTTAAGAACATTAGAGTTGCAAATTACGTACACCAAATGTGTAGCGCTCTGGCCGACCAATTGGAAGCCGCTCCCACATCCACAATTTGGAGAAGGTAAGCACACCCACCAAGATTAGCATTAGGTCCACTTCTCCCCGCATGCATCACACATCCGCCGATACAACCATGCAAGAGTCGCACTCGCCCAACTATAAGTTGCAATGCCATCCCATTCTTGCCCGATGATCGGTATCCACATCCAAGATATTGTGTTCCCGCTAGAATCGGGAAAAAGAAATCCACCCACCATATGCCACAACCATGCACGAGCATGCATCTGAATCTGGAGCTCATTAGCATGCCGTGGTGGCCGATGACCAAAGTCTTTCGGGCCAACCAAGACGAGTTTACTCCAGTGGTTTTCCTGTCCTTCACACCTTCTTGCGGTTCTTGTGGCCGCACTCCTAACAATGCCTCGACAATATCCCTCCAATCTTGTGGGTTTATGTGACCGGTCCCACAAGCATACCCGTCAACACGGAGGCCAAACAAAGCATGGCAACATCCTCCAATGTCACGGTCATCTCACCACGGGGGAGGTGGAAGCTATGTGTCTCGGGCCTCCACCGATCCACTAGCGCGGTCAAAGCAAAGCATTGTCCATCTTCGGGAGCCCGAGCCTTGATCAATGTCGCAAGAGGGAGGAAACCCGATCGGCGAATGAAAGGAGTGTACCTCTCATCCCATTGTAGAGGAGTGTGAGTACGGGGTCGCAAAGGCTTCAAAACCTACAAAAAAATCACATTCACAAAAATTGATTAGTACACGACAATCCAATTTCAATCCTTCCATGATCAAATTAACAAGTGCTTCTAATCCTACCTCCAAACGCTCTTCTAGCTTCCGCCCACGGTGATTGTCATCGTAGTACTTCTCAAGGAGTGGATACCTTGGATGGTACTCGCTCTTGTTGAGCCATGGTCCTAAATGAAGAAAATATTATTTATAAACCACCTAAAAAATGCATGCATATGTGAAATAAAATTAAAATACATAAGAAAAGCTAGCGAAGAAAATAAGCAGCAAGATATATACTACTATCTCAAACATGCATCAACTTGTGAAGAAAATATTTCAATCTCCAACATACATACACATAGTGAAAGAATTACTAGTGAAAAAAACTACTAAGTCATGACTAAAACTAGTACCATCACTTGCATTTCAAACATCAATCAAAGGAAAGTAAGTATTGATTTATTCAATTGCAAATCAAATTTCATTCTAAATACAATAGACAAGTGAAAGGTAAGCAAAGATATACTAGTGAAAAATAAATACTACTAAGGTAAGTAACGAAATACTAATGAAAATACTACTCAAAGCTAGTACTACTAATAAAACCAACTACATGAGCCTACATTGCAATTTCAATCGTTCATAGTGCTCAACATTACTTCAACATCTACACCACCAAAATCCATTGAAACCGAAGCATGCATTGCAAACTACACGATAGATCGGTGTTACAATCAACCAATGCATCGATACAAGCCAACTAAAAGTGACCGATTCGTACTCAATCCACCATTGGAGCCACATAGTCAACAAACCCTAGCAATGACTAAACCCTAGGTAAACAACCAAATCGAGAAAAACTAGCGGTTAAAGTGGAGGAGGTACCTTCAATGAGTGATTTCCCACCCAAAACGACTTGAATCCGGTGGAGGAGGAGTGGATCGGAGGGGGAGGCGGCGGGGCGGCAAGGGGCGGCTCGGTTCTCGTTGGGGAAGAAAAGAAAGGAGGGAGGAAGAAGAAGGGGCCGGCGGCCCGGGGGTTATTAAGTGAGTCGCGCCACGACTCCGGCGCGACCGAGTCGCGCCGGGGCATGTGGCGCGACTCACTCGCCACCTCGGCGGGGGCCGCGCGCGCGCGCGCCGACGTGGCGCCTTGGTCGCGCCGGGGCATGTGGCGCGACTCAATGAGGAGTCGCGCCACGCGGCCGGCGCGACCAAAAGGGCTAGTTTTTGCAATTTTAGTTGAGCCCGGGTTATTTTTAATAAATTAGATTAAAAAGGATTAAAAAATAAAAAAAAGTCATGCTGATTTGTTTTGAGCGAAGTACGGGTGACTAGTTGTTAGTGACTGATTGTTGGTGGCTTGTTTGTTCTAAGAAAAAAAGTACAATTGGCTGGTGCCTGAAAAGCCAAACGAACAGTCTATAAGGCCCGTCGTTTTTTGTTGGTCGCCAAAAATAATGATTCCCCTCACAATCACACTTTCCTAATGACTATCAATAAGAGAAAGGGAATACTGATGTACCAAACTCGGAGGACTTTTGTTAAGACTTGTACGTAGTATAAAAATTAGATTTGCGGAGCCTCGTGACGTACTCCGTCAAAACAAATCCCCCGAGTTGTTCAGGAACACACCGGCTGACGATGATTGAGCCAGCAGCAAACCAATTTAGCATTCATCTAATTTTAGAAAAAAAGCCTCCAACAATTTGGTAAATCAATTTAATAAAAATAGAAATTTGGCTCACATCCCCGCGCGTACCAACCGTGATACCATTGGCGCTATAGGTGGAGGGTGAAAAATGAAATAAAAAATAGAGATAGATTGCTGATGTAAGTTTTCAAGATGTGGAAGTGCGTAAACATAATTTTGTTCTATCATGATTCCTGATGTATCAAATGTGTATGTCCTTCCACCTCTTAAAACTTGTATTAGGAATTCTCTATTTTTTATTTCTTTTTTCATCCTCCCACCGAGCTTGGCCACGCCGATGACAACTAGGATCGACACACTATATTTCGCGTGGGGAGGTGAGTTTTGTCAAGTTTCTATTTTGCTAAGGTGAAGGTAAATTTTTCTTATTTTTTCAAAATTAGATGGATGTCAATTTAGTTTGCCAAACTACTACTCCCTTCGTCCAAGACGGTCGTTTTAGCTACAGTTCGTTGTCCCCGAAAGATTGTCGCTTGTGGCCTCTGCGTGGCTAGCCCCTGGCAGCCTAGCTGTGCACGTCTGTCTTCGTGGCCTCCCAACCAAAAAAAATCCCCAAACTCATCCCCCACCTTGCGGTCAGCGAATGAGCAACTGCGGGCCTGCAGCAGAGCGGGAGCGGACGACCTGCTGCCGGCGGGTGAGCGGGCGAGCAGGCGACCTGCGCCCATCGCTAATCGACCTCGGCCAACTTCATCCCCAACTGCGCAAGCTCCTGCTAGCTCCGGCATCGGCCTCTACATCCTCCTGCGCAATGCCACGGGAGCCGGAGAACGGGCTGCGCCGAGGCCTCCGGGCTCGCCTGCGCCGAGGTCGTAGGCTCCGATGCCGAGGCGGCGAGGCTTCCGTGTCGCGCCTCCAGCCATCGGCGGCGCCGCAGCAGGAAGAGGCGCCACGCCGTGGGCCTCCACCGTCGACCTACGGCCCCGCAAAGCTCCGAGGATGAAGCATGGCGGATCTGGCGCAGGTGCTCGGCCTCTGCCCCTCCGCCGTCTTCCTCCGCGGACCGCGGCGAGGACTCCGACAACGACCGCATCTCGCGCATTCTCGCCCGCCTTGGCCACCTCCTCCGCGGAGACCCCGATGAGGCACCTGGTGTCGTGGCCGCTGTCCCCGCGGCGTGGCGGAGCCGAGCGGCGGCGGGCAGGCGGGAGGTTGCACTGGGGGCGCAACCTGGCGTGGCGGAGCGGCGGCGGGGCGGGTGCGGCATGGTGCAGCAGACGCGGAGGCCGAGGCAGCGCTCTTCGCTCTGCACTGGAAAAGGATGACGCAAGACGCTTTAGGGGTAGTAGAGTCTTTTCCCCTCCGTCTTAGGTTTCTCCGTTTGTTGTCTGACGACGATCTTTCGGGGACGGAGGGAGTAGATGCTAAGTTAGATTTAGATTTGACGAGTGAATTATGAAAAAGATCTTTTTCATTCTGGGGATGACGAAAAGTCCGTGCACCGGCGCACGCAAACACCGGCGCTGCCGCCTGTCGCGCTCGCGTGGCGACTGCCAAATCTTGGACGATTCCCCGGCGCGCATCCTCGCGCGCTGCCCACGCCGCCGAAGCGGGCCCCGCGTGCTCCCCCCACCTGTCAACACCAGCTCCGGCCACCGCCTCCCACCCGTTCCGGTCCATGACAACCGATCCCACTGCACTGCCGGCCCCGCGCGTCATGGAGTCGGGAGGGAAGTTTATTTGGTTTGTGTTTGGCCCAGGGGCAGAGTAGCAGCATCAGATGAACAGATCCAGCGTCGTCGCGGGCAAGCTGGCTGCCGAGAGCTGCTGAGCTAGTAGGCGGGTAGCATCACCGCGCAGGCGCAGCGCCACTGCGCAAGGCAGGCACGGAGGCACCACCCCTCCCTCGCAAGTCACGCACAGGGGAGGCGGAGGGAGGAGGAGGCGACGAGACGAGACGAGACGAGGGAGATACCTGTGTTTCTCCCAGGAGCCCAGGAGGACCCTCGCCCACCACCAACTCCCGGATTCCGCCAACTCCCGCCGCCCGCGCCGCGGCGCATCATTCCTTGCCAGCGGCCCACGCAAATCCCAAATCCCAAACCCCGCGCCGATGGCCACCAGCCCCCAGCTGCCCGGACCCCCCAGCCGCCCGCCGCGCCGCTCTTATACTACGCCGTCCCGGCAGCCGCAGCAGCGGCTCGCTGCTTAATCCGTTCGCGTTGCGTGCTCCCGTCTGATTTGCGCGCGCGTCCTGTGGGAGGGGAGTTGGCTGGCTGCCGCGGGACTGGCCGACTGGGCACTGCGGCCTCGGCGGCGGGGAGATGCTGGGGTCCGGGCTGAATCTGGTGACCACGGTGATCGGCTTCGGGATGAGCGCCACCTTCATCGTCTTCGTCTGCGCGCGACTTATCTGCGGCCGCGCCGCGCGGGCCGACGCCGACGCCGCCGACGCGGCCTCGGTCGCCGCGGCGAGGGCGCTGGCGCAGCCGCCCGCGCCCTTCGACTTCGACGTCGAGTTCCGCAACGTCGCGGATCTCGACCGCACGGTGAGCGCCCATCTTCCAACTCCGGCCGCTAGCGTGCGTACCATTTACATGCTCACGGTGATCCCAAGTCATGCTCGGGGCCAGCTCGGGGAAATGTTCCTCTGTTTCATTCTGTTTTAGAAGCTAGAACACAGTTCAGTCACATTGTTGTGTTACATCTATCATGTTTATATGATGGCCCATAAAGTTAATAGTTCAGCAAAGTTAGACCCAACTAGCCACAAATAGTAGCAAGCTTGTTGACATGAAAACATGCCATAGAAGTCCTGTTCTTGTAGAATATAAACACACTCCGTCTTGGCCGAATAATTCTGCATAAGATTGGCCTTTGCTAATTGAATTGGCTATAGTAATAGAAAGTTAGTCACATGTTCATATAGTGTTCAAAACATTCACAGAAGACTGGGCAATGTGGTTATCATCATGGATGTCATGGTTAGCTGCTGTTATTTTAGTCAGTCATGGTATTTCTCACTCTGAAAATTGACAGGTGCCGACATGCCGTATACGGTCCTTCCATATCCTCTGATTTGTCTGAACCATGGACAATAGTATATAGCATATTATTAATGTTTGTTGTGTCAATTAATAGGTTGGTAGGCATGTGTATCATCTGTCTCGATCATGGATATGATACATATAGCAAAGTGTCTTTTTAGTCTTTTAGTGATAAGTTAGAATTTGGGGTCATATTGTGGCCAGCATTGAGTCCTATCAGACCTTTACAACTGTGCTAACTTTCCAGTGGTGACTGAAACTGAAAGTGGACAAATGCCAAGGATTTGTCTTTTGCAAAGCTAAGCATGCACATTACTTTTCTTTACTATTTCAAAATATTTTGCAGTATTCTATACTTTCTTTCATTTCCCAACTGCATAGGTGTGGTTTTGCACAGCCCAACTGCGCTTTATGTATGCTTCTTTCTTTGCTACCAAAATACTGATAAAAATCATTATGCAAAGCTATGTATGACTGAGGAATACTTTCGTCGATGCATTAGCTTGTGTACTGTCCAGTATACCGTTTACCTCAAAAATGGAGATAAGTATATAACTCTTCCAACTTTCAGCTACGAAGATTGAGATCACTCTAAGATGTTCCTGATATTACTTTTTTTTAGAAATGTTCCTGATATTACTTGGGAATGTGTTGCACACACTTGGATTAAGTTCTTACTTGGCTTGCTTAATTGTTTCGAAACAACAGTTGGAGATGACTAAACAATTACAGAGTTTACATTAATGAATGGATATTTAATTTTATGCATTATGTTTCCACTATTTTTAGAATCATTATGTTTCCGCGTTGTGATCCTCCCATGTCAGTTTACTTACATCTATCCAGAACAGGCTTTGTGTTTAAAAAATAACATTGTTTATTTCATTTTGTTCAATAGATTGAGCGTTCCCGCAGTGGGTTGGATCCTCTTGCTGTTGCTGCAATTCCTACAATGAGTTATAGTTCTGAGGCCTTCCATTCAAAAGATGATGCCCAGTAAGCAAACAGTGCATAATCTAGTGTTAATTTACTTCCATGTTTGCAAATGTTCCACCATTCCTTCAACCAAAACGTTCATTCACAGAGTGTATCTGTGTGTATACCGATCCTTGAAATGGTGATAATTGGATTGTCAAAGCCTCCATAATTTTCAGTCTTTGTTATTGGGTGATTATAAGTTCCGAAGAATAGCTGCAGTGGTTTGTCAATCTGAACTGAAACATGCTATGATTAAGTGACACACTTAAATGGACTAGATTTTCCTTCCGATTCATAAATCATCTAATGGAGAACCATGTTGTCAAGAAGTAAATCTACCCGTTGTCTGTATTTCCTCTCTTGTAACTGTGGGAAGGTCCGATAATTGAGCCCTAACATTCAATAATGACTATGCTTGGCATATAAGCAATCAAATGCATAACTGTGATTAAACAACCATCTTGATTATATATGTACATTTACAGGTACCACGTTCTGTTTATGTGGAGACATTTATTATGACCTGTATTCATCAAATACCCTGGTGTTGTTTTTTGTTTGGAACAGCCATAGGTAGCACAGACAGTTATCTGATATATGTTTCTTTATGGCAAGCTCTTGCCCAGTCGATATTGTATTGTCTGCAGTGCAGTTTTTTCTGTTAATTGAAAAATGATAAAAAATGAGACATGCTTATTAGATTAGATATATTCTAGTATTTGATAGTTTACGAAGTTAAGAGAGGAATGTTTCTGATAGAATTATATTACCACGTTGCTTATTGTTAATGTAATGAAAAGAAAATAACATGCTCCTAATTTTCTTTTACAGGTGCTCAATATGTTTAGGTGAATACAGAGAAAAAGAGATACTTCGTATAATGCCCACATGCCGACATAACTTCCATCTTGAATGTATAGATGTATGGTTACGGAAACAAACGACTTGCCCAATATGCAGGATCTCATTGAAGGACCTAGCTGGTGCAAAATCTGCTGCATGGCCTCTCCGTGGCCTCCCTCAACTGTTGGGACACCCGGAGAGCTCTGCCAATAGATCGCCACATTGGATACTTCCAATTCACCGCGATCGTACTGGTGGCAGACAAAACAGTCCAACCTCACAAGAGTCACTGGAGGTGATCATTGAAATCCAGCCACAAAGACATTGAGGGCATGGGTATGCAGGGTGGAAATCAAGAGAAATTGATGAGGCTATACTGTTGATGTCGAGCATCAAAAGGATCTTTCCGTTGCAGAACCCATGCTCACAGCCTGTTCGTCCTGCACCACAGTAGTTGGGTACAGAATGAGAGCGCATTCATTTGTTTGGCCTGGTGTCTAGGCATTCTTTGTACATCTCGAGCTGTAGATTAGCAACTTTCCTTTCGCCACGGCTGTTCGTGGTGTTCTTTCTTCTTCTTTTTTGATGCTTTGTTGTTTGTATGTTGTAAAGAAATGATATACTGATCAGATTCGGAGTTGCGAGAATATTTGCAGCTGCTCCGCCCGTCAATTAATCGCCGATGCTCAAGGGAGCATTGGCCCTTGAACCTGCACAAACTGCTGCTTCCTACTCCGTATTTCCCAGTTCCGATCACCATTGTTCTTTCTTGGTCCTGATGATCTGCCGATCCTCTTTCACTTTCAGTGCGAAATTTAAAAATTCCCTCCTGTTCTGACTACTCGTTGTTCTCATGTTCCCTCTTTTTTCCAGCCTGTGTGAGCGCGGCTGTTAAACTCCTGTACCAGCATCGGTGACGTTTCATCAGCGACCGGGACATTTCGCGCTGCTCACTCGTTCCCCCCTGTTTCTCTACTGTGAGCGGCTGTAATGACACGTCACCTCCCACGACCGGTTGTTGCGACACTTCACTGTCCCAGGGGCACAGCACAGTCGCCCCTGCTCTGCCTGGCAGCGATTCAGCTCTCGGTGTAAACCGTGTTAAAAGGAAACTGACGAAGCTTGAAATGGAAAAGGGTAAGACTGTCTCCAGGAGCACCCCAAAGCGCATCTGCAGAACTGCCCCGTATGCTGACGTTCCCGTCGCGCAAACGAGGACGTCCTGCAGCGGTCTCACGCTTCCCCTCGCACATCGCTTGTGGTAGTTGGCCGCAAGCGTTGAGGAGGACAAGGAGGAGCCGGGGAAGGAGGTGGCAACCCGGGAAGGAGCAGGGCGGCGCCGCGCGCAGGAGCTCCGAGCGCGCCGTTCTAGCTCGCCGTCGTTGCTGAGGGAAGAAGGGGCGTCGCCGGATCCGAGCTTGGGGAGGGGAGTCCGGGCCGCGGGCGGATCCGCTCCGCCATCGTCTCCCGCCTGCCTCTACTCCGCCTCCCGCCTCGCGGGTCGCCGGATCGAGGACCTCCGCCGTCGGATCGAGGAGTTCCGCCTTCAGATCGATGAGCTCCGCCTTCGGATTGAGGGCGTTGGCGAGGATGGGAGGGAGCTCGTGCTCACCGCCCGGCCACAGGGCCACCGTCCTCCTGCTCGCATCCCAGCCGGGAACGGCCTCCTCCGCGTCGCGCGCCTACTCCGCCTGGCGTCGTTCGGGTCCCGCCGCACCGTCGCCGTACGAATCGAGCGACACCGGGTTCAGCTGCTCTCCCCACATGTGGCGGCGGCCTCAAGGTCCTCCGCCGTCTGTGCGCACAGGGAAAGAGGCGAAGGGGTGGTGGTATGCGGCCGCAAGGTGATGGACGGCCACAGAAGGAGGCGGTGTGATGGTGGGCGGCCGCAAGGTGGAGGCGTGGAGCAGGGAAGGAGGCGTGCGGGAGTGGACGAGGCGGGCGACAGTTGGTTTGCAGCGAGGAGCGAGAATCCCAGAAATGCGCGTGGAAGGGGTAGCTGCTGCATTTTGCAGAAGTTTATGCAGTGAACAATAACCTTCCTTTTTGCAATTTGCAGATACAGCAGGGTACAAAGATGCTGCTGGAGACCGTCTAAAACATCACGAGTCGCGAGCTGGGAGATGCGTGTGGCTGGAGACGACGCTGCCCGTGCGCGGTGGATGCGCGCGCGCGTCAGATCAGTCGGCTCCCCACGGCGGCAGCCTCTGCAACCTTGCCGCCGCAGCGGAGCGCGATGCAGCTGCCAGCTGGAGGCTGTGGAGGAGCTATCGGCGCATCACCTCCATCCGTCCATCACGCACAGGGAGGGCGCGGCGCGCGGTTCCGTGTGCGCCCTCCACGCGGCTTACTGCGTGCGTGCAACGAAGGCGCGGGACCGTGACGTCTCCCAGAAGGGGAGGTTTTCCGGCCGACTTGTACCTCCGGTGTGCCGGTTGGATGCCACCCGTGCCGCCGACATTGTGCACCCGCGCCGGTTTCCTTGCGATCATACTCATACGTGGGAGAGCTAACTATCAGCAGTATTTTCTCCGAACAAAACCAGGCAATGGCAAGAATCGCCCAACAATACTTTTCTCTCGAATAAACCAAGACTACCATCCGCCACCGCAAACGAACAAAATTGAAAGTCACGTGCCCCGGCTTTCGATACGGAGAGACTAACCTCTGTGTAACGTTTACCTCTGTTCGCTTGATATATCAGCCACCAACCAGCAGTATTTTTCTCTCAGAATAAATCAGCTATTAGCAACCAACTAACAGTACTTTTCTTTCAGACAAACCAGCATCAGCCACCAGCCAAACGAACAGGCCGGAGAATTGACCAAAATTCTAGACCTGCCAGCGGGGCGTAGGGATGGCAATGGGTGCCCGCAACCCGCAAACCCATGGGTTATTGCTCCATTAGGACACAGGCATGGGTCAGTTTCCAGACCCATGGGTCTATCAATGGGTTAAATGTTAGATCCAGCGGGTTTGCGGCATGGGTTTGGGATTATCGTACCCATGCCCGCAAACCCATGGGGTTTTTTAAACCCGCTGCAATATACAATAGCAGCCCCACCAGCTCATATATTACCCCAAAATTTCTTTCAAAGCCTGGCCCATTTAACATCATATAAATAGTTGATGTGTCCCAAACCTTAAACATTGGATCCCAAATCCAATCCCCACACCCCCGTCGACAACCTTTGATGTTGCTCACCATGAGCTAAAAACCTTTTAATTTGGTGGCCTTAGTACTGTTTGATGCTTCTATTTGTGCCAATGATCATATTATTTGTGGCTGGTTGCGTATACTATTAATGGGCACGAGCGACCCGCTAATACCCGCAAACCCGTTGGGCATGGGTTTGGGTCAAATTGCAGACCCATCGCGGGTCGTGGGTTTATTCACGGGCATAATTTATATTCCCGGGCATGGGTTTGGGATGGCAAAACCCAGCGGGTTTGAACCCATTGCCATCCCTAGCGGGACTGGGTGAAAACTGAAAAGGGATTTCGGGACGGGTCCAGGTGCCGGCCTCAGGATGGGTGGGAATGGGTACTAAGCCTAACGGGGCGGGTTGGGGCGGGGCTCCTGCGGTGCGAGGCGGGACGGGGTGGGTTGACTTCAACTTTCTCCACCGCGGCTGCGCCGCTGCGGCCGCCGGCCACTTGCGCAGGGCACGAGCAGTGGTGAGGACTTCGGAGGAGGCCAGGCTAGGGCAACGACGGGGCACGCGCGGTGGCTAGAGGGACTCCGATGCATTCGTCACTGAAGAAGCTACGAGCCTCAAGCCCCACATCATACTCTCAGATCCCGTTCAACAACATCCATGGCGGTCGTCCTTCACGTCACCGGCGTCGTCCGAGTCGGCGCAGGCCGTGCGCGCTGGAGGTGCTCTTGGGCCTCGCGGTGAGGTGGGGTGAGGCGTCGCACCTCCTCCTGCGCGTGCACGCTGCCCCCTACCACCGCCTAGTGCTCGGACCAGGATCCGGAACGGCGGCGATGCCTCTTGGCGTCCGCGCTCGCCCGCTGCGCCAGGCGCGGCGCCGTCTGCCGTCGCACCGCAAGGCGCGGTGCAGGCTGGCTCGACATCTTTGGTGCGCACGCCGCCCCCATGCTGTCGCTCCGCGGGTCCTGCGCCGCCACCGTACGGTGCATCAACTTCCCGGACTCGGCGTGGCTAGTCGACGTGCCGCCGCCCACCGCGCTTCGGGCTGAGGCCTCGCCGTTCGAGCTGGACGTTCTGAGCGAGCTTGTGCGCGGGCTTGTAGCCTTGTACTACGCGAGCTTGGCGCAGGGGCTGCTCGTGGAGTCGCAGCCGCCGGCATCATCGCCGAGCAGCAGGAGTAGCAAGAGCAACAATGAGAAGAAGGTGGCGATGGGTCAACAAGGAACCTACACGTTCTAGCACTCGCACGAGGCGGTACGACGTGCAGCGGCATCGCCGGAGACTCCCTGCTCGCTTAACAGGGCCATGTTGTGCGCCACGGTCGACGCATGCGTGTGCGTGGTGTGGGGCGCTGGAGCTGTGCGACGACGGCAGTGGAGCTTGATAGCGCGGGCAATGGAGCTTGACGACCAGGGAAGGTACTGTGAAGTAGCCGCCATGAGTGGAAAGCGCGAGCAGGGAGCGGAGTAGCGCCACGGCCTCCAAGGCGGCAAGCGCCCGGCATCGCCGCCAGCGTACGACGAGATTACCGTCTGGGGGGGGGGGGGGGGTGTTCACATCCGAGAGGGAAGGAGATCCTGTACCATACTTGTTTCTATGCAAGAGGGACGTACTTCTGTCTGATCACGTTCGTTGGTCATCTGACGGTGCAGCGAAATAAGCATCGAAGCAGGCAAGCAGCTCAATTCTAGCCTTGGCCCATAAACGTCCCACATTTAGAAAACCCAGTTCCAGGAGTCCAAGCCAGCTTGCCGCCGCCGCGCCCTGCTCGTCGGCCGTCGGCTCGTTGTCGCTGCTCCTTGCTAGCGGCCTCCCAGCGCTGGACAGGAAGACCTGGGCAAGTTACTCGCTGGTTGCTTGAGTACCGTGAAGATGGCCGCCGGCCGCCGGCTGTGCTCACGGTCTCGCTCAGCACTAGAGGAGGCAATGTCTCCAGGAAAGTGCGCTGCCCGCCTCCGCCGTCCTATTCTGAGCTCGTGCCTGCGCGTAGCTTAGCTGTCCTCATATGCAGCTTCAGAAGCCGAACTTCAAAGTTTAGACTACCAGAGTACGAGTAGATATAGTATTGTTGAATTGTCGTTGCGTTATTGATGTCAAGTGAGATTGTGGCTCAATCTTGTTTGTGATGATTGGATAATTCTTGCCATTTTGACATAATTATTGTGAATTTGATACCTCAGTGCTGTTATGATGATTGTTCGATTTGAGACTGAATGGCTGAATATGTACCTACTACCTAATGGTAGTGGAATGCTCATTTGCAACGTAGCAAAATAAAGCTAATTATATATACAGAACTAGAGTTTTGGCTTGCAACATACTTGCAAACTGGCAACAAGAAATTGAATTATGTCCACATGAGAGCATAGCATCTAGCACCTAATAACTGTTTTGTGGCAAAATAAAGTTGGCAAGAATTATTCTATCATCATAAATAAAGTTGAGCCCAATCTCAACTCACATCAGTTACACAATGACAACTCAGTGCTACTAATTGTCTACTGCTAGTCTGAACTATAAAATTCGACTTCTCAAGGCATTGTTGCTTCTAGTCCGAACTCTGAACTTCTTTTTTTTCGAAAAATTGAACTCCGAACTTTGGAGTCTGGCTTCTCAAGGTGCCGACAACGTAGGGATGAGCCGATACGATGGCGGAGGATGAGGGCGGCGGAGGAGAGCCCCTGCCCCGAGACTCCGACTCAAGTGCCGAGGGAGGCCATGAGCAGCGGCGCAGCCGACCGGCGACCAGCGGCCATCTTGCGCACTGTGGCGATGGCGAGTGCCTGGAGCACTCCGTCCCTTTGGAGAGGATGAGGGCAATGGAGAAGAGAAATTTCCCAGGATTCTGCTTGCGTGCTCTAGCACCCGTCGGGGAGGCCGCGAGCTGCAACTTCTTGCCACCGGCCATCTTCACGGGCGGTACGGCGGCGGCTGCTGCCTGGAGGCTGGAGCGTAGTGTTTTGTGCTTCCATACGTGGGTCACATTGAGTATATGGGCCGACTGAAGACAACTTCAGGGCTTATTTGCTGCGTCTAGCCTGATGGCCGTCGGATTGTGCAGCAACGGTTCGGACGTCCCTCTTACGTATAGATGTGTATGTTAGAGGATCTCGATCCTCTACCATACTTGTTTCTATGTAAGAGGGACGTACTTATGTCTGATCACGTTCATGGGTCATCGGACGGCGCAGCGAAATAAGCACGGAAGCAGGCAAGCAGCTCAATTCTAGCCTCGGCCCATAAACGGCCCACATTTAGGAAACTTAGCTCCAGAGGTCCAAGCCAGCTTGCCGCCGCCGCGCCCTGCTCGTCGGTCCTCGGCTCGTTGTCGCTGCTCCCTGCTAGCGGCCTCCCAGCGCTGGGGCAGGAAGACCTGGGCAAGTTATCTCCATCGCCCTCATTCTCTGCAAAGGAACATGGTGTTGCAGGCACTCGCCGGTTGCTTGAGTGCCGTGAAGATGGCTGCCGGCCGCTGGCTGTGCTCGCGGTCTCTCTCAGCACTGGAGGAGGCAATGTCTCCAGGAAAGTGTACTGCCCGCCTCCGCCGTCCTATTCTGAGCTCGTGCCTGCGCGTAGCTTAGCTGTCCTCATATGCAGCTTCAGAAGCCGAACTTCAAAGTTTAGACTATCAGAGTACAAGTAGACATAGTATTGTTGAATTGTCGCTGCGTTGTTGATGTCAAGTGAGATTGTGGCTCAATCTTGTTTGTGATGATTGGATAATTCTTGCCATTTTGACACAATTATTGTGAATTTGATACCTCAGTGCTGTTATGATGATTGTTTCGATTTGAGACTGAATGGTTGAATATGTACCTACTACCTAATGGTACTAGAATGCTCATTTGCAACGTAGCAAAATAAAGCTAATTATATATACAGAACTAGAGTTTTGGCTTGCAACATACTTGCAAACTGGCAACAAGAAATTGAATTATGTCCACCTGGGAGCATAGCATCTAGCACCCAATAACTGTTTTGTGGCAAAATAAAGTTGGCAAGAATTATTCTATCATCATAAACAAAGTTGAGCCCAATCTCAACTCACATCAGTTACACAATGACAACTCAGTGCTACTAATTGTCTACTGCTAGTCTGAACTATGAAATTCGACTTCTCAAGGCGTTGTTGCTTCTAGTCTGAACTCTAAACTTCTTTTTTTTCGAAAAATTGAACTCTGAACTTTGAAGTCTGGCTTCTCAAGGTGCCGACAACGTAGGGATGAGCCGATACGATGGCGGAGGATGAGGGCGGCGGAGGAGAGCCCCTGCCCTGAGACTCTGACTCAAATGCCGAGGGAGGCCATGAGCAGCGGCGCAGCCGACCGGCGACCGGCGGCCATCTTGCGCACTGTGGCGATGGCGGGTGCCTAGAGCACTCCGTCCCTTTGGAGAGGATGAGGGCAATGGAGAAGAGAAATTTCCCAGGATTCTGCTTGCGTGCTCTAGCACCCGTCGGGGAGGCCGCGAGCAGCAGCTTCTTGCCACCGGCCATCTTCACGGGCGGTACGACGGCGGCTGCTGCCTAGAGGCTGGAGCGTAGTGTTTTGTGCTTCCGTACATGGGCCACATTGAGTATATGGGCCGACTGAAGACAGCTTCAGGGCTTATTTGCTGCTTCTAGCCCGATGGCCGTCGGATTGTGCAGCAACAGTTTGGACGTGCCTCTTACGTAGAGATGTGTATGTTAGAGGATCTCGTTCCGCGAGAACGAGATCCTCTACCATACTTGGGTTGAGCAACCCACCATCGTGTAGGGGCAATATGGCTTCCGGTGGACAACGGCCAGTTTGGATATTCCAGCAGGGTTAGAGTTAGAGCTACTTTCTAACTCTAGCTCCAACCCTAAACTAACTCTTCCTCTAGAGGTGTTCGGATGGAAGAGTTATAATGACATTAAATGTATTTTTTCAATCATTAGGTGTGGGTGGAGGGAGATAGAAAAGTCACTTTTTTAACCTAATATGAACTAGCCCCAATAAACACCTGTTGGTGGGATAATTTTTTAGTTAGATGCAAACTAGTTCAATACTTTGTGGTTAGTTGAGCTTCGACCAGCCACAACTAACTCTACCCATGGATCAAACAGGGCCACTGTTTAATCGAGACGGGGAGTTTTATGCAGCCGCGGATTTGTTAACCGTGGACTGGATTACGCCGGGATGACGGCTGTTTCCTCCGCGGCGGCGACGGCGACCTGCTGATCACCACCGCAGATTCGACAGGCGACGCGCGTTCCCGATCGACGACGACGCGACCGACTCGTTCGCGTTCCATGAACTGATGACGATGATGATGATGTCGACGACGGTACGGATAAGAAAAAAAAGGCGTAATTTGCTGTTTTCCACGAGCAAAAAGGGAAAACGGCCGCGGAGACGACGTGGACGCTCCGTGGCTTCTCGCTTTTTGGGCGGTTTTAAAGACGCCGGTACGCGTCGGGTCCTATACATGTCGCGTCGACCTGAAATTTCTGAGCTCACGGGAACTATTTTATCAGCACGTATAGTGAGTGTCCCTTGCTTGCTTGTTCCGTCTCAATCAGAGCAACCGGATCTGTTGCTATGGATCGAGCCGAATAATTGCATGGCCGTGACGCTGTCATCTTGCACACCGTACTCCGAGCAAAGCATGTTACCGATATGTATAAGAGCAACTCTAAAAGACTAACTAAAATGACTTGATTAGCTAAATTTTAGAAACAATCTCAAAAACACTATTCCAACAGACTAGCTATCTACCTAACTAGCTAAATTTGTTGCCCCGTTAGCTATCTTTAGCTAGTGGCAGGTGATAACTATCTTGATTTTCACGAGGATGGCAGGCGGGACCCACAGACGGTGGAGCATATAGAGAGTTCAGTTTAGAGAAGCTGTTGGATGTCAACCACTTTTTGCGAGCTATTTCATTTTACATGCTAGCTAGATTCGGATTTTAACTAGTGATTTTTAAAAAGACTCTTGGAGTTGCTCTAACCTGGTGGGATGTGGTCTGGGTGGGTTTTGCACGATTTTTGTATGTGTGTAGGAGTATCCATTACTACCACCGCGTTTGCGCTAGCTGGTGGGCTATTTCAGTTTGTTGGATAGCCGTACGTCCTACTATCGATCCAATCCTCTTGCGGGTTGCATTCGGCATCCACAAATTCTCTTTCCTAGCTGGAATAATCTTACCATTACTAATTCGAGACTCCTTTGGAGGCCTCCACGCTAAGCCACCTAGGAATCCTAGGTGGACAGTATAAAAAAAGAGAAGCCTCCGCATGAAGCCACCTAGGAGTCCTGTGTGGACACTTAAAAAATATCATTGATTTTAATAGCCGTCAGATGTATTTTGTTTCTAAAATTACCCACTTACGCCATTATGAAGAATTAACAAAAACAACCCTCCTATATCTTTGTCTAAATTATACGCATGTACCACTATAGAAAAAATTTCGATCACATCTAACACAATAAATCTCTTTGCTTCAATTAAAAAATTGCTCAACTATCCTATCGTGCCCGCCATTATGAAGAATTAACAAAACAACCCTCTTGTATCTTTGTCTAAACTATCCACACAAGACACTATACAAAAATTGAATCTAAACCATCTCCTAGTCACATCTAACATAATAAATTTCTTTGCTTCAAATAAAAAATTTTCCAACTATCTTATCGTGTCTGTCACATGTAATGTAATGTAACATAATTAGTCTCTTACATTCTATCTCTTTCCCATGTTTAAATCATAAAAAGAATCTATTCTAAAAGGATCTTTAGATAATATGTCTAAATTATCCACACGTGACACTATACAAAAATTGAATCTAAACCATCTCCAAGTCACATCTAACACAATAAATCTCTTTGCTTCAAATAAAAATTTTTCCAACTATCTTATCGTGCATGTCACATGTAATATAATGTAACATAATTAGTCTCTTACCTTTTATCTCTTTACCATGTTCAAATCATAAAAAGAATCTATTCTAAAAGATCTTTAGATAATACAACTAACAAATTAGAACGCACATGTAATACACGACGATTAGATTTTTATTGCCTTAAATCTCTCTTTCATACTTTAATCATTAAAAATTTATCCTAAAAGGTTGTTGGTTAATAGAAAAATTATATACTTTACTCGTGCATATATAAAATTATAAAAAGAGAGATGACATCTTTGAAGAAATATTTCATTTTTGTATTGCTTCCATTAACTAGGCATTGCTGCTACTTCCACCAATGGAACTAGCTCCCCTGCTGCTATTCAACAGAAATGTACGATCAACCTAAGCAGTCTTCCTTTTGCACCCATTGGTTACACTAGAACACTAGATTTCCATCCACGACGAGATATTGTTTTTTCGAGTTTATTTGATTTCTCTTTTACAATTAGATAATTTTTAAATTATTTGTTTATTGTTTGGTCTGTTGTGTGCTACAGTTAGATTAATTTTTCACGACATAAGTTACTATTACTAAATTATTTGTTTATTATTTTTCATGTTGCATGCTACAATTAGATTAATTTTTCATGGCATTTGTTATGACTACTAAATTATTTGTTTATTATTGGGTCTGCTACGTGCTACGTATAGATGACTTGCTTCTCAAAATTGTTCATCAAACTGTTATTATTTTTAATTCCTTCTATCGAATTATATTTTACTTAATTGTTATTTGTGCACCATAACTTATGTATAGAAATTTTTCAAATTTGTATATTATGTCTTTTGTATGGAAAAGTAAGACAAATAGATCCATCACCATCTTTTGCTAATGCAGTTGAACAAGTTGCAATGGTGAACTTTGCTAAAAAACAAGTTGCAATGGTGAACAAAACCTTAAGTGAAATTAGATCGGGAAAGGAATTGTGGAACATCAAGAAAAGGGTAACCAAATTGCGGATATGTTTCGTTTGATTGCTTTTTGTATTGTTTTCGGTTAACAAATAATTAATGATGATGAAAAAAGAAACCATAATGCACGGTGTTATCAATAAGACCTATATGTCAGAGTCACACCAAAAACATATAAGTATCGACTAATGGAAAATGACAGGATCATACGTCAACTTCTTACCCACAACTACTCTAAAAAGGTACAAAGAATGAAAACATTTCAAAGTATAGTTTCAAGTTCATGAGCACGGATATGCTTATAACAACAATAAATATGGACACGTACCTATCAGGTAAAACATCGTTCACTGTACAACACTTTTCACTCATTTTGCGACCATTTAATAATAATTCATATTTATGTTTCATGGATTTTATAAGAGTCACAACACACATTGGACCCGTAGAAGAAATACGGACAAATTTCATATTTATCGAAATTCGTAATATTTGGCTCTTGATTGAGTAATTCTCTTTTTCAGTAGAAAGCAGTTACAAAACTTTCAACACTTACATGCATGCTACAAAACTTACGTTGAATTAAAAATATCTTTCACAGTGCCCATCAAAATAATTTACAAGTGATACCTGAGATCAACCGTAACATGATCCAAGAAAATGAAGCAAATCATGAAACACACAAAAACAAATAATACGCTGGTGGAACTGCTACATATAATGACTCAACAACTCTTAGTTATTAATTACTAATTTATAAATAATAAACTAACCGACGTCATTTTAAATGCAAATATTTACGCGGTTCAATTCCAGAAAACTGGCCTCTAACGCACCCATATACTCAAATTAAATTATCTCTTGATTACTGCTACGTTGGGAGCAAACTGTAACAGAAAAGATAAGAAATACTAATATTTGCGTCTTATTATTGCGTTGGGTATTTTAATAAAACAAAGTTAATTGTACTTATTATTTTTCAAGCATATTATGCAATACAATCTTGAAACTATAAGGATCTCTCAAATTATGCCGACCAAATGCTAATTAATATATTATATTTACAGTGTATGTTGCAAAATTGTGTGAACCTTATTATGATGCTCCTAATAAAAGTAAAAAATAATTATTAATAAGGGTGTGTCTCCACCTCAAATGATTGAGATTTAACTATATCTCAATCACTTTTTTTTAAAACCATAGATGCTAAATCTAACGGCTGAAGAGAAGACAACTACTCCTTTTTTCAACTCAACAGAAATGATTGACATTTGTTTTCTTCTCAATCACTTTTTTCAAAACAGGACCCATAGACCTGTTAAGCAAAGAAAAATGGTGGAAAATTTCACAGTGCACCCGGTAGTTTCTTTGGCTTGCGTTTTTGAACTTTGAACCCTCTTTTTTGGGCCAAGTGTTGAAAAAAACTCATGGACAAACCCTTAAAAACACCAAATGATTACACACAGGTAGTGGACCGCCAAAACAACTACTTTTGCCTGCCCCGGTGCACGATGCAACAAGTCTGGTACGAGCTGAAAAAGAAAAGATGAAAAGGAAGAAGTGATCTGGTGTGGAAAAAGCACAAAAGAAACAAAAGTGAAGGCAGAGGCTGGAGGCGATCAGAAGAGCTGCGTGGTACTATTTGGATCCAATCCAATTGGTTCTCCAAGTTGGTTTGTCTTTGCTTCCACCCCCTCTTTCGCCACAATAACTAGACGCTACTTCTAGATTGAAGTGTCACCTTTTCCTGTTGAAACCCGAATTCAAACATGTAAATTAACCTTCCATTTTTGGATGCTGCTAAAAAAGACCAGAAATAAGAAAACTTTGTATGGTGAATGCAAAATTTCTGAATGAAAACAACATGCAATTTTGAATAAAAGCAGACTATATGAACACCAAAATTTCCCCCCTTTTACTGCAACAAAAAAGAAACCACTATCCTAAAAATGGTAGATAACAACAATACTACATTTCATATACAGTTAGAGATATGCTTTGTTGTCAGTTATAACGGTGGATACAAAAAACTAGTAAGATACTTAGGTGTTGTCATATTTAAAAAAGGGTTATGCAGTTCTTATAAAAATAACTAGAAGATAAATAAGATTACCCTCCATCTAAAGCATAAACTAGATGAATTGACTATAAGCAAATAATGATTGTTTCAGTTAAACCTAAAGAATATAGAAAAAAAACTTAAAAAACTAGTGCTCTTGGCTATGCATATGGACATAATGAAAATTTGACAAAATGGAAAAAATTATTGATGCATGTTGGGTTTCATGGAAAAGCAAGTACTTTTTTAAAAAGGTATTTTCAACAAAAAACAAAAATACTTCTCAAAACACACACCCTATGACCCCAAAACCCACATGAAATCGTGCATGATAAGAAAACACATAACAAAAGGTGTTAGGTATTATAAAAATTGCTATTGTGTTTTAAGAACTATGGTTTATATTTCAATTCACCTTCCATGCATGTGACTACCATGTCAATACGTTTTTTTGCACACGTTTTTTTTCTTTTATAAATTACCATTATTGATGCATGTTGGGTTTCTGTCTTTAGACAACAACATTAAAGTTACGACGTGAGTAGAAGTTTATCTTTAATTTGGTAACATGCTAATATGAAACTGAAATAATTACTACATTTTCTATACAGTTTTAGAAAAGGCAAAGCATAATCCAAAACAACAAAGTTAGGAAGAGTAATTTTGTTGTATATAATGTCGGGGACAGCCATAAGGGTCCCCTAAACAACCAGGGAAAACCCACTTTCTTTCGCAAAAAAAAACAAAACGCAAACGAACCTAAAACACGCTTAAGATAAACTCACGGCTCAACGGCTGGGCCCACGGCTCTGGTGGCCCCGGCGGCCCACCAGGCAGGCAGCCCAGCCACCCTCGAGCGGAACTCCGCTTCGCTCGAGGGGCACGACACTACACTGGCAAACTTCCGTCTCGCCCGAGGGTTGGACGCCTCCTCGAGCGAGGTTCCGCCTCGCTCGAGGGCCGGACGCCCCCCTCGGGTGAGGCACCACCTCGCCGGGGTCTGGACACCCCCTCAAGCAAGGTTCCGCCTCACTTGAGGACCTCGTGGGCTCGCCGCCTCCGTACCTGCTCCCCCAACAGGGGCATTTAATGCACTGATATTTGTAGGCACCCAGGTCAAAGACGAATCCACGCCGCGCCCCTAACACGCCTCGGAATCACGCCCCGGCGCTGTTCCGCCAACTCCCCCGGTGAGGCCATCCCCGCCACTGTGCGGCGCTGTGCGGCGTGGCCGTCGTCAGTCCCGTGACACTGTGCTGCCCACTCTCGTACGGCTGACGTGCCGCGCCCTCGAAACAGGACGGCGGAACCCTCGAAGGGGGGACAAACGCCTATTCCACGCTTGCCCAGGACTGCGTCGTGACGTCAGGCCAGCAGGACCGGTCACCTCCGTCGCTGTCGGTCCTGTGCGGCCATCCCCGTCATCACGACACCATCCCGGGCACTGCATCGCCATCCCCGACGCTGTGGAAGCGCGCGGCGATGGGACATCGCCACGCCCGTTGCTGTGCCTCGTACAGCCTACCGTCAGCGGCACCCTCGAATCAGCATGCGGGCGGCCATCGAACGAGCAACCCCTACACCGGCACTCTCGAAGCCGCTCCTGGACGGATACAGGGCACGCCATGACGTCCCGCCAGAAGGGAGATTCGCCAGAACGGCCGTCTACTCCAAGGCGCTGTACGCCATACCTCCACACGTTGATAAAACAGTGCGGCACGCCTGTAAACTGCCTCGTCCTTGGCCTATAAAAAGAGGGGTAGTCCCCTGGCCGCAAGGGGACGACAGATAGCACTCACTCGCATGCTTTCTGCCTTCACCACGATATTGGCACTCGCCTCAATCAAAAGACCTCTGGGACCTGGAGGCCCGACCTCCTCTCCCGCCTCGCTTGTAGCCCCCTCTGCAAGCACTACGGTGCAACGCAATACAGTGCCTCGAGCACACCACTGCTGGACGTACGGCCCCGGCCGGAACCAGGATAAATCAGTGTCACCTAGTTGCTTAGCACTAGCCATCGAGAGATAGATCTCAGCGCTCTTACTAGTTAGTGTCGGGACTACTTTCCGCACCGACAGTTGGCGCGCCAGGTAGGGGACTGCGCACTGAAGATCAGCTTCCACAAGCCATCTCGATGGTGATCCGCACCGAGTATAGGGGCCAGAGGTACTCCATGGGCAGCTAGGACCCCCTCCCAACCGGATTCGAAATCCGGTTCGGAAGCCTGAACTTTCAGGCCACGGGGAACGTCTACCTCATGTGCATCACCAACCGCGACGAGCTTCACCCGTGGCGGTCGACCAGGCCAGGACCGGTCCCTGTCACGCCTGGTGTCGACGCCCCCGCGCCCGCCCGGTGGACGCCGCGGGCCCCTCGAGACCACGACGCCGACGACGCTCCGGCCAGCGCTCTCGACAAGCGTGGATGGAACGACATCGGGCTGCGCGCGTCGCCTCACAACGCGACACACCCACTAGCGAGACACCACCCGCACCCGCACCCGCAGGGGAGCGCGTAGTTCCTGAGCCGCGGTTCCCCCACAGCATGCGCAATACGCCTCATCCGCCAGCACAGACGTGGCAGCGTACGAGGACCTTCCCGGCCACCACCTCCTGGGGGCCAGGAACCTCATCGCCACCACCAATGACGAGTTCTACCACGGCTCCGCCAGCGAGCTGCCGCCCCCACCTCGCATGGATACATGGAGTGGGACTTCTCCGGCGTACCGGACCCGGTGATGTTCCAGCGGTTTCTCGACGCCGCGAACTACTGGTTCGGCTACTCCGACGACTCCAGCGCCGGAAGCTATGACCCCGCACGTGAGTGCCTCGTGGTGGTCGTCGACGACCAAGACGACGACGCGAATGCGGCAGGGGCTGGCGACAGAGAAGCCCCCCCGGAACTCGGGAGCCAACGCACCACAGAACCCGGGGCCGAGTGCGCCCCCACATCACCGACGAGGGGCACCGACATCAACGCACAGTTGGCCCAAGCGTGCGAGCTCGAGGCCAAGCTTGCGGAGGAGTACCGCGCGGTACGACTGCTTCGCGCCTCCATCGCTGGAGAAGCTTCCGCACGCGGTGAGCGCGCGCTTGAGCTGGGCAAGCAGGCTCGCGAATGCATCAACGCCGACTTCGACGTCAACAACTCGAACACGCCCCCGCGAGCGAGCCAAAAGCTAATCGCAGCCGCGACGCTGCTGCGAGCCATGCCTGCTCCTTCAACGCCCGAGGCACAGAACCTGCATCACGAGGTGCAGGTGCTCATCGAGCAGGCGGTCGTGCAACAGGTTGAGAGCTCGGCATCCCGCATTCGCCAGCAGGGAAGTGCGCGGGACGACGGAGGCGTGCAGGGCCCCAAGGTGTCGGTTCACGAGGGCGGCGTGACGGGACAACCCGCCAACCAGGGTCGAACGCCAGTCAGGGAGCGGATCCTCGACACACGGGGACAGGCCCAGGACGGCGATGCCCGCAACGTCATCAACGCACGTCAGACGGGAAACACGGAGACGTGGGCAGTAGTGGGCTATCGCCCACGGCGGGGCGGGCGCTACAACAGCCGCGAGGATCGCTCGCCAACGCCGGAACCCTCGGGGACCCGCGTGTTCAGCCGGGAGATCCGCATGATGAGCTTTACTCAACGCTTCCGCCAGCCTACGTCGATCGACAAGTACACGGGGGGAGACGGACCCTCGTGTGTGGCTCGACGACTACCGCCTAGCATGCCAGCTGGGCGGGGCCACCACCGACGAGATCATCATCCGCAACCTGCCGCTGCACCTCGCAGACTCGGCGGAGACTTGGCTCGAACATCTGCCGGCCAGCCAAATCCACAACTGGGACGACTTGGTCTGCACCTTCGTGGGGAACTTCCAGGGCACATACGTACACCCCGGGAACTCCTGGGACCTGCGCGCATGCACCCAGAAGTCAGGCGAGTCGCTCCGGGACTTCATACGATGCTTCTCCAAGCGCTGTACTAAGCTCCCGAGCGTCGCCCAGTCCGAGATCGTGCACACATTCCTCGAAGGTACGACCTGCCAGGACCTCGTGCGCGAACTCGGGCGCAGCCCGCCGGTCGACTCCAACGAGCTGTTCAACATCGCCACCAGCTTTGCTTCCGGCGAGGAGGCGGTAGGGGCCATATTTGACACTAAGAAAGGCAAGCGCGTGGGCAACGCGCCCACGGAGGGCTGAAAGTCCAAGGAGCCCCAACAAAAACACAAGCGGAACAAGAAGGGCAAGAAGCCGCGCCGCGAGGCACGCGTAGGGATGTGACGACGACGGGGATGGGGCCCTCGCAGTTGACCGGGCTCGAAAGGGCCCTCGAGCGGCTCCTCGAGGCCCCGACGTATTTGACTACATGCTCAAGAAGCCCTACCCGTACCACAAGACGCCGGTTAACCACACCCTCGAGCAGTGCAACATGCTCAAGAAGTACTACAGCTGCGCCGCCGCGAAGGATGGCGAGGCCAAGAAGGACGGAGGTGACGGTGACACTGGTGGCTTCCCAGCGGTGGAGAACGTCTTCCTCATCTTCGGGGGACCGACCGTGGACATGTCCAATAGCCAGCGCAAGCGGGAGCGGCACGAGGTCTTCGCCATGGAAAAGGCTCCTCCCTCCTTCCTCGACTGGTCTGAGGACGCCATCACCTTCAACCGCGAGGATCACCCGAACCACATCCCCAATCCGGGCCAGTACCCGTTGGTCATCGACCCGGTCATCGGCAACGCGCGGTTCTCCAAGGTGCTGATGGACGGAAGCAGCAGCCTCAACATCCTCTACGCACACACTCTGCGCCTGCTGGGGATTGGGTTGGACCAGCTACAGCCCAACACGACGTCGTTCCATGGCGTCGCGCCGGGCAAGCGCGTCCAGCCCCTCGGCAGATTGATCTGCCAGTCTGGTTCGGCACGCCGGACAACTTCCGCAAGGAGACACTCACCTTTGAGGTGGTGGGGTTCAGGGGCGCATATCACGCCATCCTTGGGCGACTGTGCTACGCCAAGTTCATGGTGGTCCCGAACTACACCTACCTCAAGATGAAGATGTCGGGGCCCAAGGGCGTCATCACCATGGGCTCATCGATCGAGCACGCATTAGACTGCGACGTCGAGTATGTAGAGCACGCTGAGGCACTAGCACTGGATGAAGCGCTCGTGGAGAGCATGGAGAAGCTGGTCAACGAGGACCTCGACTCCACCGCCAAGCATGCCGGCAGCTTCGAGGCTGCTGAGCAGACCAAGGAGGTGCCCCTCGACCCTGCTGCCCCTGAGGGCAAGGTGTTGAGGGTCAGTTCCACCCTTGACCTGAAATAGGAAGTGGTGCTCGTAGACTTTCTCCGTGCCAACGCCGACATCTTCACGTGGAGCCCCTCGGATATGCCAGGCATCCCGAGGGAGGTCGCCGAGCACTCCCTTGATATCCTACCTCACTCCCGAGCCGTGCAACAATGGTTGTGGCGCTTTGACGAAGGGCGACGCCGAGCAATCGGAGTGGAGCTGCGGAAGCTCCTCGATGCCGGGTTCATCAAGGAAGTTTCACCCTACGTGGCTAGCTAATCATGTACTAGTTAAGAAAAAGAATGGGAAGTGGCGGATGTGTGTAGATTACACTAGCTAGAATAAAGCATGTCCCAAAGTTCCTTTTCCTTTGCCACGAGTCGATCAAATCATTGACTCGACTGCAGGGTGCGAACTCTTATGCCTCCTTAATGCCTATTCCGGGTACCACCAAATAAAAATGAAGGAGTCTGACCAGCTCGCGACTTCATTCATTACGCTGTTCGGGATGTTTTGCTACGTAACGATGTCATTTGGTCTCCGAAACGCGGGCACTACATACCAGCGATGTATGCAGCACATTTTCAGAGACCACATCGGGCGGACCGTTGAGGCTTACGTAGACGACATAGTCGTAAAAACCAGAAAGGCGGACGACCTGGTTAATGACCTGCGTGTGGCATTCGACTGCCTGCGAGCCAATGGGATGAAGTTGAACCCCGAAAAGTGCGTCTTCGGAGTGTCGCGGGGCATGCTGCTGGGATACATAGTTTCCCAACAGGGCATCGAGCCCAACCCCAAAAAGGTCACAACCATCGAGCGGATGGGCCCGATTCGCGACCTCAAGGGTGTCCATAAGGTGCTAGGGTGCCTCGCCGCCTTGAGCCACTCCATCTCGTGGCTCGGGGAAAAGGGCTTACTGTGACAACCCGCCCAGAAAAATACTGTACTATCGCCTAAACAAATCCACTTTGTTCATTAAGCGATAATAAAGTATCATCTTGTCGTCAGTCGCTGGGTTAACGCCCGGTAAATCACTTGAATAGCAACAAGGATCGACATATATGCATTAAAACTCACTCGAAGGCGAGTCCAGAGTTACAACATCATTAACATCCAAATTTGTACCCCGAAGGGTTTAATTATTACAAACCGAAGTTTTTGTCACCATGACGTAGTTCAGAGTTCTTGAAACAGCGGAATTAAACTAACGGGAAGCGGAAACACCACTGGAGGCCATCCATGATGCCTTCAGTCATCGTCCTCCACCAACTCCAGCTCCCAGCCGGGCGGGATCTCTCCGGGCCACACATCACCGAAAGCATTATCTGGATCAACATATTATAGCAAGGCTGAGTATACTAATACTCAGCAAGACTTACCCGTCGGTGATAACTACTTCACCAACTCTAGACATGAAAGGCTTTTGGCCACTGTGTTTCTTTTGCTGAAAAGTAACAAAGAGTATGTCCTTACTTTCAAGATTTTAGCACAAGTTCTAGTGGGTGTAATCTTTACTAAATTAGCCATCTAGTACAGACAAGTTGTACAATGCAATTAATCAAGCATAGTATTCATCAACTTCCATCATTAGGGATCTCATGGCTAGTGGAGTAAGTAGTCTCAGATAACGGTGAGAGGCCGACAATCGATTGATTCAAACCTTGCAAGGTAGACCTAAACACACGGTGGGATGCCCCTCGCGAGGACAATCACCAAACAGTTCCCAAAAATCCTGAGGTCAGGATAAAAGGCCACAGTCTTTGGTGCAGGCTATCCGGGATACCCCGCGAAGCACCCGGACTCACCATACACCACCGGTAGCTAGCCGTGAGACAAACCCAAAGAGTAGTGACAGTTAAATCCCTAGTCGTCTTATTAAGGTACTAGGCTTACCGGTCCCATTCCCGACAAGTGCTTAGTACGTTCAAACACTTAACCCACAATAGCCACTGGACCGGAGCCCAATCCCATGCTCTTACCACATGAGCAATCCATTTAAGGAGATCTTGTGATTCCTATCTAGGAACATATTCTCGCGAGTGATGTCATCACCCGACTTGTAACGGTCCTATAGCTTAGCAGCTATCGACCTATCATACTAGTAAGGACAAAGGTACCTAGGGATCATGCATCTAAGGTTCCATACAACTCCTGAACTTAAATGCACAAGCATCCATAGATAATTAAATAACAAAATTTGAAAACTGGGTCAGATGCACCGGAGCTTGCCTTCGTCGGCTAAGTCAGCCTGAGCACCCTCGGTGTCGTCGAGCACTTCCACGTACTGCAGCGAAGCTTCTGCTCCTCCTTCCTTGGATTCCAGAACGAGTGAGTAGTCACCGTCAGGTGAGGACCATGTGTGGTTCGAGGACCGGTGGATGATCGCTTCCTTATGTGATGAGTGATTGACAATGTTGTGTGGACTGATTCTTGGCTAAGTATTGCAGGTGCAGGTTGCGGCTTGACTGGTTTTGGTGTAGGTGAAGAACAAGCGCGAAAGGTCGTCACCGGTGAGGCCTCCAGGTGTGGAGAAGACAAGTAGGCTTCGTTCGAGGGACTCGGTGGCCAGCGGGGTCAAGTGCGGGCCGCATGGTGGCATGAACAGCAAGATGAAGTCGTGGACGGTTTCTTGGTAGAGCCTCAAAACCAAGGTCGAGCCGGGACTACGTGGGAGCCGAGTCATGAGTGGAGATTGGCGGAGGCTACACCGAGTTCGCGGGGTTTCCGGTGATTCACCAGAAAACCACTGGGTTCCTTGGTTGATCCACAAAGCCAAGACCGAAGAACCGAAGACGGAGCGAAGAAGAAGGTGCCGGACCGGTCGACCGGGTGGGTACCGGTCTGACCGGTGAGGAGCACCGGTCTGACCGGTGTGCGACGACGTAGTCCGGAATCTTCGAAGCGGAGGACACGCGTCGGGATCGCAAGGCTTGCGTCGAGGCTAAGCAGGTTGCGGTCGCCGGGCATCCGTCCGATGGAGAAAGCTTGAAGAATTCCAAAACCGCCCTTGAGGGGCTTGTATCCTTAGTTATTAGGAAAGGGTATTTTAGACTTTCGGTTGCCTCCATATAACCCATGAGGTGAGAGGATGGCAACCAACCTCTTGGAACCCTAGTTCATTTGTTTTCCTATTTTCCCTTCCTATTTTCTTAGGATTTCCATAGGACTAGCTCGAGAGCTTCATGGTGAGATCTTGTGAGAGGGTTGGATGATTGGGCGGCAAGCTAGACCTTGTATGAACCTTTGTGGCATGTATAGATGATTCGGCGTGGTTCCTCAAGGCCTTTTTGTGTTGTTCCCCGTTGTTCTTGGTGGTGATTTTCGGAGCCCTTTCTTGGTGTTTTTCTTGGGTTGTTTTCGGGACCTTTCTCTTGGGGATTTGATGGGGGAAATTTGTGGGAACCCTTCGTGGTTCTTTGGGCTGTGATTCTCCTCCCAAATCCGTGAGTAAAGGGGCTCGATTTTGGGGTTTTCCGAGTTCTAGGGTTAGAGGTGTTCTTGGCGGGATTTCTTCGATTCCTCCTTTTTGGACAAGTTTTGGTGGGATTAAACTCGGCTATGGACTCCTCATGAGGTGTTCCTATTATCCCCAAAGTCTTGTTCAAGTCCGTGGAGCGATTCGGGAGATCGAGATTTGGATTTGGGGGAGTTGACCCGCGGGTGCTGTTCATCCCGAGCTGCCCAGGCTACACCGGTCTGACCGGTGCTCTTGACCAGTCTGACCGATGAAACCCTTGGTGGGTTTTTGCTCGGGTGAATGTCTGGGTGTGTTCGCTGTTGTCCTGTGTTGCAGTTGTTTCGAGTTTGGGTCAGTTTGGAGGTCGGTAGGCCTGTTTGGTGATTTGGGGGCTTTCAGGCTTAGACCGGTCGGACCGGTGTGTTGCACCAGCCTGATCGGTGTGAAGCCACTTAGTGGAAGTTGTCAACTCTCACCAGCAGGGACCGGTCTGACCGGTGGTGCTCACCGGTCTGACCGGTGTTGGTCAGTGGACTCGAGGTTTGGTGTTCCGCTGCGTTCTCGGGGCGGAAGGTTGTGTGTTGGTTCCTAGGTCTAGTGGCACTCCAGTGGCTACGTGGGCTTAGCCAATTTAGGTAGTGAGTCGGAGACGTGTGTTGGAAGTCGTGTTCATCTTGTTGGAGTTTCCATCTCCTTCGAGAAGAATTTTTATCGGCTCACATTCACTCCCCCCTCTCTGGTTCACCGTATCGGTCCTTCATCAGGAAGATCTACACAGAATGCAATGTAGGGTTCAGGTGATGTGACAGTTTGTTTATCTCATCCGACTCTCGTTGGTCATATTCACCTTAACAAATAATTAAATATTAAATCCCATTTATGAAGGTTGTCACTGTTATGTGTTTCATTCTTTTATTACACTTGAATTAATGTTCCCTTTATACTTGATATTTCATGTGAAGGTTTATTCCTTTTACCTTTCACTAGAAAGGGTGTGTACCAGATATTTATTTATAAATTAATTCCTTATCAGCAAGGGTGTGCTCTTAGCTTTTAATTAAGTTAGGTAACACTTCCCAAAAAGGAAGGGAAATTAAAAAGCATTTCCTTATTTAATCAACGTTTAAATCTTCAAAAGGCCTTTAAAGCTTTTTATTAAGTAATAAATCACTAAAAATTTAAAGAAAGGTTTCTTAGGCATCACAACACCCATAATGAATCACTGGACTCACATGCAAGGCTTGGAAGCTAGAAAATAAAGTATTTTGGGAAAAATAACAAAAGACTAGCTAGCCATTCAATTAAATGCATACAAAAATAAATAAGCATCAAAGTGCTTCAATCTCTCTCATGCATGCTCTCTGGTCCTAAACAAGCCTAAAGAACCAGCAAGCATACCTAGAATCTCTACTGAACTTGCTTCACTAATTTACAAAGGAAAACATGCACAAATTAAGAATAAATATTTATGGTAACCCAAAAATCATGATCAATTCACCAAAGTTATGATTTGGCATAGCAAGGAAGCATGCACAAGTTGGGCACAAAAACATAAATATTTTTAGCTACAAAAATCATCTAGGCAGATTCTGCGTAATTGGAAAACAATTTATATAAAAATATTTACTGCATAACTTTGTGCAACTTTTGGCACAAGATCTAGTCATGACATGATGCACAACATATCCAAAATTTGGATACAGAGGGTTTACGGATTTTGAGTTATGGCAGACCTAAGATTTTCACATTCCTATTTTTCATATTAAAAATATCCAGAATCAGACCATGTGAGAATAACAAAAGTTGTAGTATTCTTCACAACTAATCCAACAAAATTGGCTTTGCAATTTTCTGAGTTTTCTATGAAGTTTTACGCATTTTACAAATTTCTGCAAAAGATAGTTCACTATTGAAGATCCAGTTTGCACCGGAGCCCGTGGAAAAATTGAACACTTCACAGATATACCCCTGGATCACGGTTTCGACCCTAGAAAGAGTTGGGACCAAGCAATTTGGTCCCTGGGCCGACGGGCGGCGGGCTCGCCGGGTCCCCGGCGGCCCGGCGGTGCGCCGGGCGGGGGGACGACTCGGGGCCGAGCACGTGCCCACCTAGGATCGATTGGTGGCCGAGGTTGGGGCAAATGCGTCACCGGCGCGGGAGTTCGACGGCGGCCGGCGGCGGTAGCCGCGGCGGCGCGGTCTCCGGCGAGGATGCGGCTCGGATGGACAAGGCGCGGGCCGGGAGTGTCGAGCAAGTTCTAGGGGAGGTGCCAAGTAACTCACACGGCGCCGAGGATGAGCGGAGTAAGGGTTTCGGTGGCGGCTCTAATGGTGGCCGGCGGCGGACAGGGGGAAGAACGGCGGGGACGGCGCGGTTGGGGAAGAACACGACAACCTTTTATTAGCGCGGGCTTGGGGTGACAGCGGGGTGACGACGGTGATTCCGCCATGCTACGGCGCCTCGGCCGGCGCCGCGGACGGACCGGCGGTCCGCGCGCGCGCGCGCGCGCGTACGGCGCCACGGCGACGTGGTTTGAGGCGCCTCGGGCGAAGGAGGGCGTCGGGAGGCGGGGCCTCGGGCGGCGCACGGCCTCGGGCGGAGCAACCTCGGGCGGTGCGTGGGGCGTGGACATCGAGGGCCGACCGGCGCACGGGCGCGACGCGCGGCGCGCGCGACGTCGCGGCGCGGGCTGCGCCCTGCCCAAAATTAATTTGCTGAACACAGTTTTGAAAAGGAAAAACTCCAATTTTTTGAATAAAAGTTGACCCCGCTTTGAATACGAAAGTTGTAGATCTAGCTACCCTCTATCATTTCAAAAAAGGCTCTATGGGGTTTTGCTCAACAGATTTTTGCAAGAAACAGTTGTCAACTTTGAATGCCAGCCTGTGTTCTTGAACAGTAGATGTTGACCTTGGAGCAAGTTTTTCAAGCTTTTCCCCTCCAAATTTGAAATGCCAATCTACATGAAAGTTGTGTCCCTCAAAAAGATGGACAACTTTCATAAAGGTAGATTTTTAAGTGTTTAGGTGAATTTTGGAGAACGCGGCAAAAGTTCCGACAGACAGCTATGGGCACTAGGGTTTAGTTGGGGTTTGACCACGTCTTTGACCATGGGTTGGCCCCACAAGTGTGTCTACTAGTGAAAAGGGTTCAATAGGGTTGGTTGGTGATTTTTTCGAGGTGAGGGCCCAGGTTGACTGTGCTTTGACCATTGTCAGCTGGGTTGACCGACGGTTAGGGTTAATAAAAAACCTGGGGCGTCACAGCCTACCCCCTTAAACGGAATCTCATCCCGAGATTCGACTTGAGAACAATGAGATGGGGAGAAGAACTCACGGTTTAGAGATTGCAAGAAGCCCGGATACTTAGTGTTGAGGTAGTCTTCCGTCTCCCAAGTTGCTTCTTCTTCCGTGTGATGACTCCATTGGATTTTGTACATTCGTACTGTTTGTCTTCAGGTCTTTCGCTCTTTTTGGTCTAGTACTCTCAATGGGTGCTCGATGAGCGAGAAATCCGGCTCAATACAAGCCTTAGCTTCTGTGATGACTTCGTTCTCTGGCACAGGCATTCCCTTCTTCAATTGAGTTATATGAAACACATTGTGGACTGCGGAAAACCGTTCCGGCAACTGGATACGATAAGCCACTGGTCCACATACTTCTATGACTTCATAGGGTCCAATGTAGCGGGGAGCTAACTTTCCTTTGACACCGAACCTCTGCACACCTTTGGTGGGGGACACCTTCAAATACACGTAATCTCCCACTTCAAAGTGTCGGGGTGCGGTTCCCTTATCATGGTAACTCTTTTGTCTCATTTGAGCCATCTTCAAATTTTCTCTTATCACTTGTAACTTGTCTTCGGCATCCTTAACTAAGTCCGGACCAAAGAGTGCTAAAAGGATCTAGATGTCGACTAGAGGGGGGGGGGTGAATAGTCGAACCTGAAAATCACAAACTTTTTCGCAGCTGTTAGACCAGGTCCGGAGACTCCGGATATTTTTCCGGATACTCCGGGAAATCCGGAGAATCCGGGAAAATGTCCGGATAGTCCGGCCTGCTAAAGGGGAATTAAATCGAAAGAATTTAAACTTGCTCAAAAGTAAATCTGTGAAAATAGGTAATGCACTGAGGTGATATAAGCCTGTTTATCCACTTGAAACCTGTAGGAACCTCAGCACGAAGTAGATCGGCACCAAACCCTAAATGAGTGTTCAAGCAAGATACAAACATGCAACAAGATGAACAAGCACAAGAAGACACAGGATTTGTTACCGGAGTTCAACCTCACACCTTGAGGTCTACGTCTCCGTTGAGGTACCCACAAAGGGTGGACCTTTACACCTAGGTCACTTTCCTCCCTCTAGCGACCACAAAGATCAAGCTAGAGTTACTTACTCAATTTCGGGGTAATACAAACCTCCTTGGGCAGCCACAACCTTTGGATGCTCCAAGGCAACACCTAGCCGGCTAGGAGCTCAAAGCTCCAAGAGTAACAAACATGAATTTTGCCAACCAAGCGAAGAACTAGGTGCTCTAGAGATGGGAAATCAGCTCACTAGCACTCTCCAAGCCCTTGCTCTCAAATCCTCTTAACTCCCTCTACAAATCTCACCAACTTTGAGCCAAAGGGGGAGAGAGAGGGGAGTAAATGAGGGTTGCGGTATTCGTAACAAAAATGGCAGGGGAGAGGAGTAAATGAAGGGGTGGAGGGGGCTTTTATACCCCCTCACCCAGAATATAGCCGTTGAGGCTTTATGACCCGGAGTATCCGGGTTGAACCCGGACTCTCCGGGAAGTCCGGAGTCTCCGGGCCAAAACCCGGACACTCCGGCCTTCCAAGGCCAGCACCCAAGATAAGATCCCCGTGAATGTGTTGGTGCAAAGGTGTCTCTCATAGGTTTTGTTTTAGCAACTAGAACACCTGTTCGACCCTTGGAAGACATAATTCCTGTCCCTCTTAATAGTACGGCATTCCTAGGACTCAAATTCAAAAGTAAAAATAGATAAGCCGTCTTTGGAATCCTTTTAGAGCACCACTTTCTTTTTGTGTAGTCAACGAGCTGTGCTTGATGTCATGCATAATTTTAAGACCTGCTCATGGACTAGATAAACTCATTAGCCACTTAGGTGTGTGTCATTATATCACCAAAACCCACTTAGGGGGCCAAGATACTCTTCAATCTCCCCCTTTTTGGTGATTGATGACAACACAACTAAGTCATATAAGAGATAAACAATGAATATTTAAAGCTTTTATAATACTCCCCCTTAATGTGTGCATTTTTGATTTTGAATATCAAAGGTCCTATTAGGGCCAATATTTTGCACAACAAGAAAAGCAAGAGGGTATTACAATAGTGGGGTGCGTGTGATGTGCAACAGATTAAAAGGTCAAATGCTCATGACAGATTATGCACTCAACAAAGAGAAAAGAACTCTGGTGCTGAGAGGTCCGGATTCTCCGGGCCAGGTCCGGAGTGTCCGGAAAATCCGGATACTCCGGGAAAAAGTCCGAAGTCTCCAGGCTTCAGCAAAGCAGCAGAAAAACAGATAACATACAGTTTTCAATCTAGCATAAGCTATCCTTAGCAGATGTAAAGCAGATAAAACACACCAAGCACACAAGCAAATGTCTCAAACTCACATAGTCTCACATGAGCGAATATTAGAGTTAATACAAACCGAGTTCCAAATGCAAATTATTACAAGCCAAGTTCATTGTTTCGACGACACAAATAGGTAATATCACTCCCCCTTTGGCATCAAGCGCCAAAAAGGAAGTGGAGAGCAGCGGAGTCACTCCGAGTCGTCGTCCTCCTCCTCTTCTTTTTCTTCTTCTTCATTGCCCTCCTCCTCTTCTTCCTCTTGGGCACCTTGGGCGTCCCACTCCACAAATGGGTCATCGAACTCAGGAAGCTCGCGGTAGGGGTCGGTGGGGAGGCCAAGGTGAGACTTGATCTCGATGATGTCGCGCCGGTTCTCATTGGTCTCCGTGGCGATGGTCTTGCACATGCTGAAAATGCTCTTGAGCACTCTCTTGATCATGGAACCACGGTGACGACGAGGAGGTGGTGAAGGGGAACGAGCAGCGGGCACATCATCATGGGATGGAGCTGCACTCGACGATCCAACATATTTACGGCCTTTGGGAGGCCTCTTGGCACGATCACGGAGGTGGCGAAGGGGCTCATGGACAACATCCTTGGGGTAGCGGACATTGGTCACTCTCTCAATCATATACATGAGATAGGGGGCATATGGAAGATGTTTCATTGGATCATGCATGGCCCTCCTCAACTCATTCCAAATGAAGTCGAAGACACAAAAGCCTTCTTCATCGGTGCCATTCTATTGAGAAGATTGGGAGCAAAGTACCTCAAAGCTGTCACATCTCCAATCTTAGGGTCGATAGTGGCACGGAAGAATTGATTGAGATAGTAGTAGTAAGGATTGAGTTGGTCCGCTTTGCCCTCAATGGCCGCATCTCGGCTAGGAAACATGAAGGGGAGCTCTTTGGGCTTGTATTTGTTCTCATTGTGCACGGGGGTGCGCCTTTCATCCTTAGAACCAAGACCCAAGAGCCGAGAGAAGGTCATGTAGTCAATTGTGCATTTTTGGCCTTGAGTTGTCCATGTGATGGTGTTGTCATGGGGATTGAAGTAGTAGGAACAGTGGAATTGAGCCAAGATTTCTTTGTTCCAATTATACCTAAAGCCCATGGTGTCGTAGAGCCCAACCTCCTTGCACTTGTCAATCACTGAGTTGAACACTGTGTTGTTGAGCTCCTCGTAATACTTCCAATCAATGTACTTCATTGGCACAATGGGTGCCATGTTTTTGGAGGCCAACTTGGGATTGCGGATCACTGATTGATAGAAGTCCCGGTGGAAGTCACACCAAAACCTAGCCTCAAGTCCCTCTCCCTTGAGATAGCGATAGACATTTTCCTCCCTTTGCTCCCTGACTTCTAGGGAGTTCCTCGAGTAGTCCCTGATCATGTGCTCAGCAAATCCAAGGACTGAGCCTGGGTCCCTTAGCTTGATAGGTGTCTCAACCACTCGGACATTAGGTGGAAGGGTAGGGATGAGTCTAGGAGGGGTTTTAGGACAGATGTGAGCAGCTACTCCTTGCTTGTGTTTAGGAGGAACTCGAGTAGCTGGGCGGCTTTGGTGGATGTAGGGGGCTTGATGGCTCTTTTTGGGATGGGGCTTGTGGCGGGAGCTCTCTTTGGCTGGCCCCTTTCCATGACGACGAGGAGGCTCAGGGGATTGCTGATAGGTTTCATCCTCAACTTCGTCATCATCACTTTCCGTTTGCTCCTCCTCCTCCTCTTCTACAATATCTTCTTCACTCCCTTCGGCATAGGAGGGAGGAGGGTCACCCCGTCTGGGTCTTGCGCTGCGCTGAGAACTCTCATGCCCCAAGGCTTCTTGCACGGCCCGAAAAGCGGCGGGGTCATGCCTAGCCTTGGTCCTCCTTTGGGTGGAGGGCTCCTCATTGCCACGGCTGACCTTCACTCTGACCATCTGAATGGATAAAAAGATATGGAAATGAGAGATTGTCAAGGGTGAAGACATGCTGCATTAGTGTTTTAGGGTTGCAGTGCGAACCCCGGATACTCCGGGAAAAAGTCCGGAGACTCCGGGTCCTTCGACCCCGGAGAGTCCGGGTTTCGTAGGCCGAAACCCTAAATCACAATGCAGAGACGTTCGTCCATCCAAACTGAGAGGAAACGCAGATCTATAGCCTAAAGAGTGTTTCCTACCTATTCCCTACTAGGATACTGCAAGTACTACGCTAGGGAAGTAGATCGGAAAAGTTCCATTTGAGAATACCTTGGGAAGAGAGGGGAAAGGGCTTGGATCCTTTGAAACTTGAGTAGATCCTTGTTCTCCACACCTTGGAGACTCCAAATCCTCACTCTCACACGATTTTGGTGGTTGGAAGGCAAAATCGCCTAAAGGGGTGAGAGGGGGCGACGGGGGAGCAAGGCCACGGTTAGGAGATGAAGTGTGGGTGAAAAAGAAATTTTCACCGCGGTCAAAACCCTTATATACCTTTAAAACCCGGAGTCTCCGGGTCAGGTCCGGACTATCCGGGAAACCCGGAGTGTTCGGCCTTGACCCCGGATACTCCGCTCCCCCTGAACTCAGCGAGCAGATTTTCAAGGAATTTGATTTAGAATGGATTTGGAAGGTTGCTTATGTGATAATTGTGAGCTTGAGCAGTATCAACACCTTGGACTAGCCACAAACAAGCAAAGAGAACAATAGTCCAAGTGTTGCACCTAAAGATCCAAATTTTTCAAAAACAAATGCAATACAAGCCTTTTCACAAATCTTTTGTTTTAAAAGTCCTGTACTAGGTCACTCAAATATGTGCATGATCCCAAGCCAAGTTACGAGAATCCAAGATATTCAGCTCACTCCTCAAAGCACAAAACCTTAGTTCATCAAGAGGCTTTGTGAAGATATCGGCTAGTTGCTTATCGGTGCTCACATGGCTTAAAGCGATATCTCCTTTGGCTTCGTGGTCTCTCAAGAAATGGTGTCTTATGTCTATGTGCTTTGTTCTAGAGTGGTTTACGGGGTTGTTCGCTAGCTTAATGGCACTCTCGTTGTCACACAAGAGTGGCACCTTGCTAAACTTGCAACCAAAGTCTCTCAAAGTGAGCCTCATCCAAAGTAGTTGAGCACAACAAGCGCCGGCTGCAACGTACTCGGCCTCGGCGGTGGAAAGGGCAACGGAGTTTTGTTTCTTGGAACTCCACGACACCAAGGACCTTCCAAGGAATTGGCAAGTCCCGGATGTACTCTTCCTATCTACTTTGCAACCGGCATAGTCCGAATCGGAGTAGCCAAGTAGATCGAAAGTGGAGCCCTTAGGATACCATAAACCAAGGTTAGGAGTATGAACCAGGTATCTAAAAATTCTCTTAACGGCCATTAGATGGCACTCCTTAGGATTAGCTTGAAACCTTGCACACATGCACACACTAAGCATAATATCGGGCCTAGATGCACAAAGGTAAAGCAAAGAACCAATCATGGAACGATATACCTTTTGATCGATGCTTTTTCCTTCTTCACTTAGATCAAGATGTCCATTTGATGGCATAGGTGTTTTGATGGGCTTGGCGTTGTTCATGTCAAACTTCTTAAGCATGTCGTGGGTGTACTTGGTTTGACTTATGAAGGTGCCATCCTTGAGTTGCTTGATTTGAAAACCGAGAAAGAACTTCAACTCTCCCATCATAGACATCTCGAATCTTTTAGTCATGATCCTACTAAACTCATCAACCCAAATTTGATTAGTAGAGCCAAATATGATATCATCAACATATATTTGACAAACAAACAAATCATTGCCTTGTTTACGAGTGAAGAGAGTAGGATCGACTTTGCCTATTTCAAAGCCTTTCTTTAAGAGAAAATTCTTAAGGCATTCATACCATGCTCTAGGAGCTTGCTTGAGCCCATAGAGCGCCTTATGGAGCTTGTAGACGTGGTTTGGGAGTTGTGGATCTTCAAAGCCCGGTGGTTGCTCAACATAGACTTCTTCGGAGATTGGACCATTCAAGAAGGCACTCTTGACATCCATTTGATGTAGCTTGAAGTTGTGATGAGTGGCAAAGGCTAGGAGTATACGAATTGCTTCAAGTCTTGCCACCGGTGCATAAGTTTCTCCAAAGTCTAAGCCTTCTACTTGAGTATAACCCTTTGCAACCAATCTAGCTTTGTTCTTGGTCACCACGCCATCTTCATCTTGCTTGTTGCGAAACACCCACTTGGTTCCAATCACATTTTGTTTGGGGTGTTCCACTAAGGACCAGACTTCATTCCTAGTGAAGTTGTTGAGCTCTTCTTGCATTGCCATTACCCAATCAGCATCTCCAAGAGCATCTTCGACCCTGAGAGGTTCCAACATGAAAACAAACGAGTAATGTTCACAAAAATTTGCTAATCTTGAACGAGTTGTTACCCCTCTACGAATGCTTCCAAGTATGTTATCAATGGGGTGATCCCGTTGAACACTTTGTCGAACTCTTGGATGTGGGTCAGACACTTCTTGTTGAATCAAGTCCTCATCTTCTTGATTGCACTGTGACATTTCAGCAGCAGGTCCGGAGTCTCCGGGCTTTTCTCCGGATTCTCCGGAAAATCCGGAGTCTCCGGGTTTTAGCCCGGATACTCCGGGTTGCATAGCTGGGGGCAGATCTGCAGCATCCTCAATTATGCAGTCCTCATCATCATCTTCTTGAGGCTTGATTTCTCCAATGGCCATCCTCCTTATAGCCTTTTCTGCGGGTACATCTTTGCCTACACACAATTCATCAACTTGCTCCTCTTGAGAGCCATTAGATTCATCAAACGTCAAGTCACACGTGACTTCAACACAACCGGTGGTTTTTGTTGAGGACACGATAGCCATGAGCGTTTGAGGCATAACCAAGAAAGATACCTTCATCAACTTTAGATGCAAACTTAGAGCTTTTGGGCTTCTTGTTAAGAATGAAGCACTTACAACCAAAAACTCTAAAGTAGGAGACATTAGGCTTTTTACCAATTAGGAGCTCATAGGCGGTCTTGTGGCGAAGCTTGTGAAGATACAAACGGTTGATAGCATGACACGCCGTGTTGATTGCTTCCGCCCAAAAGCTATCCGAAGTCTTTTACTCATCAAGCATGGTCCTTGCGGCTTCAATAAGAGTTCTATTCTTCCTCTCTACTATCCCATTTTGTTGTGGAGTGTATGGGACGGAGAGCTCATGACCAATGCCTTCTTCATCAAGATACTCTTCAATGTTGGTGTTCTTGAACTCGGTGCCATTGTCGCTTCTCACTCTTTTGATCTTCACATCAAACTCATTTTGGGCTCTTGTTGCAAATTTCTTGAATATTTCATGAACTTTGCTCTTGTCTTTCATAAAGAACACCCAAGTGTACCGAGAGTAATCATCAACAATGACAAATCCATACTTGTTTCCCCCAATGCTAACATAGGCTACCGGACCAAAGATATCCATGTGAAGTAGTTCCAATGGTCTTGTGGTTGATACAATATTCTTGGCAGGATGAGGGGCACCAACTTGCTTTCTGGCTTGACAAGCACTACAAATTCTATTTTTCTCAAAATGAATGTTTGTTAGTCCTAGGATGTGTTCCCCCTTTAGAAGCTTATTGAGATTGTTCATCCCAATGTGAGCTAGTCGGCGATGCCATAGCCAACTCAAGCTAGACTTTGCCAATAAGCATGTATCAAGTTGGGCTTTATCCGATGAAAAATCCACCAAGTAAATCCTTCCCTTGAGTTCACCCTTAAAGGCAACGGAGTCATCGCCCCTTCTAAATACGGTCACACCCTCATTAGTGAACAAACAATTGTAGCCCATCTCACAAAGTTGTGAGACAGACAACAAGTTGTAGTCCAAAGATTCAACCAAATAAACATCGGAAATTGAATGATTGATTGAGATAGCAATTTTACCAAGACCAACAACCGTTCCTCCACCATTGCCTCCAAAGACAATGCTTTCCGTAGGATTTTCAATCATATCACAAGATGTAAACATTTTCTTCTCCCCGGTCATATGATTTGTGCATCCACTATCAGTCACCCATTTTGTTCCACCGGAGGAGTATGCCTACAAAACAAATTATGCTTGTGTTTTAGGTACCCAAGTGGATTTGGGTCCTAGAGTGTTAGTCACAAGAATCTTGGGCACCCACACACTCCTTTTTATCATTGTTCCTTTTGTGTGAGGCCCTACATACTTGGCAACCACCTTACCCTTGTGGTTCCAAGTCAACACATAATCGGCATAAAAGCTATCTTGTGATGCATGAGGTTTGGGCTTCTTGATTGACTTGTTTGGCTTTGAATGTGATGCTTGTGAGGTTACTTGAGTGCTCTTGAACTTGATTGGAGTGTTGTATCTCACTTGATTGTCATGCTTCTTGACACCCATTTGCTTCATCCCGTGCACCACATTCCTTGTTCCCATACCTTTGGTGTGGTGATTCTTGATGAATGGGATGGGGTCTTTTGTACCTTGTTCTTGCTTACCAAGCCCATTCCCATCCTCAAAGCCAAACTTCTTCATGTAGCTTGACCCAAACCCTTTGGTGTGGTTTTGAAACTCACCTCTTTTGGGTTCTTTCTTCTTTTCAACTATAAGTGAGTTTGACAACCTAGCAATTTCCTTTCTCATGGCATTCATCTCGGCAACATTAGTAGCACAAGCATTTACATCAAATTTATAGCATCTAGAACAACCTTTGCTTGTTGATGTTTGAGAGTTTGAGAGAGCATCATTAGATAAAGTTGTAGCATTGTTCTTGAGGTTGTCAAGTTGAACTTCTAATGCTATGTGACTAGTCTTTAAGCTATCAATGCTCTTTTGAAGTTCAAGCTTTTCATCCTCAATTTTCTTGCAAGCATCCTTAGCTAGGAAAGATTCCCTAGTTAATTCATCTACCAACAACTTATCTTTAGCTAGGGATTTCTTGAGGCTAAGAATTTCTTTCTCCTTTTCCTTGAGCGAGTCCTCTTGCACCTTGAAACCCTTCTTTTCAATAACAAGGGCATCCTCAAGGGCAATGGTTATCTCCCGCTCAAGTCTAAAGAGTTCTTCTTGCACCTCAAGAGTCCCATCTCTATTCTCAATTTCTTTCATTAAAAACATAATTTTCTTAGTTGCCTTTTTACCAAAGCTAGTGATCATTTTTTCAAAGTCGAAATCATTCTCACTATCATTATCTAGAGGAGGGGTAGGAGTGTCAACCTTGGAGCCCCTAGCCATGAGGCAAGTGTGGGTGAAGTCATCTTCATCATCGGTGAGATCTTCAAATAATGATGACTTGTTGATTGGTTCCTTGATGGTTATGGTAGCAAGACCGGCTTCTATGTCGGAGTCGGAGCTATCATCATTTGAATCCCATTCTTCACCCAAATGAGCTTCACCAACTTCCTTTCTCTTGTTCTTGTCAAACTTGTTGGTGTCTCTTCTTCTCACCTTTATGTTAGGGCATTCCGCAATGAAATGTCCCTCCTTTCCACATCCAAAGCATGGTCTCTTTGAGGATCTCTTGGTCTTGATCTTGTCCTTGTCCTTGTTCTTGTTGAGGAACCCACTTCTCTTGAACATTTTGTTAAACTTCCTCACAAAGAGAGCCATTTGTTCGGGGCTCATGTCCATGTCACTATCTTCATCATCATCTTCCTCGGCCATGATTCTTGAGGTTGATGAGCTTGACCTTTTCTCCTTGCTAGATGCCTTGAGGGCCACTCCCTTGTTCTTCTCAACTTGTTCATGCATCTTTGACATTTCTTGTGAAAGCTTGGACTCCTTGACGATGATGAGGTGTTCTTCCATTCTTCCAATCACATCCGCCGGAGTGAACTTGTTGAATCCTCTCTTCTCCCTTATGAGAGTGGGGAGTTGAACATCCCTTGCCATGTATGCGGAGAGGATCTTGTCAACCACTTCTCTTCTTCCCCATCTTGTACTTCCAAGAAAATTGATCTTGTTGATGATCTTGTTCAATCGGTTGTACATGTCTTGTGGTGATTCATCGTCCTTGATGACAAACCGGTTGAGCTCACTTTCTAAGGCTCGAATCCTTCCTTCTCTTACTTGCTTTGTCCCTTCATGATTGATGAACAAGGTGTCCCACACTTCTTTCGCGAACTTCAATCCATCTACCTTGTCATATTCTTCGGCCGTGAGTGAACTCTTGATGATGCGGATAGCTTGATAGTTTCTTTGTATCTCATTTGCTTGATCTTGAGTTAGCGTCGCATCGCCACTTGGAAATGTAATTCCCCTGTTCACAATAGTCCAAAGTGCGGGATTTACCGCCATCAAATACTCCTCCATCGAGTTCTTCCACTTGGAATAGCCGGTTCCATCAAATTGGGGTATCTTCCCAATGTGGCTAGAACCCGATAGATGGTTAAAAGATAAACGAGAATAATCGAAAGAGGTTCGAGTGTAATCCCTTGATGGTCGACGAGCGGAGCGGGTGGATCTTGCATCATCGAATTCTTCATCCTCACTATCGGAGGACTCATCACCTCTTCCGGGCGCTTGATGACTAGTGCTTGCACCACGCGTGTTGTCTCCTCGAGGTGGAGGAGGCATGCCAACAACATTGTTGACGGGATCACCTTCGGTGAGAGGCGTGGCTTGATCATTTGGATTCGACATCTTCTTGACTCCAAGCGGTTAGGCTTCAAACACGGAGCACCAGGCTCTGATACCAATTGAAAGGATCTAGATGTCGACTAGAGGGGAGGGGGTGAATAGTCGAACCTGAAAGTCACAAACTTTTTCGCAGCTGTTAGACCAGGTCCGGAGACTCCGGATATTTTTCCGGATACTCCGGGAAATCCGGAGAATCCGGGAAAATATCCGGATAGTCCGGCCTGCTAAAGGGGAATTAAATCAACAGAATTTAAACTTGCTCAAAAGTAAATCTGTGAAAATAGGTAATGCACTAAGGTGATATAAGCCTGTTTATCCACTTGAAACCTGTAGGAACCTCAGCACGAAGTAGATCGGCACCAAACCCTAAATGAGTGTTCAAGCAAGATACAAACATGCAACAAGATAAACAAGCACAAGAAGACACAGGATTTGTTACCGGAGTTCAACCTCACACCTTGAGGTCTACGTCTCCGTTGAGGTACCCACAAAGGGTGGACCTTTACACCTAGGTCACTTTCCTCCCTCTAGCGACCACAAAGATCAAGCTAGAGTTACTTACTCAATTTCGGGGTAATACAAACCTCCTTGGGCAGCCACAACCTTTGGATGCTCCAAGGCAACGCCTAGCCGGCTAGGAGCTCAAAGCTCCAAGAGTAACAAACACGAATTTTGCCAACCAAGCGAAGAACTAGGTGCTCTAGAGATGGGAAATCAGCTCACTAGCACTCTCCAAGCCCTTGCTCTCAAATCCTCTTAACTCCCTCTACAAATCTCACCAACTTTGAGCCAAAGGGGGAGAGAGGGGGAGTAAATGAGGGTTGCAGCTGTTCAGAACAAAAATGGCAGGGGAGAGGAGTAAATGAAGGGGTGGAAGGGGATTTTATACCCCCTCACCCAGAATATAGTCGTTGAGGCTTTATGACCCGGAGTATCCGGGTTGACCCCGGACTCTCCGGGAAGTCCGGAGTCTCCGGGCCAAAACCCGGACACTCCGGCCTTCCAAGGCCAGCACCCAAGATAAGATCCCCGTGAATGTGTTGGTGCAAAGGTGTCTCTCATAGGTTTTGTTTTAGCAACTAGAGCACCTGTTTGACCCTTGGAAGACATAATTCCTGTCCCTCTTAATAGTACGGCATTCCTAGGACTCAAATTCAAAAGTAAAAATAAATAAGCCGTCTTTGGAATCCTTTTAGAGCACCACTTTCTTTTTGTGTAGTCAACGAGCTGTGCTTGATGCCATGCATAATTTTAAGACCTGCTCATGGACTAGATAAACTCATTAGCCACTTAGGTGTGTGTCATTATATCACCAAAACCCACTTAGGGGGCCAAGATACTCTTCAAGTGCCCTTTCTCCGGCTTTCGACCAATTCAACGGAGTGCGACATCTTCGTCCGTAAAGAGCATCGTGCCATCTTCAAACTGGCTTGATAACTATTGTTGTAGGAGAATTCTGCCAAGGACAAACACTTGTCTCAACTCTTGTCAAAGTGCAATATGCTTGCTCGCAGCATGTCTTCCAAAATCTGATTTATCCTTTCCATCTGACCATCGGTCTGCGGATGATAACTGGAACTGTGAATTAGCTTGGTTCCTAAGCACTTGTGCAATTGCTCCCAGAAGCGAGCTACAAACTGAGTTCCTCTGTCAGAGATTATAGTCTTCAGAATTCCATGCAAACGAACTATGTGGTCCATGTACAACTCTGCATATTGTTGTACTAAATAAGTGGTATGTACGGCAATGAAATGAGCGGTCTTGGTGAGTCTATCTACAATTACCCAAATAGAATCTTTCTTTCTAGCTGTCAGGGGTAAACCCACAATGAAATCCATACTAATGTCATCCCACTTCCACATGGGTATCGACAGGGGTTGGAGTACACCTGCCGATTTCAAATGGCTTGGTTTCATCTGGTGGCAAGTGTCGCACTCGACTACATACTTGGCTATATCCACCTTCATATTGGACCACCAGAAATTTTGTTTCAGATCTTGGTACATCTTGGTACTGCCAGGATGAATAGAAAATTTGGACTTGTGAGCCTCATCGAGGATGATCTTCTTAATTTCCGGATCAACGGGGACCACAAGGCGTTTCCCAAACCAGATCACATCCTGGTGATCTTTCTGGAAACAAGTATACTTGGGGTCTTCCTCTACTAATTTCTATTTAATGGTTTGTATGTCTTCATCATTGCGCTGAGCAGCGACAATCCTCTCATAAAGATTGGATTCTGTCGTTAAGGCATAAAGACTTCCTTGCGGTACCACTTCTAAGTTGAGCCTTCTCATTTTTTCACATAATGGGTCACTAACTGGCTCTAACTCTAGACGGTTACAGCGAGCTTTGCGGCTAAGAGCATCCTCAATAACATTCGCTTTACCGGGGTGGTAGTGCACTTCTAGGTCATAGTTCTTAATCAACTCAAGCCATCTTCTTTGCTTCATATTCAACTCTAACTGAGTAAAGATGTATTTGAGACTCTTGTGATCAGTGAAGATGTTACAACGATTACCCATCAGATAATGCCTCCATATCTTGAGAGTGTGGACAACAGCAGCTAACTCAAGATCGTGGGTAGGATAATTGATCTCATGAGGTCGAAGTGCCCGTGAAGCATAGGCAATGACTCGGCCTTCTTGCATAAGGACACAACCGAGACCTGTGCCTGATGTGTCATAGAAGACTTCAAAAGGTTTGGAATTATCTGGTTTCACTAGCACTGGGGCTGAGGTTAAATGTTGTCTCAAGGTGTGGAAAGCTTTCTCACATGCTTCGCTCCATACGAACTTCACTCCTTTCTTGAGCAGTTCGGTCATAGGTTTTGCGATTCTAGAGAAGTCAGGAATGAATCAACGGTAGTATCCCGCCAATCCTAAGAAACTTTGGATCTAGTGTACGGACTTGGGTGGTTTCCAATCCATCACCTCTTGAACTTTGCTAGGATCTACGGAGATACCATCTTGAGAATTGGTGTGCCCCAAGAATTTCACACTCTTCAACCAGAATTCACATTTGGAGAACTTAGCATAAAGCTTATGATCTCGCAAACGCTGAAGGACAATTCGGAGATGTTTGGCATGTTCTTTCTCGTTTTTTGAATAGATGAGAATATCATCGATAAAGACCACTACGAATTTGTCAAGCTCCGTCATAAACACGGAGTTCATGAGGTACATGAAGTAGGTTGGGGCACTTGTGAGACCAAAGGACATTACCAAGAACTCGTAAAGACCATAACGAGTGGAGAAAGCGGTTTTAGGAATGTCACAAGGTCGAATTTTGATTTGATGGTAACCAAAATGGAGGTCGATCTTGGAGAAAACTTTGGCTCCAGCCAATTGATCAAAAAGAACATCGGTTCGGGGAAGAGGGTATTTGTTCTTGATGGTAACTGCATTGAGCGGTCGGTAATCCACACAAAATCTCAAGCTACCATCTTTCTTTTTGACGAAAAGAGCGGGACAACCCCAAGGAGAAGAGCTCAGGCGAATATAACCCTTATCTAACAGTTTCTGGAGTTGATTTTTCAGTTCGGCTAATTCTTTGGGTGGCATACGATAAGGTCTTTTGGAAATGGGTGCAGTGCCCGGTTGGAGTTCGATTACAAACTCGACATCTCTGTCTGGTGGCATACCAGGCAACTCATCAGGAAAGACATCCGGATACTCACACACTACTGGAATTTCATCAAGAGGGGAGATAATGGTCACATAGGCACAAGAATCGGTACCGTCCTTAAAAGGTAGGTACAAGGTAGTGTGCCCAACCGTAGGTGAATTAATCTCTACAACCCTATCTAATATATCTAGAACCACCTTATGTTGGGTCATCCAATCCATACCCAAAATAACATCCATACCAGCCAAGCTTATGGTTTTTTGGAAAGATTTTACTATCTAATCCCAAACATACCCCACAGATTAAGATATTAGAGGTGATTTGCCCTCCCGGAGTAATTATCTTATAAGCGGAATTGGTATGAGAACCCTTCAAACCCATTTTGCCTAATAGTTTTTCACTGATGAAACTATGGGTAGCTCCTGAATCAAATAAAATTTTAACAGGAGTATCGTTGATAGAGAATGTACTTGTGAGCACTGAAGCTCCTTCTGGAATATCACTCATGGCGGTGAAGTTCAGCTTGCCTTGGCGTACTTGCACCATAGGCTTCTTAGCCGGAGTGGCAGGCTTGTTCCCTGCACCTTGATTCTGGGGGTTGGGCTTGATCTGCATGGGTTTGGGACAATCACTGATATAATGCCCCGGTTGACCACAGTTGAAGCAACGACGATCACCAACGTTGCGAGGAGGTGCGTTAGGCTTTGGAGCCTGCTGCTGAGCATTTCTGAACTGGAAGTTCCCTGCGAGTTTTCCCTGGGACGGCTTCATCATCTAGCGTCCTGTTGAAGATTGTCGGGATGGGTTTGGAACGTTCTTCTTCACAAAGCGAAACTTCTTATTAGTTCCGCTGCACGGAGCAAAACCAGACGGCCTCTTCTTGTCCATGTGGGCCTTCTTCATGGCATCCTCTTGGGAGATAGCCTTGTTCAAAAGCTCATGGAAATTTGCGGGCTCGAGCAGGTTCAGTCGCTCGTACAACTTGCCATCTAGCCCATCGCGGAATCTTTCCATATTCTTTGCATCAGTGTCTACGTGATGCCCACCATACTGGCACAAACTGTTAAACTTCTGGGCGTAACGGTACACCGTGTCGAACCCCTGCCTAAGGGCCAACAGCTCCCTCATCTTCATATCCATTAATCCCTTGGGGATATGATGTCTCTTGAAGGCTTGCTTGAAGTCATCCCAAGTTACAGCACGCCCTCGCTGCATCGACTTGAAATGATCCCACCACATCAAATCTTCTCCTCGCAGTTGCAGAGCTGCGAAGTTGGCTTTGTTCTCCTCGGAGCAAGGCAGCACAAAGGCAGAGAACTTTGCCTCAATGGCCTTGATCCAAGCTTCAGCTTCCAGGGGGTCTTCCGCCTTGGAGAAGGTCGGCGGCTTCATCCCGATGAACTGAGCATACGTGGTGACCTGATTAGGCCTCTCGTGGTTGGCCCCATGGGGAGGCCCTCGGTTCATCTGCTGAGCGATCTGCTGCTGCGTCTGCAGGAGCTGGCGCATCACCTAAGTTTGTATGGCCATGAAGGCCTTCGACGGCGTCATGGGCGGCGGTGGCGGCAAGTCACCGCTACCGTTCGCTCCGAACCCATTGGGAGAGCTGCGCGTGGTTCCCACCATCTGAAATGCGAGCCTTGTTAGTCACATAACCAAAAGCCTACTCGGAAATGATGACAAGTACGATCATACATAACCACAACTCATTAGCATTCATATGATGATGGCAGCAACAGTTGTAAGATATCACATAACCAATCCTTAGATTCACAAAATCATTCTTCGACATAGTTAGGAAATGCGACCACTCGAGTAACTCGAGCCAACATTCACTCTCGAGGCAATTTCTGCCATTTTGGGTGCTAGCGAAGGTGACATGCGAACGAGCGCCTATTTGTTTGGCAGATGATTGACGCCCCTAAAAATACTTTGGTTTTCCAACGCCGATGTGAAATGCAAGTTTTGGCAAGCGTGGTCATTGCAACGATTCGCTCAAATTTCGGCAATCATACACAATAAAATTTCAACATCTGGGGTGAACAAGCGAATTTCAATTCAAACACCACATGCTTAAGCATTCATTATTACAACAAGATGGATAGGGTCCAAGGACACTACAATACTCAAATCTGAAAAACCTAATGATACAACTGAGTTACACTGCAATCGCATTGCACGATGACGTACTCCTAAGCGGACTACCACACTCATCCCGTAGATGACACCTAGGAGCACCTTCCTTCTTGATGTCGTTCACTGGCATCCTAGTTACCCACTGAAGCACCACTGCCCGCGGGCGAATCTGGTGGAGTCGGTACCGGTGGTCGCACCTGGCTCGTCTGATCCAGACCAGACAGACCCTGATGCTCCTCTGAGTGTGCCTGTACTGGAGGTAGTGGCTGTAAGGCCATGATGGCCTGCAAGGCTGCCACCTGCACCTCGGCCTCCTCCACCTGCTGTTGCATATCAACGATGTTCTGAAGTAGCATTAACCTCTCAATCTCATACGCATCGGCATTCTCCTCCAGGGTGTGATTCTCCGCCTCCAGTCTACAATCCTCTGTAGGCGGTCGCCTCTCTCTAACTCTAACTGGAATCTCCTGGCACGCAGCCTGTCATTCTCCTGCTGCATCTGAGTAAGTGTAAAGTTCAGCTGCTGATGGCTACTGATAGCTGCTGCCAATCCCGCCTAGATGCCTCCAAACGTTGCCCGATAATCGTTGCGGTATTATAGCGCAGCCCCTGAAGTGTGAAGACCACGTTAAGACAATGAGCCAGCGTCTGAGTGACATCCAGCGGCTCCGCTAGTGACAACAGCTCCCGTAGGTGATCCATACGGTCCAACCATGTCGGGTCGTGAGGACTCACAGTAGGAAACAGCCCGAACGGAGAGAGCCCTACCACAGTGGGGTTGTGGTCACAGAAGTCCGTCAGCACTCTGAGGGCTGCTGACTCGACGACCTCGTGGGTAATAAATCCCCAGTAGATAAAACTCAAGTCGAACCAGTCGGCATGGTCCGGGTGTGGCTGTTGACGGTGAAAATCCGTCAACCTAGCCATGAGTTTACCTTCGGTGTTGGCATGAGTTTTATACCTTATCCATTGGTACTAACCCCCGTGGTATAACAAGTTCACGTGTGCTTGTCGGTTTTGGAGTTTAATGTTTATGCAGGGTTTTAGTGTTGAATGCAAGACTTTCGGGATAAGTTCATCAAGCACCTCATGATAAGACCTTGAAGCCCCGTACAAGTCATGCAATGAAGCAAACTTAACTCCAAGAAGCTAGGGACTTGATCCGAGAAGACGACAGACTCCGAGGACCTGACCAGAAAAGTGCTGAATCTTGCAAGACAAGGAGTTGTGTCCAATTCGGAGGGAAACTGACGACATGGACCTACATGCAGAAGGGGGAAACATCCAGGAAGCAAGGGAACCGACGTAGAGCAAAGGAGGCCTCGGGCTGGGCCTGGATGGGCCCAGACCGGCCGGCCCAGTCCGGTCGGCCCATCCCATTCCAGGGCCCGTTTGCCCCCTCCTTTGCCCTAGCTGCCAATCGGGCTATTTATAGCCCTCTGACTGAGAGCCACGCATCATACAATTCGTCATCGACCGCCGAGGAGCAGAGAAGAGAGGGACACCATCTCGGAGAGGAGAGGGTCGAGCTAGTTGACTAGGGTTTCCCTAGCTGACGTGGGAACCTTGCACGGAAGACCACGTCGGAGTTCCCGGAGCTAGAAGCAAGATCAAGGAAGGATCCCGGTGGTGATCTTGTGTATGTATCATTGTTATAGTTGAATTATCAAGTTGAATCTTTTCCTAGAGATCAAGTGTTTTCTCGAAGATTTCGTTTTTCGATCGGCTTTGCTTATTCCAATTCTATTCTTGAGATAGATTACATAGGGTGTTCTTGTAGCCGCGGTGGCTAGAGGTACACGCCGGATCTTCCGAAAGAATCTCGACTTGTCTTTTGACTCGCCCTAAGCTCCCCGCATGAGTAGGGATACGTTGTGACAGAACGGGGGTTCCAAAAGGTGGATGTTTTCGGATTTGGACGGGAAACCACGATTTAAAGACGCTACTTATAAGATTCGATTTGCTACTTCTTCTCTTGCTTGGAACTTCAACAAAAGGCTTACCCCGATCCTTCTAGATCGATTTATCTACCCAATCTTACTTTGTTTTCTCCGGTCTTTAGTAGATTAGATTCGTTTTGTGTCTTTTACTTAGATGCATTAGGGTTTTATCGAAGATTGAAGTTACTTGGCTTTATTAGATTAAGTTTTGCGTCACACATTTGTTCCACGGATTCGATACCTTGGGTTCACCACTCGAGGGAAGAAGGGTCCCTTGACTACGACGGGAGACTTGTACGCTTGCAAGTCACAAACGAACTTTGATACAACTATTAACCGTCAACAAGCCCCTTTTTCCGGCGGCGCCGTTGCCGGGGAACAAGTGATCAAGATTTGATTTTTTATTGCCTTTTTGTAATTTTCAGTTTTCTTTTTGTTTTTCTTTTTGCATCTACTAAATTTTGATCATCCTCAAAATACATCTAATCTAGTTTGTCTAACCCTAGTTTTTATAGATTTGTTTTTACTTTTTAGTTTTTGCATACTTTGTTTATTGCTAACCCTAACAGGAGATGGACGGCTACCTCTCCAACAAACCCGATAATTTTGTGGATGATCCCGAAAAACTTTACAAAGCTAAGGAGACGCGAAGCACATCAAGCTAAAAAGCCGGATTTTGTAGATTCGGAGTCGGAAGACAAAGGATCGCGAGGAATCTCCGAAGAATTCACCACCTCAAAGTCCTCGGGAGACTCGACTTCCACCGATGGGTGACCAACCACCGCAAGAACGCAAGATTGGGGAGCTATGCACCCCAGACATCATCGACCTACCAATCTTGAACCTCGAGGAGATCGGAAGACCGTTCGAGATCAAGACCTCAACAATCCGCATGGTGCAACATTCACCCTTCACCGGTAAAGAGGATCCGAACCTTCACCTCCAAGCATTTATTCAACTATGTCAGACTTTCAACATGGATGGGTGACTCAAGATCAAATGAGGGCAAGGCTTTTTCCATTTTAACTACTCGGGAAGGCTTTGCAATGGTTCCACTCTCAACCGGCGGAGATGGTGCAAAATTGGAACATGTTGATGAAGGCTTTCATGAAGGAATACTACTCACCGGGTAAAACTCAAAGCTTGCACAATAAGATTGCCACCTTTGTTCAATATCCTACGGAAACTATCTCGGAGGCATTCGAGTGCTTCAACGAGTACACCCGGGCGGTTCCACATCACAAGTTCCCGAAGGAAGACCTCGTGCAAAAGTTCTATCAAGGACTCACCATGGCGTCAAGGACGATCATCGATGCATCGGCGGGAGGATCCATCATCGAACTTAAACCGATGGAAGCTTTCACGCGATTCAAGAAGGTCGCGGATAATGACACATGGGCGTCATCCGGGCGCCTACATCCGGTTCAACCCACGGGGAACGTCAAAGGAGTCTTGCAAGTGGAGAAGGAGAACATACTTGAAGGCAAGATCGACTCGCTCATGAGGAGGTTGGAGAAGATGGAGATGGAAAAGAAAGAGGCTCAAGACTTGAAGGCCACCGAAGCAAGGTCCGCATGCGAAGAATGTGGAGAGTATGGCCATGTCCGCAAAGATTGTCCGGAGGAAGCCAAAGTGCTCGACTACATGAGGAAGGGAGAATTGCCGAACTTCCTCTACGGGCAAGGTAGGCCTCAATTTAATGCAAGCTCATCTATTCCTAACGCGGTTCCGCTTCGTATACAATTGAAGGAGTTCATGGATGAGCAAGCTAAGATCAAAAAGGACACCGTCACCAAGTTCAAAACCATAGACAAGGTGTTGGAGAACATCGATAGCAAAGTGACGGAGGTCGGAAGTTCCAATCATCAAGTGCTCAACATGATGAAGATGCTCGAGACGCAAGTTGGACAACTTGCGGGGCGCCTCACTAATGATGAAGAGAAGCTTCCGGGACAACCCAAAAGTCCCGAATCGGCGAAGGCCATTCAAACACGTTCGGGGAAGGAGACCGAAGATCCGGAACGTTCCGCGGGAGCAAGGAAGCTTAAACCATCCACCGAGGTGGAAGGAGTTGCTAAAGAGAAGGTTACGGGGATCGTCACCGAGGAACCCGAATTTGAGATGCGGAGGAAGACACGAGGATACCGCAACTCAAGCCACGCTTCTTCCGAGGTAAACTTGACAACCACTTTGAGAAGTTTGTGGAAGTTGTGCGTAGACTTAGCATCAACATGCCATTACTAGATGCCCTACAAGTACCTACATATTCTCGTTACTTTAAAGACATACTTGCAAATAAATATGAGATAGCAACACTCGGGGTAGATCATGTCAAGATGTCCGAGGAGTGTAGTGCCGCTATTGCTAATGGGCTAGAGAAGCAAAAGGACCCCGGATGCCCTACTATTCCATGTTCGGTTGGTTCTTTCAACTTCGAGAAGGCGTTATGCGACCTTGGAGCTAGTGTAAGCGTCATGCCGAGGGATGTGTTCGAGAAGCTACGCCTACCAATGGAGCCTACGGGTATATGTTTGGAGTTGGGAGACAACTCCATTCGTTATCCCTTGAGCATTGCTGAAGATGTACCCGTGAAGGTCGAACACCACTTCATCCCCATCGACTTCGTTGTGCTCGAGATGGGAGAGAGGGAGAAGCCGCCGCTCATCCTAGGGAGGCCTTTCCTCAAGACCGTGGGAGCTACTATTGATGTTGGCAAGGGGGAGATCATGTTCGATATCAACGGAGAAAGGAGTTACTTCAATTTCCGTCCAAGAATCGAGGCATGCAACATGATTGGAGTGAAGGGAGAACCAAAACAAACGGAGGGGCTGAAAAAGAAGAAGGAGCCGAAAAAAATGAACGTAAAGAAAATCAAAGAAGGTGTTGCATCCGTCAACACAAAGGAAGAGAAGCCGCCTGTGAAGACCAAAAAAAAGACTAAGCCGGAAGACAAGCCCGCGCCCAAGATGGTGCGGAAGTGGGTACCTAAGATTGCAACGCCCGCAAAGAGTGTTGATCCGGAGTAATCAAGTGAAGAAGTCTAGCTATAGACTATAAACGAAGCGCTAGGCGGGAGGCAACCCGTTTCGTCGAGTCAAGAATAAGCTACGGGAGGACAACCCGATTCCGGGTTTTTCGAGTATTTTTAATAATTTAGTTTTTGAGTTTTATTACGCAAAGACATTAGACTTAGAAGTGGTTGAACAATATTAGAGACATAATTCTTGATTGAATGTTTGCTTTATCATAAACCCTTCGCATGAACCCTCCTATGTGCTTGTTTGTTCTTTTCTTTTCGAGAAACCTCAACCAAATAATTTCAGAACCTAACTCAACCTTTCACCCTCATTATGGTGCTGAGGTTGACTTATTTTTCATGCTAAAACCACACGAGTAGAGCCATGATTTATATTTAGGTGTTAGTAAAATTCAGCACGTGGTAGAACTCGCGTGAACCTAGAAATCAAAACTTTTGGTTGGTTTTAAAAATTTATATCCTTGGTTTCTCTAGGATTAGAATTTTTCTAAGCCTATTCTAATTTTGTTTTATTCAAAATCTTTCTTATTTAGCCAAAATTAGAACCTAAACCTATGCCCCCATGATCAAGCCGGGCAAATTTTGCTCTCAACCGATGAAGGCAAACTATACCGGTTAGACCGAAATCGACGTAGTCGAAAAATATTTTCGACTTACATTTGTTTTTAATGGTTTAAAAACTTCTCTAAAATTATGTTTGAGCTCTTGCATGGCTCTGAAAAATATTTTAAATTTCGAATTAGAGGAGTGCTTAACCTTAAACACACCTTAATGGAGGCAATCTAGTTTGAATTAATCATGCATGCACCATTGGATTCCCTTTCATCAACTTTCACCAATTCCACATGCAAAGGACAAGCATGGTGGGCAGCAAGCATCAATTTTGCAGGAATTTCATGGTGGCATGTGAAGCAAGTGGAGCTAGGGAGCATGGACATGACCCAAAGCATAAAGCATCAAGTGGAAGGACCAATAATGCAAGAAAAGGAGTGGACGAGAGCGTTTGGCCGGTGCAACTCGTGGAGCACGCGGGCAGGAAAGTTGCAGAGGCGAAATGATCGTGCTGGAAGAAAGACGAGGCGGGGAGGTGCACCGAGGCCCCCGTGCCGGTCGGCCCCGTGCCGGCCGGCCTCCCCTACATAAGGAGCCCCCCGGCTCCCGTTTTCTGCGCAGCAAGCTTCCCTCTCCTTCCTTTGTTTGTGTGTTCAAGTTTGTGTGCTCAAAACCTCCGTAGACATAGCCAACCTTCCCAAGCTTGATAGCTCAAGAAAAAAATCCACATCCTTAATCCACTCAAAGTCCACATCCGAGGCAAAGAGTTTAAGTGCCTAGTTACCGGTTGCAACCCGGAGTTTTAGTTGAAGAAAAGAGTGCAGCAACCATGTGGAAGAAAACCACAAGTCTCTTCTCCGAGAAGAAGAGTTCGTCGTCGTCCAAGCCGTCATCAACCACGTCTTCGAGGAGGCACTCGGTTTCCGAGTCTCCCCGGAGCATGGAGACGGATACGGCACCACCGAGGAGGAACGATGCTCTCCTCCTTGGTGGTATGAGGGCTGCAAGAAGCACGTCCATGAAGTTTACCGAACCTCGAGGGCACACAGAGGAGCAGCCCGCGCCACCACGACGATCGACCCGTTCAACCGCGCCACCTCCCTACACTCCGATTTATTCTTCGTACGGCTTCATCATCTTGTCGTCGGAGGAGGAGGAGAGGCTCTCTAATCTTGAGAAGAGGCTTGTGCCCAACGTCGAGTTCGACGACCAAGCACTCTACACCTTGGGTTTTGGCACCGACATATACTACATGTTGGGGCACCTTGGATGGGTGCAATTCTCCAACGGAGTATCATCGGACACCCACTTGGGGTTCGCCTTGGAAATTTTAATGACTATTGCACCTATCCTTGATGATGGGGTGCAAAGCTTGTCATTCCGTTTGGAGGGAGTCCAACAAGTGGTTCCCTACGAGCACGTTAGGGAACTGCTTGGATTCCACAAGGGAGCTCCGGAGAAAGTTGACGTGCCACCCGGCATGTTAGCGGGATTTTGGAATATGATCTCCGGAGAAGCCCATCAACAACGCAATTGCATCCGCAACCCCATTATCCGGATATTTCACTCTTGGATGTGCAAGAGGGTATTGGGGAGGATGAAGGAGACGAAGGTGACCGACACGGAGTTGAATTGGCTCTACTCGGCTTTAATTGCCAGGCAGCCAATAGACCCCTCTTACCTTATGATCAACCGTTGGTGTTGTGAAGCAACATCGGGGGCGGGTATTATTGGTTCGGGTGCTACCTCTCCATGTTGGCCTTCTCCTTACGGCCGGGGATCGCAAGAAACCCCGACCATCTTTTGCGTGGTACCTCTCTCGGTATTGAGTATTTGCGGCAAGGCAAATACATTAGTGGAGATGAGAGAGGAGGTTATCGGTTGGCCATAATGAACCTACCCCTTCCCAATGAGAGGCTTAGGCTTTTCACCGAAGGGAGAGAAGATTGGTTGGAAGAGGGACTCCTTGTCCCTGCAAGGAAGAACAAAAGAGGAAGAATCGTAGAGGAGGGAACATCCTCCGCACAAGCGAGTGGAGCACAACCCAATGTGCAACCATTCGGCGGGATCCCTCCTCCGCCAAGTTATTACGGAGGGCCACAAGAGTAAGCATGGGGGGTGGTGCACCGGTACCCCCACCAAATTATGTGGTGCCCAACACTAACTTCGCGGAGCCCTACGCACATCATCCCCAACCACAACAAAGTATGGCCATAATTGGAGGGTATGCTGCAAGAAACGCCCAAAACATTACAGCCATCCAAGCTAACGCAGCTCAACTTGGTGAAGGAAATGCAAATATTGCCTTTGAGCTCGACGCCTTGTGGAGCCAAATCAATTCGTCGGAGGAAATGTCCAATCATATTATGAGCAAGGGTATTATTATCAAGATCATCAACATCAACCACCGGCGGAGGACTAGAAGATTTAGGAACTTTAGTTTTCTTTTCTTTTCTTTTTCTCTGTAATTTTCAGCTTTTGCTTATGTGTGTTTGCGTAGTATTTTCTGTTTTTATTTAAATTTCAGCAAGCATGTTTGTTTATTTTCAGTTTGTATTTCAACTTGATATCATCATTAATAAAGACACCACCTTGATTATATCATTGGAAAAGTTACAAAAATTTGTGCCATGATGATATATGATTATAATTGCAGCTTTGTTCATCTTTGTAATTGATCTATGCATGTTTAAGCTAGTGCTCTCTTAAAATACAAATCTGAATTTATTTAAATGCTAGCTTAATTTTCAGCGGAGGTTATGATTAAAATAAAGACCCATAGTGTTTTATGTGCTCTCAAGTTATGAATAGATTAAAGATGTCTTTTATGCTCAAAAATATCGCTAACCTTGTCATAAATATCACTTGTGTGTTGCTCAACCTATCCAAAGCCTTATATATATTTGAGTGCATAAACCTTAGTGTACAAGATTTATTTTTGAGTGAGTTATTGCAGGCCATGATTTCTCTGGCCCGATACTAAGAAATTGGTCATTCCATTTTTGCGTATCTATCTTTTTGCTAGCCTTTTATCCGTGCATTGTGTATCCCCGCATTGGAGATCTCACAAACTTCGCCGGATATCCACCCTTAAACCAAATATCATCTTTTGTGATTACCTCCTTGACCACAACCTATTGTTGAGAATGGATCATCAATTCAAGGAAGATCGCAAGATGGTGCCGACATTGAAGATTTCAAGTATCTCTCCAAGGAAAAATATTTCCGGTACCTACCTTATTTTTCGCCTCTTTGCTCGAGGACGAGCAACGTCTAAGCATGGGGGAGGAGGTAGGTACGGTGTAGTTTTAGAGTTCAAAGGGGAGTATTTTAAAAAAAATGATTATGAAAGAAAAAAAATTCGGCGATGAACGTGACTTCCAAGGTGAAGGTCTCACAAGAAGAAAGATTATATATATATATATATATATATATATATATATAGGGAACATATCAGGTGGAAACCAACCTCTCCGTGCAAACTATGAAAACTTCAATCTGAGCCACATCATCTTGATCTAAGGGAAGACTTATGTAAGGTGGGAGGAGTGATGTGCAAAACTCATGAGAGGTGGGAGGGATGATTTGCAAATGCACTTTTGCAAATCACCCCTCCCACCTCCCATGAGCCCTCCTTTGGATCAATATTGTGTGTCTAAGATTGAGGTTTGCATAGTTTGCACGGATGGGTTTGTTTCCACTTGATACGATGCCATATATATATATATATATATATATATATATATATATATATATATATATATATATATATATATATATATATATATAATGAATGAAAGAAAGAAAGAAAAGAATGAGAAATATGAGAAAGAGAAAAAAAATATGAGTATGCGTAAAGTGAACTCCCCGGTTCTCTAAGAGTGCATTCAAGGCTTCAAGTTTAAAAGATCCATTCTCATTTTCCAACCATGTGCAATCCGATAACGAGGACTTCCTTTGTGCCTCGGGATCACTCTTTGCCATTTGCACATGTCCACTTATCTAAAGTGTGTGTTTTTCTCTTTCCCCTCCTTGATTTAACATTATTTTCCAATGACCTTTTTGACGAGTCTCGGTAAGACCATGAGAAGCTTATCTTGTTTTGACAACACCTCATTTATAAAATCTTGTTATGACTAAACTTTCCCAAAGCTCCATATAAAGCCTACCACACATATATGTTATGAGAGGGAAAGGAGTAGATTATATAGGCTTGAGAGACAAGCGAGATGAGAGTTCATGAGCAATATGCAAGATGATTTGAATTTGTGAACTTGGTTTAGCTTTTCTTTATCTCGTTCTTCATTTCAAAAATTCTGAGATCTATTTAAACTTTGTGAGCATGTTAATACTTGTGGGATAAGCTTAATAAGGATCTACCCTCCGTAGAGATTAAGGCTAAGTACATTATGGAACTTTAATGAATTAAAATTTTGAGAGCATTATGTTTTCTCATGTATGATCAAGAGCAAGGTTTAAACATTGTTTGGCAATGATGATATCCATCGAAGGCTTACCCGAGGACGAGGAAGGTTTAAGCATGGGGGAGATGTTGACGGTGAAAATCCGTCAACCTAGCCATGAGTTTACCTTCGGTGTTGGCATGAGTTTTATACCTTATCCATTGGTACTAACCCCCATGGTATAACAAGTTCACGTGTGCATGTCGGTTTTGGAGTTTAATGTTTATGCAGGGTTTTAGTGTTGAATGCAAGACTTTCGGGATAAGTTCATCAAGCACCTCATGATAAGACCTTGAAGCCCCGTACAAGTCATGCAATGAAGCAAACTTAACTCCAAGAAGCTAGGGACTTGATCCGAGAAGACGACAGACTCCGAGGACCTGACCAGAAAAGTGCTGAATCTTGCAAAACAAGGAGTTGTGTCCAATTCGGAGAGAAACTGACGACATGGACCTACATGCTGAAGAGGGAAACATCCAGGAAGCAAGGGAACCGACGTAGAGCAAAGGAGGCCTCGGGGCCGGGCTCGGATGGGCCCGTGCCGGCCGGCCCGGTCCGGTCGGCCCGGTCCATTCCGGGGGCCCGTTTGCCCCCTCCTTTGCCCTAGCCGCCAATCGGGCTATTTATAGCCCCCCCGACCGAGAGCCACGCATCATACAATTTGTCATCGGCCGCCGAGGAGCGAGAGAAGAGAGGGACACCATCTCGGAGAGGAGAGGGTCGAGCTAGTTGACTAGGGTTTCCCTAGCCGACGTGGGAACCTTGCACGGAAGACCACGTCGGAGTTCCCGAGCTAGAAGCAAGATCAAGGAAGGATCCCGGTGGTGATCTTGTGTATGTATCATTGTTATAGTTGAATTATCAAGTTGAATCTTTTCCTAGCGATCAAGTGTTTCCTCGAAGATTTCGTTTTTTGATCGGCTTTGCTTATTCCAATTCTATTCTCGAGATAGATTACATAGGGTGTTCTTGTAGCCGCGGTGGCTAGAGGTACACGCCGGATCTTCCGAAAGAATCTCGACTTGTCTTTTGACTCACCCTAAGCTCCCCGCATGAGTAGGGATACGTTGTGACAGAACGGGGGTTCCGAAAGGCGGATGTTTTCGGATTTGGACGGGAAACCACGATTTAAAGACGCTTCTTATAAGATTCGATTTGCTACTTCTTCTCTTGCTTGGAACTTCAACAAAAGGCTTACCCCGATCCTTCTAGATCGGTTTATCTACCCAATCTTACTTTGTTTTCTCCGGTCTTTAGTAGATTAGATTCGTTTCGTGTCTTTTACTTAGATGCATTAAGGTTTTATCGAAGATTGAAGTTACTTGGCTTTATTAGATTAAGTTTTGCGTCACACATTTGTTCCACGGATTCGATACCTTGGGTTCACCACTCGAGGGAAGAAGGGTCCCTTGACTACGACGGGAGACTTGTACGCTTGCAAGTCACAAACGAACTTTGATACAACTATTAACCGTCAACAAGCCCCTTTTTCTGGCGCTGTTGCCGGGGAACAAGTGATCAAGATTTGATTTTTTATTTCCTTTTTGTAATTTTCAGTTTTCTTTTTGTTTTTCTTTTTGCATCTACTAAATTTTGATCATCCTCAAAATACATCTAATCTAGTTGGTCTAACCCTAGTTTTTATATATTTGTTTTTACTTTTTAGTTTTTTCATACTTTGTTTATTGCTAACCCTAACAGGAGATGGACGGCTACCTCTCCAACAAACCCGATAATTTTGTGGATGATCCAGAAAAACTTTACAGGCTAAGGAGACGCGAAGCACATCAAGCTAAAAAGCTGGATTTTGTAGATTCGGAGTCGGAAGACAAAGGATCGCAGGAATCTCCGAAGAATTCACCACCTCAAAGTCCTCGGGAGAATCGACTTCCACCGATGGGTGACCAACCACCGCAAGAACGCAAGATTGGGGAGCTATGCACCCCAGACATCATCGACCTACCAATCTTGAACCTCGAGGAGATCGGAAGACCGTTCTAGATCAAGACCTCAACAATCCGCATGGTGCAACATTCACCCTTCACCGGTAAAGAGGATCCGAACCTTCACCTCCAAGCATTCATTCAACTATGTCAGACTTTCAACATGGATGGGGTGACTCAAGATCAAATGAGGGCAAGGCTTTTTTCGTTTTCACTACTCGGGAAGGCTTTGCAATGGTTCCACTCTCAACCGGCGGAGACAGTGCAAAATTGGAACACGTTGATGAAGGCTTTCATGAAGGAATACTACTCACCGGGTAAAACTCAAAGCTTGTGTAATAAGATTGCCACATTTGTTCAATATCCTACGGAAACTATCTCGGAGGCATTCGAGTGCTTCAACGAGTACAACCGGGCGGTTCCACATCACAAGTTCCCGAAGGAAGACCTCGTGCAAAAGTTCTATCAAGGACTCACCATGGCGTCAAGAACGATCATCGATGCATCGGCAGGAGGATCCATCATCGAACTTACACCGACGGAAGCTTTCACGCTATTCAAGAAGGTCGCGGATAATGACACATGGGCGTCATCCGGGCGCCTACATCCGGTTCAACCCACGGGGAACGTCAAAGGAGTCTTGCAAGTGGAGAAGGAGAACATACTTGAAGGCAAGATCGACTCGCTCATGAAGAGGTTGGAGAAGATGGAGATGGAAAAGAAAGAGGCTCAAGACTTGAAGGCCGCCGAAGCAAGGTCCACATGCGAAGAATGTGGAGAGTATGGCCATGTCCGCAAAGATTGTCCGGAGGAAGCCAAAGTGCTCGACTACATGAGGAAGGGAGAATTGCCGAACTTCCGCTACGGGCAAGGTAGGCCTCAATTTAATGCAAGCTCATCTATTCCTAACGCGGTTCCGCTTCGTATACAATTGAAAGAGTTCATGGATGAGCAAGCTAAGATCAACAAGGACACCGTCACCAAGTTCAAAACCATAGACAAGGTGTTGGAGAACATCGATAGCAAGGTGACGGAGGTCGGAACTTCCAATCATCAATTGCTCAACATGATGAAGATGCTCGAGACGCAAGTTGGACAACTTGCGGGGCGCCTCACTAATGATGAAGGGAAGCTTCCGGGACAACCCAAAAGTCCCGAATTGGCGAAGGCCATTCAAACACGTTCGGGGAAGGAGACCGAAGATCCGGAACGTTCCGCGGGAGCAAGGAAGCTTAAACCATCCACCGAGGTGGAAGGAGTTGCTAAAGAGAAGGTTACGGGGATCGTCACCGAGGAACCCGAATTTGAGATGCCGGAGGAAGACACGAGTGTCGGTGTTTTAGACCGGCAAACCTAGCAAGGGGGTACCCGAGGTAGTAGATTGTGCGGTGGGGATCGTGATCGGGAGACCGAGAACTCGAAGGTATGCGCGAGGACACGGGACACAAGATTTATATAGGTTCGGGCCGCCAAGGTGGCGAGCCCTACGTCCTGTTTGGGGGATCAAGTATGGCGCCCTGCGCTTGGTGTTGGGTTGTCCCCGGAGGGATTGGGATGTGCGGCTAGGTACCCGGCCCTCCTTTATATAGTCCAGGGGGCGGGTTCCTAGTCGGTTACAAGGCAGGAGTCCTAGTAGGAGTACACAGAGCAAGTCCTAGTAGGAGAACAGGGGAATTCTACCAGGAGTCCGTCTTCTACTATTCTTCCTTCCTTGCACGAGTACCCGGGGAGTATGCCCGACAAGCCCCCGAGCACGTTGGAGTCGAGAGTAGTAGTTCGAGTAGTATTGAAGCCTCTTCGAGTAGTTCTTGAGCGTCCTCGAGTACTGCTTGGAGAAGTCTTCAATAGTACTTGAACTGCCGCGAGGCCGGAAGGTGGTCCAAACTCATCGCTCTTGAAAAAATTTGAATGATGGGTGTAGCATAGCAGCCCCCGAGCCTTGAAATGATTAGGTAATCAATCCAAGGGTCTTCAGTGTTTGCGAAGCCATCATTTGAGTACTCTTGCAGCGTGTAGCCCCCGAGATAAGAGAGCCGTATGAGCCACGTCGAGTAGTGATTGGTGAGGAGCCCCCGAGCTTGAGAGCGAGCGAAGCATGCTGAAGTTATCTTCAAGTAGCCCCCGAGCTGGAGAGATTCCAAGTAGCGGTTTGGCGTCGAGCCGTGGAGCTTGAGAAGTAGTCGTGCCGTCATAGCGGACTTTAGAATGCGACTTAAAAACCGAAGTCGACTTTGTGCCGCGCGGAGCGGACTTTGAGATGCGACTTGAAATCCGAAGTCGACTTTAGTTGCCGCGCGGAGCGGACTTTGATATGCGACTTGAAATCCGAAGTCGACTTTAGTTGCCGCGCGGAGCAGACTTTGATATGCGACTTTAGAAGTCGACTTTAGGATGCCGCGCGGAGCGGACTTAAGATGCAAAAAACGAAAAGCACTTTCCGAAAAGCCAAAGCGAATGAAAAATCAGAGAAAACGAGTAGTTTTGCCGCCGGAGCGGGCTTAAGATTGCGACCGGAGTCGGCTTGTGCCACCGGAGTGGGCTTAAGTACCTGAGCCATGGATTTCAGACCCAAGGTACGGTTGCCGCCGGGAGCGGGCTTGTGCCACCGGAGTGGGCTTGGATGCGTCCGTTAGCGTCGACTTGTGCCACCGGGAGTGGGCTTAAGTACCGAGCCATGGATTTCGGACCCAAGGTACGCTTGCCGCCGCAGCGGGCTTGAAGGTGCGACCGGAGTCGACTTGTGCCACCGGAGTGGGCTTAAGTACCTGAGCCATGGATTTCAGACCCAAGGTACGATTGCCGCCGGAGCGGGCTTGAAGGTACGACCGGAGTCGGCTTGTGTACCTAGGCCATGGATTTCAGACCCAAGGTACGGGTGCCACCGTAGTGAACTTGAAGGTGCGACCGGAGTCGACTTGCGTACCTGGGCCATGGATTTCAGACCCAAGGTACGGAGCGCGAGTACTTAGGGCACTTGGACCCATGGTACAGAGCGTGAAGACCACGTGCAGCTAGGTTCCATCGTCGCCAAGACCCAAGGGCCGCTTACAGCTAGGTTCCATCGAAGCTTACACACGTAGTATGCCACTGAAGCAAGCGAAGATGCGACCGGAGTCGGCTTTAAGATGCCGCACGGAGCGGACTTTAGAATGCGACTTTAGAAGTCGACTTTAGATTGCCGCGCGTAGCGGACTTTAGAATCTGCTTCCTAGGGATAGCCCCCGAGTTGATGAAGTAGACTCGTGGTGACTTGATTGATATACCCCAAGAGTAGTCAGCAGAGTGTAGCTCTCGTGAAAACCCGCCGAGAAGCGTACACAAATGAGTAGTCGGCAAGCGGGGCCCCACATGATGAGGAAAACAAGCCAAGAAAACAAGTAATCATTTAGATAAATGACTTAGCCGTTGTCGCCGGGCGTACTTGTAGATGAAGCCGTGGCGATCGGCGATGGAGCCGCGACGGTTGTTGTTGAAGTCGACTAGTCGAGTTGATTCCGACTAGTTGTTGGGGGCGTGATCGCCGCTCTCGGCTAGTTTGGAAAACTAGTCGAGATGAATGGTCGACGCGATGCGACCGGGGGAAGATGACGTCGTGGCGGCGCGCGGCGTACTCGAAGTAGAGCCGTGTTGCCGCGAGACAAGTAGTCGCACCCCACGCGCGTGGCCGGGCGAGAGCCGCCGTGGCCGCAAGACGAAGTCGCGGCGCACGGAGTAGTCGACGACGAGACTGCGCGACGCGGAGTAGTCGACGACGAGTGGCGCGACGAGCCGCGCGACGTGCCGAGGCATCCGGACACGCGGCGAGACGAAGTAGTCGACGCCGAGTAGTCGACGACGAGCGGCGCGACAAGCCGCGGGACGAGCCGCGCGACGTGCCGAGGCACCCCGACGCGCGGCGGAGACGAAGTAGTCGACGACGAGCGGCGCGACAAGCCGCGAGACGAGCCGCGCGACGTGCCGAGGCACCCCGACGCGCGGCGGAGACGAAGTAGTTGACGACGAGCGCGCGCGACAAGCCCGGGACGAGCCGCGCGACGTGCCGAGGCACCCCGGACGCGCGGCGGAGACGAAGTAGTCGACGGCGAGCGGCGCGACGAGCCGCATGATGAGCCGCGCGACGTGCCGAGGCACCCCGGACGCGCGGCGTAGTCGAAGTAGTCGACGACGAGCCCGTGCGAGGCGGAGTAGTCGACGACGAGCAGGGAGTAGTCGACGGCGACCGGCGCGACGAGCCGCAAGACGAGCCACGCGACGAGCCGCGTGACGAGCCGCGCGACGTGCCGAGGCACCCGGACGCGCGGCGTAGGGCGAAGTAGTCGACGACGAGCCCGGAGTAGTCGACGACGAGCGGTGCGATGCGACCGCGTGACGAGCCGCGCGACGTGCCGAGGCACCCGGACGCGCGGCGGAGGCGAAGTAGGTCGCTGCAGCCGATGCGACCGGGCGACGAGTAGTCGCGGCGCACGGCAAGGTTGACGTAGAGCGCGTGCAGCCGGAGACGAGTAGTCGCGGTGCACGACGTTGGTGAGGTAGAGCCCGTGCAGCCGGGTGATGAGTAGTCGCGGTGCACGGCAAAGTTGATGTAGAGCGCGTGCAGCCGGAGACGAGTAGTCGCGGTGCACGGCGTGGTTGACGTAGAGCACGTGCGGCCGGAGACGAGTAGTCGCGGCGCACGGCGAGGTCGACGACGAGCCAGCGCGAGGTGGAGAAGTCGACGATGAGCACGTGCGGTCGGAGATAAGTAGTCGCGGCGCACGGCGAGGTCGACGTAGAGCAAACTTGATCGGGTGACACGAAATCGATTCCGTGTAGAGTTTCGCTGAGCCTGCGAGTTTCTGGTCGTCGAATAGTTGTCCATGTGACTGTCAGCGTCGTCGAGCAGATTGATCTTGATGATTAAGGTCCTTCGAATTCGTCCGGTGGTGATGATCACCCCTGTCGGTGTTTTAGACCGGCAAACCTACCAAGGGGGTACCCGAGGTAGTAGATTGTGCGGTGGGGATCGTGATCGGGAGACCGAGAACTCGAAGGTATGCGCGAGGACACGGGACACAAGATTTATATAGGTTCGGGCCGCCAAGGTGGCGAGCCCTACGTCCTGTTTGGGGGATCAAGTATGGCGCCCTGCGCTTGGTGTTGGGTTGTCCCCGGAGGGATTGGGATGTGCGGCTAGGTACCCGGCCCTCCTTTATATAGTCCAGGGGGCGGGTTCCTAGTCGGTTACAAGGCAGGAGTCCTAGTAGGAGTACACAGAGCAAGTCCTAGTAGGAGTACAGGGGAATTCTACCAGGAGTCCGTCTTCTACTATTCTTCCTTCCTTGCACGAGTACCCGGGGAGTATGCCCGACAACGAGGATACCGCAACTCAAGCCACGCTTCTTCCGAGGTAAACTTGACAACCACTTTGAGAAGTTTGTGGAAGTTGTGCGTAGACTTAGCATCAACATGCCATGACTAGATGCCCTACAAGTACCTACATATTCTCGTTACTTTAAAGACATACTTGCAAATAAATATGAGATAGCAACACTCGGGGTAGATCATGTCAAGATGTCCGAGGAGTGTAGTGCCGCTATTGCTAATGGGCTAGAGAAGCAAAAGGACCCCGGTGCCCTACTATTCCATGTTCGGTTGGTTCTTTCAACTTCGAGAAGGCGTTATGCGACCTTGGAGCTAGTGTAAGCGTCATGCCGAGGGATGTGTTCGAGAAGCTACGCCTACCAATGGAGCCTACGGGTATATGTTTGGAGTTGGGAGACAACTCCATTCGTTATCCCTTGGGCATTGCTGAAGATGTACCCGTGAAGGTCGGACACCACTTCATCCCCATCGACTTCGTTGTGCTCGAGATGGGAGAGAGGGAGAAGCCGCCGCTCATCCTAGGGAGGCCTTTCCTCAAGACCGTGGAAGCTACTATTGATGTTGGCAAGGGGGAGATCATGTTCGATATCAACGGAGAAAGGAGTTCCTTCAAGTTCCGTCCAAGAATTGAGGCATGCAACATGATTGGAGTGAAGGGAGAACCAAAACAAACGGAGGGGCTGAAAAAGAAGAAGGAGCCGAAAAAAATGAACGTAAAGAAAATCAAAGAAGGTGTTGCATCCGTCAAGACAAAGGAAGAGAAGCCGCCTGTGAAGACCAAAAAAAAAGACTAAGCCGGAAGACAAGCCCGCGCCCAAGATGGTGCGGAAGTGGGTACCTAAGATTGCAACGCCCGCAAAGAGCGTTGATCCGGAGTAATCAAGTGAAGAAGTCTAGCTATAGACTATAAACGAAGCGCTAGGCGGGAGGCAACCCGTTTCGTCGAGTCAAGAATAAGCTACCGGGAGGACAACCCGATTCCAGGTTTTTCGAGTATTTTTAATAATTTAGTTTTTGAGTTTTATTACGCAAAGACATTAGACTTAGAAGTGGTTGAACAATATTAGAGACATAATTCTTGATTGAATGTTTGCTTTATCATAAACCCTTCGCATGAACCCTCCTATGTGCTTGTTTGTTCTTTTCTTTTCGAGAAACCTCAACCAAATAATTTCAGAACCTAACTCAACCTTTCACCCTTATTATGGTGCTGAGGTTGACTTATTTTTCATGCTAAAACCACACGAGTAGAGCCACGATTTATATTTAGGTGTTAGTAAAATTCAGCACGTGGTAGAACTCGCGTGAACCTAGAAATCAAAACTTTTGGTTGGTTTTAAAAATTTATATCCTTGGTTTCTCTAGGATTAGAATTTTTCTAAGCCTATTCTAATTTTGTTTTATTCAAAATCTTTCTTATTTAGCCAAAATTAGAACCTAAACCTATGCCCCCATGATCAAGCCGGGCAAATTTTGCTCTCAACCGATGAAGGCAAACTATACTGGTTAGACCGAAATCGACGTAGTCGAAAAATATTTTCGACTTACATTTGTTTTTAATGGTTTAAAAACTTCCCTAAAATTATGTTTGAGCTCTTGCATGGCTCTGAAAAATATTTTAAATTTCGAATTAGAGGAGTGCTTAACCTTAAACACACCTTAATGGAGGCAATCTAGTTTGAATTAATCATGCATGCACCATTGGATTCCCTTTCATCAACTTTCACCAATTCCACATGCAAAGGACAAGCATGGTGGGCAGCAAGCATCAATTTTGCAGGAATTTCATGATGGCATGTGAAGCAAGTGGAGCTAGGGAGCATGGACATGACCCAAAGCATGAAGCATCAAGTGGAAGGACCAATAATGCAAGAAAAGGAGTGGACGAGAGCGTTTGGCCGGTGCAACTCGTGGAGCACGCGGGCGAGGAAAGTTGCGGAGGCGAAATGATCGTGCCGGGAAGAAAGACGAGGCGGGGAGGTGCACCGAGGCCCCCGTGCCGGCCGGCCCAGCCGGCCGGCCTCCCCTACATAAGGAGCCCCCCGGCTCCCGTTTTCTCGCAGTGCAAGCTTCCCTCTCCTTCCTTTGTTTGTGTGTTCAAGTTTGTGTGCTCAAAACCTCCGTAGACATAGCCAACCTTCCCAAGCTTGATAGCTCAAGAAAAAAATCCACATCCTTAATCCACTCAAAGTCCACATCCGAGGCAAAGAGTTTAAGTGCCTAGTTACGGTTGCAACCCGGAGTTTTAGTTGAAGAAAAGAGTGCAAAGCAACCATGTGGAAGAAAACCACAAGTCTCTTCTCCGAGAAGAAGAGTTCGTCGTCGTCCAAGCCGTCATCAACCATGTCTTCGAGGAGGCACTCGGTTTCCGAGTCTCCCCGGAGCATGGAGACGGATACGGCACCACCGAGGAGGAACGATGCTCTCCTCCTTGGTGGTATGAGGGCTGCAAGAAGCACGTCCATGAAGTTTACCGAACCTCGAGGGCACACGGAGGAGCAGCCCACGCCACCACGACGATCGACCCGTTCAACCGCGCCACCTCCCTACACTCCGATTTATTCTTCGTACGGCTTCATCATCTTGTCGTCGGAGGAGGAGGAGAGGCTCTCTAATCTTGAGAAGAGGCTTGTGCCCAACGTCGAGTTCGACGACCAAGCACTCTACACCTTGGGTTTTGGCACCGACATATACTACATGTTGGGGCACCTTGGATGGGTGCAATTCTCCAACGGAGTATCGCCGGACACCCACTTGGGGTTCGCCTTGGAAATTTTAATGACTATTGCACCTATCCTTGATGATGGGGTGCAAAGCTTGTCATTCCGTTTGGAGGGAGTCCAACAAGTGGTTCCCTACGAGCACGTTAGGGAGCTGCTTGGATTCCACAAGGGAGCTCCGGAGAAAGTTGACGTGCCACCCGGCATGTTAGCGGGATTTTGGAATATGATCTCCGGAGAAGCCCATCAACAACGCAATTGCATCCGCAACCCCATTATCCGGATATTTCACTCTTGGATGTGCAAGAGGGTATTGGGGAGGATGAAGTAGACAAAGGTGACCGACACGGAGTTGAATTGGCTCTACTCGACTTTAATTGCCAGGCAGCCAATAGACCCCTCTTACCTTATGATCAACTGTTGGTGTTGAGAAGCAACATCGGGGGCGGGTAATATTGGTTCGGGGTGCTACCTCTCCATGTTGGCCTTCTCCTTACGACCGGGGATCGCAAGAAACCCCGACCATCTTTTGCGTGGTACCTCTCTCGGTATTGAGTATTTGCGGCAAGGCAAATACATTAGTGCAGATGAGAGAGGAGGTTATCGGTTGGCCATAGTGAACCTACCCCTTCCCAATGAGAGGCTTAGGCTTTTCACCGAAGGGAGAGAAGATTGGTTGGAAGAGGGACTCCTTGTCCCTGCAAGGAAGAACAAAAGAGGAAGAATCGTAGAGGAGGGAACATCCTCCGCACAAGTGAGTGGAGCACAACACAATGTGCAACCATTCGGCGGGATCCCTCCTCCGCCAAGTTATTACGGAGGGCCATAAGAGCAAGCATGGGGGGTGGTGCACCGGTACCCCCACCAAATTATGTGGTGCCCAACACTAACTTCGCGGAGCCCTACGCACATCATCCCCAACCATAACAAAGTATGGCCATAATTGGAGGGTATGCTGCAAGAAACGCCCAAAACATCGCAGCCATCCAAGTTAACGCAGCTCAACTTGGTGAAGGAAATGCAAATATTGCCTTTGAGCTCGGACGCCTTGTGGAGCCAAATCAATTCGTCGGAGGAAATGTCCAATCATATTATGAGCAAGGGTATTATTATCAAGATTATCAACATCAACCACCGGCGGAGGACTAGAAGATTTAGGAACTTTAGTTTTCTTTTCTTTTCTTTTTCTCTGTAATTTTCAGCTTTTGCTTATGTGTGTTTGCGTAGTATTTTCTGTTTTTATTTAAATTTCAGCGAGCATGGTTGTTTATTTTCAGTTTGTATTTCAACTTGATATCATCATTAATAAAAACACCACCTTGATTATATCATTGGAAAAGTTACAAAAATTTGTGCCATGATGATATATGATTATAATTGCAGCTTTGTTCATCTTTGTAATTGATCTATGCATGTTTAAGCTAGTGCTCTCTTAAAATACAAATCTGAATTTATTTAAATGCTAGCTTAATTTTTAGCGGAGGTTATGATTAAAATAAAGACCCATAGTGTTTTATGTGCTCTCAAGTTATGAATAGATTAAAGATGTCTTTTATGCTCAAAAATATCGCTAACCTTGTCATAAATATCACTTGTGTGTTGCTCAACCTATCCAAAGCCTTATATATATTTGAGTGCATAAACCTTAGTGTACAAGATTTATTTTTTAGTGAGTTATTGCAGGCCATGATTTCTCTGGCCCGAGACTAAGAAGTTGGTCATTCCATTTTTGCGTATCTATCTTTTCGCTAGCCTTTTATCCGTGCATTGTGTATCCCCGCATTGGAGATCTCACAAACTTCTCCGGATATCCACCCTTAAACCAAATATCATCTTTTGTGATTACCTCCTTGACCGCAACCTATTGTTGAGAATGGATCATCAATTTAAGGAAGATCGCAAGATGGTGCCGACATTGAAGATTTCAAGTATCTCTCCAAGGAAAAATATTTCCGGTACCTACCTTATTTTTCGCCTCTTTGCTCGACGACGAGCAACGTCTAAGCATGGGGGTGGAGGTAGGTACGGTGCAGTTTTAGAGTTCAAAGGGGAGTATTTTAAAAAAAATGATTATGAAAGAAAAAAAATCGGTGATGAACGTGACTTCCAAGGTGAAGGTCTCAAAAGAAGAAAGATAAATATATATATATATAATGAATGAATGAAAGAAAGAAAGAAAAGAATGAGAAATATGAGAAAGAGAAAAAAAAATATGAGTATGCGTAAAGTGAACTCCCCGGTTCTCTAAGAGTGTATTCAAGGCTTCAAGTTTAAAAGATCCATTCTCATTTTCCAACCATGTGCAGTCCGATAACGAGGACTTCCTTAGTGCCTTGGGATCACTCTTTGCCATTTGCACATGTCCACTTATCTAAAGTGTGTGTTTTTCTCTTTCCCCTCCTTGATTTAACATTATTTTCCAATGACCTTTTTGACGAGTCTCGGTAAGACCATGAGAAGCTTGTCTTGTTTTGACAACACCTCATTTATAAAATCTTGTTAGGACTAAACTTTCCCAAAGCTCCATATAAAGCCTACCACACATATATGTTATGAGAGGGAAAGGAGTTGAATATATAGGCTTGACAGACTAGCGAGATAAGAGTTCATGAGCAATATGCAAGATGATTTGAATTTGTGAACTTGGTTTAGCTTTTCTTTATCTTGTTCTTCATTTCAAAAATTCTGAGATCTATTTAAACTTTGTGAGCATGTTAATACTTGTGGGATAAGCTTAATAAGGATCTACCCTCCGTAGAGATGAAGGCTAAGTACATTATGGAACTTTAATGAATTAAAATTTTGAGAGCATTATGTTTTCTCATGTATGATCAAGAGCAAGGTTTAAACATTGTTTGGCAATGATGATATCCATCGAAGGCTTACTCGAGGACGAGCAAGGTTTAAGCATGGGGGAGATGTTGACGGTGAAAATCCGTCAACCTAGCCTTGAGTTTACCTTCGGTGTTGGCATGAGTTTTATACCTTATCCATTGGTACTAACCCCCGTGGTATAACAAGTTCACGTGTGCAAGTCGGTTTTGGAGTTTAATGTTTATGCAGGGTTTTAGTGTTGAATGCAAGACTTTCGGGATAAGTTCATCAAGCACCTCATGATAAGACCTTGAAGCCCCGTACAAGTCATGCAATGAAGCAAACTTAACTCCAAGAAGCTAGGGACTTGATCCGAGAAGACGACAGACTCCGAGGACCTGACCAGAAAAGTGTTGAATCTTGCAAGACAAGGAGTTGTGTCCAATTCGGAGAGAAACTGACGACATGGACCTACACATGCAGAAGAGGGAAACATCCAGGAAGCAAGGGAACTGATGTAGAGGCCTCGGGCTGGGCCTGGATGGGCCCAGGCCGGCCGGCCCAGTCCGGTCGGCCCAGCCCATTCCAGGGCTCGTTTGCCCCCTCCTTTGCCCTAGCCGCCAATCGGGCTATTTATAGCCCCCTGACCGAGAGCCACGCATCATACAATTCATCATCGACCGCCGAGGAGCAGAGAAGAGAGGGACACCATCTCGGAGAGGAGAGGATCGAGCTAGTTGACTAGGGTTTCCCTAGCCGAAGTGGGAACCTTGCACGGAAGACCACGTCGGAGTTCCCGGAGCTAGAAGCAAGATCAAGGAAGGATCCCGGTGGTGATCTTGTGTATGTATCATTGTTATAGTTGAATTATCAAGTTGAATCTTTTCCTAGCGATCAAGTGTTTCCTCGAAGATTTCGTTTTTCGATCGGCTTTGCTTATTCCAATTCTATTCTCGAGATAGATTACATAGGGTGTTCTTGTAGCCGCGGTGGCTAGAGGTACACGCCGGATCTTCCGAAAGAATCTCGACTTGTCTTTTGACTCGCCCTAAGCTCCCCGCATGAGTAGGGATACGTTGTGACAGAACGGGGGTTCCGAAAGGTGGATATTTTCGGATTTGGACGGGAAACCGCGATTTAAAGACGCTTCTTATAAGATTCGATTTGCTACTTCTTCTCTTGCTTGGAACTTCAACAAAAGGCTTACCCCGATCCTTCTAGATCGGTTTATCTACCCAATCTTACTTTGTTTTCTCCAGTCTTTAGTAGATTAGATTCGTTTTGTGTCTTTTACTTAGATGCATTAGGGTTTTATCGAAGATTGAAGTTACTTGGCTTTATTAGATTAAGTTTTGCGTCACACATTTGTTCCACGGATTCGATACCTTGGGTTCACCACTCGAGGGAAGGGTCCCTTGACTACGACGGGAGACTTGTACGCTTGCAAGTCACAAACGAACTTTGATACAACTATTAACCGTCAACAATGGCAGTACAGTGACGATCACTCTGCAACGGGGAACTCCATAACGCTCGAACTCGGACACCTCATAAGTCGGTGGGGTGAGGTAGCCAGCGGCGCTGAGTGCTTCCCACGCAAGGCGTGGAAACCCTCCCAGTGCAACCCGTTGGTACGGATCGTACCGTCAACGTCGAACTCATGAAACACGGGGAAAGCCATATATACACAAATGTAACACATGTCAAGTCTCAAGGAGAACGGCATGTCAAATGGTGAAGCTCTGGCAGTTGTGAATAAATTCATAACCATAAATCCAGAACCCAAAAACTTTCCCCCGGTTTTCCGACTACTACAAGGTTTCTTTACACACTTTTGGTTTTCAAAGGTTGAGCTAAACAAGATGGAAGGATACAAAGTCTAGATGTGCCTAGAAAGATGTAAACTAAGCTGAAAGAAGCTATGATCGGAACTTGCGACTAAAGCTAGACTGGGCAAGGAGCAATTGTTTTTAACAAACTGGTTTAATTAATTCTGGCACATGGTACGAAACAAGATGAACAAGCTTTTTCAAAATTTTGGCAGCACGACAGCTAAGCATAAGAGGTACTCTAGCTTATAAAAAGCACACACTAGCAAAATCTTCCTTAGAGAGCACATAGGAGTTCTGTTCTGGGTCCATTTTAGTTGTTTCGATTTTTAATATGCATGCAAGACGTTCTATTCGACCTCACATGGCAATCAAGCCAAAATCGAAGTTAGTGCCGGTGGCAAGGCTTTTATTCGTCTCTCTCTATAATATCTAGTCGAGAGCTACACAGTACTCACTTAACGACTAACGAAGCACTGTTATGTACCTGCAGAAAACGAACCTTTCGTGCCAGCACGTCACGAAAGCGTCCACATACATTACCGTTCACTATAGAAACGACATCCATGCGTTAAGCCGTTGCATGGACAGCGTCCAACCTCGAACAACCTCCTTTTGAATGGAGTGTGTCCTTGCCTCGCATACTCGACATGCAGAATGCTCACGTATGAAACACGTGGCGACACACAACTCATAAACAGACGTGAAGATGGGATCCGTGGAATGGATCACTCCATCAACCCTCGCAATTCCCGTGATGCGGTACAGCACACGTATAAAACACATGGCTCATCTAGTTTGGTTCTGCAAGAAAGTAAGTCTGACATATAGTAATGTGCTGAGAATTAGCAAAATAAACCATAGGTTAAATAAGCCACCTGAAAGAACCCAAAAATTCCCTCTAGGGCCTCTCGGTCTAATTTATCCTTAGCGGACCAACATGTTTTAAAAACCAGACAATCTTGGCAAATTTTATTCAAAAATCAGTGATTAAGGTTATTAATTAATCTCTGGTGCATATAATTGCTCTGATGCCAACTGTGACAACCCGCCCAGAAAAATACCGTACTATCGCCTAAACCAATCCACTTTGGTCATTAAGTGATAATAAAGTATCATCCTGTCGTCAGTCGTCGGGTTAACGCCCGGTAAATCACTTGAGTAGCAACAAGGATCGACATATATGCATTGAAACTCACTCGAAGGCGAGTCCAGAGATACAACATCATTAACATCCAAATTTGTACCCCGAAGGGCTTAATTATTACAAACCGAAGTTTTTGTCACCATGACGTAGTTCAGAGTTCTTGAAACAACGGAATTAGACTAACGGGAAGCGGAAACACCACGGGAGGCCGTCCATGATGCCTTCAGTCATCGTCCTCCACCCACTCCAGCTCCCAGCCGGGCGGGATCTCTCCGGGCCACACATCACCGAAAGCATTACCTGGATCAACATATTATAGCAAGGCTGAGTATACTAATACTCGGCAAGACTTACCCGTCGGTGATAACTACTTCACCAACTCTAGACATGAAAGGCTTTTGGCCACTGTGTTTCTTTTGCTGAAAAGTAACAAAGAGTATGTCCTTACTTTCAAGATTTTAGCACAAGTTCTAGTGGGTGTAATCTTTACTAAATTAGCCATCTAGTACAGACAAGTTGTACAATGCAATTAATCAAGCATAGTATTCATCAACTTCCATCATTAGGGATCTCATGGCTAGTGGAGTAAGTAGTCTCAGATAACGGTGAGAGGCCGACAATCGATTGATTCAAACCTTGCAAGGTAGACCTAAACACACGGTGGGATGCCCCTCACGAGGACAATCACCAAACGGTTCCCAAAAATCCTCGGGTCGGGATAAAAAGCCACAGTCTTTGGTGCATGCTATCCGGGATACCCCGCGAAGCACCCGAACTCACCATACACCACCAGTAGCTAGCCGTGAGACAAACCCCAAGAGTAGTGACAGTTAAATCCCTAGCCGTCTCATTAAGGTACTAGGCTTACTGGTCCCATTCCCGACAAGTGCTTAGTACGTTCAAACACTTAACCCACAATAACCATTGGACTGGAGCCCAATCCCATGCTCTTACCACATGAGCAATCCATTTAAGGAGATCTTGTGATTCCTATCTAGGAACCTATTCTCGCGAGTGATGTCATCACCCAACTTGTAACGGTCCTATAGCTTAGCAGCTATCGACCTATCATACTAGTAAGGACAAAGGTACCTAGGGATCATGCATCTAAGGTTCCATACAACTCCTGAACTTAAATGCAGAAGCATCCATACATAATTGAATAACAAAATTTAAAAACTGGGTCAGATGCACCAGAGCTTGCCTTCGTAGGCTAAGTCAGCCTGAGCACCCTCGGTGTCATCGAGCACTTCCACGTACTGCAGCGAAGCTTCTGCTCCTCCTTCCTCGGATTCCAGAACGAGTGAGTAGTCACCGTCAGGAAGATCTACACAGAATGCAATGCAGGGTTCAGGTGATGTGACAGTTTGTTTATCTCATCCGACTCTTGTTGGTCATATTCACCTTAACAAATAATTAAATATTAAATCCCTTTTATGAAGGTTATCATTGTTATGTGTTTCATTCTTTTATTACACTTGAATTAATGTTCCCTTTATACTTGATATTTCATGTGAAGGTTTATTCCTTTTACCTTTCACTAGCAAGGGTGTGTACCAGATATGTATTTATAAATTAATTCCTTATCAGCAAGGGTGTGCTCTTAGCTTTTAATTAAGTTAGGTAACACTTCCCAAAAAGGAAGGGAAATTAAAAAGCATTTCCTTATTTAATTAACCTTTAAATCTGCAAAAGGCCTTTAAAGCTTTTTATTAAGCAATAAATCACTAAAAATTTAAAGAAAGGTTTCTTAGGCATCACAACACCCATAATGAACCACTGGACTCACATGCAAGGCTTGGAAGCTAGAAAATAAAATATTTTGGAAAAAATAACAAAAGACTAGCTAGCCATTCAATTAAATGCATACAAAAATAAATAAGCATCAAAGTGCCTCAATCTTTCTCATGCATGCTCTCTGGTCCTAAACAAGCCTAAAGAACTAGCAAGCATTCCTAGAATCTCTACTGAACCTGCTTCACTAATTTACAAAGGAAAACATGCACAAATTAATAATAAATATTTCTGATAACCCAAAAATCATGATCAATTCACCAGAGGTGTGATTTGGCATAACAAGGCAGCATGCAGAAGTTGGGCACAATCACATAAATATTTTTAGCTACAAAAAACATCTAGGCAGATTCTGCATAATTGGAAAACAATTTATATAAAAAGATTTACTGCATAACTTTGTGCAACTTTTGGCACAGCAGCTAGTCATGACATTATGCACAACATATCCAAAATTTGGATACAGAGGATTTACAGATTTTGAGTTATGGCAGACCTAAGCTTTTCACATTCCTATTTTTCATGTTATAAATATCCAGAATCAGACCATGTGAGAATAACAAAAGTTGTAGATTCTTCACAACGAATCTAACAAAATTGGTTTTGCAATTTTCTGAATTTTCTACGAATTTCTACGCCTTTTACAAGTTTCTGCAAAAGATAGTTCACTATTGAAGATCCAGTTTGCACCGGAGCCCCTGGCAAAATTGAACACTTCACAGATATACCCCTGGATCACGGTTTCGACCCCAGAAAGAGTTGGGACCAAGCAATTTGGTCCCTGGGCCGACGGGCGGCGGGCTCGCCGGAATTCCGGCGGCTCCGGCGCGCGCGCCGGCGGGGGACGACTCGGGGGCCGAGCACGTGCTCACCTAGGATCGATTGGTGGACGAGGTTGGGGCAAAAGCATCGCCGGCGCGGGACTTCGACGGCGGCCGGCGGCGGTAGCCGCGGTGGCGCGGTCTCCGGCGAGGATGCGGCTCGGGTAGACAAGGCGCGGGCCGGGAGTGTCGAGCAGGTGCTAGGGGAGGTGCCAAGTAACTCGCACGGCGCTGGGTATGAGCGGAGCAAGGGTTTCGGCGGCGGCTCTAATGGTGGCCGGCGGCGGACAGGGGGAAGAACGACGGGGACGGCGCGGTTGGGGAAGAACACGACGACCTTTTATATGTGCGGGCTCGGGGTGACGGCGGGGTGACGACGGTGATTTCGCCGTGCTACGGCGCGCGCGGACGGACCGGCGGTCCGCCGCGCGCACCCGCGCGCGTACGATGCCACGGTAGCACGGTTCGAGGCGCCTCGGGCGAAGGAGGGCGTCGGGAGGCGGGGCCTCGGGTAGCGCACGGCCTCGGGCGGCGCGTGGGGCGCGGACGCCGAGGGACGGCCGGCGCACGGGCGCGACGCGCGGCACGTGGCGCGCGCAACATCGCGGCGCGGGCGGCGCCCTGCCCAAAATTAATTTGCTGAACACAGTTTTGAAAAGGAAAAACTCCAATTTTTTTAATAAAAGTTGACCCAGCTTTGAATACGAAAGTTGTAGATCCTGCTACCCTCTATCATTTCCAGAAAGGCTTTATGGGGCTTTGCTCAACAGATTTTCGCAAGAAACAGTTGTCAACTTTGAATGCCAGCCTGTGTTCTTGAACAGTAGATGCTGACCTTGGAGCAAGTTTTTCAAGCTTTTCCGCTCCAAATTTGAAATGCCAATCTACATGAAAGTTGTGTCCCTCAACAAGATGGACAACTTTCATAAAGGTAGATTTTTAAGTGTTTAGGTGAATTTTGGAGAACGCGGCAAAAGTTCCAACAGAAAACTATGGGCACTAGGGTTTAGTTGGGGTTTGACCACGTCTTTGACCATGGGTTGGCCCCACAAGTGTGTCTACTAGTCAAAAGGGTTCAATAGGGTTGGTTGGTGAGTTTTTCGAGGTGAGGGCCCAGGTTGACCGTGCTTTGACCATTGTCAGTTGGGTTGACCAACGGTTAGGGTTAATCAAAAACCTGGGGCGTCACACTTACCCCTCTACCGACTCCTGAATAAGCACGAGCACTTCTCTTGGACCGTCGAGGCCTAGGAGGCGCTTGATAAGCTCAAGGCGACGCTCGCCCACGCGCCCATCTTAACGCCGCCCCAGGACGGCGAGCCTCTGTACCTCTACGTCGTCGCAACCACTCAGGTGGTCAGCGCCGTCATCGTGGTGGAGCGTACGGATGAGGGGCACGCCCTACCAGTCCAACGGTCGGTTTACTACATCAGTGAGGTGCTATCTGAGACCAAGGCACATTACCCTTAGATCCAGAAGCTGCTCCACACAGTGGTGCTCGCGCGGCGCAAGCTCCAGCACTACTTCGAGGCCCACCCGGTTACGGTAGTCTCCTCCTTCCCGTTGGGGGAGATTATCCGAAACCCGGATGCGGCGGGCAGGATCGCCAAGTGGTCAGTGGAACTTATGGGCAAAATGCTCGCCTATGCGCAACGCAAGGAAATTAAGTCCCAGATCCTGGCGGATTTCTTCGCCGAATGGACTGACACCCAACTGCCGCCGCTGCAAATCCAGGCTGAATGTTGGACCCTCTACTTCGACGGGTCGGTGATAAAAATGGGGGCAGGCGTGGGCCTACTCTTCATCTCACCCCTCGGGGAGCACATGAGGTACGCGGTACGCCTACACTTCCCCGCATCCAACAACATGGCGGAATACGAGGCCCTCCTTTACGGCCTCAGAATCGCCATCGAGACAGTCATCAAACGCCTCGACGTTAGAGGGGACTCACAGCTCGTGATCGACCAGGTCATGAAGCATGCGAGTTGTCACGACGACAAGATGGAGGCATACTGCAATGCAGTACGAGCCCTCGAAGACAAGTTCTACAGCATCAAGCTTAACCACGTACCCCGCAGTTACAACGAGGAGGCGGACGAACTCGCCAAAATTGCGTCGTGGCGGATACCATCCCCCCGAATGTCTTTGTGAGGGACATCGCCAGACCATCCGTCAACCTCGAGTTGGCACCCTCGAGTCAAGAGGAACCCTCGGGGGCTCCCTCGAACCCAACGGGCGCAGAGCCCATGGACGGGGACCCCTCGAACGAGACGTTTGTACTCTCCTTGCTCGAGGGATATGGCGCGGACGAGGCCGAGGCCATGGACACAGAGCCAGCCCCCCGCGTGGAGGACTGGCGAGACAAGTACATCGCCTAGATGGGTCGTGGGGAACTTCCCTCGGACCGATCCGAGGCCAGACGCATCGCCAGGATGGCCAAGTCGTTCACCCTTATCGACGGCGAGTTGTACAAGCGTGCCGCCCCAGGCGTCTTGCAGCGATGCGTGCCCATCCCCCAGGGGCGCGAGCTCCTTCGAGACATTCACGCAGGTGTGTGCAGCCACCACGTGGCACTGTGCACCCTCGTGGGCAACGCATTCCGCCAGGGCTTCTGTTGGCCCACCGCAGTTGCTGATGCCAGCGAGGTCGTGCACACCTGCGATGGGTGCCAATTTTACACCCGCAAAACAAACCTCCCAGCTCACTCCCTCCAAATGATTCCAGTCACATGGCCTTTTGCCGTGTGGGGGCTAGACATTGTCGGGCCCTTGCGAAAGGCGCCCGGGGGCTACACCCACCTGTTAGTCGCCATCGACAAATTTTCCAAGTGGGTCGAGGTGCGCCCAATCACAAACCTCAGGCGGAGCAGGCCATGACGTTCTTCACTGACATCATCTACCGGTTCGGGGTGCCTAATTCCATCATCACCGACAATGGGTCTCAATTTACCGGCAGGAAGTTCCTGGAGTTCTGCGACAAGTTCCACATCCGCGTGGATTGCACGGCCGTCGCACATCCACAGACCAATGGTCAAGTGGAGCGGGCCAACAGCATGATCTTGCAAGGCCTCAAGCCCAGGATTTTTGACAGACTGAACAAGTATGGACGAAAATGTCTCCAGGAGCTGCCGGTGGTCGTATGGAGCCTCAGGACCACCCTGAGTAGGGCCACGGGATTCACCCCGTTTTTTCTGGTCTATGGTGCGGAGGCCGTCCTCCCCACGGACCTGGAATATGGGTCGCCCAAAGTCAAGACCTACGATGAAGGCACCAACGAGCGAGCCCGCGAAGACTCGCTGGACCAATTGGACGAGGCTCGCTCTGTGGCCCTGATGCATTCAGCAAGGTACCAACAGGCTCTGAGGCGCTACCAGGCCCGGAAAATACAGCGTCGAGACTTCAACGAAGGGGACCTAGTCCTAAGGCTGCACCAAGACAATCGAGGCCGCCACTAGCTATCACCCCCATGGGAGGGACCCTACGTCATTGTCAAAGTGCTCAAGCCCGGCACCTACAAGCTGGCCAACGAGGACGGCGAGGAACTCACCAACGCTTGGAACATCCAACAACTACGTCGCTTCTACCCTTAGAAAGGATTTCTAAGTTTCTTTTGTTATTTACATACCCAACACCCAAGTTGGCGGCACGAATGCAAATTTTCATCAAATTAATAAAGTCAAAGGGAGACTCAGCTTTCCCTCGAAAACCAAGTCCCCGTCGGGAGCTACTGTGGGTGGCATCCCCCCCCCCCAAAAAAGGTCCCATTTTTTCGCAAAAAATCGTTACAAGAAGTGCCAAGTACGCCTTGACCCAAATTCTCGGCGAACTTACGCGGGACGCAAGTAGCTAGAGGGCAAAAAAGCTCGAGTCGGGGATAGCCTACGCCTCCAGCAGGATACGGCCCTTCTCCCTTGCCGCTTTGCCTACAAGCTACTTGTGCGAACGAAACTTTTCCAGCTAAAGTTCACCTAAGAAAATGGGAAGGCAGAACAACACAATTGTCGAAGTAAACAACGAGCGTTTCAAATTAAAAACGTCAAAGTGTTTTAAACAAGCAATTGTTCATTACATAGCCACGTGGCTCGAACATCAATACTAAAAACATACAGGGCTCGAATGCCCAGCTACTTTCAGGTTTGGGGGCCGCTAGCCGGAGGGGCGTCCGGGAAGAGGAAGTCTGTGAAGTCCTCGGCAAGGATGTCGGTGGCAGGAGCTGCAAACGTGTCCGCACGGTCCATCGCCACCTCATCGTCGACGCCGAAGGGAACGACGTAGCCCGTGGAGATGGCCTTGAGGTTAACCTGGTAGTGGGAGACCACCACGTCGAGGGCCTTTTGGGCGCCCAGGTGAAGGGCGCGGTGCAGACGCTGGGTGACATGCCTGCCGAGGGCGCGAAGGTGACTCGCCATCGAGCTCCTGGCCTGCATGTCGCCCTCCTCGACCTTCTGGCACGCCTCGAGGGCGGCGGCCTGTAGCTCATCCAACTCCTGTTGCGAGGAGTTGTAGGCCATCTGGAGGGACTCTGCCTGGGTCGTCAAGTTCCCCAGAGCGTTCCGTAGGCCTGAAAACCACAAATGAAAAAAACTAAAATCTGGAGCGGATCCCAAGTAAACCAAACCAACCGGCGAAAAGTGGAAAGAGGCGACTCACTGAAGGAACAGATGGCGACTAGAGAGGGGGGGAGTGAATAGGAGCCGGTAAAAATTCTTCCCAAAGAACCCAGCCTATACCCTAGTCAAACCCCGGTCACACACGAGCGATGGATCGAATCACACACCAATCGCCAAGACCACGAGGTTATGGATCAACCTCTAGCCTTAGGAACGATTCCTTGAAGCACACGCGGAAGCACGAAAGAAGGAGGAGAGGAATCGAACCAAGAAGCAAAGCGCACAGGCTCTGGCGGACCGTCCGGACAGGAGGGGCGGACCGTCCGCGCAGGCCTCGCAGACTGTCCGACTTGAAGCCGCGGGTCGTCCGCGCCAACCATGCGGACCGTCCCCGCCCTACGCCGCGGACCGTCCGTTAAAGCACACGGAACCACCAGAAGCGACCCGAGAAAAACGGACCGTCCGCCAAGGCCGGGCGGGACCGTCCGCGCGGGTCACGGACCGTCCGCTACTCAAGCTCGGACCGTCCGCAAACCACCGCAACAAAAACCAAAAGCCAAACCGGATCGAAAGCAAGGACGCGCAAGAACACGACGAACACACGACGAACCCTAGCCGCGCGGACCGTCCGCCAGCACCCCGCGGACTGTCCGCCAGGTGCGGACAGAGCGTAAAAAACGCCCCGACCCCGAAAGTCAACTCCCCCAAATCATCATCGGATTTCCCAAACGGTTGAAGCTATGGAGACAAGGGTTTGGGGACTTGAAAAGCGTCACACAAGGATGCTATAGCCCAAAATTCTTGCCTCCTAACTCCCTAAATCACCGGGAATCGCGAATCCTTTGAGCACCACCAAAAGCTAGAGCACTGAACGAAAAACTGCGAATCCAAGTGGTTTCCCAGCGTTTGAGGGCACAAGATCAATCACAAAGATGCACGAGACATCTATCCATGTTTTCCTCAAAGAAATCCGGGGAGAAACCCACTCAAATCCGCGGAATCGAACTGGGAACAAAGGCACGAAAACAAGCACAAAAAGGCCACGAAAACACAACCTCGAATCTTCTATACAAACCAGGAAAGATTCACAAGGTCTAGCATGCCGCCCTAGCATCCATCCCTCTCAACAAATCTCTCATGAAGCTCTCATGCTAGCCTAGAGAAAATAGAGGAAAAATAGCTACGAAAATGAGAAAGAGGAGGGAGAAAATGAAACCCTAAGTCGCGGAGAGAGAGGCTTATATATCGGGTCCCGCCGGAGTGGTAAATGACTCGACTACCCCTAACTTAACTACTGGCGATACAACCCACGCAGGGGCATTTTGGTAATGTTTGTGGGTCTTGCCATCGGACGGCCACGCCTTTGCCGCACCCCGCGTCCTCCCGACGCAAGCCATGCGATCCCGCCGCGTGTCCTCCGCCTCGAAGCTTCCCGACACGCCCGGATCCCGTCTTCGTCGTGTTGGGCCCTCGGACTTGGTTTTGAGGCCCAAACCAAGAAACCGTCCGCCGATGGTTTTGTGGGCAAACCACCAAACCCCGCGTGCTCGGTCCGGCCTCCCGCCAAACCACTTGACTTGACCGCCACCGTGCACCGGCTCGCTTGTCCATGACTTCGTCTTGCTTGTGTCGCCACCATGTGACCCGCACCCGGCCCCACCGTCCACCGGGTCCCTCGAACCGAGCCTACTTGTCTCTCCATATCCCGAGGCCCCTCAAGGCCGAAGACCTTTCGCGCCCGTTCTTCACCCGCAACAACACGAACTAGGCCGCGGCCTACACCCGCGCACTAAGCCAAGAGTCGGTCCAACACCCGTTGTCAATCACTCATCACCGAGGAGCGGTCATCCATCGACCACCGGACGCTCCTGGTCCTCAATCTCCCCCTTGATGAGTGCATTGACAACACACAACGCGAAATGAAATTCAGAGAAAAAGAGAAAGGAAGAAGAAAGAAAAACAAAGAAGCTCAACTCATGACCAAAACCAAGGAAAGGCAAAGAAAGGTCACAAGCCAAGCAAAGCACAAACTCCACACTGAAAACAGCAAGAAAGCTCCCCCTGAGCAAATGCAAACTTCCAAATTTCAGCTCACCTCTTCTCCCCCTTGTTGACAATGTATGAATCAAGGTGAAAATGCAGAAAATGCAAAGCAAAGCATATAAACATCTACATGAGCTTCTCAAATAGGCCAAATCTAGTGTCAAAGGCTAAAAATGAGACAAAGATCACACATATGAATCATAGCATAGTCAAAGCATTGCCACAAGTAATATATGAAAATACAAGCATGTGACAAAGCAGAATTTTCAGATTTAAGCAATTTTACCAAAAGAAAGCTCGCTTCACATGTAAAAGCCTATCCATGTCACACTTGAGCCACAAACATGCATACCACTCAAAGATCATACAAGGATATCAAATTCTCAGCAAAAGATCATGGCAAACACCCATAAAGCAAAGCATGTCATGTCAAAGCTCATGAGCCATGTGTACACTTCGGGGAGACTTCTCCACTGGTGAACATCATGCAACATGTTTTGCACCCATATGAAAGATAAGACATTTTAAGCATAGACATGATGGATGGAGCATTTTTCAAGCATTTTACACTTCTGTTCAAGATTAAATCATATCATGGTACATGAAGTGCCTTTGCGGCAAAAAGAAGCTTATGCTCCCCCATGAATGCAACATAGGCTAAACATTCACAATGATATTCGGCCTTTGGCCCAAATGCAAGAACAAGGCATCCAAGCACAATCTAAGCATGAAAAGCACATTTAGACCAAACTGTGACATGGATACACAACTACACACGAGTGGAGCATATTTCATCAACAATTAGTCAAGATTAGCATTTATTTCAAAAAGGGCTATCTCACCACACATATATCTCAAATATTCCAAGAGCATAGCCTCACATCATCATTTCTCCACACATATGACCAAAATCTCACAAATAGCCAAAGAAACTCAAATATGGCATATGAAAGAAGCTCATCATCCTAAAAATGCAATATGATACAAATGCAACATGATATATGACAAGATGGCTATCCTACCATGGTTTATACATCAAGCAAAGCATGTATATACATCAAAGTAAAACATGGTATGATACATATGGTACAAGAGAAAATCCCCCAAGAATCAACTAGAAAGGGCAACAAACCCCAAGTTCCCCCCGCAAGCGCACAAATGTAGCTTGGTCGAGAGGCTTTGTGAAAATGTCAGCAAGCTGATCTTGGGTAGGGACATGGCTCAACACAATGGTTCCTTTCTCCACATTGTCCCTCAAGAAATGATACCTCACTTCTATGTGCTTGGTTCTGGAGTGAAGCACTGGATTTTTGGCTACGCTTATGGCACTGGTGCTGTCACAAAGAAGTGGGATCTGGGTGCACTCCTCACCAAAGTCTCAAAGTGTATGAAATCCACAACAGCTGGGAACAACAACTCGCGGCAGCAACATACTCCGCCTCGGTGGTAGACTGAGCTACACTAGACTGCTTGCAGGAAGACCATGAAACCAACGAAGACCCAAGAAACTGGCAAGTACCAGAAGTAGGCTTCCTCTCGACTCGACAACCAGCAAAATCAGCATCGGAAAAACCATGAAGAGAAAGAGTCGAGGAGGACGAGTACCAAAGGCCAAGACCGGGGCGGATCGTAGGTACCGAAAATCCTCTTGACGACCGTCGATGTGATGTCCTTGGCGAAGCTCGAAACGAGCGCACAGACACACGCTGAACTGTATGTCTGGCCTCGTCGCCGTCAAGTAGAGGAGGGAGCCGATCATGCTCCTGTACTCCCGCTGGTCCACTGGTTCTCCGTCCTCATCCGCATCCAAAGTGGCCGTACTCCCCATGGGAGTCGACATTGGCTTCACATCTTGCATCTGGAACTTCCTCAGCATGTCTTTCGTGTACTTGGTCTGGTGCACAAATGTACCGTCCTTCACTTGCTTGATCTGCAACCCGAGAAAATACTGCAACTCGCCCATCATGCTCATCTCGAACTCCCTGCTCATCTCATCTGCAAACTTGGCAACAAGGTTATGTGACGAGCCACCAAAGACAATATCATCCACGTATATCTGAACAATCAACAAGTCATTTCCATGCTTGAGGAGAAACAAGGTCCTATCCACGGTACCCATCACAAACCCTCTCGCTCAAAAGAAAACCTCTCAATCTCCCATACCAAGCACGGGACGCCCGTTTCAACCCATACGAGCCCTTTTCAACCCGTATACCCCGTGTGGGTACAACTCGCTCTCAAACCCGGTGTGGTCGCCTCACATACACCTCCTCCTCTATGACCCCATTCGAAAAGCACTCTTCACGTCCATCTGAAACAACTTGAACCCTTTAGCCACGGCAAAGTCTAGAAGGATCCGAATTGCCTCGAGACGGGCCACAGGAGCAAAGGTCTCCTCATAGTCGATCCCCTCCTTCTGACTAAACCCCTGAGCAACAAGTCTGGACTTGTTCCTCACAACCATCCCATTCTCTCCCTCTTTGTTCTTCCAAACCCACTTGGTTCCTATGGGATGGCAATTTGGAGGTGGTTCAACTAACTCCCACTCCTGGTTCCTCTCAAAGTTTTCCAACTCCTCATGCATAGAATTGACCCAGTTTGCATCAGATAAAGCGTGTCCAATGTCTTTGGGCTCAAAGGTGGCAACAAAAGCAGCATGAGCAAAATGAGAGGAATTCCTGGACCTTGACCGTGTAGTGCGTTCGTCGATGTTCCCAATGATCTTCGACAGGGGATGCACTTCTTGAATCCGCCAGGGAGCCTCACGCCTCGAGACTACCTCCCCCTCAACTTCAGCTTCTCTCGCCTAGTCCTCTTGTTGCACCGTCGTTGTCCATGAAGTAGATGGTCCACGCTCCAAAGTGGTCGTAGGGGAAGTAGTGGGTACATGCTCAGCTTCAGGCGCATGGTTCTCCCCATCATCATCTCCTCTTTCTCCTCTTCAAAGAGGTCCTCGGCCATCTCCTCGTCACCTGCACATTCAAAGCCAAGAAAGGTACATGGCATTGTCTCGTCGAAGGTTACCTCGCAAGTCTCCATGATTTTGTTAGTCTCAAGGTTAAGCACCCTATAGGCTCTAGAGTGGTTAGCATATCCAAAGAAAATACCATCACTAGACCTAGCCTCAAACTTGTCGAGTTTTCCCTTCTTGGGAATAAAGCACTTGCGACCAAAAACTCGGAAGTGACTCACCTTGGGTGCCCGACCATGCATAAGCTCATAACGGGTCTTCTTCTTGAAAGCTCGCAATAAAATCCTCGTTGGAAACATGACAAGCCGTATTGACCGCCTCAAGACAATACCTCCTAGGAGTCCCGTGCTCATCGAGCATCGTCCTAGCCATCTCACAAAGAGTTCGATTTTTCCTTTCCACGACTCCATTTTGAGGGGGCACATAAGGAGTCGAATACCGATGTTCAAGACCTAGATCACGACAAAAGGCATCAAAACGAGAGTTCTTGAACTCAGAGCCATTATCACTGCGGATAGCTCGAATAGCATTCCCATGCCTCTCGTTTTTCAACCTCACGATCAGATCTCGAACAAAACCAAATGTCTCACTCTTATCTTCCAAGAAAAACACCCAAGCATAGCGAGAGTAATCGTCCACCACAACAAGGACATACCACTTCCCACCCACCGAGCGAACTCGAGCTGGCCCAACAAGGTCCATATGCAACGGCTACGTCGGACGCTCGGTCATGACATCGGTCAGGGGTGGATGGGGAGTGGCTACCATCTTGCCATGCCTACAAGGAGCACAAACCAAATCCTTCTCAAGCTTCAACCTCGGCAATCCTCGGACAAGGTCAAGACCACTCAAGCGGGAAACCAAATCAAAGCTCAAGTGTCCCAACCGCCTATGCCATTTCCACAAATCAGAAGAAGGACCGGCCATCAAACAGCGAGCAGGACCCAAAGAACGAGAGAAATCAGCCCTGAAAATCTGACCCTCGGGGATGATCATACAGACAAGATCACCTAGAGAATCAAGCAAACGAGACTCGCCAGACTTGAATCGCACCTCAAAACCTTCATCAAGCAACTGATAAATCGAAAGCAAATTGAAACCCAAAGACTTCACAAGAGCCACTCTCTTCAACGTTACCTTGTCACTCACATGCACAACACCCTCAGACAGCACCCTTCCTCGTCCATTGTCCCCAAATGTGATGTACAACTTTTCCTTCACTAGGTGAGGCTGGAGAACCACTTCTTATCTCCGGTCATGTGTCGAGAACACCCAGAGTCGATCAACCAAATGTTCTCCAAGCCTCCCGCCGCAAATCGAAACAAGAATGAGAATGAGCTAGCGACTCGACACCGGGGTTAGCACACAGAAAGTTAAACCAGTGTCGAGCCATCTGCTCAAAAGAGGGGTTAGCAAACATCATTCCCTTGCCACCAAACTTCCCATGTCCCATGGAAGGAGTACAGGCACCACGAGAGGGAAAACGTGGTTCGTAGTTCCTCTGGAACCCAAAGCTGCGATCATCTCCCCTAAACCCGTATTGAGGACGAGTAGGGGGACGTCCAGCAAAACCACCACGAGCCCGACCAAACCCCTCACCAACACGCACACCATCATCTCTCCTGACAAACCTCTCACCACCACCTCTCTGTGGGAACCTGCCAACACTCCTCACACTTCCCACACCCTGTGGAAGTGGCACTCTAGGCTCAGGAATACCATGAGACCGGCGATACCGTCCGGTTCGCTTGCTCCCTAGCAAGCCTCTCATCCCTCTTCCTCTTGTAGCAAAACTCTGGTTGGGCTTTGGTGTGAAAGAGTTCTTGGGTGCTTTTGGGAGTGGGACTTGGATCTCTCCGATCACCTCAAACTCGGGGTTAGACTCAACACACTTCTCATACACACTCTCCCCCTTTGTTCTCTCCCACTTTCTCACCCAACTTCTCAAAACCCAAACCACGACCATCGGCTCTCTTGAACTCCTCAATCATGATTTTCAATTGAGGTTCCCGCCCGTACAACCAACCCAACACCTTCCTCAAATAGTCATTCTCCTCATAGATGACATCCAAACGGGAAGTGAGTTCAAGATTGCGCAAAGTAACTTCATCACGGCTAGAACATGCATTTGCAACGAGGAGATTTCAAAGATGCTTCCAAAGAACTAATGGTAGAACGAGCATCAACAAGCTTAGCATGCATAGTAGGACATGATTTACAAGCACCAAGCAAAGTGGGTCTAGCCTTAAGCTCATCATATTCAGTCCTAAGAGCATCTAGTTGAGCCAAAGTAGAAGCATTCTTCTCATTAAGCAGCTTGATCTCATTCAACCATGCATCACACTCAAGACATTCAACATCATCAGGAGTAGTAGGAGCAAGTTTCAAAGAGTCATTCTCAAGTTTCAATTCAAGCAATTTGGACTCTAACTCTCCTACTTTCTCACTAGCATTCTCAAGTTGAGCCCTAAGATCTTTCCTCATCTTTTTGGCATCTCTAAGCACACTATCGCGGTTGTCAATCAAGCCATTCAACCTAGCGATCTCGGCAAGCAAAGAGTCGGGGTCACGGTTTACCTCATCCTCTCGAGTCGGAGCCGCCGTCTTCCTTCTCGCTCTTCTTGTCGCTTGAGCTATGGGCCATGCCACAAAAACCCTCAAGCGCCACACGGCTCGGCCGCCGAGGTTCCGCTTGCACTCTTCTTGCCATTGCGCCTCTCGGCGTCTTCATCTTCGCCGCTTGAGCTTGGATCGCTCCTCGCTTGAGCTTGAGTCGACGTCGCTCGCACCGGCCACCATCGCTCTTGCCTTGTTCTTCTTGTACCGCTCTTGCTCGGTCGCCGCTTGTCCTTGTCCTTGCTCTTGTACTTGCTAAAGTGCTTGCCCTTGGAGGAGTACTTGTCTTCACGCCTCGGGTGCGCCTTGTACTCGTTCACCTTGTACTTGTTCTCCTCCGCTTCCGGGCACTCGGCGATGAAGTGGCCATGCTTGCCACACTTGTAGCATGTCCCTGAGCTCCGCCTTGCATTCCTCCGACTCTCGTGTAGTCGATCAAACCTCCTTGAGAGCAAGGCCAGCTCCTCCTCATCCAGCACATCAAACTCCTCATCTAGAATGGACATAAGAGAAGACAAGGAAAACTGTCGACAGGAAGGGTTAGATTTGCCCTTTGATCCGCCCACAAGAGCAAGACTATGGTCAGTCGAGCCCTCATGCTTGGACTGCAACTTCCTGTCAACCTCAGCCAACTTGAGCTTAGAAAAGAGGTCATCCAACTCAATAGTCAAATAATTCCCAGACTCCTTGATGGCCTCAACCTTAGCACCCCAAACATTTGGGTCCAAGACATGCAAGAGCTTCAAAGCCTGATCATGCTCGGTGTATGGAAAATCCTCAACATTAGCTTTCATGTTGTTCACGATGGCGGTGAACCTCTGAAACATCGCGTCAATGTCCTCACCGGGAAGTGGAGTGAAATTCTCATATTGCATCCGGTAAGAGACAAAGAGGTGAGCCTTCACATGGTTATCACCACCGTGAGCAACCAACAACTTCTCCCAAATTTGCCAAGCAAGATTCAAATGGCGAACACGCTCAAACTCTGGATCACACAAGCTTCGGACCAAGTGATCAACGGCTTTTGCATTAGCCTCATACTTGGCCTTAGCACCGGCATCGGTCACCATAAGAGTATAGATGTTGACCGGAATAGCATAGGTCTTGTCAAGCACAATGAAGTCCAACAACTTCCCACGAAGAAAGATCATCATACGAGCCGCCCACTTGTGGTAACCCTTGCCATCGAAGTGCGGAGGACCACCCCGCTCAACGTACGCCATCTTAGGATTCGAGACTTGTCAAAGTCACAAAGAATCCGGCACCAAGCTCTGATACCAATTGAAGGAACAGATGGCGACTAGAGATGGGGGGAGTGAATAGGAGCCGGTAAAAATTCTTCCCAAAGAACCCGGCCTATACCCTAGTCAAACCCCGGTCACACACGAGCGATGGATCGAATCACACACCAATCGCCAAGACCACGAGGTTATGGATCAACCTCTAGCCTTAGGAACGATTCCTTGAAGCACACGCGGAAGCACGAAAGAAACAAGAGAGGAATCGAACCAAGAAGCAAAGCGCACGGGCTGCGGCGCACCGTCCGGCCGGGGAGGGGCGGACCGTCCGCGCGAGCCTCGCGGGATCGTCCGACTTGAAGCCGCGGACCGTCCACGCCAACCCTGCGGACTGTCCGGCCCTACGCCGCGGACCGTCCGTTAAAGCACACGGAACCACCGAAGCGACCGAGAAAAACGGACCGTCCGCCAAGGCCGGGCGGACCGTCCGCGCGGGTCACGGACCGTCCGCTACTCAAGCTCGGACCGTCCGCAAACCAGCTGCAACAAAAACCAAAAGCCAAACCGGATCGAAAGCAAGGACGCGCAAGAACACGACGAACACGCGACGAACCCTAGCCGCGCGGACCGTCCGCCGGGGCACCCCGCGGAGCCGTCCGCCGGTGCGGACGGAGCGAAAAAACGCCCGACCCCGAAAGTCAACTCCCCCAAATCATCATCGGATTTCCCAAACGGTTGAAGCTATGGAGACAAGGGTTTGGGGACTTGAAAGACGTCACACAAGGATGCTATAGCCCAAAAATCTTGCCTCCTAACTCCCTAAATCACCGGGAATCGCGAATCCTTTGAGCACCACCAAAAGCTAGAGCACCGAACGAAAAACTGCGAATCCAAGTGGTTTCCCGGCGTTTGAGGGCACAAGATCAATCACAAAGATGCACGAGACATCTATCCATGTTTTCCTCAAAGAAATCCGGGGAGAAACCCACTCAAATCCGCGGAATTGATCCGGGAACAAAGGCACGAAAACAAGCACAAAAAGGCCACGAAAACACAACCCCGAATCTTCTATACAAACCAGGAAAGATTCACAAGGTCTAGCATGCCGCCCTAGCATCCATCCCTCTCAACAAATCTCTCATGAAGCTCTCATGCTAGCCTAGAGAAAATAGAGGAAAAATAGCTACGAAAATGAGAAAGAGGAGGGAGAAAATGAAACCCTAAGTCGCGGAGAGAGAGAACCATCCACACACCCTCATGGCTTATATATCGGGTCCCGCCGGAGTGGTAAATGACTCGACTACCCCTAACTAAACTACTGGCGATACAACCCACGCAGGGGCATTTTGGTAATGTTTGTGGGTCTTGCCATCGGACGGCCACGCCTTTGCCGCACCCCGCGTCCTCCCGACGCAAGCCATGTGATCCCGTCGCGTGTCCTCCGCCTCGAAGCTTCCCGACACGCCGGATCCCGTCTCCGTCGTGTTGGGCCCTCGGACTTGGTTTTGAGGCCCAAACCAAGAAACCGTCCGCCGATGGTTTTGTGGGCAAACCACCAAACCCCGCGTGCTCGGTCCGGCCTCTCGCCAAACCACTTGACTTGACCGCCCGCGTGCACCGGCTCGCTTGTCCATGACTTCGTCTTGCTTGTGTCGCCACCATGTGACCCGCACCCGGCCCCGCCGTCCACCGGGTCCCTCGAACCGAGCCTACTTGTCTCTCCATCTCCCGGAGGCCCCTCAAGGCTGAAGACCTTTCGCGCCCGTTCTTCACCTGCAACAACACGAACTAGGCCGCAGCCTACACCTGCGCACTAAGCCAAGAGTCAGTCCAACACCCGTTGTCAATCACTCATCACTGAGGAGCGGTCATCCATCGACCACCGGGACGCTCCTGGTCCTCACTCACCTTCGACCTGTTTATTCTCTGAGTCAACGGCCTCGCGCGCGTCTTCAGCCGCCTGCCGCAGGGTGAGAACCATGGCTTCCTGTTCCTCGAGGGACTGGCGCAGATCCTCGTGCGAGACGCTGAGTTGGTTTAGCTCCCCGTCGAGCCACGAGACTTCTTCGTCCCGTTGCTTGCGGGTTGCCTGCGCCCCCTCGAGTGCGGCGCGCTCTTGCTGGAGTCGGCCCTAGGCCTCTTCCCATGCCAGACGCTTGCACTCGAGGGCGGCCCGAGCCTCAGCAAGGGCGTCCCGCTCCCGCTGAAGTCGCTCCTCCATCGAGGCGAGAGAGGCGGCCTTGTCCGCCAAGCTGGTCCTCAGCTGCTCGGCCTCCTTGGCCCTTTCCTCGGCTTGGCTTTGCCAAGACCATGCTCCCTCGAGGGTTGCACAGCCCTGTTCGAGCTGGGTGCGAATTGAGGCCACCTCCGTCTCCCTCTCCGCTGCCACAGTCTGCATCGCGGCTGCGTCCTCACGCGCCTTCTGCAGCGCCTCGTCCCGCTCCAGGAGTGCCGCCCGCACCTTCGTGACTGCGGAGACGTCTTCCGCAGCCTGGGCATCCTCCTCCAGGAGCTCGTCCCGCACAGCTTGCAGCCGGTACTCCAGCCACCCACTGTCGGTTCGCAGGGCTTCGACGAGAGCGTCTAGGGCGTCGTACTAGTCCCGGTACCAGTCACGCTCGGAGCTCAGCTGATCGAGACGGTTATACCTCTCTTGAGCCCGACCCTCAAGCTCCTGTCGACGGTGAACGAGATGCAGGAGAAGGCAGAGTCAGGGAACGCGCGGGCGTAGAAGCAACAAGAAAAAAATCTCGAATTCGACGATGAGAGCATGTACCTTGAAGATTTGCCACATAGGACCAGCATGGATCCGCAGGGCCTCGATCAACACGTTGTTGAGCGAGGCCTCATGGTCTCGAAATTCCTGCCACAACGTCTGCTCGGCCTGGGCCTCGTTGAAGTAGGTCGGCGGCACGTTGGCGGGCTACCGCTCCCGCTCCAGGCGTGCCACGGTGGTATTTGGGGCGGGGAGGCCGGCGCGTGACGACGAGGCCTTGGCGCCGTGCGTGGGCCGCCTCGGCATCACGCGGTCATCTTCTGCATCACCGGGACCCCCGCGCGGAGCTCGGGGGCCGGCGCGAGCCGATTCTCTCACTGGCCCCATCTGGGCAGCGGGGCGTCGTCGTCAGGAATCTCCACCACGGTCGCCTGATCGACCGCGGTTGGGACGGGCGTCGGGGGGACCGCCGATGCAGCGGTTGGTGCCACTGTGGCCGCCACCACAGTCACCACCTCCTGCCACAACCCCGTGGCCTCATCCACACCGCGCGGTGGCTCACTTGCCGCCACTGCGCTCTCTGCTGCCCGCGACGCCCTTGACGAGCGTCGCCTCGTGGGAACAGACGTACCCGACCTTAGCACTTTAGCGGGTGCGAGGTCAGGGACGGTCGGCGCCGCCTTGCGAAAACGGAGATTGGAAATTGAGCTCCAGCCGCTCGAAACCAGAACGTCTAAAGGAGCGATTGCTTACCTCAAGGTGGAGAAGCCCCGCTTCCTCTTCCTCGAGGGCTCGACGGGCGCTGTTGTGGCGGCCGCCGTCGCCACCATAGCGCTCCCGGACGCTTCCGCGGTGCGCACCGGCGCCTCCGTGGCGCGCGCCGCCTCTTCCACGGACCGCCGGCCGGCGGGCGCTTCCGCGCCCGCCCCGGGCGCTTGTTTCTCTGCCGCCTCTGCGGCTCTCGGTGAGTGGGGCGCAAGATCCCAACTCTCAGGGGGGGCCTGCCCCTCGTCGTCGTCTTCTTCTTCTTCTCCCTCTCCCGACAACGAGTACTCCGAGGTCGCCGAGGGAGAAAGTCCCTGCTGCTCGCCCAGCCGATACTCCTCGTCCCGCTATTCCCAGCGCTCCCGCCGCCGGATCCTCCTCTCCTTCTTGCGCGCCGCCCGCTCTTGCACCCGACGCTGCACCGTGCACACGGACGCTCGAGCTCGGGGCGTGGGCAGGTCAGACCGCGCGACGTCCGTGGTCACCCTCTGCTAAAAACGACTGTCAAAACCGCGCTGGTACGCTGCGAGGGAATGAGAAGGGAAGGAAGACCTACTCACAGCCGGGGCGTCGGGGAGCATAACAAACAACCAGAGGTCGTCGTTTCTGTGCCTGACAGCGTTGAGGATAACGGTGCGCCTCGCCCTCGTGGCCGCATATTCCTGAGGGAGGCGCTCAGGAAGGAACCGCGAGCGCGCCAATGATGTCGGGTTGGCCGCCTCTCTCATCTTGTAAATGCGGAGCTCCCTCTCCATGAGGGGGACGATCCGCCGATGGTGAAGGTTCGCGAGGACCGAAGCCGCCCCCAAACCGGCATCCGCCAGGTTCTTCAATGCGGTCAGAAGCGAATCCAGCCGCGCCTGGTGTGAGGAGGGGGACACGCCGTGATGCCAGGAGTCGGACTTCTCCATCAGCACCTTGCTTATGTAGGGGGGCCGGCACCGTCGTTGCGGAGGTAGAACCACCCCCGCTCTCGTTCCGCGTTGTTGGAGGTCATCGTGGAGGGGATGTAGAACTCCCTGCGCGAGTCCCACAGCGAGATCGACAGGCCGCCAGCGCGCACCGCGCGGCGCACCCGTGGTTCGTGCATGGTGAGCGTGTGCAGCTCCGCGAGGAAGAGGTGGACCCAGAGATCCTAGTTCACTGGGATCCCTAGGAATCCCTCGCAGACGCCAACGAAGGTGGCCGCCTGCGAAATCGTGTTGGGCGCGAAGTTGTGCAGTTCAACCCCGTAGTGGTGGCACAATCCACGCATGAAGCGGCTCGCCGGCGCGGCGAAGCCGCGCTCGTGGTGTCGGATGAAGTTGACGATGTAGCCATACGGCGGGTTGGGCTCCCGATCCGTCGCCGGCGGAACAATCCACGTCGCGGGCTGCCCATCCACACTCGGCGCCAGCTGGCCGCCGTTCACGAGCTCGCTCAGGGCGAACCTCGTCACCGTCGAGCGGCTTCACGGTAGCAGATCCAACACCGTGATTGGTTGCGGGCGAGCCATTGCAGTTGGCGGAGGCGCGCGGAGACGAAGCGGGCACTGGGCAAAAACGAAAGGGCACACAGTGCTCTGAAGCGAAGGCAACAAGCGAAGGGCGGCGGATGCTAAGTGTTGAGGTAAGGGGCTCCCCTCTCCCTCTCCTTGGATTTATAGATCCAGGGGAGTTGTGCTCCCCGAACCGCGCGCGTTGCGCGCAATAACTGCAGGTAGCCACATCTACCGCTAACAAGCGGGCCCCACATTGTCCAAACGGCCAGGCGCAGGCGCACGCGCGATCATTACGTCGCGGCAACCGAAGGGCCGCGATGGCCCGTCACGTCCCCCCCCCCCCCCCCCCCCCCCGTCGCCCACTACGCACGCGGTTGCGTCGCCTGAAAAGGCACGCCCACCGCACACGACCGCAGCCACAACTGTGGGCAATTAATGGCCCGGTCCCTTACTGAGTGAGTGTGACCCTCGCACGACCCGAGCTCAGGGCTCGAAAAATCCGACCCTCGAAGGGTGCGATTACTGACCAGTGGTCTCGAGACCCGCTCGACGGGAGCGGGCGCCACAGGTGCCCTAGATTCTAGAGGATTGCTGATCAGCAGCTCGAAGGCCGGCTCGACTGCAAGCCCATGAGCCCTGTATATGTAAATAAGACGGGGGCACCTAGCTGCCACCCCGCAACGGCCCTACTGATCAGGGGTTCGAAGCCTGACCCTCGAAGGGTTCGAACAGGCACCCCAGATCAGCAGAGTCAGGGACGACGAGGGCGCACGCATTTGAGCCTATCCTCGAGCTCACCAGCTCGAGGGCGCCCCACATGTCGTATTCAAGAGCCAACGAGGGCAGCTAGTCGAGGGATCCCATCGAGGGAGAGCTTCCGCGCCCTCGGTCCCCAGCGAACGGGACCGAGCCCTGCGTAGCATACCCACGTGAGCGCTTTCATGGACGAGTCTCTGGACCACAAGTCAACCCTAATCGAACGGGGCATGGGCGTCCACTTGAATCACCCAGTAACAGCTCAACGAGGAATCCGCAATTTGCGACCCGCTCGATGGGGGTTGCGGAGACCTCACCCTCCGTCCCGCGGAGGGACGGCGAGGGAACGTACAAACTAGTCGGAAAGCCCGCCCTGATCGTCTCGAACGGGCCCAGGATCGGGGGCTCGACGCACGGCTAGACCTCCTGGAGATGCACCGGATGCAGACGAATGCCAAAAATGTGCGCATGGCACCGCCGAGGCCGGCTGGGTTATTGCCGATGACGGCTGAAACTAACACATCGCACACCGGTAGATCCTGCGAAAAAACCTTGCAGGAGCACCCACGCTCCTGCAAGGCTTCGGGCGCTAGACCCGCGGGCCCGCTAGCGCAACCCCACAGAATAGCACAGCAACCAGGAGGGAAGAAAGTCCCATCAGCAGACGTCAGCATCTGCGGGATCCTAACAGACACACCTGCAGATGCTCGGGGGCTACTGTCGGGGACAGCCATAAGGGTCCCCTAAACAATCAGGGAAAACCCACTTTCTTTCGCAAAAAATGAAAGCAAACGAACCTAAAACACGCTTAAGATAAACTCACAACCCAACGGCTGGGCCCACGGCTCTAGTGGCCCCGGCGGCCCAGCCACCCTTGAGCGAAACTCCACTTCGCTCGAGGGGCACAGCACTACACTGGCAAACTTCCGTCTCGCCCGAGGGTTGGACGCCTCCTCGAGCGAGGTTCCGCCTCACTCGCGGGCCGGACACCCCCTCAGGTGAGGTTCCGCCTCGCTCGAGGGCCGGCCGCCCCCCCTCGGGTGAGGCACCACCTCGCTCGGGGGCTAAACACCCCCTCGAGCAAGGTTCCGCCTCGCTCGAGGACCTCGTGGGCTCGCTGCCTCCGTACCTGCTCCCCCGACAGGGGCATTTAATGCACTGACATTTCCAGGCACCCAGGTCAAAGACGAATCCACGCCACGCCCCTGACACGCCTGGGAATCACGCCCGGCGGCTGTTCGCCAACTCCCCCGGTGAGGCCATCCCCGCCACTGTGCGGCGTTGTGCGGCGTGGCCGGCGTCAGTCCCGTGACACTGTGCCGCCCACTCTCGTACGGCTGACGCGCCGCACCCTCGAAACAGGACGGCGGAACCCTCAAAGGGGGGACGAACGCCTATTCCACGCTTGCCCAGGACTGCGCCGTGACGTCAGGCCAGCGGGACCGGTCACCTCCATCGCCGTCGGTCCTGTGCGGCCATCCCCGTCATCACGACACCATCCCGGGCACTGCATCGCCATCCCCGGCGCTGGGGAAGCGCGCGGCGACGGGACATCGCCACACCCGTTGTTGTGCCTCGTACAGCCTCCCATCAGCGGCACCCTCGAATCAGCATGCGGGTGGCCATCGAACGAGCAACCCCTACACCGCCACCCTCGAAGCCACTCCTGGATGGATACAGGGCACGCCATGACGTCCCGCCAGAAGGGAGATTCGCCAAGACGGCCGTCTACTCCACGGTGTTGTAAGGCATACCTCCACAGATAAAACAGTGCAGCACGCCTGTAAACTGCCTCCTCCTTGGCCTATAAAAGGAGGGGTAGTCCCCTGGCCGCAAGGGGACGATGGATAGCACTCACTCGCATGCTTTCCGCCTTCACCACGATATTGGCACTCGCCTCAATCAAAAGACCTCTAGGACCTGGAGTCCGAACCTTGAGCACAAAAGCAAAAGATGACAGCCAAATAAAAACTTGATAACCAATACAGGGCAAAGGCCAAAGGGCATAAGCAGACAAGGGGTAACAAAGGAAAACAGACACGTAGAGATGCAGCGGTGCTAATACCTTAATGTAAAGATGATGAAATGGTGCACCACTCACAAGCTATTCAATCTCAATGAGGACGAGTGGGACTCCTCCCACGAGCATGTCACTATATGAATGCAAATAGTAAAATGAAACAAAGTGTGTTTGTGATATATTACAGATAGGTTGCACACAGAATGTAAACTGGAGCAGGAAAATGTGACAGAAAATTTGCAAATACCCTGACATGCATGAAGAGATATTGAGCAACATTAGAAGAACAACAGAAAAATGTATATGAAATTAAAACACAAATCGTGCCCACCAAACCAGGGATGAGAGGAGAGCAACATTATTCATGAGAAAAGAGGCAACTACATTACGAGATAAATTCAATGAAGGAAAGGAAACCCCAGTTCGGGAACGGGTAGAAACAATCTCCACCACCAAAATCCGAACCACCATGGAGCGGAGCGCCACAAATGGAATAAAGGAAGGAAGGAAACTCAAAACCCTGGCCACCATGGAATTGGAAAAGCACTACAAAGATGAATCTTTGAATACTCGGCAATACATGCAATTTGTGCATGTTAGACACAGAATAAAAAAATAAGTGATTTGATACATATCCCTACTTTTTAGATGCACAGAATAAACTTAAATGGAGCACAATGTACACTAAGCTACCCTCTAGTTAATGTGCATCTCATCTTCCTTGATCTAGTTTAATTAGTTTCTCCCAACTAAAGTACAAACAAAAATCCTTGTTGGAGTGAGCCTAAGGTTCTTCTATTTTTCAATAAAAGGACAGAACTAACATGATTATATTTGAAACTCTCTAACTTGTGTCCTAATAACCAAAGTACATGCTCATTAGCATCAAACAAAATCTAAAGATTGACCTACAAAGACAGTTGTATAACACTAAAATAGTAAAAAAAATATATATATCAGGCTATAGGTCACAAAACTCGATAAAGCATTCCTAAAACTAAATGCATCCTACATATCAGAGGTAGAAGGTTTAAGGTAGGACAAATGATCAGAATAAGGAGCAGTTGAAACAATTCTATTTGCATCCAACAATATGTATTCTATTTGACCCTAATCTAGCTTATTAAACATGGTCAAAAAAAACAAAAAGTGAAAAGAACTTAATGGGTCACAAGTTGATTGCATAAAAGGATCTATTCTACCTTTTCGTCACTAGAGAAATGAAAGTTAAAACATGAGTGTAATAGAGAAAGCTAAAAAGCAGCAATTCAGATTTTACCTATCAGATGAGGCCAAACATATATTGAAGAAGTAACAACAAAAGATCAAAACATACAAGAAAACTAAGATGTAAAGGAGAATGTTAAAATTTACAATTCCAGTAATATTAAAATTGTACAAAGTGTGAGCAAAAGACATAATGAGAACACCTATAAGTTAATGATGACCATGCAAAAGGGAAATATGCATTAGAGGGAGGGGTCTTTGATATGTAAAGGCTAGATTTGCAGATCTGAAGACAAATAAAGATAGAAAATTGCACAAAACAAAAAAAAGACAAGAAAAGATCCACATTACAATTATACATTATAAATACTAAAAAACTCACCATCTACAAGTTGTACTTATTATATCAACTAGTTGTAAGCTACATAACCAAACCATTTAATATGTAAGATATTTTAAAAGGAAGTATATTAACAAATGGGCAAAAGGTGTGAGTCATCTCCAATGCCTACAAGACATACATAGAAAATGTGGACACATGTAACTAAAAAAAGGTTTAGTCATTAGATTTCAAAAAAAGTTAGCGGACTAAACAAGTTTGTGTGTACCTCAACCAAAGTGATACACCAAGAAGAACAAATATTACTCATAATTAATGTGTTGTGGAATAGTAACTAAAGATGAATTAATTTGGAAAAAAGATGGATCGGCTGGTGTAGTTTTAGACAAGTTGTCTTTACAAAAAATAAAAGTATACACAATAAGCTCTGCAAGTTAATTACTCTCATAAATTGGAAGCTTAAATGATACTAGTGCAATCCAGTACTGCAAAATAATTAAGCTCTTTCAAAAGTGAAAATAATGATTCTACATTAGAGATATGTTGCAGTGTTCCTAGATCACATTTCATTTTCATACTTTAGCTGAATGGTTACAACAGAGGGGCTGCCAAAAAGCTAACATGACAACACAAGAAAACCGAAGTAAGGAATTATATAACAAGACCATCAGATGCATCATTACCTTTAAAAAAACACATATGAGAAAAAAGTATTCTTACATGGATTATTATTGTAGTAGTTTACATCCTTCAGTTTTTCATTAGAGACCAAAACATGACTCTTGGAGTACCATTATACAGTTCACAGTCCAGGAAAGTACTTTCACATTTCTGCAAAAGAAAGGAGAACTTAAATGCTGACTATAACAGCAAATAGGATCAACCAAAAAGAGATTAAAAAAGAGGCTAGTTCCACATAAATGCAAACTATTATTAAGAAAACAATGTGACATTAAAATTCATAAAACTCCCATTTGAAATTCAGGGGAATGGAAATTCTATTTTAAAAAGTAATGTGTACCTTCACATAAACTGATATCATGGTGCTAGTAGGAAAAAAAGAATTCATGCAATATTGACATAAGAACAAAAGGAATTGAGTGTTTATCCTTATTATAAAAGTGTGTGCAGGATTCTAGTATGTGTAGATGATCCTCATTGTTGCTAATAAATTCAGAAATTAACCACCAGTTTGAACAAAAATAAATGGCATCACATTAATGCAGGAAGTGGTGAAATAGTTTGTATACAAAAATAGTCTACATGTAAAGCAAGAAGCCAAAAAGGAGATCTCAAGTCCTCTATAGAGATCGAAATTGCCCATATAATTAGAATATTATTGGCAGTTGCATATGCAATCTTACGGTAAAAAGCTTATTATGTAGGCCATTAATAAGTAATAACTGATCTAAAAGGAGCAAGCAAGAAGGAGTTGTTTTTCTATTTTGATAACCTAGGCATTTGAATGTTCTGAACTATTATCAGTATAAAAGAACTAGAAAACAATGTTAAGAGTTCACAAGATTCTTACATATTGGATGAGTGCTTACATTTGATGTGAAAAGCTTATAAATATCATTGAAACATAATGTCTTGTCATGTATAATGTGTTGTCGGATACATGATTGGAAAATGTACCAGCAGTGGAGAGCCACGATGGGCAAACATATCTTGAGTCTGCAAAGGAGACTAAAAATGTTGCGTTAGCATATAGGATTGGGACAGACCATTTTTTAAAAAAAATACCAACTATCATGATGACACTTAAGTCAAGATTACAAATAACATAATCTGGAGTGCACTGTAAACTCTCCCTCCCTTCTTCACTCTGTGTGTGTGCCTGACTGCTTGTGTTTCCTCTACCACTAGGACAAAAGATAATGTGCATTCTGATTGCACAAGAATCATCAAATCCAGGCCCAAACTACCTAAAATGAACCGTGACAGAACAATAATTAATAGAAACTTATACAGGAAATGCCATAATCGCGCTCAATATAACTACATAAAACAATTATGTACCACCAATCTGTCAATATCTTACACGAAAATCCCCAAATTAAACCCTAGCGGAAGATAAATAGAAGTTAATCAGTCATATATCAGTGTGTGATTGTGTAACATTTATTCGTCCTTAAAAAAACCTATAGTTGCTGCCTTGTTGCGATTTGACTCGATTGATTCAAAAAAATAGGGGGGTTTAGCTTTAGAACCCTAGGACATGGATTTCGAGGAGAAATGAATGAGCCACGGGGATTCGAATCCATTGATTTGAGAAGTAGAATTGGGGAGGGATTTACCTCTGCGAACCCTTGTGACATATCTCGGGGAGAAATAGACGAGCCGTCGGGGAACACAGTCCGTCGACGGATCACCGTCGCAGCCGTCGGGGTGTGGAGCTCGCACGAGAGGAAATCATACACCACCTCACTCCCTCCCGCAAGCACACCAAACTGCCTTGCGACGAAAACGATGGACGTGGGAGTGAGGAATGAAAAGAAAAAAGAAAAAAACAAGATGCTTCCAATCTCACGGATGACGAGATGAGTCTCTTGGGCTGCCCCTAATGGGTTAAAGGGTTTGTGTGCGGGTGCTGGTATGAGACCTGGGACCGAAAAGATATAGGTACTACACAGATCGAATCCATCCATCTAAACAGGATCTTTTTTTTAGAATAAGGGAAAATAACTCGGTCTCCCCAGCCATCCAGCTGAGTGCGACCACAAAAACAATTCCAATTCAGTGATACAAACGCCAGGAGCACATACAACTCCCGACGTATAATAAAAGACAAGGCGATAGAATACCACCGCTAGCTAGCGAGCGGGGATATGCTAAGCCCGGATACGTCTAAAAACACTCCACCCTTGCTCTTGATAAACTCTAAAGCACAAGTCTCCAACCAAAGACATCCTTCCTTCGAATTCTCTTTCCCTCTTCTCTAGATAAAATGGACCAGCTCCGATCCGGAAGGTTCCTCTAAACATCACCTCGCAAAATAGACTTAGATTTTGATTTTTGAAATACAACATCATTTCTACTGAGCCATAACGCCCAACAAAAAGCAGCCACCCCAACAATCACTAAAGCTCTTTGCTTATGTGAAAAACTTCTAAGCCATGAGCCGAAGAGGTTAGCCATATTAGCAGGTTTTGTAATCCCAAAGGTGACACTTATTGCACTCCACATCAATCTAGCCATCGGACACTCAAAGAAGAGATGTTCAATAGTCTCTTGTTCACTGCAAAAGCAACAACGAGTACATCCCTTCCACTTTCTCTTAGCTAAATTGTCTTTCGTCAAAATAACACCCTTCCACAAATACCAAAGAAATATCTTAATTTTTAGGGGTATCTTTGCTTTCCAAGTAATGAGGTTAAGGTGTGGTGCATTCCCGATCACTAGATCGTTATACATGGCCTTTACGGAGAAACTCTTTGTCACACCCGATTTTCCGTAGAAAACCGAATGCATCTCATATGTGTGCCAGGATCACAATTTCACACATATGATAGACTCATGAGTGTAATATCACAAGACATTGCTCAAAAACGTACAGAAAAGGTTTATTAACTTTTATTACACTCACGAAGGTAGACACGAAGGTCTTTACACGAACATCGATAACTATGAAGACGCGACTCCATCTTCATCTTCCACGAGCTTCGAGCGGTTGATCGCATCCTCGGAACTCCTCGTAGTCGGTGAAGTACTCCACTCCGGGGTTCTTCTCTCGAACGGCGTAAGCAAGGATGAGTACACTTATGGTTGGTACTCGGCAAGGCCACGGGAATAACCGGGAAAGCAATATTAATCCATCTTTAAGTTCAATTAATCATGTGAGGGTCCAGGCCGCTCTTGACCGTGAGCACGAAGCCGATCGATCGGTTTTACACTGCGAGAGGTTGCACACTTTTCCCACGGTTCGCGTAAAAGTTCCAAAGAACTTTGAACCCAACCACGCATGTGCTTGATCGGGGCACAATACCACACTTCCGAGGTGTGATTGCATAGGGACGCTACGAAGCCTTTACAAAGATATGCAAAAGCATCAACAACCCACGACGATTCTGACTCGGGCGGACCATAACCCTCCCTAGTGGTCGGCACCTTAGCAAAGGCTGCTACCCCAAAAGAACCGGGCTATACCCCCGCAACCCGGAGCCCCCCGTGTTCCTTTCGGATAGGGTCGTCAATACAATCGCACACCTAATTAATTGGCTAAGCCGAGCCATATGGACTGTGGTTGCACTGTTTTCCTGGGTGGTTCTCCATGTTCCAATTAATTTATAGTATTCTTGATTAAAGCATAGGTAGAAGGGTGCTTAGGGTCACTTGCCTTTCTCCAACGATAAGCTACTTTCCTTATCTGCAAAGCTCTGCACTTGAACTTCCTCGAACAGTGTGTTGGCTACGATCATGCAAGAAAACATACAATAAATAAAACAATACATCAAACATTAGCAAAAGACTAAAACAAGCTTTTAGAAATGATGGGCTCGGAGAGACGATCGCGTGGACACCAAGAACGCGTAAAACGGAGCTAGGATGAAAAAGTTATGGTGAAACAAGGTTCGGGGGCTAAATTGTAAAAGAACTAGAAGTTTAGGGGTTTTTACGCAAGATTTCGGGGACCTAAACATAAATATGTGTGAAAGTAGAAGGTTTTAGATGCAAAAGATTAAGGATGGACTAAAGAACATAGAAACTAAGGATCTGCGGGGGCCTAAGCATAAAAGAAAGGACCGATTGAAAGGCTTTTATATAGGTGGAAGAGTTTATTTGTGAATTACTGGAAATGGGAGGGGTTTATTTGCAAAACTGTCAAGGCAGCCGGCGGGTGAGCCATGGGAGCGACACGTGGCGGCTTGTGGTTGGCTGGCGCCGACGCAAGTGATGACGCAGGCGTGACGTGGCGATGACGTCAGCGGTGGACCGGCGCGGTGCACCCGGTCCACCGGTCCACCGTGGACCGGTCCAAGGGTTATGAGCCCTTTTAATGCGGGCCGTCCGCCGGATCGGGCGGCGCGGTGGCTTGCGGGCGGCGACGAGCGGCGGCGGGCGGCCGGCGGCGGCGGCGCGGCGGCGGCGGGCGGCGCGCGCGGCGGTGAGCCAAAGATGTGCTCCCGACCACCAATTCACACGGGAAAACTACCCGGAAGAAAGAGGGGAGTGCGAGGATCTTTACCACGGGCTTGGAACGGTGAGAGGAGCGGCGGAGAAGGAGATCGGGGCGGCGCGGCGGAGCTCCGGCGGCTCCTCCGGTGTGGCCGCGCTGTGCACGAGGGAAAGGAAGGAGAAGTGGTGCGGGGTGAAGAGGAGGTTCGGGCTCGCATTTTATAGGGCGGAGGGGAAAGTGGAGAGGACGGCCGAGGCGGTGGCGGCGACGGTTGCGGTGGCGGCCATTAATGGCGGCTCGGTGCGGTGGCGGCGGTTAGGGGAAGGGGAAGGGGAAGGGGCGGTGGTAGGTGAGTGGGGCGGCGCCTTGATGGCGGAGTGGAGGAGGTGGACGGGCGCGGGGGCCGGGGGAGGCGGCGCGGGGAGGCGGCGCGGGGGACGGGGAGACCGGCGGCGGCGCGGGGGAAGAAAGGGGAGGGCGCGGCCGGAGGTAGGGGATGGCCCCGACAGGTGGGCCCCACCTGTCGGCGGCTGAGAGAGAGGGGAGGTGGGAGGCGGGCCGTGTGGGCCGAAACGGGGATGTGGGCCGCGCTGAAAAAAGAAAAAAGAGGGGGAAAGTTAGGTGGGCCGCGGAATTGGGCTTGTTTCTTTTTTTTTCAAATTCTTTTCAAACCTTTTCAAACCTTTCTTTTATATCTTTTCAAATCAAATTTTAACACAAATTCACCAACTATTTTAAGACTTTTAGAAAACCTTTTAACAAGTTTTCAAACATTTTTAAATTCAAACTTTCGTCATTTTTTTTAATTCAAACTTTCACACCAATTTTCACAATTTTTTAAGGATCTTTTCACAAAAATTTTTAAGACTTTTCACAAGTGTTTTTTTAAGACTTTTAAAATCACACCACAAACAAAACTCATGCATTTCAACAAGATGCACAAACACTTGTTTGATTCTAATTATTAATTGTTGTTTAATTTAATTAAAGGCAAATTTATTTATTCAAATTTATTAAATCCTTAGAAAATAAAACTAAACCATGTTGCTAACAATATTTTATTGTGATGGAATTTTCGGGTGTTACAAATCCTACCCCCTTAAAAAGAATCTCGTCCCGAGATTCGGAGGGATGGGGAAACAAGAGGAGTTACAAGATGTCTTGAAAGATGACGGTTTACTATCACAGAGCTTGTTCACTTCTCCTTCTTCTTCGGGCTTGTAGCGGCAAACTCAATCCTATCTCCTTGCGGGGTAGTTAAGAGCACCGACTTCTTGGCACACAAAATGATTCCATCATGCTTGCTTAACCAATCCATACCAAGGATCACATCTATTCCACTGGATGTTAGAATCACTAAGTCTGCTTCAAAATCTATCTCTCCGATCTTAAGATTGACCTGTGGGCATACATAGGTGGATTTCATTTCACCGTTTGGGGAACTGATTAGAAAATGTGTCTTCATGGAACTCTTGGGTACATCATGCTTTGTCACGAATCGTTCAGTAATAAATGAATGCGATGCCCGGAATCAAATAAAACTGTTGCAGGTACGAGTTGATAAGAAACGTACCAAGCACAACATCTTTGTCTCCTTGAGCTTCTTCAGCTGTCACATGGTTCACCCTACCATGCATATTGTTCTGTTGACCTCTGTTATCTCTCTAGGGTGTCTGCATATTACGCTGAGGGAAAATATTGGCGTAGTGTCCCAATTCTCCGCAGTTGAAGCATCCACTGGGGTGAACTGGAGTAGTGTTCCTTACTGGTGCACCTGAGCGGTTTTGATGAGGATTTGGAGCCTGTGGTGTCATTGGGTTGGATTCTTCGGGTTCATCAAACGAACGATAGAACGGTTGATTCTGTCCATGGCCTTTGCCTTGTGTGCTAGAACGAAACTGAGAGTCTTGCGATGAATTGTAACGAGGGCGGGTGTTACTGCTAGACTGACCCTGAGGTTGAAACTTGCGCTTCGTTCACGAAGTTCCTTGCGTTTATTCTCCAAGCCTATAGCCTTATTCGGTAACATCCGAAAGTTAAGAAATGTGTGGCTCGCAAGCGATAGTTAAGTGGACCTATCAAACCATCGAGAAAGCGTTCTTGTCTCTTGCCATCCGTGTTGACTTCATCCGGTGCATAGCGGGACAAATGAGTAAACCGATCCGGATACTCACTAGCGTCATGTTGCCTTGCTTTAGAGCTAGAAATTCCTTCTTCTTCGACTTCTTCACACCAAGCGGGATGTGATGTGTACGAAAACTCTCCCTGGAACTCCTGCCGGGTAATGGTGTCGAGCAGCAGCATGTGCGACGGTGTAAGCATCCCACCAATCAGAGGCTGCACCTTCCAGACGTCCTGAGGCATACAAAACCTTCTCACGATCATTACATTGGGTGATATTCAGCATCTTGTTGATGGTCTTGAGCCAATCATCGGCATCGAGGGGATCTACAGAATGAGAGTAAGTGGGCGGGTTGTGGCTCATGAATTCTCTATGCTTGTTCACTGGTGGTGGAGGTGGTGGGGGTCCTTGTGGTGGTGGCTGGTTCTGCTGTGCCTGTAGATTCTGGACAGTGGCGGTGAGGTTCTGAATCAACTGCATCTGTTCCGTAAAGAACCGCTGCATCGCGGGATCCATCGCTAATTCTTGTGGTGGAGGAGGAAACTTGATTTAACTGATTGACGATGCACGGAATATCCTGTCCAGCTCCTGACCTGGTGTTTACCATTTGATTGTTAGAGAGAAGTTTTCCGATAGGAAGTTGAATTGATAAAGGTGAATCAGAGAAAAGGGGGTCTATGATTCAAATTTTTAGCTTTAATTATTTTATTGATGTATTTGTGGCCATCACTCCACAAAAACATTTCAATCATGTCAAAGATCCAAATCATGCATGTTTACAATCAACAAGCATTAACATCGCACGTCCTCACAAGAACGGCTCTATCGAAACGAAACTGATAGAAGGGGTAGGCAACCTAAGAATCTATCCTATAAAACACGTGTGGTAGTTCAAGGTGGAAGATCAAGAATCAGTCTCAGTATAGAAGAAAACAAAAGATTTGATTTTGTTAAAGAATAAAGAATAAAATATTTTTTAAGCGTAAATAAGATATTTTGAATGTTAGAAGGGCTTTCTAGATAAAGAGTCCTTAATATCGACCATTTCTATCTGAGGCTGCGTCCTACAGTCAGCAATGCTCTGATACCACTCTGTCACACCCGATTTTCCGTAGAAAACCGAATGCATCTCATATGTGTGCCAGGATCACAATTTCACACATATGATAGACTCATGAGTGTAATATCACAAGACATTGCTCAAAAACGTACAGAAAAGGTTTATTAACTTTTATTACACTCACGAAGGTAGACACGAAGGTCTTTACACGAACATCGATAACTATGAAGACGCGACTCCATCTTCATCTTCCACGGGCTTCGGCGGTTGATCGCATCCTCGAACTCCTCGTAGTCGGTGAAGTACTCCACTCCGGGGTTCTTCTGCGAACGGCGTAAGCAAGGATGAGTACACTTATGGTTGGTACTCGGCAAGGCCACGGGAATAACTTAGGAAAGCAATATTAATCCATCTTTAAGTTCAATTAATCATGTGAGGGTCCGGGCCGCTCTTGACCGTGAGCACGGGCCGATCGATCGGTTTACACTGCGAGAGGTTGCACACTTTTCCCACAGTTCGCATAAAAGTTCCAAAGAACTTTGAACCCAACCACGCATGTGCTGATCAGGCACAATACCACACTTCCGAGGTGTGATTGCATAGGGACGCTACGAAGCCTTTACAAAGATATGCAAAAGCATCAACAACCCACGACGATTCTGACTCGGGGCGGACCATAACCCTCCCTAGTGGTCGGCACCTTAGCAAAGGCCGCTACCCCAAAAGAACCGGGCTATACCCCCGCAACCCGGAGCCCCCCGTGTTCCTTTCGGATAGGGTCGTCAATACAATCGCACACCTAATTAATTGGCTAAGCCGAGCCATATGGACTGTGGTTGCACTGTTTTCCTGGGTGGTTCTCCATGTTCCGATTAATTTATAGTAATCTTGATTAAAGCATAGGTAGAAGGGTGGTTAGGGTCACTTGCCTTTCTCCAACGATAAGCTACTTTCCTTATCTGCAAAGCTCTGCACTTGAACTTCCTCGAACGGCGTGTTGGCTACGATCATGCAAGAAAACATACAATAAATAAAACAATAAATCAAACATTACCAAAAGACTAAAACAAGCTTTTAGAAATGTCGGGCTCGGAGAGACGATCGCGTGGACACCAAGAACGCGTAAAACGGAGCTAGGATGAAAAAGTTATGGCTGAAACAAGGTTCAGGGGCTAAATTGTAAAAGAACTAGAAGTTTAGGGGTTTTTCTGCAAGATTTCAGGGACCTAAACATAAATATGTGTGAAAGTAGAAGGTTTTAGATGCAAAAGATTAAGGATGGACTAAAGAACATAGAAACTAAGGATCATGGGGGCCTAAGCATAAAAGAAAGGACCGATTGAAAGGCTTTTATATAGGTGGAAGAGTTTATTTGTGAATTACGGGAAATGGGAGGGGTTTATTTGCAAAACTGTCAAGGCAGCCGGCGGGTGAGCCATGGGAGCGACAAGTGGCGGCTTGTGGTTGGCGGGCGCCGACGCAAGCGATGACGCGAGCGTGACGTGGCGATGACGTCGGCGGTGGACGGCGCGGTGCACCGGTCCCGCCGGTCCACCGTGGACCGGTCCAAGGGTTATGAGCCCTTTTAATGCGGGCCGTCCGCCGGATCGGGCGGCGCGGTGGCTTGCGGGCGACGAGCGGCGGCGGCGGACGGCCGGCGGCGGCGGCGCGGCGGCGCGGCGGCGGCGCGCGCGCGCGGCGGTGAGCCAAAGATGTGCTCCCGACCACCAATTCGCACGGGAAAACTACCGAGAAGAAAGAGGGGAGTGCGAGGATCTTTACCACGGGCTTGGAACGGTGAGAGGAGCGGCGGAGAAGGAGATCGGGGCGGCGCGGCGGAGCTCCCGGCGGCTCCTCCCGTGTGGCCGCGCGTGCACGAGGGAAAGGAAGGAGAAGTGGTGCGGGGGTGAAGAGGAGGTTCGGGCTCGCATTTTATAGGGCGGAGGGGAAAGTGGAGAGGACGGCCGAGGCGGTGGCGGCGACGGTTGCGGTGGCGGCCATTAATGGCGGCTCGGTGCGGTGGCGGCGGTTAGGGGAAGGGGAAGGGGAAGGGGCGGTGGTAGGTGAGTGGGGCGGCGCCTTGATGGCGGAGTGGAGGAGGTGGACGGGCGCGGGGAGCCGGGGAGGCGGCGCGGGGACGGGGAGACCGGCGGCGGCGCGGGGGAAGAAAGGGGAGGGCGCGGCCGGAGGTAGGGGATGGCCCCGACAGGTGGGCCCCACCTGTCGGCGGCTGAGAGAGAGGGGAGGTGGGAGGCGGGCCGTGTGGGCCGAAACGGGGATGTGGGCCGCGCTGAAAAAAGAAAAAAGAGGGGGAAAGTTAGGTGGGCCACGGAATTGGGCTTGTTTCTTTTTTTTCAAATTCTTTTCAAACCTTTTCAAACCTTTCTTTTATATCTTTTCAAATCAAATTTTAACACAAATTCACCAACTATTTTAAGACTTTTAGAAAACCTTTTAACAAGTTTTCAAACATTTTTAAATTCAAACTTTCGTCATTTTTTTTTTAATTCAAACTTTCACACCAATTTTCACAATTTTTTTAAGGATCTTTTCACAAAAATTTTTAAGACTTTTCACAAGTGTTTTTTTAAGACTTTTAAAATCACACCACAAACAAAACTCATGCATTTCAACAAGATGCACAAACACTTGTTTGATTCTAATTATTAATTGTTGTTTAATTTAATTAAAGGCAAATTTATTTATTCAAATTTATTAAATCCTTAGAAAATAAAACTAAACCATGTTGCTAACAATATTTTATTGTGATGGAATTTTCGGGTGTTACACTCTTGGACTTAGTCCAACTGAAAGTGTCTGTCTGCTCGTTCAGACGCACATCAAGAATACTCCCCACCAGTTGTAGCCATTTAGCCCAATTATCTCCCACCAGAGCCCTTCTAAAAGAAACATTTAAGGGAGTTGTACTTAGTACTTGGGCCACCGATGCATTTTTCTTTCTAACAATATTGTACAAGGAAGGGTACTTTGTCATCAAAGGCTCCCTTCCAATCCACAAATCTTCCCAAAATCTAGTTTGGGTTCCATCCTGAATTTTAAACCTACCCCTTTCCAAAACTAGCCTTTTGACTTCCATTAAGCCCGACCAAAAGTGCGAGTCACCTTTCCTTTTCTCCACTTGTGAGAGAGTTTTGTTCTTCAAATATTTTCATTTAAGAATCTGTTGCCATAGTCCCTCTTCATTTAATAACTTTATAATCCACTTGCTTAGCAAGCATTTGTTTTGAACATCCAAGTCAATAATACCTAATCCCCCTATACTTTTCGGTTTGTGAAGAATACTCCATTTAGCAAGTCTATATTTCTTTTTATGCTCATCGCACTGCCAAAAGAATCTAGACCTGTAATAGTCTAGCTTCTCACGCACACCTTTAGGTATACGAAAGAAGGACATCATGAACATTGGCAGGCTCGAGAGTATTGAATTAATTAATACAAGTCGCCCTCCAGACGAGAGCAACTTTCCTTTCCAGCTACTCAACTTTTTCGAAACCTCTCTTCTACTAGTCTCCAATCCTTATTGGAGAGTTTCCTATAACTCATCGGAATTCCTAGATATCTAAAGGGTAAAGCCCCTTCCTTACACCCAAACATTTCCACATACTCCGCCACTCTTTCCTTTGTATCCCCGAAGCTGAATAATTCGCTCTTATGGAAGTTGATTTTAAGACCTGATAACTTTTCAAAAGCACTTAGTACCAATTTCAAGTTCTTGGCCTTCTCTAAATCATCATCCAACAAGAGTATTGTGTCATCCGCGTATTGCAAGATGGACAAGCCATCATCCACTAAGTGTGGGACTAAACCATCAAAAAAACTCAGCTCTTTGGATCTTTCAATCAGAACTGCCAACATATCAGCAATCAGATTGAAAAGAATCGGGGACAACGGATCACCTTGTCTCAACACCTTCTTAGTTTGGAAATAATGTCCCATCTCATCATTCACTTTAACACAAACACTTCCACCTTTGACAATGCTATCAATCCATTGGCACCACTTGTTCGAGAACCCTTTCATCCTAAGAACTTGCTGCAAAAAGCTCCAATTAACCTTATCATAAGCCTTCTCAAAATCTAATTTCAGAATAAGGCCACTTTGCTTCTTTCGTGTAACTCATGGATTGTTTCGTGGAGAATGACCACACCCTCCAGGATGTACCTTCCAGGCAAAAATGCTGTTTGAGAAGGCTTTACAACTTTGCATGCTATCGACGACACCCTGTTAGCCAACACCTTGGTAAAGATCTTAAAGCTAACATTAAGCATGCAAATGGGCCTATATTGCTGAATTTTTTTTTACTTCTTGTTCTTTCGGAAGCAAAGTGATAATTCCAAAATTAAGGTTAAACAGTGGGAGTTTTCCCTCATGAAAGTCTCTGAACAAGGCCATCAGGTCATTCTTAATGAGACTCCAAAACACTTGGTAAAATTCAGCCGGGAACCCATCCGGTCCCGGAGCTTTATTATGTTTCATTTGGAAAATAGCATCCCGAACCTCTTTCTCCGAGAAATCACCAACCAACAGATCATTCTCTATGTGAGTGATTTGTGGAATGTCGCCTCTCATAGATTCATTCATCGAGAAATTATTCCTCTCAGAATTACCAAAGAGACCCTTATAATAATTAGTGATATATTTGAGCAACTCGCTCCTCCCCCTCCACAACCTCATCATCTCGCTCGAGTCTAGAAATTCGAGTTTTCCTTCTCTTACCATTCGCTACCATCTGAAAATATTTTGTATTGTTGTCTCCTTTTAAGATTTTAGTTGTTTTCGCCCTTTGGAACCATTTTAATTCCTCCTCCCGCAAGAGTTGAGTAAGCCTGTCACTAATGCTTTGCTTAAGATCCCACTCACGCTGGCTTAGCAGCTGGGTCTCCGCTTTCCTGTCAAGCTCATCGGCTTTCCTCATCAACTCCTGCTTTTCTTTTTTGTAAGCACCCGACATATTCTTTGCCCAGCCTCTCAGAAATTGTCTCAATCTTCTAATCTTATTCTGCCACTTTTGCATCGGTGTTCCACCTCTCGTCTCCTTATTCCACACATCGGAGACCAACTCAAAGAAGCCCTCCTTTAAGAGCCAACCAAGCTCAAATCTAAAGGGCGGTTGGCTCCTAACTTTCAGTTTTTCCATGGTGGAAAGTAAAAGAGGAGTATGATCTGAGATCTCCCTACTAAGTGCATCCACCGTGGCCAGCGGGAAATTCTGCTCCCATTCTGTACTGACTAGGACCCTATCTAGCTTTTCATATGTAGGTACCTTGTGAGAGTTTGCCCAGGTAAACTTACGACCTGACATTTCAATCTCCCGCAGGTCCAGACTGTCTATCACTGCGTTAAAAAGGAATGGCCATCTTTCATCAAAATTATCATTATTTTTTTCACTACTATTTCTCATAATGTTGAAATCCCCCCGATGCAAAGAGGAAGCTCTTCACTTCTGCAAGACCGCACCAATTCGGCAAGGAATGATTCCTTGAACTTGGGTTGAGCTGCCCCATAGACAGCCACCAACACCCACTTAAAGTCACTCTTCCTATCCCTCAATCTAAATCACTTTTTTGAGAGCCATTAGATCCTGTTTAGATCTAGGTACTAGGAGTTAACTTAGATCTAAACAGGATCTAATGGCTCTCAAAAAAGTGATTGAGATAACTTCAAATATCAAGCATTTGAGGAGGAGGAAAACTGTACTAATAATTAAGATAAAGTGTTAGCCCGTGCGGAGGCACGGGTTGACAGACTAGTTGTACTTAATACAGTAAGATGCTTGTCCACGACTATAAGTAGCTTTGAGATAGCCAGTCAATAAGGGCATAAATCGTGCTAATGAAAATCTTCACTCTCGACAACTCGGATGCACCTCGCGCCGGAAGCTCACGTGTCACGTAGTCACGTGATCAAAAGCACGCAGCCAAAGCGTCCGGACATGATCCGCCAGTTGCAACGCCGCTGGTACGCGTGCGCGTTACGTTCTATTAGCGTGGATTCCGCGGCAGGGTCGGTCGCGTGACACCCGCCGCAGTCATCGTCGTCTCGTCGTCGTCGTGGCGCCCGACTCGCGGCCGCGCGCGGCCGGGGAAAGGAAAAAGGTCATCAGGTCGGCGATCGAGCAGGGAGAGGCATGGGGCAGGAGCCACTGGCCGTGACAAAAAGCGCACCGACCCTGGCGCTCACGACTACTTGCGTGCCGGCGAGTGGCGGTCCGCGCGCGGCGGGGCTAGTATTGTGCCAAAGGAAAACTGATTCCCAGTTTCCCACCGGCCAAGTCCACATACAACCTCCGATATCCGATCCCCCGTATGCATGCATGCACGAGTCTCCATCGTCGTCAGTTACTGTCGGAGTATACGTGTTCTCGATCGGGGCTTGGCTATGGGAGGGAACTAAACGCGCGGCACTAGCTTATTCGCTAGCCTTCTTGGAATTGAAATGTGGCTGCAGGTCGGCGCAGAGGACTCGTGCGGGAGGGAAGAAAACTAGAGTCAAAGATACTACTTCCTTCAGCCAAACAAGGTACTCTCTTTTGTCTCCTGATTGCCACAGTCTGAGAGAATCTTTCTTTTGTTTTTTTAAACAGAAACGAGAGCACTATTATGTCATATAAGAAGAAAGAAGCAAGCGGATCTTACATGTGTTTAATATTATTGTTGACGCTTTTTCCGGTCGAACACACGAGTGCGCTGGATCGCGCGGTAGTCGAATATCTCCTCGTCGAGGTTCCCAGCACGGGCCGGTCTAACCGCCCTGGGGGCCGGTCTAACCGCCTTGGACAGGAACGTCGCCGAAAACCTAAGATCGCTGCCCCGGGAGGGACCCCGTCAGGGACAACGCGCCTAGGGTTGTTCTAAGGTCGGCAGGCCACTTAGAACGCCCTAAATCGCCGTAGAGACGAAGAAGGAAGCAAAGGGGTTGGAAAAGTAGGGTTGGAGATAAAAAGGTAAATTTGATATGTTCGATTGGGTGATAGCTCCTCAATCGGCCACGACCCTTTATATTTATAGGGTGGGGAGGTCTTGCCCCTGCTGGAGTTGAAAGCCTAACAAATCTCGTGCTAAAATACAACTCCAATTCGGTTTACAAATCCTCGACCCGGTTAAACCTCCTGGGCCCCCAGTCTAACCGCCCGGGTGACGTGGAGATCTTCCGGTAGTCATATCTCTCTCATCCGGACTCCGAATTTGACGTTCTATATATGGATCTTGATCTACTCGACGAGACCTATCCAATGGGGAAGTCCAATTTATCTTTCAAGGACTTTGGCAAGGGCGGTCTAACCGAGGTAGAGGGCGGTCTAACCAGGTTAGCCCAGACATGCCATTTTTGGGTGTCAACAATTACATAGCAACAACAAAGGATTACTCATAATCAACGAGAATGACATGAAGTAAACTCCCACTCCGGGTTGGCACACAAGCACCGCGTCACAACCAGCCTCCATATTGCACTTTGATTGCCACGGTCTAAGATTTTTTTTATTAGTAACATAAAAGCTACAGCACCATCCATTCCATGTTTTTTATAGATTAAACCGGAAAATACCATTCACTCAAAGTATGTCCTAACTCAAAACTAGCTAAGCTCCCGGGGGGGGGGGGGGGGGGGGGTTGGTATCGATGTGCAACCTTAAACACAATTCACTATTCAAACCGGAAAGAAGAAACGATTTCTTGCTTTGGGTGAATAACATAAACCTCACCCTTAGGCTATTTTTTTCATACAAAAAAAAGTAGTGACTTGAACATCCTCACTTGAATTGCATTGGCAAGCCTTACCACAAAACAATGAACAATGATCTCATTTTCAAGAAGGCAAGGTACCCTGTATCCGATCCTACGTCTAATTCAGAAAAATGTGGCTATAACCCAAGCACAACAGTAGCTACCTAGCTAAATCAGGCATGAGCTAGGTAGCACTACACACAAGTGCAAAGGGTAGAAATATGGCCTTAATAACTACACTAGGTAGCAACACCATGCTCCAGCATAAGAGCGAACTAGGTTGCTACCAGGGTTAAAAATCCCAACCGGAACCGGTCCGGATACCGCGGTTACCAGTGTAACCGGTTCCGGTGGCAATCGGTTCCAAACCAGTGGTTAAAAATCTCAAAAATACTTCAAGATGTGTAGAATCTAATGGTGTAAAAAAAATCAAATACACGTTCATTTAATATACTTATACTTTGCGGGCATTAGAAGTTCAACCAAAAAAGAAAAAGCAGAAATAATTGATCGGTTAAACTTCTAATGCCTGCAGAAAAAAATACTAAATGCACTAATATTTGAGCATATTTGACACCATTAGATTCTATGCACCTTGAAATATTTTTAGAAAATTTTCTTTTATTTTATAGTTTTTAATTCAAATTTGAAAACATGCAAAATTCTTTGTTGCGCTGGTTTTTTTTCAAAACCCTGGTAACCGGAGCTAACCGCCTGGTAATCAGAGCTAACTGGTTGAATTGGCTTTTTGGTTTGGAATTCAAATTCAACCGTTTTTTTGGGTAACCGGTCAAACCGATCAGACTAACCGGAACCGACCCCAGCGGTTTGAGCGGACCGGTCGGGGAAAAAAACTAGTTGCAACACCACCATTTCTGGCATAAGTCTCGTGCTAGTTGCAACACTAACTATGAATTTTGCGACTCGGCAAAATCTACAACAACATTAATTGCACTTGAACCAACAAAATTATTTTTGTGCTACCCATGATTTTATTCGCCGCACGTATATATGCATACCTCTCCCTTGGGTTAAGAAACACGTACGGAATAAAAACATGTACCATGTATTCATCAAACAGTTTGTTTTGTGTTTCTTAAGGACGCCAAAAACTCTGCCACAAGTTTGTTAAAAATAAAAAAAGAAGGCTGATTTATTTAATTTTTGGGGTGAAAAACGTTTGTGAAAAAACACATAAATAACAACAACGAACTTCACCAGGCCTCTTGCTCAATAGCCGACTGTCAGATGATAGTCAATGTTTTGGTATATTTTAATTCCATAATTAAATAGACATTTCAATATCATGGTGAGTGAAACAATCCATGTGCATGTGTGTATGTTTAAACAACAATTAAACATAGCAATATTCATGATTATACAACTAATAAACATGAACATTGGTTTGAGAGAGTACCCTGTGGAAGGTTGAGTGACGGCGTCACCCGACTTTCCGATATCACTCATTGTGAGTGACCTCAATCGGTGTAGCCGTACACAGTCGATGCAGGCAGATGATCGCAGTGCAGACTTGCCGTAGACGAAGTAGTTGATCACTTGTAGTCGGTGTAGAGGAAGTAGTCGTTCGGGAGTGAGCAGTCGCGTGAAGACGCTCCCCAAAAACCTTATCGCACGCCTATCCCGAGCTGGATCTTCAGCAGCGGGACGAGGTTCTGGAGGCTCTGCTCTCGCCGGCACCGTGCGCGCGGTGCAAGCGATGGGAATGCGAAAAGAAGCAGCAAACAAAAGGAGAGAGGGAGAGGTCTCCTGAACAAGAATACCTTTGTTTTAAAACGGCCACCTGAGCAGGAGGAGGAGAGCGACTTATATAGGTGAGCAGATGTAAGGGGATGAACCTAGACGTCATGGTTAATGCGCCTCATGCAGTAACGGTCGCGGTTCAAGGCGCTAATGTTAAGGTCTAGTATTGGTCGCGGTTTTAAGACGTCATTATTCCTCTTCAATAGCCAACATCAAAAGATGCCCCTGCCCTGCAACACATTACGTCTGTCCGTTCATTCGACCGATCACACCGCACAGTTTGCTCGTCTCGTCTCGACTCGTCTCGACAAAAGCAGACGCTGCTGCAGAAGCACTCGGCGTAGCTACAGAAGCACTCGGCGCCGGCCATTAGTTAGTCTCATGCCTACATAGGTATTTCTCTCTTTTCTCTAGCATTAAACAAATGAGCTTTAATTCTTTCATTATTATAATAAATGGCTCTAGGCCTATTTATTCTAACAATCCCCACCAAGAATTTAAGCCACATTGGAAATGCTCTCATCTTCCATATTGTTTTTGATATACCAGTACTACGATGGAGACTGTTAAGTTGAACATCCACCAGGAACTCAAGTTACACTTATTTGCAACTGATCAATGAACTATGCCTTGAATTGTCAGTTTTGTGCATCTAAGTTTGGCTAGAGCCCTTTACTGATACTTGGCTGCGTCCCCGCGGGTTGGAGCTTATGGGTCACACTCCGTGCCTCTTCATGAGTTTTCTAGAGATCACCCAAATCTCATAGACTATGACAAGTAGTCGATACTCATATAGGTGTGTTCCTTCAAGACATATTGTGGGACTATTTCTTTGCTTCAAAGAAACAACTTCCTTGTTTCATGAAAGCCACTTGGACCACATTAAGGTATAAATACCAGCATGCCATACAGGTTTGAAGAGAAATGCATCTTTTACATGAACTGAGCCTTCTCAAAGGTTCTCTTCTCTCAGTCAAACCATAGCTTGTTTCACCATCTTAATTCACGGGATCTCCGATCACATAAGACAGGTTATTACTATGGAAAAACTCACGTGGGTCGCAAGCCCAGTTCCATAGATGCATGATCTATCACAATACGTGATAAACCCTTTGTAAATTGATCTGCTAGGTTCTTAGACGTATGGATGTAATCCAAAGATGTGACACCGGTGTTTCTTAATTTCCTGACAGGTTTCAACCGCTTCTTAACATGCCTGGATGACTTCATGTTTTCCTTTGAACTGTTCACCTTGACAATCACCGTTTGATTATCACAGTTCATTAGGATTGCCGGTATCGGTTTTTCAACTATCGACAAGTCCATTAGGAGTTCACGAAGCCACTCAGCCTCTACAGTGGCAGTGTCCAATGCTGCGAGTTCTGCTTCCATTGTTGACCTGGTTAAAATGGTCTACTTGCAAGACTTCCAGGAAACAGCGCCACCTCCAAGCGTGAAAATGTATCCACTTGTGGCTTTTAACTCATCAGCAGCAGAGATCCAGTTTGCATCACTATATCCTTCCAGGACTTTGGGATCTCCGGAATAATGAATGCCATAGTTCATAGTGCCCACTAGATAGCGCATTATCCGCTCGAGAGCACGCCAGGAAGTCATCCAGGCATGTTAAGAAGCAGAACATTAACAACCGGCTCAGTTTACTAACTGCATATGCAATGTCAGGTCTCGTGGCGCTAGCCAGATACATTAATGAACCAATGATCTGGGAGTACCTCAGCTGATCCACCATTATCCTCAGGTTCTTCCTCAGAACCAAGTTGGCATCATAAGGAGTTGGTGCGGGTTTAGAATTGTTGTAGCCAAACCGACTTAACAACTTCTCAACATAGTGAGTTTGCGACAGAGTCACCCCACCATTTTCTCCCTTTATCAGCTTTATGTTAAGGATAACATCAACCTCTCCCAAATCTTTCATCTCAAACTTTTGAGAAAGAAAGTCTTTGACCTCCTTGATCCATTCAAGGCTCGTGCCAAAGATAAGTATGTCATCTACATACAGACACAGAATCACTCCTTCGCCCCCACCATAGCGATAGTAGACGCATTTGTCAGCTTCGTTTGTAACAAAGCCAACAGATGTCAAAGTTTTGTCGAACTTATCATGCCATTGCTTAGGTGCTTGCTTGAGGCCATAGAGAGACTTCACAAACTTACACATCATTCCTTCTTGATCATTTACTACAAATCCTTTTGGTTGATCCATATAGATTTCCTCTTCCAACTCTCCATTTAGGAAAGTTGTCTTAACGTCCATCTGATGAACGAGAAGACCATGAGAGGCTGCCAGGGAAAGTAGTACTCTTATGGTGGTCAATCGAGCGACTGGTGAGTAAGTATCGAAGAAGTCTTCTCCTTCCTTTTGGGTGTAACCCTTGGCCACAAGTCTAGCCTTGTACTTATCAATAGTACCATCAGGACTAAGCTTCTTTTTGAGCACCCATTTACATCCCACGGGTTTGCACCTGTAAGGACGTTCAACAACCTCCCAAGTGCCATTTGACATAATAGAGTCCATCTCACTCCTCACCGCTTCCTTCCAATAGTCAGCATCAGGTGAAGAGTATGCCTCTGCAATGGTCTTAGGAGTGTCATCCACAAGGTATATGATGAAATCATCTCCAAAGGATTTCTTTGTCATTTGTCTCTTGCTCCTCCTAGGAGCCTCATCATTGTCCTCCTCAGGATGCTTAAAAAACGTAGGCTCATTGAGTTCCATCGACTTGGTGGAGTCGTCCTTCTTGACAAACTCTTGCCTAGATGAACTTGTTTCATCTCTCATTGGAAAAATAGTTTCAAAGAATGTAGCGTCTCTGGACTCCATAATTGTGCCGACAAGCAAGTCAGGCACTCCAGATCTTACTACCAAGAATCTATATCCGACACTTTGAAAAGCATACCCTAGAAAGACACAGTCCACCGTCTTTGGTCCAAGTTTACGTTTCTTGGTGATTGGCACACTGACTTTGGCCAAGCAACCCCAAGTGCGTAAATAGGAAAGAGTTAGCCTCTTCTTCTCCCATTCCTCGAATGGTGTTACTTCTTCATTCTTCAGAGGCACATGGTTCAGGACATGACAGGCTGTCAGTATCGCCTCACCCCACCATTCCTTAGATAGTCCCGTGGTTTCTAACGTGGCATTCACCAAGTCAGTCAGTGTGCGGTTCTTTCTTTCGGCGATCCCGTTGGATTGGGGTGAATAAGACGGTGTCCTCTCATGAACAATACCGTGTTCCTCACAGAATATATCAAAAGTATAAGAGAAGTATTCGCCACCTCGATCCGACCTTAGGTGTTTAATCTTTCTCTCAAGTTGATTTTCTACTTCAGCTTTATAGATCTTAAAGTAATGCAGCGCTTCATCTTTTGATTTTAACAAGTAGATGTAACAAATCTAGTGTTGTCGTCTATCAAAGTCATGAAATATCTTTTACCACCCTTTGTCAACACACCGTTCATTTCGCTTAGATCAGAATGAACTAATTCTAGAGGTGCCAAGTTTCTCACCTCGGCAGTCTTATGTGGCTTGCGAGTTTGTTTCGATTCAACGCATACATGACACTTAGAATTTTTGACAGAGGTAAACTTTGGAATTAAACTCAAACTAGCTAAACGCATCATACAACCAAAATTAACATGACAAAGCCTCGAATGCCAAACATTTGATTCATCATTCATCACATGGTTCACAACATTATTATCGAATAATAAAAAAACAGAACAATCCTCCGCTATCATAGCCTTTTCCAACAAAAGTACCAAACTTAGAGATGATACATTTATTCGACTCAAAGACTAATTTAAAACCATCTCTACACAGTAGAGACCGGCTGACTAGATTCTTCTTAATGGTAGGTACATGCTGCACATTCTTCAATTGTATGGTCTTCCCCGAAGTGAACTTCAGAATGACCGTACCAGCACCAAGAACACACGCATGAGCACCGTTCCCCATCAACAAGGAGGTAGTCCCCCCGACCTGGTAAGAAGAAAACATAGAGATATCAGCACATACATGAATATTAGCACCGGTGTCTATCCACCACTCTGGTGAAAAACACACTGAAAGAACTGTAGGTAAGAAATTACCATACCCCGATGTTCTTCCACCCTCGCTAACAACCATGTTCGCTGTCTTTGGAGCCTTGCGATCTTTACAATCCGGGCACTTTGCAGCAAAGTGATCTGGACTGCCACAAGTATAACAAGCATCCCCCGGCTTTCTCTTCCTCTTATTAGGCCCGTCGGCTTCCTTAGCCTTGGGCGGGTTTTATGAAGGCTTCTTCCTCTTGTTCTGATTATTGTGGAACTTGGGATTGCCCCTCTGCACAAAGTTTGCGCTTGAGGAGCCGACTATTGCCTTTTCACGTGTGTCCTTTTCTCTCGCCTTCTCTTCAACATCAAGAGTCGCAATAAGGTCATCAAAAGTGAATTCCATTCTCTTGTGTTTTATAGAGGTAGAAAAATCCCTCCAAGAATGTGGCAGCTTAGTGATAATTGCTCCTACCACAAACTTGTTGGGCAACACACATGGGTCCTCTTTGCTATAGTTTTCAAGCTCTTTAGCCAGCGCCTGTACTTCATGGGCCTGTTCCACCACAGAACGGTCTTCAACCATCTTGTAGTCTAGGAACTGTTCCATTACGTACAGCTCTCCGCCGGTGTCAGTAGCTCTGTACTGAGCCTCAAGAGCCTCCCAAATATCCTTCCCCGTCTTCCTCGGAAGATAGGTATCCACCAAGTTATCAACTAGGACGCTAATGATGGCACCCCGGAACAAGTTATCATCTACATTGAATTTCTCCTCTGAGACACCCTCGGGGGCTTTTCCGGTGGTGACATACATCACGTTCATGGCAGTGAGCCACAAGGTGGCCAACTCATGCCACCTCTTAAAGTTGGAACCATCGAAAGGCTTCGGTTTAATTGCATTTGCAAAGCTAGTTGTACCAAACATAGTCCTATCAACATTATAAGGTTTTTGGATTGTTAGATGATAGGCAATGTTTTGGTATATTTTAATTCCATAATTAAATAGACATTTAAATATCATGGTGAGTGAAACAATCCATATGCATGTGTGTATGTTTAAACAACAATTAAACATCGCAATATTCATGATTTTGAGAGAGTACCCTGTGGAAGGTTGAGTGACGGCGTCACCCGACTTTCCGATATCACTCATTGTGAGTGACCTCAATCGGTGTAATTGTACACAGTCGATGCATGCAGATGATCGCAGTGCAGACTTGTCGTAGACGAAGTAGTTGATCACTTGTAGTCGATGTAGAGGAAGTAGTCGTTCAGGAGCGAGCAGTCGCGTGAAGATGTTCCCCAAAAACCTTATCGCCCGCCTATCCCGAGCATGGTTTGAGAGAGTACCCTGTGGAAGGTTGAGTGACGGCGTCACCTGACTTTCCGATATCACTCATTGTGAGTGACCTCAATCAGTGTAGCCGTACATAGTCGATGCAGGCAGTAGACGAAGTAGTTGATCACTTGTAGTCGATGTAGAGGAAGTAGCCGTTCGGGAGCGAGCAGTCGCGTGAAGACGCTCCCCAAAAACCTTATCGCCCGCCTATCCCGAGCAGGATCTTCAGCAGCAAGACGAGGTTCCGGAGGATCTGCTCTCGCCGGCACCGTGCGCGCGGTGCAAGCGATGGGAATGCGAAAAGAAGCAGCAAACGGAGGGAGAGGTCACCTGAGCATGAATACCTTTGTTTTAAAACGGCCACTTGAGCAGGAGGAGGAGAGCGACTTATATAGGCGAGGAGACGTAAGGGGATGAACCTGGACGTCATGGTTAATGCGCCTCATGCAGTAACGGTCGCGGTTTAAGGCGCTATCGTTAAGGTCTAGTAATGGTTCCGGTTTTAAGACACCATTATTCCTCTTCAATAGCCAACATCAAAAGATGCTCCCGCCCTGCAACACATTACGTCTGTCCGTTCGTTCAACCGATCACACCGCACAGCCTGCTCGTCTCGTCTCGACTCGACTCGACAAAAGCAGACGCTGCTGCAGAAGCACTCGACGCATTAAACAAATGACCTTTAATTCTTTCATTATCATAATAAATGACTATAGGCCTATTTATTCTAACACCGACTACCCAACAAGGAACAACAATTACCAGAACCACTCACCGTACCCTGCTCGTGTAACAACTTGCACAGCAACACGCAAAAACGAAAAAAAACAACAACAACTTGAACAGCACTCACACAGGCAACAAAAAAAAACTAATCCTAACAAGTATAGAGATTCAGTTCGCTTTATGGCGTGGCTTTATGCGTAATATTCTTATATATGTTTTCCCCGTCGAGCACGCACCAACCCCGGGTTCATGCATGTGGCTGATCCGAATCAACAGAAACAGCAGCTTCGTCAGAGATATTTGTCAAACCCCTCTGTCTGAAATTAACAGGGCGCCGCTATATCCCGAAACGCGGGCAAGCAAAGGCTACTAGGAGGACGGACAAGCTCTCAGGAGCTTTGGTCGTCCAACCACAACACCTGCGTCCTGCGTGCGACCACGACGGCAGCCTTCGGTGAACGAAACGTAGCGGAGACAGATGGCCGCCGCGGGGAACGGAGGCGACCCCGCCTGGCAGCGCCGCAACCCCAGCACCCGTCAGTCCGTCAGCCACAGAACTTGCCCCCACGTCCGGCCCGCGTATCTCGCGAGCGCGGAGGATGGAGGGAGAGGGGCCCTCCAACCCCCAAAAGGGGGAGAGAATTAGCGCCAATCACCTGTCCGCGGGAGCGCTAATGACAGAGCTCACACAACCCCCGCGCGCGAAAGCTAGGCTACTACCGCGCTAATTAGAAAGGCGGACAGCGACGGCGCCATCTCGCTGCCGCGCCGGGGAAGATGAGACGAAGCAAAGGTAAGCAGCGGTTTTATCCGGGTTGCGCTTAAGTTTTAGGTGCGCTGCTGTCTCCTCGTGCGCTTTGCTTCCCAGGCACCAGCTCAGCGCTAGCCATACAACACAACAACATGCGGCGCCATCCCCCGCTCGAATTACGCGTCTGCCGCCCGCCTCCGTCCCCATCGCGCGCCTCCGCCTCCGATCTTCTGTATGCTTCGCTAGCTCCTCCCCGATCTTTTTCACCATGGCGACCCGCACGCTTCGTTCCCGCTTCTTTACCAACCCATATATACCCGCATCCCCCCTCGTCCATCTCATGACACCTATAGCTAGCTTGCTTGCGCTCTCTCCTCGCGGCACAAGTTATATACAGGCGAACGCACGCGCGCACGCGCACACACACAAATCGATCGAGACACACACTTCATCACCGATAATCATCAGTTGCGTGCACCATATAGCAGATAGGTAGGTGTGCATATAGGTGCACTGCAGCAGCCGAATTCGGCACATGTCAGTAGGTAACCAGATAGATGGTCGTGCCCTAAGGGTTCATGGCTGAGCAGCAGCCGCCGCCTGCGTCGTCTTCGTCGTCATCGCCGCCGGCTCCTCATTCCTCTTCGCCTTCCCCGACGGTGCAAGTGCAAGTGCAAGTGCAAGCAGGGCTGCCGCCGAGCCACCACCACCAGGCCTCGGGTTCTTCGGGTCCCGCCTCGCCTCATTCTCCTTCCCCGGCGGTGGTGCAGCAGGGCGCCACCAGCGACGCCACGGCGCCGGCGGTGATGGCCACCGCGACAAGCTCGGGGGAGCCGTCGCCGCGGTCGTCCGGGAAGCACGCCTTCTACCGCGGCATCCGGTGCAGGAGCGGCAAGTGGGTGTCGGAGATCCGGGAGCCCCGCAAGGCGCGCCGCATATGGCTCGGCACGTACCCGACGGCCGAGATGGCCGCCGCCGCCTACGACGTGGCGGCGCGCGCGCTGCGCGGGGCCGACGCCGTCCTCAACTTCCCCGGCGCGATCGCCTCGCGCCGGGCGCCAGCCTCCGCATCCCCCGCGGACATACGCGCCGCGGCGGCGGCCGCCGCCGCCGCCGCGCAGCTTGAGCACCCGCAGCATCAGGGTGGCGAGGCTGCTGCCACCGCCAACCCTCCTCCCGCCGCCGCACAGGACAGGCACCACCACCAGCAACATGGCATGATGAGCAGCAGCGCTGCGGCCAACGACGCGGCGGGCTACACGCCGCATCAGCAGCAGCAGCAGCAGGGAATCTGCAGTGGCGAGTTCATGGACGAAGAGGCGATCTTCGAGATGCCGCAGCTCCTGCGGAACATGGCGGCGGGGATGATGATGAGCCCGCCGAGGCTCAGCCCCGACTCCTCCGACGAGTCGCCCGACCCGTCGGAGGCCGGGGAGAGCCTCTGGAGCTACCATGACCCTTAAACGCATTGCTCAGTAGCACACACACCTAGCTAAGCCCATATGGACTTGGCCTAGTGTGGTAATAATACAAATTATAGTGAACAAACTAGTACAACCTGCAGTAGCGAACCAGAATTAATTGTGGCAACAACAACAGGAGCAGGAGGTACAAACATGGACCCCGGCCGGCCGGTGCAGCGCAGCGTCATCTATATATCTGCAGGTAATACAAGCAGCGTAGTGTGACATGCTCGATCGACAGTAAGCGTACTAGTTAATTACCAGAGAGCATCCATTTAAGTGCTACTAGTGTGCTACCCTTTCAAATTTTACAATTTCCTATTTCTCCACTTTATTCGGTACTCGTTTTTCCATTTCTAGTTTCAAGTGATTCGACAAGATTGATCGAGCAAAGTCCAATTGTTGATGCAATTGGCGTATTTTTCTAGTTTTGGTGTAAGATCAAGCTAGCACATGTTTTTGATGTGCCAAGTGGATCGTAGGGGGGACGCAATTAACTATATATATTATATTTTGTGCGGGTGTCATTGCGTTTGTAGACACAAGGAAAAAAAATATTTGTGATATATGGTCCCATGGATAAGAAAATAGGTGTGCACTACATGCATATGCTCCAGGAGCAATGCCTTTCAATAGAGTGCTTAACTTTTGGTGCTGTTTAGTATATGCATATATTGGGGAAGTTGGCACTTGAGATGATCAAAAGGGAAAGGTGTTAGGTGGCCCATCTCTTGGTTCGTTCTAGCTGTTTTTCACCGCTCTTACTATATATAGTAGGGCTATGTAGTTTGTTGGTTTATACGTAGCATGCAGGGTCAAAAGTAAAAATATGTCGCGCTCTTGAACGATATTTCTGAAGACATTTTACAGCTGACAGACATTCTTCATTCCTACGTACTTCTTTCAAGTACATACAGTGTACTTCTTTCAAAAACACCAATTTATTACCTATAAATCTGTTTTCTTTGAACTATATTAATCAACAGTAATTGTTGAGATCAATAGTGTCACTATCAAATCGATCCATGGTCGGAAACATTGTTTCCTATCACTTTAATACCCTTTTTATTCTTCTCCTAAGCCAAATGTCAGGCAGAACTAGCATTATTGGAGATACCAATGGCCTTGAGAATTGGTAAAATGTTTTTCAATCATATCGAAAGTTTAAATGAATCCTTCACCAGTTCCCTCTTCTGGGCTGAAACAGATGGTCACTTGATGACCTCTACCAATGTTGGGTTGTGTTATGATTGGATACCTGAATCATGTCTTTTATTGTCAAGATCTATCCCCCCGCGTGATATATAGGGCACCCCTAACCCAGACTCTACCAAAGTAGTTTTTCCACAACTGGGAGGTGCACCTCTCTTTATCGTGCGATGTTGGCTGCCTCGAGATTTGTACCGCAGCACATGTGAGTGGGACGGTCAGCCAACAATCAATACATTAGTGTGCCAGCACGAATCTCGATGCATGATTGAACGGTTGGAGATAAAAAAAGGTGCACCTTCCGGTTGTGGGAAGGATTTTTCGCAGACTCTACCCATGGAGTCTATATCTTGAAGACTCTATCACGAGAAACTATATTCTCCAATGCAGATTTTCTACCATGGAGTCTATCTAATATTCCTCTCGGATCTTCTACTCCAGCTTATTAAATAAGAGGACACCTCGCACATGTGGGCAGCCACACAGGATCCGCATGGGCTTCGTTTTACGTGTAGACTTGGTTTCTAAGTTTTCACCCCTCTCATCGTTAAATTGCTTGCCACATCAGCAATTTGCCTAGGTGACAATATAATTAATGACTCTGGACTCTACTGCAGAGTCTGGGTTGGGAGTGCCCTAACTAATTAGTGATTCGCAACAAAAATAACTAATTACTGGATCTGAAGGTGGAAAGCCAATATATAAACAATAGTGTAATTAAGGTGGAAAGCAGGGTAAAAGATCCCCGAGTCCAATAAAAGGAGCGCAGCAAAGAACCAGGGCAACCAAATGCTCTTGAGGACTCACTATTTAACTGTTGAGCAGCAGTAAAAAGTTTCTTTAGGAAAAGGCCAAGCGCCAAGACTCTGACACCATGTTTTGAGATAAGGTACAATAAGGTCGTCGCAGATCCACAGTTTATCAGCTTAAAGAGTGTTTTACCCATTTGTGATGATGGAAAACTGTCAGCTTCCTGGTGAAGATTGAGCGATTTGGACTGGTTCTTGAGTGTATGTGGGCCATGATTCTTCTGTTTGTGCACTGACACTGTTTCACGCATGCGTGCATACTTTCAGGAACCATATGTTGACATATTACACTGGTACAATGGCACACTTTTGCATTTTCAGATTTTGTAAGCACTAGATGGCAGAGGTACGGTAGGTGTTAATTTTCACCATTAGCTTCCGTTTCCATCTATCTGCATTTACACATAAAAAATGTCTTTAAATTTTGACTTTAATTTACATGCAAAAAAGAAGAAAGGATCCATGATGGAGCTTGAAATAAATCCGCACACTATGTTTTTAAAGAACATGTGATGCGAAAGGTCGACCATAATCAGGCACGGAGGCAGCCAGTGGGGTGGAGAGGGCTTAGCCCCCCCCCCCCCCACCCACCCCACCCCACCCCACTGGAGTGCACTCCACTAAGCCTCCTTAAGTCCCTCCTACAAATTTGAGGAGGAAGAAAAAGAAGAGGGGCTGGAGGAGGAAGAAGAGGAGCCAGCCTCCCTGGAGCCGGATCTTGGCTCCGCCCTGACTACAATCGTGGTGCAAGACGACAAGATGCAAAAGTTAAACATAAAACATAGAATAAATTGCTATGACCTGTTCACCAGATAAAACGAAATCATTATGTACAACTACATAGATGAAACCCCACTGCAAGTCATGGATAGATTTCTCTCAACATGCAATCATTTCACGTCATCATCCAACATACACCATGTCACCATTCTAAATCATATATTTATATCTTCAACTGTTTTTCTGTGATTAATATCATGTCTTTGTAACTAACATGGCACAAAGCTCCCATAGTAGAAAAAAATATAGGATAAATAATTTAGAATGGTTATCTCTCAATAAAATTATCATGCTTACATATATTGTTGTTTACAAAATAATGTTGTCATGCAATTACTTTGATGTTCCTACTTTCACATTATTACACCTTAACATTTTGTTTAAAAATTCCCGCAGCTACGCGCGGGAGAAACAAATATACAGTGCTTCTCCTTTAAAGTCTCGTGAGGGAGAAAAAGTGCAACTACTTTATTAGACTCTCCGTGACTAGTGAAAAAAGCTAGCTAGGTTGCATCGCACGGATATGGCTCATCATATCGACGATGGAGTGATGGACTGCACCATTGGTACTTGCTCTCTTCCCCAATACGATGAGGAGGTGTGCCCCTGTTGTTGCCTATACACTACACACACAGCTAGCGATCGAGAGCAGGGCACCAGCTGAGCTAGCAGCGTCGCCATGCATGATGACTCTCGACAGGTACCCAGTCAGACGATCGAACCTTTTGCTCCAGGCACAGCACAGTTGATGGCCACGGCACGACGGCATGCACGGATCGGACGTCGTCGTCGTCGTCCGCGCGGGACGCCGCCGGCCGATGGATGCCGCGCATGGACGACGGATCCGATGTGATCGATATATGCATGCGGAACGAAGCAACGACGGTCCCGGGCGCGCGACATGCCCCGTCGCCAGGGGGTACGGCCCATCTGTCGCGTCCGGATCATGCGGCGCTGTCCGTGGCCCGGCGGAACTCGACGAGATCCGAGCGAGCGAGGCCACAGGCCGGCCGGCGTGGCCGGCCGGCGGATATAGCTAAGACCAGCAACTTCAAGAGAGCAGCTATTTTAGGCCTTAACTAAATTTTTAAAAAAATGAAAATTTTTAAAAACTCAATCCAACGATGGGCCTAAAAACTCATCATATGTTTATCCTCCACTAGCCTAAACCGGGCTTTGCCAGCCATCTTTTGTAGCCTAATTCCGCTAGCTATCCTCTTATACATGAGTATGGCAGACAGGACCCATTAGCGGTGGAACATACAGAGAGTTCATTTTAGCCAGTCTGTTGGATTTCATCAACCTTTTACTAGCTATTTTGTTTTACATACTAGCCAAATCAATAATTTAACTAGTGATATTTAGAGTGACTCTTGGAGTTGAATTATATCGTGTCCTGGCCCTCACGGACGCGCGCGCGCCGTGCGCCTGTCGCCGGGGCTCGCGACCGGCCCTGCCGCGCCGAGCCAGGAGGGGGGTGCGTACGGGCGGGCAGCGAACGATGCGTGACAGACACCGGGTGGTGGTGGTCGTACGTACGTACGGGGAAGCCCCCATATGCATATGCATGGGCCGATCCGAGAATTATTGGGGTGTCGTGTGGATGATCCGTGTGCTCCGTGAAGAAGATGTCGCGGCATGGCCACATGCGAGAAACGCCAAGTTGCTACTGGAATAATAATTCGTGCGTATGCTAGCGGGCGGGTCTTGTCGAACCAGCAGCCAGATCGACTGGTTGATGGATGGATAGATGGGCATGCAACCCCAACCGGCAGATGAGGTTGCCCGGCGATGACGAGGGAACAGTGAGATCCACAGTACGCGTGCCAGCAACGCGCGCTCGGCTCGGGAGGACCCGGCCGGGCACCCGGCACGGCCGGCACTTGCTTGCATTGGGTAGCCCGGCCGTAGCCTAGCCTAGCCAAGCTAGCTAGTTTGTGCGGGCTCGTCGATCACATCGTGTCGGCCGTCGATCTGCAAGCTAGGACGGATTCGGATGCGCCGCCGATCCGAAGAACGAAGAGAGGATGAAGAGTAGTGGCCCGGCCGGAACGTCACCGGCGCCGGAGTTGCGTGCGTAATGGGGAGGCCCCGGCTGCTCCCCAAAAGCACCTTTCAGCGAGACGGGCACGGCGCACTGTACAAAGGCCGGTATACACTTTAGCACGCTGTCCATCCCCTGCTGTGTTTCGGACTTCAAGTACGTTTGTACTCCAACGTGCGAAGCTTTAGCCACAAGTGTTTGGAGCTCTTCTCCCTGTCTTATCCAGGCACGGACACACGGTATCCCCGCGGACACATATGATAGGGTTGAATTTAAGTTATATTACTAGATTTTATTTACCATAGAAATTGAATAGATTTTTTCTAATAAACTAATAAATAAACATGTCCTGGTATATATATTAAGACCGTACTACGTACTACGTGGTAAAAAGAAATTAGAAACACAATGCACGTAAATAAATCTCCACTGTACCTTATCATCTTTTTTTAATCTCTTTTATTACATGAGATATTCATCCTCCAACCAATGATTTTCTCGCCAACCCCTTATTCTTTCCCGGTACAAAATGGATGGTCATACACACGTTAGGGCATCTCCAAGAGACTCTTTATATTTTTTTCTAAAAAAAGAGACTCTTTATATTTTATCTAAATGGTAGAAATAGAGATTTTGGTGAAAAAATGTCTTCGGACAATTTATCTAAATGGTCATCGAAATATATAGCTATCTTCTATTCCGGATTTTGCTGAAAAAGGATGTTGGAAAGTGAAAAGATATAGAAAGCGATTTTCATACAAATGACTATCTAAATGATGATTTAGAGAGTAAAATTTAGAAGTACTCTCGAAGATGCTTAACACTTGAGACCACGATAGCAGCTGCAAATCCACATTCCATCCTTTTTGTATTGGGAGCTAGCCGAATTTAAATTGATGATATGTGCGCTGGCAAAGTGCATATATATACCTGGCAGCAAATTCAGACGTACATACGTACAGATGCAATGCACACATATAGGCGTATATGTCGCAAGCAGACGATAGCTCAGGGCGTAGACTTCTCCTATATATGCTTGTATTCTACGTGCCCACACGTGTGAACCTGGAAGGATTGCGGCGCCCTGGTCGGTTCCTTTCCCAGACCCGTCGCAGGATCCGGACCAGCTTTAAACTCTGACATTCTTCGGCGGCCGCTGCTACAATGGACGTCTGAGCGTCCCTGATGGCGATTGGAGGTCCCTGGCCATATGGAGAGGTTTCTAGTTTACTGTGCTAACCTGCTAATGGGGTCATTAGCACGTGGTTTACTACTCCATACGTAACACTCCTGGCTATGGAATACGTACTCCTAGGAGTAGAAGAGAATACAGACGCAGTACGTACGTCATGAAGATGGACGGACCACTGCAAGTTCTCGACAGTGTGGGAACCGGCGCGCGTGCGGATGTCGAGGAGGCGAGCAGCAGACAAGAAGTCGTTAGGACAATCTTAGGTTAGATATCCCGGGCCCACGGCCACGTCAGGCGGTGGGCCCCTGCTGCCAGTTCTACCGCGCATCTAGCTAGCTAGCTACGAGTAGTACGGTGCTGTACGTGCTACTTGCTCGAGCTGATGATCGACGAGGTCAATTACGGAGATGCATGATTGAAAGCACCAATGCAAGTGACAGCAGCAGTCCCGGTGCATTCTAAAGCCAGTCAGTGTCTGTCACTCGGAACTGCCCTGGCGTGAATAAGAGAGCAGACTTTATCCTTCAGACTTCAAGTCCCTCGTTTGCCATGGCAGGCAGCAGAAGAACAGAAACGAAAACGAGAGGCGGCAGCTCAGGCAGGTGGGGGAGGGCCAGGGACGACAGAGGACGGACTATTTCCAGGGAGGGGCGAGGTTGTTGGCGACCGCTTGTCTGGATTGGAGCCGGGCCGGGACCTCCTCCTCTTCGTTATTGGGGGCGTCTAGTAAAGTGGCGTTGAAACCCACAGTGCCGCCCCGATTTTGGAGTAGGGGGTGCCCCTTTTGGCGGCCTCAAACCGCTGTCTGTGCTAGCGTGTCGGATCGCCCGGCCCCCATCAATCCATCACGTCCATAGTCCTGGTTTCCCGACCCTTCTCGCCGGTAGTAGCAATTTTTCATCTTTGGGGGGCTGGGGGCCCTCCTGATGAACCTGCGGGAACTGTTTGGTGTATCCAACTGACGCGGCTGTTTAAGCTGCAATAAATCTCTTGCAAACCAATTGATTTTTTTCGTGGTGCAGTGGATCGAACGATATCGAGCGACAGCAACGCCGCGCACCTGTGCCGTCGAGACAGGCGGCACGATCGCTTTCGGGGATCTCCGAACGCGGAAAAAACAGGCGCGCCGCTGAGGTTGACAGGACCAATCTATCACTGCTGGTCTTCGTTTCGGATGCTGCGGTAGCTCTTCCCCTCTGGTGCACACGCCGCCGAGAGGCCGCCGCCCGGCCGGCCGGCAGCCCGCCGGAACGGCGGCGAAGCATGCATACAGGACGGGGGCGGGTAGTACAGGTAGGTTTCCATGCGCGGGCATATCGCATGAGAGAGCCCGCTGTTTTCCACGGATCACACGTACGAATCTGCCGAAAGGCGCGCCTCAACATGTCGTCGCCGTCTCCGGCGGAGAAAAAAGATGGCGCTCGTACGTGGGCGCCGCCCGGTCGGTGGGGGCGGAGGGCCCCGCGCGCGGGGCCGGAAAAGGCAGCGTCGTTTCAATGGCGATGGGACGTGAGAGTACGATCGGGAGGAGGCCGCGCCGGGGAAAGGGAAAGGGCAGGAGCGGCGCTCGATCGACCAGCACTCCGATCCAGCAGTGGCAAAGGCACTCGATCCGATCCGATTAGTTGGACACAGTGCCGCTGGGTCACTGATAACCAACAAGATGGAGAGATCGCATTGACGAGACGGGATTCGATTTTCAATTCGGTTTACTTAGCTTAGTAGTATCTGACTGTGTGAAAGGATGGCTCTCGGCAGCTACATACTGTGGTTGGAATTGGATATCGTATCGCCGCATTACCTAATTTTCCTCCTCTTTCGGCTACAGGATTTCCCGTTTTGGTGTTATGGGGCCAGCCGATTTCAATCGCGCGTCGTCTGTGCGCTTGCGTCGAACACTACTGCTGGTTGCATTCCTGCATTGTCCGGCAGGAGAGAATTAAGCGATGAGCTGATGACCGCCGCGTGCATGCCTGCCTAAAGCTTCGTTTGTCGATTAATGGTCCACCACCTGTGTGACCCCATGATCAGCTCCAGTCGATCAGCTTGCGTGAGACGTGTTTGCACGCACACCGCGATCGTGATGCGCGAACAGTGTCGCGGTTGCTTTGACCAATCATTCGGGCAACGAACACACAGGCCGGCCGCCGGCCGGCCAACAGAAAAAAAAGGTTTTTTTGGATCGGCCACCATCGAGCGATCGAAGCGAGAGGCACATTTTCTTTGCGGATTGCGCTGATTAGTCGCTTTGGTATGTGAAGGGAAACATGCCCAATTGCGAAACTGTTCGCCACCATACTCGAATCGGGCTTCCTTTTGGCAATAAAGCGTGCTCACTTTTCAGTTGGCTGGCCCGTCCTTTTCTCACGAGCGTTCTAAAGGAATCTAGTTTTTTTTATGACAAATACAAAAACAAACTTATTAACTTCTTTTCTTGCTTAATAATACGTACTACACGCCTTGCAAACTGCTGCTGCGATGAGAGGGTGCGCTCATTGTCTTATTTATGCTAATTTAATTGGATCGTGATCACCGGCCTGCTAGTTTGAGGGGCGGCTGCCTCTGCTCTTGAAATGCTCATATGGTCATATGAGCTTAATTTTGTTAGCCCCAGCTCGTTGATCCGAAAAGAAACTGCACGCCTTGCATTGTGGACTTTACCCCCGACAAATTCACATCATGCACGTAAGTAGTCGTATTGTGAAAAAGTAAGCAAAATAATGTTCATGAGACTGGCAGCCTCCCGAGATAAATGTACTTTTTGTCATTTACAAACCTGTCCAAACTGGTGCATATATATAGTGCCTGACAGTATCGTTGATGCTACGGTGGAAGTGGCGGAACTGAACGTTGCTGTCAGTGTTTCTAAAAAAAACGTTTACTGTCAGTCGGTTTATTTCAGCCTAGGAAACAACGTGCGGCCCTTTGCACACCGGCTAGTGCTTTTCTTTCAAAAAAACACCGGCTAGTGCTTTTCTTTCAAAAAAAACACCGGCTAGTGCAATCCAACAACTGGCAAATGCAATATATTGAATCTGCGCAGTGGAAATTATTTATTTTTCGTACTATATGATAAGGAGAGATGAAAATGACCGGGTCATTTAGGTGGCTAGGTGAAATGTTGAGTATGACACGAACCTCTCATAGTCTCATGAAAAAAGCTGATTATGACCGGGAAGCTTCGGTAGAGATGACATAGTCATGAAAAAGCTTAACATAGAGCCGTCACCACTTAGGGAAAACTGTCAAGAGATGGTTGGCCTTAGCTGTCCACTCAGTAAAACGCTGAAAAGCCATCGAAGTTCCTGAGCTGGTGCCTGTTGTGTTTGCTAGAGTAGTAGATTTTTTTCGATCAGGGTTAGCATAAGACCATGTCCCCACCTTCATTTTTTTTTCCTGCGAATCTTTTGTCAGAATCTGTAGCCCAGCAGTGCTTAACATCTATTACAAAAAATCTAAGGCCCAAATTTTTAGCTAATTTCTTGAGCGGCGTTCATCCATATCGAAGGGCTCAGGGCCCAGGCAGCAAGCTGGGCTGCTTGGTTTCTGATTAACGAACGAGGCCTGCCATTATGAGAAATTTTTATTTATTTATTTAGTTTTGCAAAAATACACGAATGCCGCTATTTTAAACGACATTAGGGTACTGTTGACTGTTGGAGCACTTTTACCGACATAAGGGACTAGTGTGTTTTCAATTTTTCTGTATGAACTCAGATGAAGGTGAACTTTATATGAAAATTGTATCTTTCATCGAGATATACAACTTTATAATTCATACTTTTTCATTTGAAATTATTTTGATGCTAAAATAACTGACACAAAATTTTCTTCTCTAGACAACATATCTTCTAAAAAATCTTATTTCTTTCATATGAACTCGGATGAAGATAAAATTTATATGAAAATTGTAGCTTTTGTCGAGAGCTACAACTTTGCAGTTCATACATTTTTCATTTTAAATAACTTCAAATAGTCGACACTATATTCAATATTCAGATCTCAAATTTGACGATTTTTTTCTCTCGAAAACATATCTTCGAAAAACTATAATGTTTTCATATAAACTCGAATGGAGGTAAACCCTACACCAAAATTATATATATCGACGAGATCTACGACTTCATAGTTCAAATTGTATCTATATTTGAATTCATTTTGGTGCTCGAATGATTGACACAATGTTTGATTTAAAATTTAATTTTAGTTTTGAATAGTATGTCAATTATTTGAGCCTCAAGATGATTTCAAATGAAAAAGTTTGAATTACAAAATTGTAGATCTTGACGAAAGCTATAATTTTCATATAAAATTTATCTTTTCATACAAAAAAGGAATGATTTTTTTTGAAAACATATTGACTCCTAAAAATGGTGGTAGGAGTGCTTCAGTACCCAGGACGGGTGAACAGTATCCAACTACGTACTGCCATTTGAAACGGCGGTAGTTAGAATACTGTGATTTCAAATGACGGCATCAATATATTTTTTATGTAGTCAGCTCCCTTGAAAACAAACTGCATAAAAGAAATAAAATGTTTTTTATCTCAAAAAGCACATCATTACGAGTACACTAGTTCGTCCACATAAGAGCTGCAATTCCAACATAAATTAGACTTACCTTATTTTTTAAGCCCGCTAACCAATTTCCAAGCATATATGTTATGTATTGACTTTGGTGGAGTTAACTCAGTATCTATATATATTGACAACTTTCCAAATTGTGTTAGCATGTTGGCACTTAAAAAAGAGATATTTGACTGTTTCATTATGATTACAGGAGTAACATTTTTACTGCCAGACCAGTTTCTCCTTGATAAATTATCTTTTGTTAAGATAACATCTAGAAAATCATTATTTTTAGAGGTATCTACATCTTCCAGAAAAACTTACAACTGAAAAGGTATTCTAGATATTGATGCATAGATTTACGACACGCCAATACGGCATGCTGAAGTCTGAAGACTTTCCTAATCAAGATTGTGCCAGATACAGCAGTGGACCTAGAAGATGCCGTGATCAGGTTTTTTTTTACCGTTGGTTACCGCGCGGCTTACCGTGGTAACCGCTCCTACCGCTGGGTACGGTAACGGTACCCAGCGGTAGGAACCGGCCCCAAAATTCAAATTTGAATTTGAATTAAAAAATGAAAAAATCACCAAAAAATAGTTCATGGTTTGTAGAGTCTTATGGTGTTGAATGTTTTCAAATTTCAGCGCATTTGGTATTTATTTGGAGCTTTAGAAGTTGAAAAGAAAACGAAAAAGAAAAAACATGGGCCGGCCCGTTAAGGCCCATGAAGCCCAAATGAAGTAGATAACCTACCCCTTGCCCAACCGCGTGCCCCCCAGCCCCCCGGCGTCCGCAGCTTCCCCGTCCGCAAGCCACCACTCCCCGTCCGTCGCCGCTTCGCCCCTACCGCGCCGCCGCCGCTTCGCCCCTACCGCGCGCCGCCGGCGGCCACCGCGCCCGGCCGCGGTTTACCGCGCGGTAGCGGCGGTGCGCGCGCGCGCGCGGCGGATCTACGCCCTACCGCGCGGGCGGCGCGGTTAGCCGCGCGGGAAGCGCTGTATACCGCGGGCGACGCCGCGGTATACCGCAGTTAGGTTTTTTACTTTTGAGTAGATTTAGGCTTTAGGAATTGTGTTAGGATCTAGAATTTGTTTTAGGATTTAGGTTTACTTTGGTTTAGGATTATTGGTAGGATTTAGGATGTGAGGTAGAGGTAGAAATAGAATTGCTGCTTTAGGTAGAAATGGAATTGTTGCTTTAGCTTTTAGGTTTAGGAGGATAATTTGTGGCATGATGTAGGATTTGTGTAGGATCCAATTTTAGTTAGGATTTGTTTCGGAATTAGATTTATTTTCATTAGGTATAGTATTAAGGAAGTGTTTTGTACCATTGAACTTGTGTTGTATGAATTATTTGTATGAACTATTTGTATTTGAACTACCAACTCACTTATGCACGGCTAGTATTATTGTGTTTGGTGTAGTATTTCTATGTATAACTATAAATCATTGATTGGGGGTGCTATTTAACACTAATTTGTGCCAACACCATGCCAAAAATTTCATTTATTCGAAGCCGGATGGTCTTTTTCTTTGCACCGGTATAAACTCGTTACCGCGCGGTAAAAATAGTTTATACCGCGGTATAAATAGTTTATACCGCGGTATACCCCTGGATACCGTTTGAACTAGCGGTTTTAAGCGGTTTTGGTTTGAAATTTGAATTCGAGCGGTATTTAGCGGTATACCGCGGTATACCGCGGTAGCTCCCCTTACCGCCCCCTAGCGGTAAAAACCCAACGGTTGGTAAAAAAAACCCTGCCCGTGATACGGTAGCTTCAAGTCCTACTGCACAACAGCGTTGACAAATACCCCCGAAGAGAAGTCGAGATATATCTTACGAGTCCACGCACAGAAGAAGTCAAATAGTAACATATACAGCGGCTACTGCGTCGACTAACGTGCGGGATCATCGGCCTGGTTTGCGTTGATTTCTGCAGTAGCTAGCGGCCGGGTCTCCACGGCGCCGTACGCTCGAGCATGGCCTCGGCAGGCGCGCACGCAAGTTGCGAGAGCCTGCGCGGCGGGCGCGTACGCTGCCAACACAGCGGTCGCCATTTATCCAGTCGAAAACGAAAGAAGAGGCTCTGGTTCTGGGGAGCCGGAGACGAACGCCAGCGATATACGCCGGGGGCTGGCCGGGGTCGCTCTCCATCACCGTGGCGATCTGGAAACCCCCATCAGACCAAGTCCAACATAACTGCCGCCTAACCGTGCGTGCAGCGGGATCCTCTGCGTGTGGCTCCCCTCTCCACTGAACCAGCGCGTACGGCGTACAGAGAATCCCCTGCTATCCATCTCGCACGAGTGCGCATCAGACTACCCACTTGGGGAGCCAGAGCTAGGCGACATCCCCTCCAAAACCCTTCAGGTTGAAGTGAAAAGAGAGTGGCGGGCGAGTCCACGTCGCTCGCCGTCGGAGAAAGAAAAGAGAGCCCAACATAGCAGCAGGGGAGAGGAGGGAGGCCCAGCCAACACCCGGCAGCCGGCCCACCTCGGATCCCATGCCTGCGCGTTCCGCGCGTCGCCGTCGTCCCCGAGACCCCGTCCCCCGCAAAGCTCCAGCTGGTTCCGACCCCGCAAAGCCTCCGAGCCCCCGCCTCCGGCGAGTAGAGCCCCCTCCGACCCATCAAGTCTCGCTACCTGGCTGGCGCCTCCCGAGCCGCACCGCGTAGGAACAGTGCACGCGGCCACGTCCCTCTCCACGCGCTAACCTATATAACCCGCCACCTTTTCCCTCCAAATTCAAATCAAATGCTCCGACTCCTTCCTGCCCCCGCTCACCACCGCACCCGCCGGGCACCCGCCATGGACCCCGGCACCTTCAGCAGCGACTACTCCTCGGGAACGCCGTCACCTGTCGCCGCCGGCGGCGACGACGCAGGCGGCGGCGGCTCGTCCTCGTACATGACGGTGTCGTCGGCGCCGCCCAAGCGGCGCGCCGGGCGGACCAAGTTCAAGGAGACGCGCCACCCGGTGTACAAGGGCGTCCGCCGGAGGAACCCCGGGAGGTGGGTCTGCGAGGTGCGGGAGCCGCACGGCAAGCAGCGGATATGGCTCGGGACCTTCGAGACCGCCGAGATGGCCGCGCGCGCGCACGACGTCGCCGCGCTCGCGCTGCGCGGCCGCGCCGCCTGCCTCAACTTCGCCGACTCGCCGCGCCTGCTCAGGGTCCCCCCGATGGGCGCCGGCCACGACGAGATACGGCGGGCGGCGGCCGTCGCGGCGGACCAGTTCCGGCCGCCTCCCGATCAGGGCAATAATAATGTGGCCGCCGAGGAGGCCGCCGCTGCTGCGCAGCCGGAGGCCTTGCCTAGCGCGACGCAGAACTTCGATCACCCGTACTGCATTATCGATGACAGGCTCGACTTTGGGATGCAGGGGTATCTCGATATGGCGCAAGGGATGCTCATTGACCCGCCACCCATGGCTGGTTCGTCGTCCACCAGTGGCGGCGACGACGATGACAACGGTGAGGTTAAGCTCTGGAGCTACTGAATTACTGATCGATCGCGCGCATTTGGAGTTTTGGACCTTCCCTGTACAGCCTACAGCCTATGGGAACCTGGTACTGGTGAATGTACCGGTTGCCAACTTGCCATTTCCCTTCTGAACTCGCCGGTAGTGTTGATGTACCTTCCCTGCTCTTCTGATGAAGACTGAAGAGTGATCAGGAGAAGCAGAAGAGACTGGGGCTACGATCTCAGTTTGGTAGACAGTTGTGGGCGTTTGGCACTAGATCATCACCCTTGTTGCTGCACAATGCATGAGATCAGTGATCTCGGGAGTGCTTAGAGCACTTGTGTAATAAGCAGCAAAAACATGTGGTTTTGATGTTATGGATCTGCAAATGGCCCAGTGTTATTTCTTCACGTTGAGAGTTTGACATCTTGCAGGGATCACAAATGAGAAATAATCCAGCTAGAACTCATAACCAACCACTTGATCATGATGATCCGTTATATGTGTTTTCTAAGTCAATGTAGTTCTTCAGACTTGAAATATCTTACTGCAGCACTAGATAACGATACTGCAACGATGAATAGCACTGCCATTTGTTTTAGTACTGAAATTTCTACAGTGCTGAAACATTTTCAGAAGGTAAATTTTATCCATGAATCTTTGAATGCAAAATTATCTAAATTATGACGCTTCAACCTACCATAATGCCTTTTCATTTTTGTGGTTCGTTTTATTCTTGGTTCAGAACATCGATCTGTGCCTGATGAAACCATAATCTAAGTAGATTGGCCTTTCCCAAAAAAAAAACAAAGGTGCCTGTTAAAACCATTTAGGTCTCACATGTTAAAAAGATTTAAGGACGATACAAGTAAAATGATGAAGTTAAGGAGTATTGATTCTGCAAAGAATTTTTTTTTACAAAGGTCTGCAAAGAACAAGTAACTCTTTTGCTGGAAGATGAATGATACTACCACTTGTTTTAATAATTTTTCACATTGCTGAAAGATTTTCAAAAGGTAAATTCTCCATAAATTTTCTGATGCAAAATTATTTAAAGTATGACTCTTTGATCTACCATAATGCATTTTTATTTTTGTTGGGTCTCAGTGTCTCACATGTTGAACAATAAAGGAAGGCCTGTTACAGAGTACAGAGTATGGTTAGTTCAAGACGACTCGAGTAAAAAATGCTAAAATTAAGAAGTATTGATTTTGCAAAGAACATTTTTTAGCAAGATCCGCAAAGAACAATTAACTCTTTTACGGGATTAAGCACACTGAACTTGGACAGATGACAGTTCACGCGTGAGAAGTGGAAAAGAAATTCGGGATAGCTATAGTTGTACAAAAGGCCCGTGGCCCGTGATCCGTCCGTGGCCCGCAAAACAGCCCGGTGCACGGCACGGCCCGGTCCGGCGTTAATGGGCCACGGGCGGCACGGTCCGTTTACCGGACCGGAGCATGGGCCGGGGACGCGGCCCGTGGCACGATGCCGCCCGCCCGTGGAAGGGGACGGCCCGGTGGCGGCCCGGCCGCCACGAGCCATATATAGCCCCCCGGCCGGCTCCGCCAAACCCTAATCCCCCCCCCCCCCCGTCCCCCCCTCGCCCCCTCGGCCTCTCGCTCTCCCCCCGCCGCCGCCCGGTGCCAACCCTAGATCCCTAATCCCCGCCTTGCCTCGCTCCGCCGCCGCCGCTCGGTGCCTCCGCCGTCGATTCCTCCGTCCTCGCCGGCGGATCTACTGTTCTGGTGACTTGAGTCCTCACTCTCCGGCGGATCTGGTCATCTGTGCCCGGTCCTCGTCGGCGATCCGGTGACCTTTTTCCTTTTACTCCTTATTCCTCTACCCTTTCTCGTTTCTCCTCTCCCCTGTTCTCTCCGTCACCATGTGAGTGCATGCTCGAAGCTCCATCCCTGTCCTTGCCCCCTCCCCGTTGAATCTCACCGTTGTCTGTCTCCTGCCGGCTCCGGCCACCTCTGCAAATCCGGCACCGGGCTCCGCTGTAGGTAAAGTCCACCGCTCCTCCCTGGCTCCCTCTCTCTTTCTTTCTTCTCCTCCTTCCTCTCTTTTTTTGCATTTGACCCTCTCGTTTCTTCCTCTCGCCGGACGGAGTTCGTGCTCGTGTCTGACGCTGAGTCCACCTCCTCTGCCGGAGTGGACATGGCCAGGCCACCGCCGAAGCCGAAGCGGTCGTTGAGGGACGGTGCTGGAGATGCGGGGGCCGGTCGTCCACAGGGTCGCTCGGTCGGGCGTGGTCGTGGTCTCGCAACGCGGCGCCGGGCTGCCGGTCGACGGTGATGACCCCGACCGCCGCTCGGACGACGACCCGGAGGTCGAGGATGATGACGACCTCCGTGAGGATGCTGCCGCCTTGGGCATTGACCTCGGTGCAACCATCGATGTTGATGTCGAGGACGCGGACGCCGATGACACACCAACTAAAACTGGTAAGAACAAATCTGAGGTCTGGAACTACTTCACCGAGGTAAAGGAAGGATCCATTCGCGTTGGTGCTATCTGTAAACACTGTGGTGCTAAATATTCTGCTATTTCTGCTAATGGCACTGGCCATTTGAGGCGTCACATGAAATCATGTATGAAGAAAAGGAACCATTCTGATATGGTTCAAGCTAGGCTAGCTTTGAATGCTAATGGTTTAGCTAATTGGAAATATGATCCTATGATTGCTCGCACCGAATTGTGCCGTTTGATTGCTAGATTGGACCTTCCATTAGGGATAGGTGAGACACGGGCTTGGTCGATTACATTAAGAATGCTCACAACCCTCTCGTTTAAATCGTTACTAGGCAAACCACGACTAGAGATTTAGCTAAATTGTATGTTGAACAACGTGAAATGCTTATGAAAGATGTCTTTCGCCGCATCATCTCGTTTCTTTAACATCCGACATTTGGTCCGGTAATGCTAAGGAGGACTATATCTCTCGTTGTTTGCCATTATGTTAATAAAGAGTGGGAGATTGAAAAAAAGGTAGTTGGTTTTAGGTTGATTAATTGCAAACATCTTCGGTGATAACATTGCCGATTCTATAGCTAATGTGGTTGAAGAGTTTGGTTTGATTGACAAAGTTTTTGTTGTGACTGCGGATAATGCTTCGCTAATTCTAGGGCTTATGATCCGTTGGGTCTGTTTTGTTTGGTTATCTAGGTTCTTATGCCGCACCTACTAGAGAAGATCCTAACAAAGTAAAGTACTTTCTTGTGCATCGTATTTGTGCTACTCATATAATTAATCTTATTGTGAAAGATGGCTTGGCGATCTGTAAAGATTGGCTTGATGATTTGAGAAGCGCAATTAACTTTTTAAATTCTTCTAATAATAGGATTGCATTGTTCAAAAGTTTCGCATTGCTAGAGGTATGACACCTAGGAAATTTGGCCTGGACATGGATATTAGATGGAATTCTACTTACTTGATGCTTGAGCATTTGTTACCATACAAAGAAGTGTTTACTGTGTTCATTAACTCTAATTATGGCTCGAGTTATTAACATTGAATCATTGGTATGTTCTTGAACATATGTTTAAATTCCCGAAAATCTTTTATGAATCAACTCGTTATTCTTTACGGTGTGTACTATCCTACCGCACCACTTGCTTTGCATCAAATGATTGACATTGTTGAACATTTGCAAGCAGCTGAGAGTAATGAACATTTTAAACATGTTGCAAGGCCTATGAAAATGAAATTCCTAAAATATTGGGATAACATTCCTCTGCTTTATTCTTTTGCAACCATTCTTGATCCTAGAGGTAAGATGAAAGGGTTCTATATAACCTTAGATCTACTTGGTAAGGCAACTGGATCTGATTACAGTTTGTGCTATGGTGATGTCAAAAATGAGTTAACCAGATTGTTTTCCAAGTACCAGGACAAGTATTGTCAAATGCGGGTACAACTACGGCTCATAGGCTCCGTGCTTCCTCTACCGGTGGTAACAGATGGGGGAGGATCTTTGACAATTCCTCATCTACTTCTACTCCAACTATAACTTCATCTGGTAATGTAAATGAGCTTACAGCTTACCTGGACAGTGACCCTGTGCCATGGGGTGACCCTAACTTTGACATACTTCTTTGGTGGCGTGATCATAAGCAATCCTATCCAATACTGTCTATTATGGCTAGAGATATCATGGCTGTCCCCGTTTCTACCGTGTCCTCCGAATCTTGCTTTAGCTTGACAGGTAGAATTCTTGAAGAGCGGCGTCGTCGCCTTTTGCTCGAACATGTGGAGATGCCGACATGCATCAAAGAGCGGGACCAAGCTAGAAGAAAGGAGCAACATACAGTTGTGGACAAGGAACTGGTTGAGCTCTTCAAGAACATGGAGACAGGTGATTCTACTCCTGAAGATGAAGCCACCCAAACCGGCAGCGACACTGGGAGAGGATCTGTTGGCGTTTCTGTCGGCGTCATTGGTAGCAACGGCACTGACAGCGGGAGTGGGAGAGGTGGGGCGGCAGCCGGCGGGAGAGGTGGCGGCGGCGGCGGCGGGAGAGGTGGCGGTGGCAGCGGCAGCAGCAGAGGAAGAGGTGGCTAGAAGACCACTGTGAAGGTAAGTTCAAGTTGACAATTTGAACTAACATATTGAACTTCAATTTGAACTTCAATTTGAACTAACAAATTTGTTTTGTTATGACCTATGCAGGATGCTATGGTGATGGACTTTTGGTTGCAAGTCTAAGAACGCCTAGACTGCTATCGCTTTGGACTTTTGGTTTTTGGAACTTTGCTTTTGCTCTGTGACTTGTATGTTGCCATGTTGGTCGTTGGTTGCCACTTAGCCGGCTAATGTAATAGGTCTAGTCTGTTTGAAACATGAAACTTGATACTTGAATTTATTTTTGAGTCAAGTTCTCTGTACTCTTTTCCTTTCTAGGGTTTCTCCCACAAGGGTGGGTTTACCTGGAAAGGTTTTTAATGAGGCAGCATTGCACTACCAGCTCATTTTGATAACCTACTTGTCATTTGTCATATTTGTGTTGAATACTTGAAATTGTTGTTTGTGAAAACTTGAGATTCTTGAGAGGTGGTACCGGGCTGGGCCGTGGCCCGATGTAATGTGGCCCGAGTGGCCCGTGGCCCGACAAAATGGCCCACGGATCGTGCCATGGGCCGAGGACGCGGCCCGGGCACGGTGGAGGCACGGTCCGGTGCGGCCCGTGGCCCGATGCGGCCCGCAGCGTGCCGGCACGGTCCGGCCCGAGCGGGCCACGCGGGCGGCACCGGGCCGGCCCGTTGTACATGTATAAGGATAGCATGAAATTCTGCTGTACTTCACTCTGTTGACCGAGTCTGAGCACTAGTCCTTTTTTATTATGGTCCAAAACATTCTTCCTGCTTATCCCCAACAAATTAAAGTGACAGCTCGTGGTTAGCGTTGGGGACTTGGGGAGCTGATGGCCGCCAACTGAAAACGGAAAAGGCTTTGACGTTGTCAATGAAGCTCCTCCCTCTCGAGGCCTAAGCTGGCAAAGCCGCGGGAAAATGCGGTCCATACATACCATAGTGAGGTCTCCCGTCACCTCAGAGCTCAGCCTAGAGTGGAGACTGGCGGCCACTCGCTGTCGCGCGCTCTCCTTCTAGGTCGGGCGGCTTGGACAGCGATTCCACCTTCCAAACAGGAGTGGTGCCCCCGCCAACAGCCAGCTCACGGCGTGCTTCCTCTCTATCTTTTTTACCCAGTCCTCCCGCGGGTTCCCGCCGCCGCTGCTGAATTGCCGCACTGCGGAGTTTCCAGTAGACGGTTTTGTGATTTTGTCCACTCTGGTCTGTGGCCTCTGGATCTCCCTCTCTGTTGGGAACGTCGTCTCTGGTCTCTACGACTAGAGGTCGGCTCAGTTTGCTTACGCGTGCAGGCCCAGCTTGAATGTAACATGGTTCTAGATCACCACACCAAGGCTCAACACTGAATGTGATTTCTTTGTGCGGAATGACTTATTCAGAGCTAAAGAAAATCTATCTTGGAGAATCATGATGACTGGTGCTTGGAAGAAACCAAAATTTTGGTGTGGACTGACTTTTTTTAAGGGAAAATTGCCTGGTCTGTTCTATTTGCAATAAGCAAGTGATTTTCTGTTGATGCACTCCCAAGTAACTGAGTGTGTCATTCACGAGAAGGTTAGATGAAGATTTCCAAACACGATTGAGAAGAATGCATGTGTCCACCATCTTTCGGAACCGTGCTGTCATAGAGGTTTTTTACGGTACACAATACGACCCAACAGTCGTACGGTCGTATTATCAGTTTTCTCTACGAGTAAAATAGTAATTTAATAGATATATATTATTTGGAACAAAATTCTCCGTTGTCCCCTTATACTATCTAACACATTTCATATATTTCATTTCCTATATTACAACAATACCATCTTACATTTTCGATAATACCCTTATACTACCCATACAACCTTTGAATAATATTGTACGACAGTGTTGGTGGGTTATCCGAAAAGTTCGGATGATCACCCTAACACAAGTGAGAGTTCTTAACACGTTCAAGTACAGAGTTAGAGCGCAGAGAGACTGTGATTCCCCCTGCAAGTAGCACAAGTTCCAAAAAGTCTGAATCCGTTTACACGTGCCCTTGCGCCCCCTTTTATAGGGAGACGAAGGGACTTTTACATACCGATAACACACTTAGCCTCAGAGAATACGCATACAGGATTGTCTTTTTCATCCAACATATTTACAAATCTGCCACTAGTTCACACTCTAAACCCGGACTTTTTGGGACAACAACTTTGACTTTGCTTCTCCCCCGGTTCGTGAATGTCTTCGCGTGAAACTCCCGAACAGGGTCTTCAGCAGTTTCCCGAATTGGTCTTCGCTTCTCTGCTGGTTCGCGCATGCCCACGCGCCTGACCCCCGAACTCAGCCCTCGACAGATTCTCGAATCGGCCGTTCTCCGAAGTTCGAGCCATCGACAGTTTGAGATTCCGGGCTTCCGCATGTTCGTGACTCCACTTCTTCACCGAAACAAGATTCCCGAACTTTGCACATTCGCGAATTCGAGGCTCCACAGGTTCCAGGATTCCGACAATCGCTAATTCCCTGCTCCTGAAAAACATGCTTCAAGAACTTTGTTAAACTCAACGTTTCGAGGGTGACGAGTTTTACTGAATTCCCCAACACTAGCCCCTCAGGGAAGCGGGTTGACTCCGACGATCCGATTCCACGAATCCTTCGGAAATTTAGTAAAAAACGTCACCCTCGAACGTCGGGAGGGGACACGCGTCGCCCGGGAAACCAAGGACGGTTAAATCGAGGCGTGTTTCGCGGAACTACCCCCTCCCCGCCCTATAAATAGCGGACTGCCGCTGTTAAAAAATTTTACAGCTTTCCAGCTTTTCACGATTCGTGCATCTCTCTTTTTCGCGGAATCTGGTCTTCTGCTGAAAAGCTCGCGAGCTTCAGGTCTTCTTCGCACTTCTCTAAGGTATTCCTTCATCATTCTCTTGTCAATTGTTACTTGTTAAACTTTGGTGCAGTGGTATCGCGATTTCGCGAGCTTTATTCTCGAATGTTATTCTTAACTGTTCGTATGTTCGTATCTGTTGGTTAGGTGGCTCGAGTTGAAAGCACGACTAGACCCATGACTAACGAAGAGCTCATCGCGGCCGGTCTTCCGCTCGACCCGAGCTTGCCGAAGGTGCGGAGCATGCCGCACGGCCCGAAGATCCGGTTCTCCCGGTGGCTCCGGAGTCGCGAAGATGGGGAGGTTCAGTCTGACAGTGGCGAAGGCATCGGAGATGTGGATGCCGGTGTCGATGACCTGATCAAAGCAAGGACTTCCGGCCCGTTGCCACCCTCACTCGCCTTCGGAGAGTCGAAGGTGACAAGCAACACGATTCGGGAATACGAGAAGGCCGGGTTCTTCTCTCCTGGCGCTGGGCGTGCCCCGCTTGACGAGCAGATCCCTACTCCTAAGGACGGAGAAATTGTCGTATTTCGGGATTTCTTTATCCGCGGGGCCGAGGTTCCCCCGTGACCCGCTCCCGCCGGCCTATTCTTGATGCGTTTTCGGTGAAAATTCACCAGCTTTCGCCGACATCTTTCCTTGAAGTGTCGAAGTTCATCTGGATTTTGAAGACCTTCGGCTGCAGTCCTAGCGTCGATGCCTTCGCCAGATTCTACGAACTGGTGATCATCCCCGAGGTCGTGAAAGGTGAAGACGGGCAGTTCTACCACAGTCAGCACGCGTGTTGCACTTTCAACACGCGACATCAGAATACCCGACAAGGAATTACCCGAATCCAGATTGCTCCTTGTTGCAAGTCTAACCTCACCGATGATTGGAGGTCTTACTGGTTTTATCTGAAGGTTGATATGCCGAAACTGTCTTGCCCGATCGCGCCCTTTGCCGCGGTGAATGTTGCCAAGTTCAATCAACGGGCGTTGGGAATTAGAAGCTGTGAGAATGCCTTTCACCTGGCTAGCACCATACTTGGCGGCCGTGACATTATCAAAGAATTCGTCGCTGCCCGGGTCTGGCCTATCTCGAGTGGTTGGTCCCCTACCGAGCTCGTGTACTTTAACGTCAACTGGGCAGATCAAAAGGTGCCTTTCCCGAAGTTCGGGATTAAGCTTCGTGAAGACCAGAGTGCTAAGGCCTTCATGGAAGAAGTGGAGAAAAGGGTGAACGTCATGGTAGGCGAATATACCATGAACGAGTATAAGGCGTACAAGGCCCTGGTGAAGCATAAGAAGAAGATCAACCGCATTTTTTCGGAAGTTTGCGGTGACAAATTTTTCAGCTCTCGAGGCCCGGGTCCCAAGTTGAAACTTCCTGCCGTTGCCGTGGCCAGTTGCTCAGCCGCCCCGATCAATGCTCCCCGAATAAGGTCGTCGAAGCGAGGCTCGTCACCTGCTAGCGAGGGCGCTTCTTCGGGAGTCAAGCCTTCCAGGACTAGATCCCTGGAATCGTCGAAGCGCAAGCGAAAGACTTCCGAACTTCGAACTTCGGACGCTCGAACTCCGGGTCGCTCGGGGCTTGCCCAGATGAGCCGCAAGAGATTGAAGAAGGCGGTGAAGAAAGTTTCTTCCGTCGGCGTTCGGCGAGTCCCATCCGCCTTCGACGACGACGCCTTCGTGGAAACAGACAGCCTCAAAGGTGTTTTCCTTTGGCCACTGTTTAACTTTCGAGACAACTGTCCATCTGGTTCCGAGAATGAATTCGTGGATGTTGATTCCTTTTCAGATGCTGCTCCCGAAGTTCAAAAGGAGACTGTTCCTGCCGCTGCTGATAAGTCCATTGTTGCTCCTGTTGTCACTGCCCCCTCTGAGTCCCCCGCTGCTGCCGAAGCTCCTGCTGCTGAAGCCCCTGCTGCTGACCAAGCCTCCTCCGAATTCACCCAGGACCTTGAGCTCACCATTCAAAGGGGAGAAAATCCTACCGAACACGTTCCTTTGGTCGAAGTTCGGGAGATTGTCCCCGAAGATCAGGCTCCCTCTCCTTCCTTGGCCGCTTTTAATAAAAGCTTTGGTACGTCTCATCGCGGCAAGCTATTGCGTGTTGGTTTCGAGACAACTGGCGTTGGGAGCAAGACGTCCAAGTTTTTAACTCTGTGGAAATCGTCCGCAATTGTTGATGAAACAGGAGAGGAGGCCTCAGAACGACCCGAAGGGGCTGCTCAGGACTCCGAGAGGGGGCCTCACTCTATCTCCGAAACCACTCCTTCGCCTGGGGGGAAAACTTCTTCTGGTTCGACTAAACAAGTCACCATGCAGCATTTTAGTAAGCAAGGTTCGTTCCTTCTCATTACCTTTTCATGTCTTTTCCGATTATTGAATTTTGACCTGAGACTTTACTCCTGAATTTTTCAGAATTCAAGGATCTTCTGCACTCTTACTCTCCTTCGAAGCTTGCACGCTTTCAAGAGGATTATGCCCTCAAGCATTCTATGCTCGGGAAAGTTGCCATAGAGCGGCTCGCCGGACGAGAGAAGGTTAACGAGCAGCTTTCCCAGAAGTCCAAGGAACTGGAGCGTAACTTCGCCCTCGCGCAATCCACGAACATGGAACTCGAGAAAAAGGTGGCTGAGTTGGCGGAGGCTTTGAAGATAAGTCACGATGAAAAGAAGGTTGCGGAGGCGACGCTTGAGCAATCCAAGAAAGAACTTGAAAAGGTTCGAAAGTCTCACGAAGATGACCTGAGCGTGATTGAGAATCTTCGGGAGAAGCATGAGCGGGCTACAAAAACCGCCGAAGATCTTCGTATTAACAATTCGAGTCTCGCCAAGTCCTTGAGCGCAAAGGACCGCAAAATCATTGATCTTGAAAAGGCGTTGGCGGAGCAGAGTGAAGCCTCGAAGAAAAACATTTCCGAGATTCTAGAGAAGCTGAGACTGCTCTATGAGGAGTACAAGAAGTCCTTGAACGAATTCGGCGTTCGTCCAGCCCCTCTTCATGATAATATTGAGATTCCCGAATTCATGGATTGGATGGAGGCCGAGTTCAAGGCCCTTACTGAGGTGATCTCCGGCGCTAGTGACTTCGCTGCTGCTTTCTCTGTGGAGAGTATTTTGAAGATTCTTCACGACTATGACTGTGTTGACCTGGAGAAATTTCGCGCAAATCTCTCTCAATTCCCCAGCGCTACTAGTACCACAATACTTCGAGCCAACGCCGATGTTCTGGCTATCAAGATCAAGTTCGCAAGGGAGTTCTGGCTGACTAGCGGGAAGGAGACTGTCAAGACCATTGCGCGTGCAAAGCTCGCTGAGGTAGTTTATTTTGTCCGATTTCGTGACTTGTGTCGGTCGCAGATGTTTCAGTCTCTCGAACCTTCTTCACATTTACCTTTCTTTCTCAGCTGAACAAGGAGGAGAACCGTGAGGACATCGCCGCGTCTCCCGAAGGGTCGACTTCCGGCGAAGGTTCGAGCGACTCAGGCGAAGGGGGCTCAGGCGGCAGCAGCAGAAGTAACGGCAGCAGCGATGGAGGCAGCGACGGCGAGCAAGCCCCTGAACAAGAGGATGATTCCCCGAAGGTGGACGTTACGAACTAGACGATATATCCGAACCTTGGGTGTATTCGAGATTGCTTGTACATTCATGTAGATTCACTAAACTTCCCTGAACAAGTGTTTTGTATACTTTAACCTGCGCAGGTCCTGCAAGCTGTGCCTGCGCAGGACGTGCTGCCGTTGCGAATTCATCGGGATAGTATGTTCGTTAGTGGTGAAGCGTGGCGTCTGTTCAAGCGAGCACATCCCGAACAAGATTTTTCCGATTTTTGGCTTGAGGCCTCGCTTAAATTTTCTATAGGTTGTTTTGATCTCTCTTCATTTTTCTTATTTCGTAAGAAGAGTCGTTCCGCGTCCTCTACTCCGCGATCCGCGAAAGTTCCAAAGACGGAGCCCCTTAGCCCCTTAGCCGATGCATCTGACTTCGCCTATGCTAGTGATATGGCTGAAAACAATGTTTGTAAACCAGGACATGTTGTAGAGCTTTCGTTTTAAATTTCGCACTGACTGTTGTAATTATCGAGGAACTATTCGGAAGTTTTTATGCGAATAAGGCAATGAATACGTTTTTTCCTTGAAAAAACGTCACCCTCCCCCACCTTGCCGTTTTGCATGAAAACTTGAAGGAATGCTTAGAAAACTTGCTGTTCGCGTATTTCGATCGAGTACACCTTTAGGAAGAATATTTTCTCACGAACTTTTGAAGATTTTTGAACCAACGTCGCGCAAGTCGACAAAATTTGCTTTCGAATTTTGTGGACTTGATCTTTCTGGCAAACTTGCCTCGGTTGATATTGCAACCTTCAGTTGCTTCAACCAGGATTTTTCTACGATTTTTCGCACGAGCCCCTTGCCCTTTCAACGTTATCACGAAAAACTTTTTCGGTGTTTACTTTCTCGAAATCAACCTGCCGACATTTTCTTTTCGGTGGGAATCCCTTCGTGGGTGGGACTTTCTGGGCCACAGCTCGCTGCTGTTCCGGGCCTCTTTGGATGGGAATCCCTCAATGGATGGGATTTTCTAGGCCACAACTTATTGTTGTCTCAGGCCTCTTTGGGTGGGAATCCCTCAGTGGATGGGATTTTCTAGGCCACAACTTGTTGTTGTCTCAGGCCTCTTTGGGTGGGAATCCCTCAGTGGATGGGATTTTCTAGGCCACAACTTGTTGTTGTCTCAGGCCTCTTTTTTCTCGATGGAATTCTGGCTATCACGAAGCCTTTTTCACGAACTCTTTCATTTTTTCACGATGGAATTGTGGCTATCACGAAGCCTTTCTCACGAACTCTTTCATTTTTTCACGATGGAATTCGGGCTATCACGAAGCCTTTTTCACGAACTTTTTCTTTTTTTCACGATGGAATTCGGGCTATCACGAAGCCTTTTTCACGAACTTTTTCTTTTTTCACGATGGAATTCGGGCTATCACGAAGCCTTTTTCACAAACTTTTTCTTTTTTCACGATGGAATTCGGGCTATCACGAAGCCTTTTTCACGAACTTTTTCTTTTTTCACGATGAAATTCTCGAGATACGCAATTTGGGGGAAGACTCTTTTCATATATACATCACAAAGAGTATTTACATAGGATCCGCCTCGTTAAAAACCTTGCCTCTTGATTTAGAGCCCCCTTTGCAAGGAAAATAGTATGGTCCTTCTTATTCTAATGCGACTAGAAGAAATAAAACTAATTTTTGTTCCGAAATCACTTATAGACACGTGATTTGGATTTTTTAGTTTTCTAAAGTACAAACTTACGAAAATTGAAAAACTACTACATGTTACATCTATCTACAACTAGGATTTTCATGGATAATACCTTTTTAGCCTGTCGGCATTCCACGAATACGGCAACTCCTCGCCAGTCTGCTCCATCAGGCGAAAAGCCCCCGGCATATCTGTTTCCCTGGCAATGTAAGGCCCTTCCCAAGACTCATGAAGTTTTTCCGGGTTCTCCCAATTTTTCTTTCTTTTCAAGACAAGATCACCAGTTCTAATGTCCTTTCAGACCACCTTTTTGTCCCTCCATGCCCTTGTCTCTCTCTCGGTATTTCTCAATGTTTTCCGCCGCTTCAAGGATTGTCGGCTCGATCATGTCTTTTTCCACCTTCTTATCAATTTCCTCTATCTCTTTTCCTTTCGAGACTCTCATGCTTTCATTCTTGATCTCCTCCGGTGTCATAGCCTCGGTCCCGAAAAGTAGGCGAAAAGGCGTGAAACCCGTTGCCCTTGAAACCGTGGTGTTGTGAGACTGCACCACCTTCGGAAGTTCATCCACCCACTTTCCCTTTTTCCGATCGAACAAACATCTCTTGATTTCCGAAAAAATCGAGCCGTTGGCTCTTTCAACCGCACCGTTGGATCGTGGATGATATATCGACGAAAATTTGGCCCGTGTGCCTAAGGTTCCGCAAGTATTCTTTGAAGGTGTAACAATCAAACTGTTTGTCATTGTCAACCGTCAATTCTCTAGGAACTCCGAAACTCGCGGACTATGTTACGCCAAAAGAATTTCGAACCGTTGTCGCTGTGATATTCGCGAGTGGTTTTGCCTCCACCCACTTCGTGAAATAATCGACCGCTACGGCTCGCGAATCGGCGCTTGCCTTGAGTTGTTGGCAACGGGCCTACTAGATCCATTCCCCACCTGCGAGGCCAAGTTGGTGGAATTAGGTGAACCGGCATTGAAGGCGGTCTCGTTGATTTCCCGTTTTCCGGCATGCTTCACATTGCCGAACTAACATCTTGGCATCAATGTTTATGGTGGGCCAATAGAATCCCGCTTTATCACCTTTCCGGCCAAAGCCCCGGTGCCTATGTGTGCCCCACGAGAATCCGCCGTGAATTTCTTTCGAAGTTCCCGACCTTTTCGGAGGTGATGCGGCGCGCCCAAGGCTCGGTGACTCTCGATTTGTATAATTCTCCATTTACTACCGTATAGCCCCGAGCCCTTTGCTTCAATCTTTTTTCCTCCAATTCATCTTGTGGTTCGTAATGTCCTCTCAGATAAGCCATGATTTCTGCTCTCCAATCTGGAATTTCCACTACATTCACGATTTGGGCCCTCGAATCTTTAATGGAGGGCTCTCTGATGATTTCGAAGAACACATCCGGTGGTAGCTCTTGATTTCTGGCTGCCGCCTTCGCCAGTTTGTCTGCCTCATTGTTGTCATCCCTTGGGATATGCTGGACTGAATACCCTTTGAAGTGTTTTTCCATTTCTCTAACTTTTTCGAGATATTTCATGAGAACTGGATTCCTGGCCTCGCTTTCCTTCTCAATATGTTCCTGGATCACTTTCGAATCCGTTCTGATTATGAAGGTCTCCGTCGCCCCAAGGCTTTCATTTTTCTTAATGCCAACAAGAGAGCTTCGTACTCCGTTGTGTTGTTCGTGGAATGTTCATTGTTCGCGAATACGAGCCGCGCCGCGTATCTTATGACCACGCCCGTCGGGGACGTTACAACGGCCCGAAATTCCAACCCCCTTGTAACACCAGGCTCCGTCACACCGCACTATCCAAGGTTCGGGTATATTTTCCTCGAGGTTCGAGTGGGTGAAGTCCGATCCACGACAAAATCGCCGGAACTTGCGATTTTATTGCACTTCTTCTCTCGAAGTCTACCACATACTCGAAAGCTCGCACCCCACTTGATGATTCGGGTGGATGCCTCCCTATTTGCGAACAAGTCATTCGGCGGGCCGGTTGGTGATGACTCTTATTCGTGACCCTCGAAGTAATGTCTTAGCTTCCTTGTCGCCATGATGACCGCATATGTGATCTTTTCCGGCTCCGAATAGAAGACCTTGGAACCGGACAATGCTTCGAGGCGAAGTATACGGGAATTTGCCCGAGCTTTCCTTCTTCTTCCTTTTCCTCGCACCAGCACTACGCTTCTTCGCCGAATTTGATGCGGACACATACAACAGAAGTGGTGATTTTGGTTCGGGAGGACAGAGTTTGGTCATGGTGGACAAGTAATCCTTCAGTTCGCGAAAGGCCTGCTTCTGAGGTTCAGACCACTGGAAATTCTTGGCACTTCTGAGGAGTTGGAAGAACGATAAACTTCTTTCCGCGGCTCTGGGAATAAATCTGTTGAGGGCAGCCACTCTCCCTATCAGCTTCTGAACATCTTTCACTGAGATTGGATCTTGCATTTCCACCAGAGCCTTTATTTTGTCAGGATTTGCTTCTATGCCTTTCGTTGAAACTAGGCATCCAAGAACTTTCCCCTTGTGAATGCCGAACACACATTTTTCCGGATTTAGCTTTAAGTTTGCTGCCCTCATGTTCGCAAATGTTTCCGCCAGGTCACTGATATGGTCTCTCCTCTGAACACTTTTGACAACTATGTCATCCACATATGCCAAGATGTTTCTCCGAATCTGCTGGTGCAGTACTATTGCTATCATTCTCGAAAACGTGCATCCTGCATTCTTCAGCCCCTCTGGCATTCTCACGAAACAAAATGTTCCGAAAGGAGTGATGAAACTTGTTTTCTCCTCGTCCTCTCTGCGAACCCTGATCTGATGATACCCAGAGAACATGTCCAGGAGCGAAAGCATCTCACTATTGGTTGCGTCATCCACGATTTTGTCTACCCTTTCCAAGGGAAAATCGTCTTTCTTGCATGCCTTGTTCAAATCGGTGAAGTCCACACACATTCTCCATTTTCCATTTTTTTTATAGACCGGCACAAGTGTTGGCTAGCCGTGACCGGGTACTTGACTTCTCTTATTACTTGGGCATCCCGCAATCTCTCGAACTTCTCGCTTCCACTCGCTTTGACTTTTTCCTCGACATTTTCCGAAGGTTTTTGCTTCTTGGGTGGTATTTTCTCATCCGTTTCCGTGGCATGTTCGATGATATCCCCCGTCAACACCTTGCAAGTCCTTAGCCGACCATGCGAAAACATCCTTGTTTCGTTCGAGAATCGTATGAGTTCCCCGTCCTCTTCGCCGAGATTTGCCCCTATTATGACCGCTTTCGTCGGGCATATCATCCAAATACACTTTCTTTGTTTCATCTTCTCGCGGTTATCTCATTTTTTTCTTTGTCCCGCTTAGGTTGTTCATAGGTTTCCTTCCTCTCGTCGTTTGCTTTCGGTCGGTACACATTTGTTTGGCCGGGCGTGTGGCCTTTTTCTATATTCCCGGCCTCCCGCCGATTGCCGAACACCGTGATGACCCCTTTGCGCGCGAGCATCTTTATGCATAGGAATTGTTGTCTTATGACAAGATCAAACTTGTTCATGAAACCTCTCGCCGAAGATCGCGAGGTATGGGTGATATATGTCAACTACATCGAAAGTGAGGCTCTCCGTTCGGCATTCTCAAGATCTCCGAAAGAAACCGGGAGTGATATTTTTCCCACCGCTTGATGGGCTTTCCTCCGAACCCCTTCAATGGGTATTCGGTGGGTCCAACATGTCGGCTCGCATTCATTTTCTCGAAAGTTTCCGGAGAATGTGATATCCGCCGAACTCGCCGTTGTCAACTAGGACTTTTCCTATGACCCACCCAAAGAATATTGACCTCAATGACCATGGCGTCATTATGAATCGCGGATTTCAAACCGAAATCTTCTTCGTAAAGGTGATTGGCACCTTTGCCCACTCCGGCGCGCGGTACGGGCCGTCATTGATGATGGTGTTCACGGATCCGAAGTAATTGCTTCTCTCGCTTCTTGGTTTCGAATTCCATAGCGGATCCGCCCGTGATTGGCATGATAGTCCCGAACTATGGCAATGCCTTGGAGTTCGATGTCCCGAACTTGACCGAGGCCTTGACGAACTTTCCGGGAGGCGGTGGCAAGATTTCTCGAATGGGTTGTGGTTGCTGGATTGACTGGATCGCTTGCGACTGAGGGAAAAATTGCTGCGACGGCTGCCATGCTGACTGTGGTTGTGGAAATTGCTGAACTGAGAGAGAACTCGACTGTGGACTCGCGAATTGCGGTTGCCAGAAGTTCGGACGAAACTGGCCTGACATGGAGGATGCAGTGCTCATTAGTGCTTTCTCTTGCTGAATTCTTGCCATGTTCTTCTTTGTTTCTGGGCACCCTTCGGTGCTGTGGCCTCTCCCATGATACTGGCAATAGAAGTGAGGATCTTTTGGGTTGTGGTTCGTGAGTCCTGAGGGTCCTCTGCCTCTCCCCCTTCCTCTGGGATTGAATCCTCCCCTGGTGCTTGGCCTGTTGCCTTGTTGTGGTTGAGAGTTTCCGACGTTGTTGATGTTTCGCGGATGCTGGGATGGTGCCCGCCAGGTCATATCTCTGTTGCCCTGTCTTGCCTCGTTTCGCTCAGCTACTCTCTTGCGGTGGTCGTCATCAGACAAAATGTACTCCTCCAATTCTCGAAAAAGTTCCTCAACCTGTCTCGGGCTTCTTTCTTGTGAGGTGGGAAGTCGTTGGCCCCGGGGTGAAACCTTTGATCGCGTCTTGATCGTTGTCTTGTCATCGCCGTCGGGGATCCGAGACCTCTCGTTGCATGAACCTTCTCACGAAGTTCCGCAAGTGGTTCTCTCGTCCTTCTCGCTTGCGATTATACAAATCCGAGGCTTCGGCCGTCGTGTCGTGGAACATCCGAAACGTTTGCATGAACTTTGTCTTGAGATCTACCCAGTCGTAGACCGAGTGTGGATGCGGAAGTGAGTACCAATTCAGTACTAGTCCTTCGCAAGCTATGATGAAGGATTTGGCCAGTGCGACATCATCTCCTCCTGCTGAGTTCACAGCTGATTCGTATCTCATGAGAAACTGCCTGGAGTTTCCGAAGCCGTTGTATTTGGGAAGGGAGACAGGCTTGAACTTTGGCGGCCAAGGTGCTGTTTGCAGCCCTATTGACAGCGGCGATTCAGAATACACGAAGTGTGAGACTCCGTTTCCCACGAAGAAGTTTTCTTTCGGGGATTCTCTTGCGGGCGTAGGGTTCTGATGCGGTGACTCCTGCCACAGGGAACTAATCTCTTGTTTTTTCATTTCATCAATTTCTTTCTGTATTGCTTCTATCTCGCTCTTTTGCTTTGTTCACCGCTCTAGCTTTTCGGAGATTTTCCTCTTCACTTGTAATCGAGCCGCGAACTTTTCCTTGTCTTTCTTCGTATCTTTTGCTGAACCATGGCTAGCTCTCTGTCTATGGCATCATCATCATCATCCACATTCTCGAACTCCTGCTGTTCAGCAGGTTGTTCTTGGGTGTGAGCTGTCTTTTCTGCTCTTGCCTTCATGAGGGCTTCGAGCTTTTCTCTTCGTTCTTGGTATGTTATGTTCGAGGATTCAGGAACAAACGAGGTTTCATTCCCTTGGGTAGGATGGCGATCGTCTCGGTTTGCCTGCGCTGGAACGTTCTTTTTGGATTTCTTCTGAGGTGGCATCGTGAGTTTCTTTTCGGCTGGTACACGGTGGGCGCCAATGTTGGGGGGTTATCCGAAAAGTTCGGATGATCACCCTAACACAAGTGAGAGTTCTTAACACGTTCAAGTGCAGAGTTAGAGCGCAGAGAGACTGTCATTCCCCCTGCAAGTAGCACAAGTTCCAAAAAGTCTGAATCCGTTTACACGTGCCCTTGCGCCCCCTTTTATAGGGAGACGAAGGGACTTTTACATACCGATAACACCCTTAGCCTCAGAGAATACGCATACAGGATTGTCTTTTTCATCCAACATATTTACAAATCTGCCACTAGTTCACACTCTAAACCCGGACTTTTTGGGACAACAACTTTAACTTTGCTTCTCCCCCGGTTCGTGAATGTCTTCGCGTGAAACTCCCGAACGAGGTCTTCACGCTTCCCGAATTGGTCTTCGCTTCTCTGCTGGTTCGCGCATGCCCACGCGCCTGACCCCCGAACTCAGCCCTCGACAGATTCTCGAATCAGCCGTTCTCCGAAGTTCGGGCCATCGACAGTTCGAGATTCCGGGCTTCCGCATGTTCGTGACTCCACTTCTTCACCGAAACAAGATTCCCGAACTTTGCACATTCGCGAATTCGAGGCTCCACAGGTTCCAGGATTCCGACAATCGCGAATTCCCTACTCCTGAAAAACATATTTCAAGAACTTTGTTAAACTCAACGTTTCGAGGGTGACGAGTTTTACTGAATTCCCCAACAGATAGCTAAAAAACCGGTCGTATAGAATTAATCTCAACCATCGGATCCTTACATATAGGTCCTTTTCTATCGCATACGAGTCCCTTTTCAGCCGGTCGTACAGGTCGTATTGTGTACCGTAAAAAACTCGCTGTCATAACGGCTGAATGACTTCCCAAAAAGGAGTTGGGGTGGGAGGGGGGATCCGTAAATTTCTGTCAAGTCCAGGTATTTATGCAGTAATGAACTTGGTCTTCACCATAAAATGATTTGAAAAATTCAAACTAAAATTTTGACATGTCTGAATTTTCAAAATGCTATCCTTTTTCAGTGAGACTGCGGCAACCCTTGCCTGAACTTCATTTCATCGGCAAAACAGTTTACATGATAATAATTACTAGCCAGGGAAAAACTGGCAAGAAGCATACAGAAAAGGGAAAAGATACAGAGGAGCAAAAGGAATAAAAACAAGGAGAAAAAAACCACAGAGATCACAGTTCAGAGGTGAAGAAGGTTCTCCACTCTAGCAGCAGCCTATCATTGTCAGAGAAGTTGCTGCATCTATACGACCAAAGGAGGATATCATTTAGGCATCGTCTAGAAATCTCTGCATGTTAGTCTCGTGCTCGTGTTTGAAGGCTTTCGCATTCCTGAATTTCCAGACATTCTAGAGGATACAAGTCAGCACCCTGCTTCTAATCCGTGGGTTCTGTTCTTGCAGGGGTTTAACGTCCACATACAGTCAATGATAAGGAGGTCAAATGGAGATTGATGAATCATGAAGGACCAGAAGCTAGCACTTCGTTGACACTTCATTAAAAGATGCAAGCACATAAAAGATAATTTCACTAAATGTAAATGGTATGGGGACGAAAAGTAAGTTTTTCCTCCATGAAAAGTAAGTTTGTTGTACTATGGCCAAATGTGTCTATCTAGAACTTAACCAGTTCAGTTTTAGGGGCAGTTATCCAGATCTTTTCCTTATGATAAATTTTGGTTAGACTATTCCAAATGAGTTTTTTTAATAAGAGTTTACTTCTCATAATTTAACGATGAAACACATAAACAATTTTGATGGCGTGGCATGCTAATTATGAACAAAGAGAGGGAAGGAGTTTAATGAGGATAAAACTATGTGTACATTGTTTCAAAGACTGTATAACCGGGTGAAATTAGCATTGGGAACTAGGGAGTTTCATTTAATCTCATCATGTCAAATCACATGTCTAGCAATTAAATGGTATGTTCAGCCTACGAAATAACAAAATGAAACTCTGCATTGAGAGATCTTGTTTCATTTATCTACTCAAATCTCTTTTGATGACATGTGGCTCTTTGGAAACCGTGATATAAAATGGGAATAGCCTTATGAACAATCATCTTATACTAAAGGGAACATATCAGATACACTGCAAACTTAGAAACTTTCAATCAAGACCACAAGATGCTCATCCAAGGGGCAGGCTGCCCTTTGGATGAGCATCTTGTGGCCTTTACGGTGGAATTAAATCCACTCGCATTTCTCGGATTACCTCGGGGAATTAAATACATCATTTTTTGAGTATATGCGATGCGGCCATTGATAATGATAGTACATCTATAGTGAAATTTGTGGAGACTACTTTTTTGAGAACAGGAACAAGGTTGGCTTTTACAATAAATTCATGAGGCATCCTCTTAAGATCATCTGCTTGTTGTTTCCCCCAACTTAATGTTGAAGACGGCGGTGATGAGGCTTCAAACACAAGAAATCACAGAATCTGAAAAATCCCAGTGGGTGACACAGAGACGGAAAAATGAAGGAATTTCACACGTTTGTGCCATATATGTTTGTACTTTTCACCATATGGATGAAAACAATTGTTCCTTATTATTATGTATTTTTCACATGTTCTGTCACACGTATACTTGGCAACTGTGTCAATGGCCTGTTGATGATGGTGATGCCTCCCCCACCTTCCTAATGCAATTTGAGTGCTATGGTCGACCTAGGTGCATGCTGATCTCCTTATGTGTAGTGGCGAATCCTAGGTGGTAGGGGGGGCTCTGCTTCCCTCCTCTCCTTACTTCCTCCTCCTTCCTCTTTCTCCTCAAAATTTCTATGGAAAAATTCGAGGGATTACAGGGGTGGGGTGGGGGGGGGGGGGGGGGGCGACCCACCGCTGGATCCGCCACTGCTTATGTGATTATAGTGCCAGAGGTCTTGGCTATAGCAAGAAATAAACTTATTGGCATCTGCAATGTAGACCAGCAATAAACAAGATCATCTAGATGTGGCTACAGAGATGGTGGCATTCAAGTACGCAATGCACTCGGTCGGCAGGCCGAGAAATGTGTTCATGAAGAGGTCATCAATTGGCTCGACGACGGCCACCCCAACCAGCTTGCATCTCCCTTCACCGTCCATTCTTTCTCCAGTGCCGGATCTTATGGCTCCCCTGGATTCCTCGGAGGTCAGTGTTGTGTCGACGAACAATGGTGGTGCTTTGTAGATGCTCCCGACCGAGAAACAGAACCTTGACCTGAACTTGAGATCAACCTGCAAAAGGAAGATGAGCGCAGTGCCGGTTAGCACCCATTTTTCTTCTCAGAGAACATTTCTGCGCGTCATTTCTCAAAGCAGCTGAAGTAATCAAACAGAGCCCAGAGCTGACTTCTCATCTTGTTCATCACATACTCTGATTACCGGAACTAAATAACAGGATTGCTCTTGAAGTAGCAGCTAACAGTCTGCACTGGAATGCCTGATAGCACTGTGTTTGGATGCAGAGAACGATGGTGCCTGCGGTCTTACCTGACCAGTGGCGCGGTCGATGGTTCCGCCAAGGGCCTCGGGCAAGATGTCGATTTTGAGGAACGGCGGCAGCGGCAGCCCAAAGAACCTGGTCGTCGCGCCGGACATGGGCGGGATGTACAGGCTCGCCACGTCGAAGTCGACGAGCACCGTGCCGTCGCCGCGCGCCGCGCCCACGCCGCGGCCGCCCTGCGCGTCGTACGCGAAGTCCGGGTACCTGGCGATGCCGAGCCGGCATCCCTCCCGCGTTCGGAACTCGACGCTAAGCGTCTCGGCTCCGGGTTGCCGCGCCTGCCGCGCGGCGACGGCGGGGGAGGATTGCTGCTCGCTTCCGGCGGGGGCGCATGCTACCACCACAACGGCTCCGCGTCTGAACGAGGACGGACGTTGGAATCTCGGAAGCGCAGAAGAGTAACCAGGTTTTCTCGGATACGAGAGCTTTTGCAGGGTTCGGAGGTTCGGCGAGGAGGGTTTCATGCTGCCGGCTGCCATGTGGGCGTGCGCGCACGGCAGCGGCGGTGAAAAGGTATATGAGGCAGCCATGGCCTTATCCCAATTGCTTCAATTTGTTGCCACTGCTTTTGTAATTCCTTTTCCCAAGGCCTGGAATTTGCCACGATCAGTTTCAAGAAGTGGGCCTCTTCAAGGAAGGCCCAATTGACGTGAATATATATTCGATCTGGCCTAGTAAGAAAGAAATGCGCTTTGGTTGATAGTGGGCCAGGATTTATTAGTTCTCAAGTACATAGTTGGACTAGGCCATCTCCGGAAAACTAGGCCAAATTTGACCTTGCCGTATTAACCAATTTTATTACGAAAAAGTAATAAAACAATTAATTACAAAAATTATGCTAAAAAGAAGTTAACTGCTCCATAAATTTTAAATATTTTCGCTGCCTGTTTTAAATAATTTTCTAAAATAGTTAATGAATTTCATAATCGAGGTTGCTATCCCTCGATTCCTAATTTCTTGTCACCCTTCCCTACTTATCTTACGCTTGGAAACCCCAGCCTAGTTTGAATTCTAGTTGTCACATTTGGAAAAGGAAAAGAAAAATAGCTACGTGCTACATTCTTGTTAAGGTTGTCCACAAAAGAAGAGAGAGTAATGCGGCAGCTCATGAGCTTGCACAACTGGCTAAGCGAACAAAACATTCGGCAGTGTGGTGGTTCGCAATCCCGGTGTTTGTTGAGCAAATTATTGCTCGGGGATGTAACTTAGTTTCGGAGTAATAATAAAGAGCTCTCTTCTCCTCGTAAAAAAAGATGCTACATTCTTGTTTGGTGTGTAGACTGGAAAATAATATTTTTGGTTATGAGAATATTTGAGCTCGTTTTCGCTGCTCGAAGAGTCTAGAAATCGAAGGTGGGCCCCACTTCCTTTTTTATTCCTTATTATATACGGTATTTGTAGAGAAAATTCCCTTTATGCCGTAGAAAATTGTAACCGGCGAGCTCTATGCCATAGAAAATTAAAACTTGAGCTCATTGCCATTGGTTGTAACCGGTGAGCTCTATGCCATTGTCGTTACCATTTGTGTTATTCTGCCGTTAGCTAGCATGGGCCCCGCACGACAGTGGGTGCAAGATGGAGACGGGCGCGGGCGCGATGTCAGCCGCCTCCTCCGTGCTGGCTCACACGTCGGAGGGACGGGCGCCAAGCGCGCGCGGGGGGCGCCGACCGCCTCCTCCGTACGGCTCGTGCGCGGAGGGACGGCACCGAGCGTGGCGCGGGCGCCGGCCGCCTCCTCCGTGCCGGCTCGCACGCCGGAGGGACGGGCGTCGGCCGCCATCACCGCCGCCTCCTCCATGTCGGCCTCCGCGAGCTTGACCCATCTACCTCTACGTGTGTTGGCCGGGACGGAGACGGCAACAGTTCGAGCGTCTTGGTGAAGACGCGCCATAGGTGTGCATGGTGTGCCTGGGGCGGCGGGGCGGTGTCGATGGGATTGTAAGTGCAACCAAGCTCTATGAGGGTTTTGGTGATGTTGACCACACAATTAAAGAGCTAATGAGCTTTTGAGACTGTTGTGCAGCATAAAGTTATTTTACAGGTGCAAAAGAAAGAATGGAGACCCCTCAACTGAATGAAGAAGGATACCTATGCTCTTTGGAGAAGTTTATTTATTTTATCTTTTGAATTTGAGTATAGGACAATCCGTACTATCAAGAGGGATACTAATGGTGAGTTAGGGTGGTTTCAAGTGCTCATAGTCTATCTTTCTTAAACCCTAATCCTCACCCAAAGGGAAGAGACCTGCTGCTATTTTGCCCTTGCTGTTTGTTGTTCGGAGGTTCCGAGTTTTTTCTCAGAGGTTCCGACCGTACGGGCTACAGTCAGCAGAGATTTCAAAGGCCGGAAGTTCTGAGATTTTTCCCGGAGGTTCCGAACTCTGGAATATAGCCGTTACTGTTCTGGATCTGGGGGTATTTATACCCCTTGGTCCCCCAACGGCTATTCTCTCTCTGTCCCTGAACAGAACGCGGTTCTAACTCATCTCTCTCACCTAGCATTCACCCCTAACCTACTCTCTTCCAAATCCTTGCCTAGCATTGATTGAGAGTGGATTCTTGAAGTGAGTTTGTGAGCAAATCTCTCTCTCTTGAACTTGAGCACTTAGAAGAACCCTAGCAAGCTTGGTGGATCTATTACTCTTGGAGCCTTGCTCCTAGACGGATAGAGGTTCTTGGAAGCTCTCCAACCCGATTTGTGGAAGCTTCAAGGTGTTTGTATTACCCTTTGTGATTCTAGTGGAAAGCCTCCACCTATTACCCAAAGTAATAGGTGTGAGAGAGGAGTTGACCTTTGTGGTCCTTAGCCTTTGTGGCTTCCTCAACAACGTGGACGTAAGCAAGCCTTTGTGGCGAGCTGAACCACAGGATAAATCCTTGTCTCGTGTGTGCTCTTGTTTATTTCATTGCATTGCTCTTGTTCATACTTGTTCTTGACTAGATCTATTAGGGTTTGCTCCCAATCTATATTGTGGTACCTCCCTAGCTTGTTCTTTGTTTAGAAATCTTCTTGCTAGGTCCTAAGTACCTCCTAGAATTTGGTAGATCTGTTTTTCATCAAGTTATTTGCTGCTCATGTCCTATATGCTCTGTTCTAACAGTTCCCGGAAGTTCTGAGTTTATTCTCGGAGGCTGCCTCGTTCTGAGGTTCCGAGAATAATCTCAGAGGTTCCGGAGTCCGACGTTGTTTTCGCGAGAAAAAATTTAAATTCGTGTGTGTGCCTATTCACTCCCCTCTAGGCCATATTGCCTCGATCCTTTCAATTGGTATCAGAGCGGGTTATCCTTGCGAACACCTAACCGTGTGAGGATATGGCAAGTGGAGATGACAAGCAAGAGGACGAGGAATTTGAGGACTTGCCAAGTGACGTTGAAGGTGATGCCTCGGAGGTAGGGAACACCTCAGCCCAAGAGAAATTTGACAAGCTCAAGAAGGCTGTAAAAGAAAGCTCCAAGGACAACGGCAAGAAAAGCAAGAAAGAGGAAAAGAAGAAAGAGGACAGCAAACAAGAAAAGAAGAAGAAAGGGAAGAAAAAAGAAAAGAAGAGAAGAAAGAGAACACCTTCACCATCTCCATCACCATCCTCATCATCCTCATCCTCATTTTCATCTAGTGAGAATGGAGATGGGGATGACGAGTACTACGGCACAAGAATTCCCAAGAGAACACTCAAGCCCAAGCCAAAGCCCAAGGCTAAGTCCAATAATGACTATAGAAGCGTATCCTTTAACTATGATTCTTTGGAAACAAAATCTAAGGATGATATCACTATACCCGTTAGCAAATTACCCCAATTTGATGGGACTAACTTTGCTAACTGGAAGCATATGATGAAAGCCTATCTAACCGGTTTGAGTTTGGAGTTGTGGAACATTGTGTGTGTAGGTTTTGATGATCCCGAAGACTTTGGAAACCTCACTCCACGTGATCGTCGCAACATCAAAAGAAATGCTCAAGCTACAAGCATACTTCTTAGTGCTTTGAGTGCTCAAGAGTACAACCGGGTTAATGGGCTAGAGATTGCCAAAGAAATTTGGGACACCCTCCTCATTGCTCATGAGGGTGTTGACAAAGTGAAGAAGTCCAAGATCAACATTTTGATGGCCGAGCTTAATAGGTTCACTATATTTGATGGAGAAGGGCCACAAGAGATGTTTGATAGATTAATGGTCATAGTTGGAAAGATACGAGGTTTAGGTGGTGATGAGTTGGATGATCACTATGTTGTGAAGGTGATGTTGGAGGCCTTTGCTCCAAGGAATCCCACTCTAGTCACATTGATTAGAGAGAAGAAGAGATTTGAAGAGTTCTCCCCAAATGATCTTGGGAGGATTCTTACTCATGAGCTAATGGACAAGGAAATCCAACATAGACAGAAAATTGGTGAACCGAAGCTAAGTTGAACAACTTGAAGGTCAAAGAGGTTGCTCTCCATTCCAACAAGTCAAGCAAGCCTACTACTTCATCCAAGCATTCTACTCCATCCAAGCCCACCAAGTCAAAATCCAAGAAAGTGGAAGTAGAGAGCTCTACAAGTGACTCAAGTGAAGATGAAGATGAAGGCTCTCATGTTGAGATTGGGGACATGGCCTTTTTCATGAAGACATATAAGAGAGGATTAAAGAAGCAAGGGTACAAGTTTGCCAAGAGGAAGTTTCCCAACAAGAAAAAGAGAACTTGCTACAATTGTGGAAGCACCAAGCACTTTATTGCGGATTGCCCTAATGAGAAAAGAGAGAATAGGAATGACAAGGGTAAGGGAAACTACAAGAAAGACCAAAAGCCACATTACAAGAGAAGAAACTATGGTGGAGAGGCTCATATTGGTCATGAATGGAATTCCGGAGATGAAAGCTCTAGTGAAGAGGAAGGGAAGAAAATTGCAACCGTCGCTATCAAGAAGCTTCCTTCTACCTCAAGGTTGTTCAACAACTTGACCGATGATGAAGAGAGCACGTCCATTCATTGTTTCATGGCCAAGGGCGAGAAGGTAAAAACTAACTCAAAACCCTCTTCTCAACCTAGTGATGAGGAAGCAAACCAACTTGTTCGTAAGATGGATGAGCAATCTAGAGATTTTATGGCTAGGCTGATAGTAGAACTAGAGAAAAGCCAAGACACTATTATCTCCGATAGAAGTGAGCTTGAGGCTTTGCGTTTGGAAGTTAACCAAGCGGAGAGTGTCATAGCTACTCTCAAGGAAGACCTTGCTGCCTCTCAAGCTCAATGTAATTCTCTCAAGTTGAGGAATGAAGAGCTTGAGGAGCAATATAGTCTCCTTTGGAGTAGCACCTCACATCCTTCGAAGGTAAAAGGCGACTCTAGTGCTTCTACTAGCAAGGGTTGTGATAGATGTCATCATATTGATATTGAATCCTATGCTACTAATCTTGCTAACATGGAGGCCATGAAGAAAGAGATTGCTAGGTTGAAGAGGATGCATGGGTGAAGAAAACAAAAGGGCAAGATTCACCCTAAACCCTAAAACCCTAATCCGGAGTCTGGAAGCCTCGAGCCACTCAGACAGCCAAACTCGGAGGTTCCGAGAAAATTCTCGGAAGTTCCGGGGTCTGTAAAGACAAGACAAAGAAAAAGACCAAGGCTCAGCACCAGCATGTTTCTAAGGCATCTAACACTTGTATGTAGGTTCAAAATCATCCAATAATGCTTAGAAGAAACTTGAACCCCAACAAGACCAAGGCCCATGCATCTAGAGACATACCCCCTAGCTATGTGTTGAAACGCAACAATGTTGGTAAAGTTGTTGCCACGTATGTTGGAAATGAGTTCAACATATATGTGAAATGATCTCTATGGGTTCCAAAGGTTTTGGTTGCTAACGTGGAGGGCCCCAAGTCAAATTGGGGACCTAAAAGAAGGAACTAAATTGTTTTGTAGGCATACTCCTCCGGTGGATCAAGTTGGGTGCTTGATAGCGGTTGTACACATCATATAACCGGAGAAAAGAGTATGTTCTCATCCTATCTCCATTTGGAAGGACCAAAGGAAACCATTGCATATGGAGGGGATGCAAAAGGAGAAGTCATCGGCGTAGGTGATATCCCTATATCTCAAAACTATTCAATTACAAATGTTCTTCATGTTGATCCGTTGGGTTACAATCTATTATCGGTTTCACAACTTAGTGAGATTGGTTTTGATTGCCACTTCTCGGATAAGGGTGTGTCCATCATAAGAAGGGAGGATTCCTCTATTGTCCTTACGGGTCGCTTGAGGGGGAGGCTTTACCTAGTTGATCTCAACAAAAGTAAAGTTTCTCCCAAGACTTGTCTAGTGGCAAAATCTAGCATGGGTTGGCTATGGCATCGCCGACTAGCCCATGTTGGCATGAGGAACTTGGCCAAACTTTTGAAAGATGAACACATCCTTGGACTAACAAATGTACATTTTGAGAAAGATAGGATTTGCAAAGCGTGCCAAGCCGGAAAGCAAGTAGGAGCACCTCACCCACCAAATAGCATCCTCACTACTTCAAGCCCATTGGAGCTCATTCACATGGATCTATTTGGACCGGTGGCCTACATAAGCATTGACGGTAACAAATATGGCTTGGTTATTATTGATGATTATTCTCGCTTCACGTGGGTGTTCTTTGTGTTTGACAAGAGTGAAGTACAAGGAAAGGTGAAGACCTTCATAAGAAGAGCACAAAGGGAGTTCGGGCTACCAATCAAGAAAGTAAGAAGTGACAATGGCTCGGAGTTCCGAAACACCTATGTTGAAGAGTTTCTTGATGAAGAGGGCATCAAGCATGAATTTTCAGCACCTTATACCCCTCAACAAAATGGGGTGGTTGAGAGGAAGAATAGAACTCTTATTGAGATGGCAAGAACCATGTTGGATGAGTACAAGACTCAAGACATCTTTTGGGCCGAAGCTATTAACACGGCTTGCCATGCCATCAACCGCCTCTATCTTCACAAGTTTCACAAGAAGACCTCCTATGAGCTTATCACCGGTAAAAAGCCCAAGTGTCTTACTTTAGAGTGTTTGGGTGCAAATGTTTCATTCTAAACAAGAGGCCCTGAACTTCTAAGTTTGCACCAAAGGTTGACGAAGGATTTCTTGTTGGTTATGGTCCAAATGAGCATGCTTATCGAGTCTTCAATCTAACCACCGGGAGGATTGAAGTCACAGTAGATTTGACCTTTGATGAATCTAATGGCTCTCAAGTGGAGCAAGTTGACTTGAATGTTGTAGGTAATGAGAAGCCATCTTGTGAAGCAATCAAGCAACTGGCCATAGGTGATGTTAGACCAGTTGAGGCACAAGAGGAAGATGAGAACCAAGCACAAGCTTCAACACCACTTGAAGGGCCAGAAGTCACTAGTTCAGGAGCTGTACAGACTTCGGAGGTTCTGAGAAATTCCTCGGAGGTTCCGGGAACTGGCACTGAAACTCAACCTCCGAGAAATTCTCTGGAGGTTCCGAGGTCTGGAAGTTTAACACCACAAGACACCCTGAACCAGCAAATTGATCAACAAGGGGATGTTCAAGCAAGCACATCTGAGCCCCAAGCTGATGAAGATAATGAATACCAACCTCTACACCAACCTCTTGGACCATCACATCCTCGTGTACATCAAGTCATACAACGAGATCATCCCGTGGACAATATTTTTGGGAGCATAAGGAGAGGGGTAACATCACGATCTCATCTTAAGAATTTTTGCGCATTTTACTCGTTTGTTTCCTCTCTTGAACCAACCAAGGTAGAGCAAGCTCTTGAGGATCCGGATTGGGTGGTGGCTATGCAAGAGGAGTTGAACAACTTTGAAAGAAATCAAGTGTGGGAGTTGGTGGAAAGGCCAAATACCAACATCATTGGTACTAAATGGGTCTTTCGAAACAAGCAAGATGAGTTTGGTATTGTGACTAGGAACAAAGCAAGATTGGTTGCTCAAGGGTACACTCAAGTTGAAGGACTATACTTTGGAGAAACATATGCACCGGTAGCAAGAATTGAAGCAATTCGATTTCTACTAGCTTTCGCTGCCCATCATGACTTCATGCTCTATCAAATGGATGTCAAGAGTGCATTTCTAAATGGACCACTCTCTGAAGAAGTATATGTTAAGCAACCACCGGGTTTTGAAGATCCCAAGTGTCCTAATCATGTCTACAAACTCCATAAGGCGTTCTATGGGCTAAAGCAAGCACCAAGAGCATGGTATGAATGCCTTAAGGATTTCTTGCTCAAGCAAGGCTTTGAGATAGGCAAAGCCGATGCTACTCTCTTTACTAGAAAAGTTGATGGTCATATCTTTGTGTGCCAAATATATGTCGATGACATAATATTTGGTAGTACTAATGAAACTTTTTGTGAAGAGTTTAGTAGGGTGATGACAAAGAGGTTTGAAATATCCATGATGGGTGAGCTCAAGTTCTTTCTCGGATTTCAAATCAAACAAGCAAAAGAAGGGACATTCATATGTCAAACCAAGTACACAAGGGATATGCTAAAGAAGTTTGACATGGACAAGGCAAAGCCTATCAAGACTCCAATGCCTACTAATGGACCTCAATGAAGAAGGGAAATCCATGGACCAAAAGGTATATCGCTCCATGATCGGCTCTCTTCTTTACTTATGTGCATCTAGGCCGGATATTATGCTTAGTGTGTGCATGTGTGCTAGATTTCAAGCTAACCCGAAAGAGTGCCATCTCATGACCGTAAAGAGAATCTTGAGATATCTAGTACATACCCCTAACCTTGGCTTGTGGTATCCTAAGGGCTCCACTTTCGATCTACTTGGCTATTCGGATTCCGATTATGCCGGTTGCAAGGTAGATAGAAAGAGTACATCGGGGACATGTAAATTCCTTGGTAGGTCCCTAGTGTCTTGGAGTTCTAAAAAGCAAAACTCAGTAGCCCTTTCCACCGCCGAGGCCGAGTATGTTGAAGCCGGCGCATGTTGTGCTCAACTACTTTGGATGAAGCAAACCTTAAAGTATTACGGATGTCACTTTTCCCATATCCCACTTTTGTGTGACAATGAAAGTGCCATAAAGCTTGCAAATAACCCCGTAAGCCATTCTCGCACAAAACATATAGACATCCGTCATCACTTCTTGAGAGACCATGAAGCCAAAGGAGATATTGTTTTAAGTCATGTGAGCACCGACAAACAACTAGCCGATATCTTCACTAAACCTCTCGATGAGTCAAGGTTTTGTAGTTTAAGGAATGAACTAAATATTCTTGATTCTCGTTGCGTGGTTTGATCTCTAGCATGCCATGATTGTTTGCTTTAAACTGTTGATATTTTCTGAAAATTTGTTTGAAAAAGTGTTTGTAAAAACATTATCTTAAAAAGTATTTCAAAATCTACTTTCATATCACTAACTTGTCTTAAGTGGCTATAGTTGAATGTGTGATTGCTTGTTTTCTAGCCACTTGAGTCAAGTGTACCATGACCTAAGGATCTCAGTTGATAGAAGGTTCAAAATCTCAAAAGGAGTGAAAGTTAACTGTCTCTGGAATTCAAGTTTCGGAAGCTCCGAGGAAATCTTTGGAGGCTCCGAGCCTCAGAAGCTCTAAGAAAATCATCGAAGTTCGCCTCGACCGAAGAGCAGTTAAAGAGAATCTAGCATCTTTCGGGGAATATTCTTTCACCTAGGGTTAATCCATCGTTCTCCTTCACCGCGCGGTCAATCTCTCAGATCCAGTTTTACCGTGCCTCTCTCTCTCCCTCCCTCCCTCTCCCGACGGCGACCACATTGCACTCCCCTTCTCCATCACCGCGCCACCGCCGCCGCTTCCCTCACCGCCGGTGACCGCGCTCCTCGTGGGTCACACATGCGAGGTCGTGCACCTCTCTTCGTCGGTGGGTCGCAGTTGAGGAGGAAGGAAGACGAACAGCTCCAGGAGTTGACCTAGATCCGCTCAGATCTAGTACGGAGAAGAAGAAGGAAGCCTCGATCTGCGCCTTTACTCATCTTTCTCGACGATCTCTGAGAAGCAGAAGAGGAACAACATTGCACCGTTGGATTTATTCTGGCGAGTTGCTCCTCTTCAGCGCCACCAGATCTCTGATCTGGAGGGGGGCCTCTAGGCTACGTCCCCTGGCGTAAATGCTTCTCAAGATCATCGACTTCAATCATCTTCTTCCCCATTCAAGGTAAATCGAGATCAAACCCTAACCCTAATTCCTAGATCCATCTGATCTTAGGGTTCTAGATCTTGCGGCTGGCCACATTCTGGATGCTTGTGATGCATGTGTAGATTAGGTTCAGTTGAAAGTTGAATCGAAGTTCAGGATGTTGTAAGGTTCACAGAGTCTCGGAAGGTCCGAGAAAATCCTCGGAGATTCCGAACCCTGTAACCTACTGTAGGCTGACTTTGATTCAAAGTTCCACTGAATTTTACTTCACTTGCAACACTTTATTTCATATCTGTGATAGTTAAATTCCATCATGTTTGCTTCCTTTGGTTAAGATTCAGTTGAAAGTTGAATTAACAAACTGTCCTCTGTCAGTACCCTGGCTTCGGAGGTTCCGAGAAAATCCTTGGAGGTTTCGAAGTCTGTACTAACAAGTGACAGTCTGTGATTCAAAATTCCACTAAAACTTAATCAACTGAACTTCATGTCTATCTGTGATCCTTAGTCTTTATCTATCTTGATCCAATCCTTATCTGCTACATATGATTATTCCTGGCAGATGTCTGGAACTCCTGCTGATAAAACCTATGCCAAGAGGCAGAGGCAACCATTTGAAACACCTGCTGGAGAGAGGGCTTTCAAGCTTGCAGCAAGGGAGGCTGTGGGTGGTAGTGGTAGCAGGGGGAAAGCAACCCCCAGGAGAGGAAAAGGGGGCAGTTTGTCAGGAGGAAGAGGATCTGGCTCAACATCACATGTAGAGGATAATGGGGGTACAAAAGGAAAGACCATCCCCATTGAGCTTGAAGATGATATGCTGCTCGGGGAAATTGACTCCACCAACTTGTATCACAAGGTGCTGCTCAAGAGACACCCCCCTACCAAGTATGACAATTCAGTTTACATTGATCACACCAACTATGATGGGGCAGGTTATCTAGTCAAGAAGGCCAGAGAAGAGAATCCTTATGTGAATCCCAAGATGACAGCAATAGATTGTAGGTTTTGGTCTGTATTTCACTTCAAGTTCTATGAGACAGTCATGAATACTAAGATGAAGTTGATCAAGATGAAATGGATTGATTTTACCCATCTAGAGGCAGCAGAGGAACCAGTGAAGGAAGATGTGCTTGAGCTGGTGGACAAGTACAAGATGAGAGATATAATGAGCTTCAAGTATGACTGGAACATTGAAGTCTTGGCCCAGATTCATGCAACCTTCTTCCATGAGGACAGCGAAGAGACCATCCACTGGATGACTGAAGTAGTGCACTACAAGATAGAATTCATCACATTTGCTAGGCTGTTTGGTTTCAGCAAGGAGGACAGGGAGGCTGATGTCATCCACTTTGAGACTCATATGAACCACAACAAGATTGTTGCTGTCTATGAGTATGATGAGTTGGTAGATGGCTCCACCACTACCTTGAAGTCTGTTTATTATGTGCTCAACAACATGTTCAGGGAAATCATCTACCCTAAAGGGGGAAGTGACTCAACCAGCCTCAGGAGGTTTGCACCAAATCTGATAGCTAGGCTGCTGCCAGGAGCCCAACCCTTTTCAGTCAGCAGGTTCATTTGGTTTAACTTGGTGGAAGTGACTGAAAGTGGCAAGTGCAACCTGCCTTATGCCCCTTACATCATGTATATGATAGAGATGGTCTCCGGCGTGAGCTTCAAGAAAGATGTTGAGCATGTATCCTACCAGGTCAAGCAGTGGCAGCACCAGAAAAAGCAACAAGTGGTTGAGGAGCACATCCTGAAGAAGGCCAGTTCCAAGCAGCACAAGACTGATCAAGAAGAAGGACCCAGCAAGGCACCCATGCCTACTGGACTGCATAAGCTGAGGGGCATGGTGAGGGACACCTGGAGGTTTTGCAACTGGACAGCAACTCAGTTGTTTGAGCTCAGGGAGGACATGAACAGGATGCTGAAGCACCAGGGGCTGTCTTTCAATGCCATGCTCCATCCTCCACCAATCTTTCCTGATTTTCCAGAGTATACCACTAGTGAGGATAAAGGTGAGAAGGACCCTGTCAGTCCTATGGCTGAAGATGTGCCTGCTGCTCATTCTGAAGAAGATGAAGAAGATGTTGAGCCTCTCAGTGCCAAGATGGCCAGACTCAGGAAGGAAGCTGCTGGTAAGAAGGCAATGGGCTCTTCATCTGGTGCTAGGGTCAGAAGGAAGGCCACTGCTGGAAGACCTGTCAGAAGGCCTGTGGACATATCCTCTGGATCTGGCTCTGACTTTGGATCCGACGAAGACCGTCCCCGAGGGCCGAGGAGGATGCCTCTGACTCCAGTGATGAAGAGTAACTTCCCTAGGTCCTGTTCTAACTTCCTCTCTTCTTTTCTTTCCTTTTTGTTAAACTGTTGACAAAGGGAGAGAAGTATGAATATTGAGATGATCTGAAGACCTGGAGCTTCTGGTGGGGCTGGTGGCTAACAACAGAAAATTCTTTTGTTCTTTTGGTGAGATGAGAGTGCTAACTATTCTCTCATAAACTCCTGGTGGTTAATGTTTGAACTGCTGTAAAGCTTTAAGCTTGCCTCTGTTGGCAAGCATGGTCTGGTCATGGTCAAACTGTGGGATGTGAAAACTTTAAAACTCCTGTGTGATGGATGTAATAGGGCTAGATGTGTTGGATGCTTTTATCTTTATCTAGCTGCTATTTCTGGTCATACTGTTGCACTACCTGTGTATGTTTGTATGTTGGAGTATCTGTTGCAGACCTCGGAGGCTCCAACTCCTGGAGGTTCCGGAAAATTTCTCGGAGGTTCCGAACTCTGCTAACAGATAACTCTCTGATTGTTTTCACATGTCATATGCATCACGTATTATCTGTTACACTTCTTTTGCACCCCTCGATGGTTTGAGTATAACTATCTTGACACTTTACTCACAATGTATGCAAATTAAATGTTAGTTAAGACATTTTACCCTATTCAAAAGGTACATACATACATTGAGGGGGAGACTTGTACTCAAATCATCAAAAGCTCAATCTTTTAAATTAAATTGTAAATTTTAATTGGGTTGTCAACATTTACCAAAAAGGGGGAGATTGTAAGTGCAATCAAGCCCTATGAGGGTTTTGGTGATGTTGACCACACAATTAAAGAACTAATGAGCGTTTGAGACTGTTGTGCAGCATAAAGTTATTTTATAGGTGCAAAAGAAAGAATGGAGACCCCTGAACTGAATGAAGAAGGATACCTATGCTCTTTGGAGAAGTTTATTTATTTTATCTTTTGAATTTGAGTATAGGACAATCCGTACTATCAAGAGGGTTACTAATGGTGAGTTAGGATGGTTTCAAGTGCTCATAGTCTATCTTTCTTAAACCCTAATCCTCACCCAAAGGGAAGAGACCTGCTGCTATTTTGCCCTTGCTGTTTGTTGTTCGAAGGTTTCGAGTTTTTTCTCAGAAGTTCCGACCGTACGGGCTACAGTCAGCAGAGATTTCAAAGGCGGAAGTTCCGAGATTTTTCTCGGAGGTTCCGAACTCTGGAATATAGCCGTTACTGTTCTGGATCTGGGGATATTTATACCCCTTGGTCCCCCAACGGCTATTCTCTCTCTTCCCCTGAACAGAACGCAGTTCTAACTGATCTCTCTCACCTAGCATTCACTTCTAACCTACTCTCTTCCAAATCCTTGCCTAGCATTGATTGAGAGTGGATTCTTGAAGTGAGTTTGTGAGCAAATCTCTCTCTGTCTTGAACTTGAGCACTTGGAAGAACCCTAGCAAGTTTGGTGGATCTATTACTCTTGGAGCCTTGCTCCTAGATGGATAGAGGTTCTTGGAAGCTCTCCAACTCGATTTGTAGAAGCTCCAAGTGTCGGGGACAGCCCTAAGGGTCCCCTAAGGAACCAGGGGGAAGCCCGCTTAAAACCCGCAAAAAATGCAAATGCAAATTAACTTACACATCTAACACGCATACACAGCACCATCACGATCCTGGGCCCCCCACGGTCCACCAGGACGACACAGCAGCCGCCCCTCGAGTGGAGTTCGCCTCGCTCGAGGGGTAGATGCTCCCTCGGGCGGGGTCCGCCTCGCTCGAGGCCCTTACGCCCCCTCAAATGAGGTCCGCCTCGCTCGAGGGCTGAGCACCCCCTCGGGCAGGGCCTGCTCCGTTCGAGGGCACCCGCGCACACCTTTCCCGCGCTCCCGCACGCGTGTACAGGCATTTAATGCTCTGACACAGCAGGCCGCGCCACTACTCTGACGCGCCTGGGAATCACGCCCCGTGCTGTTTTGCCAACTCCCGGGGGGAGGCCATCCCTGCCGCTGTTCGGCACTGTGTGGCAAGGCCAGTGTCAGCTCCATGACACTGTGCCGCCTGCCCCCGTACGGCTAACACGCCGCGCCCTCGAAAGGGGGCCGGCAAGACCATCGAATATCTTCTATGTGCTTATGCAGGACTCACCGTGACGTCGGGACGGCGGAATCAGGCATCCCCGTCACAGTCAGCCCTGCGCGGCCATCCCCGCTACTGCAGCGCCACGCCAGGCGCTGTGGCGACATCCCGGCGCTGTTGGGACGTACAGGAACAAGATGTCACCGCGACGGCTGCTGTGCCACGCACGGCTCTCGTCAATGGCACCCTCGAACCCCTTTCTCGTGACTACGCAGGGTCAAATCATGACGCCAGGCCGGCAGCAGCACCATCCCCGTCGCTGTTAACCCCGTGCGGCCGTCCTTGCCACTGCCGCGCCACGCCGTTCACTGCTGCAACTATTCCGATGCTGTTGAGCACGCGGGGACGGGACACCGTCACGCCTGCCACTATACCTCGTACGGACCACTGTCAACGCCCCCCTCGAGCCCGCTCGAAGCCACTCCGGTCAACCACTACGCCTCTACCCTCGAAGCCGCTCCTGTTCGGGCACAGGATGTACCACGACGCCGCGAGTGGAGCAAGATTCGTCAGGACGGCCATCAACTCTACGGCATTGTTCGCCATACCGCAACACGTATAGAAATAGTGCGCCATGCATGTCAACTGCCCCCTCCTTGGCCTATAAAAGGAGGGGCAGCCCCCCAGCCGCAGGGGACAGATACGGGACAACGGACAGTAGTCAATCACACGCTCTCCGCCTCCCCCACGATATTGGCACTCGCCTCAATCAAACCTCTGGGACTTGGAGGCCACGCCTCCTCTCCCACCTCGCTTGTAGCCACCCCTCTACGAGCACTATGGTGCAAGCAATATAGTGCCCCGAGCACACCGCTGCTGGACGTACGGCCCCGGCCGGAACCAGGATAAACCAAGTGTCCCTAGTTGCTTAGCACCAGCCATCAAGAGGCAGATGTCAGCGCTCTTTACTAGTTAGTGTCGGGACTACTTTCCGCACCGACAATTGGCGCGCCAGGTAGGGGTCTCGCGCTGAAGATCGGCTCGTCACCAGCCCTCTCAATGGTGATTCGCACCGAGTATCGCGGCCAGAGGTACTCCATGGGCAGCTCGGACCCCCTCCCGGCTGGATTTGAAATCCGGTTCGGGAGCTTGAACTTCCAGGCTACGGGGAACGGCTACCTCATGCGCCTCACCAACCGTGAGGAACTTCGTGCGCGGCGCCAAGCCGGGTCCGCCCCGGTCGCCGCCGCACGTGTCGCCACGACACCGGCGCCCGCCAAAGCACGGATGCGCGGGTCCTTCGGCGCCACGACGCCGTCGTCTCTCCGGCCGGCGCTCGCGACAGGGCGCGGTCGAGCACCGACACGTTGCACGCGTCGCCTCGCGCCGCGACGCGCCCTCCGTGAGGACAACCGCCCGGCGGGGGGAGCGCTCGGTCTCGGGATCGCGCTTCCCCATCGGTCTGCACGGCGCTGCGACGGCGTACGTCGCCTCCGCCAACGCCAATACAGCGATGCGCAGGGTTCCCCCTGGCCGCCATGTCCTGGTTGCCAGGGACCCCAACACCTCCGCCGGCGACGAGTCATCCCAAGGCTCCGCCGACGAGCTGCTACCTGCCACTTCGCATGGATACGCGAAGTGGGATTTCTCTAGCGTACCCGACCCGGTGATGTTCCAGCGGTTCCTTGACGCCACGGACTACTGGTTCGGCTATTCCGATGACTCCAGCGTCGGGAGCTACGACCCCGCGTGGGAGTGCTGCGTGGTGATGACCAGCAACCAGGCGAATGCCGCCGATGCGGCAGAAGCCGGTGACGGAGAGGTTCCCACCGGTCCGGGGACTGGACCGCGCCTGGGTGCAGAGCCAAGCGCCCCTCCCCCCTCACCGCCGAGGGGGGCCGACGTCAACGCCCAACTGGCTCAAGCACGCGAGCTTGAGGCCAAGCTTGCAGAGGAATACCGCGCGGTGCAGCTGCTACGAGCCTCCATCGCCGGAGAGGCCTCCGCGCACGGCGAACGAGCGCGCGAGTTGGGCCGACAGGCCCGCGACCGCATTAACGCCGACTTCAACGTCGACGATCCGACCACGCCCCCGCGAGCGAGCCAGAAGCTCATTGTTGCCGCAACACTGCTGCGGGCCATGCCCACCCCCTCGATGCCCGAGGCGCGGAACCCCGCACCGCGAGGCGCGGGCGCTTATCGAGCAAGTGGCCGTCCGGCGGCCGAAAGCTCGGCGTCCCACATCCGCCCGAGCGGGGAAGTGCGCGGGACGACGGGGGCGCAAAAGGCCCCGAGCCCTCGGTGCACACCGGCGGCGCAGGTTGAGCGTCCCGCCAACCCGGGGCGCATGCCGGCCGAGAGCGGCTCCTCGACACGCGCGGGCAAGCCCGGGACGGCGACGCCCGCAACGTCATCAACGCTCGGCGGACGAGCAACGCGGAGGCACGCGCAGCGACGGGCTACCACCCTCGACGGGGCGGGCGCTACGACAGCCGGGAGGATCGCTCACCAACGCCGGAACCACCGGGAACCCGCGTGTTCAGCCGGGAGATCCACACGGCGAGCTTCCCCCAGCGCTTCCGCCAGACCACGACAATCGTCAAGTACAACGGGGCGACGGACCCCCGCGTGTGGCTCAACGACTACCGTCTGGCGTGTCAGCTGGGCGGAGCCACCAACGACGAGGTTATCATCCGCAACCTCCCCCTGCACCTCGCCGACTCGGCGCGGACGTGGCTCGAGCACCTGCCGGCCAGCCAGATCCACAACTGGGACGATCTGGTCCGCACGTTCGTGGGAAATTTCCAGGGCATGTACGTGCGCCCTGGGAACTCCTGGGACCTGCGCTCCTGCACCCAGAAGCCCGGCGAGTCACTCCGGGACTTCATACGACGCTCCTCCAAGCGTTGTACGGAGCTCCCAAGCGTGGCGCGGTCCGAAATCATGCACGCCTTCCTCGAAGGCACCACATGCCGGGATCTTGTGCGTGAGCTCGGGCGCAGCCCACCGGTTGACTCGAACGAGATGTTTGATATTGCCACCAGCTTTGCCTCAGGCGAAGAGGCGGTGGGGGCGATCTTCGACGGCAAGAAGGGCAAGCGCGTGGACGACGCGCCCGCGGAGGGCAGCAAGTCCAAAGAGCCCCATCAGAAGAATAAGCGGGGCAAGAACGGAAAGAAGCCGCGCCGCGAGGCGCGTGAGCAGGGGCACGACGACGGTGGCGACGAAGCCCTTGCTGTTTACCCAGCCCGACGAGGCCCTCGACCGGCCCCTCGGGGCCCTGGGGTTTTCGACGACATGCTGAAGAAGCCATGTCCCTACCACAAAACGCCGATCAACCACACCCTCGAGAAATGTGACATGCTCAAGCGGTTTTACGGCCGCGCCGCCGCGAAGGACGGCGAGGCCAAGAAGGACAGGGGTGATGGCGACACCGGCGGCTTCCCCGCCGTGGAGAATGTCTTCCTCATCTTCGGTGGGCCGACCGTCGACATGTCCAGCCGCCAACGCAAGTGGGAGCGGCACGAGGTCCTCGCTGCGGAAAAGGCGCCTCCCTCCTTCCTCGATTGGTCGGAGGACGCCATCACGTTCAGCCGCGAGGATCACCCGAACCGCATCCCCAACCCGGGTCAGTACCCGCTCGTGGTCGACCCGGTCATCGGGAACGCGCGGTTCTCGAAGGTCCTGATGGACGGAGGCAGCAGCCTCAACATCCTCTACGTGCACACGCTGCGCCTGCTAGGGATCGGGTTGGACCAGCTGCGGCCTAGCACGACGTCGTTCTATGCCGTCGCGCCGGGCAAGCGCGTCCAGCCCCTCGGGTAGATCGACCTGCCGGTCTGGTTTGGCACGCTGGACAACTATCGCAAGGAGACGCTCACCTTCGAAGTGGTGGGGTTCAGGGGCGCGTACCACACCATACTTGGGCGGCCGTGCTACGCCAAGTTCATGGCAGTCCCCAACTACACCTACCTCAAAATGAAGATGTTGAAGCCCAACGGCGTCATTACCGTGGGCTCATCCATCGAGCACGCGTTCGACTGCGACGTCGAGTGCGTGGAGCACACCGAGGCGCTGGCGCTGGACGAAGCGCTCGTGGCCAACTTGGAGAAGCTGGTCAACGAGGACCTCAACTCTGCCACCAAGCACGCCGGCAGCTTCGAGGCCGCCGAGCAGACCAAGGGGGTGCCCCTCGACCCTGCTACCCCCGAGGGCAAGGCGTTGAGGGTCAGTTCCACCCTCGACCCGAAATAGGAAGTGGTGCTCGTCGACTTCCTCCGCGCCAATGCCGACATCTTCGCGTGGAGCCCCTCGGATATGTCAGGCATTCCGAGGGAGGTCATCGAGCACTCCCTTGACATCCTACCTCACTCCCGTGTCGTGCAGCAACGGCTGCGCCGCTTTGACGAAGAGCGGCGCCGGGCGATCGGGGAAGAGGTGCGGAAGCTCCTCGAGGCTGGGTTCATCAAGGAAGTGTTCCACCCCACATGGCTAGCTAATCCTGTATTAGTGAAGAAAAAGAATGGGAAGTGGCGGATGTGTGTAGACTATACTAGTCTTAATAAAGCATGTCCTCAAGTTCCTTTTCTTTTGCCGCGTATCGATCAAATCGTTGACTCGACCGTTGGGTGTGAACTGCTATGTTTCCTTGATGCCTATTCCGGGTACCACCAAATAAAGGTGAAAGAGTCCGACCAGCTCGCGACTTCATTCATCACGCCGTTCGGGATGTTCTGTTACGTGACGATGTCATTCGGTCTCCGAAACGCGGGCGAAACATATCAGCGATGTATGCAGCACGTCTTCGGAGATCACATTGGGCAAACCGTTGAGGCATACGTGGACGACATATTCGTGAAAACCAGGAAGGTGGACGACCTGGTTAGCGACCTCAACGTCGCGTTCGGCTGCCTACGGGCCAACGGGGTAAAACTGAACCCCAAAAAATGTGTCTTCGGCGTGTCGCGAGGCATGCTGCTAGGGTACATTGTCTCCCAACGAGGCATCGAGGCCAACCCTGAAAAGGTAGCAGCCCTCGAACGAATGGGCCTGATTCGGGACCTCAAGGGGGTTCAAAAGGTGTTGGGGTGCCTTGCCGCCTTGAGCCACTTCATTTCGCGGCTCGGCGAGAAGGGCTTGCCCCTCTATCGACTCTTGAAGAAGCACGACCGGTTTTCCTAGACCGTCGAGGCCCAGGAGGCGCTTGATAAGCTGAAGGCGTCCCTCACCCACGCCCCAATCCTCACACCACCGCAAGACAACGAACCTCTGTACCTCTACGTGGCCGCGACCACCCAAGTGGTCAGCGCCGTCATCGTCGTAGAGCGCACGGAGGAGGGGCACGCGCTGCCCGTCTAGCGGCCGATGTACTACATCAGCAAAGTCTTGTCCGAGACCAAGGCGCGCTACCCACAAGTCCAGAAGCTGCTTTACGCAGTGGTACTCGCGTGACGCAAACTCCGCCACTACTTTGAGGCTCATCCGGTCACGGTGGTTTCCTCCTTCCCATTGGGAGAAATCATCCGGAACCCGGATGCAGCAGGCAGGATTGCCAAGTGGTCAGTGGAGTTGATGGGCGAGACGCTCTCATACGCGCCGCGCAAGGCCATTAAGTCCCAAATCTTGGCGGATTTCGTCGCCGAGTGGACGGATACGCAGTTGCCACCGCCGCAGATCCACGCCGAGTGCTGGACTCTGTACTTCGACGGGTCGGTAATGAAGACAGGTGCAGGCGCGGGCTTGCTCTTCGTCTCACCCCTTGGGGGGCACCTGAGATACGCCGTACGTCTCCACTTCCCCGCGTCGAACAATATGGCTGAGTACGAGGCCCTACTTTGTGGCCTCAAAATCGCCATCGAGACAGGCATCAAGCGCCTCGACGTGCGGGGGGACTCGCAGCTCGTGATCGACCAGGTCATGAAAAATGCAAGATGTCACGATGACAAGATGGAGGCATACTGCAAAGCTGTGCGCGCTCTCGAGGACAAGTTCTACGGGATGGAGCTCAACCACGTGCCTCGCCGGTACAACGAGGTGGCGGACGAGCTCGCCAAGATCGCGTCGGGGCGGGTCACATTCCCCCGAACGTTTTTGCGTGAGACGTCACTCAGCCGTCCGTTAACCTCGAGCCCTGCCCCTCGAGCCACGAGGAACCTGTCGTATGGACCTCCCCGGGCCCACTACCTTAGTGGGTACCAGGACCGACTACTCGGTGGGCCCTTGGGACTACCCGACTTGCGCTGCACGGCACCTGATGGCGTGAAGCACAAGGACTACAGAGGATAAGTACTCGGTTAGGAAGTTGTACATGTCCCGCACTGTATAGAAGACTCCTAGACGTACTCGACTAGTACTCTCTCCCTGAACCGACTTGTAACCCTGCCTCCCGGACTATATAAGGCGAGGCAGGGACCCCTCTCTCTATCATCTCATCTCACGGCGTAGGATTGCATCAAGCTACGCAACATACAGGACGTAGGGTATTACGCACCTCGCGGCCCGAACCTGTCTAAATTGTGTGCCACGTGTCTCTTCCTTCGAGTTACCGATCTCGGCGAGGCCACATTCATCTACTTCGGGTACTCCCCTTAGTAGGTTGCCGGTCTAAAACACCAACAGCTGGCGCGCCAGGTAGGGCTCTCGCCCGAGATCACATGGCGAACTCGAGGGCTCCTGTCTACATCAAGCCAACCGTCGCCTTCAACCGCGGTGATACCTTCGTCTTCGGCGCCTGGGTCTGCACTGCTGATGGCACTGGGTCTTTCCAACGCCACCTCACCATGCCGCCCAACCTGGAGACCGGCTTCGTGACGCTTCCCGAAGTAGTCACGGGCGAACTCGCTGGCAAGTTCGGTGAAATTTCGCTTTTCGACCATCACGCCGACTTCGAGCTCGGATCCGCTTCCAACTCGAACTCAACGTCGCCGTGGGCTATCGCATGCGAGCCGGCTACTCAGCCATCACATGTGGTTTCACCACCCCGCGAGCGCTCCACGCGTGCCCCCCCGCAACCTCAGCAGGGCCCGCATGGAGGCTCCCTCTACACCCCGGGCCGGCAAGGAGCCCGTACCTGGGTACAACTCGGACTCCGACACCGTCCCCGGCCACGCCTCGGACTCCAACCCCCTCTCCGGCTTCTACTCGGACTCCGCGTACGAGTTCGACTTCAGGTCGGGCCCTGAGGATCCCGAATCCGAGGGCAACACTACTGAGCAACCCTTATCACGGCCGGCTTCTGGGCTGGTTATAACGTCCACACCTGCCGGGAGATTCGTCTACTGGCCAGATCGTAAGCCCGCCGACCTGATAAGCGGGGACTCACGCTACGTCGCCTACCTCGACTCGCTTCCGTTCCAGGAGGGAACACCACTCGCTCGAGCTGAGGAGTATACTCCAACTGAGGTGGCGAGCTCCGACTCCAGTCTTGGCAACCCCGATCGCCAAGTCTTCATGGCTGCCGGCGACACGCCAGGACATTTAGGAATGGCAGAGGACCGGTACCTTGAAGACATCTCCGCAGACGAGCTGTCTGCTGAAGCACCCGCGGATGAGACCGACGCCAACAGGGACGTTTGACGTGAGCGTAACAGAAAGAGGAATGAACAGCGCCGGTGTCTCCGAGACAACCTCCCCATCCGCAACCTCGCTGAAGCCCTCAAGCAAGTCGAGAGCAGGGTACACACAACCCCGGAGCAATGCCTCATGTCGATCACAGCGATCGCACGCCAAGCTCAGAGGATACGTGCTGGAGAAGTCATCGCTAAGCTCACAGAAGACGCTTACTTCATGTGAGTCGACAACAGGGTCACCCAGCCGCCCCCGCCAGGAACCGCGACAACGAAGCCACAAGTCGCAGCGTGGACCTCGGCCGTAACCGTACTCGAGCCGAGCTGCCGGCTAATCCCAACCGGACTCGTGCAAACGCCGGCGGACCCTCTCAAGGTGGCAACAGCGCTGTGGCTGCTGGCGGCAATCGCGAGATCATCCCTCTCCACGATCCTGGAGGCGGCGGCAGCGACGGCGGAAGCTCCAACCATGGGGCCAACAGGAGGGCCGGTGGCGGGGGCGGTCGCGGTGGTCGAGACCACGCGAACAGCCACGCCTCCGGAGCCTCACAGGGCAGCTACGACGCCCGCCAGAAGATTGAGGAGCTACGGCGCAAGAAGGCTTCTATGTCAGGCGACAACGACGGCTTCCCCGCCTTCTCTACGCGACTTCGTAACCTCCTCCTCCCAGAGAAATTCAAGCCTCTGGGAATCACCAAGTACGACGTGAAGCAGGATCCCATCCAGTGGCTCAGGTGCTACGCCCTCTCCACCGAGAACGCTGGCGGCAACAACGACACCAAGTGCCTCTACTTCCCCTTCTGCCTGGACCAAGCTCCGCTCACATGGCTCGAGTCGCTGGACAAGCACTCGATCGACAAGTGGGACCGACCGAAGGAGCGTTCACCGGGAAGCAACTTCGCGGGCGCCATGGGCCGCTCGGTACTCGCATGGACCCGGCTATGGTAAAGCAGAACAGGCGAGACCCTTCGCAAGTACATGCGGCGCTTCTTCGACAAGCGCGCCACCGTAGTCGACGTCACCGACAAGGAGGTCATCGACCTCTTCCAGGACGGTCTCTACCACCGTCGCACCTTCGAAGACTTCAGTCGACGCCGCCCCAAGTACATCACTCATCTCAAGGATATGATCACCTCCTGGGCGGACGAAGAAGACAAAGCCAACGCCAAGTACGATGCCATCCGTGGAAAGAGCAAACAGAACACGGGCGGTGGCAGCAGCAACAACAGGAACTAAGGCGGTCACAACAACAACAGCTACTCGGGTCCCAACCGCAAGCGCAAGCCAGACAACACTGTCGCGGCTATCCAGCGCCCTACGAAGGAGAACTCGAAGAAGACCTCTGGCGGCTTCAAAGACTTGCTGAAAGAGAAGTGCCCGTGGCATCTAGATGGCAACCACACCACCGAGCAGTGCTACCAACTCAGGCGAGCACTCAAGAGAAATCCAGAGCCACCGCACTCTCATGACAAGAAAGGCAAGAAGAAGCACGAGGACGGCAATGGCGACTTCCAGGAACCCGACAAGACGGTCAACGTCCTCTTCGGTGGACTACCCAGCAGACGGGAACAAAAGGCTACCCGTCGAGAAGTCATGAGCATTGAACCAGCGGTTCCGACCCCTCTCAGGTGGTCGGAGGTACCCATTACCTTCTTTCGCGCGGATCCATGGACTAGCTTCTCTGAACCAGGGTGGTTCCCTCTCGTCCTGAAGCCGGTGGTCGCGGGCTCCAGGCTCAACAAGGTCCTCATCGACGGTGGAAGCGGGCTCAACGTCCTTTTCACTAAGACCTTGAAGAAGATGAAGCTCGACATCACCCACATGCTCACCAAGAGCACCTCGCCCTTCTACGGCATCGTCCCAAGGAACGCAGCTATCCCACTAGGCTCGGTGGTCCTGCCAGTTACCTTTGGGGAATCTCGGGACAACTGTCGTACCGAGTACGTCAAGTTCGAAGTCGCGGACTTCGAGACGTCCTACCATGCCATCCTCGGCAGACCGGCTATCGCCAAGTTCATGGCGGTACCCCACTACACCTACTTGGTACTCAAGATGCCAAGTCCAGCAGGTGTACTCTCACTGCAAGGGGACTTGAGGATCTCGCACGACTGCGACACGGAAGCTGTGGAGATTGCCTCCACAAATCAAGTACCCAACGCAATGATGGAGATCTACGCTGCGTCGAAGAAGCTTGCCCCAAGTGAACTCGACATCCCAGAGAAGTCGGACAAAGCTAACAAGCCTCAGCCAGCTGAGGAGGTTCTGGTCAAGACAATCGACCTCGGGACGGGCGACGAGCGAAGAAGACCACCACCATCGGGGCGGGTCTCGACCCCAAATAGGAAGACGCGCTCATCAACTTCCTCCGGGCTAACCGTGACATCTTCCCGTGGAAGCCAGCGGACATGCCAGGGGTGCCCAGGAAGTTGATCGAGCATTCCCTCAACGTCGATCCTAAAGCTACCCCGAAGCGACAACACCTCCGCCGCTTCGCCGATGACAGACGGGACGCCATCAAGAAGGAACTCGCCAAACTACTCGCAGCTGGCTTCATCAAAGAAGTCTTCCATCCTGAATGGCTCGCCAACCCCGTCCTCGTCCGCAAGAAGAACTCGAACGAGTGGAGGATGTGCGTCGACTACACCGACCTCAACAAGCACTGCCCCAAGGACCCCTTCGGGTTGCCGCGGATTGACCAAGTCATCAACTCCACGGCGGGCTGCGACCTACTCTGCTTCCTCGACTGTTACTCTGGGTACCACCAGATCGCGATCAAGGAAGAAGGCCAGGAGAAGACCGCGTTCATCACCCCGTTTGGCGCGTACTGCTACACGACCATGTCCTTCGGGTTGAAGAATGCCGGCGCTACATACCAACGAGCTATCCAGGCCTGCTTCAAGAGGCAACTCAACAAGAACGTCGAAGCCTACGTGGATGACGTGGTCGTCAAGACCAGAAACTCCAGTACCCTCATCGACGATCTTGAAGAGACTTTCGCATCCCTGCGCGAGTACCGCTGGAAGATCAACCCGAACAAGTGCGTCTTCGGCGTACCTTCGGGCAAACTACTCGGCTTCATTATCAGCCACCGCGGCATCGAAGCCAATCCCGAGAAGATCTCCGCCATCACCAGCATGAAATCTCCCACGTGCATCAAAGACGTCCAGAAGCTGACCGGGTGCATGGCGGCCTTGAACAGATTTATCTCGAAGCTTGGAGAACGGGGGCTCCCCTTCTTCAAACTACTCAAGCACCAAGAGAAGTTCGTGTGGACTCCAGAGGCGGACCAAGCCCTTGCCCAGCTCAAGGACTTCCTATAGAAGCCACCAGTCCTCACGGCTCCTCGCAAAGGCGAGCGCCATCTTGCTCTACCTCGCCGCGACTACTCACGTTGTCGATCTGCCATCATCGTCGAGCGGCAGGAAGACTGCCACGCCTACCCAGTCCAGTGACCAGTCTACTTCGTCAGTGAGGTCCTGTCAGAATCCAAGACACGCTACCAGCCCGTACAGAAGCTTCTGTACGCAGTGCTCATCACCTCGCGGATGCTACGAAACTACTTCCATGAGTACTCGATCTCCATCGTCACCGACTACCCGCTCGTCGACATCCTACGGAACCAAGATGCTACTGGAAGAATCTCCAAGTGGGCAGTCGAACTCGGCGCCCTCAACATCGACTTCAGGCCACGCACAGCCATCGAGTCACAGGCACTAGTCGACTTCACGGCGGAGTGGCGGGAGAATCAGCTACCTACTCCAACTGAGCGCCCAGAGCACTGGGTGATGTGCTTCGACAGCTCACTCAACCTCGAGGGCGCAGGTGCGGGAGTACTCTTGATCTCTCCAACGGACGAACAACTCAAGTACGTCCTGCAGATCTTCTGGAAGGTCTCAAACAACGAAGCCGAGTACGAAGCTCTGCTACACGGTCTCCGCCTCGTGGCTTCACTGGGCATCAAGCGGCTACTAGTCTACGGCGACTCCGCAGTGGTCATCAACCAAGTCAACAAGTCCTGGGACCGCAACAAGGAGAACATGGACGCTTACTGCCTAGAAGTCCGCAAGCTCGAGAACAAGTTCTACGGTCTCGAGTTCCACCACGTCGTCCGCGAAAACAACGTTGCAGCGGACGTCCTGTCGAAGCTTGGTTCTACTCGCGTTCAAATACCAGCGGGTGTCTTCGCCCACGAGCTTCACGCGCCATCCATCCCGGAGCCGGCGCCACCGACCACTGTCCTAGCGCATCCACCGGCTGGCCAGGAGGTCATGATGATCGACGTGGACTGGAGGCAACCCTTCATCGACTACCTCAGGGAGCAGAAAGTTCCCTCGGACAAGAACTTGGCGGAGAAACTCATCCGCCGCGCCAAGTCCTACGTACTCATCGGAGACAAGCTCTACAGGCGGGGCGCATCTTCCGGAGTACTCATGAAGTGCGTCCCCAGACAAGAAGGCAAGGACATCTTGGAGGATATCCACAAGGGCGTCTGCGGCAACCACGCGTCCTCTCGCACACTGGTCAGCAAGGCCTTCCGACGAGCTTTCTATTGGCCCACAGCTCTGGGCGACGCCGAAGAACTCGTTAGAAGGTGCCAAGGGTGCCAATACTTCACCAAATAGCAACACGTTCCAGCCTACAAGCTAGTCACCATACCGCCAACCTGGCCTTTCGCCTGCTGGGGGCTCGACATGATTGGGCCACTACCAACTGCGCCAGGTGGATTCAACAGAGTATTGGTGGCCATCGACAAGTTCACCAAGTGGATCGAGGTCAAGCCGGTCACATGCCCCAAGGCTGACAGAGTACTCGACTTCCTGGATGAACTGGTACATCGCTACGGACTACCCCATCGCATCATCACAGACCTGGGCTCCAACTTCAACAACCACCAGTTCTGGGAGTACTGCGAGAACAGCGGGATCGACGTCCGATATGTCTCAGTTGCCCATCCTCGGGCCAACGGACAAGTCGAGCGCGCCAACGGGATGGTGCTCGACGCTCTTAAAAAGCGTCTACACGACGCTGCTAACTCTAAAGGAGGCAAGTGGATCAAGGAACTACCTAATGCACTCTGGGGGCTACGTACTCAGCCCTCCAAGCCAACGGGGCAATCTCCATACTTCCCGGTCTACGACTCGAAGCAATCCTCCCCGCCGATGTCATGTGGGACTCACCGGCGGTGGAGCACTACGACGAAGGCGTCTCCGAAGACGACGGACGAGTTGACATCGACGGACTCGTAGAAGCTCGGCTCGCGCCGCCCTCGTCCAATCGGCATGGTACACGGAGGGTATCCGACGCTACCATGATCGCAACGTCAAGGAACGCTCCTTCAACGTTGGTGATCTTGTCCTCCGTCGCATCCGGAACACGAGAAGGACTACACAAGCTCGGCTCGCCACGGGAAGGTCCCTTCACGGTTGCAAAGGTGACCGGGACCGGGCTCCTACCGCCTCCCGGACGCTTGAAGGCGAAGACGTCAACAACTCGTGGAACGTCGACCAACTCTGTCGGTTCTACGCCTAGTATACACGACTACCCTGGGGGCTCAAGTCTACACGACTACATCAAGACCCCTCCGCCGTAAGCGGCCTCCGGGTCCAGGCACCAGTCTCCAGACTACTCCTTCGCTGTAAGCGGCCTCCGGGTCCAGGCACCAGTCTTCGGACTACTCCTCTCCAGAATCCAGCCCATGCGGCTACCTACGGATCCTGGGCTGCGACGAGCGACAAAGGACTCTAATAGCAGTCTACTGAGAGACCATGTACTCCTAGATCCAGCCTATACGTCTACTTACGGATCTACTGCTGTAAGCGGCTACACGCCCTAGCACTACTTAGCCGTAGGCGGCCTCTGGGTCCTGGCGACTACTCTGTAACTACGGCCCTGGCCATCCAGGTGTACTTCCTCAGTAATAAAGTTTGATTATTCATTAACTACTTTACTGTCTTCCTCCCTCAATGGGACTACTGGCGAGTACGACTACTCGCGACAACTCCACGATGGGACTCCGCACTCAAAGATCGCGATAACGAGTACTCATCCATGGAAGTTTTTCTTCATTCATACTTAAACAATTTCATTACAATTGTTTTCGTACAACACTGCTACGAGCTAACTATTACAGGACTACTGGAGATTAAGTTTCTCGGTGACTTGTTCTGCAATAGGCGCCATCTCGCTCCCGGCGGCTCCGCGATCTTGCTCGTGAGTGCAGTTGGCGGCTAGCCCGCCGGCGACTACATCCACGGAAGCTTTTGGGAAGTACGACTTCATGAAGGCCAGCACCTGGTTCAGGATCGACTTCGCCAAATGCTTCACGTAGGTCGCCAGGCGGCTGGGGGCTTCCTTCAACCGGTCCACCAGGGGCGCTATCTTCGGACCGCCAGGGTGGGGCACCAGCAGCCTCGCGATGGGGAGCGCGGCTTCCTCGAGCTCCTTGAGCTGAGCCCGCATGTTCTCACAGTCCTCGTTCAGCTTCTGCAAGGATTTGTAGCAGTTGACGAGGTCACGATCTGATGCAATACGGAGCTCCATGTGCTTGTCGCACTCGTAAGCAAGCTCCTTATAATCGTACTCCAGTAACTGGCGGGCCTCCTGCTCCCGGTAGAAGAGGTTCTTCAGATCAGTTTCCGAAGCCTTCAGCTGATCTACTCGAGTCTCAAGCTTTGCAGTGAACAAGGCACAGCGGGTCATACTACTTCAAGGTGCTTCCAATAAGTACTCAGCAAGACAATGGTGTACCTTTGTTCTTGTTGCGGAGAGACTTGTTCTTCCGCACCAGATCGTCGCTCTTCGCCTGCATCTCTTGGACATCATTGTGGTACTTGGCGAAGGCGGTGTCCAGCTTCGACTGCATCGCGGCGGTGTGCTTCCGGGACTTCACGAGTTGCTCCTCCAATGTCTCGGCCCGGAGCACCGCGTCGCCGTATCCTTGAAGCATCTCCGACTTCTGGCGGGACCTCTCCGCGACGTCCTGCACAGACAACACATGTCAAATGGGTACTCGACACTAAAGGATTGACCACTCAAGGGTGTCGACTACTCACCTTCATCCATCGCTCGGCCTGGCTCACCGCCTCCAGGTGCCGAGCCACCGTCGCCGGGTCGACCAAATCGTCCGCCAACAACTCGAGTTCGCCACGACTACTCGTTGCGGCTTCGGTCATTGGCGCCGAGTGGATTGGCTCCGCGTCCTGGATCTCTAGCGAGCAGACGACCACCTCCAGAGCGGGTTCTGGAAGAGCGTCATTGTCTCCTCCTCCAGTCGCCGCGGCGGCTTCTCCGGCGGCCACCTCCATCGGCTCGGGGGCTTCTCTGGGAGCCTCCTGAGTCTCCGGTGCCACATCCTCAACGGGCACCGCCGACAAGATGTCGCTCCCCTCGGCCTCAGCACCTGTCAACAAGAGAACAAGTGCATCAGTCATACCTGGCGACTACGACTACTCTTCTGGGCTAATTCCACCTGAGAGAGTACTCACCTTCAACAACGCTGGCCTCGGGCAACGTAGCCTCAGCGGTCAGCGCCTCGGGTTCTGCCTGGGGAGTGGGAGCGGACTCCTCAGCAGGCGGCGTGGCTTCTTCTTCCGCCACCTCTGCAGCGGGTTCATCCCCCTCCCAGGACAAGTCCGTCGATTTCCTGCAGTGTACAAGCTGATTGTCAATCAAGCACGACTACCACATCCAAGTACTACTCGGGAAGGATCAATACTTACAAGCTCGACCGGACCACCGTCACGGTTGGGGCGCTGAGGATGCTGGCGATATCGACCAGTCCTGCCTCGGTAGGCGCCTCCTCCTGCGCCTCTGTGGTTGCCGCCTCTTCAGTAGCAGCAGCGGTGGGTTCCGTGCTCCCCTGAGCAGCAGGGGGCTGGCGCTCCATCTACGCCAAGAGCTCTTCAACGGTGGGGGCTGGGCTACGACTACCCCCAGCTGCCTCCCTCACCGTGTCCCAGTCGCCTTCGTCGCCCTGCTCAATGGGCTCGGAAGGTAGCATCTCCTGCAAGAAAGGAAACTTCATCGTCAACACACAAACTCGAGACCTTCTTCAAGATGGCTTACCTCCTGGGATGTGGTCTCCGTGACTTTCAACTTCTTGGCCACGCGCTTGCGGTCCACATTGCGCGGCTTTCTTTGCGGCATGGGTAGACTAGCCTCTAGGCTAGCCGGCGGATCCTGAATGAGAGGGATGTGAGGCAAGCCAGGACGGCTGAACCTCGACCGCAGCTGGAAGCGGTCCTGCAGCGTCTCTTCGTCGTCCTCCTCATCGGACGTGTCTTCAATGACAACTGTGTCGTCTCCCTTGCCAACTTTGCGCCACTCCTTGGCCTTGGCCTTCCCTTCTTGTGGGACCTCGACTAGCTGAGGAGGCGACGCCGGCTCGGAGACGAACTTCTTCAAGTCATCCTGCAAGAAGCACAATTCATCAGTGCGATTACTCTTATGTAATGAGTACTCGACTATGGATGCGGCTACTAACCTGATTTGGTGGGCGCATGGCGGAGAACTCCGGTACTCGGCATGGCGTGTACGCCGGCATGTCTTTGAAGATTCTGCTCAGCCTATCAACAATGTCGTCGTCGTCGACTTCATCTCCAGGCATCCGCGACGTGTCATCGTCGCCGGTGTACTCGTACCCCAGGGTGTCGCGGGCCATCAGTGGTTGCACCCTTCGCTTCATGAAGCTGAAGGCCACATGTTCGGCCCTCAGCCTGGCTTCCCTCAGCGCCTTGATCCTCGCCAACAACTCGGGCAACTGGAGTCCTTCTTGCATCGTCGGCTCCGAGTTCCACCATGGACGGCGCTTGGGCTGCTTCCCGCTGGGCTTCGGCAGCTCGGGGTGGTGGTTCGTGATGTAGAACCACTTGGCCTTCCAGTCTTGATTGGAATCTATCAACTTGTAGGAGAGGTACTGTTCGGTGGCATCCTCCCGCATCTGGATCCCCGCTCCTCCGACTACTCGGGGATTGCTGGTGCTGGGTTGAGGCTTCACTCGGAAGAACTTCCGTAACAAGATCCAATGGGGCTTGATCCCCAGGAAGACTTCGCAAAAATGTACAAAGACGGCGGTGTGGAAGATACCGTTGGGGTTGAGGTTGAGGTACTCGATGCCGTAGTACCCCAGCAGCCCCTTCAAGATGTCGCTGGCCGGGAGAGACAGTCCGCGCTCCGCGAACCGGGCGAACATCGGGATCTCGTCCGGGTTCTTCTCCATGGGGTACGGATCCCCTGCCGCGGCTCTCCACATGTCCACCTCCTTCTCCCGCAGGAACCCACTGTTGAGAAGGGCCAGCAGGTCTTCGGTCTTGGCCTTGGACTTTTTCCACTCGCGATTTGGATCTGGCCGTGGCGGAGACACCGGCGGTGATGTCCCCGCAGCAGATCCGGCGGCCTCTTCACGGGCCCTCTTCTTCCCGCCGGCGGCCTTCGTGGTCTTCGACGGTGACGGCTTCATTCTCCAAGTGCACGGTGTCTTCACGCGCATTCGCTCAGGGGCTACAGTGGTGGCTTCCTACGGCGGCGCACTTGGATCCACGCTCTACTCAATAGCGGCTGTGCACAACAGTGGTGATTCCTGGCCGGATCTGCTGGGAATGGCTACAGCTGCGTGGGGTGAAAAACCCTAAGGGATTTGGCTTCTATTTATAAGTCAACGCGACCCCTCAACAGCCGGATGGATAAGTCTGCGATTGGCTGACTCAGCGGCAGTGCGTGACCTTTCAACTTCTACTAGCGATGCGCCTCACCTCGGGGGCTCGGCTACTTCTACTCGACTTCCTGGGGAGCGACAAGACTCAAGAACAACTCAGGACACATTCTACAAGATGACCCTTCAATTCGAGAGGAAGTACTCGACTCAAGGCTCGGGGGCTCCGTGCCACGTGTCCTTCGGTTTTTTCTCGGATTTTTCGGGATATTCTTGCCGAACTCGGATGGACCCTCGGCCCGAGTCTACAACTCAACCTAAGGCTCGGGGGCTACTCCATATGGAGTGCAATTTTGCAATCGCACTTCCATATCGGTTTCGACTTCAAGGCAACACGGGCATTGTTGAAGACCTTCAAGGGCGCACTCGAGGACGCTTGGGACTACTCGGGAAGACTTCGGGATTGCTCAAACATCGGTGGAGTACATTCCGGCCCTCGGGATGCTTCGACTACTCTTGAGGACTTTTGACTTGTAGCACTCGGGGACGCTTGAGGACTACTCGTTAAGGCCGTCAAGACTACTCGAAGCTATCCTTCTCGACTACAAAGTACTCGGGGGCTTGTTGTATGGACCTCCCCGGGCCCACTACATCGGTGGGTACCAGGACCGACTACTCGGTGGGCCTGTTGACGGTGAATTTCCGTCAACCTAGAGTACTTGTTATACATTGGTTTCGATTATGATTTGCAACTAACCCGCCACTAGGCATACTAATGATGTAACAAGTTCACACTTGCATGTCGATTTTGGAGTTTGTTGTTTACGCAGGAAATCTACGCTAAAGAGGAGACTTTCGGGATAAGTTCACCAAGCACTTTGGAAGAAGATAATGAAGCCCGACAAGAGTCAAGACACGCGATGAACATGACTCCAAATGACCCGACGACCGAAGCGTCAACGTGCAAGTCTTCAGGGACTCAACCAGAAAACAGCGAAGCTTGCATAGCAAGGATTCAAGCCTTAACCGTGAAGGAAACGACGTCAAAGGCCCACATGCAAGTGCACACGAATAAGGGATCACGCGAGAAGCAACCGGGGAGGAAACCGGGGCCGAACCGGGCCGAAGTGGGCACGGGCCGGCCGGCTGGGCCGACCGGCCCGGCCCCACTCGGGGGTCGTTTCGGTCCCCCCTTTGCCCTAGGTGTTCATATATTTATTCCCTCCGCCGCCGTCGACCGCCACATCGAACAAATCATCCTACCGATGCTATTCACCAGAAAACCGCTGCCGCAAGATGAGGGAGAGAGTTAGATGAGCTCGTCGCAAGGATCAACACCGGTGGAGACAAGTAAGCAAGAGTAGGACTCCAAGCCGCTGGCCTAGGGGTGTTCCCAAGCTCCATCACCGCCATCTTTATCGACGACGTTCTCCGGAGTCTCCATCACCCCTATGTGCTTCAATCTGTATAAGATGATGGGGTAATGTCTCCGTTCATCCCTAGGATTAGATGGATACATGCTATGTGATCGCTACTTGATTCGTGGTTTCAATCTATTGTTTTCATGTTGATGATGCTTTGATGATTAAGGTTAGCCACCGTGTTTTTTGGTGTATGATATCCGCTACTCCCATAGATTCCATCAACATACCGTGTCCATCATAGGTCTAGTCATGAATACCTTCGCGTAGTGACAGTACGAGAGGAGGGAAAGGGCGAAACCGTGGTCACAACCCCCGGTAGATTGGTTTACCGCTTTCGTGTAGTAGATGCATACCATGTTATCCTAGATTCTAGGGAGGGAACGCTTATCTTTCTTGCTCACTCTCTTGTGTTCACCCCTTTACCATCTAGTTTAACCCTAGATTTGTTTGATCAACTTAACTTAGATTAACTTAGGTTAGCTTGTCTTTACTTTTATATTAATACTCTCTTTAAAGGTTTCCTTAGTCAACTAGATTAGTACTTGGTTAAGCGCTAGTAATCCCCTTGCTCCGCGGATTGACAAGAACCTTGGGAATCCCGTGGTGAAAAAGGTGTAGGTCCGTACGCTTGCGGATCGTAGGTGGATACGAGTTTTATCTTGGGGCGCCTAGGGGGTTGTATTTATGTCCTTGGGGTGCCTTTGGGCGTGCTCCACCTTGCCTTGCACGAGATCCTCCTTGGGAAAGAAGCAAACTTGGTTTCCATAAAATCAGCCAGATTTTCCTGATTCGCAGTCCTTCCTTTCCAGGGCCATACTCCCACGTACGAACTCCAAATAATGCAAATTCGGTGTCCAGGTTGTGTTCCACGAAATTATCTTCAACTTTGGTATTCATTTTTTCCTTAAAAACGAATATAAGATCTCCAAATCGGCCTTGGAAGATAATTTGTTCTGATTTCGGACGGACTGCGCAGCAGGGATTTCGGGGGCTATATCTCCTAGCTCCCTTATCCGAATTGGGCCTTCCACATGTCCAAATCGAAGGTATCGTCGAGGCCCACAACTTTGGTAGTCAAACTTTTGCCATTAAAGACCTTTTAAGTCTCCGAATTGTACCGAAAGATCATGCTGTCCTGAGCTGCGAGAATATCTCTCGGGCTGAGTTGATCTCGTTGGTAAACATCCAAGTCCCCGGAGTTTTGCGTGTTGATTCTTCGGTCCTTGGGTTGTTTGGAGTCTTGTTCACTTCGTGTCTTGACTTGTGACGGGCTTCATGATCTTCTCTTGAAGTGCTTGATGAACTTATCCCGAAAGTCTCCTCTTTAACGTTAATTTCCTGTGTAAACAACAAACTCCAAAATCCACATGCAAGTGTGAACTTGTTATATCATTAGTATGCCTAGTGGCGGGTTAGTTGCAAATCATAATCGAAACCAATGTATAAAAAGTACTCTAGGTTGACGAAAATTCACCGTCAACATCTCCCCCATGCTTAAACCTTGCTCGTCCTCGAGTAAGTAATCCTTGCTTAAAAGGGAAATCAACGTTGCCTTCCAACGCTATCCATGCACTTAGTCATTCATGAAGAGACTAATTACTCTCTCTTAAGAATTTATTTTTAAAGTTCAAGTTGTGACCGGCTTCTTTTTCATTATGGAAGATAGACTAACAATAAAGAACAAGCCACATTTAATAAACATGATGCTCTCAAACTTAAGTGAACTTCAAACCATTACCTTGTCATATGGAAGATTTTCAAAAAGATGCATATCCAACATAAGTGAAAATCTCTTGCAAAAGCTCATGGAAACACTCATCTCATCAAGTCACTCAAGCCTATACTAGATTATTTTCAACCTACTCTACTCATATGTGATAGTGGAAGGCTTATGTGGAGCTTGGAAGGTTAAAAACAATCCTAGCAAAACATACATCCGAAATATTGTCAAATTAAGAGAGAGATCTATTGGAATTACCGAGACTCGTCAAAAAGGCCATGGAAAATAAATATTGGAAAGAGAGAGGGACGAAACACACACATTTAGATAAGTGGACATGTGCAAGTGGAAAATGGATGATCCCGAGGCACGAGTGAAGTCCTCGTTATCGGATTGCACATGGTTGGAAGATTTGAGTATGGATGTGTCATCAAGGCACTTGAGAACTTATGAAGCAAAAAGATCCGAGGAGCATCTTTATTTTTTTCTTTATTTTATTTCCTTCTCATTTTTCTCTCTTTCTTTCTTTCTATTTTTTTTCTTTATTCTTCCTTTTTTTTCCTTACTTTTCTTTTCTTCTCATCATAATAATTTTTTCTTCTTTCATTTTTCTTCTTCGTTTTCTTCTTTTTTTGCTCCTCAAAACTTTTTGCAACATAATACTTACATAGCATTTGTGTCAGAGAATGACTCCTCCCCCATGCTTGAACGATGCTCGTCCTCGAGCATAAAAGAGAGGGGAAATGACTGCTAAAGTAAGTATAAATTCCACAATCTTGCGGAATATTTGAATCTCCACCGAGAATTTTACTCCATACTCAAATTGGGTTGTGGACAAGGAGGTGATCACAAAAAGATGTTTTTGGTTTAGGGTGGATGCCCAGCGAAGTTTGTGGAATTCTCAATGCGAAAACCCACAATGCATGGACAAAAAGGCTAGCATGAAAAAGTTACACAAAGGAATGACCAGCTTCTTAGTCTCGAACCATAGAAATCAATCCTAATCCAACTCATCAAAACATATGTTTGCAATACGGGTTTTGTTAACATAAAACATATATGTATATGGCTTTGGTGGGTAGAACTTTGCAAGAGCATCACAAATATGTAGATAGCATAAAAGTTAAGTTTTCATAAAAACAACAAGTTATCCGACTATCCATAAACTTAAATCAAAGAGCAAGGATATGTATGTGGGTCTAGAGCATAGTCATTTCACCTCCACAAATAAAAGAGCCGGTATTTAAATTAATTTCAGATCATATTATAGAGAGCAATTAGCCAAGACATGTATAACTTCATGTAGGTAAAACAAAGTGGCAACTTTCATCATCTTTCCGTAAGCATAGGCAATATAGAACATCGAGGTGAACACATGGTCATGCTTATCTATTGAAAGTAAAAAGAAACCTAGGTTGTCCTCCTAGTAGCCATGTTATTGTTTGAAGAGAAAAACAAAAGGTTGCACCTATTTGATGTTGAAGGCATACTTACAAGCATTTGTGTTTGAAAAAGAGAAGGTCCATGGAGATGTTACCATCCTTTGTAATTCTTCGTTGCCTTCTTCCGACATCTCCATGTATCGATGTGGCTTTTGCTTTTGTCTTGATTTATTAATGCTTCTAAACTTCTGAATTTGATCTTGTATGCTTAATGGAGTCATTGGTCGCCCTTCTCTTCAATGTTGTCATCACCTTCTCCTCTTTCTTGTTCTCATTATCTCTTTGCTGTCTATTTTTCATGGATTTCCCCCTCTATCCAGAACAGAACATATATCGAGATATAGCTCTATTGAAAAGTTTATGAAATTACCTTTCCAACGTGTGGTCATTCATCGAAAACGGAGTTCAAACAAGGGAGCTATGTCCGTTTTACTTCAGCGCTGCGTGCTGTCCAAAACTGATTTGAGGACGTGTTGCACTCGGTAATTCGGGCATAACCGCTTGTAGGAACCTCCGATTGTCTTGATTCTTGATTTGTTGGAATCGTAACTTCATCTGGCTTCTAAATATCCAAAAATATCCAGTGTTTTCCCTTCTAGACCATACATAATTTTGATGAGATTGGTGGCTTCTTGCGCATTGATCCGGAGATGTTAACGATCTTTATCATTCTATCTTCTAGAGTGTCATGTTGCACTTCCGTGTTGAAGATTCAGGGTCTCCCCCATGCTTCGAATTTTGCTAGTCATGGAAGAAGAAGACAAAGCACTTCTTAGCCATCCTTCAATTTCCTTGTAGTGAGAGTCTTTATCTTGCTTGTAAGACGTTTTAAACGCACATTCTACCCCCAAGGTGGCGGTTGGGAGTAGATAGAATTGCCAACAATCCAACAATGTCTCCTAAGATTCTTAACTTGTGGCATAATTAGTTTAATGAGGAATAAAATCCTAATGAGTGTACATGGTGCAAGGTGTGAATGCACATGATAGGAAAGCATATAAACAAAGACAATGTTTTCACCTAGTTCTAAACACCATGTTCACAACTAGGTTGCTGAATTTCTCCATAGCCATAAAGGTTTATATATCTAGGGTTAAAACACCATGTCTATCCCTAAATCAATAACTCTTATAGCACAAGAAAAATTAAGCGCATTGCAAAGCTTATAAACTAACCAAAGCAACATGAAAACATATGAAAAGCCGGCTAGGTTTATCGAATTTAACGATGATGGTCCGCAATCTTGTTTAAACACCACGTTTACACAAGATCACAAAAAGAAAACACCCATAGGTACCTATGAAGCATTAACATGGAAACTGAAGCATACATCATTAAGTATATAAAACAACCAAGCCAACTATGTGCAAAACATGTATACACAAAGAAACATCACATTGATAACAAAATGCAATGCATACAAATAAATATTATCATGAACATGATGGTGATTCTAAAAAGGAAACTAAACTTAGATTAATAACCACAAGTTGATCATCATAAGATAGTGCCATTCTTTATTTTCTATAAGAAAGTAGTAAAAATATAAAGAAACGGGTTGCCTCCCGAAAAGCGCTTCATTTAAAGTCATAGAGCTGCACTTTCTCACATACCTTCTTTTCGTTGCATAGCCATGGCCCTTCATGCAAGAAGAAAAGGTACTAATGCAGCTTTAATTTACTTCCCATGTTGTGCTTGATCACTTATAGAAGACTTGCCCAAAGCATCCTTTTGTTTCATCATTATCTCCTTCTTTATCATCCATCGGTGCTGCCTTCACTCCATGATTTTTTTAATGTCCAGAACAGAGAGTATACTCAAGCTCTACTCCATTGCACAGTGCACAAAATTTCCTTTCCAACGAGTCTTCATTTGCCCAAATCGGACTCCGGACAAGAGAGTTACGTCCGTTTTACTTCGGCGATGAAATCTGTCCGGAAATTTCAGAACGCGCAACGCTCAATGTTTCCTCCATAACTCCTTGCACGGGTCTCCAAACTTGTTGGTTCTTGATGCGTTGGAATGGTAATTTGATGGAGCTTCTGAATATCTCATTTTCTTCATTTGTACACCTCTGAACAAGCTCTCAAATTGATGAAGACAGCAGCATCCATCGCGGGATTCGGAGAGGTTGATGATTTATCTTGCAACTCTTTTAGGTATGACTTCTTTTTTCATTATTCAAGCCTTGTCTACATGGTTAGTGAAAATCGGGCCTTTCCCGACATATGATTCTTTAAGGTCATTAGCTTGACCAAGCGCAAAGCATGATCGAGATTTACAAAACTTATTGTAAACATACGCGTCCATAATTAACACCACATGTGAATTGTAGCAACAAGTCAAGGTGTAAATAAAAGAAGCATATGTTTCATGCATAGCACTTAGCTCATCATTAGGCAAAGGTTGTTTAGGTGTGAGATTAATTGGATCAAAAATAAATGTTTCCTCTTTTTCATTCTCAAGAAAATCTAGCCTATCAACATGATCACTATTGGAACAAGGCATAGACATTAAACTATCATTCATACTATTGGTTGCGCATGAGTATTTGAATTTATCAACATCAATACCAATAATATCTTGAGATTTCAGCGCGTACCTTGGCCTTAGAGCTTTTTTAACAAGAGTGATATTAGGTTCATCTAGCGGTGTTGAAGGCGAATCGATCTCAACAAGTGTAGTTGCCTCTTCATCACCATCTTGCAATTTCTTCAACTCATCATGTGGAACATGTAATCCTTCAACTATGTACGCATTCATCTCTTCTTTGAAGTCTTCTTTATCAACCAGATCTTCATCTTCAAAGACTTGTATGTTGCTTTCTTTATCTTCCATGTACCACATGTCGTCAAGATCGCTCATTGTTGATTCACTCTTTCCTTCATCCTTGAGTACTTCCATGTCTTGATTTGCTAGTGTGTAGGCTTCAATATCACACAAGCTATCATCTAGCTGAGTCCTATCTCCACCCATTTATCCTTTGAGTCACTAGGCTCATCATGATTGTACTCTTCTCTTCCTTCATCATAAATCTTTGAGTTGTCAAACCGGTCGATCCATCCTTCATCTCCTTCTTCTCTTTCTTCTTCAAACATCTTTTGGATCGACTCTCCACTCATCTCTTGATCAAATATATCTTCAATTAGTTTGGCAACGTGTCGGCGTTCCTCCTTCCTTCGGTAGTTAATTAGTGGGGCGAAATCAACTTGAACCCAACCGGATTGAATGAACTCCGCCAATGGTCTAGCATTCCACATACTTCGGCCTACATTCATGTTAGTTTCAACATTTTTAACATTCGAAATGACTTCTCTTACCTTGGGAAGTGGATCTTCACTTTCTTGTATGGTCGGTTCATCTTCCTTGACCTTCGGTTCATCTTTTTCAGAAATTTCAGCAAGCACCTTGGGCTTGCTTTTGTCATTTTGCTCCTCTCGACAACATCTTTGCCATTGTAAGATTTGTGCGGCTTCACTAATTGTTTTATCTTTTATATCACCGCCTGCACACATGCTTACAAAACGAGACGAGTTAGGGGTTAGTGAAAAATAAAAGGTATGCAACATCAAGTCACCGGAAAATCCCAAGTTCGGGCCTCGCTCAAGTAGTTCATTAAATCGGTCCCATGCTTCATCGATTCCTTCATCCTCTCCTTACTTGAAATTGAGCACTTGCCTCCTTAAGTCTTGGACCTTGCTTATGGGAAAGAACTTCAAAAGAAACTTCTTCACTAGCTCATCCCAATTTCCTTTTGCTTCAACGGACGCAAGTGTGTACCATCTTCGCGCTTCATATTCGAGAGAGAATGGAAAAGGGTTCCACTTGAACCAAGCGGCCGGAACTCCTTTTTGTTGCACCGTGTTGCATAACATCGTGAATTCCTTAATGTGTCTATATGGGTTGTCATCCTCCAATCCTCTAAATTGTTTTGTCGCCACTAACTTGATGATTCCAGGCTTCACTTCATAGTGGGTTGTAGCAAACGTCAAATCTGATTTTTGCATCTCAATGTCCTCCATTGACGGCATTGCTAGCTCCCTTAGCAACATCTCTTCGTCTTCCAATGGTGAGGTGAACAAATCCATCTAGGCACAAGAAAAGAAGAAAGAAAAACAAAAAAGATTTTTTTCTTTTTTTAGAAAATAAGGGTTAGGTGTTAGCAATCAACAAAATTAATACTAGATTAAACGTAGCAAGCGGCTTGCTCCCAAGAACGGCGCCAGAAAAAGGGGCTTGTTGACGGATAAAACTTGTATCCACCTACGATCCGCAAGCGTACGGACCTACACCTTTTTCACCACAGGATTCCCAATGTTCTTGTCAATCCGCGGAGCAAGGGGATTACTAGTGCTTAACCAAGTACTAATCTTGTTGACTAAGGAAACCTTTAAAGAGAGTATTAATCTAAAAGTAAAGACAATCTAACCTGAGTTAATCTAAGTTAAGTTGACCAAACAAATCTAGGGTTAAACTAGATGATAAAGGTGTGAACACAAGAGAGTGAGTAAGAAAGATAAGCGTTCCCTCCCTAGGATCTAGGATAACATGGTATGCATCTACTACACGAAAGCGGTAAACCAATCTACCGGGGGTTGTGACCACGGTTTCGCCCTTTCCCTCCTCTCGTACTTTCACTACGCGAAGGTATTCGTGACTAGACCTATGATGGACACGGTATGTTGATGGAATCTATGGGAGTAGCGGATATCATACGCCCGAAAAACACGGTGGCCTACCTTAATCATCAAAGCATCATCAACATGAAAACAATAAATTGAAACCACGAATCAAGTAGCGATCACATAGCATGTATCCATCTAATCCTAGGGATGAATGGAGACATTACCCCATCATCTTACACAGATTGAAGCACATAGGGGTGATGGAGACTCCGGAGAACGTCGTTGATGAAGATGGCGGCGATGGAGCTTGGGAACACCCCTAGGCCAGCGGCTTGGAGTCCTCCTCTTGCTTCCTTCTCTCCGCCGGCGTTGATCCTTGCAACGAGCTCATCTAACTCTCTCCCTCATCTTGCGGCGGCGGTTTTCTGGTGATTGGCGTCGGTAGGATGATTTGTTCGATGGGTCACCATATTGGGGCGCCTAGGGGGTTGTATTTATGTCCTGGGGGTGCCTTTGGGCGTGCTCCACCTTGCCTTGCACGAGATCCTCCTTGGGAGAGAAGCAAACTTGGTTTCCATAAAATCAGCCAGATTTTCCTGATTCGCAGTCCTTCCTTGCCAGGGCCATATCTCCCATGTACGAACTCCAAATAATGCAAATTCGGTGTCCAGGTTGTGTGCCACGAAATTATCTTCAACTTTGGTATTCATTTCTTTCCTTAAAAACGAAGATAAGATCTCCAAATCGGCCTTGGAATATAATCTGTTCTGATTTCGGACTGACTGCGCAGCAGGGATTTCGGGGGCTATATCTCCTAGCTCCCTTATCCGAATTGGGCCTTCCACATGTCCAAATCGAAGGTATCGTCGAGGCCCACAACTTTGGTAGTCAAACTTTTGCCATTAAAGACCTTTTAAGTCTCCGAATTGTACCGAAAGATCATGCTGTCCCGAGCTGCGAGAATATCTCTCGGGCTGAGTTGATCTCGTTGGTAAACATCCAAGTCCCGGAGTTTTGCGTGTTGATTCTTCGGTCCTTGGGTTGTTTGGAGTCTTGTTCACTTTGTGTCTTGACTTGTGACGGGCTTCATGATCTTCTCTTGAAGTGCTTGATGAACTTATCCCGAAAGTCTCCTCTTTAACGTTAATTTCCTGTGTAAACAACAAACTCCAAAATCGACATGCAAGTGTGAACTTGTTATATCATTAGTATGCCTAGTGGCGGGTTAGTTGCAAATCATAATCGAAACCAATGTATAAAAAGTACTCTAGGTTGACAGAAATTCACCGTCAACAACGGTGCAACAAAAAGGAGTTCCGGCCGCTTGGTTCAAGTGGAATCTTTTTCCATTCTTTCTCGAAGATGAAGCGCAAAGATGGTACACACTTGCGTCCGTTGAAGCAAAAGGAAATTGGGATGAGCTAGTGAAGAAGTTTCTTTTGAAGTTCTTTCCCATAAGCAAGGTCCAAGACTTAAGGAGGCAAGTGCTCAGTTTCAAGCAAAGAGAGGATGAAGGAATTGATGAAGCATGGGACCGTTTTAATGAACTACTTGAGCGAGGCCCGAACTTGGGATTTTCCGGTGACTTGATGTTGCATACCTTTTATTTTTCACTAACCCCTAACTCGTCTCGTTTTGTAAGCATGTGTGCAGGCGGTGATATAATGGATAAAACAATTAATGAAGCCGCACAAATCTTACAAAGGATAAGCAATGGACAAAGAATGCTACGAGATTGGCAAAGATGTTGTCGAGGGGAGAAAAATGACAAAAGCAAGCCCAAGGTGCTTGCTGAAATTTCTGAAAAAGATGAACCGAAGGTCAAGGAAGATGAACCGACCATACAAGAAAGTGAAGATCCACTTCCCAATGTAAGAGAGGTCATTTCGGATGTTAAAAATGTTGAAACTAACATGAATGTAGGCCGAAGTATGTGGAATGCTAGACCATTGGCGGAGTTCATTCAATCCGGTTGGGTTCAAGTTGATTTCGCCCCACTAATTAACTACCGAAGGAAGGAGGAACGCCGACACGTTGCCAAACTAATTGAAGATATATTTGATCAAGAGATGAGTGGAGAGTCGATCCAAAAGATGTTTGAAGAAGAAAGAGAAGAAGGAGATGAAGGATGGATCGACCGGTTTGACAACTCACGGATTTATGATGAAGGAAGAGAAGAGTACAATCGTGATGAGCCTAGTGACTCAAAGGATAAATGGGAGGAGATAGGACTCAAGCTAGATGATAGCTTGTGTGCTATTGAAGCCTACACACTAGCAAATCAAGACATGGAAGTACTCAAGGATGAAGGAAAGAGTGAATCAACAATGAGCGATCTTGACGACATGTGGTACATGGAAGATAAAGAAAGCAACATACAAGACTTTGAAGATGAAGATCTGGTTGATAAAGAAGACTTCAAAGAAGAGATGAATGCGTACATAGTTGAAGGATTACATGTTCCACATGATGAGTTGAAGAAATTGCAAGATGGTGATGAAGAGGCAACTACACTTGTTGAGATCGATTCGCCTTCAACACCGCTAGATGAACCTAATATCACTCTTGTTAAAAAAGCTCTAAGGCCAAGGTACGCGCTGAAATCTCAAGATATTATTGGTATTGATGTTGATAAATTCAAATTCTCATGCACAACCAATAGTATGAATGATAGTTTAATGTCTATGCCTTGTTCCAATAGTGATCATGTTGATAGGCTAGATTTTCTTGAGAATGAAAAAGAGGAAACATTTATTTTTGATCCAATTAATCTCACACCTAAACAACCTTTGCCTAATGATGAGCTAAGTGCTATGCATGAAACATATGCTTCTTTTATTTACACCTTGACTTGTTGCTACAATTCACATGTGGTGTTAATTATGGACGCGTATGTTTACAATAAGTTTTGTAAATCTCGATCATGCTTTGCGCTTGGTCAAGCTAATGACCTTAAAGAATCATATGTCGGGAAAGGCCCGATTTTCACTAACCATGTAGACAAGGCTTGAATAATGAAAAAAAAAGTCATACCTAAAAGAGTTGCAAGATAAATCATCAACCTCTCCGAATCCCGCGATGGATGCTGCTGTCTTCATCAATTTGAGAGCTTGTTCAGAGGTGTACAAATGAAGAAAATGAGATATTCAGAAGCTCCATCAAATTACCATTCCAACGCATCAAGAACCAACAAGTTTGGAGACCCGTGCAAGGAGTTATGGAGGAAACATTGAGCGTTGCGCGTTCTGAAATTTCCGGACAGATTTCATCGCCGAAGTAAAACAGACGTAACTCTCTTGTCCGGAGTCCAATTTGGGCAAATGAAGACTCGTTGGAAAGGAAATTTTGTGCACTGTGCAATGGAGTAGAGCTTGAGTATACTCTCTGTTCTGGACATTAAAAAAATCATGGAGTGAAGGCAGCACCGATGGATGATAAAGAAGGAGATAATGATGAAACAAAAGGATGCTTTGGGCAAGTCTTCTATAAGTGATCAAGCACAACATGGGAAGTAAATTAAAGCTGCATTGGTAACTTTTCTTCTTGCATGAAGGTCCATGGCTATGCAACGAAAAGAAGGTATGTGAGGAAGTCCAGCTCTATGACTTCAAATGAAGCGCTTTTCAGGAGGCAACCCGTTTCTTTATATTTTTACTACTTTCTTAGAGAGAATAAAGAATGGCACCATCTTATGATGATCAACTTGTGGTTATTAATCTAAGTTTAGATCTCCTTTTTAGAACCACCATCATGTTCATGCTCATATTTATTTATTTGCATGCATTGCATTTTGTTGTCCTCGTGATGTTTCTTTGTGTATACATGTTTTGCACATAGTTGGCTTGGTTGTTTTATATACTTAATGATGTATGCTTCAGTTTCCATGTTAATGCTTCATAGGGCCCTATGAGTATTTTCCTTTTGTGATCTTGTGTAAACGTGGTGTTTAAACAAGATTGCGGACCATCATCGTTAAGTTCGATAAACCTAGCTGGCTTTTCATATGTTTTCATGTTGCTTTGGTCAGTTTATAAGCTTTGCAATGCGCTTAATTTTTCTTGTGCTATAAGAGTTATTGATTTAGGGATAGACATGGTATTTTAACCCTAGATATATAAACCTTTATGGCTATGGAGAAATTCAGCAACCTAATTGTAAACATGGTGTTTAGAACTAGGTGAAAACATTGTCTTGTTTATATATGCTTTCCTATCATGTGCATACACACCTTGCACAACGTACACTCATTAGGTTTTTATTCCTCATTAGACTAATTATGCCACAAGTTAAGAATATTAGGAGACATTGTTGGATTATTGGCAATTCTATCTACTCCCAACCGTCACCTTGGGGGTAGAATGTGCGTTTAAAACGTCTTACAGGCAAGATAAAGACTCTCACTACAAGGAAGTTGAAGGATGGCTAAGATAAAAATGCTTTGTCTTCTTCTTCCATGACTAGCAAAATGCTAAGCATGGGGGAGACCCTGAATCTTCAACACGGAATGGCAACATGACACTCTAGAAGATAGAATGATAAAGATCGTTAACATCTCCGGATCAATGCGCAAGAAGCCACCAATCTCATCAAAATTCTGCATGGTCTCAAAGGGAAAACACTGGATATTTTTGGATATTTAGAAGCCCCATGAAGTTACGATTCCAACAAATCAAGAATAAGATAATCGGAGGTTCCTACAAGCGGTTATGCCCGAATCACCGAGTGCAACACGTCCTGAAATCAGTTTTGGACAGCACACAGCGCTGAAGTAAAATGGACATAGCTCCCTTGTTTGAACTCCGTTTTCGATGAATGACCACACGTTGGAAAGGTAATTTCATAAAATTTTCAATAGAGTTATATTTCGATATATTTTCTGTTCTGGACAGAGGGGGAAATCCATGAAAAAGAGACAGCAAGGAGATGATGAGAACAAGAAAGAGGAGACGGTGATGACAACATTGAAGAGAAGGGTGACCAATGACTCCATTAAGCATACAAGATCAAATTCAGAAGTTTAGGAGCATTAATAAATCAAGACAAAATAAAAATCCACATTGATACATGGAGATGTCGGAAGAAGGCAACGAAGAATTACAAAGGATGGTAACATCTCCATGGACCTTCTCTTTTCCAAACACAAATGCTTGTAAGTATGCCTTCAACCTCAACTAGGTGCAACCTTTTGTTTTTCTCTTCAAACAATAACATGGCTACTAGGAGGACAACCTAGGTTTCTTTTTACTTTCAATAGATAAGCATGACCATGTGTTCACCTCGATGTTCTACATTGCCTATGCTTACGGAAAGATGATGAAAGTTGCCGCTTTGTTTTACCTACATGAAGTTATACATGTCTTGGCTAATTGCTCTCTATAATATGATCTGAAATTAATTTAAATACCGGCTCTTTTATTTGTGGAGGTGAAATGACTATGCTCTAGACCCACATACATATCTTTGCTCTTTGATTTAAGTTTATGGATAGCCGGATAACTTGTTGTTTTTATGAAAACTTAACTTTTATGCTATCTACATATTTGTGATGCTCTTGCAAAGTTCTACCTACCAAAGCCATATACATATATCTTTTATGAAACCCGTAGATTGCAAACATATGTTTTGATGAGTTGGATTAGGATTGATTTCTATGGTTCGAGACTAAGAAAGTTGGTCATTCCTTAGTGTAACTTTTTCATGCTAGCCTTTTTGTCCATGCATTGTGGGTTTTCACGTCGAAAATTTCACAAACTTCGCCGGGCATCCACCCTAAACCAAAAACATCTTTTTGTGATCACCTCCTTGTCCACAACCCAATTTGAGTATGGAGTAAAATTCTCGATGGAGATTCAAATATTCTGCAATATTATGGAATTTATACTTACTTTAGTAGTCATTTCCCCTCTCTTTTATGCTCGAGGACGAGCATCGTTCAAGCATGGGGGAGGAGTCATTCTCTGACACAAATGCTATGTAAAGCATTATGTTGCAAAAAGTTTTGAGGAGCAAAAGAAAAAAAGAAAAAAATGAAAAAAAATGAAAAATGAAAAAAAAATATGATAAGAAGAAAAGAAAAGTAAGAAAAATAGGAAGAATAAAGTGAAAAAAAGAAAGAGAGAAAAATGAGAAGGAAATAAAATAAAGAAAAAAAATAAAGATGCTCCTCGGATCTTTTTGCTTCATAAGTTCTCAAGTGCCTTGATGACACATCCATACTCAAATCTTACAACCATGTGCAATCCGATAACGAGGACTTCACTCGTGCCTCGGGATCATCCATTTGCCACTTGCACATGTCCACTTATCTAAATGTGTGTGTTTCATCCTTCTCTCTTTCCAACATTTATTTTCCATGGCCTTTTTGACGAGTCTCGATTCCAATAGATCTCTCTCTTAATTTGACAATATTTCGATGTATGTTTTGCTAGGATTGTTTTTAACCTTCCAAGCTCCACATAAGCCTTCCACTATCACATACGAGTAGAGTAGGTTGAAAATAATCTAGTATAGGCTTGAGTGACTTGATGAGATGAGTGTTCCATGAGCTCTTGCAAGAGATTTTCACTTATGTTGGATATGCATCTTTTTGAAAATCTTCCATGTGACAAGGTAATGGTTTGAAGTTCACTTAAGTTTGAGAGCATCGTGTTAAATGTGGCTTGTTCTTTATTGTTAGTCTATCTTCCATAATGAAAAAGAAGTCGGTCAAAATTTGAACTTTAAAAATAAATTCTCAAGAGAGAGCAATTTGCCTCGTCATGAATGACTAAGTGCAAGGACAACATTGGAAGGCAACACCGATTTCCCTTTTAAGCAAGGATTACTTACTCGAGGATGAGCAAGGCTTAAGCATGGGGGAGATGTTGACGGTGAATTTCGTCAACCTAGAGTACTTGTTATACATTGGTTTCGATTATGATTTGCAACTAACCCGCCACTAGGCATACTAATGATGTAACAAGTTCACACTTGCATGTCGATTTTGGAGTTTGTTGTTTACGCAGGAAATCTACGCTAAAGAGGAGACTTTCGGAATAAGTTCACCAAGCACTTTGGAAGAAGATAATGAAGCCCGACAAGAGTCAAGACACGCGATGAACATGACTCCAAATGACCCGAGGACCGAAGCGTCAACGTGCAAGTCTTCAGGGACTCAACCGGAAAACAACGAAGCCTCGCATAGCAAGGATTCAAGCCATAACCGTGAAGGAAACGACGTCAAAGGCCCACATGCAAGTGCACACGAATAAGGGATCACGCGAGAAGCAACCGGGAGGAAACCGGGGGCCGAACCGGCCGAAGTGGACTGGGCCGGGCGGCCGGCCGGGCCGACCGGCCCGGCCCACTCCGGGGTCGGTTCGGTCCCCCCCTTTGCCCTAGGTGTTCTTCTATTTATTCCCTCCGCCGCCGTCGACCGCCACATCGAACAAATCATCCTACCGACGCCAATCACCGAAAACCGCCGCCGCAAGATGAGGGAGAGAGTTAGATGAGCTCGTCGCAAGGATCAACGCCGGCGGAGAGAAGGAAGCAAGAGGAGGACTCCAAGCCGCCGGCCTAGGGGTGTTCCCAAGCTCCATCACCGCCATCTTCATCGACGACGTTCTCCGGAGTCTCCATCACCCCTATGTGCTTCAATCCGTGTAAGATGATGGGGTAATGTCTCCGTTCATCCCTAGGATTAGATGGATACATGCTATGTGATCGCTACTTGATTCGTGGTTTCAATCTATTGTTTTCATGTTGATGATGCTTTGATGATTAAGGTTAGCCACCGTGTTTTTCGGCGTATGATATCCGCTACTCCCATAGATTCCATCAACATACCGTGTCCATCATAGGTCTAGTCACGAATACCTTCGCGTAGTGACAGTACGAGAGGAGGGAAAGGGCGAAACCGTGGTCACAACCCCCGGTAGATTGGTTTACTGCTTTCGTGTAGTAGATGCGTACCATGTTATCCTAGATTCTAGGGAGGGAACACTTATCTTTCTTGCTCACTCTCTTGTGTTCACCCCTTTACCATCTAGTTTAACCCTAGATTTGTTTGATCAACTTAACTTAGATTAACTTAGGTTAGATTGTCGTTACTTTTAGATTAATACTCTCTTTAAAGGTTTCCTTAGTCAACTAGATTAGTACTTGGTTAAGCGCTAGTAATCCCCTTGCTCCGCGGATTGACAAGAACCTTGGGAATCCTGTGGTGAAAAAGGTGTAGGTCCGTACGCTTGCGGATCGTAGGTGGATACGAGTTTTATCCGTCAACAGGGCCCCTGGGATTACCCGACTTGCGCTGCACGGCACCTGATGGCGTGAAGCACAAGGACTACAGAGGAGAAGTACTCGGTTAGGAAGCTGTACATGTCCCGCACTGTATAGAAGACTCCTAGACGTACTCGACTAGTACTCTCTCCCTGAACCGACTTGTAACCCTGCCTCCCGGACTATGTAAGGCGAGGCAGGGACCCCTCTCTCTATCATCTCATCTCACGGCGTAAGATTGCATCATCTTGTAATCGTACCCAATCAATCCAGAGCTACGCAGCATACAGGACGTAGGGTATTACGCACCTCACGGCCCGAACCTGTCTAAATTGTGTGCCACGTGTCTCTTCCTTCGAGTTACCGATCTCGGCGAGGCCACATTCATCTACTTCGGGTACTCCCCTTAGTAGGTTGCCGGTCTAAAACACCGACAGAACCCTCGGGGGCTCCCTCGAGTCCGGCAGGTGCGGAGCCCATGGACGAGGACCCCTCGAACGAGACTTACGTGCTCTCCCTGCTCGAGGGGTACGGCACCGACGAGGCCGAGGCCATGAATGTCGAACCAGCCCCCAACGAGGTGGACTGGCGCGACAAGTATATCGCCTGCATGGATCGAGGGAAACTCCCCTCGGACCGGTCCGAGGCCAGGCGCATCGCCAGGATGGCCAAGTCCTTTACTCTCGTCGACGGCGAGCTGTACAAGCGCGCCGCCTCTGGCATCCTGCAGCGATGCGTACCCATCCCCCAGGGGCGCGAGCTCCTCCGGGACATACATGCGGGCGTGTGCGGCCATCACGCAGCACCCCGCACCCTCGTAGGTAACGCGTTTCGCCAGGGCTTCTATTGGCCCACCGCGGTCGCCGACGCCAGTGAGATCGTGCGCACCTGCGAAGGGTGCCAATTCTACGCCCGCAAGTCCAATCTCCCTACGCACGTCCTGCAGACCATCCCCGTCACATGGTCTTTCGCCGTGTGGGGACTGGACATTGTCGGGCCCCTGCGAAAGGCGCCCGGGGGCTACACCCACCTTTTGGTCACTATCGACAAGTTCTCCAAATGGGTGGAGGTACACCCCATCACGAATCTCAGGGCAGAGCAGGTGGTGACGTTCTTCATCGACATTGTCTACCGCTTCGGAGTGCCCAACTCCATCATCACCGACAACGGGTCGCAATTCACGGGCAGAAAGTTCCTGGAGTTCTGTGATAAGTTCCACATCCGCGTGGACTGGGCAGCCGTGGCGCATCCACAGACCAACGGTCAGGTGGAACACGCCAACGGCATGATCCTACAAGGCCTCAAGCCTAGAATCTTCGACCGGCTGAATAAGTCCGGTCGGAAATGGCTCCAGGAGCTACCAGTGGTTGTGTGGAGCCTTAGGACCACCCCAAGCAGGGCCACCGGGTTCACCCTGTTCTTCCTGGTCCATGGCGCGGAGGCCATCCTCCCCACGGACTTGGAGTATGGGTCGCCCAGAGTTCGGGGCTACGACGAAGACGCCAACCAGCGAGTCCGCGAGGACTCGCTGGACCAACTGGACGAGGCGCGGACCGTGGCCCTGATGCATTCCGCGAGGTACCAGCAACCCCTAAGGCGCTATCAAGCCCGGAAGGTGCGGCGACGAGACTTCAGCGAAGGGGACTTGGTCCTAAGGCTATGCCAAGACAGTCGAGGCCGCCACAAGTTGTCGCCCCTGTGGGAGGGACCCTACGTCGTGGTAAAGGTGCTCAAGCCCGGCACGTACAAGCTAGCCAACGAGGACGTGAAGAACTCACCAACGCTTGGAACATCCAGCAACTACGTCGCTTCTACCCTTAGCGAGGATTTCCAAGTTTTTTGTTGTAAATTACATGCCCAACACCCCAGTTGGCAATCTAGATGTAAAAAACCAACAAGTCAAGAAAAGTTCAAGGGCAACTCGGCTTTCCCCAGAAAACCAAGTCACCCTCGGGGGCTACTACGGGGGGCACCCCCCCCCAAAATGGTCCCATTTTTTCGCAAAAAATTCGCAAACGCGCTAAGTACGATTCGACCTTAGCCTCGAACGAGTTTAGGTGGGGCGCGGGTGGTCAAGCGGAAAGGACGCGCGAGCCAGAGATAGCCTACGCCTCCGCGAGGATACGGCCCCTCTCTCTCGCCTCCGGCCCAGCGGGCTACTCACGAAATCGAAATTCCCCCAACCCAAACTCACCCAGGCAAAGAAAGAAACAGAACAACGCGATAAGCGAAACAAGAAACACTACTTAAATTTACAAGCATTTAAACATCTCAAAGGTTTACTTGTTTATTTACACGGCCACACGGCCCAGATTCTAACACTTAAGCAAAAAAAAAGGCCCAGCGCCTAGTGGTCTGAGGCTTGGGGCTCGCCGGCTTCAGGAGCGTCGGGGAACAAGAAGTCCTCGAAGTCTTCGGCGAGCATCTCAGCAGCAACGGCGGTGAGCGCGTCCGCGCACTCCATCGCCACCTCGTCCTCAACGCCCTCCGGGACGACGTAGCCCGACGCCACGACCTCGAGGTTCACCTCGTAGTGAGACCTCACCACTCCGAGGGCCTTCTTGACGCCCAGGTGGAGAGCGCGGCGCATTCGCCTTGAGACGTGCCTGCCAAGAGCGCGCAGGCGGCTTGCCAGCGAACTCCCGGCTTGCGCCTCGCCTTCCTCGACCTTCTGGTAGGTCTCGAGGGCGGCGGCACGCAGCTCCTCCAACTCCTGTTGAGAGGAGTTGTAGGCCGTCTGCAGCGTCTCGGCCCGGGTGGTCGCGTGCCCCAGCGCGGTCCGCAAGCCTTGAAGCCACGAACAAGAAAAAGATGAAGTTGGGAGCAGATCCCAAAAGAACGAATCGACGAACAAAAACCGAACGGAAGCAAACTCACCTTCAACCTGCTTCTTCTCCACCTCGAGGGACCGGCGCTTCTCCTCAGCCTCCTGCTGCAGCTTGAGGAACGAGGCCCCCTGCTCTTCGAGGGACTGGCGCTGGTCTTCATGCGAGATGCTGAGCTGCACCAACTCCCCGTTGAGGCGCGACGCCTCCTCCTCCTTCTTCTAGAGCGTGGCCCGCACCTCCTCGAGCGCGGCGCGATCCTGCCGGAGTTGGCCCAGCGCTTCCTCGTGCGCCATCCGCTACCGCCGAGCGCGGCCCGGGCCTCGACGAGCGCCGCCCGCTCCCGCCGGACTTGGCCTTCCGCCTCCGGCGGGCGGCTCGCTCGCCCGCCGAGTTGCTCCTCCGCCGTGGCGAGCGCGGCGGTCTTGTCCGCCGGGTCGTCTTCGGCCCTTCCACCTCCGGAGCGCCGCACCGGCCTTGTTGGAGCCGGGCGCGGGCGGTGGCGAGCTCCACCTCCCATGCCGACGCGAGGGAGCGCACGTTCTCCGGGTCTTCGCGAGCCCGGCGCAACGCGTCGTCCCGCTCAACCGAGACCGTCCGCACCCACACGACCGCGGAGGCGCCTTCGCGGCCCGGGCGTCCCCGCTCTCGGGGGCGAGTCCGGCGAGGCCTCGGCCCGTACGCCGCCCACCGGCGGGTGACCTGTGGGCCTCGACGAGGGCCTCCAGGGCCTCGTACTGCCCCCGGTACCAGCGGTAATCGGCGTCAAGGCGGTCGAGGACGGCGTACCGCTCCCGGGCCCGGCGCTCCAGCTCCTGCCACCAACGAGCAGAGCGAGAGGCGCGGGCGTCAGAAAAGACACGAACGAAGAGAAGACAGGGGAAGGAATTGGGAAACCTCACAAAATTCAACTAACCTGGAAGGTGCGCCACGCCAGACCGCTGTGGATCCGCAGCGCCTCATTCAGCGCAAAGGTTGAGCGAGGCGTCGTGGTCGCGGAGCTCATCCCAGAGCCCCTGCTCCGCCTGGGCATCAATGAAGTGGGCCGGCGGGGCGTCGGCCTCATCCTGCCCCTGTTCCGCGCGCGCGGCGCGGGTCCAAGGTGCGCGGTGACGAGGGCCCGGCCCCATCCGCCGGGCGCTCCGCCGCCGCGCGGTGTCGCCCGGGCCACGAGAGCCCCCGCCGAGGCCTCGGGGGCCGGTGCGAGCGCGCTCGCCCACCGATCCCGGCCCGCGGCGGCCACCACCACCGCCCCCGAGCCGCCGGCCGCGGCGGGTGCCGGCGGGTCGGCGGCGCCGCGGCCCGCGCGGGGCCGGGGGCCCTCCGCGCGCCGCGCCGCCGCGGCCGCGCCCCGCCACGGCCGCCGGCTACCGCGGCCCCGCCTCGGCCGCCGGGCCGCCGCGGCCCCACCTCGGTTGTCGACCGCCGCGACTCCGCGACCACCGCTTCCCGCGGCGCCTCCGCGGCCGCCGGCAGCCGGCACCGTAGTCGTCGCCGCCCGCCACGGCCCCGCGGCCTCGGCCACGCCGTGCGGCCGCCGCTCGCCGCCGCGCCGTGCTCGCAGCCGCCCTCGACGCCCTCGATGAGCGCCGCCTGGTGGGGACTACCGCGTCTGTCCTCAGCGCCTTGGCAGGTGCAAGAGGGGGCGCGGTGGACGCCACCCTGCGAGCACGAACACAAAAAATTTAGGCCCTAGCCGGTCTGAGAATGTGCGTGGGGGGAAGCAACCACTTACCTCAGGGTGGAAAATCCCCTTTTCCTTTTCCTCGGGGGCTCGGCGGACGTCGTTGCCGCCGCCGGTGTGGCCGCCGCCGCGCCCCCGCCGTCTCCACGCGCGCGCGCGCGCCCGCGCGCGCGCGTCGCCTCTCTTGTCAACCGCCTAGCGGTGTGCGCTCTCGCTCCCGCCCTAGGCACCGTCTCCTCCGCCGCCTCCGCGGCCCTGGGCCAGGGGGGCGAAGGCTCCCACCTCTCGGCGGGAGCCTAACCCCCGTCGCTCTCCTCCTCCTCTTCCTCGCCTGACAACGAGTACTCCCCGGTCCCAGGCGAGGAGAGCCCCTGCTGCTCGCGCAGCCGGAACTCCTCACTCCTCCGCTCCCGGCGCTCCCGCCGGCGCATGCTCCGCTCCCTCTTGCGCGCCGCCCGTTCCTGCTCTCGCCGCCGCGCGCGCGCGCGCGTGCGCACGGGACCGGGGGGTGGGCGGGTCCGACCGCGCGGCGTTTACGACCCTTATCTGCAAGGGGGCAGACAAAATCTCAAGACACGCCGACGCCCCACGAGTCGGCAAAACCAGGGAAAGCGGGAGTCCACTTACCAACGGACCGACGGGGAGCATGGTGAATGCCCAGAGCGTCGTGTCGTCGTTCCGGCCGGGCCAGAGGTCGATGGCGCGTCGCGCCCGGGTGGCCGCATACTCTCGCGGAAAGAGGCCCGGCACCAACTGTGATTCTGCCAACGCGACAGGGTCCGCGTCCTCGTGCATCTCGAAGATGCGAAGTGGCCTCTCCATCAAGGGGACGATCCACCGGTGATGGAGGTTCGCGAGGACGCACCCCGCCGTCAAGCCGTCGTCCGCCAGCGCCTTCAACGCGTTCAGGAGCGAATCCAGCCGCGTCTGGTGCGAAGGCGGGGACACCCCATGGCGCCAGGAGTCGGCCTTCTCCTTGAGCACCTTGCTGGAGTAGGGGGAAGGCCGGCGCCGTTGTTGCGAAGGTAGAACCACCCCCGCTCCCACTCTGCGTTATTGGAGGTCATCGTGCAGGGGATGTAGAGCTCCTTGCGCGTGTTCCTCAGCGCGATCGTCATGCCGCCGGCGCGCACCGCGCGGCGGATCTTCGGCTCCGGCGTCATCAACGTGTGCAGCTCCGCGCGGAAGAGGTGCACCCAGAGATCCCAGTTGACGGGATCCCCAGGAAACCCTCGCACACGTCGACGAACGTCGCCGCTTGCAAAATCGCGTTCGGTGTGAAGTTCTGCAACTCCACACCGTAGTGGTAGCACAGCGCTCGGATGAAGCGACTCGCCGGCGCCGCGAATCCCCGCTTGTGGAAGCGGATGAAACTTACGACGTACCCGAACGGTGGGTTGGGCTCCCGCTCGTTCGGATGCGGCACGATCCACGCAGCGGGGCGCGCATCCTCGTTCGCCGCAAGCTGGCCGGCGGTCACCAGCTCGCTCAGGGAAAGCCTCGTCGCCGTTGAGCGCGGCCACGGCAACGCGTCGATGATGGTGATGGACTGGGGAGGAGCCATGCGGATCGGTGGAGGAGCAACACGGGGCGAGAGTTGTGTGACGGCAAGAGAGCGAGCACGACTCTAGAGCAGAAGCGCAAGAGGCGGGGCGGCGAACGTTAAGTGTGAGAGGTAAAAACCCGCCTCACCTCCCTCCATTGGATTTATAGATCCACGGCGGCGTGCTCTCCGGAGCGCACGCCCCGCGCGCGCATTAACTGCAGTTAGAAATTTCGGTCGCTGATGGGCAGGACCCACCACAATCGAGGTGGTCGCATGCCTGCACGCACGCCATCATTACGGCGCGGTAACCGAACGGCCGCGGCAGGCGGTCACGTCCGCCCGCCCACGTCGCCCACTTCGCGCGCGGCCGCAGCGCCTGAAAAGGCGTGCCCGCGGCGCGAGACTGCGGCCGTGCATTCAATAGCCCTGTCCCTTACCCAGTAAGGATGACCCTCGAGCAGCCCGAGTCCCACGCTCAAAAAACCTGACCCTCGAAGGGTGCGACTACCGACCAGTGGCCTCGAAACCCGTTCAACGCGAACGGGCGCCACAGGTGCCCTCGGTTCACGAAAAATTTCTGATCAGCGGCTCGAGGGCCGGCGCAGCTGAGAACCCTCGAAGCCTACAGGTGCGAAAGGACGGGGGCACCTAGATGCCACCCCGTGACGGCCCTACTGATCAGGGGTTCGAAACCTGACCCTCGACGGGTTCGAACAGGTGCCCCAGATCACCAGAGTCAGGGACGACGAGGGCGCGCGCATTCGAGCCTTTCCTCGAGCCCACCGGCTCGAGGGCGCCCCACATGTCGTGTTCGAGAGCCAGCGAGGGCAGCTAGTCGGGGGGATCCCACCGAGGGAGAGCTTTTGCGCCCTCGGTCCCTAGCGAACGGGACCAAGCCCTACCTAGCAAACCCATGCAAGCGCTTTAATGGATGAGTCTCTGGACCACGAGCCTACCCCTATCGAACGGGGCATGGGCGTCCACTTGAACCACCCGCTAGCAGCTCAACGAGGAATTCGCAATTCGCGACCCGATCGATGGGGGTTGTGGAGACCTCACCCTTCGTCCCGCGGAGGGACGACGAGGGCGTGTTTAGAACAAGACAGAGAGCTCGTCCCGATCGCCTCGAATGGGCCAAGGCTCGGGGGCACGACGCACGGCTACACCTCCTGGGGTGCACCGAACGCAGGGATCACCAGTCATGCGCGTGCGACCGAGGCCGGCTGGAACACTGGCGATGCCGGTTGAAACAAATGCCCTGTACACTGGTAATAACTCGCGAAAAAAACCCCTGCAGGAGCACTCACGCTCCTGCAGGGCTTCGGGGGCTAGACCCGCGGGTCCGCTGACGCGGCCCCGCGGAAAGGCATTGGCAACCAGGAGGGAAGAACGTCCTATCAGCAGACTTGAGCATCTGCGGGATCCTGACGAAAACACCCACAGATGCTCGGGGGCTACTGTCGGGGACAGCCCTAAGGGTCCCCTAAGCAACCAGGGGGAAGCCCGCTTAAAACCCGCAAAAAACGCAAACGTAAATTAACTTACACATCTAACACGCATACACAGCACCATCACGATCCTGGGGCCCCCACGGTCCACCAGGACGACACAGCAGTCGCCCCTCGAGTGGAGTTCGCCTCGCTCGAGGGGTAGACGCTCCCTCGGGCGGGGTCGGCCTCGCTCGAGGCCCTTACGCCCCCTCGAATGAGGTCCGCCTCGCTCGAGGGCTCAACCACGCCCCTCGAATGAGGTCCGCCTTGTTCGAGGGCTGAGCACCCCCTCGGGCAGGGCCCGCTCCGTTCAAGGGCACCCGCGCACGCCTTTCCCGCGCTCCCGCATGCACCTGCTCCCGCACGCGTGTACGGGCATTTAATGCTCTGACATAGCAGGCCGTGCCACTACACTGACGAGCCTGGGAATCACGCCCCGCGCTGTTTCGCCAACTCCCGGGGGGAGGCCATCCCTGCCGCTGTTCGGCACTGTGCGGTAAGGCCAGTGTCAGCTCCGTGACACTGTGCCGCCTGCCGCCATACGGCTAACACGCCGCGCCCTCGAAGGGGGACGGCAAGACCCTCGAATATTTTCTACGTGCTTATGCAGGACTCACCGTGACGTCGGGACGTCGAAATCAGGCATCCCCGTCGCGGTCGGCCCGCGCGGCCATCCCCGCCCCTTGCAACGCCACGCCAGGCGCTGTGGCGACATCCCAGCGCTGTTGGGACGTACGGGAACAAGATGTCGCCGCGACGGCTGCTGTGCCATGCACGGCTCTCATCAACGGCACCCTCGAACCCCTTTCTCGTGACAACGCAGGGTCAAATCATGACGCCAGGCAAGCGGCAGCACCGTCCTTGCCACTGCCACGCCAGGCCGTGCACTGCTGCAACTACTCCGACGCTGTTGAGCACGCAGGGACGGGACACCGTCACGCCTGCCACTATACCTCGTACGGACCACTGTCAACAGCCCTCTCGAGCCCGCTCGAAGCCTCTCCGGTCAACCACTACGCCTCCGCCTCCCCCACGATATTGGCACTCGCCTCAAACCTCTGGGACTTGGAGGCCACGCCTCCTCTCCCGCCTCGCTTGTAGCCACCCCTCTACGAGCACTACGGTGCAAGCAATACAGTGCCCCGAGCACACCGCTGTTGGACGTACGGCCCCGGCCGGAACCAGGATAAACCAAGTGTCCCTAGTTGCTTAGCACCGGCCATCGAGAGGCAGATCTCAGCGCTCTTTACTAGTTAGTGTCGGGACTATTTTCCGCACCGACAGCAAGGTGTTTGTATTACCCTTTGTGATTCTAGTGGAAAGCCTCCACCTATTACCCAAAGTAATAGGTGTGAGAGAGGAGTTGACCTTTGTGGTCCTTAGCCTTTGTGGCTTCCTCAACAACGTGGACGTAAGCAAGCATTTGTGGCGAGCTGAACCACGGGATAAATCCATGTCTCGTGTGTGCTCTTGTTTATTTCATTGCATTGCTCTTGTTCATACTTGTTCTTGACTAGATCTATTAGGGTTTGCTCCCGATCTATGTTGTGGTACCTTCCTAGCTTGTTCTTTGCTTAGAAATCTTCTTGCTAGGTCCTAAGTACCTCCTAGAATTTGGTAGATATGTTTTTCATCAAGTTATTTGCTGCTCAAGTCCTATATGCTCTGTTCTAATAGTTCCCGGAAGTTCTGAGTTTACGGAGGCTGCCTCGTTCGGAGGTTCCGAGAATAATCTCGGAGGTTCTGGAGTCTGACAGTGTTTTCGCAGAAAAATTTAAATTATGTGTGCAGGCCTATTCACCCCCCTCTAGGTCATATTGCCTCGATCCTTTCAGGGATTGATGTCGAGGATGCCGAGACCCAACTACCTTCGTGCCCAGCGGGTGGTGCAAGGGCGGCCGCATCAACGACAACGACGGGCGATGTGCGATGGCGACTGTGGGGAGGTCGACCCAACTACCTCCGTGCCCAGCGGGTGGTGCAAGGGCGGCCGCATCGACGACAACGACGAGCGATGTGCGACGGCAACAGTGGGGAGGTCGGCGTCGTCGAGCTTAACAGGCTCTTCGCCACGCGAGGCAGTGCGGGGATGAAGAGGAAAGAGTATTTTTTTCCTAACTCACTGACTGGCAAGCCTACAATTGCATCTAACGGCGATAGATGGAATTAGTGATGGAAATGGCACCGAGCTCAAAAAAATTACAACTAACGACAATGAGCTTAAGGGAATGGACAATTTTTTAATTTTAACTTTGTTTTCAAAATTATTTTTAAAAATAACACCTCAAAAACATTATTTGCGGATCTAACCCCTTTTGGCGCGGCCCGCGCGCGCGCGCGCGGGATAACGTTGCGCGCCCCATGCAACGCGCGCGCGGCGGGGCCCACTTTGCCGCGCCACATGTAGCGGCGCGGCGGGCCCGCCACGCCGACAAGGTAACCTTATACAATATGCATCTTACACACGCCCCACCGTGCGCGCGTGGCGGTCCCGGCCGCGCCGCTACATGTGGCGCGTCAGAGTGGGCCCGCCGCGCCACGTGGGCCGCCGCGCCAAACGGGTTAGATCCGCAAATAATGTTTTTGATGTGTTAGTTTTAAAAATAATTTAAAAAAAAGGTTAAAATTAAAAAATTGTCCCAGCGGGAATTTCCTCGCAGTTGTATTGTATTTGGTTGGGAAAAGGAAAACGAATCGGTCGGCGGCGGCGTCAGCTGCCACCTATGCGCCGCGCGTCGGCGCGTGCGGAAAACACAATCAATAGCCGGACTCGGGCCCTCGGTTCCGCCCGCGACCGCGCGCGCGAGCTAAACCCGACCCAGCAATCGGGCCACCGCCCCTTTCCTCTCCGATCCGGATCTCCCCACCTGCTCCGGCGAGCCATCGCCGCGTCGCTTCCACGCGACCGACTACCTCATAAACCTATCTACCTACTATCCGACTTCCCCGCCGCCGCGCGCGCCCAATCCTAGGCTGCGACCCCCATATACCTGTTTGCTTATCTGCTCCCGAGCCGAGCAAACCCTAGTCGCCGCCGCCCATGGACATAGAGACCGACGGGCGATTCGGCAACAAGCGTGTGCATCATCGCCTCGGTCCGGGCTCCGGCGGCGGCCCGTCATCTACCATCGGGAAGGTCTGCAACTACTGGCGCGCCGGGCGGTGCAATCGCTTCCCGTGCCCCTACCTCCACAGCGAGCTCCCCGAGGCGGCGGCGCCGCCCAAGCGCCCGTCTGGACCCGGGGGCAACGTCTGGCGCAACCCCAGCTCTGGGGGGCGAGGAGGTGGCGGTCACAGTAGATGGGGGAGGGGCCCCGGAGGCGGCAGCGGCGCTGTGACCCACAGACCGCCCGACAGGCCCTGCAAGTACTACCTTGCCGGTGCAGATTGCAGCTATGGCGAGAGGTGCCGCTATCCCCACAGCTACTGCATAAGTGATAGTATCACGATGCTCACCCTGCTCAAGGGCCACGAGAAGGTATGCTTGATCCCAATTGCCAATTAGCCTGTCTCGTAAAGCATGAAAAGTTGCTAACTGAAATGCTCTTGAGTGCGGTCAGGGTGTCACGGGCATTGCACTGTCGGACAAGCTGTATTCTGGGAGTAAGGATGGAACTGTTCGCATGTGGGATTGCCAAACCGGGCAGGTAGCTGAGGCATCATTAGCTTGCATCTTCGAGAGTTTTGTATGTTCCTTATGAAAAAAAAACTAGAATTCAGTACTTCTTTGCTGTTGGTGGTCTGTTAGTGTGCCGGTGTCATCCCTATTGGTCGCGAGGTTGGGTGTATGATCAGCGAAGGTCCGTGGTTATTTGTCGGACTACCTGACGCAGTGAAGGTAAGTGATATACTTCAAAATTGTGCATTATTCACTGTTTCAAAAGTTGCGGCCACCTAGCCCATCCTGCGATAGGCTTTATGCATGCCTCTCCTGCTTAGCATCTAACCTGTGTAGCCCACCTAGTCGGTGATTGGACACCATGCACCGCTGCTGCTCCCCTAGTTCTTTTTAAATTCTGGAATTTATCAATTGGTGGTCTGCATGTGTGTGAATACATGATCTGTTTCTTCAGGTTTGGAATATGCAAACATCAGCGGAAATGGATCTTACAGGACCAACTGGGCAAGTCTATGCACTCGCCATTGCCAGTGAGCTACTCTTTGCTGCAACACAAGTAGGCTTTCCTCTTTTGGGTTATCTTTGTTTGTCTTGAAGCTTTTTATTCTTCATTTATCCGATTCTCTTTTGGTGCACTTTTTACAGGATGGTAGGATTTTGGCATGGAGATTTAGCGCTGCAACCAACCGTTTTGAGCCAGCTGCTTCTCTTGAGGGCCATAAGCTTGCTGTTGTTTCATTAATAGTAGGAGGCATGAGGCTTTATTCTGCTTCAATGGATAAAACAATCAGAGTATAGCAAACTTGTTCATATCCTCATTGTTAAGATAGATTCAATTTACGTAGGAGTATATCTTGCGTTCGAGACTTTATGTTCTTGATGATGGCTATTATTTGGCTTTATTCAACCTTTACATACTGCTGTATTACTTTTTATCATTTCTGTTCCTCGGTAATCGAAATTTTTAGGTGCATGTTCAATTACTCATACTCAACACAATTATAAGTTCCTGTCATATTTAAGTATGAGAATGGTGTGTAACCAGTGGCAGTGGGTAATTAATTCCAACTCCACCAGCTCCCAAAATTTGTGGAGCACCTCTTGAGGGGCTCCCAAAAAAACCTGGAGTGGAGCTGTTTTTTGTGGAGCAGAGCTCTCCCAAACAAGCTCTAAGTGGCAGATATTGCTATAGGCGTATTCTAATTACAATCAGATATAATGATTGTATGTTAGTATTCAGTCAACATAAGTTCAGGAAAATGTTGAAACTTAATGCTGGTGCAAACTTGTTCCCAAAGAGGCACTCGCAATCCCTTGATTCCTTGTGGTAGCATGTTTGCATGGACGTTTGTGTTGCTATTTCAATTGGCCGCTGAACATTTGCAGCTAGTGTTTGAAAAAAGATAGAAACGAAAAGAAAATAGTACATGAGAAGTAAATTGCGAAAACCACCCATGTCAGTGCTGGGTCAGTGTCCTAGTGCTGGTATATCTGAAAGTCGAATTTATTCTCAGTGCAATGAATGCTCGTTACTCCAGCATTTTGGTGTCTTCACTTTTTAGGAGAATTGGAGCTGTCAGATGTTATTTTATCACAAATTAATTATTACCGTTTCCTATTAAGACAACATAAGTTTCCTTGTATTTTTTGCTCACTTCATTTTTACGAATAATAATAACAAAACGTGTGAATTACAGGTATGGGATTTGGCAACATTGCAGTGCATACAAACTCTTTCTGATCATACCGATGTTGTTATGTCTGTGCTTTGCTGGGACCAGTTTCTATTATCTTGCTCTTTGGATCAAACAATAAAAGTTAGTTCCTATCCTTGCCTTCATCTTGTTGAGTAAATTCATAAATTTATGTATTCATTTCAGATGTTGCCCTTCTAAATGCTTTTCGGATTTCATGGTTCTAATATTTATGTTGGTGCAGGTTTGGGCAGCTACAGAGACTGGAAACTTGGAAGTAACATATACACACAAAGAGGAGCAGGTAAAATACCCTACATTAGTACTGTGCTATTATAGTCTGTATTTTTACCGACAATGCTAACCACTTAGATATTGTTATTGTCTTGTTGAAACATAACTAATATGTTGAACCTGTCTAAGGTGGACCGACATTAGGACTAGACCAGCAGTTCAATAGATATATAATACTTTAGTTTAATATTTTATTTTGGTTCACTGTAATTTAGCTAACATATACTAGAGTTGTACCCTTGTAACAGAGTAGCTGGAGACTGAACAGACAAGCCTAACCTAGCTGGTTTCCACTTCTTGATGATTGTGCAATAAAAGGATCACAACAGGCCTTTCTTCAGTCATATTTATAGTTAACTGAAGGGAATTTGGTGTTCTTGCCTCGTCTCTCCTTTTTTAACTTTGTGATTTTACGCCTGCTTTTTGAAAATGGAAAACAATCAGAGCAGCTGAGGTGGCGGCAGGGTGGCTCAACCTTGATGGGGGATGACTGCTCCTGCGTCGTTGGTGGCCTAGTGGTCGGCGGCACTGGGTGTCGAGGCATTACAGGCAGCCTATGACGCAGTGCCTGCGGCGTGTCATGCAGGAAAGCTGACGTAAACCAAATGCCCATTGCCCTGCTAGCCCCTGAGTCTGAAACGCTGCTCATCCTGTGCTGGCTGTCACCTAGATCTTACCACGGCAGATAACCACCTGACCCTGGTCCCATGCATATACCGCTGTCCTCTGGCCACATCCGGAGTGCTGCCCTTTTGGTTGGATGCATAGTGCTGGACTGCTGGTCACGCTTCCGTGACATCTGTATCCAGAGTTTTATTTGTCGGCACTCTGTGGTAGCACGTGCCAGAGCAGCTCATGGGCAGCCACTGCTATGGCCGGACATTTCTGACATGTGGGCACTAAGGTGTGTGAGGTTAGAGACTTAGAGCTCCTCAAGGTGGAGCTTCCAAAAGGGTGTCACGAGTGCATGACCGCATGAGGATCATCTTAGAGGGGGTGTTTATGGGCCTGCCGCTGGTGCTCTTTTCTCTGCTCTGAATTGGTGGCAGATTCTTGCTGATTTATCCTGTGAGAGGAATGGATACTGGTGCTTGGTATTTTGGGACAGAAATTTTATTGATTTTTGGCTGCCGCCAAGAGAGATTGATGTGCTGGATTTGATTTGGCTATCAAAGTTTGTTTCTTAATGATATCAATTTTTCTTAGAATTCGTCAAAGTCTGAGCATATTTAAATTACACATTTTGTCAAGTTGTCAAAATCATATAGTACTTAGAAAAGAGGGGCAAATCTGCCTGGGCAAACTTGTCTAATAGCTGATTTGGCACCTTAAACTGATCTGAATGGAATAGGGTGAACTTATCTTTAGTTTGAGAAGGCTAGCGCAAAATCACTATTAGCATATAAAAGTAGGCACACAAAAAATGCCCCTTAACTGAAAGGTGCCACCCCTAACAGGTAGAAATGAAACATCGACCTGGCAACGATATTATAAAACTCCCTATGACTTCCGATAAAAGGGTTTAGCCTGCAAACAGAAGGTTTTTTGAGGTTATATTTCCCATACCCACCAGGCACTAAGTCCTTAAAATGCCTTAATCTTCCTAAGGGATAATTGAGAATAGTATTTTTAATCACCAACACCATGAAATCGTCCTTTTAAGGTAGTCACTGTACTTAACTTTAAAACCAAGAATAACTGCTATATTCGTACTGTTCCTTTTTTTAATTTTTGTAATGAGAATATCTGTGCTCATTACTGTACATGAGAATCTGTTTCATTTTGTCACCGCTTTTAACATTTCGTTTCAACAGTGTTCATGATCATCCTTGCCTTTATTTTTTAAACATGCAATGTTATGTTTTTTATGCTAATGGTTTTCTTCCATCTTTAGGGTGCACTTGCTCTCAGTGGTATGCCTGATGCACAGTCAAAACCTGTGCTACTGTGTTCATTAAATGACAATACTGTCCGCCTATATGATCTGCCATCGTAAGCAAGCTGTCGTACTAAGATGTCTTTCATGTGGTCTATTTCTAATGATGTTATAAGGGAGTGACTCTTGCTTGTTTTATAGGTTCAGTGATAGGGGCAGAATATTCTCCAAACAAGAAATTAGGGCAATACAATCTGGTCCTGGTGGTTTATTTTTTAGCGGGGATGGAACCGGTGAGCTGAAGGTTTGGCAGTGGGTAGATGGAGCCCAGACCAAATGAACATAATGTGCTAGAATAGTTTCACTCATGTGTTTCATGAGGGAGTTCTCACAAATATGCATAATGATTTGAGGTTGTGGTTGGCGGCCAGTTCATTTTTTGTGATATGCCCTACATTTATTCGCAAAGGATACAAGATTCAGTTGATCTGGCTGGCAGTTCATGCTGGCACAAGCAGAATCTGTAGACTGTAGTTTTGTCCTGGAATGGATTTCAAGATACGGAAATAATTGCTTGTAATTTGTAAAGCACTGGATCCAGCAAGTATCTGATCATTGCTTGAAGGTGCTGACAGTTTCGAAAGGATATGATAATATAAAGGGTTGGTTCAGCTGCATATGTACATGAGGAACTGGTGGTTTTTTCAGAGCTGGCCATTCCTCAGTGTTTGATGACCATGGGCATTGTTTTATCAGAACTGTTGAACGATCACTTCTTTTTTTTACTAAACTGATCAGTACCAGTTCTTGTAACATCATTCGGTTCGGTGAGTGGCAGGGCAGCTCAAAGTATTCTGGAGCTCAGGGCAAAGCTTGTACCAGTATTTATCTAGATTTTTGTTTCGGTAGCAGCAGGGTATTTGTTGATTGTATTGTTTCTTTTTGTCCCGGAATCTGAGAAAACATGACGCGCACAATTGGAATTGTGGACTACGCGGTGCAGTACTGTGTTTATTCTTTGGATCAGAAATGGGCGCAACGGGAAAACTGTATGTGTTTTTTTCTTCGTTTCATAGTTATCTTTAAAATTCGGAGAGCAAAATTTTGATGTCAGTAATTTTTTTGGATGTAGTAATTGAGTGCCGTTGTTGTACCCATTCCGGGCAAAAAGTTGGGTTACTGAACCCCCTCCTGCTTCGGCCCATTAGAGGAATACGGGCCCAGGAAAAAAGTTGAAAACTTTTGTGTAACGAACCGGTAACGGCCGCGTCGGTTTGTTAATGATGGGATTAACATTTGAGGATCATGGCAGATTCCAGAGAGGCCGCGGGCTGCGCTTGTTTGGCTTATAAGTCACCAGGCAGCAGTACTTTTCTTTCAAAAACAAATCAGCACCGACCATCAGCCACCAGCTAAATGAACAGACTGCGAACCGGAGACTTGTGCAATGATACTGGTTGCTACTCCCTCCGTCTTGAAATAAATACAATTCTAGTAGGATTGGACATGCAAATCAATAATAGGTGTAAAATTACAAAATTATCTAGTGTTTCTTGTGAGAAACATTTAGATATTAGTTTGTCGAAGTTTCTGAATACTCTTGTTTTTATGGTTGGTAGATCAAAACTATATTCTCTGTGAGACAAATTTAAACTCTACAATTATATTTTTTTCCGGACTGAGGGAGTAGTGTCTTCATCGCTCGACGCAAACTGATGTGTAGGGTAGCGTGGATGTGATACTGCACAGTGAGTTTGGTGACCCGAGATCCCATATCGATCTTTTCGTGTCGGAGCTCACATCAACACCATTAACGCCCCAGTCATTTTGCGGAGAAATATGCATCTCGTGGTGATTGGATTCTCAACTGAAGTGCGATTGTAACGTACAGTACGCTGATGACCGCGATGAGTGTGGTGATTCTTCTGGGGGTTTCGCCATCCACGACGACGACCTTCCGGTTTCCGGGGATGAGATGATGCTCTCCTTTGTAAAAGCTAGCTGCAAGAGGAGGGAATATCCTTCGGTACATTCCTAACAGTCCTGTGGTACGCTGGTACTGTAGTACTAAAGGTCTGTAATATCTTAGGTAGCCATCCGTGTAGGGTTGGCCACCGATAGCACGTGAAAACGTCCGCGTGGCACCTCTCACAGTCGTCCACAGTAGCCTCCTACGGACAAGCAGCCCACCTCGGGAGTTTGGCTTTATTATCTACTAGCAAATATGCGTGCGTTGCGCGGAAAAAAAGAAAATCTTCGATCTCAATCACAACAAAAGTTAATATGTACAAAACTTAGATGATAAATTGTATTTCATGCTCCACATGCATTATTTGTACTATATAATTTATGGTTCACATAAAAAATTTAGGTGTATGTCGAGTTAACAATATGTAGATATAGAAGTGATGACGCTACATTATTCATATTTCATACTCAAAATAATTTCTCTCTCCGTTTCGTATTTCGGATGTTTTAGACGATGACTACGTACTGCACCAGACTAATAAAAGCACATCAAGAATTTTTTTATTTTAAATTAACTCCAATGTGCTCCGGTTACTCTATATAAACAACAATATATTTATTTATCACCTTCAATTACCATCTTCAATTAAAAATTTAGTTATTACCCCTTTAAGATTAAAGTGTGTGGTAATATAATTTCTATGGATTAAACCGTAAGGAAATATATGTTATAGGGACTAAAATAAAATAACCAAAAAGAGAAGGAGCAAAACGGAAACACCCTACCTTATCTCTAAGGGCATGTACAACCCTTAAGACAGGGGGTCGTCTGTAGAACCTCGAACTACGAATACAGACAGATGTACAGACTACTCATACAGCCCTTAGACAAAGAGCTCATCTGCAAACTGTTTAATGCTTTGTATGTAGCTTAAGATCAACTACACATGCATTTATATATACCATAGTGTGATCGTTTTGATCTTTGTAGATATTTTGATGCTCAATTTGATATTTGTAGCAATTTTAGTATCCACATCAGTTTTTTTTCTTTTTTCCTTTATTTGTTTCTTATTTTTTTTATTCCTCACTCATTTTCCTTATTTTTCTTCAAAATCCTAGACGCTATGTGGGATGCAAGGTGAAATTTCTAGAAGCTATGTGGCAAATGAATGTCCACATGCTACCATCCTATCTCGTGCGGTCCTACCTTCTTCCCTGCAAAGCCGCAACAGTGCAGCACAACAGCGCATCTCCTTGTTCCCTCCGCCTGAGGCGACGGTGAGCAGCTCCTCTGCCTGGAGTCCGGTGCCGGTGACAACCCTCCTCCACCAACTCGCAGCCCCCTCCCACCCCTGCTCGAAGCTCGGCTTCCCCGAGCTTGCCCTCCCTCCCCTACTGGAAGCTAGGCTTCCCAGAGCTCGCCCTCCGTTCAGCAGACAACCACTGCCCTCTCATCCCCGCCGACCGGCGGCCAGAGGTGCTGAGCCACGTGCGGGAGCAGCCCACCGCAGCAGCCCATCGCAGCGCTCGCGGCGGCCGGGGCTCGGGACGGTGAGGTCCACGACAGACTGCAGCGGAGGGGGGCCGGCGTCCCTGCCTCTCCTGCGACGCTCGCGGCGTTCGGGCTCCCTGTGGCTCAGATTCGGCAGAGGTCGACGAGGACTCGAAGACGGGAAGGATGAGGGAGTCGCACAGGCGAGAAACATGGCAGGTATGTAGCAGCGGGGACAGGGAGTCTCTGACAGGCAGGTGGGTCCCACCTGTCAGGACGGACGAAAAAAAGGCCAGAAACCGTCCTTGCTTTAATATTAAGTAGAGATTAGATATTGTAACTAGAAATCTAAAAAAGATATTGTAACTATATTATAATAATAAAATTAAGGTCGAAGGTAAAACTCACAGATTATATAATGGGGTACATCTAAGACAATCCTCCTAGCTACTACTTGTCTTGTACTATTTTATATTAAGGATAAAGTCCAATTTGCACCCTTTCACTACAACTATAAAATTAGACATGGAGGGCCATCTAACTGTCAAAACCAGGCAAAATTGACCCCTTGCGTGGTTTGAGGAGTGTTTTTGCATTCTCTCGACATTTTAAAAGCTCAGGTAAAATTACAAAATTCATAAGTAATTCATTTCATGTAATAAATATCAAATTGGTGCCAAATTTTTTCTAAAAATGTAACCTATCCATTGGTGTCCTCTTTGGCATTATTTGAATCTCAGTTGTCCATGTCCCTTGTGTTTTATTATGAGAAAACACTAGGAATAATAACAAATATGATGTAAACAACTTCAAATAGAGTACCAACACATATCCTACATTTTTGTATTACTTTTGTTTTAACTTCATATTTTTTGGTTTTGAAACTAATTAATTATGACTTATGATTTTTTATTAAATTGAAACTTTTGAAATTCTAGAAAATGCAAGAAGACAACCTTGCACCCACTCAAAGGCCCAAACGTGCTTGGTTTTGATAGTTGGATGACCCTTTTTGTCTGATTTTCTAATTGTGGGTTGAAAATTAAACATATGCGATAGTTGAATGGTGAAAATTGGACTTTTCCATTTTAGAATTAGTGGTATAGATTGGTGTCTATTGTCAAAAATTATCCCAGGAAAGTAACTAAACATGTGGGTTGCGTTGCGTTTGACTTGAAAGATAACTATACATGTAGGAAACAATTTAATATTCCTCCATAAGTGTTGGATAGTTTATAGCGCCTAAGGTTGGCATGGATTAATTTTGTCAAGTTATTTGGCACAAACTTGGGGGAATATGCTGAAAGACAAAGACAACATCAATGCGCCACATCCACCACAACTAAGGACAATTTATTTAATTACTCAAAAAAAGGTAACTTATTATCTCCAGGACAAAATATGAAGAAGATAGACGATGTGCACTTGTCTTCTTTGTACCATGGAATGGATGTCCACTTGTCTTGAGACAGAACTCGACTGAACAATATTTTATATATAGCAGTAGTGGTGAATTGCTTTGTGCTTTATTCATCTCCCTTTATCACTGGAGATAGGTGATGGATAAAGTGTATGTGCAACTTGATGCTTGTATTTCAATAATATAGATATCATCCACCTTTTGTGCATGTATACTGAAATTATGGAACCTTTGTACTCCCTCCGTATTGAAATATTTGGCGTCATTAACTTTTTTTGTGCAACTTTGACCATTCACCTTATTCAAAAAACTATTGCAAATATATAAATGGATAAGTCAATCTTAAAGTACCTACAATAGTAAAGCATGTAGCGAAGAAAATAGATGAAACAATTCTCAAAAAAAGGAAAATAGATGAAACTTGCATATTTTTTAAAAAAAATAAGACGAATGATCAAAGTTGTAAAAAAAATCAATGGCGACAAATATTTCGATACGGAGAGAGTACCTGATAATGTCATGTCTGCTAGTGTGCTTGTTTACACTCTCTCCGTTTCAATTTATAGATCATTTGACTTTTTATCCCCAAATTTGACCACTCATCTTATTTAAAAATGTGTAAAATATCATACATTTTTGTTGTGGCTTGCTTTATTAACAAAAAAATCTTCAAGAATAACTTAAATTCGACTATGCTTGAGCAAATTTTTTTTAATAAAACAGGCGGTCAAATTTGAAGTTAAAAAGTCAAATAACCTATAATTTGGAACATATGGAGTATATATCTGTAAAGCATTGATATTCACGTGGACATTTTGAAACATCGCCATATTATTACCCGTCATATACCAAAGTGACACTGCTTTGTACCAACCACACAACCACTAATAATCAACTATACGTGTAGGGAAAATTGTTCTCTCTTATGAAACTTTGTGTTAATACAAAGTGGGAAGCACACGTTAATTTTGACACGGATAAGGTTCACACTCAATTCGCTGATGGAGATCACGGAAAGGATTGCATGTATATAGCAAATACACTCAATATATTTCACCTGCCATGTTGCTAGCTACTCACTCCGTATTGCACTTAGAAGACGTTTAGGACAATGACACGGTCTCCAAAGCATAACTTTGACTTCTATTTTTTATAAAAGTATTTATTTAAAAGTTATATATGTGCACTTTTATAAAAATAATTTTCAAGACAAATCTATTGATATGATTTTCATATTTCCAAACTCAACAAATTAAAATTATTGAAGATTTATAATTCTAATGTTTGACCCAAATCTTGTCCAAAACGTCTTCTATTTGCAACACGGAGTACTACTTTTACTGTAGAATGTTCGCCACAGCTTCGGAGATTCTCTGCCAAAAACCGTCCTCAACCTTTTGCTATACGAGGATGAATGGATGATGAGGAGCTAGTGACTGGGATTAAATTGAAAAGAAGAAAAGAAAAGGAGAGGAGAAGTGGTTGGCCTCTGCCCTCTGGGGAGAAGACGACGTTCGTGTTCACCGTCACCGGACGAAGACGACGTTTTGTGCAGGTATCTTTGAATATGCTCCGGTTTATTCCATAAGGAACTGACGGAGTGACAGTCTACATCTGAACTTTACATCGGCGTTCCATCAGAAAGTACATGGCGCAAAAAGAAGTTGAAAATTTCGAGATATTGGATTCTGGATGCAAACAACGGAGGTGTTGGGGAACAAGCGTTGTCACATACGTACTACTCACATACTCCGTAGAGAAGTCGGCAATCTGTCACTGTGAAAACCAATACGGTTTTAGACAGTACATTGGGATGAGCATACGTCTACAGTAGAAGGGATAAAATCTCCAACTTTAAATCGGTCCCACTTAAAAGGAGGATTTTGCATCCAGGAGCATACGTCTACGCCAGTCTTCTCCTTTTGCATTCAGGAGGATTAAATTTTCTAGAATATAGGAGTATGATAGCATAATAGTTTGATTTTTTTTGTCATTTGTGAGATTGAAATGCCCTGTACTCAAAAGCACACGTGGATGGACGCAAACAGGCTCGCAAAAAGACGTCCCAACCGGCTCAGCCCCTCGCGAAGGCGCCTCGGCGACTCCGACGACGCCACCTTGCGGCCCCGTTCCCTCGCCTCCGGCCTCGCTGCCGGCGGTGACATGGAGCAGGGGTCCGTCCCCTCCGGCAGATCTACTGTTTTTTAGTGTTTTAGTCATGTCCTTAGGTCTAGGGTTCGCCGTTGCTCGGCGGTGGAGTTAGGTTTTGCCGGTGGTTTGGTTTTCCTTGCGGCGCCGGCGATGCGGAAGCGACGGTGTTACAGAGGAATAATTTCTCCCAGCTTCTTCCGTTCTCCGATGGCGATCTACTCCGACGTCAACAGAGAGGTTGGGGAGAGGGCAGGCGCATTGTCGTCTTCTTCAGGTGTTGATATTGTTGAGCCTGTTAATCTCAAGGAAGATGATCTTTGGAAGAAATATGAGCATTGCTCGGGTTGCCGGTGGTGGAAACGAAGGATGCGTCGTGGGTACTGGAGTTGGCCGATGCGCTTGGGAGGCAGCGTACTCGGCTGATTCGCCTAGCAGTAAGCCCTCATCTGCGGCCTCCACTTTGTGGAGTTTGGCTCTGGTGCCCGACGATGATTGGGAAGCGGCTTCGACGGTGGCAACGAATGGATCGCTGAAGGCTGAGGAAGATTAACTGGAGTTTTGAACTTCCTTGTAATTTTCCTTTTCTTTCGGGTCTTGTTTGTAAACGGACCGGTGTAATGCACTAAGATCAATACATGTTCCTTCTAAAAAAGCACACGTGGATGAGTGAACACATTTTCTTTATATAAGAGCTCCACACTAAGGAGTTCTCTCAATCTTAGCGCGCCATGTCACCATCTACTATGTCTTCTCTCAACATGCAAGGTGTCCACATCACTATCCACTAAAATCATCAATTTATGTCTTCTATCGATTTTCTAAAGCTAATAGCATCTATGTATGCAATGTGTTGTTTGCAGTAGAATATTGCGAAGCAATCACTTTAGTTTATACTTTCAAATTTTATCTTTAAAATTTATTGAAATTCCCGCAGCAACACGTGGGTTATCATCTAGTTTTCTTTAGGTGCCACCTATCACAGAGTAGTTATACAAGTCTTAACCAACGAATTGTATTTAATTTCTCTCTGCGTGAATACACTTTCAGTAGAGTCATTGGGTCTTACTCGAGGAAACATATCAGGTGGAAATCACAACATTCGTAAAAACTCATGCAAAGAAGTGATAAAATATTGACAACTTTCCGGTTTGAAATTTATTATATTATTTAATATGGTTTGCACGAGTTTAAAAAGCATATGGGTATCGTCATCAACAATGAACCATTTCCGTTCCTGTTGCTCGACCATGACTGCTACTCCCTACGTTTCAAATTCTATGTTGTTTTGACTTGTTTAGAATCGAATCATAGATATTATTATACACCAAGATATACACTATATCTAAGTGCGTATCAAAAAATATACCTCTAAAAGCTAAAATGGCCTACAATTTGAAATGGAGGGAGCACTTGCTATGTTTTTCATGCGAACGTTTTTATTAAGAGAATCCTACTAGCTATTTCACATGTCGTTAATTTAGTGAATTAGCGATCTTATTGGGCTCAATAATGCCTTATGAATGCAACAACTATGGTATCCTCTTATTATCACTCAATTAAATTTTGTAGAGTAGAATGTTTTTATTATTATTAGCAGAGCCTGCAATACTTCTCTTTCGAAGCTCAAATAGTTTTCATTGAGTAGAATATTTTTCATTGAAGCTCAAATACTTATGTATTACTTCATCTTCTTCCCCAGCACCAGCATTTTAGACATGATCATATGAAGCGCGCGATTTCCTCAACACCCATAATTTGAGACCTGGTAATTAAAGCGAAATTTCAGGAGAGGGTGAATCGACGCTTGTTGGTGTGATCCCCGGTGTACACGGTGGTACGTTTTGCGGTGTGGTTTGTTTGAACAACGCGTAAGCTGCTGAGCGCGCCGTGCCCAAACCCAACCATCTGGACCGATCCATCGGGAAGGACAGCAGGGAGGAAGAAGGGAACACGAGCCTGAGAGGAGAGGTTGGGGGTGGCGAGGCATTTTTGGCCACAGCCACGGGCGCTTCCAAAAGGCATCGTCCCGGTCGAATCCGCCACGTCCGCATCGGCGACCCGACAGCGATACGGCCCCGCGGGCAGGCTCCGCCACAACCCCGGCGAGACCCCACCTTCCCCTCCGTCCACACGGCCGCCGCACGCCTCTCCCCCGTCCCCCGTCCTCTTCCTCGCTCCCAGCGCGTCGCCGCTTATAAATATCCTCCCCATTCCCTTCCCTCCCTCTTCATCTCGCACGCCAGGCGCATACTAACAGCCAAACCCATTGCAGCGCGAGGAGCTCCTCGGATTGATCCCTCGCCGCGACGTCCGTCCTAGCTTGCTGGTGCTGGATCGATCGATCGATGCGCGCGTTCCTGTGCCTCGCGCATGCGCATGCACGCCCTTGCCTAGGGCTCGTGTGCCCCCTGCTCTGATCTGATTGGTGATGGTGCTCAGCTGGAGCGGATAAAAACTACCCCCATTTGCCGGTTTTGCGCGCGCGCGATCGAGCTTTGTTGATGGTCATCTAGCTACGAGCGAGAGAGATAAGAGATCGATCGCTCCGCGAGATCGGAGGAAGAGAGGGAGCCGCGCGCTGAAATCCAGGGACGCGCCCAACGGTAAGACATCTGGTTCTGTTGCTATTCCCTTGTTTAAACCTGAAATAAGATTTATCTTCTCCCATGTCGCATGTACGGAATTTCTTGCATAGTAAACATTTTTTTTGTTTGTTGCGCTTGGCACATTATTTTGTTCATTTCTCTGCTTTTTAAATGGTCCTGGCGTTATATTTTGCCTTTTTGCCGCTCTATCTATCGAACAAAAAGTGATGGCGAACGAACAGAGAGTGGTGCCAAAAACATTACAGTCTTGTTTCTAGGCGATCGCTTTCAGTGCGCACCTTATATTATGCGCATGCCTGTCCTTTTTGCTGTGCAACCATCGGAGGATCATACTGATACGAAGTTCAGAGGCTGCACCAGTTTGTATGCTCTGATGAAGCACAACATCTTCACTTTGAAATCATTTTTTTAACGACATAATTTACTTTTGAGACATGTTCTCGAGAGAAAAACATGGTGAATTTTCCCTCTAGTGCATCCTTTTTTCTTCAGAGTACACATCACTTGAATGGTTTGCTTGTACTAACTGCATGACAAGCCCTGTCAGAAGTGTTTATTTCTAATCTTCTGTCTCTCTATTCTTTTAAAAAGAAAAGGAAACACGGCAATACAGCATGCATTGCATTTCACTTTCCAGACACAGTAAGGCTTCAGTATTTGGCTTGCTCAACTCTTTGCACGTATAGCATGTGCAGGGAGAGCGTAACGATGTCGTCATAATATGCTTAGCTCTTGGGAGCCCCTAGAGCCGTTTGTGTTAATGTTGCTGCATATCCTGGACAGTGATGGACCATCCTGAATTGTCACTAGATGATTCGGTGTCACCTTGCTTGCCACGTGCCATACACTTTTGGATCTATCTGGATTTTTTTTTCTTTAGTCATAAATGTTAATGTTATCTTAGGTGCTCCACTATAAAGTATCTTTTGTCCATTTACCCACTGACAGATCGGGCTTTCAGAATGTTTTGCCTTTATTCTTGATGGCCTTGCTCTGCATTTTAACACTTAAGATGTACCGTCTTATATTCTGTTGTTGAGAGTAGTATATCAACAATATCTATTTCCCGGTCTCAGTAGATGAGGCGAGACTGAAAAAATCGCTTCACAACTTCAGTAAGAACAATAGATTAGCCGAGCAGTGAACTTTCTAACTGGTATCCTAAACTAAACCATGCCATGCTGAGTCATGGTCCTCTGTAGTGCCATGCTAACAATTCTTTTCGGTTCCAGTTCCAGGTACTGAAACGCCAAGATGGTTAATTTCGGTAAGAGATTGATGGCAGACCAATTGGAGGAGTGGAGAGAGTAAGTTTCTTTGCTCTTCTGTAAGTTCTTTCATTTAAGCAGGGTGCCATTTATCAGGATAATTAGATCTTTAATCCAAATGGCAATGAACTTCTTATTGTGATAAAATAAGCAAAATATGTAAATGTGACATGTAACTTATTACTCTTTTGTTTTGTCATCAATATAGATACTATATTAACTACAAGATGATGAAGAAAAAGGTAAAACAGTATGTTCAGCAGACGCAAACTGGTGGAAAAAACCGCGAACAAGTTCTTAAAGAGTTTTCAAGGATGCTGGATGATCAGGTATAAATAAAATCGAAATTATTTTCTGATTTGTTACTTTTAGCTTGAGTCGTCGAAGACTAAATGCCCATTCTTCAGTGCAAGTTGCCACCTTACCCACAACCTTCATATAAGCTTCTTCCTTGCAGATTGAAAAAGTTGTGCTCTTTCTTCTGCAACAACAAGGTCATCTTGCTAGCAGGATCGAGCATTTGGGAGAACAGCGTGCCGTACTTATGGAACAGTCTGATGTATCCCAGATTTGCCAGCTACGGGAGGCTTACAGGGAGGTTGGATATGATCTTGTGAAGCTCCTTAGGTTTCTTGATATGAATGCAACTGGCATCCGGAAGATACTCAAAAAGTTTGATAAGCGCTTTGGCTATAAGTTCACAGATTATTACGTCTCTACTCGGGCAAACCATCCTTATTCTCAGCTTCAGCAGATATTCAAGCAAGTGGTAAATTTTCACGCCTCTTCCTTCTTTTTATCTGAAAAGGATCATTTTCCTCTTATGATGCAGTTTATGAATACAGGGTGTTGTGGCAGTAGTTGGCGCTTTGTCACGCAACCTTGCTTATTTGCAAGATGATCGAGGAACCTTTTCATCCATCTATGATAATCCATCAATAACATTCAAGGTATTTGATTCTCTTTTCTGTTCTGACCATATTGATGCACTCTCATATGGTCCGAACTCTAAAGTGGAACATGTGCACCTTTTGGTCCCATGTGCAGGACCCTGTCATAGAAGAAATAAATCATTCAGTACAGAAACTCACACACTCGACAAACTTCATGCAATTCTTAGGGCAACACGCACTTATCGTTCCAGATGATAATGATATGCATAGTGGCTCCGATCTTGTTGATGACCAAAGCTACCACTTCCTGTCACTACTGCTCAACTTAGTGAACACATTTCTGTATATGGTGAACACATATATCATCGTACCAACTGCAGATGACTATTCAGTAAGCCTTGGCGCAGCAGCAACTGTCTGTGGTGTGATTATTGGATCAATGGCAGTTGCTCAAATCTTCTCCTCAGTATATTTCAGTGCCTGGTCGAATAAGTCGTACTTCAGACCCCTCGTATTCAGCAGCATCATGTTATTTCTGGGGAACCTACTGTATGCTTTGGCGTATGATCTAAATTCTCTAACTGTTCTCATTTTTGGCCGGCTGCTCTGTGGGTTAGTTACTACTCTCATTGTTCACTTATGTGCAAATCAAGTTTCATTTTTGCTTTTTTTATATAAAGTTGTTGAACTTTACAGTGTTTGTGCTAATTTGAGCATTGTAATATCAAATTGTTATTTGATCAAATTGGCAACATGACGTGCAGCTTGGGTTCTGCCAGAGCTGTGAATCGTCGGTACATCAGCGACTGCGTACCTCTGAAAACCAGGCTGCAGGCATCTGCAGGGTTTGTCAGTGCTAGTGCTCTTGGAATGGCGTGCGGTCCTGCTCTTGCTGGTTTGCTGCAGACAAAATTTCGGATCTATGGGCTCACATTCAATCAGAACACCTTACCTGGGTGGGTCATGTGCCTTGCTTGGGTTGTGTATCTTTTCTGGTTGTGGATTTCATTCAAAGAGCCGGGTCACATTGCTACAGACAATTCTGTCAACACACAGTCATCTGATTCTGGTAAACATTTTCCTTTGCGTTCTTCATTTCTTTTCTTTTTTTGAAAATGGAATTATCTCCAGCCTCTACGCTTGCACACAGCCCAATTCTTACAGTAAATTCAGCTTCAAAGCTGATCAGCCCAATTTCTTCATTTTTTGAAAGAAAAAATCAGGGGCATAGTTTAGATAGATTAGACAAGTATGGTCATGATCATAAAGCATATCTTCTGGACATCATTTAAATATAACTTGTCAAATTCTCTGCTATAATAGCTCATCAAGTAAGCGGAAATTTGGAGGATGGTCTAGGACAGCCTTTGCTCCTAGATGTAAAGGAAAGACACGATGAAGATGGAGAGGACAATGACGACAATGAAGAAGACCCTGAAGAATCTCATAAACCTGCAACATCACTTGCTGCAGCATACAGATTGCTAACACCATCTGTTAAGGTTTTCATCGTCTACCATCTTCTTTAGTCTTTTACACCATACAGATGTTACACTTGTATTGTCTTTTACAATCGATGAGGCACAATATGGTTCCTGTTTGTTAGATTACCTGCTTCCCTGCGTTTCTTCTGTATTAGCTTATATCTGATGTCTGTAATTTAACAGGTTCAGCTACTGATCTACTTCATGCTCAAGTTTGCCATGGAAATTCTACTCTCGGAGTCCAGTGTGGTCACCACATTCTACTTCAAATGGACAACTAGTACGGTGGCGATCTTTTTAGCAGTTCTTGGACTGACTGTTCTTCCTGTTAATGTCATCGTCGGAAGCTATGTCACCAACTTGTTTCAGGACAGGTATGTTGTGTTTGTGACTCCCTAAACTGGAGAAGCCACTGGAGATGCCTACGCTTTCTAGGAATCGTCGGTACACAGTCGCTGATGTACCGACGATTCAAGTGGCTTTCTAAGAATAAGCGTAAGCATGGACACTATTCCTAGAAAGAACACTTTGCATTGTCCTTTCTAGGAATAGTGTTCATGCTTACGCTTATTCTTATTTTTTTAAAAGGATGCGCTTATTCTTATTGTTTTCCACGTGTTTTTCTTGTTTGACCACTACAGGCAAATTCTGGTGGCATCCGAGATCATGGTGTTGATCGGCATAGTCACGAGCTTCTGCTTCACCCCTCAATACTCCGTCCCCCAATACGTCACATCAGCTCTCGTCACGTTCGTATTCTCCGAGGTGCTCGAAGGTAACTAGTTACTGCAGAAAGCCAACGCACAATCTATTCTGAATTCTGAAGCTGTGTGCGGTGTCTCTGAAATTGCGCCATTCCATGCATTTCTGACCATTCATGAGCAATGCGATGCAGGAGTCAACCTCTCCCTCCTCTCCCGCGTTATGTCGTCGAGGCTCTCCCGTGGGACCTACAACGGCGGGCTGCTCTCCACGGAGGCCGGGACGCTGGCCCGTGTCGCTGCAGACATGACGATCACCGCCGCCGGTTATCTGGGGCAGAGCCGCCTCCTGAATGCCACCCTGGTGCCGTCTTTGGTGATCTGCGTGGCCTCCATCGTCGCGACGTTCTGCACTTACAACTCACTCTACTGATGATCGATGAACCGCTCTCCTCTTGCACACGTTTTTCTGAGCAGTGGAGATGCTGGATTGCGTCTTTCAGGCTGCTGCGACTGCTGCTAGGGTGGGTACTGAAGCTGAGAATGGTCCGTGTGTACTGAAGTCTGCAGTGAGCCTGCAGTGTTGCAAACTTGCAACTGTTGTAACCTGAAGTGGACTTGTTAAATAAACTGCCCTACCGATCCCCTAACCACACGAGAGTATATTGGCTGCAAGTTTGGATTAAACGCAGCGAGTTCAGAATTTCTGTCAGACATCAGATGCTCATTTGTCAGATACTTCAAATGGGATTCTGGAAATTGCAGGGAAGAAAATTAGCGCAATACCAGCATAGTACACGTTTGAATTTTGATGCAAGGCGGGAACAAAAGATTGCTGCGTGGTGCTAGTTGCAACCCAAGTGAAAGGCTACTGGCAGTTTTGCCGTTGGGGACTTGGGGTGGTTGAGGCCTTTCTTTCCTCACACTCATGGCATGCTCGCGCGGTCAAGCATGTAAAAACCCAAAGATTTATTTTGCAGGCCGGCTAAGTAGAGCATGCATCTGTTGCTGAAACGCTTGTTTCCCCCCATTTTGTTCTGGACTGAACTGAACACTTCTCCGAATCGCCTCTCATTTGCCTAGCAACTAGCAGACAACAACGGAGCTGATCCAATTATCATATCCGAATCTGCCGAACAGTTTCAGGTGGCGCAAAGGCTGCGGACCGACCAAAGAGCCGGTGTGTCAACTGTCAACTCACACGGCACCGAAAACAAACTAGCAACCCGCCCAAGAAGGGCTTCTTAAGCAACCTCTGACCGCTCGCCAGTATATAAGCACACCAAACTCTCCGAGTTGCCATCACCAAAGCTCGAAGTGCAACAGCTTCCAGGCAATCCAACGGTGGCTTCTCTCCTGGTCTCAGCACAAACAATGGCTTCTTTCTTCACTGTCGCAAGCTTCTTCGCGCTCTTGTTCGTCGCTCAACAAGGTGATTGGTCTTCTTCTTCGCTTGATTCAGCTGTCAAATTCTGCATCTGTTGTGTATTACATTGTGACTGATGCTTGCGACAATCGTGGCAGCGCGAGCTGTGACCTACACCTTCCAGAGGGAGGCGGTGCAGGCGCCGCCGGTGGCCTACTACGACTACATCATTATCGGCGGCGGCACGGCGGGTTGCCCGCTGGCGGCGACGCTGTCTGAGGGCTCGCGGGTGCTCCTGTTGGAGCGCGGCGGGTCGCCCGACGAGGACGCGCGCGTCCTGAGCATGGCCAACTTCTCGGACGTGCTGGCGGACACGTCGGCGTCGTCGCCGTCGCAGCGGTTCGTGTCGGAGGACGGCGTGATCAACTCCCGGCCGCGGGTGCTGGGCGGCGGCAGCTGCCTCAACGCCGGGTTCTTCACGCGCGCCGGCGCCGGGTACGTCAGGGCCGTCGGGTGGGACCCCAGGGAGGTTCTGGCGGCGTACGAGTGGGTGGAGGACCGCGTGGTGTTCCAGCCGGTGCTGGGCCCGTGGCAGGACGCCGTGCGGAGGGGCCTTCTGGAGACCGGCGTGCTTCCGGACAATGGGTTCACGTTTGAACACATCCCCGGGACCAAGGTCGGAGGATCCATCTTCGACGGCCGCGGCCAGCGGCACACGGCGGCGGACTTCCTCCGGTACTCGAACCCCGACGGGATCGACCTGTACCTCCGGGCCAGAGTGTCCAGGATCTTGTTCGGTTACAAAGGTGAGAGCGCATCGTGCATAATTTTAATGTTGGCAGGGAAAAATTACAATGTGGCTGAGGTAAGTGTAACGGTTTTACCCGTCGCTTCTTTATCGGCGTCGGTTTTACCCGTCGCTTCTTTATCACGCTGGAGAACTGAGCGAGGAATTTTCGGACGCCAACCGCGCTGCAACTCTTCTTTGCAGGGACCAAGCCGGTGGCGCGAGGCGTGGTGTACCGCGACGCGCAGGGCGGCACCCACGTGGCGTACCTGAACCGCGGCGCGGCCAACGAGGTGATCCTCGCGGCGGGGGCGCTGGGAAGCCCGCAGCAGCTGATGCTGAGCGGCATCGGCCCGGCCGACCACCTCCGGTCGCTCGGCATCGACGTGATCCTGGACCTACCGGGCGTCGGGCAGGGCATGTCCGACAACCCCATGAACGCCATCTACGTGCCGTCGCCGTCGCCGGTGGAGGTGTCGCTGATCCAGGTGGTCGGCATCACCCGTCTCGGCAGCTACATCGAGGGCGCCAGCGGCGCCAACTGGAACAGCCACCCCTCCGGCACGCAGCCTCCGGCGCGCAACTTCGGCATGTTCTCTCCTCAGGTAACGCGACAATCCTTCTCATGGAATAGCCATAGGGAGATACTACGATGGATCGATCGAGACGCGCGTGTTGTCGCAGACGGGACAGCTGGCGACGGTGCCGCCGGCGCAGCGGACGCCGGAGGCCATCGCGCGCGCCGTGGAGGCCATGAGCGAGGTCCCCGACGCGGCCCTCCGGGGCGGGTTCATCCTGGAGAAGGTGATGGGCCCGCAGTCGACGGGCCACCTGGCGCTCCGCAACCTGGACCCCGACGACAACCCCACCGTGCGGTTCAACTACTTCGCGCACCCTGACGACCTCCGACGCTGCGTGGCGGGCATCTCGGCCATCGAGCGGGTGATCCGGTCCAGGGCCTTCTCGCGGTTCACGTACCCCAACTTCGCGTTCCCGGCCACGCTCAACGTCACGGCCGACTTCCCCGTGAACACGCTCTACGGTCGGCGCGGCGCCGCCGGTGGCGGCGGCGGCGGCGCCGGCAGCAGCGACCCCAGGGCGCTGGAGCAATTCTGCAGGAACACCGTGATGACCATCTGGCACTACCACGGCGGGTGCCAAGTCGGCCGTGTCGTCGACCGCAACTACAAGGTCCTCGGCGTCGAGGCGCTCCGCGTCATCGACGGCTCCACGTTCAACGCCTCGCCGGGCACCAACCCGCAGGCCACCGTCATGATGCTCGGCAGGTACATACGGAACCATCTCTCTCGCCGTCGCGTCTCGCGTCTCTTTGCGCCCGTTCTGGCCCGTGATTCGGGGCGGTCAATCTCTGGCCAACGTGCGCTCATGCTCTTTGGTCTGACAGGTACATGGGCGTGAAGCTCCTGAGAGAGAGGATGCTCTTCCAAGGGCCGCCAGGCAGGAGAAACCCGTAGATAGCCTGCCCTGATGATCGCTGCACGTCTGCTGTTAACATTTCAATATTCTTTTAGCGATGATGATGATCCTACAAGTTATTTGAGATACTGATTGTAATACGTACATGAAAATTTCATGCAATTAGTTTGCCCAAGAAATGTGGAAATATGTGGTATTTATAGCTTCATTTGATGTTTTTCTTTAGCACTGCTGAGCCCAAGTATATTTCTGGTGCATTATCATGAGACGCATTTTTCTAGAAAACATTGTCCGCACAAACGTGAGTATGTCAGTGAAATAAACGGGTGCAGCCCAGCCTGTTGGTTCGGCTTATCAGCCACCAGCCAGCAGTACTTTTCTTTCATAACAAACTAGCCACCAGCAATCAACCAGCAGTACTTTTCTCTCAGAATAAATCAGCATCAGCCATCAGCCACCAGCCAAACGAACAGGCTACTTGTCCTTGAATCTTGAGCGGGAAGCCCCTACGGTACTCTGGAGTATTATACAATCCATTCATGAGAGGCTGGATCTAATACTCCTACGTACTTGTCGGCACGAAGCTGCGACCTAGAAGTCGTCGTCGCAGCAGCAGGGGAAAAAACTCACGCCATTATATAAGCCTTGTTTAGTTGTTTGGAAAATTTTGTGTTTTCAACGTTTCGAACTCCTGTAGTACGTTTCGTTTATTTGTGGTAAATATTATCTTACCATGGCCTAACTAGGCTCAAAAGATTCGTGTGCATCAAAACTGTATAATTAGTAATTTTTTTACCTACATTTACTACTCTGAACATATGACTTTTGGTGCATTTAATGTGATGTGATGGAAAGAGAGTGGCGAAAACGTTAGAAACTCTTTGAGCAACGCCAAAAGACTCTCTAAAAATTACTAGTTAAAACTCTGATTTGGCTAGTATGTAAAATGAAATAGCTAGTAAAAAGTTGATGAAATCCAACAGATTAGCTAAAATCAACTCTCCATATGCTCCACCGCTAGTGGGCCCCGCATGTCATACTCATGTACGAGGGGATAGCTAGCGGGAATGGCTAGCCAAAGATGGCTAGCGAAGCCCCCGATTTAGCTAGCGGAGGATAGAGAGGGCAAAGTTTAGCTAGTCTGTTGGATTGAGTTTTTGAACAAATTTTTCATTTTTAGCTAGTTAAGTCAAGATAAGTCAAGATAGTTAGTCTCTTGGAGTTGCTCTGCAAGGCCATAGTACAAGTCGGTGTCTTTTTTTTAAAAAAAAATACAGTGCCTTTTCTTAATATGGCAATCTACGATAGTCTATCAGCTAATCTGAAAGACATGTTTTCTTCAAGATCAATGTTGTAGTGCATTCCTTCCATCCTTAGTGATAGTCCCTAAAAGATCAGATACATGATAGTGTATTCCTTCCGTACCACTTGTTTGTTATTAGTGCATTGAGATCTCTCTAATGCGAGGTAATCCTTTAACTTCCGACACGGTTTCCTGTCTTTTCTGAAGCAGGATTCTAGGTGTCTTGTTGCTTTCTGTCGTTTCGGTCCCGGGACGATGCCGTCCAACAATCCAATTAAAGTTTGTGCCTCTGGTCCCATCCCAGGTGATGCTCTAGAGAGAAGTGCTTGATCACCGTCCGTTTTGGCTTGGAACTGTAATAAAGCCCTGTTAGTGTCGGTACACTTAGGGCGCCTTTGAAAGCCCGAAACCCCACCGGGTTCCCCTATTTTCCTGGGCCAACTTCCCATGTCAATTCTAACCCGGGCCGAAACTACCCCGTCATTTGGAAGCTGCCTAACTCGGGACGTCTCAGCCCTACCCACCCCTTTCCCCCGGGGCGCTCGCACCCCACCTCCCGACTCCAGGCGCCGCCACCCCGTCCTTTCCTCGCGAGTCCCTCGCTTCCTTGATTTCTTCACCACACACGCCTCCACCCCGTGCGCCGCCGCTCCACCACGTCGCCTCCCCGTCCGTTTCACCACGCCGCCGCCGCTCCTCGTCGTCGTCCAGGTCAACGCCTACGCCGCAACTCGGGACTTGAGGGAGAGAGCTGGGAGCAAGGTCAACGCCGCCGCTGCATTGGCGTCCTTCTCCAGATCCGGGCGGCCCAAACGCCGCCGCTGCCTCGGCGTCCTCCGCCAGATCCGGGTGGCCCAAGGTCGACGTGCGGCGGCGACTCCAGATTCAGCATCGACTAGTCGTTGGGCGTCGACGCGGCGCCCCAAGCTCTGCACGCCGTCTCCAAGAAGCCCGGCCAACGAGCCACCACCCTCCTGCTCGTCAATAAATCTCCGGCAAGAACCGTCGCCGCTGGCGCCTCCTACAGGAGATCCCTCGCCGGCGGAACCCACGACTGGCAGGTCTTGGTGCGCTTCCTTCTTTCCTTCGATGCAGTTTCGGTGTGGAGCTAGTTTGCTTGTACTGCTGCCTAAATAAAAGTAACACGCTTGCCTGTATGTTCAATATAATTCGTGCTGCAATAGTAGATAGTTATCCCTATATGCATGCATTACTTGATTCATGTCATTCTTATGCAGCAGACATCATACAGACTTGATCTCATGTACCGGTTACTTCAACTGCTAGTTGCTAGGAGTACTTGTTAATTAGTACCCTGATCTCTTATCTATACACGCAACAAAAGTTAAACATGTTCACTTAGAAGTATATCTTAGCAAAGCTCTGAGATAACGTTGGGACCATTTATTTTATCATATATGTACATAATGCTGCAGTGAGAGAGAAAATGATAGCATTTGATTATGGAGATGGCACACTCATGATGATGAGCATGCATGCATTCCTGCAGCCTAGTAAAGCTTAATGTAGTGTCCAGCCGTCCAGGTGAATTTGGATGTCTATTTCTTACAATCAACTTACTCCTTGAGCATTATTATGCTACTTGATTCAGATATTGCTGCAATTGCATGGTAAACCTCTTTATATATGCACATTACTAGTTAAATTATCTTTAATTTACTGAATCATCTGCATTTGAATGACATGAGTTACTTGGCTTAAGATAAACTAAACCTTAATTTACTAAATGCATTATGCCTTGCGACATGTTTTAGTTAAATGCCAAGAATTCATATTGTTTCTTATGCAAGTTTAGCTGTGGGTTTCTGATATGGTCTATATTTATCAATCTGATAATTGGCAGGTAGTTTACAACTCCTACGCGCCCTCTCCTTGAGAGGCTCTGAGTTCTAGGGATAAACTACTGCCTAATCTCTTATCCCTGCCGAGGGCAGAGTTATATAGTCTTAAGACTAGTACCTGATATCTATCCAACTAACAAACCAATCTAACAACCCAATTTATCTTTAACAAAAGAATCCTAACTAACTTGTGCTTGCAGCCGGCTGGGCAAACCAACCTAACCAGTGTATGTATACTGAAAGATGGTGATTCGGTTATCTTAATCTCTTGGATAATGGGTTAACTTGAAAAGAAATTAGCTCGTGTAGCATCACATATATGACTGCTCTGTGAGATAGGGGGTACAAAACAATTTTAATTTGTAGACCCACCTCATTAGAAACGTGGTTGCCACTGATAACACAGACCAACCGTATTTTGCACTCTGTTTAGTGGTACTGAATGGTTATTGCAGGGCTCTATGTAGAGCCATTATCCATGGGTAATAGGGGATTTACCTAATGCCTGCCTGCCAGTAGTACCACACCATTGTGAATACTTTGCTAATGCATGTCTGGTTTTAATAGAGTACTTTATTAATCTTGTGAAATGATTTCGTGTTCAGGAGAAATGAGCGGTATACTTAATTTGTCAGAAACCGCTTCTGGGATAGTATTTGCTTTCCATTCTAAGTATCTCTCACTGGTTCAATGTTCTGTTTGGGTTTAGTTTAATTGGCAATCCATCTATCTGTGACCTACCTGCTAAGCACATACTTACCTCCCAGACAAATCCAAATGGACGATGAAGTTCAGTCATCCCTTTTCTGGAATGATGTTAGCTGAGTCTAGATATAGCAGGTCAAACTGATTTGGTTTCTTGCTTCATTTGCAGCCCAATGCACTAAATACGTGTTATTGGTTATAGCAATTGGTGATAATATGTGTTCTTGTTTTATCATTTGGCCTTTGGTCTTTTAATATGTGTTCTTGTTTTATCACTACTGTGGTTTCTTGCTTCATTTGCAGCCCAATGCAGAACTGTAATTTTACCAATATTTGTGGTCATCGACCTTTTTTCGGGAACTTTGCTGTCACCATAGTTGGGAACTTTACTGCGACCACCATATGCAGCCATGTAGCAGTATGGTGCTCGAAATATCTGTTCTTTTTTATCGAAATATCTGTTCTTTTTGTTCTTTTTGTACTTTTCCTTTTTAAAATGCAGGTGAGAAGATAACATGCCTTTTGTTCTGGAATGTTGTGCTTTCTCATAGTTTCCAGTACAAATGTTCATGTATGTACTTATATCCTTTTAAGTGCCAAGAGCTACATGACAAACTTTTGAATGGATGTCATGGTATTATTACTTTTGCTTTTGCTTGCACATTGTTTATTGCCATGAAAAATATTATTACATTGATATCAGGAACTTGGGCTACTGAACCTGTGCATCTCTTATCAGGAACTGCTCAGCTCTAGTTGTGAAAAAGGCACAAGTAATAAAGTTGCCAGTTGCATTGGTTTAGCATAAAAAGCGAGCTGTAGTTGCCAGTTGCATGTTCTTGTCCTACACTATTATTTCAGTAGGTTACAACTTACAACATCATTGGTTTGGATCAGTAGTTCATCATTGCTTGTTTGGATTAGTAGTTCATCACTGTTAGCTTTCTTTACTTCCTTTTTCCTTTTGCAACACCACTAGCATGCATGGACATGAAAATTGATGTACAGTTTGGTCGAAACGTTGCCATGTCCTGCTAAGTTGTAGTTGTTGTAGTTGTCCATATATCCATGTGTCCACTTTCTCAATTGTCATGTTTTTGTGTTGATCTTGTTTTTGCTCAAGTATCATTGATATTATGTATTTTTGTGATGTAGATTTCAACCTCCAGGTGAGCAAGAGTTCTAATTTGCAAGCTATGCAAAGTACTTGTGAGCCAGGATAAGGTTTGGGAGCTAACATGTTGACTTGTAGCGCAGAAATGCAAAGTACTGCCACAAATTAAAATTGTCTTATTTTTCTAGGATATGTGATGGTCTAAATTTCTTGTCTAAATTAAACTTTGCATGAGCTGTAATATATGTGGATTCGAAAAAAAATTCAAATTTGTCTTGGATGTGTTTGTCCTAAACGATGGAGAGTAAGGCAGGTGGATGAATATTTCAATATTTTCTGGTCAATTGTGTTGTCTAAATTTATGCAAAATCATGTATATTGCTATGTGATTACCTGGTTGGTCACAGGTTTTAAATGAACTGCAAAATGCATGCAGTTCTTGGTGGATACATGTATTTTTTGGTTGGCAATCTTTTCCAAAAAACTTTGGTTTAAGTAGTCATGTTCTACAGTAGATAGATTACAAAAATTTTAAAAAATCCCTGCACTTGTGACAGACAGGGCTGCCCCTTGTCTCCAAACAGCGACGTGGGAGAGGGGGCGCTGCTGGCCTGCGGTGGGGAGGATTAGGAAATCCAAAATAATCCCGCAGGCGCTTTTTCTTCCGGGGCTAGCAAGCCTCGAGCTGCCAAAGGAAGCCTTAATCGTGGATCTGTGATATTCTGGTCTACTGATATCGTTTCTTCAAAACACACCCCGCTTCAACCTTCAAGTCTTGTAAAGATTGTGGAGCACGAAGTTCGGATTCTGAAAGTAATTAAACTCAAACCGTTTGATCGCAGGGCAGCTGGAAACCGGGAAGGACCCGTCTTGCTTCGGATAACACTGACCTAGTGACCTGATCGGCCAAGTATTAGTGTACGACTTGAGGTCTCAAGGACTGCAAAAACACACAATCCTGATCTAAAAGACCCACGACAATCCACGAACTCCCAAAGGAAGATCCGATCACGCACATAATGAGCCGCACATGACAGCGACACGGTCTAATGTCTCGTTGGCCTGTGGGTCCTGCTTGTTCCACCGGGCCCAGTTGGTAGAGCCAGAGAAGAGTAGATGGAGTGCCAGGCATCGCCGACGACGCCGGCCACGAGATCGATCACGTGGCCACGCTTGGTTCCCCCCGTTCCCCGGGTTCCAGATAACGCAGAATCTCGGAAGTAAAACGGAGAAACCCCCCGCGGCCTCGCTGATTCCGCCACCGTTAAACCTATCGCAAAGCTCTTTCAGCAGCTACATGAAATGATGAAATGAAAGCTCGAATCAGTTCGCCAAAGCGAAAGCTCGTAAAGGTGGCTTCGCTCTCTGCAGTAACCGTTCTGCATCTGTCGGTGGGGTGCCGTTCTGTCCGAGATCGTGCGAGGGCGAAGCACGGCCGGCCAGCGTGCAGAGCCGACGGCGCATCGCGCACGGTGGCGGTGGAGGACCAGGCTGTGGTGCCGCGTCACCGTCGGTGTACGCGTCCCATGCTCCCCAAGCCCAATCGCCCCGGGACTTGAGACTTGACAGCATCAGCTCACCTCAGTATTAAAATCCCGTCTCCCTCTGATCCTCTCCCCTAGAGCCCGTGGCCCCTCAGCTTACTCAGCTCACCTCGCCAGTCGCCACCACTCCGCCGCTGCCCCCACCCGCGCCCCGGATCTCGCTATGGGCGTCGACACCAACGGCAGCTCGGCGGCGGAGCAGGCGCCCGCCTCGGCGCTCAAGTTCCTCATCTACGGCCGCACGGGCTGGATCGGGGGCCTGCTGGGCGGCCTCTGCGCCGCGCAAGGGATCCCCTTCGCCTACGGCGCCGGCCGGCTCGAGAACCGCGCGCAGCTCGAGGCCGACATCGACGCCGCCGCGCCCACGCACGTCTTCAACGCCGCGGGCGTCACGGGCCGCCCCAACGTCGACTGGTGCGAGACGCACCGCGCCGAGACCGTCCGGGCCAACGTCGTCGGCACGCTCACGCTCGCCGACGTCTGCCGCGCCCGCGGCCTCGTGCTCGTCAACTACGCCACCGGCTGCATCTTCGAGTACGACCACGCGCACCCGCTCGGCTCCGGGGTCGGCTTCAAGGAGGAGGACACGCCCAACTTCGTCGGATCGTTCTACTCCAAGACCAAGGCCATGGTATGCATTGCTCTCTGCTCTTGTAGCTTTGTGTGGTATGGTAGCTGTACATGATCAAGTTTCCCTCCAAATGGGAAAGTACAAACAGATCGGTGCTATTTTTACCCGAAACCTGCGATGGCCGTCCTGAAGATCATAGTGTCAAAATGGGGCTGCCACTAGCTGAGTTTTCTGTGCTGGTTCGAGTTCAATTGGCCTGCGCTGTTGCTTAAGGTTGCTTTCACTTGGATCTGACGTAGTCTGTACAAGATAGTAGATGATGCAGTACATCTTGGTCAGCGTAATGGTTGATCGCCTTGCCCTTCAGCTTGGGTTGACTTTAGGAAACGATAGTTCATTTTTGAATGCAGCCTGCGAATATGTGATAGAGTCTGTTTTGACTTCACAGAGCAGTCTGATCCTAGCTACATGTTTGGATCGTCCAGTGCCAGGGTGCTCTGAGTTTGGCTGAGAATTCATTTTGATCGAAAAGAGTTGTGGAGATCCTCATTAATTTAAATGCAGACGCTCACCTCAAGATTTACTCGGATGCCTTGCTAATTTCAATACACGTGGGGTTTACCTTTTTTTTTATGGCAGAAAACTCTATAATCTGAATTGGGACAACCACCAAAAAAATATGATACATATCTATATAGGTTGAACAAGTGAGCATCTTAGCCTCGTAGGTAAAGCTGGTAACGGTTCAAAGTCCGGATCAAAACTGTAACAAACCATTTTTCAATTAAGCATGGCTGTTAGACCCAACCAAACCAACCAATCGACCTTTAAAACCAAACCGATTCATTTTCATCAAATAGAGTTCTGGTGATCAACTGATCATCATTAATTTAAAAGCAGATGCTCACCTCAAGATTACTGCCATGTTGTGCTAATTTCAATATACGTGAGGTTTACCTTTTTTTATGGCGGAAAACTCTATAATCTTAATTGAGACAGCCACCAAAAAAAATAAAGCACATATCTATATAGGTTGAACAAGTGAGCATCACAGCCTCTTAGGTACAGCATTAGTAATTGGCATTTTGTTTGTTAAGCATCAGTAATTGGTGATGTCCATTTGCTCCATTTTTTTGCAGCACATGGTGCATTGCACTGTAAGCTACACCTCGTCTTATTTAGTATACTCCCTCTGTCCCATGAAAAGTGCATTTCTAGCTTTTCTAGGAAAGCAGGGCTATGCCTTTTCAAAAAAAAAAAAGAGGTGCAATTCTAGCTTTTCTAGGAAAGGTTAGTGGTGGCGCGAAAAGACTCTAATACCCTCATTTGTGAACCACATGCAGTAAGTTTTGACATGCAAAACAGATCTGGTTACTTGATTAGGTAGGTACTTACATATTTTCTAGGATTGCACTCTTTCATGGGACAGAGGGAGTAATTGCTTTTGTTTTCTCCAACTGTAGTTTCTTTCCAAACAGTGGTTTGTCCGATGGTATGTCATCTGCATCTTGTGGCTAACATCCACACTAAGAAGCAGCTAGCTGAGTTTAGAGTGGAATTTACATGATATGATCCTATCAGTTCCTGCTTAGTCAGTGGCACAGGATGGAATAAATTTAAGATATGCTGAAGTCAAATCAAATGTAACAAAAAAAAGGAAATAGAGGCTGACGACAAAATAATTGCAAGTAGGATTCAAATTGAAAGTTCCAAGAAAAGATTATCTAATGATTTGATGTCAAATTAAACATGCTGAAAATAACAGAACGTTGGACAGCTAGACAATTGCTTTCTTCTCCCTGCATCACTGCCTCACATTCAGCAGCAGTTCGTACCCCAGACATGTAGCAGTGATGGCCGGTGTATAGATGCAGCCTTGGACGGGGAATACATGGGGTGTAGCAGAGCCCTCCACCCCTGTGCTGAGTCCTAAGGAATTCCTGAAGACTTGATTTTAATAAATTAAATTTCTCAAATGTATTTTAGTTTGACTACCCAAAGCTAATGCAATATGTATTCTCTGGATAATGGTAGTATTTTTCACCCAAAGCAGATAGTTAAAAACGAATGTTTTAAATGATATGGATTAAAAATATCAAATATAAATTATGACAGTGAATATATTTGTAGGATGATGGCCTAAAATTGTATTGAGAGAAGTGCTGATGTGATAGCGTGAACCACAAGAATTCTCATCCAAAACCTTGTTATGTAACATTTAACATTTTGAGTTCAGACTTTATATGATTGAGTAATCACTGAAGTTTGCTTAAATGTTACTAGGATATTCATTTTGTTGAGTAATCACTGAACAGTCTTAGAGCTTGAATCTTGGAAAATACTTTCTTAATTGCAAAGCAAAAGGTTTCTATATATTAGCTGGGCCCTTATGTACTCCGTTTCTTTATACTTTAGTGTAGCACACAAAAGTACAAACACGAGTATTGGAATGTAGAAGTGCAAGGGTGTTTCACATGATGATAGAACTTTTAGATAGAGTAGAACACTGGGAGGCATGTCTAGTGCACCCAAAAGTTATCATTATACTGCACACTTTACCCATTTGATGTTTCGAGGAAGAAACTACACCTTTTTCATTGCTTTTGTAATAGCGTTGGCATGGTACCATGCTATTTTTTTACATTATTTGTATTTTCATGTTAGTCCCTATATCTGACTAGATTGATAGAGCAGTTATTCCATCCATAGCGGACATAACATTTATTTTCATAGGTTGAGGAACTGCTCAAGAACTACGAGAATGTATGCACCCTTCGTGTAAGGATGCCTATTTCATCGGACCTCTCCAATCCTCGTAATTTCATTACCAAGATCACCAGATACGAGAAAGTTGTCAACATCCCGAACTCAATGACAATATTGGATGAACTTCTTCCCATCTCAATCGAAATGGCGAAGAGGAACCTCACTGGAATATGGAATTTCACAAATCCTGGTGTGGTGAGCCACAATGAGATTCTAGAGATGTACAGAGACTACATCGACCCAAGCTTCTCTTGGAAAAACTTCAACTTGGAGGAGCAAGCAAAGGTCATAGTTGCGCCGAGGAGCAACAATGAGCTTGATCAGACCAAGTTGAAGAATGAGTTCCCAGAGCTTTTGTCCATCAAGGAGTCGCTGATCAAATACGTTTTTGAGCCAAACCGGAAAACGCCCAAGGCTTGAGAGATGGAGCTGCACACGACTTAATGTTGAATTGTTGATGCTATTTGTACCATCAGAATTGACAATTTTCTTTACGGAGATCATCAATAAGCACACCATGTTTCGTGCACATTGTATTTGAAGCAGTTAGGTTTCTCATAGGATTATTACACGGAGCTAGACAAGGTGTAATTTAGCTCACCTTTTATATGCCTCTTAATATGATGGTCGATGGGAATGAACTGAGGAGCTTCCTCCGCAGTGCCATATGAATGCTGTATGTAGTTCACGATCTGTTTCATTTGCAAACTTTTTATCTGGAAATGACTTTGGATTCCTAGTTAATTACTCCCTCCGTCCCAAAATAAATACAATTCTAAGATTCGAAATTTGTCTCATAAAGATTGCAACTTTGACTAACTAACCACAAAAGACGAGGCTCTAAAGCTTCTCACATGTTAGATGTTTCCCATAAAAAACAAGGGCATAAAAAAACAAGAGGTATTTTCGTCATCTTACACATCACATTAGTTTGCGTACTTGGTCGGAGGGAGTATAGGTATGGGCTGTAAGCAGTGATGATCAGTTAATTATACAGTCGGAAGATGCAAGCACTCAGAAGTCATTGGCAACTGCATTTCCTCAGTAATGATCAGTTTTGTGGGCTGTGCCATGGGCAGCTACATTTCCTCAGTGATGATCAGTTCTGTGGCATCGGCCCGTTGGGTGGTCAGAGATTCAGGCTTGCAGTCGTTGCAGTTGCAGTGAGGTTTTTTTTAGGGTACCGCGTCAGTTGAAACTGCCGCAGCTCGCAGCTTTTACACTGTGCGTCGCATGCCTGGTGCCTGCTGCCTGCAAGCCTCCGATGCCCATGGGCTCCAACGCCGGCAACGCCGCATTGGGGCAACGCCGATGGACTGGCTCCGCTCCGCGCCGAGCTCGGCCTCGTTGTCACCGGACAGGCGGCCACTGGCTTGGGGAAGCAGAACAAGGCCGCCAAGCTGGGTACAGCTCGCCGCCGCACGCGGCCGCCCCCCGGCCCCCGCGCTCGGACGCGATCAGCCTCGTTGTCCCGCCCCCGCTCGGGCCGGATCGCGGTTACGGCCGCAATCATGCGGTGATAACAGGCCAAGCCAAGACCGGTGGACCGCCGCGGCTGCCGGCGTGGGGAACGACACGCCGTGTCCTTGCCCCAGCATCCGTAGCACGCGCCCGCCGCCCCGGGTCCCCCAGCTCTCGGCAGAGGCACGAGCCTCCTGAGAGCCCTGACGCCTGGCCGCTGCACGCGCTTCGCCGCAGCGGACAGCGGTAGGGGCCGGGTGGAGTGCTCAGGCAGATGGCTCCCAACGCTTTCCCTCCTGTGCCTGCCGCTGTGCCGTGCCGTCGCGCCACGAAATTCCTTTTCCTCGCCGCGGCGTGGCGCGGTACGTACTCTTGCGCAGGCTCTGGCTCCCGCTCTGCCACTCGTCAGCGGCGACTTGCATCAGCAGCGTTCGCCGCTGCGCCTGGCGCCCCGGCCGGCCTCGCTGCTCCAGCGGCCGGCGCAGTGCGCGAAATCAAAGCTGCGCCAAAAGTTTTTCGATGTTTTCTTTTTTATGATTGGCGTGCTTTTATCGGAGGAGAAAAAAGATTTTTTTTGGGTCAGTCTTTGCTCCTCTCGAAGTGGCTCGGTCACGGCATGGCGCCATGGCGGAAATAATTAAGAACGCGGAACGAAACAAAAGGCTGACACCGTGTCAGAAGTCAGGGGGAGCCCGATCTTCACGTGATATGGCGAGTAGATCCACGCGGGCTTTTCCCTCTCAGAAAAAATTCACCGGTTTTTCGGTTTTTCCTGCAGCTTGCGGGGCTCTGCCTCCGTCCCAAAATAATCCCAAAAATAAGAGGAGTCAACTACTTTAAAGTTTGACCGAATATACATAAAAAAATATATTAATAATATATATCACACGTTATCTATTGTCACAACAAACGTGTTTAGATACACGAATGTTAATATTATTTTCCGTATATCCGGTCAAAGTCACGACTTGTTAACTTATTTTGAAACGGAGGGAGTACTATAGCGTAAATGTACTTTTAAAGCTAATATATATAATCTATATTGATATTTTAAAAAAATATATAGATGCACTCTGCTCACAATCATTAACTTTGAAAGTTAACTTTATTCTGTTCATGTAACCTATCCCGTCATCTCCTACCAATTCTTTCTTCATACTAATCAACATCCGCCCTGTTCATTTGGCTGGTGATTGGTTGACGGTGTTGATTTGTTATGAGAGAAAATTGCTGCTGACTGGTTGCTGCCGACTGATTGGTTTGTTCTGTGACTGATAATCCAAATGAGCAGGCTGATCATCTTTCATCGACTAACAGCCTGTTCGTTTGGCTGGTGGCTGATGGCTGGTGCTGGTTTGTTCTGAGAGAAAAGTACTGCTGGCTGGTTGCTGATGGCTGGTTTGTTCCGAGATAAAATCTTTTGGTGGCCGGTGGCCGATAAGCCAAGCGAACAAGCTGTAAAGCTCATTACATAAGTGGGTCGATTCAGTGGTGTTTAGTTGCGTAAATTTGGACTGCACACTATTCACCAGCGAAAGAGCATGTAGCTTGGTGGTTACAAGAGCCCCAGCAACACCTAAGGTCCTGGATTCGATTCCTCGTGGGACTGAATTTCTCATGATTTAACAACATTTGTGCTTTCAGTGATAGGCGACTGTCGGTGCGGAAAGTAGTCCCGACACTAACTAGTAGATGCGCTGAGATCTATCTCTTGATGGCCGGTGCTAAGCAACTAGTGACACTCGGTTTTATCCTAGTTCCGGCCGGGGCCGTACGTCCAGCAAGGGTGTGCTCGGGGTACTATATTGCGTTGCACCGTAGTGCTTGCAAAGGGGGGCTACAAGCGAGGTGGGAGAGGAGGCCGGGCCTCCAGGTCCGAGAGGTACTGATTGAGGCAAGTGCCAATATCGTGGCGAAGGCAAGAAGTGTGCGAGTGCGTGCTCCCTGTCGTCCCCCTTGTGGCTGGGGGACTGTCCCTCCTTTAATAGGCTAAGGAGGAGGCAGTTTACAATCGTGCCGCACTATTTTATCTACGTGTGGAGGTATGGCATACAGTGCCGTGGAGTAGACGACCGTCCTGGCGATTCTTGCTTCTGGCGAGACGTCACGGCGCGTCCTGTATCTGTCCAGGAACGGCTTCGAGGGTGCGGGCGACGGGAGGCCGCAGGGCGCACAACAGCCGGCGTGGCGGCGTCTGTCGCCCCGTCCCCCCACAGTGTAGGAGATGGTGATGGAGTGTCCGGGATGGTGTTGGGACGGCGGGGATGGCCGCACAGGGCCGATGGCGACGAAGGTGACCGGTCCCGCTGGCCTGACGTCACGGCGTAGTCCTGTGCGGGCGTGGAGTAGTCGTCCGTCTCCCCTTCGAGGGCTCCGTCGTTCTCTTTCGAGGGCGCGACACGTCAGCCGTACGGGAGTGGGCGGCACAGTGTCACGAGACTGTCACCGGCGATGCCGCACAACGTCGCACAGTGGCGGGGACGGCCTCACCGGGGGAGTTGGCGGAACAGTGCCGGGGCGTCATTCCCAGGCGCGTTGTGGCGTGGATTCGTCTTTGACTCGGACGCATGCGAATATCAGTGCATTAAATGTCCCTGTCGAGGGAGCAGGTATGGAGGTAGCGGGCCCGTGAGGTCCTCGAGCGAGGTTCCGGGCGTTCAGCTCTCGATCGAGACGGGATCTCGCTCGAGGGGGCGTCCAGCCCCCGAGCGAGGTGGAACCTCACCCGAGGGGGCGACCAGCCCTCGAGCGAGGCGGAGTTTTACCAATGCGGCACCGTACCCCTCGAGCGAAGCGGAGTTCTGCCCGAGGGTGGTTAGGCCGACTGCCTGGTGGGCCGTGGGCCCGTCGTTTTATCTCACGCGTGTTTTTAGGTTCGTTTGCGTTTGTTTTTTACGAAGGTAAGCGGGTCTTCCCTATTTGTTTAGGGGACCCTTATGGTTGTCCCCGACAGCGACGTTCAGCGAGACACTTGAATTTCTCATATTTTAATGACATTTGTGCTTTCCGTGGTAGGTGACATTTCCGTCGACAGCGAGACGTCTGTGCTGACTTCGTCATTCTTGAGGATTTGTCAGTTTAGTCTAAAAGATGTTGTTAGGGATAAGGTTTTTACGTGTTCGGATTTGTGCCAAAGGAACATACTCCGTACGGTGTAGTCTACTACCCACCCACAAATTGTAATTGCTTAATTAAACTTACGCGATTTGTGTGTCATAAAAAATTCTCTTAGAATAAAAATAACCCAACATTACTTGTAGGCAATTAAGTCCACACCTGCTGTAAAAATGGCCACCGAGCACCGGCAGCCATCGCATTGCCAAAGGCAGATGAGATAAAGCGGCAACCCAAAACAACGAAAAGGCCAAAAGATTTCCATGCGTGTCACCTGCAGCTACTATGCCAGCATGCCATTGCCACCTTCACGCCACCGCAAGCCGGCTCAGCTTTTACGACGACGACCACAGTTCCCGTTACTTCTCGAGCTGGGAGCCTGTGAGACAGAAGTTTACCGGAGCGACCAGACGACGGGAGCCGTCACGCATAAATATATCCACCGCTTCACACTTCGTCTGACACCGCCACTGTCGCCTCTCCCCTCCTCTCGAGAACCTGCCTGCCCAGTGCCCGCCCGCGCGCGCCCTCGCCACTCCGCCTCCGCCCCTCCAGATGGCCGAGGACAAGGAGACCGACTCGCCGCAGCCGCCGGCCAAGCTGCCCCGCCTCTCCTGCGCCGACACGAGCGCCGGTAAGTACACTCGGGCAGGGCGGGGGGAGAGTACTAGGACACGTTCTGGTCGGGTTCGTTATTTGAATAGAGGAGTTGATTGATCAATGTTGCTTCGTTTGCAGGGGAGGTGACCATGGCCGCCTCCTCGCCGCTGGTCCTCGGGCTCGGGCTGGGGCTCGGCGCGGGCGGCGGCGAGCGTGACGGGGAGGCGTCCGCAGCGACGTCGGCGCCCAAGAGGGCGTCGGCGCTGACGTTCATGCAGCAGCAGGAGCTGGAGCACCAGGTGCTCATCTACCGCTACTTCGCCGCGGGCGCGCCCGTGCCGGTGCACCTCGTGCTCCCCATCTGGAAGAGCGTCGCCGCCTCCTCCTTCGGCCCGCAGCGCTTCCCCTCCCGTAAGTTGCCCTGTTTGCTTCGTTGGGAGAAAAGGAACAAGCTTTTGAACGGCGAAACCGAAAGAAAAAAAATAAATGTAAAGTTGTCGTTTTGAATGCTCGCGCAGTGGTCGGCCTGGGGAGCCTGTGCTTCGACTACCGCAGCAGCATGGAGCCGGAGCCCGGGCGGTGCCGGCGCACGGACGGCAAGAAGTGGCGGTGCTCCCGCGACGTGGTGCCGGGCCACAAGTACTGCGAGCGGCACGTCCACCGCGGCCGCGGCCGTTCAAGAAAGCCTGTGGAAGCCGCCTCCGCAGCCGCCCCGGCGCCGTCCGCGGCCGCCGTAGGCAGCAGCCGCGGCGGCGGCGCCCCCGTCGTCGCCCACCACGGCGGCGCGGCCCCGCACGGGCTCGGCTTCTCCCCCACCAGCGTCCTCCTCGCCCACAGCGCCGCGCGTGCCACTTGAGGGCGCACGCCGTCAGGCAGGCTGTGTGCCGTGTGCGCCGTGCCCCACGTCGTCGGCGCCACCGTCAGTCAGTCAGTCTGCCCGTCACGCTGTGCCTTGGGCTTTGGGGCCTTGGGCCTTGGGCCACACTCGGATGACGAGGGAAAACGGAATCCGCAGGGATTACTATGTCGGTCGTGTCCTGTGTGCTGTAATTTTTCGTTTTCTCTCCCGCAACTTGCCAGACCAGATTGCGCCGCCCCATGGCACTGGCATGCCGTCGCTCCGGCGCTCCGCTGCGTTTGCTTCTCTTGATACTACGTGTGATGCTGTTCCCCTTGTGCTGTGCGTGGCCTGTGACACCTGTGAGAACCAGGGCAGTTTGTTGGGTTGTGGGGAGCGCGCGGCCTCGGTGGTGCGGGGGCGTGGTGGGGGCGCCGGGCGGGGCGGGGGGAGGGTCGGACCGTGGGAGGGGATGGTGTGCAGAGCTGAGCGCTCTGGCCATGTCAGCGGCTCGGGCAGTGTGAGGCGTTGGATGCTGCACTCCTGTCTGCGCATGGCGCAGGCGCAGGCGCGTAGTGGTGGTCCCTGTTGCTCTGGCAGCGCAAACGATCGTCTGCTGAGGGAGAGAACTGACTCGCGTCACAGGTCTCAGCAGAAGCCAGCGCTGCCGCTCGAAGCCTCGAACCTGCCTTCACGCGCGGGTAGGTGATTGGCGCGTGCATGGCTGGGGATGTTGGCTTCACATATCCTTCGCGTCGTGGTGTAGATTTTGATTTTCCGCTGTCACATAGTAGCTTCGGTCCCTAAATAAGTGTTCTTCCGAAATCCGACCTTTTCGTTTGGCTCATGAGCCATCAGCCAACATATAATTTTCTCTCGGAACAAATCAGTCACCAGCAATCAGTCAACCGTACTTTTCTCTCTGAACAAATCAGCACCAGCCTGGCTTATCAGCCAACAGAACTTGTAATTTTCTCTCTGAACAAATCAGTCACCAGGAATCAGTCAACAGTACTTTTCTCTCAGAACAAATCAGTACCAGCCATCAGCCAAACGAACATCCTAATCGTATCGTACCTGTCTTCGAAACACATTTTCCGAACGAACGTTTAATAGATGGAGTACGTGCTAGCAAAACCGTGCAAATCCTTCCCTATTCATATCAGCCACCAGTTAGTAGTATTTTTCTCTCAGAACAAATCAGTCACTAACCACCAGCCAACAGTTGCTGCTTGATTATGCGCAGGTTCCCAACACTTGCCAAACCGTGGAAATCTTGATCAACCGAGCAAGCGCTTAACTTAATCTTAAACCCCGATGCGCTTAGCGTGGTCTGAGCCCACTGTTGGTGGGAATAGGGCCCGAAGGTGGACGCCGACACAACAGCCCCCTGAACGTTACCCTTCTTCTACTGCTATCCCGAAGCTACTTTCACTAGTCTAGACGGAGAAAGGAAATGAGGAAACATAACAGGAAATGCAACAAGCGAACACTTGGCAGACCGAAGACTGAAAGACCAGCAGTGGCCTTCGGTGCTCTCTTCTCATTACGGGGTGTCTGTTTCATTACAAGGGGCTCACTATTTATAGGAGGCCCCTGGGCATAGTCATTTGCCTCAATTACACCTTTTCCGTTCCTGACAAACGGCTTTAAACACTTTACAAGGGTATAACAGTAACTCCCCGCGTCGTACAGGCCTCCAGCGTGTCTTCGTACGGCCGAAACGCCTTTACACACGGCGCTCCTTGTCTCTGCCTTGTACGGTGCCCTCTTTACACGTTGCAGCAGCCACGTGTCACAGCGCATCGCACCTTCGGATCTGAAGCAGCCTAGGACCTTCGCTCCGGCCGCGTCGTGCCCCTCAGGACATCTCGCCCGTGCCGCCTCCAGCCCCGGCCCGAGGTGTTCCCGACGCGCGGCACTCCTGGCTTCTCCGAACCTTCGGCGCCGAGGCATGACTGCCCGTACCTTCGGCACCGAAGGTCAGCACTGCTCAGATGGGCTGCTCCTGCACGACAAAACTCACATAACTCAAGTAACATTAGCGTTTCCGTCAAACCAGCATTGTGAAAACTCCCCCGTGTGGCCGAAGCTGCGCGTGAGCCGAAACCGTCAGCCTGGCCGGGCGTGGACAGGGCTTCCGAAGGCCATTTTCGCCAACAGTAGACCCTCGTCAGTGAGGGCCGTCCTGTCCTCAAGATGGGCCGAACTTATGACCAACTCTTCACAGGGAGAAAAACGGGCTTCGGAACTCTTACGGACGGCCCGCGCTGACGCGGATCCGAGTAAAAAGACGCGCGCTGCCCTTTGAGAATTTTACCGTTGTGAGAGGTTGTCGTCGGGTAAAACGGTAAATTTGCTCGTCACTGGCGCGATTATCGGCGCTGATTCACTATAAAAAGGAAGCCGATCCTTGGGTTGCCCCACACCGCAGCCGCAACCTGCACCTACGACGCGTGAGAGCTCCGAAGACACTGCCGTAAGATTTCCTCCGACCCCCGCTGCTTTTGTTTCTACCCCGCACTTAGATTGCATACATGGCGCCGAAGCGGAGACGTGATGCTGTCGCGAAGGAGATCCAGAAGACATATACATTTGGCCGAAGCCAGATATATAACACCGACGTGGGCTCCCTTGTGAAGAACCGCATGGTCGAGGCCGGCCGAGCCCTGGGCGGGAAACTGTACCGCGGCCGCGCGACAACGAGGTCGTCATCTTCCGCGACCTGCTGCACGCGGGGCTTCGGTTTCCCCTGCACCCCGCCGCCGTCGACATCCTTCGGTATTTCGATATCTACTTGCACCAGCTTACGCCGAACGCTATCCTTCGTCTGTCGGTGTACATGTGGATATGTCGGACCACAAAGATCAAGCCTTCCGCCGAGGGGTTCGCTTCGGCGCATCAGGTGCATCACCAGCGACGGACGGTCTTCGAAGAAGAGGGTGACCAGACCGTGGAGAAATGCGCCGGTTCGGGCCGTCCGAACTTTTCATACAAGTCCGGCGTGGTGAGCCTCGTGACTGCGTATCGGAACAAGTGGCTCTCGGACTGGCAACAACATTGGTTCTACTACGCGGTGAGCCCCCTACTCCCGGAGGGTTTCACCCCGTGGCTACGAAGGAGCTGTCACCCCTTCATGAATCTTACGCGAAGAACCCCTCGTGCCCCAAAGGCGATGAGTTTGTGATGATGCTTCGATGGTTCGCGCGCAAGTACAGTACCCCGCGATATCGTAGAGGAATATCGCAGTATCCCGGTGTGCCCACTGGTGGACGGCTGGGTTGTGGCCGATGACGCTTGGGCGGACGATATCGGCGGTATTCCCTACCCCGATTGGACGAAGGTTTTGGCTTCACCTCCGACCGTGAGTTGTCTTGTGTCCTTCGGTGGATTTCACCTTTTTGTTATGCTTCGGATGCTTGAAGTGTTGAGCGTTTGAAGTTGTTTATCCGCAGTGCTGAAGAAGAGGAAGGTGGAGGCTCACGGAGACTTCATCCTCGGTCCTGTCTCTCCGAAGGAGTATAAAGACACCGTCGCGGAGCTGAACGGATCTCGGACAAACCGAGTATTCGAGTTTTTCAAGATCAACCCCCTGAACGCGTCGGATTTGCCAAACATCGTGAGGCAGCCAAGAGGAAAGCTGCCGCGCTTGCTGCTGCCGAAGCAGACGCTGAGGAGACGGCGACTTGGCCGCGCGCCGCTCCGAAGAAGACCGGCAGGAGGGGCGCCCCTGCTGCGGCCACTGCCACCGCCGAAGGGAGGGCCCGGAAGACACGTGGCGGGCGGCCGGTGGACTCTCCCCCATCACCCAAGAGGACCCGGGTCGTCGACATTGAGACCGGCCTCGTTGAGGACGTGATCGCTGCCGTGCCGCTGCGCTCGGCCGCACCTTCGGCTGGAGCCGGAAGGGAGACCACCGGGCCGCTGCTCGTCCCCCTCAGCCCGAAGGAAAAAGACTGTGACGATGACAGCGACGTCCGCATCATGTCCTCTGTTAGTGATGCCCCCTGCAGGCCGAGCCCCGTCGCCCTCGGCGCCGAAGCCCCTCGCGACAAAGACGATTCCAGCTCCACCTCCACCAGCTCATCCGGCTCGTCTTCTGACGGTACCGAGCAATTCGCTTCCCCTTCGGCCACGGCTGCCGAAAAAGATGATCTCGTCGCCGCCGCCGAGGAAGATGAAGAAGAAGAGCCCGAGAGCAGCGGCTATCGGGTGACACCAGAGGAGACCGGAGCCGCCGCTGTCCGCCTCCAAGTTCCCGCCGAAGCCAAGCTGATCGGCGGAAAGAAGATTCGTTTCTTGGGGTTGACAAGTGGCGGTCACGAGCGCCAATTCCTGGAGGAGGCAGGGGCAAGCTTCGTTATCCCACATGAGGAGGAATTCTTCGGGAGGCTGAGCGTGGCCGAGCTCACTACAGCGTGCGGGGACCTATCTCTAAAGGCCTTCATCGCCTCTCGATGCCTCGCCCGAAGGCTGGACCAAGAGAGCAGAGAGGAGAAGGAGGAGTCAGTCGCCGCGAATACCTCGCTTCAAAATCGTGTGGCGGAGCTGGAAGGGCGGCTTGCTGCCGAACAAGAGCGCACCAGGAGGCTGCAGCAAGAGAAAGAAGAGGCAGCGAAGTCCTCCGAAGCCGCCCTTAAAACGCTGCGCCATGAAGTGGAGATCTTGAGCAGCGCCAAAGAGGATTTGCATGCTCAGCTTGTGACAAGGAGGCCAAGTTGGCCGAAGTGCAGAAAGAGGCGGCGAGCTAAGCGGCACGCTGGAGCGGTACCGAGCGGACCATATACGGAGCACGGAAACCCTTCGTACTGACATTTTAGGGCTGCTGGGGCAGTGTAACCTTGATGCGTCGCCTATCCCGTTCCCCCAGTGCACCGTCGAAGCATTTTACGAATGGGTGGATGCCTGCTTTGACCTCGTTGCCTTGAATACGAAGATCTTTGGAGAGCTCGGGGCCGTGGTGGGGGTTCGCACGCTTGCGTACTTTGTATGCTCGCTGGTTCCTGCGGATCGCCCCTCTTCAGAGAAGACCATCAGCAAGGGCAATCTTTGGCGCCTAACGAAGGACAATTATGAGTGGCCCGCCGACGCTGATCTCGATGTTGCGCAGCTCCCCGTGCTCCCGAAAAATCTTGCCAAGAACTTTATGAACACTTTCTTCGCCCAGTGTGGGTATCACCTCACGTTGGACGAGTCTGCTCGTCTGAGTGCTCAGGTTTGCCGAAGTCATGCCTATTCCCGCTTTGAAGCTCTACTTGTAATGCCGCTTCGTACCTGTGTTGACATATTGCCCTCGATGTACCGCAGATTAGGCCTCGGTTGCAAGATCGCATTTACGATCGCCTCCGGATTCGATTTGGCGGCACTCCTCCCTTGCCCCGGTTCATGACGGAGGGCAACTGGATCGCCATGCTTGGTGTTCCTCTTATCACCGCCGGAGGTCCCGAAGTTGCTGTAAGGGAAGAGGGCGAGGTCATCGGCGCTCCCGGCGATGAGGCGGGGGTTGCTGAAGACACGACGGCGCCGACTACCGAAGAAGAGTGCGCGGACGGTGCACCGGGACCTGCAGCTGAAGTCGAGCGCACCGAGGCTGCTGAAGAGACTGTTCCTCCCGCGTCTGCTTCCGCCGAAGCCGCTCCTGTTCCTGAAGTTGAGTCTGCGCCCGCGCCCAGCGAGGCCGTCGCGGCCGCCGCCACCCCCGAAGAGGATGCTGGAGTAGACGCTTCGGAGGCGGCGCACGTCGCGGAGCTCGAGGCTGCACTGTTGGCCGCCAGCTCTCCCGAGCGCGAGGGTCCTGCGGAGCCTGCAGCCGACGCAGCCGCCGTGCCAGTTGAAACCCTTGTCGTCGCCGAAGGAGCTGAGGTCTGAAGCGCACCGGGCTTGACATTGTAAACAGACGAAGTGCCTCCTTCTGGTGTCGTGATTTTGTAAAAAACACTAATGTAAGGTATCTCTGCGCAGGTTCCTTCGGTGGTACCTGCACAGGGAGCCGAAGGTGCGAGCAGTTCGCCCCTGCCCTTAAACTCTTTTTTTGTTGCGCCGAATGTATGGACCAAATTTAGCATACGCCACCCCGATGTGTCGTACTCAGATTTTTTGTCGTATCGCGCGGAACGCTATCGTCTCCACAACGAAGCCGCTAAGCATTTCTTTGCGGACTTTTCGAAGGACCCCACGCGCCGGGAGGCCATCCTTAGAGAACGAGCCACCCGTAGGGCAGCTAAGCGGAACTTAGTGGACCCCTTCGTACCCGAAGGGGTCGTTCCAAAAGCAGAGCCGATCGAAGAGGGGGTCCTCGTACCGCCCGAATATGTGTATTTGATTCCTGACACCTCGTCGGAAAGCTTACCGGCTGTGAAGGTTGAACCGGAGTGACCGCCCGCGCACTGACTATGATCCCGTCTTCGGCGCAGGCCGGATGCCTACCGACAGCGAGCTCTGGCAGATGGCGTTGGACATCATAGACATGGCGTATCTTCGCTTAATCAATGAGATCTGCGAAGACGTTCTTAACGAAGATTGATTGCTCGGTGGGGCTGGCTGATCGTGACTTCGCGTCGCACCATAAGTTGCCACGAAGACTTGAAGCGATTGACTTCGGAACTCCCCCCCAGAAGTGTTCGCGGCACATTGGAGCGACGCGGCGCCAACGGACTTGTAAAGTGTGTGCTTGTGACGAAGTGTATTGTGATTGTATTACTGTATCAGTGTAAAACTGTATTGTTGTACCGAAGTACATTGTATATTCAATATGTGATAGGAGAGGAAACAAGGGTGTCTGTGCCCAACATCTGCGTCCTTCATTTCTGTATTGGCGTCCTGCACCATCATTGTGATTGACACTATCCTTGCGTTTCGCTCGAACGAAGCTGTCCCTTAGACGTGTTGAGACGGAGTGCTGCCGCGCTTGCACCCCGGACACAACTATACCGAACGCCTCGTCTTCTATGTGCTTTCACAAATATCAATGCGTTCGAGTCAGGACCGACGCCACGCTCGGGGCGTGCGTTTTCTTAGGCCAAATCATGGTGCTTAGGCCGCATCAAGCGGGCTTCACCTTCGGTTAGACTAGGACCGACGCAGCGCTCCAGGTGTGCGCTTACTCAGGCCAAATCGGGGCCTCAAGCCGCATCAAGCAGACTTCATCTTCGGTCAAATCGGGACCGACGCCACGCTCCAGGCGTGCGCTTTCTCAGGCCAAATCGGGGCCTCAAGCCGCATCAAGAGGACTTCATCTTCGGTCATGACGATAAGTGACAAGCTTGGCTCAGGCGCCCCCGATGCGGTTCGTGCCCACGCCGTCACTTACTGCCCGAAGGCTACCTCGAAGACTATGCCCCCCTTCGGGGGGTAGCATAGCTTCGACAGCGTTGCGAAAGCATGCTCAGAAAGGAAAAAATTTTGGGCACGAAGGTTTGGGGGAACACTGACTTATATTACACGTCAGAAACAAGGTACAAGGGGCCGCCTCGTTAAAAACCTCACGCTTCGTGGGTCCGGAGGGGAACCACGAAGCCTCCCCCGTGAGGAAAAGAGTACGTCCCCCACTACTTAATGTACATATGTTACAAACTCTTGAACATAACTAAAGAGAAAAAAGGAACTACTGTAACTCAAACTACACTAGCCGCCCACGGCGACTTCAGACGAAGTATTTCTGAAGCATGTCCACATTCCAGGTGTAAGGCTCTTCTTCGCCGGTCAACCGGCGCAACTTGAATGCTGCTTCGTTTGCTGTCGCGGTTGCTATGAACGGGCCTTCCCACTTCCCGTGCATCTTGCCCTTCAGCTTTCCCTTCGGCACTTTACGTAGCACCAAATCCCCCGACCGTATGAGCTTCGGTCTGATCTTCTTGTTTTTCCACCTCAGTGTCTCATCTTGGTAAGCCGACAGGTTTGTCGCCGCTTGCAAACGCACCTCCTCAATGTCAGGTGGTGGACCACCAAAACTGCCCTCGCTCAAGCCTGAATCTCCCTGTATCTCGTCTGGAGCGGCAGGTGCGGCTGGCAGGGCGATCGGCGGCTGCTGACCCTGCTGGGCCATCGCCTGCCACACCTCTACCTCAATCTCCATCTCTCGCTACCCGGTTCCGCATCTCCATCACGTTCGCACCAAGGCAAAATGCCGAGCCTCGGTATGAGCGAGCTGCACCTGAGTCATCTCAAGAGCGTGCTCTCGGGCAAACAACTGCTCCGTGAGCTCGGCACGCTCCTGGTGCCACTGAATGCGCTCATCCTGAAGCGTAACGATCTCCTACTGGAGGTGAGCAACTGTCTGGCGCTCGTAGTGAAGGTCAAGAGTAAGGATATCCCTCATCGCTGTGGAGTCCATCAACACAACAGAGAGCATACCCTGAGTGGAGAGACAGAACACCTGCATGTTGTACACCGCCTCCAAGAACCTCAGAAGATGACACACAACAACCGCTGGAGGGTCTGCCGTGAGTAACACGTCGGTGAGCGAGAGACGCTCACGCCAAGCCGGGTCGAGTGGGTCCATGGCCGGGAACAAACCCAGCACAGTAAGCATCACCTCATCCGGGTGCTGCTCACAAAAAGTGTGAAGAATCCGCATGGCCGCGGACTCAACCGACTCCACACCGCGGTGAGCATAGAACACCATACTCAAGTCTGCCCACTCCGGGTGCTCGGGGTGAGGGAGCACCGTAGCGGTTGTGCGGGCGTAGGGAACACCGTGGTCCCAAAAAGAGACCACCTCGTACAGTGGCGGCGTAACGTAGCCCACCTCACTGAGAGTCTCCCACAAGATACGGGGAAAACCCTCCTAGTGCAGGGCATCGGTACGAATCGTACCGTCCGCATCGATCTCGTAGATCGGTGGCTGCGCCATCTGTACAACAATTAGGAACTACACGTTAGATATCAATCGACATCAACGAGCAATAGGGTAAAAATCTGGTAGGTATGAACAGAAAAATTCATATCATAAAAACCAGAGCCCCAAAAATTCCCAATTTTTCACAGCAACCTAAAGACATAAGTATGCACACTTTTGGTATTCAAAGGTAAATCTAGATTGATTTGGAACATGCTCGAAAAAGAAATCTTTCGCAGAAGGGTCGTGCTGAAAAACAGCGGAACAGTGACTCACTAAACTGAGCATAACTCTCTGTAGAAAATTCCTAAAATCCTGAAAAATTCACAGTGAATGCTCAACTTGATTACAAACAACTTTCCTAAAGGATGCAAAAATTGAGAAATGACAGAGACAGAATCTGCCCGAATTTTCCTAAATTCAAAAGGGAGGAAAAACTTATCTAAGATCAAGCAATTCACCCTAGCAAAAATATTCGAGCAATTGGGAACCAATTTTAGGTTTACCAAGATTTTAATTATGCATGCACACGCCTTAAACGACCTCACACCAATGGATCCAAAAGACGTAGTTAGTGCCGGTGGTAAGCTTATAATCGGCTCTTCTTATAATAACTAGTCGGAGCTATTCGATTCGCACTTAACGACTTACGAGCGTGGTTAGTGTACCTGCAGAAAACGAACCTTTCGTGCCAGCACGTCACGAAAGCGTCCACATACATTACCGTTCACTTATAGAAACGGTATCCATGCGTCAAGCCGCTGCATGGACAGCGTCCAACCTCGGAAACCCTCCGTTTGAATGGAGTGTATCCTTGCCTCACATGATCGACATGTGGAATGCACACGTATGAAACACGTGGCGACACCACAACTCATATCTAGACGCGAAGATGGGATCCATGGAAGGGATCACTCCATCAACCCTCGCAATTCTCGTGATGCGGAACAGCGCACGTATAAAACACGTGGCTCATCTAGTTTGGTTGTGCAATAAAGTAAGTCTGACATAAAGTAAGGTGCCGGAAGTTAGCAAAATAAACCATAGATTCTTATGCCACCTTAAAGAACCCAAAATTCCCTCTAGGGCCTCTCGATCTAGATCATTCCTTAACGATCCAACGGTTTTTCGAAATCCAATCAATCTTGGCAAGTGTTATTGTAAAACATGTGATTAGTATTAAGCTAATCACTCCGGTGCATTCAATCGCTCTGATACCAGCTGTGACAACCCCACCTGAGATAATTCCGTACTATCGCCTAAACCACTCCATTTGGTCATTGAGCGATAATAAAGAAGCATCCCGTTGAGTGTTGCCGGGTTTACACCCGGTAAATCACTTGGAAACACAGAGAGGATCGAACGAATGCATTAAAACTCCCACGAAGGAGAGTCCAGAGTGCCTTACAAATTATCCATCACATCCCCGTAGGGGTCATTATTACAAACATAGTTCTTTGATATGAAAGTAAATGGTTCAGAGTTTATTGCAAACAGCGGAAGATAACTAACGATACGATCACATCATAGGAGGCCTGTCCATGATGCAATCATTCTTCGTCATCCACCCATTCCAGCTCCCAGCCAGGTGGAAGTTCTCCGGGCCACACATCAGATGCATTACCTGGAACAACATTTATAAAGCAAGGCTGAGTATACTAATACTCAGCAAGACTTACCCGTCTAAAAGAAAAAGACTTTACCTCTAGTCATGCAAGGCTTTTGGCTAGTGGGTTTGTTTGCCAAAAAGCTACTAAGTTATGAATCCTTACTTTCACATTTTAGCTCAAGTTCTAGTAGAAGTAATCATTACTAGGTAAGCAACTATTGCAACCAAAGTTGTACAAACAATTAATCAAAGTAATAATCTTCACAAAGTTTCATCATAAAGGGATATCACGGCCAGTCGGGTAAGCAGTCTCAGATGACGGTGAGAGGCCGACAATCGATTGATTCAAAACCTTGCAAGTATGGACTTAAACACACGGGAGGTGCCCTCACTAAGAGTTCACCAACCAGGAGGTTCCCGTCATTCTTCGGTTTGGGGATAATAGCTCACAGTCTTAAGTACAAGGTTTATCTGGGCTACGCCACTAAGGTCACACAGCCTCACGCATGCACTCGGGTGGCGAGCCCGGGGCCGCAACCCTAAGAGTAGTGATAGTAAAACCCCGTACCGCCTCATTTAGGTACTAGGCTTATCGTACCCATTTCCGACAAGTGTTTAGTACGTTCAAACACTTAGCCCACGAAGCCATTGGACCGGAGCCCAAATCCCATGCTCTTACCACATGAGCAATCCATTTAATATATGGTGATTCCATAAAGGATCCTATTCTCGCGAGTGACGGACATCACTCGACTTGTACCGGATCCTTAAGCATAGCAACTAGCGACCTAACATGCTAGTAAGAGATCATAGGTACTTAGGGATCATGCAACTAGGGTTTCATTTCAACTCTTGAACGTAAATGCACATACAATAACAAGAAGTGAATTCAGAAGTTTAAAGAAACACAGGGGTTAATGAATAAACCGGGGCTTGCCTTCGTCAGCACAAGCAGACACACAAACTTCCGGACTTTGGCCCGGGTCTTGCTCTACGGTCACGTAGTGCACGTCTCCTCCAGCTCCCTCGTCCTCGTCAGCCGGCACAAGCGTATAGCTACCGTCGGGGACTTCTACACGGGGAATGCCATGCAGGGGTTAGGAGTGCAATTATTTTAAATTAATTCACAAACAGTACCAAGCCGTCTCAAAGAGTACAAAGTTGGCCATACTCACCCTAAGAAAAGTATTTACACCTTTTTCCTTTTTAAGATAATCTAAAAGTCTATTTAGCCTTCTCTTTAAGGTGATTGTGTGCACATTTATTAAGGAATTATTTTATTTAAATACAAACAGCGAGGAAATTACTTTCGTAGCACCGTTTTACTTTTCCTAACACTTCTTCTTACGTCATGCACTAGAGATAGTAATTTTCCTTATTTTCCCCTTTTCTAGACTATTCTAGTTTTGAGCTTCTCATGCATAACCAAAACATACAAACTGATCCAGCAACCCCCCACTGGTCCTACTGACCAGGAGGCATACATGGACAGCAACAAAAGGGTTTTAGCACCATTAACTTCAATACACTAAAATTGGAGCATTCCTAGTTAGCAAAAAAAGGAATAATGCATATGAAAATAAACAGCACAGAAATGAGCCCCATCTCTCTCCTACATATACTCTGGTCCAAAACAGGCTTAAAGGGCTAGCAAACAAACATATAGCCTTCATGAAACATGCTACACACATTTATGATTAAAAACAAGCATAAATAAGGAAATAATATGTTTAACAGAGATAAAATCATGGTAAATTCACCAAAGGTGCTTTTTAACACAACAAGACTATAGCCAGAAGTTGGGCTCAAAAATAATTATATTTGGAGCTACAAAAATCATCTAAGCAGATTTGCCAACATCACAAAACAATTTATTCCGGAAGATCCCTTCAGTAACTTTGTGCAAATTTTGGCACAGAGGCTAGGCATACTAGTGGTCACAACATATCCAAAATCCAGCTCAAAAGCTTGGGTGGATTTTGCAGAAACACCAATCTAAGCATTTCACATTCCTATTTTTCAAGCAAAAACTAAATCTCAAAAGTATATACATATTTGGACAAAGTTGTAGTTCTTGTCACACTGAGCACAACAAAATTGGGTTTGCTATTTTTGGATTTTTCTACGATTTTTAATCGATTTTACAAGGTGCTGGACTCAAACACAAAACTGAGAACAATCTTTTTACACGGCGAACCCTAGAACTTTTAAATTCTTCACAAATCTGCCCTCGGTTCTTCCCCCTCAGGCCCGACGGCGGGAACCGGCTCGCCGGCGGCGAGGTAAGGCTCGGCCACGCAAACAAGCAAGGGGGATCGTCGATTGGGCTTACCAGCTACCGATTGGCGGCGGTGGATCGGCCGGTGGGGACTCCGGCGAGCGGCGGCGGCGAGAGCGGCGGCGGCGTGCCCGCGGGAAGCTCGACGGCGGTGAGGGAATGGCTCGGGCTCAACCACGTGCTGCACGGGGGAGCTTCCATGTGACCCAGGGAAGGTGCCAGGCAGGTCACGGGGCTTGGAGAAGCGGCGGAGGAGCGGGCTCGACGGCGGCGGTCCCGGCGGCGGCGCGGAGGCTCGGGCCCGGCGAGTGGGTGACTCAGTTTGATCAACACGTGGCTCGGGGAGGTGTTGTGCTTCACAGGGAAGGGTTGAGGCTCTTGGGTGCGCGAGGAAATCGAGTGGAGCACGGTGCTCACCGAGCGGCGGCAATAGCGGACGGCGGCGGCTCGGGCAGGCACGCGTGCGCGCGAGGGACGGCGAGGGACCGGCTTATAAGCGCGCGGGAAGGTCGGTTGGGGTAGGTAGGAACGTGCCGGGCCACTAGACCGCATAGGGGAGTCGAGGGCATGGCCGGTGACGTGCGCCGCTCCGGCGGCCAATGGCACGCCGCGGACGATGCGCCGGCCGGCGGATTCGCGCCACCGGCCCCGCCACTTGCCACGGACGGCACACACGGGTGCTCGCCGGCGCCGCGCATTGACCGGCGGTCACACCGGCGCCTCGGCGTGTGCCCCCGATGCGGGTACGGCGCGTACGGCGGTGGCCGACGTGGCCGCGCGCGACGTCGCGCCCTGGACGCGTTCCGGCGCTCTCGGTGCAAATGTGTTTCATGGTTCGATTTTCAAAATTGTTTTTCTCCAGTTTTTCAAACTAAACTGCACCTTAGCATCTGAAGCAAAGTTGGAGATTAAGGATCCCTCTACAACTTTGACAAAGGCTTGCAGGGGTTTTGTCCAAGCAAGAACGCCATGCCAACATGGCTAAAAACTTGGCGCCAGTGAACAGGAGTAGGACACCTTCCAAGGCCTGTTTCACCAAGAATTCCTCCAAATTTCAAATGCCACTCAACAGCAAAGTTGTGTGCCCCAACATTCTGCACATTTTTCTCTTTGGGTGGTTTTGAAGTGTTTAGGGAAATTTTGGAGAACGCGCCAAAGTTCTAGAATGGCATCAGGGGGTTAAGGGAACAAGAGGGGTTTTGAGCTAGGGTTTTGACCAAGGGTTGACCTATGGTCATCAAGGTGATTTATAGGGGAGATTAAGTGGGTTATGAGCACAATTTGACACTTAGCAAAAACACGGGGTGTTACAGCATACCCCCCTTAACGGGAATCTCGTCCCGAGATTCGAATCAAAAGCACGTGAGGAGAGTTCACTTACGAGCTTGACTCGGAAGAAAGTCTGGGTACTTGGCGTTGAGAAACCGCTCGGTCTCTCATGTAGCTTCTTCTTCTGTGTGGTGGCTCCATTGTATCTTGTACATTTTTACCTTTTGTCTTCGAGTCTGCCTTTCTTTATGGTCCAATACCCTCATTGGATACTTTGCTAGCAATAGGTCTGGTTCTATTTCTGCATTGGTCTCTTCAATTATTTGTGCCTCAGGGGTGATTAAGTGGGTTATGAGCACAATTTGACACTGAGCAAAAACACGGGGTGTTACAGGATTTCACAGTTGTTGTCTCGTAGAACACATCCAGGGGCAAAGGTTCAAGCAGAGCGGTTGCCTTCGCAATAGCATCGGCTTCCTTGTTGTTGTTTCTGGGAAAGCTTCGCACTGTGATACCGATTAAAAATTTTTCCATGCTTCGGACAGCCTGCAGATACTTCATCATGTCAGGTTTTTTTGCTTTGTAAGTTTTCCTGATGTGGCAGGCGACAAGTTCAGAGTCTGTCAAGATGACAAGTCTTCTTGCTCCCACAGCCCTGGCATTCCAAAGTGCGAGCAGCAAGCCTTCGTACTCTGCTACATTGTTTGTGCAGTTGTCATAGTTCAGCCGTAGGGCGTAACGAAGCTTATGCCCGAAGGGGACTTTAGGACTGCTGCTGCCGCTGACCCAAGGTGGCAATATGCACCATCGCATTGAACTTCCCATAGTGGCTCCATGACCATAGCTTCCCCCTTCGGCGCCGAAGGCGTCCAGTCAACTACAAAATCAGTGTGGACTTGAGATTTTATTGCACCGCGCGCAACGTAGTTTATGACGTGTTCCGCCAACTCTGTGGCCCACTTGCCCATTCTCCCGGTAGATTCCTTGTTCTCAAACATGTCACGGAGAGGGAAAGCTGTAGGGACTGATACATTGTGGCTCTGGAAATAATGCCGAAGCTTCCTTTTTGCCATCACCACAGCATATGCCATCTTCTCCATTTCGGAGTAGAAGAGTTTGGAGCCGCTCAAGGCTTCGGAGACATAGTAGATGGGGAACTGTTTTAGGGCATCTGCCTCCTTCCGTTCTTCCACAAGTACTGCACTAACCGCTGTGTCAGTTGCAGCAATGTACAGCAGTAGCTCAGCCTTCGGCGATGGTTTGGTCATGACTGCCGCGTCTTCGAGGTATTTCTTGAGGTCATCGAAAGCTTGCTGTTGCTCTGGGCCCCATTGAAAGGTTGAGTTCGCACGAAGCACCTTGAAGAAGGAGAGGCTTCGCTCAGCGGCCTTGGAGATGAAGCGGTTCAGCGAAGCTATTCTGCCTATGAGTCTCTAGACCTCCTTTCTGCTGCTCGGGGGCTGCATCCTTCGTAGAGCTTCAATTTTTTGGGGGTTTGCTTGGATACCCCGCTTCGAGACCATGCATCCCAACAGTTGCCCTTTCCGGATGCCGAAGATACACTTCTCTGGGTTAAGCTTGAGGCCGTTTCTCCTCATATTGTCGAAGGTCTCAGTCAGGTCTGCAATGTGATCTTTCTCTCTTTCACTCATAATGACGATGTCATCAACATAGGCCGAGGCGTTGCGCCCCAGCTGGCTGCCCAGGATCAGCTTCATCATGCGGTTGAAAGTTGACCCGGCATTACGAAGGCCCTCTGGCATCCGGATGAAGCAAAAGATGCTGAAGGGAGTCGTGAACCCGGTTTTAGCTTCGTCTTCTCTTCGCATCCACACCTGGTGGTATCCAGAAAAGCAATCCAGGAGGCTCAGCATATCACATCCGGCTGCCTGATCAATGATGACGTCGATCCTTGGCAGCGGGTAGGGTCCTTCGGGCATGCCTTGTTAAGCTCTGTGAAGTCAATACACATGCGCATGTTGCCATTCTTCTTCGGCACCATCACTACATTGGCCACCCAGACGGGGTACTGCACTTCCCTTATGATTCTTGCGTCGAGCAGCTTTTGCACTTCGGCCTCCGCGGACTTGACCCCCGTCTCCCCGACATCGGCCGCTGCCTCTGCAGCTTTGGTTTGACCTTCGAGTCGGTGTTCAGAGCATGTTCTATGACCGAGCAGTGGACACCCATCAAATCCGACTTGGACCATGCGAACACGTCCTGGTTATTACGATGGAACTGCAAGAGCTTGCCTTCGTCCTCCGTGCTGACTTCGGTGCATATCATGATTGTCCTGCTTGGCACGTCCGCGCACAAGGGAACTGTCTTCGTGACATCGACCGCTTTCATGCGCTCGGCTTCGGCCCCTTTCATGGACTGTCTCATTTGGGCTTCGACCCTCTGCTCTTCGGCTACCGCAGCTTCGTTGCCCTCATCTTCGTTGATGACATGGACCTGTCTGTTGTGTACTGACGTGTTGCGTTCGGCTCTTCGGGCCTCCTCCTGGCCGCCGTACACCAAAATTACCCCCGCTGCCGTTGGTATTTTCATCAGCAGGTATCCTTGATGGATGACCGCTGCATACTTGTTGATGGTGTTTTGGCCGAAGATGGCGTTGTACGGGTACACAAAGTCAACAACATCGAAGGTTATGACCTCCGTTCGCATAGTGGAGTCTTGGCCGAAGGTCACATTGACGTCGATCTTGCCCAGGGCTTCGATCCTCTTGTTGCCGAAGCCGTACAACGGGTGCTCTACTTTCTTCAAATCTTCTTTCTTGAAACCCATGCCAGAGAAGCACTGCCAGGTCAAAATGTCCGCTGAACTGCCGTTGACCACCAGGACCCTCCCCACGTCATTGCCAAAGTAGTACTTCGTGTTCTTGCCAATGTTTGCTCTTATGACGAGTGGATCATTGTGGGGGTAGTGTTGCAGCCGAATGTCAATTGCCGTGAAAGTTATTGGGATGTGGGACCATGGCAAATGAAAGTACTTGTCGGAGCAAATGTGCGACACGCTTCGGTAGTAGTCTTGCCGCTGCCTCTTCCTCTCGTGCACCGGCTCATTGGATCCGCCGGAGATTGCATTGATAATGTTGACCATGCCCATCATTCCCGAGCTGCTAGAGTCAGGGGCCTCTTGCTTTGGTGGAGGTGGTGGTGTTGGCTGGGTGTAATGCGTTTGATGGTGGGCGGCTGGGTTCGGCCACGAAGGCACGAATACTGATGATTGCTGCGCGTGCATGGGAGGGGGTGGCTGCAGCTGCGGCACCGAAGGTGTGTATGATTGTGGTGGGTGGAAAGCATGCGCGGGTGCCGAAGGCTGGAATGATTGGTGATGGTAAGGTGGAGGCAGGGCCCTAAATTGGCCCGCATTCTGGTACTTCATGACGTGGTTCACGGCCATGCCCGCTGCCTTCGCCTTCTCCTCGGCTTCCCACTCTAACTTCATATTGACCGCCGAGGGGCACTGGTGTGTGTGATGCTGGGCATCGATCCCATGGAGCCAACAGAAAAAACGCTCACCGCCGCCTCGCTGAGGTGGGTTTTGCTGCTGCGGCTTCGCCCTCTGCCATTCTTGCGTCCGCCCTTGTGCCCGCCACCGCTCCGGTTCTGGTTCTGGTCAGGGGGTGCAGATACGTTGTTGATTTGACGGTTTGCTTGCTTCGGTGGGTGATTCTGCCACCCCTTCGGTTGGTCCCACTGCCCCTGTTGCTTTTGCTTCTTCGCCGCATTGGCTCTGTCAAGCCTTCGGCGGCGGCCTTTGTCGGATTTGCAATATTCTTGCATGACTTCAAAGAGTTCTTGCAGAGACTTCGGCTTGACTCTGTCAAGCACATCCTGGCAGTTTCCAACCCTCAGGCCTCCAACGATGGCGTCGATGATGCTGCTTTCGGACACCCCGGGCGCGCGCGCTGTCAGCTTGACAACCCTGTGCATGTACTCTTGCAGCGACTCTCTGTCCCCCTGGACGCACATGTTGACAAGGTCATTGGAGTCCAGCTCTTCGACCTGCATGCCCTTGAAACCGGATAGCAACTTGTTTCGCAGCTGGAACCAGGATGTTATGTGCCCCTTCCGTATGTTTGCATACCAATACTGAACCTCTCCCTTGAGTGCCAGCACAAGAGCCTTTGCCTTCGTAGTGGCATCGCCTCAGTTGGACTCCACTGCCGCTTCGAACTTCATCAGGAACTCCTTAGGATCGTAGTCACCGTCGTACTGGGGCAGAGTGTTGGCGTTGAAACGATGGGGCCACGGCGCACTCTCGAGTTCGACTGAGAGCGGGGACACCGGGACGACGTTGTGAAGCGGTACGTCGTCGGGTGCGAAGTGCTCTTGCGCCTTCCCCCTCTCCTGGCGGTGGCCGATGCTTTGCCCTTCGGAAGCGTCCTTGTGCTGCCTCCACTGGTCCAGCTGAGCTTGCATGGCCTGCAGGGTGTGCCAGGCATGCTGCTGGGCCGGCGGCGCAGCATGCGCGGCAGGCGTCGGTGCTGGTGCAGGTGGCGCAGGAATGACCTGCTGCGGCGACGACGTGCCAGCGATCTGGCTTTGCAGCAGAGCAAGGTAACGCTCGGCCTGCCTGATGTTGAAGTCGATGGAGTCAGTAGCGGTGTGGGGTGGGACCACATCCTACTGTTGGGACGGCTGCGCTTGCGACGAAGACGGGCGCGTCTCTTGCTCTTGCTGGGCCGCCACGGTCTTGCCCGCGATGAGAGCTCGGATCCTTCGGAGGGCCTCGATGTCTTGCGCCGAAGCCCCCAACCCCTCGAGGCTGACCTCGAACATCCCCGAGGCGGTGTGCTCGACCTCCGGAGCGCTCGGCCCGGCGCCGGTCCCCGCCGAAGGCTGGATGGCTGAAGCTGACGGGTTGGCGGGTTCCGGTGCTAGCGGAGGGGTTGACGCCTGAGCCGTGGTGGCTTCGGTGCCTGCCGATCGGGTCCTCGCCATGCGGTCTTGGGATCTTCCACGAGGTGGGCGCCAAACTGTTGGTGGGAATCGGGCCCGATGGTGGACGCCGACACAACAGCCCCCTGAACGTTACCCTTCTTCTACTGCTATCCCGAAGCTACTTCTACTAGTCTAGACGGAGAAAGGAAACGAGGAAACAGAACAGGAAATGCAACAAGCGAACACTTGGCAGACCGAAGACTGAAAGACCAGCAGTGGCCTTCGGTGCTCTCTTCTCATTACGGGGTGTCTGTTTCATTACAAGGGGCTCACTATTTATAGGAGGCCCCTGGGCATAGTCATTTGCCTCAATTACACTTTTTCCGTTCCTGACAAACGACTTTAAACACTTTACAAGGGTGTAATAGTAACTCCCCGCGTCGTACAGGCCTCCAGCGTGTCTTCGTACAGCCGAAACGCCTTTACACGCGGCGCTCCTTGTCTCTGCCTTGTACGGTGCCCTCTTTACACGTTCGCAGCGGCCACGTGTCACAGCGCATCGCACCTTCGGAACCGAAGCAGCCTAGGACCTTCGCTCCGGCCGCGTCGTGCCACTCAGGACATCTCGCCCGTGCCGCCTCCAGCCCCGGCCTGAGGTGTTCCCGACGCGCGGCACTCCTGGCTTCTCCGAACCTTCGGCGCCGAGGCATGACTTCCCGTACCTTCGGCACCGAAGGTCAGCACTGCTCAGATGGGCTGCTCGTGCACGACAAAACTCACATAACTCAATTAACATTAGCGTTTCCGTCAAACCAGCATTGCGAAAACTCCCCCGTGTGGCCGAAGCTGCCCGTGAGCCGAAACTGTCAGCCTGGCCAGACGTGGACAGGGCTTCCGAAGGCCATTTTCCCCAACACCCACTCACCAGGTGAACGGTGTTCCTAAGCTCCTCCTGAGGACCTAGGTAGGGTGTCTTCTAATTAGTATTTCCTTAATTACCCTGCTAAGCTTATGTGGGCCAACTCACAATCATTATGGGCCAACATTAGTCAATCGGAGTACCACAGGAAGCGCGCGCGGAACAATTAAGGTTGCACCCTGTTCGCTTGGCTTATCAGCCACCAGCCAGCAGTACTTTTCTCTCAGAACAAATCAGCCACCGGCAACCGGCCCGGCGGTATTTTTCTCTCGGAACAAACCAAGACTACCATCAGCCACCAGCCAAACGAACAGGCTGCATATCCAATTAAACACAATTAAGCTTCGTCTTAGTTTAGATTGAATAACATGGTACCTGCTCCCTTCTTTTTCCCTCAAATTGCATGCCCCCCACCCCCCCACCCCCCACACCTCAATCTTTGAAATCTCAATATAGAAAATAATCAAGCTATTGAGTCAGTTGAAATGCAAGCTCTAAAATTAGATAAAAATACATATACACCGTCAGTCCGTCACATGCTAAGCCTAGAAAAAAGTTGGTTTTCCACTTGTCTTATCAGCCACTAGCCAACAGTACTTTTCTCTCACAACAAATCAGCCATCAAGAACCAACCAACAAGATCTTTTTCTTTTAGAATAAGATTGGTCACCGCCACCACCACCAAACGAACGTGTTGTTGGTGTCTCGGCCCCCTACGGTCAAATTCTGACCACGCCCCGTTAGAGGTGCAAAATGGCATCGAAATTCGAAACCCAACCAGACGGCTCACGATGAACGATTGATTATTCCATCGCCTTGTGTTTGCTCAACTTGACGATCGTATTGTCGTATACCTGTTCTTCGTCCTCTGCAAACCGCGCTCGTGGATGTGGATGCATGCCACAGGAGGATCTTTCGATTTCAAAGCAGACTATTCCTATTGGCCAAGGGCTCCTTGACCTGCCAGCCAATGTATACTGTAGCCCGTAGCCCTGTAAGCAATAATGCCGGCATCACGAGATGATCACTAGTTCCCGTGGACCGTGGGCAGTAAATAGGCAATAGCAGCAGAAACTCTCACTAGTACATCACTGCTCTGTCTGTGGCAAACAGGCTCAATCTACAGGCTAAACAGGCTTTGGCCTGCCGTCACGCTTGTGGCCTCAATCTACTTGTTGAGGCTAGATGGCCGATGGGCTGAACGCTGAAGCATATGCTTCCCCCAGACCCCTGTAAACCTTGCCCTCAAAAAGTTCAGTAGACAAGGAATGTGACCATAGAAAACGTACAAGCATAAATAAATAAATAGTCTCAATATAAGCGGGAGATTATTTTTGCAAGTTGCAAGTCGCATATTTTGGCCCAAGACAACTACCTTGGCCCTCTCTATCCAATCTTTGCTTCTGAATGAATAGCAGAAGCCGAGAGCCAAGGAAACACAAAAGCAACTATTACGGACCTACGAGTTTCGGTGAAGAATGGTCTATGGACCACAAAAGCAACTACTGAAGAATGATACTACTACTTCAGAAACAATAGGTTGACCCACGTAACTTGAGATGGCTGATTGGTAAAACCCATCACAATTCAATGCTTCGGCACATATTGTTCTGCCACTTGCATAATACTGTTGGGATTGGATGACGGATTATTCCCATGCTCCATGCTAGTGAGCGAGAGTACTAGGCACCAGAGCGCCTGATTCCTACAAAATTCAACAGTACATGATGCCTGGGTTGGCAACTGTGGTGCACATCAGACTAGTAGCTACAGAAATCACCATAGAACAAGACCTAGAGTCCTAGACTGGGCACCAGCATAAGCCAAACAAAAATCTCAACATCAAAGGAAACTAGAGGAAAACATCAAAGCAAGTTCAAGTATCCTGAATAGAGATCCAACCTTATTGATGTTTGTCAGCAAGTTGACCCAAAATAGACATCAGAATGCTTCAAAATCCATTCTATTTTTTAAAACCTAAAATGTGCTTTGCTAGTAATTGGATGAAGCATGAATAAAATTTTTTTCTTCCTGACAGGTCAGTAATAAACTCACAAAATTATACCATTCAGGAAGAAAAATGTTTATATCTTACTAAAAACTTGCAACATTATATCTTGCCACAAGACATTATAAACAATCTGGACACCGTGGCACTTTAAGCATTCCCAGAGCTATTGAAAGAATCACCAAAGTCACCTAAACAGAAGTTTAGAAAGACAAGTTATTGTGTGGATACACATATTTAATTGGGGAAACTTGCAGATAAGTTTCACAGTATATACTTACAGTTAAGTGTCAGTTCCAAATGAGAAAGATCAGAAATCATGGGACATCAGGAGTATTAACTGACTGGGTACTCCAGGGTTACACATTGATTCTGATCTTCAGTAAACTGTGCCCAGGCTGAAAAATGAAGATGCTGAATGCATATACCATTCAAAAAACAAAACGCCAGTTACAATCTTATTTCTCGTCGCAAGCGTGCATATTTCTCCTGCATCCTCAAGAGCTCCCTTGAAAGCTCTTGATTCCCAGTCAGCATTAATCCGTTCAGTACACGATTGAACATAAACTTTCTAGGCAAGTAGCCTCTATCAACCATATCCACCACCATCCTCGCAGCCACTACCATGTCTTCTGCCCTCTTACGCACAAACATTGCACTTATTATGATGTTATATGTATCTTTGTCGGGCAAGCACTCCATCCCCTTGCTCATCCTCTCAAATAAATCCAATGCCTTCTCTATTTCACCTTCCTCAAATGAATACCTTATAATTACATTGTGTGCCTGAACACTAGGCTCACAACCTTCACTCTTCATCCTCTCCAAAAGCTTCATAGCTCGATCAATCTTCTTGGCGTGGCAGAGGCCTCGAATCAAGACAGTGTAGGTAACCCTATTTGGAACAAAACTTTTTCCAATCATATCATTAAATACTGCCACAGCATCCTCCACATTGCCCTTCTTACAGATAACCTGAATTAACGCATTATAAGTTGGCGTTGATGGTGGGCATCCTTCTTTAGACATTTCGTCGAACACTTTGCGAGCTTTTTCTAGCTGCCCGGCAACACCAAGCCCGTGCAGTACGGTAGTGTACGACACGACGTCAGGCTTAACGTTCTCGTCGTTGATGCCTCTCTTCTTCATCTGAAGGAAGAAGTCCCATGCGTGCCGCAATTGTCCAGAACGGAAGAAGCCTTTGAGTATAATGTTATATGTGGCTTTTGTTGGAGCAATCCCTGATTCGACCATGAGATTCAGGATGTCGAGCGCACGGGAGGTGTCCTTGACGCGGCACCATCCGTCGGCGAGGATGTTGTACGTGACAGCGTCAGGAGGGAACCGCCGCTCGAGGGCACGGACGAGGGAGGCGGCCTTGCCCGCGTGCCACGACTTTGCGAGAGCGTCGAGCAGGGAGTTGAACAACGGGAGGTCCTGCGCGACGCCGTGAGAGCGGTGGAGCGTGAGGAAGAGCCGGACGGCGACGTCGGGGCGGCGGTGCGACACCGCGAATCGCTCGAACAGGATGGGGAACGTGCGCGGGGTGTAGGCGAGCCCGTGGCGCTTGAAGAGCGCGAGGACGGAGCTCGTGAGCTGGCGCGGGTGGCGCAGGCGCGCGGCGAGGTCGAGCGCGAGATCGACGGTGCACGGGGAGAGCTCGCGCGCCCGCGGGGGCAGGCGGACCAGGGCGTGGAAGAAGAGCAGGGCGCGTGGGGCGTGGTGCCACAGGAGCTTGAGGACGGTGTTGGCCGCGGGGGTCGGGATCAGGAGCGCGGGCGCGGGCGCGGCGGCGAGGAGGGACGCCGAGAGAGAGCGCACGGACGCGGCGGTCAGCGTGGAGGACGGGTGGTTCAGGACCAGCGCGGCGATCTGGCGCGGGCACAGGGGTGGTTTGGATGGGGATGCGGGAGGGGTGGGTGCGGCGGAGGTTGGGGAAGGCGGCGGTGCCGGTGAGGGCGGCGTCATCGGGGAATTTCGCGAGGAGCTTCTGCTATGCGACGGAAATGGAGTTGATTTTACGTATGAGTATGGACCGTGGCCGCTTTCAGATAATGGACTTCGGACCTCGGTTGAAACGGCCCAGTAGTAGCTCTTGTTTCCGACGGCGACGGGCGGCCCAGACAGAAAAAAACTAGACAGCTCAAAATGACGTCATGCCGCCTTCTCTCACAATCTCAACTACAGCAGCAGCGACCAGCGAGTACGTGTGGTTCGTGATCGGGTAAATTCTTAACGATTTTTTATTTTTCCCATACCTAACACATGGGATACTAGGCATGGAGGCAATGGGTTCAGAGCTGATATTCGAGAGTGGTGACTGGTGAGGCTGCTGGCCAAAGGGCATTTTGTGCTTCATTGTTATTTCTACTTTATCACCACCGTAGGTAGATCTTTCTGCCGAGAATGAATCCCATCAACAACCACCGCAATAAGCCAAGAAGATTTTCTCTCAAAACAAACCAACAATACCATCACCACCGTGGCCCAACCGAACAGGTTGAATCCCGTCAATTTGCTCCTCCCCAAGGACAGAAATACGGACACCAGTTCACAAAAAAGGTGCCGCCCCACAGAAAGCACACAAGGTCGGAATCTATCTCGCATGCTTTCAAGTTTCAGCACAAGTACCCCGCCGGCCGCCTCGTCATGTCGTCACGGAAAGAACAATCGATGCTCGGCCAATCGTTACGCGACAGGGCAGTAAACAGGAGCTCGCTCGTACAGGCGCGTGCATTCCCGGAAAAAGGCAATCTAGTGCAGTTTTGATAGTAGAAAAACTCATATAAAAGGGGAAAGGCATCGCACCACCTGCGTAGCAGAAACGTTTAGTAGAACTGCTATATAATCTATTTCTTTTATCAAATTCGTTTAATTTGTCACCTACAGGAACTCGAGAGCAGCATTTCTTTTTACCGCAATAAATACCGCGGTTACCGCTCTTACCGTTGCGGTCCGGTATAAAAAAACCGTGGTAAAAAGTATTATACCGAACCTATCAAACCGCTGCTAACGGTATTCCGCTCGGTCTGTGCGGTATGCCACTCAATTTTTATTCTTCTTACTAACCGTTCTTACCACGGTAAAAAAACCCACCTTGAGAGAGCGTGCACATCGTCCATGTAATTGTAGACTTTTAACGCAGCAAAGTCACCATCAGCAATTATAAACGGTCCTCCCCGATTCCTGTAGTACTCCCAACTTTTAGCAGGTAGCTCATCATGGCGTCACGATTCATCCAATCCAACGCTCAATTCCGCCGGCGACGTCTCTTGCTTTGGGTTAGTGAGAACATGTTTGCCCGTACTGCTAATTGCTAAATACAGCTAATCATTGGCCGTAAGATAGCTCGAGGGCATTCAGCTTGTTCGGTTTGGTGACTTGACTACATGTTGGTCTTTGTCTTGGTTTTTCATTTTTGGTGGTGATAAGTCAAACGAACAGGGCGATTGTTTTGTTTTGTTTTGTGAGATCTGCACCGGTACTCATTTTTCAAATTTTCAGCTAATCATTGGCCGTACGATAGCTCGGGGGCATATTAAAGCAATTCATTAACTAATTATTCACGCACTTTATTAATTAAAATCTGGGTGTCCGCACCGTGATAGTATAGTAAGTACTAACAAACGTAACAGCAATGTCCAGTCTGGGAATGGCCCCTCAGCTCCCTGCTCTCTTTGGAGTCAAACTCTAAGCATCCATATGGGGACACCGGTACTAATCTGTAATATCATATCAAACATCCAAAAAAAAATATCATATAGTCATACACTATATTTAAGTGTATAATAATAAATCTATGAATTTAAAAAAGACAAAACAACTTATAATTTGAATTGAAGGGAGAGTTCTCAGTCAGTGACAAAAACCAACGTGGCGTTAGCAGGAGGCCATCACCCAAACTGGAGAAAAATTATGACCCATATTTGACCATTGACCAACAAGCTATTGCAGTGCCGGACAATATGCATGTTTTAAAATTCATAGCATCTGAGCACTTCTGTGCGCGCTCGCCTGGAATGCATAATGAATCTAAATTTTACTCTCTAAAATCATCATTTATAGAGTCATTTGCACAAAAAGCCGTTTTCTATATCTTGTCACTTTCCAACTACTTTTCTATTTCTTATGCGCACTCTAGAGAGTCATTCTCGTCTTCTGTATTTGACCAGCGAAAAATCTGGAATAAAAGATGACTATATTTGGATGACCATTTAGATAAGTTGTTGGAAGGCATTTTTTCACTAAAATCTCTATTTCCATCATTTAAAAAAGAATATAGAGAGTCTCTTGGAGATGCATCTCCTAGAGTCTTTCTAAATTTTACTCTCTAAATCATCATTTAGAGAGCCATTTGCATGAAAATCGTTTTCTATATTTTCACTTTCCAACAGTTTTTTTATTTCCTATGTGCACTCTAGAGAGTCATTCTCGTCTTCTATATTTGACTAGCGAAAAATCCGGAATAGAAGATGGTTATATTTAGACAACCATTTAGATAAGCTGTTGGAAGACAATTTTTTCACCAAAAATTCTATTTTTACCATTTAGAAAGAATATAGAGAGTCTCTTGGAGATGCTATTACCGGTGCTTATTTGGTTTGTTTTCTCAATGTATATCATTTTTTAGGTGAGAATGAACGAATTCCATTAAACTGTATGTGTATTGAATTTGTGTAGCATGAATCTAAAATCAAGTGCTAATTTTAAAAGAAAGGAATCATAGAACACTAAGGCATAGATCCCTATAGAGGTCGGTGAATAGTTTGACTTAGCATAAAACATTTTACTATAATTTGTAACAAAGAGTGTTACAGAGAGTATATATCTATATCATATATCATGAAAGTTTTAGTTTGACCCAAACACCCTCAAGTAGTATTTTAGTCCAATATCTAAGATAATTAGGCTCTGTTTGGATTCAATAAATCACTTATTGTAGTCTCCTCCACTTCTTTTCAGAGTTGCTAAATTTTGTCCATACCTGTTTGGTTCAATAGACTTATGGGACTTAAAGTAGCATAGGGACCACAACAAATGAGAGATCATCTCCCCATTTAGTCACAATAAGCAACCCTTTGGTGACTTATGGGCTTATGAATTGAGACTAATTTTAGTCCCCAATAAGTCATCATGTTTGGCACCAAAGTGACTTATTGGGGCTTAATTTAGGTTGGCTAAAATAAGCAACCCCAAAACAAACGGTGCCTTAATTATGTTTTTTCTTCTTAGCTATCAACATATTTTTGGAAGAGAATCTATCAATTTTTTAATGTTGCAAATGTCTTCATTTGATGTTAAAAATACTTGTCACACCCAATTTTACAAAGGAAAACCGAATGCATCTCACATGTGCGCCAGGATCAGAAATACACACACATGATAGACAATAGAGTGTAATACCATAACTATAATCAAAACGTACAAGAGTTTAACCGATACAATATTCATTTATTACACTCAGACATGTGGACATGAAGGTCCGAACAAAAAACGATAACTGAACGGGCAACTCCTTCTTCAACTTCCACAGGCATAATGACTGGGGGATCCGCATGCCTTAGAACTCCTCGAAGTCGCTCCAGTACTCCTGACCAATGTTCTCCTCTGAACAGCGGTAAGCAAGGGTGATCACTCTTATGGTTGGAGCTCAGCAAGTGGGGAAAACATGCAAGGCTACCAAGGATAGGCTATGGTTTAAAGCGGTTAGCATTCTATAAGTTGGTCAAATTTTAGTTAACAACTCCTAGTTACTAGATGTATGTTTATACCAACCCACTTAAACTTTTAAAGACATCCAAAGCCCAAAGACTCACAAGATCCACAATTGCATTCATCTTTAAGTTTGATTATCATGTGAGGGTCCAAGCCGCTCTTGACCGTGAGCACGACTGATCGATTAGCTTAAGCTCTGCAGAGGTTGTACACTTTACCCACAGCTTGTGTTTCCCATGTTGCCCGGGTTAGCTAGAGCCTTAAACATTTCCGAGGTGAGTGGCTAGGGGTCCACTACGAAGCCTTTACAAAGGAAAGCAGAGAAACCAACAGACCGCGAGGGGACCATAACTCTCCCTAATGGTCAGCACCTTAGCCAAGGCTGCTACCCCAAAAGAACCGGGCTATACCCCTTCAACTCCGGCCCCCTGTGCCCCTCTCAGAAAAAGGCTATCAGATAAATCCACTCTCCTAATTAATTGGCTAAGCCAAAGCCATGTGGACTGTGGTTGTACTGTTAACTTGGGCGGTTCTCCATGTTCCGATTAAAATATGTGATCTTGTTATTAAACATAACCAACATTTCATAAACATATCAGATATAACATAAACCAACATGACCAGCCCAAGTTTAGCAAACTAAGCAATTATCTACCCAAAGAATTTGTTAAACAGGGTTGATCAAGTTAACAGGGTGAAACATCTAGTCAAGTCCTTAAAAAGGTGTTTGCCCATCAGTTTAATGCATAGCAACAAATAAAGTAACATTGTATAAGCATGCTGTTATATAGGTTGAAAAGAGAATATGCAGAGGGGGAAAGCCACTTGCCTTCCTCTACAAACTGGGTATCTTCTTCTTCGTAGACAGGCTATTCCTGATCACCTCCAATGGGGAGCTCAGACGAAACAGGCACGATATCTACGCACAAGCATATACAAACAAACAATAAATAAACAGTACACCAAACATTGACAAAAGCCAAAAACACGTTATCTAAAAGATTATACTCGCTGAGATGATCATTTCGGTATATAGAACGCTAAAAACAGAGCTACAACAAGAAAGATATGATTAAAACAAATTACAGGGACCTTTCTGCAAGAAAACTATGCCTACAAGACTGTTATGAATAAAACCAGGGGCTAAAACATAATTTTATATAAAAACAGAGGGGCTAACATGTTAAAACAAATAAAAAGGACCTCGAGTGCTATTAAACAGAGAAGGCATGGGCTAGAACGTAAGATTCAGGACCTGTTTGTGAAGATTTATATAGGTGGAAGGACTGGCATGCAAAAACATATAAAGCCAGGGGCTCTTTAAAGAAAACAGCTTGATTGAGCCGTGGATCTTTGATCCAACGGCGGCGGCGGCGGTGGACCGCGCCGTGAGCCCGGTGCACGGGTCCACGGTGGACCAGGCCAAGGGGTATCCCCCTGATCTGATCAGGACCGTCCGCGGGCGATCGCACGACCCTGGACGTGAGCATGCGACGCGCGGCGGCGGCACACCGGGACGGAGAGAGTGGACGGCGGCGCGCGCGACGGCGCTTCGCCGGCGCGAGCCCGGAAGGGGTTCCCGACGGCTAAAACGAGCGCGAGTGAGCACTACGCGTGGCGGGGAAGCACGCGCACATGCCTAGGGGGGTCGGGGGGGCGGCTTGTGCATCCACAACAGCCGAAACCGAAAGGGGGCGGCGCGGGGCTCACCGGCGTGCGGGCGCCGGTGCTGCGGCGTGCGCTCAAGGGAAAAATGATCGCGAAGACGATGCTCACCACGTAAAGAAGAGTCGGGCGTGCTTGCAAGCGAAGAAGAGGTGATGGCGATGAAGACCAGCGTCGGCGGTGAGCTCGGGCGGCGCACCGACGGCGGAGGGGCAGGGCACGACTCTGTCCGGCGACGAGGAGCGGTCCCTGACACAGGGGAGGCACGGGTAAGTGTCGAGTGAGAGAGAGAAAGAAAAAAGAAGGCGGGTAACCACTTCACCGACGGCGTCTCTTCCGGCGGCGGTGAGATGCAGAGGCGGCGGCGATGATGAACGTGATGGCTCGGGTGGGCAAGGCGCGTGAAAATGTGCTGCAAAAGCAAAGGGGAGGGCGAGAGCCCGAGCTTGAACTTAAATAGCAACAGGAAGAGAGGGGAGGGGAAGCGGAAGGGGAACGGCGGCCGGCGGCCTTGCCATAGGTGGCCGGCGATCATTGCGGGAGGTGGGCCGTGAAACGGCAAAGCAAAAGAGGGAGGAGGGGGCGCGAGGATTAACTTGCCATTAATTGCGACTTAAAGATGGAAAGAAGGGCGAGGGGAGGGGGGCGGGCGCGGCCGGTGGCTCGGTCGGCGTAGCGAAACAGGGAAAAGGAAAGGGAGGGAGGAAGGAGAAGGAGGCGCCGACAGGTGGGGCCGGCGTGTCAGCATCTGCGGGGGAAAAGAAAAGAAGAAAGAGGAGGCGGGCCGCTGCGGGAGATGGAGAGGTGGGCCGTGGGCCGACTGGGCCAAAAGGGAGGTGAGGTCCTTTTCTTTTCTTTTCTTTTTCCTTTTTTTCAAACTCTTTTCAAATCAAACCTTTTCAACTCAAATTCAAACAAAACTTTTCAAACTTTTTCACAAAGTTTTATAAACCTTTTAGACCTCACACAAGCAATAAAAAACCATGCATAGCCAAATAATGATGCACAAACACTTGTTGTCTCTAAATTAATTAAATTTAATTAAATATTATAGAGCTCAAATTTAAATAGCATTTCATTTTAAACTTTAAGACTATGTTAACATGTTGCTAGGTGAATTTTAGTGATGTTTCAAAATACTTCTTAATTTTAGGAGAGGAAATGCGATAGATTCTCCTGATGTTCAAGATGCTATATTTCAATGTATTATTCTTGCATGTTGCATATAACTTCATATCCTGTCACATGAATAATATATGCAACATGAGGATAACATATGCAACATCATAAAATTCGATAAGTTTTTACCTTTAAAAATATGTCAATAGACACTCCCATTAATTATCGTGAGGTTGTTTCTATGAAGTGAGTCATGTCATTAGACTTTTGTGATAGAAAATAAGATACCGCATGAAAGATGTATGTTGCATCCCTCTTAAATGTTCTACCACATCATAGGAAAATCCCATCGAGCCGATTGAAGTGGCTACGGCGTGGTGGTTGGGTTAAAGGGTGCTGTGGTTTAGGCGTGAGGGATAGAGAGAGGCTTTCATATGTGACATATGAGGTGCAAGGCAACCTACTCCATTCGTCGAAGATTCTAAACTCAAAAATTCAAATGATTTGAATATGTTACAAAACACAATCAAGCGACTTAGAGTTCGGTGAGAAAGTTGATTCTATCCTAACAAAATCCTAAGATTATCAGTCACTAGTCAACAGTATTTCAGTACCAGCTATCAACAACTAGCCCGCAGTACTTTTCTTTCAGAACAAATTAACACCAACCCGCCAAACGAACTGTTAGACAATTAGGCAATTTTCGGTACATTTTAATTCCAGAAATTAATAACACGTTCATGACAAATATAAGTGATCCCATGAGAGCAAAACATGTGCATGTGTTCAAATTAAATTTCAAATAAAACTTGAACAAAAATACACAAAAGAGATTTAGTATGTACCCAAAGGCGGGACGGTTGACGGAATCAACCGGTGCGCCGTTATCCCTTGGACTAGACATGCTAATCGTGGAGGGACCTTGTTCGGTGTAGTCGTACAAAGTTGATGCAGTGGCGAGTCGTTGCAGTGAAGTCCCACGAACGGCCTTCGTGAAGTAGTCGTTCACACGGATGTAGTCGTATTGGAAGTAGTCGTTCCCGCGGAGGACGTAGTCGTACTGGAGGTAGTCGTTCACGTGGACAGGGACATAGACGTACAGAAGAGCGAGCAGGCGCGTACGGGTACGCTCCCCAAAAACCTTATCGCCCGCCTATCCCGAGCAGGATCGCTAGGTGGACGAGGTTCGGAGGCAACTGCTCACGCAAGCAGTGTGCGCGCAAAGCTTGCGTTGGGAATGGCAGAGAGCAGCAACACAGAGGGAGAAGAGAGAGGTCTCCTAAGCAGGAGTACCTGGGCGTGAGTATATGTATCTATGCCAGAGGAGGGAGTCCTCTTATATAGGCGCAGAGGAGAGGAGAGGGGAATGAACCTGGACGCTGCTGACCACCATAATTCTCATTAAACGACAGTTACCAGTAACTGCTGTATTCAACGTCATCAGTTAACAGTAACGGTCGTTTTAATACAGAAGATTATGGCTGACATGAATGACCGACATGAATGACAAAAACAGTGCTGGTAACTGATGACGTTGAATATAGCAGTTACTGGTAACTGTCGTTACTGGCACAGAGGAGAGGAGAGGGGAATGAACCTGGACGTTGCTGACCACCATAATTCTCATTAAACGACAGTTACAAGTAACTGCTGTATTCAACACGGTCTCGGTCTCGACTCGACTCGACTCGACACGACACGACACGCCACGCCCACGGCCCGGCGAGGCGAGGCGAGCGAGCGCGCGCGCGTGTGGCACGCCCTTCTCCTTTTACCAACTTCACAAGTGGTCCACCGTTGGTCCACCCTTTAAGTTAGTTAAGATTCTCATTGGCTTTCAATGCGGGATTGAATCCCTAGCATTTATTTTGTGGACCTTTTAATTCTTAGGATTAATTGAGAATAAATGGCCCAAGGCCCAATTAATCGAACAATCCCCACCAAGAATTTCAAGGTACACAAAGAAATGTCCTCTTCTCAACTCTTGTTTTGATATACCGACTTTATGGTGGAGACTGTTAAGCTGAACATCCACCTGAGACAAAAGCTACACTCATTCACAACTGACCAATGGACTATGCCTTGAATTGGCAGTTTCGTGCAAACAAGTTTGACTAGAGCCCCTTGCCAGTACTAGGTTGCTATAAGCATCCCCTCGGGTTGGAGCGTATAAGTCATACTCCGTGCCTTTCATGGGTGTCTAGAGATCACCCTATCTCATAGATTGTGACTAGCAATCAGACCCATATAGGTGCAATCCTTTAAGATGTTCTGTAGGCCAGCATCTTTGCTCCTCTTTGAGCCACTCGGATCACATTAAGGTTTTTCACCAACCCGCCATACGGATTTTAGAAGAGAAATGCATCTCTACCGGAATGAGCCCTTTACAAAGGTTCTCTTCTCTCGTTAAACAAGTAGTTTGTTGCACTATCCTAATTCACGGGATCTCCGATCACATAGGACAAAGTTACCACTACCGAATAACGCCGACGGTCTCAAGCCCAATTCCCTCGGATGCATTGTCTATAAAATTACGTGAAAGACCCTTTGTGAATTGATCCGCGATTCTTAGCCGTTTGGATGTAGTCCAAGGCTATCACTCCGGAGTTTCTCATTTTCCCCGACAGATTTCGAGCCGCCTCTTTACATGCCTAGATGACTTCATGTTGTCCTTTGAACTATTCACCTTGACAATCACCGTTTGATTATCACGAGTTCATGAGGACCGCCGTATCGGTTTTTCAACTACCGGTAAATCCATAAGGAGTTCACGAAGCCATTCGGCCCTCAAGCGTGGCGGTGTCCAATGCGGTGAGTTCGCCTCCATAGTTGACCTCGTTAAGATGGTCTCGCTTGCAAGACTTCCAGAGACAGCGCCACCTCCAAGTGTAAACACATATCCACTTGTGGCTTTAATCTCATCCGTATCGAGAGATCCAATTCGAATCACTATAACCCTCTAGTACCCTAGGATACCCGAGTATAGTGAATCGCGTAGTCCATTGTTCCTTTCGGATAGCGCATTACCCGTTCAAGAGCTTCCCAATGAGCATCTCCGGGTTAGACACGAATCGACTCGGTTGCTTACGGCATATGCGATGTCGGGTCTAGTAGCGCTAGCTAGGTACATTAGTGAACCAATGATTTGGGAGTATCTCAGCCGATCTCTCATTATTCTTATGTTTTTCCTTAACATTTTACTAGCATCATAAGGTGTTGGAGCTGGCTTGCAGTCGTTGTAACCGAAACGACTCAAGATTTTCTCCACATAATGAGATTGTGTAAGAACAACCCCACCATCACCTTTTTTCACTAGTTTAATGTTTAGAATCACATCAGCCTCCCCCAAATCTTTCATCTCGAAGATTTGAGACAAGAATTCTTTCACTTCCTTAATCTCATTAAGGCTTGTCCCAAATATCAGTATGTCATCTACATACAAACATAGGATCACTCCTTCGCCCCCCACCATAGCGATAGTACACACATTTGTCGGCTTCGTTCACAACAAAGCCAACTGACGTTAAAGTTTTGTCAAACTTCTCATGCCATTGCTTAGGAGCTTGCTTAAGACCATACAAAGATTTTACCAATTTACACACCATCCCTTCTTGACCTTTTACTACGAATCCATCTGGCTGATCCATATAGATCTCCTCCTCCAACTCCCCATTTAGGAAAGTTGTCTTAACGTCCATCTGGTGAACGATGAGACCATGGGAAGCTGCCAAGGAAAGTAGTACTCAAATAGTGGTCAATCGGGCAACTGGTGAGTAAGTATCGAAAAAATCTTCTCCTTCTTTCTGAGTATAGCCTTTAGCTACCAGCCTTGCCTTGTACTTATCAATAGTACCATCAGGCCTAAGTTTTTTCTTGAACACCCACTTGCATCCTACAGGTTTGCACCCATAGGGACGCTCCACAACCTCCCAAGTACCATGAGACATAATAGAGTCCATCTCACTCGAACTCGCTTCCTTCCAATAGTCGGCATCGGGAGAGGAATATGCCTCTTCAATGGTTCTAGGAGTGTCATCCACGAGGTACACAATGAAATCATCACCAAAGGACTTTGCAATCCTCTGTTTCTTGCTCTTTCTAAGATCTTCATTGCCATCCTCCTCAGGATTTTTCTCATGTGGTTGTTCATCGTGTTCTATCAAAACAGCAGGTTCTTTGAGTTCATTATTAATAGACAATTCATGACTAAATGTGCTATCTACCTCTTTCATAGAAAAATGTCCTCAAAAAATGTAGCGTCTCTGGATTCCATGATGGTGCCAACATGCATATCAGGTACTCCAGACTTCACTATTAAAAACCTATAACCCACACTGTGTAGAGCATAGCCAAGAAAGATACAATCGATAGTTTTAGGTCCTAGTTTACGTTTCTTGGTTATAGGAACATTCACTTTGGCCAAACATCCCCAAGTCCGTAAGTATGAAAGTGTTAGCCTTTTCTTTTCCCATTCCTCGAATGGTGTTATCTCTTTGTTCTTTACGAGAACACGATTCGGGACATGACATGCGATCAATATAGCCTCACCCCACCATTCCTTGGAAAGTCCCGTTGTGTCTAACATGGCGTTAACCAAATCGTCGAGTGCGGTTCTTTCTTTCGGCTACCCCGTTTGATTGAGGTGAATAGGGAGGTGTCCTCTCATGAATTATTCCGTGTTCCTGACAGAACGCAGTGAAAACATTAGAAAAATACTCTCCACCACGATCAGACCTAATTCTTTTTATCTTTCTCTCAAGTTGGTTTTCTACTTCAGCTTTATATATTTTAAAATATTGTAACGCTTCATCTTTACACATTTATTGGATTCAAAGACTAATTTAAAACCGTCTCTACATAGTAGAGACCCGCTGACTAAGTTCTTCTTGATAGTAGGGACATGCTGCACGTTCTTCAATCGAACGATCTTTCCCGAAGTAAGCTTCGGATCGATCGAACCAACACCAAGAACACACGCATGTGATCCGTTTCCCATCAACAAGGAGGAAATTCCGCCCGCCTGGTAAGAGGAAAACAAGGAAATGTCAGCACAAACATGAATATTAGCACCCGTATCAATCCACCAATCAGGTGACTGACAAACTGAAAGAACTGTAGGTAAAAGATTACCGTACCCCGACGTTCCACCAGTTTCACTAATAACCATGTTGGCACTTTTGCCGTCTTTCTTATCCTTGCGATCCAGACACTTTGCACCAAAGTGTTCCGTGCTACCACAGCAGTAGCATTTTCCAGTTGGCGGCTTTTTCTGCTTGAACTGAGCTGTCTGCTTAGCCTTTGGTTGGTTTTGATGCGGTTTGTTCTTCTTTTTGAATGCATTGTTATTCTTCTTCTGCACCAAATTAGCACTAGAAGACCCAACAATCCCTTTACCATGTGTCCTGTCCTTTGCTCTCGCCTTCTCTTCAACATCAAGAGTGCCGATAAGATCGACAACAGCAAACTTTTGCCTCTTGTGTTTTAGAGAGGTTCCAAAGTCCTTCCAAGAAGGTGGTAACTTGGAGATAATACCTCCAGCCACAAACTTGTCGGGCAACTTACATGGTGCATCCTTGCTATAATTCTCAAGATCTCTAGCTAACGCCTGAATCTCATGGGCCTCGCTCTACCACGAACGGTCTTCAACCATTTTGTAGTCATAGAGCTCGTTCTATGACATACGACTCACCACCAAGATCGGAAACCCCAAATTTAGCCTCAAGCGCATCCCAAATATCTTTGCCACTTGGCAAAGCATAAGGTACGTGTCCACAAGGTTTTCGGCGAGAACACTCAAGATGGCACCACGAAACGGGTTATCGGCCGCCTCGAAAGCCTTCTCCTCCTCTGGAGAAAACTGTTCGGGCTTCCCCTGTATGACATGCATGATGCTCATCGCTGTCAACCAATACGTAACCCTTTGCTTCCAACGTTTGTAATTTGAACCATCGAAAACATTTGGTTTGAGCGTTGCAGCGAAACTAGTTACCGAAAGCCTATTAACAAGATAAGGTTTTTGGATTGTTAGACAATTAGGCAATTTTCGGTACATTTTAATTCCAGAAATTAATAACAGGTTCATGACAAATATAAGTGATCCCGTGAGAGCAAAGCATGTGCATGTGTTCAAATTAAATTTCAAATAAAACTTGAACAAAAATACACAAAAGAGGTTTAGTATGTACCCAAAGGCGGGACGGTTGACGGAGTCAACCGGTGCGCCGTTATCCCTTGGACTAGACATGCTAATCGTGGAGGGACCTTGTTCGGTGTAGTCGTACAGAGTTGATGCAGTGGCGAGTCGTTGCAGTGAAGTCCCACGAACGGCTTTCGGGAAGTAGTCGTTCACACGGATGTAGTCGTACTGGAAGTAGTCGTTCCCGCGGAGGACGTAGTCGTACTGGAGGTAGTCGTTCACGTGGACAGGGACGTAGACGTACAGAAGAGCGAGCAGGCGCTTACGGGTACGCTCCCCAAAAACCTTATCGCCCGCCTATCCCGAGCAGGATCGCTAGGTGGACGAGGTTCGGAGGCAATCGCTCACGCAAGCGGTGTGCGCGCAAAGCTTGCGTTGGGAATGGCGAGAGCAAAGAACACGGAGGGAGAAGAGAGAGGTCTCCTAAGCAGGAGTACCTGGGCGTGAGTATATGTATCTATGCCAGAGGAGGGAGTCCTCTTATATAGGCGCAGAGGAGAGGAGAGGGGAATGAACCTGGACGCTGCTGACCACCATAATTCTCATTAAACGACAAGCACGAAGAATCGCCGTATTCAACGTCATCGCTACCCGTAACGGTCGTTTTAATACAGAAGATTATGGCTGACATGAATGACCGGCATGAATGACAAAAACAGTGCATACGCTTCACGGTCTCGCCCACGCCCGCCCGCGGCGAGGCGAGCGAGCGCGCGCGCGTGTGGCACGCCCTTCTCCTTTTACCAACTTCACAAGTGGTTCACCGTTGGTCCACCCTTTAAGTTAGTTAAGATTCTCATTGGCTTTCAATGCGGGATCGAATCTCTAACATTTATTTTGTGGACCTTTTAATTCTTAGGATTAATTGAGACTAAATGGCCCAAGACCCAATTAATCCAACACGAACAGGCTGTAACTACAAAACTGAAGCATACCTTCGAACTTCCCTACACAAATCATTTAACAAGAATTTCTCTCCACTAACCACTTTGCTTGTCTCTCAACGACATGAATTCTCGAAAAGACCCTAGTTGCTGTCATATGAAGGTAGCCGCCTTTTGCAACACCACCAGCGTCATTAAGTATCGTAATCACACTGCTCCTCTCCCTTAACCTACGTATTCTAAGGTTTAATTAAGTGAAGCTATTGTCTTAAGGTGGAGTCAGAAGCAAGCCCGACGGAAGCAAAGCAGTCAAGCAGCGGCTGATCCAACGAGGCCACCGCAAACAGGGGCAGGAATAAACTGCTGCCTGCTTATATAAACACGCAGTTAAAACAAACCGGCCAGCGTCCAGCGAGGCTCAAGCCTGCAAAACAACACACAACACAGCACGCCGCCGCCGCTCGCCGCCCACTTCTCTCCCACCTCCTCTCCCCCTCTTTGCTTCTCGCGTAGGGGTTGGAATCCCATGGCGCTGTCGTCCGAGATCCGCTTCGGCCAGCAGATCCCCCTCCCCCGCTCCGAAACCGACAGCTACGAGGAGGAGGAAGAGGAAGAGGAAGAGGAAGAGGAAGAGGAAGAAGAGTTCGAGGGGGAGGAGGGGGAGGAGATGGATGACGTGACGGTTTCATCACCGCTGATGCTGCCGGCGACGTCGGCGAGGGGAGGGGTGTCCGTTGTGGACATGGTGGCGGGGGCGCTGCGTAGGTCGCTCTTGCTGTGCAGCAGCAGCGGCACCGGCGTGCGCGAGGCGGCGCCGGAGGAGGACGGGTCGGAGGCCGCGGGGATGCAGATAGGAGGGCCCACGGACGTGCGCCACGTCTCGCACGTCACCTTCGACCGCTTCGTCGGCTTCCTCGGCCTCCCCGCCGACCTCGAGCCCGAGGTGCCCCGCCCCGTGCCGAGCGCCAGGTCAGTGTTCCAGCTCCTTACTTCAGTCGATCTCGTTCTGCACATGGTTTCTTGCTCCTGGAATCTTAGACGGTTGCGTGGGAGAACCCTGCAACTGGGATTCCGCCCAAGGAATTTGGAATTTGGCGCTCGGTAAAACTGAATTTTGCGTTTGTCTGACGTTAAGCTAAGTTGTCCAACAGTGCCATCTAACTGCACAAACATGTGATGGCTAGTAGTTGTTAGTATGTTGATCTTTCGAGTTTGCAGAGGTTGGTTTGTTTGCTTTGCATTTGTGATCTCATTTCCAGAACAGCTGCGGTTTCCATGGGCCATGTCTAACATAATCAAGTTCAACTACTTAGGAATATTCTAAAGTGTTTTTCCCTGTTTACAATAGGTCTGTTTGTACTTGCCAGGGAGCGGGATATCGTGATGCTCTGTTCTTTTTAGTTTTTGTATTCATTTCCAGAGAGGCAAAGTTACTAAAACTTTGTTATTTCCAGAGTAGTTACCTGTTCTGTTGTCCTGGTATTGTTGTACTATCTCATCCATAGCCTTTCAGTTGCACTGAGAAATTCCATAAGTTTAGGCCTTTTCACTAGTGTTTGCGCCAATTTTTTTCCTTGACGAATGTTGGACCCTGTAACTTGATCTATTTTGCTGAATTACAATGTAATGTACATTTACTAAACGGTCTATTTCTGCATCCAGTGTAAGTGTATTTGGAGTTTCGCCAACTTCCATGCAATGCTCGTACGATAGAAGAGGAAATAGTGTGCCAACAATACTCTTGACTATGCAGAAGAAGTTATATTCACTTGGGGGTCTTCAGGTAAGGAATGGGAAATTTTTGTAATCAGAGTGGCAGCAACCATGGTTCTGAAATTTTTTGCTTTCTTATTCTACTAGGCTGAAGGGATATTCAGGATAAATGCAGACAATACCCAGGAACTATATGTCAGGGATCAACTAAACAGGGGAGTTGTTCCTGATGGTGTTGACTTGCACTGCCTCGCTGGTCTGATAAAGGTGTGTTCGGGTGCTTTCCCTTTTTTATTTTGCATTTTCCTTTGTTTTTTAACATGGCAAAGTTTTGCATACGCAGGTTAGTACAGTCATTTTCGTTAATTTTGATACCAGACGTACCCAAGAATCAATACACCCACTAATATGCTGCACATACTAATATCTCAGTAAATTAATATTCTATTTTATTTAGTTTATCTCGTACATCAGCTATGGTTAATGTTGTGTGCTAATTGTAGGCATGGTTTCGGGAACTTCCAAATGGAGTATTGGACTCATTGACTCCAGAGCAAGTGATGCACTGCAACACCGAAGAAGAGTGTGGCCACCTTGCAAGTACGCTACCTCCTTTAGAAGCAGCATTACTTGAATGGGCTATAAATCTGATGGCAGATGTTGTTGAAAATGAAAACTACAACAAGATGAATGCTCGCAACATAGCTATGGTTTTTGCACCAAACATGACCAAGGTTATTGTCAAAGGGTATTTAGTGGTCTCTACCTACTATTGTTCAAAATTTTGAGTCTAACCATAGGACATTGACCTCTTTCAGATGGCGGACCCCTTGACTGCTTTGATACATGCAGTTCAAGTGATGAATTTCCTAAAGACATTGATCTTGAAGGCTGTAAATGAAAGGGAGGAGGCAGTCACAGTAGCGAGGACATTCTCGTCTAACTCTGGTTCCCCAAGTGACAAAGATGAACCCCAAACTTTAGAGCATCTGGACACGCCTTCCATCTGTTCAAGCCAGCGAAACGTTGATTCCCATATAATTGATGGGGCTAAGCTTGATCAGTTTCTTTTTAGAGTGGAAGAAGCTCTTCATCATAAGACTCATGGTGGCACAGGTGGACCCAAGAATCATGACAGTAGTGGGGGCAACGAGAAAAGCAATGGGGCAATTTCTCCTTTGGACACTGATTTGAGCAACCAAAACGAGTTCAATAACAACAATGAGGAAGGTCTCTTTGACAGATTTAAATTTAGGAAAGGAGTAGGGAGGCTCTGCAGACACCCTGTATTTCAGTTCAGTAGGTCCATGAAGAAGGCTGATGAAGCAGAGCAAGCTTGTGTATGATATGTAGTGTGTGCCTGTGTAGTTGATAACACCGCTGGTTCCACAACTTATTCACTGTGTAGATCATCAGCTGTTCGCCTAGATGGTGTGCCTAGAAGCTATTAGCCCATTTATTAGTACTGATGTGGAGCTCTTTGGGTGTATATGTGAGCAGTTCACTTCTCACCGTCCTGATTGTATTAAGCCATTGTGTCATGTGGTTCTACTCTAAATCTAATGATTATTGTCTTATTGATTTGCCGGATATAATCTCTTGTAAGAGTTTGCTTTGAGGGTTTCGCCATGAATAATTACCTAGTGCTGCAGCATTGGAAATTCACTCAGGAATGACAAGGCACTAGAAAGTAAAAACAATTTGTGATCTTGTTTTGTGGTGTTCAACATGGATCCTAAGGGTGATCAAATAAATCTTACCAGGCAGCCCTGCAGCTCCTATTCATCTCCTGATAACACCAGCTGGCCAGCACTAATCTATCTAAACAGTCAAGCACCAGGAGCCTGCAATGTTGCTACTGTATTTAATCCGACAAGACAGCAACTTACTTAAAGCTCACTGGGAGGTGGGAACCATCAGAACAGAACTTCCGTAGCAAGTTGCCGTTGTGCTGCCATTTTCCTTCTAGAAGAATTCAGTTTGCCGCCTGATTTCCCCGGAATCTTTCTCGGTTACGCTTTCCTCGATCTCTATCCCATCAAGCCAACGTCGACGGCGAGTTGAAAGAGGGCATGCATGATGAGTCCACTAACGCCTGTCGTTTATGCGTGCTTCGACAGGAACTGCCCGTGGCCATGGGCTGCCCCGGCTCTCCCTGTCCATTCATCAAAATACTGCATCGTTTCAGAATGCAAGGCACGCGAATTTCCGACCACCACCAGGAAGAAATATTCCAATCCTTGCTTCGACATATGCATGGCGAGCACAAAAGGATCGGATAAGATTCACGCTGATGTGTAGCTCCATTGGACGGGGCCTTCAGGATCTTCCATGTGACCATTTGCAGCAGCTCGATCTCATCCGTGTCGAATTTGTTTCATTTTGAGAGCAAAATCAAAAAGAAAAAAGGAAGAAAAAAAGACGCGGATGACCGGATACACGGCATGCATGCTGTGCTGCAGATTCGCAGTGTGTTTTGCGAGCCGGCCTTGAAGCACCGAATGGGGGGCTGAGGCCGAGCGCGCGGTGCGAGTATATATAGGCGTCCGTGCGGAGGCCGGGGACCGTGCAGCGCAGGTCTCCGCCATGGAGCCTGCAGCAGCCGACGCCGAGCCGCGCAAGCTTCCGCCTTCGACGGCGACGACGACCCCACCGGCCATCGAGATAGCAAGAGCCCCGACCGTGTCCGCGGCGAGGCGGCCTGCTCCGTCGTCGTGGTCCCCCGCCACGGCGGCGGTGGCCGCGAGCCTTCTGGCCGCGGCGGGGCTCAGCGGGGTGGCGCTGCTGGCGTGGTGGGCGGCCGCCTTCCGCCGCGCCAACGCGATGCTGTGGATGGTACCCGCGGGGCTCGTCCTCCTCGGCACCTCGCTGCTGGCGTGGTTCGCCGTCCTCGCCTCCGGCCCGGAGCCCACGGCTACGGCCTCCAGCCCGTGCTGATTTAGGCGCTTAGTTTACCTTCGAAATCACGACCACTAGAAAATAGTGCGCGGCCGTTGCCGCGCAATTGGATTTTTTTTGGCTTATGGAACCAGTGGATCAAGGTAGGATGGTACAAGCATGCGTAATTGCAGATGTTGTTAAGGTAAAATGTTTGCTTTGTTTGGTTTGACCATGTTCTAATATGGACTTAAACTAGTTGAGTGATTGTTGGTTTGCCAAAAAAAAGCATTGCAACAAGTAATTCAACAAGATAAGAAAAATTGACGACATCAGAATGAATACAAGTATATATTTTTTGAGGCAAATATAGACTGCAGATTAAAATTTCATCAATTGTCAGTGTTTGTGGTACATGACCAAACCGATTCCTAGTTACAATATTTGGAAGTACTAATGATACATATCGCATGCGGAGGCTAGTCTAATGACTTTTGGGGTGAGATCTGCATCTACAATTTGTGACCCTGCAATACCAAGTAGAGAGTTGGTTATCAATTGAGATATAAATGAGTATTTGATAGTCCTAGAACATTCAGATTGATGTAAGGAGATTAGTGGGCTAGACCTGTTTATCCGAGCTGCTGGTTTTTTTCATGCCGGTGGAAATCAACGGTCTCCTCATTGAGTGCAGAGAAGCTCATAGGTTTCCAGAAGTGAGTAACAGCATGACCTGTAGTATTATGGACATGAAGTTGTTACCTAGTTTTAAAAGTAATTGTATACAACTCAAGGGATGATTTTACTTGTATCTAATTACTAGGTATGAAAATAATTATGGAAAAGGGCCTAAGTTTACCTTGCAGTCAATACAAAAGATGTAGTCGTGGAGGATACACATGTGACAAAAGATGAGTCTTTTCCAAAAATCCAAAGATGGTTGTGCAGGATATGCACATGACAAAAGATGGGGCCTTTCCAAAATTCCAAAAGCTTTTATATAAGGAATCTGCGACATATACTTTTTCAAAAGGTTTTTGTAGGCCACAAAAGGTAGATCTGTAAAGAAAAAATGGTCTTATAAGATGTATAGATTTATTGGCAAGTTTTAGCTTATTTTAAAAGGTGAAATTTAGTTGTTACCTTGCTGGTTGGTCTTTTAGCATGAGCGTAGCTTTTTTAACCTTGGAGTGTCATCTTCAAGTTCCTGTTTTAGATAGGAAATATGTTTTTTTAATGGAAAGGACATATTCAAAGTGATAAGTTTTGATAAAAAGCAATTACCTCATCTTTCTGCATTTCCATAATCTCTGCCTGCATGGCGAAGAAATGCATGATGAGTACAATGAGTATGTCAAAGAACCGCATAAATGTATGGCTATAGTAGTGATATCCAGAAATATGGATGGTGCATTTTTTTAAAAAAATTGAGACGTACAGGTTGGTTACCCCATAGCTATAAATACTGTTCTTCGCAAATGTCCACTTCAAAAACATGGTCCATGATGGCTGAGTGACAGATGCTCAAATTACTGATATCTAGAAGTATGCATGTTACATTTTTTTTAAAAAAAATTGATTAGAGAAGCACAAGTTGGTAGTCCATAACATATTAATACTGTACTTGTAGCATCTGAGAAATAGATTGGGATTTACATAAACTCTATACTGAAATCTACCAAAATGGACATGTTGAAATCCAGAAACTACCATTTTATGAATGAGTAATGCTCACTAAAGCAAGATATGTAGCGCCTGCAGTTTGAGTGTTTATATATTTATACCTCTTCGTTGTCACCAGATTGCTGATCCAGGTCCATGTTTTCTGTTGCTCTGATGGATTGCAGAACCTGATGTGATGTTTAAAATATATATAAAGGTATATGATAATTTGATACAGACAGAACAAATATTCTTATAAATGTGAATGTATTAGATCTGTACCTGATGCTCAATCTTTTTGGATCCTATAGGAACAAGTAGTGGTAAATTTGCATATGTTGCAGATGTACTTGAGCTGGATCCAATTGATGACACTTGACATGATTGAAGGCTAGGAAAGAATGCTTGTTTTCCAAATTTCTCTTTGATGAGGACAACTTCAAATGAAGGTTCAGGTGCATCTATGCTTTTGTACAAGACTTTGACTATGAAAGTGAATCTATGTCCTACATATGCGAGCACTTCGGGAGGAATCTGCATAAAGTCATATTGCTTTCGGAGAATCTCTGCATTTTTGCCAAGTAATTCTGTTCCTCGCTTATCAAAAATCATGAACTCAAGAGTGTATGTTCCATCAGTTGCTGTGAATGGTATCTTGTACCTGAAAGATGTGATGTACAATGTACTTATGTATTATTGGTAATGTAATTTACTTTTGTTATTTTTGAAACTAGTAAATGTTAGTTTCTTACTTCCAGTTAAACCTAGTATTTGTGCAGCCTTCTTTGGTGCATGTAAATGCATTATCTTGAAGTCTCATGCTGTGATTATCAACTGTGCAAGCACGTTAGCACCATGATTTTTTTCTGTCACTCCAGTAATTGTAACAGTGCACTCATATTTCTTATCCTGCAGATTTAATTATTTTTAAACATAGTTATTGATCGAATTTCATTAATTAGAGACTAAGACATATTTGCATAGCAGAAAAATGGACACACCTTTTCAGTGAAAGGATCTATATCTTTGATTTGTAGCAGTGTCTTGTTTTCAAAACTTTGGTTGGTCTCATCTTCATTTTGCAAGAACAGCTCTTCAATTGGCTGAGTTGTAGCTGTAAGACTACAGTTTGTAAATCAGCGAACAAGTATTTAAATTAGAAAGCTTTCATATGCGTGAAATGTATAAAATATTTGTAGAATATTTACTGGAAAAATGCGTACCTTTTTTGGAATTCTTTGATCTCAGGAATGTCATTCTCATTTATATACCAACTGCGTGCTGATGTAGCACTTAAGAACTGTAGGTCTTTTTTATATAATTTCATCAAAGTGCCGACAAAGATTGCTATGACATGATGTTGTTGTCCAACTCGTAGTACTTCATCTCCATCAAATTCTAAAGCTCTTTTGCCACCAAGTGATACATCGAGGATATTTCCATTGCAGTAAAACAATAGTTTGAACTGCTGGCAGCTGTACATTGAGTTTGATACAGATGCTAGGTTGGCCATATGTTGCCAACTCAAGTTATCTGTTTTTCATTGTCTTTTTTTTACAAAAAAAATTAGAATGGATAGATAGAGGCTATTGTGCAGCAAAGCAACTGGTAAGAAACTGTTTCAAGTGTCAGCTTTATGGTATATGAACCAATCAAGTAAATTTGTGGCTTAAGTATCGTAAGCATGACAATTAAGGTTGATATCGAAACATGAAGTATGTTATGATTTATGAAGAAACTTTATTAGGAAATGCTCATGTGACATGGCCCATTATTATCAGAACTTTAACCAATATACATGATGTTATCTCTGCTTATATTCGGATAGATGTAAGTGCACCATACAAAAGTGTGCAACTTACGTATTTGCAAAATGGTAGCGGAAATATATAGTAATATGTAATGTGACACTTATAAGTAAAAGTACCTCAGGTCTTGCAGCCTTACTATTCTTCTTTTCATTAAATTTCCAGAGGATGAATAAACATTTGCAGCATTTGAAACAGCGACAATCTTTCCGATGACGTCTGGAGCATAAAACCAATTGGTTATTATTTAGATAATTGAAAAACAGCAATGCAAAATAAGTAGTTCTAGCTTGTGAGGAAAAGTATCATACCTAGGAATTTTTCTTTGCTGCTCAAGTATTGAGGCAGACTAGTGAAAGGAGTCAGTGAGAATGTGTATTTTGGAAAGTTTTCAGGATAACTGTTTGCCTCCCTGATGAGTGTAAACTTGTTTAATCTAATCATGTAAGGGTGGTCAACAACCTTGTAGTACTGTTTGGCTCTCTCTACTGTTATTTTTGTCATGTAGACTATCTTGCCTTCTTCGAGATGAGGTTTGCAAGCAGGGATAGCATTTGGTGGAATTTCAGCATAAATTGCATTACCCTTTTGCAGTAAGAAAAATAGATGATTAGTATTCTCAAAATATTTGGTTTCAGATGATAGAATTTTTGTGCATGCATACCTTTTGATCAATCAAAACAAGGTCACAATGCTTGACATCATTTGTATCATCACCACCTGTGTGGTCCCACATTCTTGATACGCGTACATGGATCACATAGTTCAATCCTTTTGGTTGGAGTTCAGATAGTAGAACAAGATTTCCTTGCATCTACAAGACAAAATAATAAAATATGGAATCAAATAAAACCATTTGTATTATTTCTTTGTATACAATGTTAATTGTGGTTGTTGCACATGTGCCATCTTGGTTTTCTATTAATATTTTTAGGCCATTCCTATTTGTAACTCTAGAAACTGCAACATAGAGTTGACCATGTGTAAAAACTGGTTTTCTTAAGTATATTCCTACTCTTGATAAAGTTTGACCTTGACTCTTGTTTATATTCATACAGTAACAAACTTTTATAGGAAATTGTCGTCGACATAAAGTAAATGGCCAGCGATTACCACGTGTTGTAAGGTTTATTCTAGGTATATATGCTACTTCTCCTATGTGTGTACCGGTTATGATAACAACTTGAATAACATTATTGGCTAAATTGGTAATTATCAACCTTGTACCATTGCAAAGGCCTAAGCTTTGATTGAGATTTCTTAGTAACATTATTGGTGTGCCAATCTTGAGCTTTAATTTATGAGAGGGAAAATTATTTGCATTTAATGTGTTTAAATATTCAACAGGATATAATATCTCAGCATCATTACAAGTATCCGCACAGTTTGATATAGTGTCGGCACTTAAATATTCTCTCTCTACATTTGGTACTAAGCTTAGTATGTAATCATTTATTTCATCAACAATATCATTTGTAGTTGATAGGATAGCTCTTTCCTTTAGGTATTCTGCATCATTATACTTGTTTTCAAAATCTAGAAATAAAAAGTGAACTAAGCTATCTACCTTGTTTCCTGTTGTGTATAGTAACAGATCTTTTGGTATTTCAACTATACAACTGTCTTTGTCGTTTTCTTGATCATGTGTACCATTGTATTTAGTTCGACCATATCCAATTTCTAGGATCCAATTGCTAAATCTATCTAATTCTTCATACTCAAAGGTGTTTGGTTGTACCTTTTGTAAGCGCATGTTCCTGTGTAGTGTTAATATCTTTACGTCATTCCAGAGATATGATTTAAATATCGAGGCATTTATAATCTGTGCTTTTGATGCATTTTCAATAACTGGAAGAATTTGCTTAGGATCTCCACCTAAGACAACAACTTTTCCTCCAAATGGTATTTTAGATGCTTTCATGTCTACTTCTGAAATTATATCTTTTAATGATCTATCTAGTGCCTCGAAGCATTGTCGATTTGTCATTATTGCTTCATCCCATATAATTAAGTCAGTTTGCATGAGTAGCTCAGCCAAATATGTTCCTCTTTTTATATCACAGAAAGATAATTCATCAATCTCTAGTGGAATCCTAAATCTTGAGTGAGCTGTTCTTCCATTTGGAAGTAGTAGTGAGGCTACACCTGATGATGCAACTGTTAGTACTATTTTGCATCTTGCACGTAGGTATGACATAAAAATGTTTTTCCAGTTCCTCCATGACCACATATGAAGAAAAAGTTTGGTTTGTTACTTAATACACTATCTATTATCTCATGGAAAGCATGTCTTTCTTCGTCGTTTAATTGTAGGTACATTTTATTGGCTTGTACTTCTAGATTATCTGTATCATAGATTAGTTCCTCGTCTATGAAATGGTTCTGTTTTTCTTTCAAACATCGCGTGGTTCTTTTAGGCAAGTTATTATAATTATTAATGCTCATGCCATTTTTGCTAAAAATTTCTTCAAGTTCTAGGAGGAGCAGATCTTGTAATTCTATATCAGTTGGAAAGTATTTTATTGGATAGTGCTTCATAATTAATTGTTTTTCAATATCATCAGTCATTTTCTCCAATTTTTATCAAAGAATTTTCCTTCATCTTGCAAATTGCAAAATACAAGCATAGTTAGAAATAGGTATCTTAGTTGTGATGTTGTTGCCCAGTTAACAACTTCATCAAAAGCTTTGTACCATTCATTGTCATCGCTTAGTAAACCCCTTGCAGCACAAGCTTCTTTAAAAGTTTTGTATACAGTACCATTGTATGTTCTGATGTCTTCATAACTTGTTGCTCCTTTAACTATCATGAGTAGCATACGAAGGTAGAAGCGTTCACCTTCTACTGGGTTTGCGTAATATAAACGTCCAATCTTAAAACCGTGTTTTCTTTTGACCCAATTTTTGTTTTTGATATCCCATGTCCATTTTAATGGGAAATCACAATATGTAAGGTCCCTAGCTTCTTCATATTTTTTATTGGCCTCGAACCATTCTGTAAGCATTGTTTTTTGTTTTTTAGGATAAAAAATAATAGCTTTTAACTTAGCATTTTTCTGTAATGTTACTATGTTCATAAAAGGTAGATGAACAGGGAGTCTTTCTACTGGTGGCCAATGATAGTGTATATCAAATCCAAGTAGTTTCCACATTGCATCTTGTTCAGAAATATATCTACAATCTAGATATTCTTTATCTCATCTATATCCTTGGTTTCATCATTTGTTGGTGGATCTACATTTCTTTTGATACGTTCAAATATAGCTTTTGCTTTATCAGGTCCTTTGTTCACATATTTGCATAAGTATTTCAATAATTTATTTTTGTTTACATACTCTACATTAATATGAGCTTGGTATTTTTTAGAAGTTGTAAATTATGAGGCACAACCCATCTATTATCCAAGTTGCTATTATCTCGACGTATGTAAATATTGGTATCTCTTCGACGGTATTGTGTGAAACCATTATCGGTAAAATTAGTTTCAGTCTGAAATTCTTTAGGAAAAAACTTTGAGCATCTTCCTTTTTTCATACACGGACAATTTTCATTTAATATCCCACAAGGGCCATGCATCATATGTTCTGATATAAGGATGTATCCTAAAGGATCATCAGACGGATGTGGTATCTCTGCTGATATCCATTTATCTATCATTTCAGGTGTTATTTCATATCCATTTTTATCCAGCCAGACTAAGATATGTACATGTGGTAATCCTCTTTTTTGGAATTCTATAGAATATAGAAGAGCTAGTGTTGGACCAAAAATTGCACCAGATCGAATATCTTGAAGTAATTGTTCTAGCTTTATGTGGAATACACGAACTATAATGTCAGGTCTATCATTTGGTTGTTCTCTTTCTAGGATAGTTGAAATTATTTCTGGCCATTTTGGATTGCAAGTAAATGTTATGAATAAATCAGGTGGTCCATATACACGACAAATAGCAATACCATCATGATAATTTTGTATTACATAACGCCTTGAGCCAACATGACTTGATGACAACAGAACTCGTTTTCCAATTTGGTTTGCATCATTTAATCCTTTTTCCACAGCATCAAAAACACCTTGTAGATAGTCGGCTCTTAATTTATCTTGATTTCTAGCAATATATCCAAGCCTATCTTCATCCTCCATTGCACGAGCGTCTACAATAGCTTGTTTTGATAGTCTACCATAACATAAATATGGATTTGGTTGTTTAGGTCGGAAATGCATATGGTATTTATAAAATTCATGTAATGTTACTGTATTCCTTTTCCTTTTTGTTTCTTTTTGATTGTTAACTATATAGTAAGGTATACCTAGTTGGAATCCCCGTTCACCATATGGAAACAATAATGGATATTATAGTGCCATGTAAGTTGGATGGAATATGGATATACGTTGTAATCCTTTTTGTTTGGTACTAACTATAATGTCTCTCTTGTATTGTTCGAGGCTTGCTTCACCGACAATAAGGATTGCTAATTCTTCACTATGTGGCATTTCATATTGAATTCGATCTCCTTTGGTTGCTCCTATAATGCGAATGCTAATATCAACACCATTATGTTTTTCAAGAAGATCTCGAGCATGGCGAAATGCTTTAACTAATGGGTTGTTCTTATCAAACATTTCTTTAAGCTTATTGATGATTTCTATGTTTAAATCATTTTTTGCTGGTTCTTCTTTTTTAGTGCTCGTATTCTATTTTGAATTTCATTTTTTGTGTCAAATATATATAGTTCTGCAAATTTTGGACTTTGATGGGGTAGAGGTAGTAGAGAGCCTATTCTATGATGTACTTGCCCATTGATGCGAAATACATATGGGCCTTTGGCATTATTAATATCTTTGTCAATATTACCACCCATTGATGTGAATGCAAATAGACTATTATACTGTCTTGTCTTTGCAAGAAAATGTTTTGATATTGGTTCATTTTTATTGTTTATTAGTCTAGATAGAAATTCAGGAGGTTCCTTGAAAGGTGGTATTTTAATTTGTCCATGTTTGCAACAGTTTGAGTAAACAATTTCCTTTTTTTTCTTGATTCAGTTATATTTCTCTCATCAAACCAGAAGAATGCACTACAATGTACAAATATATTTGAGCTTTCCTATATATGATCTCTGCTCATATGTTTCTTTCAAATATTGAATATAATCTGCTGTATATGAAACCATACCATGATTTAATGATAAATAAGCATGAGTAACATTGATATGTGTGCATTGTTTCTTTCTTTTATTTTCCGAGTTTAACTCTGCAGTTGGCTTATTTCTTTTATTGTTATTTGACATTTTTTAATTCTATCTATTCTTTTTTTTGGCATTCATCTGGTTATTACAATCAGGTAGTATAGCAGGAGCTTTTCTTTTTCTGTATACCATGGTGATATTTCTAAACGAAAACGCGGTCAGCAATATAAGTAAGTGAAACAATAATAAGTTAGATGTTGACTTGAATGTGCACTTAAATTAATACATGAATATATAGTAGCAAATGTGTAAGTAGTTTACAACAACACAATGCAAGGGGAAATTGACAATATTCGGAAAACTTTGTGCAAATGGAAATAATCTGTAATAAGTGGTAGGAATGGCATTTACCTTGATCTATCCACCTAGTTGTTTCCTTATATTACATTTGCTTTGTTTCAGGTTCCTGTTCTTCTTTATGATTTACGTTTGTATTCCTGCAAAATAATTGGAAAAACTAAATATGGTGGCTGTATATGAATATTAGTAATAGTTGTATTTCAAACAGGTGGCTTAAAATAAACTAATTGCAGGGATCGAAGATATTATACGTTGATTATTTTCTATGGTGGGGGAAAGTTGCTTTTTTTGCTTTGATATGAAACAAATATATCGGGCGTTTGTCTTTAATATGCCGAACTGTGGATGCAGCAATAATGTTAAAGTAGTGGAACCAGGTGTCTATTTTCTTGGTTGGGGCTTTATACATAGGGTTCGATAATAATGCAAGATATGTCGACCATGCTATATGACTATACAAGGAGTACAGACCACAGACAAATAAATCAAGTAGCAAAGGACAGTTAACAGCAGAAGAAAGGCATACATATGGCCGCAAGGGCAAGGTGTATACTTTTGCGAGGCTAGGGTTTGGAAAGGAACAGGCAGCCATGGATTGCAGTTCCAGCACTTCGTGAAGTCAAATATCTTGTCCAAAGCAAATGCAAAATAATCTGACAAAATCGCGTGCACTTGTTCATCGATTCGTTTGAAAACGGGTGGTCAAGATGGGCGGGCTGGATCTGTAGAGAGTTGGGGATTTGGACGGGCAGGGATAAGATGGGGTCGTGGTCAGGTGTTGTGGTTGCAGCTTGGTGGAGAGATCTTACCACAGGGGAAGGGAAGAAGCTACAAGATAGCAGATCGGAACAGGAGGAGTTTACCTTGTTCTTGGGGATGCGAGAGACTCCGGTGTGTGTGCGTGTGTGTTTTTCCTCCTGTCGACGAAAGGAAGAGAGATAGAGAGGTGCTGTTTCGGGAGGATTTTATTAGAGGTTGCAGGCAGGGTCTGGACTCCTCTCTGGGCTGCAGATGGGCCCTGATTATTCTAGAAACACCTGATGTATATACTACGTGATGCTGCTCTTGGAAAGTCTGGGTTGTTGGATTAGAATCCAATGCTATCAATTTACAGGTGACGTGGCCCTTTGGTTTGCCTGAGCTTGGTTCAGGTTTCGTATGTTAGAGATCGGTCCTGGCCTTCGAGGGTGTTCTCAACACGTTAATTTGTCGGCTCTCTGTGTTACGATCGGTATGTGGACCGCGGACGCGCGTTTTTTTCTTTTTTTGCACTTTCTCGGTCCATAGCCTCATGTTGATCTGTTGCCTATAAAAATTTGGGAACGAGAACTCTCTAGGTTTTTTAGGAAAAAGTCCACTTTACTACCCCTAATAATCAATAAAAGGGCCACCCCCTTCATTTGGCAAAACCAGATCAAAAGACACCTTTAATCTAGAGTAGAAACAGGATTTGCTGATTTGAGTGATTTTATAATTGGTTTTGCTGACTGGAGTGCCATGTGTCATTCCACGTCAACCAATCCGGTCAACCAGTTTTCCATGTCCACAACACTGGTTTTACTTTGAGTGAAAGGTGTTTTTTGATCTGGTTTTCCAAATGAAGGGGTCAAAAAGACACTTCTATTCTTTAGGGGGTTATTTAGACAATGTTCATACTTGGAGGTAGTAAAGTAGACTTTTTTCTTTTTAGAGGTATTCTCCCTTTTTACGGTGAAAATGAAGATCATTTGTTAGTCGAAATACATGAAGTCTTATCTTTGTCGGCCCAAATCTAGCAGTTCGCCTTTGGGCCTCGTATCTCACTCAATGCTCCCTCTGTCCCACTTTAAATGCATCTTTAGAGTTCAAAACTTTTCCCAAAATAAACGCACGGTACCAACGGGTATCTTGTTTTTATATGTCAGCATGCGCACAACACATTAAAAAATGAACTACCTGAGCTCGGTCTAGAAGTATGGAAGGCTCTGGACTCTGCAGGAGGTACTAATGCGATTGTTTGCAACCTCCACGTCGCCACTACCTGCTGCATCTTTCAGAATGTAGGGGCAATATCGTCATTTCCCATCTACACTAATTCCACATTCAAACTCTAGAAGTGCACTTATTGTTGGACAGAGGAGTACCCAAAACAAAACTTTCATGATCGCGGTAAACTCGTGCTAGCCTCCCGTGGCCCCGAAAATTCCATGTTGTTCTTGAGTGAACAAATCAACAACCCTCAACTCTCCCGTCAGTCGACGTATGTACGTATCTGTATAGCTCGAGTTGAGCTCTCACGATCAATACAGTCTTTCAGGGCTTGTTTGGGAATTAGTGGAATGAATGGGAATGAAGGGTACTGGGGTGGAGGAATTTCCATTATAAGTCAAAATTTCCCAAAATCCCCTTCAATCCTCTTCCATACACTTGATTCCTCCGTTTCCCAAACAAACCCTGAGTGGGCGCAGAACCCAGCTGTCCCGTGTAATTGTCCGCACGAACACAGGGCGACAGCGTCTGGCCATGCTCCTTCCCTGTCCAACGACGGCTTACCTCCTGCGTTCCACGCTCGTTTAGATTCTAGAGTCCTGTCCATAAAATACTGTAGGACCGTGGAATCCACGCGGCTGGAGTACAACACCGCGAGCTTCCACCGCGAGTACAACACCGCGAGCTTATCTCTTGGAAGCCCTGAGTTATTTCATTTACTCGGATCTCGTGAGAGGCGAGTTATTTCTTTTAAGACAGTCCCAATGGAAATTTCTACGCTTAGATTCCGAGAGAGAAGAAGAGCAATTAATATTAAGTAGAAACTATGAGCATGTTTGGATCATAAGAATTAAAATTACGCTGACTAAAAAATAAGCCTCTAGCAGGAGCTAAACTTCCAAACAGGTGAGGCTAAAGTGAGGCTAAAATTAGTCTTGAGGCTAAACTTTGCTAGTAGGGGGTGGGGGAGCTAAAAGGGACTAAAATCTCCTCTTCCTCTTTCCTCATTAATGACCACATGCATGCTGCCAATAGCTCTAAGCCATGCCCACCTTGGGAGAGGAGAGAGAAGAGAAAGGGAGAGATAAATAGGGACTTTAATGCTCTTTTAATACACTTTAGCTCTTGCTTCCAAACTAGGGGTTGACTAAAACTTTTTAGTCTGACTAATTTTAGTCATGAGACTAAAGGTGATCCAAACATGCCTTATATCTCCCAATCTATAGTTTCTATGACAGAATTAATACAAAAGATAAATGAAATGCAATCCAAAATGAGAATGGATCGACTGTGGTCATCAGTCCTATAGCATGAAGAACAACACAATTTCAATTCATCAACAGAGACAAGCAGATCTGCAGGCCGAGCAAACAGAGCATATCAATTTTGACCCTGCCGGCCGAGCAAATAGAGCATAGAACAGGAGATAGCCTGGCACAAGGTCTGCCGGCAGAGGAGTTGAGGCAAGCGCACGGACGGACTTGGACGTGGCCATGGATGGCGACGGCTGGCGTGGAGCTTGGTGGAGATGAGAAAGAGCACCAGAGGAAGAAGATTCGATGCGCTAGACCCAGGGTCGGCTCTACACTTTTGAGGGCCCTAGTGCAGAATTGATGATGTGGTCTGTGGATCCATAAGTGAATCTGTATGCAAAACAATTAACCATATATGGGCCTGCCTAGGGAGATGCAATTGATAGTCATGATGCAAGTATGGTTATATGGGCCAAAGATGTTGTTTCTCCTATTTTCGGTTAGTTAAGCAATCTTGATTGTGAAATTCACGAAGAGATATATTTCTTGGTATGGGCCCTCTCGTTGGTCCGGGCCCTAGGCTTGTGCACTTATCGCACACCCCTAGAGCCGGCCCCGGCTAGACCTTGCCTCGTCTTTGCTTGCACTCGACGCACCGACCCGGCTCGTCGGCGGAGGAACTCGTTCTCGCCGGCCGCCCGGCGCGGAGCCTACGCGCTCGGGCCGCCCGAGCTTGTCTCCCGCCGTCGGCGATGGATCCTCAACGCGCCCGGTGCGGGAGGGTCGCAGCGAGCGCGGATCTCGCCTCGTCGAGAAGGAAGGAGTGCTATGCGGGACGGAGGTGCGGCTGCGCCGCCGGTCAGGGCCACAGCCGGCGGAGGGTGGAGTCGCGGGAGAGGGCAAGCGGGGAAGGGAGGGTGCCGAGGCGTATGAGATCCGCTTAGCATTCCTGGAAAAGGTGCCTGGTGACGGTGAATTTCCGTCAACCTAGCCATGATTTTACCTTTGGTGTTAGCTTTAGTTTTATATCTTATTCATTGGTAGTAACCCCCTTGGTATAGCAAGTTCGTTTGCGCATGTCGGTTTTGGAGTTTAGTGTTTATGCAGGATTTTAGTGTTGAAAGCAAGACTTCCGGGATAAGTTCATTAGGCACCTTATGACAAGACCTTGAAGCCCGGTACAAGTCAAGCAATGAAGTAAACATGACTCCAAGAAGCCCAAGGACCAAACCCGAGAAGATGGAAAACTCCGAGGACCCAGTCAGAAAACTGCTGAATCTTGCGGGACAAGGAGCTTCATCTAAACCACGGAGAAACTGACGTCAAGGGCCCACATGCAGAAGGGGAAGACTCTAAAAGACTCGGGAAGCAACACCGGGCAAAGGAGGCAGCGGGCTGGGCCGAAGTGGGCCCAGCCCGACCGACCCAGCCCACTTCATGGCCCAGTCGGCCCCCCTTTGACCTAGCCGCCTCTCGGACTGTTTATAACCCCCTGGCCGAGAGCCACACATGAATTCATTCGTCATCCCCCGCTGAGGAGCAGAGAAGCTTGAGGGACACCATCCCGGAGAGGAGGTCGTGCTAGTTGTCTAGGGTCTCCCTAGCCGACGTAGGAACCTTGCATGGAAGACCACGTCGGAGCTCCGGAGCAAGGATTAAGATCGAGGTAGGATCCCGGTGGTGATCTTGTCCATGTAATCATTCATGGTGAAGTTTTATAGTGAATCCAATTTCTAGCGATCAAGTGGCTTCGATGATTTTTTTCTCCCTTGGTTTTGCTTCTTCCTCAATCTATACTTAAGATAGATTGCATAGGGTGCTCTTGTAGCCGTGGTGGCTAGAGGTGCATAACAAACCGACCAAGTGATTTCAACTTGTTCTTATCGAACTCGCCCTAGGCTAACCTGCACGAATAGGGGTGCATTGTGACAGAACGGTGGCTCCAAAAGGAGGGCCTCTTCGGAATCGGACTAGAAGCCACGGTTTAAAGATACTTTTAATGAGATTCGCTTTTCTATCTTCATCTATCTTATTTGGAGCTACAACTTATGCATGATCTAGACTCTCTAGATCGATTATCTCTTTGCTTTCTCTTGCTACCTCTTTAGTAGATTAGATTAGATGTGTTTTCTTGATGATCTATTAGATTAGATGCAACTTGGTTCTTCAAAAGATAGCTTTCCTTGCTTTACTAGATTGAATCCTTGCGTTGCACATTGTTTCACGGATTCGATACCTTGGGTTCTCACACTTAAGGGAAGAAGGGTCCCTTGACTACGACGGGGGATTTGTCCGCTTGCAAATCCATGTGAACTTTGATACGATAATCAACCGCCAACAAACCCCTTTTCCTGGCGCCGTTGCCGGGGAACAAGCAATCAAGATCCAATCTAGTATCGTTTTTTTTGTGTGAATATTTTTCAGTTTTTCTTTTTATTTTTTCCTTTTGCATCTCTTAACTTTGATCATCCTCAAAAAGAAAAAAATCAATAATCTAGTTTTTGATTAACCCTAATTTTTCTTTTTTAGATTTTTGTTTTTGCTAACCCTAACCGGAGATGGTTGGCTACCTCTCCAAGAAACCCAAACTTTCTTTTGTGGATGACTAGGAAAACTTTACAGGCAAAGGAGACATGCAACACAAGCTAAAAGGTTGGAAACCCTAGATCCAAAAGCCAAAGTCAAAGGACTGTCGGAATCTCCAAGGGAATCACCACCTCCAAGTCCAAAGTAAGATCAACCTCAATCGCCACCCATGGGAGAACAACCGCAACCGGAGCGCAAGATCAAGCTATGCACCCCGAACGTCGTTGATCTACCTATCATAAACCTTCAAGACACCGGAAGGCCGTTCAAGATCAAGGTCTCAACTATCCACATGGTGCAACACTCACCTTTCACCGGTAAAGAGGATCTGAACCTTCACCTCCAAGCATTTGTTCAATTATGTCATACTTTCAATGAGGATGGGGTGACTCAAGATCAAATGAGGGCACTAATTTTTCTGTTCTCACTACTTGAAAAAAGTTTCGCGTTTGTTCCACACTCTACCGACGGAGTCAAAACAAGATAGGGAAGCGTTGATGAGGAACTTTATGAAGGAATTTTATTCACTGACCAAGACTCAGAGTTTGCGCAACAAGATTGACACATTTGTTCAATTGCCCATGGAGACGATTGCGGAAGCTTTGGAGCGTTTCAATGAATACGTGCGAGCTGAATTCCTTGAGTGGCATATCGATTTCCTTATGAGGAAGATGGAGAAGATGGATATAGAGAGAGAAGCCCGAGACCTAAAGGCTGCCGAGGCAAGAACCACATGCGAGGAGTGTGAGGAGTATGACCATGTCCAAGGTAAACCCCGATTTAATGCAAGTTCGTCCATTCAAGTTGGTTCCTCTTTGTACACAATTCAAAAACTTCATGGACGAGCAGGCTAAGATCAACAAGGACGTCGTCACTAAGTTCGAGGATATGGAGAAAATATTGGAGGATTTAGATGGCAAGGTGACAGGGGTCGGAAGCTCTATACGTGAAGTGTTCATCGTGATGAAGATGCTAGAGAGGCAAGTGGGACAACTTGTCAGGCACCCGATGGGTAACAAAGAGAATTTCCACCCCAAGGTCACGAGATGGCGAACGCTACTTAAACTCATTCGGGAGAGATGGAGGATCACACTAAGGAGATCACAAAGATCACGACCGAAGAACCGGAGTTTGAGATGTCGAGCCACTACATGAAGGAAGTTGTTGCATCTGTCAAGACCAAAGGACAAAGCCAGCCTGTGAAGACCAAAAAAATGACTAAGCCGAAGAATAAGCCCGTGCCCAAGATGGTGCGGAAGTGGGTACCCAAGATTGCAATGCCCGCAAAAAGAGTTGATCCGAAGTAATCAAGTGAAGAAGTCTAGCCATGGACTATAAACGAAGCGCTAGGCGGGAGGCAACCCGTTTCGTCGAGTCAAGAGTAAGCTACCGGGAGGACAACCCGATTCAAGATTTTTCGAGTCTTTCAAATAAGTAGTTTCGGAATTTTGCTACGCAAGACATTAGACTTAGAATGGTTGAATAATATTAAAGACATAATTCTTGGTTGAATATTTTGTTTGGATCATAAACCCTTTACATGAACCATCCTATGTCTTATTTGCTTCTTTTCGAGAAACCAAAACCAAATAAATTCAGAACCTAGCTCAACCTTTCATCTTCTTTGTGATGTTATGGTTGACTTGTTTTATATGCTAAAAACACAAGAGTAGAGCCACGACTTGTACCTAGATGTTATTTAAATTTCAGCGCATGGTAGGACTCGTGTGAATCTAGAAACTTGACTTTTGGTTGGTTTAAAAATCCATATCCTTGGTTTCTCTAGAGTTAGAATTTTTCTAAAGCCTCATTTAATTTTATTTCATTCAAAATCTCTCTCATTTAGCCAAAATTAGAACCTAAACCTATGCCCCCATGATCATGCCGGGAAAAGTTTGCTCTCAACTAATGAAGGCAAGCAATACCGGTGAGACCAACATAAAAGTAGTTGGAAAATATTTTTGACTTACATTTGTTTTTAATGCTTTAAAAACTCCTCTAAATTTATATTTGATCTCATTGCAAGCTCTGAGTTTATTTTTATTTTTTTTCAAATTAGAGGAGCGCTTAGCATTAAAACATACTTAGAGGGAGGTAATCTAGTTAACCTAACCATGCATGCACCATGATGCATCATGGGATGCCCCTCCAACATCTTTCATCAAACCGCATGCAAAGGACAAGCGGGGGGGGGGGGGCAGCCAAGGCTTTGTTTTGCAGGAATATCATGAAGGCATGTGAGGCAAGGGAGCATGGAGGTGACTCAAAGCGAAATCATCAAGTGGAAGGAGCAAAAATGCAAGTGAAGGAGTGGACGAGAATGGAAGGTGCAACCCCGTGAAGCACGAGGTCACGAATCAACAAAGCAAGCATGAGTGCACTAGAGAAGAACCGAGCCAGGAGGAGCAGAGAGGCCCCCAGGCAGGTCCGCCCAGGCCGGCCGGCCTACCCCCTTCGAAGGCCCCCCGGTGCCCGTCTTCCTCAGGTAAGTCACTTGCCCAGTTCCTTGTTTGTGTGTTCAAGTTTGTAGTTCAGAACCACCTTAGACTTAGCCATCCACCCCGTTTGTTTTGTCCAACAAAACACATCCTAATTCCACTCAAAGTCCATAATCCAAAATAATATTTGTGTACCTTGTTACCCGTTGAAAACCCCAGATATATAATTGTGTGAGAGAGTGCAGTAACCATGTGGAAGAAAACTACAAGTCTTTTCACCAAGGAGAACAAATCATTGTCGTCCAAGCCATCATCGACAACCTCTTCGAGGAGGCACTCGGTTTCCGAGTCTCCTCGGTGTATGGAGGAGGACACGACACTGCCGAGAAGGAACCACCTTCTCCTCGGTGGCATGGGGGCCACGCGAAGCTCGTCTATGAGGTTCACCGAACCTCAAGGATGTACGGAAGAGCCGCCCGTCCGACCTCGCCACTCGATACGATCATCCGCTCCACCTCCATACACTCCGTGGTATTCCGAGTATGGGTTTATCCTCATGACGGAGGAGGAGGAGAAGAATGTAAAATCCCTGATGTTTATTTGTGCTAATGACATTATTTAGCTGTGTTAATCAAGGTTAATTAGCGTCTAAGAATGTTTGACATGTTTTGTCACATATTTGCACAAAAGGCCTTGGTCCAAATCCCAAATCACGGTCAAACCCTAGATCTCCTTAAAGGCTGAATTGGTTTTTTTGCGCGTTCTCCAAATTTCACTATAGAAGTTCAAAATCGGCCAATATGAAAGTTGTTCGTTATTTTCGGGAACACATTTTTTGTAATTGGCGGACATTCTAAATTTGAGTGCAAATTGGCCAAAAATCGAGTT